>CM074802.1:63697472-64947472 GCA_037356375.1 Drosophila affinis | reverse complement strand
TTATTATTATTATGTACACTTGTATTTAATTGTATTTGAAATATTTAGTAAATTTTTTGCGCAAGTTACAAAGAAAAAAAACCAAGAAAAACACTAAAAAAAAGAAAAAAACAAATGAAAGACGAGAGCTATGGGGCTACAGAAGTACAGAAGGGTAAACAGCGGGTAACTGGGATTATTTGTACGATATGATAATAAAGAAAGGGATAAATAAATAATGTGTATGTGTGTGTATAAGAGAAATAGCTCAAACAGATTTCACAAACATTTTTACTAATATGCGTGTAATTAATGTAATTATTAACGACATTTTTTTTGTTGACAACTTGTAAATTTGCAAAGGAAAAATACGTGTAAGAAAAGCAATTTTAATGGTGCCTTAAAAACCAAACCAAGCAAATTTCTTCTTGCCTGCCTTGCCTGCCCCCCTCAGAGCGAACCCAGTGGCACGCCCACTGGGTGGCACGTGAGTGTTCTACTCCATTCTCCATTCTCCTAACTCTTCACGAACACTTCTCGACAGGTGCTCGATCGAATCGGTTCGGTTCGGCTCGAATCAGATCGGATCGGATTCAACTGAATTGGACAAGATGAGAGAGAGCACACTGTCACTGTATAATAAATTTAGTTATAAATGCGTTACCTATTCCGACACAAGAAGAACTTATCCCTTTTAGCGACACACGTGGTGGTGGTGGTGGTGGTGATCCACAATTGCTCAAAGCTGTCCGAGTGCGTGTGCCCGTTTCGTTACACTTCAAATTGAATTTGAACTAGAATCTGAATTCGAATTTGAATTTAAATTTAAAATTTAAATTTGATTACTTAGCTGCAGTACGCGTAGTGGATGCCAACCTACACTGAGACCCAGAAGTATATGTATCAACAGTTAGCCATACAACAAAGCAAAGGACATACCAACATATTACTAAAATTATATACATATACAGCAATCCAACACAAACACACACACACACATATAAATGTTTCTCTCAGTGTAATTACAAATCACTTGACTTGAATGTATTTGCTCACATTTTTACAATATGTACATGTCGAAGAACTCTACACAATAAGCAACAAAAGTAAAAGCATTTAAGGCACTTGAAACGATCGATCGATCTATCGATGGAGCGTTGGTTGGACGCAAGATCATTGTTAAGGTAACTGCAACCGTAGGAAAAGATTATGGGAAAAAAGTATAGAAAACGAAAAAAAAACAACAACAACAACATATTTATATACATATATAAAGCAAAAATGAAACTAATTCTTAAGGTATTTTAGATATTCTTATTTAATATCCAGAAAACAAGACAAAAAATTATACGAGAAGAGTTTTAATTTAGAAGCAGAGCTAGGGAGAGAGAAATGGGAAGATCGGGTCTAAGTAATGCAAATATATACTATACATATATGTATGTATGTGTACATACATTAACTAACTAAATATCGGTGTTAGAAATTGTTAAGCAAACCAAACCCAACAAAACCCAACCAATATCAGCAAACTCGTGTAATCTGCGCAAGGCAAGACAGGATCAGAATACAGAGGGCAGAGAACAGAGAAGGAGGAGAAGGAGCGAATGGTTTTATAGGATCCTTCCTCTGGAGAGTGCAAACAATCCCGTTACCCAGTATACTTACATATTCTATATAATTTTGTTTGTTTCTCTACATTATCTTGAAAGCCGCATACACAGGAGAGCGGATGGAAATATAACTACGTGTATTCCAATTCATCAAAGCAATTGAAGAAATTGAGGAAAAATAGAACACCTAGGCAATGCCAGGCTGCGGCCGGCACTTGCCACTAGAAATATACGAAACATCTAAGGTTTCTCAGCATAACAAAACAAAATAAAACAAAATAAAAAACAAAACAAAAAGCAAAACGATGCAAGTATCGTGCATATTATCTTATTAACTATATAGAGCAATCAACTTAACTATCACATACACACATGCATGTATACATATATACAGAAACTACCATAGAAACACAGGGGCTCATAGTTCGGACAGACAATACTATACCTACATATACACGTATGTACATATGTACAATATACTATATACGAGTATGTATGGATCTCTGAGTATAATCGGGTATGAGGTATCGGAGGTATCGGTACAGAATTTCCAGTGGATGGACCGGATGGAAATGGAATCGGCGGCGGCGCATTACATTTACTCGTAAACTTCAAAAATGATATTCTCAATGATATTAGCATATGTATATGTTTATGTATATGTGTGTGTGTCTGTTTATGTGTATTAATCAAGTTGAAGATGATCTCTCAAAGCAAAAACAAAAAAAAAGTAGCCCAAGGGGGGAAAAACTAAGGATATTTCCTGGTATGTACTTACACAGGTTTAGAAATGAAAATGGAAATGCATATGACATATGATAGGGGACAGGGCAAAGGGCAAAATATGTAGTTGCCTAGCATGTAGGCATGTAGGAAGAATCTCTCTTGCTCTCATCTTTGAAGAAGACGAAAGAATGAATATGCAGCGTAAAATTGATAAAACTGAACAATTGGGATCAACTTATATTTTAAATATAAGATTAAATTGTAAAAACCAAAAACCAAAGCAAACTTTTTAATTAAGTCCCGAAGTTTGTAGACGGCTAATTAACTCTAACAACAACTAACAACTAAATACAAAAAGAAACCATGAAAATCATGAAAACTGTGCCAAACAATGGGTAAAAGAAAAGCTGATGCTAAACTCTGATGAAGAAGATAGGCAGTGGAAGATACCAACAACCAGAAAGAGAACAAGAACAACCACAACAACAGCAACCACAAAAACAAAACAAAAAAAACAAAAACAACAATAACAACTGGCCAAAAGCACAGCGCAGTAAAGCACACACAAAGTAAATTCTTTTGCTTTCTTTGGGGGAACAACACATAGGAATTATACGAATTTCAATGGATATGGATATGGATTCACAATAGTTGACAGTTGACAGCTACTCACACAAGTATTTAAATGTTCACATTTACATTTGCTCAAGGCAAAGCACTTAAAGGAGCTTATTTAAAGAAAAACTAAACAAACAAAAACCAAAAACCCAAAAACCAAAATACAAATACAAATACAAATCAGTACTAAACCATATAGATGTGTGTAGGCAATGACTTATCATTTCCGCAGAATAATTCAATTCAATCTGGCTGTATTCGCAGTTTTTATTGCCAAAAATGTGCCAAATGATGCGATTGCGATTTGAATTTGAATTTGAATTTAAGAACACCAGCACAGCACCAAGCACCCAATTTTCCAATTGGTTTTCCCGCAGACTTTCGTTGCAAGCTTTCAGGCTAATCAATTCGTGTAGAATTCGTGTAGAAACCATGTAGATGTAACAACAACAACAATACATACAACATACATACATAAACGTACATATTATATTCCGGATCTACAGGGAAAGTAGAATGATTTGAACACACAGAATTAGAAAGCAACTCGAAATTTCGCAAAAACGGTTATTGATATTGAAGGGTGTGCAGCCTGTAGGTGTGCTACTCTGCGGACACTTTATAGCGAAATAACAATAACAAATTGTAAAAATTACATTGCTCTTTTTGGCCGAATAAGTATCACCTCTCATCTCCTTTCATGTCTACTATAGTATGTTGGTGCATTTTAGAGTGCAACGCGTTGCTTGCGCAAAGCTGCGGGTACCTTGCTAGAATTGGATTGCGATTGAAGATTGAAGGCATCACGGAGGCACGTAAATAAGGGGCAACATAAATTAATGAATAATTGAGAAAATGAAAATGAAAATGAAAAAGAAAACCTAAGGAAAACTAAACATATTTACAAGTTGAAGAAAACTGCAAGGCAATCATATAACTAGAGCTTCAATAAATAAAAACAAAAACAAAAAGAAAACACGACAAATGTCATAATAGAGATGGGCTATGGCTATAAAAATTCAAGTTGAAAATGCCTAGAAATGTTTTTGGATAAATATATATTTAAGCCATATTCACAAATGAATAAAATGTATTTGCGTTATTATTGTGGTTAAAGCAAAGTAAAAGTAAAACAAAAACAGAAAACACAAAAAAAAAACTAAAAAAAAAACACAAAAAAAAAACAAACAAAACAAAAAAGAAAAGGGAAAAAGGTAAAGAACAAAACCAAAAGTTAGTGCCAATTTTTAGTGCAAATTTTTGCGTAATCGTTTTCATTTCAACGTTTCAACGTTATAAAAAGTACACCAACCAAAAAACATTAACAGCAAGCAAATAAGCAAACAAACTGTTGGTTTCAGAACCACCAATTTTTGGGGAAACTTTCAAAATGGAAACGATGAGATCTTGAAAAGGCAAGGATGCAGATGCAGATGCAAATCGAGACGGAGACGGAGACGGAGACGGACAGATAGTTGGAGTAGCACTCAGCACCGCTTAGTTATTGATGTGAACCAAAGTGTGTAGTGTAGTGTAGAGGCTAGGTTAACCCACGTAAATGTAGATCAGGCCAAGATCCACGATTATTTCGCACAGCAAACCGAACAGGACCCAGCACACACACACAGGGACTAACAGGATGTTCAGATTGATGGTAGCAGCACTGAGAACAGGAACATTTAGATTGCATCCTACGAGTATCGATGAAAAACTAAGGATTCACACACCACACACACACACACACACACACACATGACACACACATACATACTCACACACTCACAAAGAGACGGAAATTTAGAATGGCAAATGCAAAAGTAAACGTAAAGTTAAGCCGTAAGTGAAATTAATCTTGTTTATCTGTGTACAACAATAATATTTAAATAATTCTTAAATGTGTATTACGACTCTATACAAAAACGTAAAGAACAAGAAAACTCAAAGTAAACCCCATTAATACACTACGAGTAGTAGTGACTAGTACGGACTCTCCTGGGGCTGGTCTAATCAGGCTACACACAGACCAGAGCTCGGATCGGCGAGGCGCTAGACGCTTCGAACCCAAAGACCCAAAGACCCAAAGACCCAAAGACCCGGACAGCCCTATAGACGAGGCTCTTCATAAGTTAGACACATCATATCCAACCAACCAATCAACCAACCAATCAACACACACACACACACTCACTCATAACATATTAAACATTTATTGAACAAAAATCAGCATACAATAAGCAACAAAAAAGGTATTAAAGAATTCTTAAATAATGGCAAAATGTACAAGAAAACGAGTTGAGATAAACAAAAAGAAAAAAAAATAAATACTGAAATGAAACTCGAAAAGCAAACATTATTTACAACATATTTACAATTCTATATAAATTATATTTAAAAATGTATTTACATATATATGGAGGACAAACTCAATGTGTAAGTACGTTCGATCCAACATAGAGTGCAAAAGAACCCCCAAAAGCAGGACACGAATCAAGATCAGAACAGAACAGAACAGAAAATACACTATCGACACCCACACCCACACCCAAATCCACACAGGCATTCTTAGGCAACGCATCCCTCGGGGTCACCCGGTGCAGGATAAATTTGCGGTGGTGACCCCAAACACACACACACACACACAAATAATCACACAATCACAGTGACACAAACATGTGCAATACCAACACATACACACACACACACTCACACGCAAAGTTAAGTGCATTATAATTGAATTTATAGAATTAAATGAATCTATTAAGTGAAATCATTTAAACTGATTACTGATTATGGTTATTATTAACAGTGCATATGTATTTATTCACAACTCATATACACACATATATATATATATATAAATATACATATATATATAGATATATACAAGGCATATATCGCTAAAACATATTTTTTTTTATCAAAAAACCATGTAAGCAAATCAATTTAGTTGCCATATACCACACATCATTCATCATATCTCAAACATAAAAGGAAAACATATGAAAAAATACATATGAGTACACGGAAACACACACTTTGCAAATTTATCCAACCAACAAATGAGAATTGTAAAATTGAAGAACGGTTTTTGAAAGCTAAATACATAAATGTGTTTGCGTTCTTTTGAATAAATGTTTTTTGAGTCGAATTTTTACTTCAAAAGCAAAACAAAACCTATAAAAAAAACGTCACATAAAAATAAATAAAATTAATAGCAAAGAAAAACCCACACAGAGGAATAAACAGAAGTGTTTGGGAGAAATAGATATACCCTCTTACAGGGTATCTGTGTGAGAGTCATGCAAGTTGCAAATTGCAGAAAATTGAATATGAAAATGTACCACAAGAAGCATGAAAAGAGTAGAACAGAAGAAGAACAGAAAACCAAAACAAGAATTTAACACAATTTTTGAATTCATTAAATAAAGGTATGTGTTTAGATATATTCAAAAATAAAGGAGGAGTCGTTGTTTACATTCTGGATTGGAGGTTCCCTTTCAGCTGGTTCTTGGCGACGTTAAATAATAAATAATTAACAATTCACAGTCATCGAAGGTCTACACAAGCATATCAATGGCAATATCATAAAACATCTACATACACACGGGTATGGAAATGATATTGAGTATGCGACACATTGTCCCAGTGTTTCGATTTAATAAACACATGTTCGCAGCAACAATGGATGCGATGCCGAAAAGGCCACAGCACTTCATTCATAAAAATGAAGCCCCTTTATTAGCCATGTCCGCAAATTAACAAAACGTTGACAAAATGTATAAACAAAGAGAGCGAGATAGCGGATAATTTAAATTATATATTTAATTTCAATTTTGTCATGCAACGATTTGCTAGCCGCTAATTGGCTTCGATAAGTGGAACCTGTTGGCAAAAGTGGAAATACGTATAATTGCCTTTTAATAGCCTGACAGGGAGTCTCCGGGTATTGCCGTTACGTTCTGCACAAAAAAAATCCCTTTCCCGTTTTAGTATTTTTGCATAGCAATTAGATCTCAGAAAGCAGTTAAAATTTGTATTTATTTTCCCCTGGTTTCCCCTGTCATGTGTATATGGTGCATATAGTATTCATATATGTGGTATGTCTGTACTATACTGAAATCAAACCGGTTTGAGTTCAACAATTATCTTCAGTGAATAATCGGCCGTTGGCAGTTGGTGCATTTTTGAGCAAAAAAATACCCTTATTTCTGGAGAATAATTGCATTAATGCATTAATCACTGAAACCGTGATAATGATTATGATAATGAATGGATATGGAAGTGTATATATGCGCATGGACTGCGATTGTCGTACGACAAGTTCGTTCGCCTGATCTGTTGGCCCCCAGCCAAATTGGTCTAGAAGAATTGGCATTAAATAAGAATTATGGAACCATCACGTTTGCGGCCCGTGACCATTGGAAATGCTTCGAATAGTTAACCCACTGAACCAATAAATGAAATATCCAAGAAAAGTGAGAATGTGGAGAGGAAGTTGGCTGGAGGGCCTCTTCTTTGGACTTTGTCTGCCCATCACATCACCCTATACAAGACTTCACTCCCACAATCCACTTTCACCACAACCAATCCAGCGCCGACACACTGCCGGATCTCGAGCGAGCCTATATAGATCCATAAACTATATTCGTTAAACAGGCCTTATCAAGGCTGATTTCGGCCGATTCGTTTCGTGTGGTGCGGTCGAGGCTCTCAACATCTCAACAGTTGGCCGGTGGAGCGAGCGCACTTCATTCGCTGTCGGACTGCGATCGTGATCGCTTCGTTCGTTGTTTTTGTTTGGTTTTCGTTTTGGTTTTGGTTTTGGTTTTGGATCGTTAGGGGATCTCCGATCGCTGATCGCTGATGGCAGTTTGTTGCGCGATTCTGTCCCGTGCACATCGTTAAAGTATTCGGCTTCGGATATAAAAATAAATATACCTACATATATGTTTCGTAAATGAAAATAACCAAAATAGACGAAACGCGGGTGCAGAAATAAACCAAAACGTGTGTAATTGTGCCCCAATCAACAAAGTCAACAAATAAGCAGCCACCAAGCAACCAAGAGATGGCAGCCAGCGAAGCGCCGCCACCCGCAGAGGCGAATGTGGAGGTGCAAACAACCGCGCAACCTGTGACACCTGCGCCACAGCCACAGCCACCAAAGGATGCGGATGAAGTGACTCTAGATGCCATACTGAAGCACCTGGGGCAGTTTGGGCGCTTCCAGCTGATCATCTTCCTGCTGATCTGCCTCCCCATGATGTTCCATGCGATGTTCTCAGTGACGTACGTCTTCACCGCCAGCACTGTGACGCACAGGTGAAGTTAAAGCCATGCCGCGACCTTGTTGTGGGTTAGTTGGGTGCTATCGAAAGTAGAATTATCCGCAACCACCAACAGATGTCACATTGCAGAGTGCGATTCGCCAGAGAGCGCCTACGTGGAGGAGTGGACGGAGTTCAGCATCCCCAAGAACGGCAAGGATCTGGACCAGTGCAACCGCTACAACAACGATCAGCTTCCGCAGTGGAACCAGTCGGCGGGGGAGGATATATGCCTGGCCGAGCATTATAGAGAAAAACAAATCGAAGCATGTCCCGACAATAAATTCGTATTCCGCGATAAGGAGCTAACCATTTCCAATGACGTGAGTATCAAAGTGCCATCGGCAATGAGGGGGGTGTGCATTCAGCACTCCTTATCAGGTACTACGACAACCGTATGCCAGACTCTGGCAGACTTGGACTTTGATAATAAGTCAGACGATTAAAGACAGCACATGGCTCCCGGTCTGGATCAACAGCCGAGAAAGGGGAAAGGGAGCATCTGAAGCGCATCGAGGTGGCCCTCCTCTCACCCCTATCACGATCTAGACAATCAGAACGGGTTCAATGACTAAACTATGACCTAAACACCTACACACTTCATACGAGTATATCAATGATAGTCACTCTGAGTCTTTTATAATCTTAATCAAATAGTGGGCATTCAGTCGGGGCCCGAATGGGTTTACCGTCTACATAGCATTGCTTTAAGTGGTTGTAAAGTGCTTTAGGTATTGATTATAGGCAATCGAAGAAAGAGTTCAAAGCAATAGCGTTTATTATTGAGTATACGCAGAGTGCCCCACAGTCAGCTGAATCAACAGAGAGGGAGAGAGAGAACGAGAGACTTTACAGAATCTACAGAAGTTAAACAGAATCTCCCCCAATTTCACTACGCACAAGATAAACAGAGTAGAATTTCACGGTCAGTTTTAATGGGCCTCTTCTGGTTGAAGGTTGTGTCTCCCTTATCGTAATCATAATCATAATCATACGTACTGGTACTCGCACTCGCAGAAACTGGGAAGTGAGAAGCGGCTGCTCAAGTGGCCTGATGAGCTGACATTCTTTATCAAGCAATTGGACACGTATGTGAATGGGATGGGCTTGGATGGGATGACAGGAAAGTAGCTGACAGATAAGTGCCTCGTAAGTCAGGCCACGGCATGGGAACAACGAATTATATTAAAGATACTCGTACGAGTATTCATAGGCAAATTACGCTACAATTCACTATAACGACTATGGAATCTTTTTGTAGTTTGGCATTTACTGCGATGAAGAATGGAAATTGTCGCTGGTCGGCACCATCAATAACGTAGGACAGTTCTTTGGCATTCCGATTGGAGGCTATGTGGCAGATCGGTGAGAATGGAATATCTCCAGCTCTGGTCTTTCCCTTTTGAGTGATTGTGTCTCTTTTGCAGCTATGGACGCAGCTTTTCCATCGCCCTGGGCGGTATTATGGGCGCCGTGCTGGGCATCGTTCGCTCCTACTCTCCGAGCTATATTTGGTTCCTGGTCTTTGAGTTCCTGGACAACATGACGAGCAGCACCTTGTATTCCACCTGCTTCGTGATCGGCATTGAGCTGGTGGGTCCCAAGCGTCGGGTGCTGGCCTGCAGTGTGATCACAGTCTTCTATGCCGTGGGGGAGGTGGCGCTGGCCATGTTTGCCAAGACTTTTCAGGACTGGCGTATTCTCCTGCGAATCACCTACATGCCATCTCTGATTTTGCTGGCCTACTTCTGGATCCTGCCGGAGAGCGTCCGTTGGCTGCTCAGCCAGGGCAAGGAGGAACGGGCCAAGGGCATTCTGCGCCGGGCGGCCAAAGTAAACAAGCGGAAGCTCTCGGATAGCTTGCTGGACAAGCTGGTCCTGGCCAATCGGGACAAGCTGGAGCAGTCGGCGGAGAGCAGATTCCCCATTCGCGAGGCCTTCAAGAACTTCAAGTGGCGCATAGCCAACTGCTCCTTCTGTTGGATTGTCCATGTGCTGGTCTACTACGGCCTGAGTCTGAATGTTGTGCTGCTCGATGGCAATAAGTACAACAATTTTGCCTTCATTGCGCTCGTAGAGATTCCCGGGTTCTTCCTGCCGCTGCTCATCATGGATCGCTTTGGGAGGCGCTATTCCCTCTGCGGGCTAATGATATTGAGCGGCATCTGCTGCATCGGCACCATCTTCGCCGGCGCAGAACAGCCCGTGCTGCAGCTGGTGCTCTTCCTGGTCGGCAAGCTGACCATCACGGCCAGCTTCCAGGTGCTCTACTTCTTCGCCTCGGAGATCTATCCAACGAATCTGAGGAACAGTCTGCTCAGTTTCTGCTCCATGATGGGCAGATTCGGCTCTATGCTAGCCCCTCAAACGCCTCTTCTGGTGAGTATGCCCATCGGTTGTTACAAGATCATTTCTAATCCTTTTCTCTGTTAGGCCAAGTATTATGCCAGCGCCCCAGCTATGCTCTTTGCGGGCGCAGCCATCGTGAGTGGCTGCCTCACTCTGTTCTTTCCCGAAACCACGAACGTGGTGCTGCCCACCACAGTGCAGGAGGCGGATGCCATTGGCGTGAAGAAGAAACCCTCGAAGAGCCAGCATGACGCGGAACAAGCTGTGCCGTGAGCCAAATCCCAAAATTCACAGCATAATCATAGACACTAGGGCAGCCTGCAAATACAAAGACACTGATTTTTTTCAATTGTGTTATAGTATCCATAAGAATAAATCATACATTCTACTCTTATAATCTACCAAAGCAAAGGCAAGAATTTTGCTGGAATAAAACTCCGACGATTTTTTATTGCAGATATAAATGGTCAACATTGGATTCTATTCTTAAACCTAACGATAGGGCTAGAAAAAAAAAAAAAAAATACGAATAACAAAAAATTCATAGCTCAAATTCGTCTCTAGATCTTCGATATGGCAATAATACTTGGTGTAACAAGAAAAATATAAACTGAGGCTGCATGTGGTCCATCCTTAGGCTCTATCTTACGCTAAGATCGTATACTCGTGGTTTGATTCATATTTTAAACTGAACAGTTAATTGGTTTGTGTAAAGAACTGGGTAATTGGTTTGTTGCCCCTAGCGGAGGAGTTGGCTATGGTGGCATTTAGCTGCTTTTGCTTTTGTTTCTGCTTCTTCGCCTCGCCCGGAGAGCTGGTCTCCTTGCTGAGTGCTGCTGCTCGACAGCGCAGATCCTGCTGGTTGAGCTCACGCTGGAGATTCCTGGCCAGGTGGTAGTCCAAGTGCTCGGGCATATCGACGCTCTTGATGTAGAGCTTGCACTCGGAGCACTGTTGAGTGGGAAAGTTGCTCGAAGGTGGCTCTACAGTTGGTTTGGCATTGAAAAACTTGGCTATGCTATTAGCGGGAGCAGAGGAGGAGGACGAGGAGTCTCCACTAGCTGATCCAGCAGACTTCTTTTGCTTTTTGGGCGGTGTCGGCTTGGGAGATATCTTCTTGAGGGGGCTCTGACGTCTCTTCTCGCGCTGCTCGGTTCTCATTTGGCGACTCAACTCCTGGGCAAAGTGATGATCGCGATGCGTCTGCAAGGCCTTGACATCGTCGGGAATTTTAGCTCCGCACTCATCGCACTTGATCATGGGAAGGAGATCGGGTCGTATATCCGGCACGGCGTACTCGGCATAGCTCTCTTTGTAGCTGCTTGAAGAGCTGTTGTTGAGCTGATCAAATTTACGCTTGGATGTGGATGGCTTGAGGTCTTCTTCCGTGAGTGGCTGATACGCCGAGGGTGGTTTCTCTGGTGGCACGATTGTGTTCACCAATGATGTGAGGGTATCATCTTCGACGGTGTCATCATCGAAATCCTTGGAATTGTTTGCCTCGATTGCGTCTAGTTCTTCGGCCAGTCCTTGCATATCTGAGGAATTATCGGTTGCCGCTTCGACATCCTGTTTCTGAGTCTGTTCGTCATCCTCTTGACCATCGGCCGCCGACTCAATGTGCTGTTCCTTAGCAGCATTTTGTTGCTTCAAGTAGTTTGCAAAAAAACTGCCCTTTAGTGCTGGCGGTGTGGAGGTCTGCGTGGATCCCACTGCAGCTGCTTCCGTTTCCGAAACGGCTTTAAGTTTTTGCTTGTACTCTTCAAAAAAACTCTTTTTGGGCGGAGCTCCTGCTGCTTCTGTACGCGTAGGAGCGGTCCCCGCAGGCGCAGGGTCCGTGGTCCTCTCCTCTTTTTTGGCTCCTTGCAGATAGTTGGCGAAGAAACTCTTCATTTTGGAGTCTTCCGTTTGTTTGGGCTTGACCTCCGCCTGGACTTTCGGCGGCTGCACAGCTTCCTCCGCACTAATTCGCCTGTTCTTAGCCGCCTGATTGGCGAACATATTCTGTAGGCTGTTTTGAGAATTTGAAATGGTCTCAAACTTTCCCACGCTGATTCCAAGGAATTTGACCGAATTGTTGAGAGCTGCATCGCTTCCAGGTCGTAGGAACGTTTTCGTATTGGATTTGATCAGGTCCAGAGCAAGCTTAGCCAGCGTTTCCTGATCAGAGTGATTTAAGGAAGTGGACCGAGAGCTGGCTACCTCCTCTCCATCAATGTCCTGCACATACTGAACCACCATCTGCTTGGCCTTCCGATTGTTTTCGATGAAATCCTTCTCCAGTCTATCATTGATCTCGGTGGAGAGCTCTCCCAGCCAATGCTGCAGCGATTTCAAGCCAGTGATATTGTTCCGTCCGGGAAACTTTTTGCAGCAGCCAATGCTCTTGGAGTAGAAGCGTGGAGTCACCGCCTCCAGATCGATTCCGCGAGATATGTAGAAGAGCCAGGAGCTGAATTATGGGGAGGTTATGAATGAGACTCATTTGTTCATGGCATTTACTGCGATGGAACTTACCCATTCTTCGCATCAAACTTTCTCTGAAGCTCTGCCTCGGTGAATTTAACCAATTGCCCCAGAAAGGTGATGCCCAAAGTCTCGCATACCACCTCGCCAAACTTTCCGCCCAGACCCTTGATCTTTCCTACTGGCAACGAATCAAACAGACCCGGAATCTCCGCCAGCGGTAGAATGGTCTGTTTGTTGGGCTTGTTCAAGCCGGCGGCCAACTTGGCTAGGATCTTGTTGTGAGCTATTCCAGCAGAGCACTCATAGCCAGTATCCTTTTTGACTGCTGCGCGCACCTCTCCAGCTATGGACGCCCCGATAAGGAGACGAATATCGCTCTGGCGGACTGCGGGCAAATCATTTTGATCGTAGGCAAGTTGGAAACGTTCATCATCAATGTAGGGATTGGCAAATCGATTCGTTATCTTGTTCACATAGTCCCCAATGTTCGCATAGCCAACGGCAAAGGTGTTGACCAGTTCCTGGGGCTTCAAGGCAAAGGTGCCCTACAGAGAAAGAAGCAAGTGAACATAAAAGTGCTGCCTCTGGAAGAATTAGCTTACACTCTGTAACTGCTTCATGCGGAGATTCACAGTATCCGTGATGTCGAGGTACGCCTCATCCACTGAGGCACGCTCCAGGAGCTGCGTGAAGCGCTGCAGAACATTGGCTACTTCTTTGCCGGCATCGCGATATTTGCTCGTGTCCGCCTTTTCCCGAATGTTCGGCACATGACAGAGCACGATTTCGGGGCACAATTCTTTGGCCTCATCGCCACGCATGTGACGGGTCACTCCTTTGGCCCGCGCTGCGTAGTTAACAGCGATGATGCCGCCTCCACGCCATTTATTGTACTGCACCACGGCCAGGGGTCTGTTGCGGTATTCGGGCTGCTGCTTCTCCTCCACCTGGCAGAAGAAGCAGTCCATATCCACCAGCAGGACCACCCGATCGTATTTATTTTGCATGCTAACATGGCTGCGAGTCGTGGTCATATTTTCATTTCGTAAAATTGCGCTCCGCTTCCGCACTCAACAAGTTCCCGCAATTTTTTTGTGAATGGCAACCAACACTGGCTTATATATAAAATATACTGAATAACCCTCAGAAATATACCGAGATAATCCGATGAAAAAATAAACTTAACCCACTTAATCCCCCTTTTATTTAAACAGATATGCAACTAGAGTAAACTTGTGTTTTCCACCACACAGCATGTTAGACAGAAAAATGTAATCTGTCAAAGTGTTACAACCGATCATCTCTTCCGCAGCGCATGAATGTAACGCTGATGATACTAATAAAACAGCAAATAAGTAATACATTGCTAAATTTCCACAAGAAACTTGTTAAATTAGCATTTAAATTATAACTATTCGGAAATATGTAGTTCTGTAGTAGTATGTAGTTTTAGATTCCCATTATTGTTAAGATCTTTAAGACTTGGTCTTTAAGATCAACAAGATATGAATAGAATAGAATTTTGTTAGAATTTCAAAGCGTAGAAACAACACCAGAAAGAGCAGTAGCGTCGAGTTTTTAGAGTTGCTTCTCTTTCTGTTGTTTCGAGCTTCTAGCGGTTCTGCTCTTTCTGGTGTTGTTCTATTGGTTTTCAAAACAATCGCGGCACTTGGTCACACTGGGCTATGTTCTTTTCTTATCGGTATATTTCTGAGGGTCAGACGGTATCTTTCAGCGATAGTTCCGATAACTCACATCCCTAATGGCATTGCTTAATGTTTTTAAACAAAAAATTCGTTAATTGAATGAATAGAAATATGTGCGGGTGGAGTGTTTTTAATGTTAGCTATGTGGCTTGAAAACCGACGGCTTAAAAATACCTTAAAAATAGCGAAAACCGCAACAACAACGCAGCGGTAAAATAATGTGCGTGTTTACAATAATTGTCAGTGTTTTATTGCCTTGATGCTTTTGTTTTGTTTATAATGTTTTTAATAAATGAAGGATTTGTCAATTGTAAAGTGTATTATAGTTTCTTATATAAATTATTGGCAAGCCGCAAAATTATTGATTTTTACTGAATGCCGCTGCCAAAATGCAATTTACATACATACATACACACACGCACTCCTGCACCCCACACCCTTCCTCCTTCCCACCAAGGTATACTAATAAAAGGTAAGGCAGTCCGGAGAGCGGCCCTAATCGGCTTGATTTGCGCTTGTTTATTGTGCCGGACTGCCTTACCATTTTATTAGTATACCTTGACTCTACCACTCCTCCTCCTTTGAGCAGTTCCCAGGTTCATTTGGGTTAATGCACGGATTATTATCGTCGAATTTATTGATTTGGTCAAGCCAGGTCAGCCAGAAATAAATTCCTTTATGGCGTGCTGGCTCTATTTCCGGAATTTGTTCTCTCCGTTTGTGGGCTCGCACCTTTTGACCTCTTTGCCGGTATTTTGATTGATGCGTCCCAGGGTATGCAGAGTAGTCGGTGTGGGGTTCGTTTGTTCTCTATGGCTTAATTAGGAGAACGCACGTAGAAGCCTCGGAATCAGAGTCGAAATGGTCGCCGGGCCAAACCCTAGTCAAGAAAGGGCAGGTTTACTGTGACAAGCAGAAGTGGGTGGTGGGGAGGAAGGGCGTGCTGTGTATATTGTTGTGACCTCATTTCCTGTCTGTTTATTGTTTGGGGGGAGGGGAGGAGGAAAAGGATACGGCATGAATTCCAGCGGAAGTGAAAGGTGCAGCACTGACCTGTTGTAATATTCTACCTTGAAAATTATTATTATGAGCTATTCAGGGTTTTGTTCTATTGCTTGCATACCACTGATCATCACCATTCTTTCCCCCCATCCGCTGCCAAGCCCTCTTCCGCTATCTCTCCGATTTCGCGGCTGTCCCTCTGTGTCTTTCTCTCTCTCTGGCATAAACGCACAATTATGCTAATGGCTTACATACAGACCATACAGACCATACACCACACAACAACCACTTTAGTGAGCCCCCGCTAAGCGGTCTGCTTACCCACTCCCACTCCCCAGCTAGAGCTGAGCGCTCGCTCTCGCTATCGCTGCTGTAGTGGAGAATGGACTGATACACCGTCACCAGACAGTCTGTGTGCGTCCGGCGATGAAGTCACTCTGCCGAGGGCGTTGTATTCGCTATTGTGGAATTTTAACCTGAATTATAAGGTCGGTCAATTATAAAGTGTCCCGATTCTTGCAGTGACCAGTTCCCGCAGCCATGGTGAAGATCCTGCAGGCGTACAACTTTGCCAGGCAGCAGACTTATGCCCTCAATGGCGAGATCCTGGCAGCAAGTCTGATTGGCAACAATCGGATTGCCATCAGTAGCGCGGAACAGTTCATAGAGATCTATGACATTGCTGGGAAGCAGCAACAGCAGCAGAACCAGGAGGATGTAAACGGAGATGGAGAGGAAGGGCAGGCAATCAGTGGAGATGTCATGGGAGCAGGAGGAGGAGGAGGGGGAGATGAACGTCTGCCAGTCAGAAACACACTGGCCACCGTTGGCGAAGTGGTGCAGTTGATCTACTGCGAGGCGGGTAAGTGACGATTAACCTGTTTGTTTTGAATACGCATTTAATTGAATGCTTTTTCCCGCTTAGGCAAGTATCTGCTTACCTTGGAAAAGGAGCAGGCTGGCAGCCCAGTTCACTCATCCTCGACGATTAGCTGCACTTCGAGCAGCAACAGTAATACCGTTTGCTCCGAGGATGACACCAAGATGTTTGTCCGAATCTACGCCAACTTCTGGAAGTTCCCCGATAGCAAGCTCAACGAACTGCCCATCACCATCAGAATAGCCTCTATGACAACGCCGAAGACGCCGCTCGTCGAGAGCATCGATGTGATCGAGCTGCCGCTGCGCAGCCCCCCCGAGCTGGTTCAGTGCTGTCAGACCTCTGGCAACATCATCGTGAGCAGCAGGGACAGGATCTACTTGTACGAGTACACGCAGTGTGTCCATGAGAACACCCAGCCTCGATTCGCGTTTATCGATTTTCTGCCCTTCAAGTTCTTTGTGCAGTTGAATTTTGTCCCCATGCGCTTGTGCCTGGCGGAGAATGTGATCGCCTGCCTAAGTCACCGTTACTGTGTGGCCTTCAAGGTGATTGACGCTCTGGCAAACAGCAAGGCAACCGGCGGGCAGGAGTTGAGCTGTTTGGACAACGACTACGGCGGCGGCGGAGACGAGCCGCTCTCGGAGTCCTTGAGCTTGGGAAGCAAGGCAAGCGCTAGTGGAGGAGTAATTAGCTCCACACACAGTCAGCAGAGCTGCGAGAGCGACTCCATGCAGTCGACGAGCAGTGGAAAAGCTCCCATGGCAATAAATGGAGCTCTGCCCGGACGATCTCCGCTGGACTTTAACTTGGCCAAGCTGGTGAACAACGCCTATGGGCGCGAGTTTGAGCCGGAGTTACGCTCTCAGTGGGATCAAAGCGATAACGGTGGGAATGGGGGAAAGAATGGCCCAGAGGACAACCAGGAGATCACTATCACACCCCAGCGGGCCGGGGAAATCAAAATCAAGCTCGTCAACGAGGCCAAGGCCATGAATGTGCGTGGCATCGCAGGGGGCAATCATCTGGAGGACGCCTCTGTGCAATATGATGTGAGAAAGCTACTGCAGATCTGCATGAAAACATCCGAGCAGCAACCCAGAATTCTGGACATTTTGCGCTGCTTGGATCTGAAGGCAATCTACCAAAGGAGTGGCCAGGGGACGGACCTAGAGGATGATGAGTACGATATGGGCAACCAGCAGGTGCCCAGTGCCGTCACCACTTTCAAGCACGTCAATCGCAGGACCCTTAAGTCTTCGCAGCATCAAAGGTGCATAGGCCATGCTCTCCTGGTGGCCAGCAGTGTGGACGGCTACCTTTATCAGTTCTCCGCTCAAGGGAAATGGTACAGTGAAAACGAGAAGCCTGTGGCCAGCTATAGCTTCACGGCTCCCGTCATCCAGGTTCACATCAACGATTATGTGGTCTTTGCGGTGACCTCAGAGTCCGTGGAGACGCACACCTCGCGGATAGGCCACAAGCTCTTCCACAATCGTTTCGAATATCCCTCTATTGGGGGCATTTTCCCCGAGGAGTCCGCACCAGACATCACCACGCCAATTGCTGTCGTGGGTCTCGCTGCCTTCATGCACGTTCAGTTTGTTTGCGTGAATCGAGAGCAGCTGGTGCTAATCACCAATGCCGCCCTGGAGCTGCACAAGCGTCGCAGTACGGGAGAAGTGGCCACCACAACCGTCGCGGTAAAGCGGAATATTGCTGCCAGACTGCTGGCCGAAGCAAAGGCCAAGCACAGCAGCCTTCTGAGGAGCAGCAGCACTGCTCAATCCTCAACGGTGACAAATGAGTGGACCCTCTACAATCTAGAGGTCCCCCGGGTGGAGCACGTTATCGAGGATCTCGAGGGCATTGCGGAATCGTATCGCAGTGCGAGCAGCTCGAATTTCTATGATCTCATGGAGGAGGCCCATGTCATGCTGCGGCTCAGCCTCACATTGCAGGGCGAGCGGCTGGGCACGGAGCGCGAACAGCTGCTGAGGAAAATGTTTACTGCAAACTGTAGAAAATTGGCCGACTTTTCAATACGGTTAGTACTAGTACCCTCCAAATAGTTTTCCTTCATCTCTTTGATGTTGGATGATCCTTTTCCGTTCCAGTTCCAGTAAGCAGGAGGTTTATCTCCAGGCCACAGGTTTCTACAAGATGTGCCAGATCCAATTGGTGGACATTTACAACAACTACATTCAGCAGTTCATGGACAACGAGGAAGATGTGGAAACATCCGAATTGGCAGGTCTAATCTACACAGTTAAACTATTCCTACTCAACCTGGGAACAGATCGCTTGAGGTCAGCTTTTCTTAACCAGACAGTTCGACCCTACTTCACCCCGGCCCGAGTGCTGCAGCAGGGGTACAAGCAGGTGCCGATTTCGTTGGAGTTCCTCAATATGTTCATCAAGCACTCCACGGTGGATATACCCCAGATAATGCTGTGTTCCCCCGTAGTCGCGGACACCATGAGCGGCGAGCTCATCAATTATTTGAAATACTTGAACACGCTGTAAGGCTGCAAATATTATTAGTTATATGCTCAATATATCCCAACTAAAATTGTCCCCTGCAGCTCCCCCGATGAGAACCTTCTGCTGGCTGTGACAGCCTGCCGCATGTCCAACTATCTCCTGGCTCAGGAAATCATAGCCAAGTCGACCAGACGAACCCTCGCCACGGCTTTGATCAAGCACAAGAATGTTCTCTTCGACGACAGCACTGTGATTTATCAGCGACGCCAGCAGCTGCAGGCTGACCATCAGAAGACCACAAATTCGCGGAAGAAAACCCGTCGAGGCGGCGCGAAAAGCAAGCCCGCTAGTGTGTCCACGCCCACGCCGAGTGCCATTGTATCCTTTTCGGACTTTTGCGAAACCATTCTGTTGGCCAACGAGCAGCCCGCATTAATAGAGGCCATCAGTGATGCTTTCATTCACGCTCTTTGCATCGAGCATAGCCTCACTTTGGATGTGCTGCTGCAACTCTTCCTCAACTACATTGCCTCGCACATTGGCCAAAAGGGCTATCAGACCTCTCAGAAGGTTTTTGTGAATATTCTACAAGTTTATTATTATGATCTCTACGATGTGAGCGCATCGCTGCAGCCCCACGAGATTCGGTCGCAGACTCCACCCCAGCTGGATGACGACTACGACGAAGAGTGCAGCAGCTCTCGGGCTCCATCGCTGCACAGCGAGGCGGATGCCCAGTCCCTGTCCAGTTCCTGTGCCAGCTCAGCGCAGGAGGAGAGATCAGCGAGCCTATCGTTCAACGGCAGGCAGCAGCGTATAGTCTACGATCAGCTGCAGGAACAGCAGTCATCGCCATTCCAGAAACGCAACTCAAATGGCTCGCTTTCGCAGCCCCAGCCGGATGACGATCTGGCCATTACGAATCTTAAGGGTCTCAAGATACTCTTTCGCATGTACATGGGCCGACTGAAGGCCCTCAGTGATCTCATCACGGATCTTCAGTCTGCGGATGTGGAACAGCAGTCGAGCTCTGAAGATTTTCTCAACCTGCGCATGGAGTGCATTTCCTATATGGTGGGCATGGCACCGAATTACTGTCCTAAGCCAATGGTGAAGAATCCCAACGACCCGCTGGCGGGCAAGTTGATCTACGTTCCGTTTATTCCCGACTACAAGCTGGCCGAGGGCGAGGAATACGACCGTCACATCAAATCCTATATACGGCCTATTCCCTGTCTGCTTGAGCGTCCACAGTATTTGAACCGCCTGCCGCCCTTCGAACGCAGCGACTTCAGCTATCCCAACAAGGATGAGGGCGAGTTCAAGGTACGCTTTGTTAGCTGGCACAACGAGCTGCTGACACTGACACTGAAGATTCAAAGTCTTCTGGCCTCCAACAAAGTGGATCGAGAGATTATTTCGGAGTTTTTGGCATTCATTCAAAAGACGCCGCACTTGATGGGCATTGACAGCTTTTTGGTGATCATACTGCCGAAGAACTTGGCCATCAACTACATGCTGAGCTTTTGTCCCGCCTATTTGTGGCAGTATGGAAAGGTGAGTATTCTAAAAAGATTCTGGTGCAATTAGTGTTTTAAATTCGTACAATTTTAGTCCTGCGGCTTCACACCCAAACACTGGGAGAGTTTGTTGCGAAAGATTCTCAGTAAGCAGAATGCTTTGCCCAACTGGAAGGTGCACATAACAGGTTTGTGGCGATGCCATAACTGTCTTATCAGTATCTTAACCATCCTAACTTGCAGAGATCCTTAACAATCTGGTGGCAGAGTTGAGCTTTGAGGAACTCCTTCAGTGCTTTCCCAGCGAGGTTATTCAAAACCGGAACACTGCGCAATACTTTGCCAAGGAATTTGCCGAAACCTGTGTTCTCTATGAGCACGAAGAGCTCGTCTTCAAGGGTCCGGAGGAGTCTGCCGACGGTAGGGACCACCTGCCCATGGACAACATCGATGAAGACAATGTGTTCGAGCTCACACTGCGCAAGGCAGTGGCCAAGCAACGAAGCATTGCCCTGAGGTCGATGATCGAGTCGACGGGGACTCAATTGTTTGATGCTACCAGTAATCCCATGTATAATCTATAAGCTGCATGCTGACGCTGGGGACAGTAGCGTGTCACAGTCGGTAGTCCCCTTTTAACTAGTTACAAACGGAATTATCACATTGCAAATGATAAGATTGATTGATATTAACGTAACATGAGGGTAGAACAATACAAAACGTTATTTGTATCTATCTCATGTATTGAACGTATATAGAGGGCACCATATAAATACGTACATACTTACATATATGTAATTTGTAGTTGTAGGACTCGTAAACCCATAACGATTGCATTATTTATTTGGCATTCTGTTTGACACAAACGCAACATTTGGATAATTAAAGTAGCAATGATTTACGGAGCAGGACGGACAACCAAAAAAACCTCCTGTAGGTTGTACAGATAACTCCGCTGGAGCCCCCTCGCTTTGATGCGGTATTGGCCATAGTAAACTAGTTATATTTGTATTTGAAATTGTATTTCCACTCGTACGTAATGTTATGCAAAGTTTCCTTTGAACGAAGCTTTAATACTCTAAATGTTTCATAAATACATATGTACATATGTACGTCTGTATTTTTACTCAATTTATACGTAGTCTGTCTCACCTACTCTATTATTTACCGACACACACAGCACACTCAAACACACCAACAACAAAAACAACATCAAGTGATATTTTTAATTCTTGCATTGAATCTGAACAATAAAAACATAATTACATTACAATGGCTCCATTGAAGTCTTATTAGGGCGCCAAGGTTAATCACTTACCCGTACCGGCACCCGCACCTGTACCCGCAGCAAGCCGAAGATTACTGGCAGATCGCTCAGCTTCCAGCTAGTCCTAAGTATTACTTTATGCAGCAATTAAGTTCTGCCAGCCGCTGCCTATGTTTTCTGCAAGCGTGCCGGTCTGACCCGACGCCTAGGTAATTGAAACGTGCGAAAAACACAAAGGGGAAACCGTTGGGGGAAGATCCACATCCACGCCCCCAAGGGCGGCGTGAATAATTTTTCCAATTAAGAGCGTTGAGCGTGCGACATTCCAAGTTCCAAGTTGGAGGCTGGGGGTTGTCGAGCCAGTCATTCAGAGACGACGCTATCGGCAGCATGCTTAAACTGCAGCCCAAGCTGGACGGGGCTCCGCTGAAGCCGGACTCGGGCACCGCATTCACGGAGGACGGCCAACTGGATTCAATTATCGTTCAGATCGGACAGTTTGGTCGCTTCCAGATCACCAACTATCTGCTGCTCTGCCTGCCCATCATATGCAATGCCTTCTACTCCATCTCGTATATATTCACCGCCGGCATTGTGACCCACAGGTTCAACCTATGCTTAACCTTCGCTAACCAATAATCAATAAAAGTTATCCGCAGATGCAATATAACCCAGTGCGACAGATCAGATACCAGCTACTCCGCTCCATTTCTGAACTTTACGACCCCTCAAAGCCATGGAGTATGGGATCAGTGCAAGCACTATGCATTCAGCTCTGAAATTGAAACTCCAGCTACAGCTTGCAATGAACGCTATTTTAACCAGAGTCAACTAATCAGTTGTGAGGCAGGCTACAAGATGGTTGAAGACGAACGTACCATAGCGAGCGAGGTATTGAGCGAGGTATTGAGGAGATCCAAGAACGCATTATTTGTCCCTTATTTCACAGTTTGGAATATTTTGCGCGGATCAGTGGAAGCTGTCGATGGTGGGCACAGTCAATAACATAGGCCAGTTTGTGGGAATACCCCTCGGAGGATATTTAGCAGATCGGTAAGTGAATTATAGTCTCGTATAGAAGCCCGATAGCAAGCCATTGATATTCCAATTCTAGATATGGTCGGAAAACCCTGCTTGTCATAAGTGGAATTCTCAGCGCTTTCGCTGGACTGGCCCGCTCCCATGCCCCAAACTATTACACATTCTTGGGCTTTGAGTTCCTGGACATGGCCGTGGGTAGTACTCTCTTTCCTACCGCCTTCCTAATGGCCCTCGAGTTGGTTGGCCCGAAGCATCGCGTTGTGGCTGCCACGTCGATCACTCTCACCTATGGACTGGCCGAGGCTGCCCTGGGCTACCTGGCCGACTTTATCAGGGATTGGCGGGTACTGCTCCGCGTGCTGTACACCCCGGCACTGCTGCACTTGATCTTTATTTGCCTGCTGCCGGAGAGTGTGCGCTGGCTGCTTAGTCAGTCGAAGGAGCTGGATGCCATGGAAATTTTGCGGAAAGTGGCTCGGGTCAATCGAAAATCCTTGGCGGAGCAGCAGCTGACTGAGTTGATGCGCTCCAATCGCCAGATAGTGGCTCAGTCTTCTGCCGCAGGAGGCCACTACAGCCTGCGCCAGATTGTGCATGCTCTAGGCTGGCGCATTGCCCAGTGCTGCTTCGTGTGGTTCACCCACACCTTCATTGCCCTAGGCCTGAGCCTGAACTCCAGCGAGCTGGCAGGCAGCAAGTTCGAGAACTTCAGTATGATGGGGTTCATGCAGTTGCCTGGCTGTCTTCTGGCCACAATAATTATGCACCGCATTGGACGGCGCTGGTCCCTAACCTTATGCATGACGAGTTGCACACTCTTTCTACTGGCCGTACCAGCTTTGCAGGAGGGTAAGTTTTGCTCTAAATATTCACATGAACTACCGTCTAAGACGTCTACAACATTCAACAGTTTACCCGGTAACCTCCTCAGTGCTATATTTCATGGCCAAAATGACTTCCACTGGCAGTTTTATCATTTTATACTTCTTTACCTCAGAGATCTTCCCTACGAACTGCCGGAACAGCCTGCTTTCCTTCTGTTCGATGGTTGGTCGCTTTGGCTCCATGCTGGCTCCCCAAACTCCCCTGCTGGTGAGTGGTGTCGGTGTCACTGTTCGGCAAGTGTCTTCCTAGCAAAGAGCCTCTTCTCTTGCAGATTCCCTACTACAAGTACGCTCCCCACTTTCTCTTTGCCTTCTTCGGCTTTGTCTGCGCCTGCCTAACGCTGTACTTTCCGGAGACCACAAACAAGGCCCTGCCCACCACGCTGGAGGAGGCACGTGCCCTGGACAGAAGCATGCCAAAGTCCCCGCCAACAAAAAGTGCTGTCTAATCGAAAATCCCCCATTACGGGGCATCATGGAGACCAGAGATCTGATCTGATCTGACCAGTGCGAGATCAGAAAAAATAGCTCAGAGAAATAAAAAATATTTATAAATATGAACACAAGAAACCAGGTAATTTTTAGAAATTTTTATGGTGAGTTTGCACGATTCGATTCCCGATAGAATTATTTGGGAATTTACTGAATCAAATTCAAGTATGTCTATCAGCAGTGGCTTTATTATCAGCTCGACTTATCACCGATTTATAGCTTCCCTCTATCGTATACTCAAATTTTCAATTACAAACCGTCAATAATTCACTAGGCTTCCCATTGATTGCGGGTTCATTGTTGCTATCGCTACCTATCATTGATTTATCAGTCTGGTCGGTCGTCAATAGAAGTGAACAAATTGATTGTCAGTCATTCAGTCACTTGTGTGTATTCAATTTCTTCACCTAATCATCTTAGGGTTACCTAAATCAAGTGTGAAGCCAAACACTGGCGCGTCCCCGAGGACATAGTGCCTGACAAGGTCATCGACATGCAGCCAGACAACTTGTTGACCCAGTCGAGCCATCAGGTAACGAACAGAAACAGCTGTTTACCCCACCTCAGACAGAATGTCTCGCCGTCTGATGTCTGATAGAACAACACACACTGCCTATATCCCATATACATATGTACATACATATGTACAATGTATGTATTTACTAGATTGATATCAACTGTTTGGTGATAATTTCCGACTAAAACCATTCACAATTAAACGTCTGCCACGATTAGAGTGTAATTTTTTATTCACACAAAGTTGTAGAGAGAAGATAGCAAATAGTTTTTTTTATTGGAACTGATAAGACCCTCACAGCGACGGATCAAGCACTGCTAGGGCCTGGCCAGTGGTGCGTAGTAGAGTGAAGTGAGGGAGGAGGGGAGAGGAGAGGAGAAAACGCTCTCTGCCATGCGGAGGCACAACTGAGAACTACTGAGAGCAGAGGCAGAACAGAACTGAAATGAACCCCAACCGGTTGAGGTGGTGGGCGCACAGCGATACGAGTATCAGTCAGTCTGCGGCAGCGAGACGCTCCAGAGTGTCGATGTCTATAAATAAAATATTTGCCTCTTAATGTGGCTGTAGTCTCCGACAGACAGCCCGAAAGTTATAAAACCCGCATCGGACGGAGACGCACATAGAAAGTGCATTCAACCACGTGCCTGCCGCGGAAATACTTTCAATCGCAAGTAGTGCCTTCAGACAACGATGCCCAACCAGAAGGAGGGAAACGGCAGCTCTCCGGCGGCGAGCAACGGTCATGCGGAGCCGGAACAGCAACCGAACGATGAAGACAACTCACTGGATGCCATTCTCGTGCGTATTGGCCAGTTTGGACGCTATCAGATCATCAACTATGTGCTTTTGTGTGTTCCCATGCTCTTCAACGCCTTCTTTTCGATCTCATATGTGTTCACCGCGAGCACAGTGGTGCATAGGTGGGTGAAACCGCAATGAAAAAATGTCCATAATCTGGACTCTCGTCTCTCGTTGTTAGGTGCAACATCACTCAGTGCGACAGCCCCGCCAGCGTTTACGAGGAGAGCTGGCTGAACTTCACGGTGCCGTACAAGAACTCCGCCTGGGATGACTGCCATCGCTATGTGGCGAATGAAACGGAGGAGGCTTACGCTCCGCTCACCGATCCATCGACGGCGTTCTGTGCTGCCGAGAATTTCAATAGAGAGACGGAGACTTGTGGCCATGACTTCAAATTCAGGGATGAGGAGAAGACCATCTCAACGGAGGTTTGTTTTCTGCCGGCGATATAGGTACATGTGGTTCTCTTCCTAATTCGAAAATCGTGCTGTTCTGCTCCGTTTAGTTTGGAATATTTTGCGGCGATCAGTGGAAGCTATCGATGGTGGGTACTATCAACAATGTGGGACAGTTTGTGGGCATACCCCTAGGCGGATTCTTTGCGGATAGGTACGGTTGATGTCGAATTACTTTCGAATTACTTTGGAAATATTTCCCAATCCTGCCTTTCCAGATACGGACGCCGAACAATGTTGGCCATAGCTGGAGCACTGAGTGCATTCATGGGCGTCATTCGCTCCCTGTCGACCAACTATTACATGTTCCTGACCTTCGAGTTTCTCGACATGGCTGTGGGCAGCACCCTCTTCCCCACGGCCTTCCTTTTGGCCATTGAGCTGGTAGGCCCCAAGCGTCGGGTGGCTGCGGCCACGATCATCACCATTTTCTACTCCCTGGGCGAGGCGTTCCTCGGCTTCCTGGCCTCGCAGGTCCAGCACTGGCGCTGGCTACTCCGTGTGCTCTATGCCCCCGCTGTCCTGCAGATACTATTCCTGTGGATACTTCCCGAGAGCGTGCGCTGGCTGCTCAGTCAAGGCTCGGAGGAACGAGCTGCTGCTGTGCTGCGACGGGCAGCGCGGATCAACAAACGACCCTTGCCGGATGAGCAGCTGGACGAGCTGCTGGCCACCAATCGCCTGAAGCTGAGCAAGGCCAACGAGAGCCAGTATCCCATAATGAAAGCTGTGCGATTCTTCTCTCTCCGTATTCTCAACTGCTGCCTCTGCTGGTTTACACACACTCTGATCGCCCTGGGACTCAGCCTCAACTCGGTTAACTTGGGTGGAAACAAGTACACGAACTTTATGCTGAACGGGTTCATCCAGATTCCCGGCCTGCTCCTTCCACTGATCATCATGGATCGAATAGGTCGACGTTACTCGCTCTGTGCATCGATGCTCCTCTGTGCGGTGTGCATGGGCGCCTCCGCAGGCATTCCAGAAGGTAAGCTACAGGAAATATACTTACTTTATGTATAAATTAATCACTTACTCGCATCTTTCTCCCTAGATAACTACGCTGGCGCCCTGACATTGTTCCTTATTGGCAAGCTGGCTATCACCTGCAGCTTCCAGATACTGTACTTCTTCACCTCGGAGATCTTCCCCACCAATGTGCGCAACAGTCTTCTTTCACTCTGCTCCATGGTGGGCCGCATTGGCTCAATGCTGGCGCCGCAGACACCGTTATTGGTGGGTATATCAGGTCCAATCACCATCGCACCAAGAGTCTAATATCTTCCTTAATCTAGGCCAAGTATTACGCATACGCCCCGCAAATTCTTTTTGCAAGTTTTGCCCTTATGAGTGGTGTTCTTACCCTGGCCTTTCCAGAGACGGCAGACAAGGTACTGCCCACCACCATGGAAGAGGCGCGCGATCTGAATCTGGTAAAACGCAGAGGACATGCTGTTGTGGGGGAGGAAGCAGAAGGTCCCAGTATTCGTAAGATGTGTTGAGCTGCCTCCGGTGTTTCCATGGTGTCCGACCAAACGCCAAAGATTTCATAGCTTAAGTGTAGGAAAGCCGATGACGCATTTGTTGATATGTTCGTTATGTTTTAGTTAAGTTTCGTATGTAATTGTCGATTTTATTTCAAAGAAAACATAATTTTTAAGCAAATTCTTACCAAAAACATTTTTATTCAAACTTGCTACACAAATTTTACATTCTACATGGAATTATACATTTTCAACATTCGCTTTCGCCAGTGTATAATGTAAAGTATACAAAAATTACATACACATGAAATGTAAAATGAGAATTACATCTCTGAGTAGTTGCCATGGCGGATTTTTCGAATTTTATAAATAATTTCGGATACAAATATGTTTCTTAGGCAATCTTAGCTGTGGAAAGTCCGAGCTGCAGCTTATTAAAAAGATCCGTCTATGTGTTGATGCTTTTTTTTTGGTCCCGATCGATTGCCAACCACGGAACAACATGCCATGCCCACATCGGCCGATGTATGTATGACCGAGACACAGAGTACTGAAATATACATACATAATGCTTGTGTTGACATTTTGTAATTATACATGTAGCGAAGTTGGAAGTAAATATCATGTAAATAAGCATTTCTTAGTGGATTAGTTGGAGTTGATTAACTAAATAACTCGTACCTTTGACATATTTATTAGTTAGTATTCGACTTTTTTGATGCCACTGATGTCTAAAAATAGGACAATGGCGATATCAAAAAAATAATTTGAGAAATTGGCAAAATTGATAAAAGGTAAAAGAATTCCACAAATAAGGAAGAGATAAACTCATCCAGGCCTGCAAACTAATTTGGTCGTGTGCTAAGTATGTACACTCCAAAGTGCCATTTTGTTGAACAGTGTAATTATTTTCGCAGCCGAATTTTTGGGGTGCTATGACTTGCGCGAGATCGGCGGAGGACCTACTTACTTTTCCTGGACTGCGAGGATGCAACCTAACCTTTCGATTCATAACCAAATGAAGTTCCGCTTTGCTTACGGGCATAAGCTATCGGCTTTTCACCTCAAGTGCCTCTCTTTCCCCTTCCACACGAGTCAACGATAGTGCTCGAAACTTTTGTTGGCTTTGTAGTGCTCGTGGGAGGTGCAGTAATGCCATAAAATAGAGGGAACAGCTGCACCTATATATAAATCAGGGAACATAGTCTCGAACTTGGGACTTGGTGCAACTCGTTTGGTCAACAATTATACGACCCACGCCTCAAAAAAGACGGCATTATTAAGGGAACCATTAAGAGCAATTGACATCTACCTTAACGAGTATATACGAGCTCTGTCACACCTTGTGAATGGCCATTGTGTTTTAATTTATGAGTAATGACGATTGCAATTGAATAATAAGAGATTGGCCCCAAGTATCGGGTCTCGGATGTACTCTTATCGGAGTAGAATTGGCTGGTTAATTGTTGACTACTTACGCGCATCTGTTCTCGAGGCTATCACTAACGACCACGACTACGACCACGACGAAGGAACCTTATCTTACGATCGATCGATCGCCCGATCGATCGGTTTGCTGGAGTGAGTGAGCAAGTGGAGAACTACCAGCAGAACTGTTGTCTGTCTCTCAGTTCTGATTTGTCGATGGACGCAGTGCGACATGAGCGGTGACTATGAAAGCGACTATATTATGCGTACTCGGTAGGACACCAATTTATGTATATACACATACCGATATGCCGATATACCGATCGAGTACGCAAGCAGCTATCTATATCGTTTGATTCCAGGAAGCTACGCGATAAGCAGCCCCTCTGGGACTCTTTCCAGGATCCCCCGGCCAAGAAGACGAGCGGCTCCGATGCCGACTGGAAGAAGTTGCACTTCTTTCTCAAGCTCTTTAAGCTGCTCGTCTTCCTGCTGGTCTTCGCCGTCGTTCTGGCCTCAAGTGTGGCAGCCAAGCTGCTTTATCTCTACATGGCTGGCAATACCAGTGGCAGCGGAAGCAGCGGTACCAAGGTGCAAGTGTGCAGCAAATACCGTGAGTCAAGGCCCTAGCCGTCCATTCTGTATTCTGTATTTGGTATTTGGTATTCCGTCATTGATGACGGAACTTTCTCTTCATCCGAAGTTCTGTTGCCCGGCGCGGTGGTGGCTATGCCCAACAAGCTGGAACAAATCGCCTGGGTGTGGGCCCTGATCTTTGCCTTTGCCGCCCCCGAAGTCTTCACCTTCCTGCGCGCCCTCCGCATCTGCATGTTCAAGCGCGAACATCGACCCAGCGGACTGGAAGTGGCTCTCGTGAGTGTTAGGGAAGCTCGGGGGACTGGGATGGTTTAGCCCGCACGGATGGTGATTGATAAGCTCCCTCTACTCATTTTGCTCCCGGCTCCCTGCTCCTTGCTGTGGGCTCTAAACAGGTCACCCTCTTTGAACTGCTGCATGTCGTCGGCCTGGCGTTGCTCACCTTCACCGTGCTGCCAGCATTGGACCTGACGCGTGGAGCGATGCTGGGGTGTTGTGTCTGCTTTGTGCCCGCCCTGCTCAGTGAGTCACAGCAATCTTATCTTGGGGGTCTTGGGGACGACAACAATTAAATTGATTGCCACTGGCTGCCTGGTCCCATACTTCAGATCTGCTGACGGGAACCCGTATCAACTGGAAGTCGATGGATAGTCTGGTCTTGGCCTTCTCCATTGTGGCCATCATGGCGCAGGGCAGTGTCTTCCTGCTCTGGCCGTCGATGAGCTCTCAGCTGGAGGTACAGCTTCTGGCCATTCCCCTTATTTTGGTCTCCTTCCGATGGTGGGAGAACTTTGCCAACACCCACGAGGCCATCGGTGAGTGCTGCTTCCTCCCTATGATTCCCCACCAATGATTCTCACCCTTTTATCTTCCATCAGCCTACATCATTCGCACCATTCGCTGCACGCGCTCCCGCTACCACACGTACCTCTACCTGGCACCGCTCAAAATCGTGGTGTTTGCATTAACTGCCTTCCTCCTGCACGGCCAGAGCTTCGTGGAATACTTCAGTCTGTTTTTGGACGCTTGGCGGACCCATCTCATAATCCTGGTGGTGAGTTCAGACCACTGAATCCTGATGCTCATTAGAGCGAAGCGCGAGTCAACTTTGATGCACTTCCACTTGCACTTGTACTTGCACTTGCAGCAGAGCAGCGGGAACAGCGGGAGCAGAAACGACGCCCTCGGTGCGCTACATTTAACAGAATCCTCCGCCGCCCCATCGCAGGCGAACGACAGCAGCTCATTTATCAGGACAGAGGAGGCAAGGGCACAGTCACAGTCACAGTCACAGTACACGATGCAATCCAATCCGAATGCGGTGGTGTATGCCCTGATGGTGCAGGTGGCTGCCGCGTATCTGTGCCACGTTTTCGGCAAGTTTGCCTGCAAAATCAAGATCCAGGAGTTCAGCTACGCCCTGCCCCTCACCCTGGCCATGCCGTTGACCGTCGCTCTGGCCACCTACCTCGCCTACCTTCGGGCGGCAGATCCCTGCTCCTTGCACGGACTGATGCCCGACTACCTCACACTGCAGGCGCTGGCCGGGAGTCTGGAGGAGCTGGGCCAGAGCTGCATGGAGTACGTTCTGTGGCTGTGGCCGCTGTGGTGGCTGGCCCAGGTTTGGACGTGCCTGCACATCTGGCAGCCACGCAACGACAAAAATGCCCAGACAGAGAAGCTCTTCGTCTGTCCGTGGTATTGCGGCCTGCTGGTGGATCAGTGCGGCATGATGAACCGAAGGATTGTGGACTGGAGCGAGGAGTACCTGGCAATCAAGGTGGGTATGGGTATGGTTATGGGTATGTGCTGTTAATTTTGTCTCGTCCCCAATCAGATGGCACTCTAGGAATGGGGCTGGCTCATGTAGGTACATGTATGAATTATTATAATCAGGCGGTGGCGCTCCTGTCTGGTATCAATCATAGCGACAAGCATGAGGCATGAGTTTTCCCCACTGACTGCCATATGGAGCATCTCCTGGCCCACACCCACACCCACTCCCACTCCCAGTCACACTCTATCTATTTCGAGGACTTTTTGACTATTCTGGTACATTTAGACGGACTAGCACTACTCATCAGGAGGAGATGTTCGCTTTGCGCTTCAAATGTCGGGCAATGTAATTAAGTTAAATGACGGGGAAACTGCAAAGTTCAGGAAATGTTTGCGTTTCCCGGGTTTCCCTCTCCACCCTACTCTACTTCATGCCTATATGTGTGTGTGTGTGTGTGTGTGCGTATGTGGCAGGGAGATTTTCGGTGGGTGTAAACTTAATTAAAAGTGCTTCAGTTCGGTTGTATGTTTTCGGGCCTCCTCTTCACTCCAAAAAGGGCCAGCATAAAGACATTAAAGTAATTAAAATCAGGGCACAAGAGTTGAGAGTTTTGAGGGCATAAATTAGAATGCCAGCGAATTATGTGCATTCGTAATGTGGCTCTGTCATTGGGGACCGACAAGATGGCTCTGACTACCTCTTCTCTAATGAGGTGAATAGGAGTGGGGCGGGGGGAGGGCATCAAATGCTACGAACTAAAGCTCGCCAACAATTTCCATGCACTCTTTATCCCCCACAAATACCGCATTTGATGGCCAAAACCACTTGATATCAACTGCAATCATTCAGAGCTTAAACTAAACCCTACTGCACTCTCTCTCTCTCTCTCTCTCTTACACTTTCTTTCTCTCTCCCTCCCTGCCTCGCCTCTTGTCGACCCACCAGAGCGACCTAACCACACCCAGGGAGCCGGTGATGGCACTGGCATCAGAGTTGAATGCGAGCAGGGACATTCTGGAGGAGGACAAGGTACCGCAACTGATTGTTTGTGCAACAATGTGGCACGAGACAGAGGAGGAGATGATGGAGTTCCTCAAATCAATTGTCCGCCTGGATGAGGATCAATGTGCACGCCGCATGGCAAAGACGCACCTAAACGGCGGCAAGGCGGACGATGAATACTACGAACTGGAAAGTATGTAAATGTGTCAAGTGCACCAGCACTAGCACTTCTCCACCAGCACCACCAGCACCAGATACCAGATGTTACAGATGGAGATGCCATCGTCCGCAGCTCTCCGATGTCCCGCATTTGCATGTATATATTAAATGTGTCAAATGGGAAATTTATGCAGGTTGCAGTTGGAATAAGTCGTCCTTCCGGGTCCTTCTGTGTGCAGCCCTATTTATAGCATTTGGCGACTTCATTTCCGCGCTTGCCAAAATGGCATTAAGCCAAAGCGAATGGCATTTGCAAGTGTCTCCGACAACTTTACGATCTGTCTAATTCCGCCTCTTCGTCTTTGCCTTTTTTCTTTCTTACTTTCTTTCTTTCTGTCTCTCTATTTTCTTAGCAAACATTTTCTTTGACGACGCCTTTGTGCTGGACCCGCGTCAGTGCCAGAACAAACGGAACCCGCCAATCAACGAGTACGTGAAGACGCTCACCCGGACCATAGACAAGGCCGCCTTTGAGGTGTACGGAGTGAACATCCGCCTGAAGCCGCCCCTCAAGATAGAGACCCCGTACGGGGGCCGCTTGGTGTGGACACTGCCGGGGCGTACCAAGATGGTGGCCCACCTGAAGAACAAGGACAAGATCCGGCACAAGAAGCGCTGGTCGCAGGTCATGTATATGTACTACCTGTTGGGGTACCGCATCATGGAGACGGAGCAGCTCTCGCCCCGGCGCAAGGCGGTGATAGCGGAGAACACCTTCATCTTGGCCCTCGACGGAGACATTGACTTCCAGCCGCGTGCCGTGCAGCTGCTCATCGACCGCATGAAGGCGGTGGACGAGCTGGGCGCCGCCTGTGGGCGCATCCACCCCGTGGGCAGGGGTCCGATGGTGTGGTACCAGCGCTTCGAGTACGCCATCGGCCACTGGCTGCAGAAGGCCACCGAGCACGTGATCGGCTGCGTGCTGTGCAGCCCCGGCTGCTTCAGCCTGTTCCGGGCGAGTGCTCTCATGGAGAACAGTGTGATGAAGCGCTACACGCTGGTCACATCGGAGCCCATGAAGATGGTGCAGTACGACCAGGGCGAGGACCGCTGGCTCTGCACGCTCCTGCTGAAGGCCGGCTCCCGGGTGGAGTACTGCGCCGCCTCCGATGCCTACACCCACTCCCCGGAGAGCTTCAACGAGTTCTACAACCAGCGGCGTCGCTGGGTGCCCTCCACGATAGCCAACATCTTCGACATCCTGGCCGACGCGGACACGGTGGTGAAGAAGAACAACTCGATATCCACGATGTACGTGTGGTACCAGGGAATGCTGATGATTGGCACTGTCCTTGGGCCCGGCACAATCTTCCTGATGATGGTGGGTGCTCTGGTGGCCGTCTTTACCATCAACATTTGGACCGCCTTCCTGTGGAACTTCTTTCCCATCCTGTTCTTCATTCTGTCCTGCGTGTACCTGAAGCAGAAGTTCCAGCTGCTGATTGCCTTCGTGATCAGTGCGCTCTACTGCCTGGTCATGATGGCTGTCCTGATCGGAATCATTGTCCAGATGCTGGAGGATGGGCCTCTGGCTCCTGCTTCGCTCTTCTTCCTCCTGGTGGCAGTGCAGATCACAATTGCAGGTACGAGTATGAAATCGCTTATGAATTCTCTACTAAATCTCATCTCGTTAAGGGTTCATGCATCCCCAGGAGTTCTGGGCGCTGCTCTGCGGCGTCATCTATTACATTACCATACCCTCGATGTACATGCTGCTCATGATCTTCTCGGTCTTCAACATGAACGATGTCACTTGGGGCACTCGCGAGGCCCCTGTACTCAAGGACGACGACAAAGACTCGCCCAGTGAAGCGGAGATCCATCTGCCAGGCTGGCTAAATGATCCTCTGCTCATTAACTCGGAGCTGGGGGAAATATCACTCATGGAGCAGAGATTCTGGAAGGATGTGATCAAGCAGTACCTCAAGCCCCTGGAGCTAAGCAGAGAGCAGAAGCAGTCCATGGCCGACGGTCTGCGAGAGCTCAGGAACATGATCGCCTTTGCCTTCGTGATGGTGAACGCCATCTTCGTGCTGATCGTGTTCCTGCTGCAGCTGAAGAAGGAGTTCCTGCACTTGAAGTGGCCCATCGATCCCACGGACTTTGTGTCCTTCGACCGGGACAACCTGCAGGTGGGCATCTACCGCCAGTACAAGGAGCTGGACCCCATTGGCCTCTGCTTCGTGATCTTCTTTGGCCTGATTCTGATCATCCAGTTCATCGCCATGTTTTTCCACCGCTTTGCCACCATGTCCCAGCTGCTGGCCACCACCCAAGTGGACTGGTTTCGTTCCGGGGGGCAGTTCACGGACGCGGATGCCGCCCTGGAGCTGAAGGGGAGTGCTGTCAATATAGCCAGGAGACTGCAGCGGCCCAAGAGATTGTTCGACGATGACGACGACGAGCATCACTATGACGAGCTCCTGCTGGACACCGACGGGGAGCACAGGGAGAGCATGGTGCGACGACAGACTATCTTCCGGCTGCACGAGACCCGCAACAACAAGCAGAGCGACTACAGCAATCTGGTGTTCAACTTCGAGCGTCGCTTCTTCGGCGAGGATGACCTGAACCTCAAGAACCTGGCTCTCAATCGGAAATCGGTGAAGCTTCTCCAGGAGCGTCGTTCCGCGGCCAAGTTCAATGCGGCTGCCACGCCGGGGGGCACGCCAACCCCCAAGACGGGCACACGCCCGCCGCTCATGGCCAAGAAGGTGAGCTTCAGTAACCGGAATAGCATGCAGCTCTACGACAATGGCGGCTACGAGCACACCGAGTTCTAGATTGGAACGTACTCCCCACAAGTATTACCCAGAGAATCTTCTAACTGCTAACTACTATTTACTATCTATAATACATGTATCTTTATCCTATATACATACTACATACATACATACATACATACATATATCTGTATGTCCCTTAACGTCTTGGTGGCATAAAAATATAATTAATTGCATTTAACTCAAGTGGCAAAAGCAGCCAAGTTCACTTCCTCCTTCACTGCGCTTCCCCCTTATACTTAGAGAGCTGAAGACGTCTCATTAGCATAATTACCAGATGCACCACTGTGGTGGGTGTGGAGTGGGGTCGAGTGGGGGTGCGGGGGTGCGGGGGGGTGGTGCCCTTCATTCATCAATGTCGGAGGCAACGCTTAGAGCTAAGTGCTCCTCGTGGTAGCGATGCGATGCGATGCGATGCGCTTTTTGCTCGTGGCTAAGTCCGCTCCGTTTCGTTACAAAATGCAAATCAAAGTGTGATTAGCTTGGATTTGATGAAGTTTCTGCAGCAATGCACAAGTTTTCCTTTCCTTTCCTTTTTGCGTTTCCCACTTTCCTTTAACTTCCTCCAACCCAACCCAACCTAGCGGTGCGGTGTGGCGTGGGCGTGTGTGCAGGAGCGTGGGCGTGGCAAGGTGTCGGCGTAAGTGTTTTGTAAGTGAATTTTTCACTGGCTCGGCAAAAAGAAAACCAGTTGACAGGCGGGGAGCGGGCTCTTGCAAGGACTGCAAGGACAGACAGGACTTACTTTGGAAATGCGCATATATTAAATGAGGGAGAAGCAGGGAGGAGCAGGAGCTGCAACAAGGACGAACTTATGGCCGCAGGATGTGGATTGTCTTTGGTCTCCCCAAGTGCTGCAGCAGAAGATGGAGAGGGAGGCGAGAGGAGACGAGACGAGGCGGAGTAGCCACGTGGCCATCATGTAAGAACAGGGCTAAGTAATGAATTCAGTTGGTCAAATGGGAGGGCACGGCACGGCACCCGGGGAATATCGATTAGACAGTACACTAGAGATGGGTTATGGAAATGCCCAACTTTGTAGCCTTATCCATTTTCCTGGCCATAAAGAACAGTAATCTCAGTATCAATTAATTGGGAAACTCTTTGACGATGCCCAGCCCAGAGCTCATTCAGGCAGATGAAACAATGACCAACAAAAACCAGCCATTTGCATCGCCCAAAAGTGCAAACAATTTCAGACTTGAATGCGTTTTTCCCTTTGTGCTTTCCGCCTTCCGCTTTGTGCTTTGTGCGAGGGAAAACCAGAATCCCGCACCCAGGAACCGCACAAGAACTGCAAGGCATTAGCAAATTTATGACAATTTATGAAAATTTTCAATTGCCAGCCAGCCAGCCAGCCAGGCAGCAAACGGCAACCAGCCTTAGCCGAAGGGAAGAAGCTCTGAAGAAACCAAAAACTTTGACAACTATTTCTGCCGCTGGCCTACTTGGCGTATGCGTAATGTAGCTTCTTCTGCTTGCTCGTTCCTTCGTTAGTTCGTTTCTCTGCTGCTGCCACTGCTGGTGCTGCTGCTGCTGCAGTGGCCAGGAGGCATATAAATTTCACATTCATAGAGTGCCACTGCTCGGGCCGACCTGGCCGTAAAGCGAAACAATGCGCCACGGAAACTGGAAAGCCCGATCCATAAACAACAGCAAAATTCAATTGAAAAACTTGTGCCAGTTTCAGTTTTTTGCCAGCTTGCAAAGGCCGAGGTGGAGGGGCAGAGAGGCGGGCATAGTCGGGGCCCGAGCAGAAGCCGGAGCCGGAGCCAATGCCTGGGAACATAATTTTGCACTTATCTGACCCCGGGCAGACCACCCAGCTGCAGTCGAAGTCCCGGCCCAGCACCACCTTCCCGGGGGCCTTTTGCCATTTGCTTTTGTATTTTATGGCTTTTCTATGCATTGCAATTGCAATCGAGGACAATACACACGACACGACAAAACAGAACATGATGAGGACAGTAGAAAAGAGAAGAGAAAGTAAAGGGAAGGGTAGGAATGGGATGAGATAGGATGGGATGGGATGGGTTGCAACTATGCTCGGGCCACCGCTGAGCTGCACCAAAGCGGCAACAAAAGTTTTTAATGTCATTTAATTATGAAAATAGTTCCGTGTCCGGGTGTCAGTTCCGTCCTGGTCTGGTCTGGGCTGGCTTGGCCTGGCCTGGGCAAAAATAATGTCATTTGTGGGGAAACATTTCCGTGCTGTGAAGCTTACACTGAACAGGGCATCTGCTAGTCGATGCCCGGACTCATCAAGGGAAGTTGCTGGTTGCTTTGTGAAAATAATTAAATGAAAGGCTGCAGGATATTTGAGCACAATATGCACTGATTATGCGCCCCGTTCCCCGTCCCCCCGTCCGCATCTAGTCCAGTCCTGTCACTATCCTCGTCGGTCCCTTTCTAGGGAGGCAGGGAGCTGCTCATTCAAATAAACAAGTTCGCATTTCAGCAGTTAATTAATATTTCTCACGCTGTCTGGTATTTATAATGATTTTGCTGCTGTGTGTGCTGCTGCAATTACAGCTGAGTGGCAGGTGATTTCCATGGCGATGCAATGTTTGATGTGCAATTCAGTGTTCAACAATGCCAAATGAGGCGTCAAGCGATTATCTAGTCGAAGGGAGCCCTGAGACTGCGTCCTACTTCCAATTAAAAATTGATTTTCGATGACACCCGGTGCGGTGCGGTGCGGTTCGGTGCGGTGCATAGCCTGACCATTCAGATATGAGCTTCTTCGCGCCACTTGCCCCACTTGATAAGGCCTCTCTTCCTCCCTCCGACTTGGTCAAACGATTCACATTATCTTTGTGGAATAGCAACAGAGAGGGAGAGAGATTGAGGGAGAGCGGGGTAGTGGGCCTCTCTGATTGATAACACTTTAAGAGAGACGGCGAGAGCCGTCGGAGCTGGAGAGTATGAATCAATAGAGGAGTGGGAGCGGGAGCGGGAGTGGGACTGGGAGTGGAAGGGAGGGCGAACTGCTGTTTAATCGCAATCGCAATGAACATTTACAATTACACATGTTCGCGGCCCACTATCAGGAGCGGGCAGCAGCAGCAGCAGCAGTCCGTCAGCCCATTTTCGACTAGCCTCCGTTCAGTAGAATTTGTCCGGCTTTGCGGTGCGGTTCCGTTCGAGTGCGTTTCGTCTTGTTTCAATCTGTGATATACCCGAAATTGCCCCCACTGACTATATCCTGCAGAGTCCCAATCCCAATCCCATCCGATCCCATCCAATCCCATCCCATTGCCCAAAATGCTGCGCAACAGCTTCAGTGTGGCACATGCCCTGCGCAACAGCTTCTCCAGCAATGTCTGGCGGGCCGCCAGCTCCCATGGACCCCGGCAGCCAGTGAGTGTGATTTATATAACCGAAGAGATCTGCGAGTGAAACCGAGCATAAAAGTTGCCAATAATGCAAAGTCCGTCTCTGGATTTTTATTACTTTATTTTGTATTTTTTTTATTTATTTATTTATTTATTTATTTGTGAGTGCAAATGAACCTTTGGCTGCCGATCAACACTCACATCTTTATCAGTGTGCTCGGTGTGTGCTCGGATGAAGCGGTTCAAGCCTGTGGGAACCCAGTGATATATCATGTGTCTGCCCTCGTCTGGCTGCTCTGCTTATAGAGATTATAGCACTCGTAGTGCACATACCCTGCAGCTAGGCTGGAGCTCTTCGGCTCTAAGTCACTTGGACTTTGCCAGCGAACCTCTGCAATGTCTGCGAGTACGAATATACGAATATGAACTTGTTCAATTTCACTCGCACAAATACACGTTGTTTGAGTATTAAGAAATCGCCAGTCTGTTGACCGATAAGCAGAGATTAGAGTGGATTCCAATGAGGGGGAATATTGCAGTAGCATGACGTCTGGGCGTGAACCTATTGTTTGGGTCCGGTCCGGTCTGGTCTGGTTCTTCCGTTACCCCCAAGGAGAGTCCCACTCCCAGTCAGAGTCACAGTCCGAATCGGAATGGGGCCCTTTCCTGTCTAGTACTTTGTTTTGATTACGTAAGCTACTTATTAGCAGCTGCTGTACTCGTACCGCTTTCCTTAGTTCCATTGGAAAATTTTGCCCTCGCACTTAAATCTAATCAGAGGCCAATCAAAACAACAAACCCTCATCCCATTGGTGCGTATAAAGAGTTCTCTTTATGGTCTTTACGACCGACCAACAACGGCTTGAAAGGGTTTTCTCGTTCTCGTTCTCGGGGCTAACCCAAGCCATAAACTGGGCCAAAATGGGCCATCAAAAATCGGGGCCGGAGCTAATTGAATGGCCATCGATCGGGGTCAGGGTTGGGGTTGGGGTTGGGGTCGGTCTCTGAGCTATGAGCTGTAAATCATTTACAGTTTCGGTTTGATTTTCCTAAACATGCAAAACAGGCCTCGTCGCCAGCACAGTGTAGAGGAGAGGGGAGGGGAGGCGAGATTGTCCCGACAAGCTGATAAAATGTTGTCACAGCATGACAGCTGCCGGACCAGATTTGGACTCGGTTTGGGATGGGTTCAGAGGTCAGGCAAATGGAAAAACGTGTTCAAATAAATTCTAAAAGTGTAAATATTGTATTTCCACAGAATGAGCGAGGCAGGGTGAGGGGCTGTGGCACGGGCAGAAATTTACAATAAACTTAAAAACCCCTTTTAAATATGCAGCAACATTTGTGCTGCTTTTGCCCCCAGGCAAGGACTCGACTCGACTCTACGCGGCGGCTTCCTCTCTGCCTGCCACACATTTGCATATGTCCGACATCAGGCCCAGCCTTTGACACTCGAAACGATTTGCCTAGGTCAGGGTCGTTCGTATACCCTTCACCACACAGCCACACAGCCACACAGCCACACTGCCACACTGCCACATTTCCCGGCCACTGCCAAGCTGCCTGCCTGCCCCACCATTGAGTCGCTTCATTTTGACACGTGTTGGCAGTTATGGCGCCTTCGCTCCCGACTCACTGTGCGTGCACTGGGCACATCATAAAAAAGAGCAACATGGCACAGAGGGGGAAAAAAAACCCAAAAAAAACCCAGCACAAAAGGCAGCCAGCGACAGGCGACAGGCGACAAAGTGTCCAAAGAAGGGGCGGGGTAGAGGGTAGGGGCAAAGGGTAGAGACAACAACATTTTGATTTGGATTCGGTTGGAACCGGACAAGATGTGGATGCTCCTGCTCGCATTAATTGCTCGATAATTAGAATTCGAATTCGAATCCGAATCCCATCCATCCGATTTGACAGGCAGCAGACACTCGACTCGATAAGAGCCCCATACGAACTGCGGGTATACGAGTGTGTAGTAAACTTTACCCGGGGCAAAACTTGACCTTCGACTAATTGCATTTGGTATCACGCATATGCCATGAGTGCCATTGGCGCGCCGGCCAGCCAGACAGCCAGACACAATATTATTGTGTTTGGTGTGTGTCAGACAGGGCCCAAGCTCGTAAAACATTTGGCTGATTCTGATTCTGTTTCTGTTTCTGATTCGTTTGTTTTTTTCTTTCTGCGGTGGAGGAGGAGGTCTTTGCTTTGCTTTGCTCGTACTGATAAAAACAGGTAAAGAGTGCCTTCGCGATAACAGACTGTAAATGGCCAAACAATTGACTAAAGCAAACAAACAGAACAGAACAGAAGAGAACATAACAGAGGAGAGCAGAGAGCAGAGCAGAGAAGGTTTATGGTCCTCCTGCACCTGTCACCACCACTCATCGCAGCAATTTCACTGCGATTGTCAGTCAGTCACAGAGTTGGGGGTGGGGGTTGGGGGGGGGGATGTAACAAAATCACAGTATTTACGCCTCAATTTCGAGCTGACATAATTGACACGAACGGGATGACGACGACGACGACGACGACGGCGAGTTATGTGAATAGTCAAAGCTGATTTGATGTTATTGCGTTTGAAAGGCAATCAGAATGGAACAGACCACAGAAAAAACTGGACCTGCACAAACGGATTGACTGATTGATTGACTGGCTGGCTGGCTGGCTGATGGACGAGCCAGCTAAAAGATGGTAATGATGGCCTGATGTTCGGACAGAAGGAGACACCAATTTGTGTACACCGCCCACCTAATCTTATCACCTCACTCTGTTTATCTCAGACTGAATGATGTTTTTAGCATTTATTTGTGCGGGTATTTTAATCCGATTACCCTCGAAATTGCTCTCCACTAACGTACAAATACAATCCTTGACCTTCGCCTTGGATTTTGATCGAATGTTCATTCCCGGAAGCCTTTGAGGCAAGGCTGGTTCTTTCCGATTCCCGGAAGTGCAAATGCTCATCAAATGCCAGCGGTAAACACTTGAATTTATGTTTCCTTAAAGTCCCTCCAGATAATCGCTATAATTAGAGCCAGTCGAGCGGTCTGCTCTGGCGGAGTTATGCAATTCAATTATGCATAATTTCCATTTGATTATCCAGTCGGGGCAGCAAACGGACTTTTTGACCACGCGCCGCTGGCTAAAAAACCAATTAACACACATAATAATTAGAATTGGAAATTCGAACAGGTGGAGGGGGCCTCGAACTATAGGGGCCTCGCCGTCCCTCCCATTTTACAGTCGTAGTTGTGCTGATTATAAACTGATTGGACGCACTCGAGGGGGGCTGCTCCCATTAATTGGATTGCCATTTATTTCGATTTATTGTTTTTATGGCCAACGCCGGTGCTGTCGTAATTTATGGCCTTACTCGTGTAGTTGTCGCTGATTGTCAGCGATAGGACATCGACAGAGCACTGCGCTCTTGGCCTGGAACCCAGCTATCCAGCGATCCAGAGACCCAGAGACCCACAGAAAGGTGCTAGCTAACAGCTATACGATCTTTGCAGCTGGTGTCGCCCGAGAGGCGCCTCGAGAAGGCCCATCCCACGTTCACCGAGCGCAGCCAGCTGAAGTACGCCCGCCGCCTGGTGGTGAAGCTGGGCAGCGCGGTCATCACGCGGGAGGACAACCACGGCCTGGCCCTGGGTCGCCTGGCCTCCATTGTGGAGCAGGTGAGTGTGGAGAGGGGTGGAGTGGAGCGGAGGATGATCCGCCGCACTTACTTATTACCTGCACTTTCTCTGTCCCCCTTGCAGGTGGCCGAGTGCCATTTGGAGGGCCGCGAGGTGATGATGGTCACGAGCGGAGCGGTGGCCTTTGGCAAGCAGAAGCTGGCCCAGGAGCTGCTCATGTCGCTGTCAATGCGCGAGACTCTCAACCCCAAGGACAGCAAGGAGGTGAGCATAGCCAGCAGTCGCCGAGAGACACTAATCCCCACCCCCAACCCCACCCAACAAAAATAGTTCGATGGCGCCACCCTGGAGCCGCGTGCAGCGGCTGCGGTGGGTCAGTCGGGTCTGATGTCCCTCTACGATGCCATGTTCGCCCAGTACGGCGTCAAGATTGCACAGGTACGTGGGCAGTAATTAGGGAATTAGTAGCAGGTACCAGGTACCGGGATTACCGTGAACTGTTGTTTCTGCTTGTTGTTTCCGGCTGCAGGTGCTGGTGACCAAGCCGGACTTCTACAACGAGGAGACGCGCAACAATCTCTTCTGCACACTCTCCGAATTAATTAGCCTGAATATTGTGCCCATCATAAATACGAATGACGCTGTGTCGCCGCCGATGTTCATACGTGACGACGAGCCAGCGGGAGGAGCGAGGCGGGTGAGTGTCTGTCCCTCTATCTGCTACCAGACACGTGACAAAGTCTATTCTGCATTTGTGTGTGTGCATCGCAGGGAATTCCCATTAAGGACAACGATAGCTTGTCGGCCATGCTGGCCGCCGAGGTGCAGGCGGATCTGCTAATCCTCATGTCGGACGTCGATGGAATTTACAACAAGCCCCCCTGGGAGGATGGCGCCAAGCTGATGCACACCTACAACAGCAACGACAGCAGCAGCATTGAGTACGGCAAGAAGTCAAAGGTGGGTCCAGATCCGTCCTAACTAAATTATCTGGTTTCCAACTTCAACTCCACATCAAACTCTCTCTCTCTGCATTAGGTGGGAACTGGCGGCATGGACTCCAAGGTGAAGGCAGCCACTTGGGCACTGGATCGTGGCGTCAGTGTGGTCATTTGCAACGGCATGCAGGAGAAGGCTATCAAGACCATCATTGGCGGCAGGAAGGTGGGCACCTTCTTCACGGAGGCCACCGAGAGCACCAATACTGTGCCCGTCGAGGTGATGGCCGAGAACGGTAAGTGAGTCGGAGACTCAATCCGGCTTATGGCCATGACAACCGGGGCTTCGACAATGATGTGGCTAGACAATGGACAACGGCAAGGGCTTTAGGAGTGCAAGAGTACGAGTACTGGTACTGGTACTGGTAAAAGACAGAATCTCCGGCTGTAATTAGCGGTTTTGCTCATCCTCCCATCCGACCACATTGATTGCCCATCAACTGGAGTAAGGCTTTAAGCGGGTTCTAGTTAAGTCCATCGCTTGGCTGGAAACTTTCAAGCATCGCTCTAACAGCGAATGACAAGTGACTGGGGCCCAGGCTGGGGCTCGGGCTCGGGCTCGGGACCGGGCTAATGGTCATTAGGGCTTACACCCGTAGACGGCCAAACAAGCCGAGACAGTCAGAGGCGAGAGAGGGCCGAGAAAAGTGGGTCAGGAAGGTGACTGCTCCACGGCCACGGAGGGAGGATGGCTGGGATGGGTGAGATGGGAGATGTTGCTGCTATTTTTAGTTGGGTAAAATGTAATTTAATTGTTATTAGGGCTAGCTGCAGCAGTTGGCCAAAAGTGGCTGTTAATTAGACAGCTGCAACTTGTTACGGCTGTTGCTAATTTCGCATCTGTCTGCTCTCTTCTATTCCCTATTCCCCTCTGACTCGCAGCTCGCACCGGAAGCCGTCAGATGCAGGCTCTGACACCCGCCCAGAGAGCCAGCGCCGTCAACACGCTGGCCGATCTGCTGGTGAGCCGGGAGAAGTTCATCCTGGAGGCCAATGCCAAGGACCTGGCCGAGGCCCAAAAGAACGGCCTGGCCAAGCCGCTGCTCTCGCGACTCTCCCTCAACGCGGCCAAGCTGAAGAACCTGGCCATTGGCCTCAAGCAAATCGCCGAGGACAGTCACAAGGTAAGCCGAACTTAATTACTGCCCATTTATACGTCCACTTTCTAGAGCCGGTCAAAGAGCAAAAGGCGCAAAGAGCTGTGAGCTGTGAGCTGACCTCTCGCAGAGTTCGAGCAAATTGCATTTGTTGAGATGTCGAAAAATCAGCCAGAAATTGAGTTAGCAGCTCCTGCTCCTGCGCCTGCTCCTGCTCCTGCGAACTGGATTTGTCTCCCCTGGCAAAATGGCCATTTCATGGACTGCAACAAAGGGTGAGAGCTCGAGCTCGAGCTGGAGCTGGAGCGCTCCGCCAGGGACTCCCAGAGCCATATGCAGTTCCTCAGTTTGTTCAGTTTGTGCAGTTTTGCAGCGCTTTAGCAACATTATGAAATCTCTAAGCAATTTTACACTTCAACAAAAATTGACACCCCAGACGAGGCGACTCCAGACACCTAAAGGAGCTTCGACGGGGCACGAGCTGCCGCCTGCCTTAAAGCTGAAAGGATACGCCCTGGATACGCCCGTGCCCCGCGAGTGTGCAGGGTACTGGGAGCTAAGCAAGTGGAAGATAAAAGACAGTTTGCTTGTATGCCCTCTCGTTGGGTGTCTTGCCAGTGACATTAGCCCGGTGCCACCAAGCCCGGTGCCCCCTCCTATTCCCGGACAGAGTTGATCGAATATCGCTGGGGAAGGGGAATGGGAATGGATGGACTGGGACTGGGGTTTGGCCTGAGCCACTACCACCCTCTCAGCCAACCGTTTTATTGGATGTGATTGTGCGGAAACGCAAAAAGTTTTTCCTCCGTGCCTTTCGTTTTTTTTTTTTCGCTCCAGCTAAACTTTTTCCATTGAAAATGGTAGCGGGGAGGGGTGAGAGGAGAGAGGCGGAGTGGGGAGGACATGAGTTTATTGTAAAAATGGCAAGCGAAATTGTGACACAAAATGGCGGCAGCGTGAAAAATCATAAAAAAGCGAACTCGCCCAAAACACACTCGTACTCGCGTGCCCGCACAGGGAAGCTGGCTGCCGGCTGCTGGCTGCTGGCTGGGCATACAGAAAATCCATAACGCACTCAATAAATGTCGCTCGGATGCCGCGAAAAGTGTTTCTGTTTTTCCGCCCGTTTCTGTTTCTGTTTCCATCAGCCATCGGCTCTTGCCACATTTACCGAAATGCCGCGGACATTGTTTGCCCTCTGGGCCGAGCCCCCGAGCCCCCCGAGCCCCCCGAGCCCCCGAACCCCACCCGAAAGGGGAGGGGCTTGGTCAAGGGTAGGGGCCGACACTGCTTCAGATTTCAATTACCCAGACAACTTACAGTTCATATAAAAAGTTTTATTGCAAAATAAGTACTGAACGAAAAAATGCCCAACATAAATGTGGGCCAGAATGGTTCGGGTACAGAATTTGGCATACCATTCCCCAGACCTGAACAGCACCTAATAATACAACAAGAAAAATTCTTCAATTTCCTCCTTTTAGCCGTAGTAAAGTTATCTGTTTCACTCCACATTTCTGGGGCTATAATAAACTTGTCCAAACCCCGTGCATCCTCAAGAAGCAAGAACACTCAAGCCAGTCCAGCCATGACTTATCCAATTGTCCTTAGCAAATATAATTTAAAGTTTTGCCTCCCACAATGCCAAAGTCAATAATAATGGCCATATAACCAAATTTACTCAGCGCCCAAGCTGGGTTTAATGGTTAAACACGGTCAATGGCAGGCAGGTCTGTCAGGATGTCTTGGTCGGAGGTCCACTCTATGCAAACAAGGCCAGTCAACTGCTGTCAGGAGAAAGCCCATACCCAGACACAGGCACGAACCCAAGCCCGGACCAGACCAGACCAGGCCAGGCCAGCCCAGCCCATTCCGCAATCTCTTTATGTTATCTGCAGCCAATTTTCTAGAGATTTCTCATGTCTGGAGAAGGGACCTGGAGTGAAAGGAGCCCCCGAGTGCCGAGTGCGGGGGCATAGGACAGCAGGCCATTAAAAATAAATAAAGATTACGACGCGATGAGCGTCCTGATTTATGTAACGCCTCAAAATGGACGCCGGGGAATCCAAATGCGGCGAATCCACTGAATCAAGAGGGGGTGGACCAGCATCCGCACCCATACCTGCTTCTCCCTGCTTCGTCTGGGGGAGTGTCGCATAAAATTCGAGTTATTTTATGACCAGCGGTCCCACATGGCGTATACGTTATGCGATTTATGCTGAATTGCCGATTGGGTTTGACTGTGCTCCTCCCTATGCCTATCTCTCATGCCGTATCGCTGTCTTTCCAGAATGTGGGTCGCGTCCTGCGCCGCACTCGCCTGGCCGAAGGACTGGAACTGAAGCAGGTCACCGTTCCCATTGGCGTCCTCTTGGTCATCTTCGAATCGCGTCCCGACTCGCTGCCCCAGGTCGCCGCCCTGGCCATGGCGTCCGGCAACGGGCTGCTGCTCAAGGGCGGCAAGGAGGCGGCCCACAGCAACAGGGCGCTCATGGACCTGGTCACGGAGGCACTGGTCACAGTCGGAGCCGAGCATGCCGTCTCCTTGGTCTCCACGCGCGAGGAGATCAGCGATCTGCTGTCAATGGAGAAGCACATCGACCTGATCATTCCGCGCGGCTCCTCCGAGCTGGTGCGCAGCATCCAGCAGCAGTCGCTGCACATCCCCGTCCTGGGCCATGCGGAGGGCGTCTGCCATGTGTACATCGACCGGGATGCTGATCTGCAGAAGGCCCTGCACATAGCCCGCGACGCCAAGTGTGACTATCCGGCGGGTGAGCCCATCCAGCTATCCAGCCTAACCCGCTTTAACCTCTAACCTATTTTGTGCTTCAGCTTGCAACGCCATGGAAACCCTGCTCATACACGAGGATCTGATGAGTGGCGACATCTTCAACGATGTCTGCAACATGCTGAAGCGCGAGGGCGTCAAAATCAATGCCGGCCCCCGTCTAAACCAGCAGCTGACCTTCGGCCCGCCCGCGGCCAAGAGCCTGCGGCACGAGTACGGCGCCCTCGAGTGCTGCATCGAGATTGTGCCCAGCCTGGAGGAGGCCATTAATCACATCCATACGTACGGCAGCGGCCACACCGATGTCATTGTTACGGAAAACGGTAACGTAACGAAACGCTCGACAAATTGAAAATTAATTTCTATTGCTTGCAATCGAAGCACGAAAATGGTCCCCCCCTCCCCCCATTTTGCCCCTTTTGCCCTTTTTTACTCCAATTTGATTTGTGTTTCGGAGGTAATGAGAATTTTCAACTGCTGGTCGGTTGGGGTTTGGGTTTCATAATGGTTATTGCTGCAGATGAGTTGGTTTTCGAGCAGAACGAGAACGAGAATGGGACTGCGAATGGGAATGAGAATGGGACTGCGAATGGGAGAGCCAAAGCTGAATTAGGAGAACCTTTTTCTATGAGATTTATATGCGACATGGCATGGGGCAGCCATTCATAATGGCCATTCTCATTGGTTGTACATGGGGGGGACATGGCATGTCATGGGGTATACCTACAATATTCAACTCTAATTTAATTAAGAGCTGAAGGAATCCGACCAGCACTTGACTACTCGTCAAACGACTATTAAATATGAAACTCAATTAGAAAGTTCTCATTTTGATCATTATTGCTGCAGGAGTAGAGGGGGGGTAAGGGGTTAAGGGAAGCTCTAAGCAAGAGCGACTTCTGTAATTACATTTGCAGTTCGTCAGCCAAGCCCTTAGCCAAAAAAAACACACACACACATTGGCAACTGAAACCCAAATCCAAGTCCAAATTCAAGTTACGTAAGCTTTTGCATGCGAACTTTTGCATGGCATGGCATGGCATGCAACAGCACCACCCCCACCATGCACCATGTACTATGCAGCATGCCTCCCCTTTGCTTTGCTTGCCACAACAAATTTAAATCATTTGGGAAATTAATTTTATTCAACACTTTCCCTCTCGTGTTTGAATTTCCACACATTTCCATTTCCATTTCCATTTCCATTGCAATTTCTACATTCTCGTACATTTCTCGTTTCGTTCCATTGCAGATGCCACGGCCAAGCACTTCCTTGGCAGCGTGGACAGCGCCTGTGTGTTCCACAACGCCAGCTCCCGGTTCGCGGACGGCTTCCGCTTCGGCCTTGGCGCCGAGGTGGGCATCTCGACGGCACGCATCCATGCCCGCGGCCCCGTGGGCGTTGAGGGGCTGCTGACCACCAAGTGGATACTGAATGGCCAGGACCATGCGGCGGCGGACTTTGCAGAGGGCGGCGAGCGCACGTGGCTGCACGAGAGCATGCCCCTGGACAACTAGGACAACAAGGACAACAAGGACAGCAAGGACAACTAGGACAACTACTCACCAATCTAATCTAAATTGTATATAGTTTTAAGTGCTCGGATTCGTGTTTTGGAGAATGAAGAATGTTACGTACGAGTGCGATGATTTCGGGAGTGCATTTTGAGTGAAGGGTAATTACTTGGCGGCGCCACCAGGGTGCATCAGGGTGCACCAGGGTGCAGGCTGCAGGTGCAGGTGTGGATGCGGGTCCGGATGGATTTGAGCCATGTCCCCGTTTCTCCCCGTTTCTCCCCGTTTCTCCCCGTTTCCCGCTGCTGACAGCTGCCGTCGTGGCCACATGGGAGAAATTAATTTGAGTGAAAAATATTTGCCCAGACAACTTGTGTAATTAATAAAGTAAAGGATGTGGCTGGCTTGCCCTGCAGGGCGGCAAGGGGTGCTGCCAGGGGTAGTTAAAACTGTCAGCTCTTGTCTTGGGATCCGAAAGTTTTGCCAGCGAAAGTTTAGGTACCTTCCTCCCTCTCTGCACCTTAGATGCTACTTCGAGGAGAATGAAAATGAAATAAATCGAAAAGCACTCGTACCCCAGAATTGCGCTTAAAGCAGTCCGTTACGGGTAGTCCATCCCCATCTCCATTCTCAGCCCCATATAAACGTGTATTCGTATTGCAAATCATAAATTAGCCAAAAGAAACGTACCGTCCCACTTGGTATGCAACCGCTTGGCAGGTATTTTAATTTTTATGTGCACTGGGGCGAGTTTCCCATTTCCCCAGCTGCAGCTCAAGTTACTGCCGCTGCATTGGGCGTGTTGAAAGGTCAGAGGTTAGAGGTTAGAGGTGGGGCGTCCTGTCAACGCGCTAAACTTTTTTTCGTCTTCTTTTCTCTGGCATTACCTGGCATCCACTTGCATCCTAACTTCTATCCCAAATTGAAGACAGGGTCAGCCTGCTGCAGGGGAGGATAGAGCATAAGTAGCAGCAGATACGATGCTCCACTTCGAACTGCTCGAGCGACCCGCTTGCTGTACGAGTATCCACTTGCCACTCCCTGGGGCTGCAACTGCAACTCGTTCTTTTAACGTGTACAGGAATACGGGGTTGCAGGGTTACGGGGTTACGGGGTTACGGGGCTACACACGGCAGGGCGAGCATAATTTTTACCTCTTTCAACTGCTCGACGCGCGTACAGACAATGATACGTGAAAGTTTCCCGTACCTGATCCGTGCGGAAAGCACGTAGTTTTCCGTACTTGCGAAGCACTTGAGCAACTTAACTGGTGAGAAGTTTACCCATTTATGGGAAAGACTGCGACTAGCGACTGCAAACGAGTAACGGAATGGGTTCTCGTTCTCCTTCTCGTTCTCCTTCTCGTCTTCGTCGTCCTCTCTCGCTGAAGTGCAGTCCTCGATTGGGGCCCACTTAATTAGAATAGCAGGCATTAATCTTGTGGCTAATACTACGTTAAGATCGAGCGATATCAGAAGACAGGCGAGAAATTGCCATGGGCCAAATGCAGCCATCCCTCTGCTGTTCTGTTCCGTTACGTTACGTTCCTCTGCTCTGCTCTGCTCTGCTCTCGCTCTCGCTCTTCCTCTTGCTCTAAGCACATATTTTTGCGAAACAAATTTCATTTTATTTTATATAGATTCAATGAAATCCACACGCCGCCGTCAACATTTTCTATCATGTGTAAATGCTTTGGCTGCATTTTTGGGCGACAACTTTGGGGCCACAACCATCTAGGGACTGAGTGGGACCGAGACCACGCCCCCAGCCCCCAGCCCGCGCTCGAGAGCATCGAGATGTATTCTCTTCTTCATTGGCACAATTTTCCCATGCAGCGCCGTCAAAACGGCGGATCTGAGGGAAAATGCCTGCCTGCATTGTTCTTGTAGCTGCTGCTGGTTTTTCTTTTCTGTTTGTTTTTTCTGCAGTTTCGCGTGGGTTTATTTATATAAAAACTTAAAAATATAACAACAACAGAACAGATGACTATACAAGTCCTGGCGCATATTTCCCTCTTCTGTGCGGTGCTGCCGAGCCCGTGCCCCAGCCCGTGCCTGTGCCCCCCCCCGCTCTATGTGGAAGTCCGAGGCGGTGCTGGTGGCTGGTGGCTGGCAAACGCAGCCGACATAATTTAGCGAAAATGAAAAGAAACTAAATGATGAATGATTTTGACGAATGGAGACAAATGGATACTCTAAGAGCATGCAGCAAGTGGCATGTGGCATGTGTGCCCTGATTTGTCCATTGGTTCCAATTGAATTTTCCATTAATCTGTTTTCAAGCTGTGATATTCAATAGGCAGGCTCTAGCTTAAGTATGCTTTACCCTCTCCCTCTCTCTCTCTCCCTGAGAGCGCATCTTCGCTGAGGGCTTAGCCTGAGGTTCTACTCGATGCGCTCTGCAAATTGGAATTATCAATTGGCCATCAAACGCTGCCGGAAAGTCGGAATACCCCGCCGAATGACCAACAGTCGCGTACAATCGAAATGATGTGTATCCGTGCCGCCCCCCACATCTCCGCGCTGTGAATGCCTGATCCCCTCCAAGCGTAGCATATCGCGAAATTCATCAACATGTTACTAGATGAACAATTGTTCAAGATGACAGGGACAGGGACTGGGACTGGGACTGGGGACAGAACATATTTAAATGCCGATGTCTGGTCGCAGAACGAATCACTCTGATTGCTGTCGCTGTTGGACTTACACGTCGTGAGTGCCGCCCTGTCGAGGGATATAGGATATACCCCACACACCATACACTGCACACCCTGCACACCCCACACCCCACACCCCACATACTAGATACCATATATATTCAGGATATTATAGCTCTGTTAGTGCTTCCTGCCTCCTACTTGTAGTGCTCCCCAAACCGTACCGCACCGCACCGTACCGAACTAAATCAAAATGTGTGACGAGGAAGCATCAGCCCTGGTGGTGGACAATGGCTCCGGCATGTGCAAGGCCGGATTCGCTGGAGACGATGCTCCCCGTGCCGTCTTCCCCTCGATCGTGGGACGCCCCAGGCATCAGGGTGTGATGGTGGGCATGGGCCAGAAGGACTGCTACGTCGGCGACGAGGCCCAGTCGAAGAGAGGTATCCTCTCCCTGAAGTACCCCATCGAGCACGGCATCATCACCAACTGGGACGACATGGAGAAGGTCTGGCATCACACCTTCTACAACGAGCTGCGCGTGGCCCCAGAGGAGCACCCGGTCCTGCTGACTGAGGCACCCCTCAACCCCAAGGCCAACCGCGAGAAGATGACCCAGATTATGTTTGAGACATTCAACTCGCCAGCCATGTACGTCGCCATCCAGGCCGTGCTCTCGCTGTACGCCTCCGGCCGTACCACCGGCATCGTTCTGGATTCCGGCGATGGTGTCTCGCACACCGTGCCCATCTATGAAGGCTACGCCCTGCCCCATGCCATCCTCCGTCTGGATCTGGCTGGTCGCGACTTGACCGACTACCTGATGAAGATCCTCACCGAGCGTGGCTACTCCTTCACCACCACCGCTGAGCGCGAGATCGTGCGCGACATCAAGGAGAAGCTGTGCTACGTCGCCCTGGACTTCGAGCAGGAGATGGCCACGGCGGCCGCCTCCACTTCGCTGGAGAAGTCCTACGAGCTGCCCGATGGCCAGGTCATCACCATCGGCAACGAGCGCTTCCGCACCCCAGAGGCCCTCTTCCAGCCCTCCTTCCTGGGAATGGAGTCGTGCGGCATCCACGAGACCGTCTACCAGTCCATCATGAAGTGCGACGTGGACATCCGCAAGGATCTGTATGCCAACAATGTGCTGTCCGGTGGCACCACCATGTATCCAGGTTGGGATTCACTATCCATCCTTTGGTTGCCTTTGTTAATTGCCTCTCATCCGGTATTCAGGTATCGCTGATCGTATGCAGAAGGAGATCACCGCCCTGGCTCCCTCGACCATCAAGATCAAGATCATTGCCCCACCAGAGCGCAAATACTCCGTATGGATCGGTGGCTCCATCCTGGCCTCGCTGTCCACCTTCCAGCAGATGTGGATCTCGAAGCAGGAGTACGACGAGTCCGGCCCGGGCATCGTTCACCGCAAGTGCTTCTAAGCCCACTTCATCCTCCGCCGCCACCGCCGCTGTCCAGACGACATCGGGCCAGCCCCCAGGAACCCATCCAAAATCTCATCGGGCTTTCTTTTCTGTCTGGCATTTGTCTCTTGCATAAGACATATGCCTAGGCATAGGGCTAGCCAGAAGGCCATTCGATGGAAAAGTATCTTTAAAATTACATTTAGTTGATGAAGAAGTTTTTAACATAGAGAAGAATGAGAAATGAGAATGAGAAATACCCCAAAGAGAATAAGCGAACACGAGCAGGCAATGCCATTTTTTTTTTTTTTTTTTGGTACCTATATATATATTTGATTCGTCTCGGAATTTTCTTATTTGCTTTTAAGTTACCGGAGCTGTGGAAAGAATGAAGAAAAGTGCCATCCGAATCGGTTGTATATCGACAATAAAAACCAATAACCTACATGAATCGAATTGAAATCGAAGCAAGCACCAAAAACGGAAAGTTAAGAGAAAGGAAATCGTGTTTGGGATTGGGAGGGATGGGTATGGGGATGGGGATGGGTATGGGTATGGGGAGGGGGGTAAACTTTTCTAATTAGGCCTCGGACTGGACCAAGTGTCAATCAGTCCAAGGAAAACTTTTACTGCTGGACAGCTGGGATGTCAATATGCGAGTCCAGCATCCACTCTTACATCCAGCCTCGCCTCGCCTCGCATCGCCTGTCACATTTCCTCTGTCTACATGACTTTCTTTCCTTTCTCCTTTCACTTGTTGGGGTCCAGCTTAAGCGATGGACGGAAAACATCTACTCAGAGCTTCAACTGCTGCAAGAACTTTGCACCAGTTGTGTGCGCCCTCCCCCTCTCCACCGCCCACATAAATGCTTATACTCGTATGCACACAGACACCTGACAACTTTTGGCCGGAGGAAAGTTTTGCAGATTGTCGGCAATCTATGCATAAACCAGGTGCCAAAAGCTGAGGCCTAATTAGTCAAGAGCCAGTGGCTGCTGGGCTGCTGGGCTGTTGGGTGGCAGCAAGCGTTTAACTCTCTGTTTATTGGCCTAATTCTTACAAAGTCTCTTTGTAAACACACTGGGAGTCTTCTAATAACTTAAAATGCTTTGCAGATCCTGGCATTCCTCATTCCTGGGTGTGGCAGTGACTATGGGGATATCCTTTCCGAATGTTTATGCTGCACATCCTGGCAGGATTACACTCCGAATAGTCTGAATTTCTCCGCATTGTCAGCATTGCTCCATTAGAACCCCCCACCCCCGGGGCAGTTCAAGTGCGGCTCATTATCTGCCACAGGAATAACTCGTAGCTTGGCCAGCAATTGGCAGAAAACTTAATGTTTGGACTGGCCTGGGATTGGGATTCGGATGGGATTGGGAGGCCACTCAATCAATCAGTGGACACAAAGGGAGAGTCGAAATTGCCCACAAAGGAAGGACCCGACCCGCCAAAATGGGAGGAGGAGGGGAGATATGATATGCGCTTTAAGCGAAATGGAAAATAGAAATCGCGGAGTGGAGTGGAGGTATCAACTATTCGAATACCACACCCACTTTCAAGCATGGCATCGCATCGCATCGCATCGTTTGGTCGGTCATGTAGTGCCACTCTTGTCTGGGCATCAAATTGAATTTAATTGCAGTCCGGCCAGAGTTTTGCTCGCCCCTCCCTCCCTCCCCACCACCGCCAGCACCACCCCCCCAACTGTGTAATCTGCCTCGATTGTTTGTTTGGAAATTGTTTTGCAGTCGGTGCAACTGCAACAACGAGTTGCAAGTGTTTTCTGTTGTGTTGTGTGTGTGTGTGTGTGTGTGTGTATGTGTGGCTTGTTGCTGTTTATTTTATGCTAATTTAATGCACTCGCCCCCTGGAGCCCTACATGGGCGCCCGCCCATTGATACCATTATAATTTGGTGTTAATGCCAAAGGCAAATACTTCAATGTATTTGTCGTTTTCATTATGCAGATTTGTGCCCGAGCCAAGGCAAACATTTCGGGAATTAAAGCCCAAAGTTAACGAGTTAACAAATTGGTTACTGGACGTAATGGGCGTACTGGGCGGAGGAAGCGTTGTTGTTGCCCCAAAACTTGGACTTGGACTTGATGGTCGATGCTTTTGACAAGCTAACAAATTGTTTTCCGGGCTTGAGGTGCACCACATGCGGACAGGAAATTAATAAACAAAAAGGGCTTCGCCATGATACCAGGACCCCTCAATCTTCATCAGGCTAGATCAGGCAGCCGTTGTGCCACCCACACATCCACCTCCACGAAGGGACTACTGACCACAGCAGACATCGCAGTTGAGTCGACTCCATCTCCATTTCCATCACGTCGCTCTCATCATCGTGTTCTCTCTGCCAGGCCGGGAATCTGCAAACTTAAATTTATGTATATGCCAAATGAGTGTAACTGACATTTCTCCAAAAAGGAGAAAACTTTAACCCACATGGGGTGTATGGGTGTGGTTGTGGGGTTTTCCTCTCGTTGAGTTTCTGTTTTATTCTTAGTAATTTAAAGTTAAATTCAATTAGTGCACAGCAGGTGCTGGCTCCGTGCCGAGGAGGAAAGAGTTAATGGAAAACGCTCCGAAATGTCAGAGCTGCTGAAATGTCCCCTGGTCGACGTTGATGCATGGCTTGATGGTTTTAAGGGAAGCGATTATTGCATGTGATATATGTAGATATTTATCCATCTATAAAGATTGATTTGTATACCAAACGAAACTTCAAAATGCTTATGTGTGTACCACTAAGATTGATACATGGTTCTATGGAAAGTGCTACGCTCTTAAAGATTGATGCAGACATTTGTGTATCTTCTTTGTATCAACATTCTATGAATCATCGTGCCATATGAACAGATGATGCCCGAAAGGGTTCGTTGAAGGAAAACTTTCAATAACTTCTTGAGGAACGAAAGTTCCTCAACATCAGCTCTCTCCTCACACGGTGTGAGGTGTGTGCACCTTCATACATCACCTATCCCTTCCGGAACCCATTCTTCCACCATCATCACGTACATCTATCTACACAGTTTGCACCTTTTATCGTGTAGGCTGCGTAGGCTCGTTTCGGGCTTAAGTCCCATGAATGAAGCGATTATCGCATCTTTGTCAGGGCACGCACTGAAGTGTACTGCCCCACCCCCTTCCTCTTTGCCTTCTGCCATCCCCTGTTTGCTGATTTATCCAGGTCCATGTAGGGGACTCTCAGACAGACAGACAGACGGATAGACGGATAGACGGACAGACACCGAAGGGTTTCATAAACATTGCGGGCTGATAGTACTCGCACTCCCAGCCTTTCCTTTCCTTTCCGTTCCTTTCCTTTCGCTGGGAGCATGGCAACGTGGAAGTCCTTTCACTCTTCAGCTCACTATGGCAACATTCCACCAGCTATCTGTGTATCTGTCTATCTGTGTGTGGCTGCGTACCGTGTGTGTGTGTGTGTGTATGGGAGCACTCCTAATTCAATTAATAGTTGCTCGCAATTAAGTGCAGTGATTATTGAAAAAAAAGGCAAAAAGGAAAAGAAGGCATTACAATAAATTGCGTTCCACTGCTCCTCCTTGCAGGAGGACGAGGACGAGGACTCTCCCTGCGCTGCCTTGCCACGCTTCAGTGTGCACCCTGCCACACACAAAGATTAAGGGGAGGGCAGGCGGGGGACACGGCAAAGGATATGTGAAAGGGAACGGCGAACAGTTTTTTATTTCTCTTTTTTTTAATGTTCATCAGGGCGAATCAGCTTAATGCTGATTCCGATTCCGATTGCGATTCCCTGCGGATTGAGAGAGAGAGAGAAGGTGACAGAGAGAGACTGCACATGGGGAACATATAGGGGTATGATTCCGTTGATGCTGTTGATGCGATGATGCGGTGAGTGCAATCCAAGTGGCTCCTGCTGGTGCTGCTGCTGCTCGAGCATCGGTAAAGCATACACAATTACCAGACTGATTGAGAATCCAGCTAAATGGCGCAAGCAGAGAATCGAGAGATGAGATGCAGAACAGTTGTTCCTTTATCCAAAAAACTCTGACTTTAATTACCATAAATTCTCCGTTCTACCGTGTGTGCCGCAGCAGCAGCATCAGTGGCAGTGGCAGTGGCAGTAGCAACAGCAGAATAAATATACGACCAGACCAGGCCAGAGCCAAAGCCAGAGCCGTAAAAATAAAGTGCTGCCTCTGAATCGGGCTGTCGACAGCTGCAGACTTGAGCCGGAACAATTTGCATATGGCAGGGAGCAGGCGCCTCCAGCTAAGCTCCGGTTTAGCCTGCCATCCCCCCGTCTATTCTCATCCCCATTCTCATCCCCATCCCCACTTTATCGGCAAAGTTCGAAGCAGCCACCATATGCAGGTGGGACACCCGAGCCCGTATATCGATGGGGATTGTGCTCTAAGCAGCTGCTATATTTACGGGATGGTATTTCAGGATGGGACAGGATGCGACAGAGCACAAGTTTTGTGTCTTAAAAGTGTCTCTATAACAGGTCAATAAATTCGAAGCTCAAGAGAAGAGGCTGAGGCCTCTTGCCAGGACTTCCAATGACAAAACTAACTCATATTACGGCTCGAAATATTCATGGTGTATACCAAAATTTGACTTTCATGAACAGTTTTGCTGCTCACTGACTGAATATATAATTTGTTGGTACTATTCTTTTATTTGGCTGCTCTCAGTTGCTCTCATATGATGCGGAAAAATGTACAAAAGTTTCGTAACAGATGCTCAGGCCCCTGCCAGTGGCGTAACAAGAGAGCTCGGGGCCCCGGGGCAAGCCAATCTTCGGGGCCCCTCTAAGGAAATTAAATTAAATCATAATTGAAAAATAGTTCCTAGCATCAAAATAAATTACTCCTGCTTTCTTTCAAAACATTTATTTGGTTTTCTAGTCGTAAACAATATTTATATAAATATTTTGATCTAGAGAAGGTTTAAAGCCTTCTTTACAAAGTAAGTTTCCCTAAGTTATTAATACAAAAGTTTAAGAGTATAAATATAAAGATAAGATAATAATTCTTCAATAAAATTCTTCTTTCAGCTTTAAAAGTTTCGCTTTCTTGCTTTCTTATTTGCGAACTCGTTTACTACTGCAGTTAAATCCATTTTTGAAGCAGCTTTTGATTCAATCGAAAGTAGACCTAGACTACTTAGTCTACTTTGACCCATTTGTGATCTTAAGTAGTTTTTGATTAACTTTAACTTACTAAAAGACCTTTCAACACTTGCTACAGTTACTGGCAATGTGAACAACAATAAAAAAGCTAAATAAATCTGGCTAAAATCTGATTCAAGCACTGCATATTTTTCAATTATCATTTCGAAGAATTCTCTTGTTGACATATTGCTCAGATTGTCGTTTTTTATAAGAGTTAGAAGATGTTGATATTCAGTTAAAATAGAGGGCTCTATTGTTTCTGAATATTTATTGTAAAATCTTTTACATTTTTCTACAAGATCTTCAGTCCTAGTGTTAATAATCATTTTAGGATTTAGAAAATCAAAATAATTGCAAATAGTATTCATCCCTACAAATCTATTTTCAATCTGTCCTGTTACTTGATCTATAGCGTATAAAAATACATTAATTCGAAACAGTTCCTCTGTATTATCAAACCTGTGGTCTCTACTTATCTCATCATAATGCTTTTTGATTATCCGTTGGCGTTTTTTTGTAAATTTGTGATCAATTTTCCATTCTTTTGCCAAATTTTCTGCTTCAACTTTTATCTCTTCATAACAGTCCCTCAAGTGTGTAACGTTATTTTTTACTCTACCTAAAACTGTTGCGGCTTCGTTAAGATCTATATCTTTCTTTTGCAAAACTTTTGATGCAAAGTTAGTTTCAGATAAAATTTTGAACATTAAAACAGTTATAAAAATAAATTCAAAATTCATCATCTTATTTTTTAAAGCTAGAGCTTCATTTCTCTCATTAACTTTATCAGATTCAAACTGAATTTTGGCCAGTGCTTTCAGAATATCAAAAAAACGGAATCTAATTGCTGAAATCGATGAAATCCTTCCAGCCCATCGAGTGGGATTTAATTTTTTTAGTGTAATTTCTGAGTCTGTCGTAAATGATGCTAGTAAATCCCATCGTTTAATACTCAATCCAAAAAATGTGTAAATATTTTGAATAATATCAAAGAAATTAGAGATTTGAGGACATCCGCTCACACAATCATTTATAACCAAGTTTAGATTGTGACTAGCGCAATGATTATATTCTGCGTTAGGCTGAATGTTTTGAATTTTTGCTCTAACCCCATTATATGCACCGCTCATGACACTGGCACCATCGTATCCTTGCCCATAACATTTTTTTAGCGAAATATTTAAAGAATCTAATACCGCTAACGTTTGGTCAACCATAGCTTGAGCTGTTTGACTTTGTAACTGATAAAAACCCAAAAATGTCTCTTTTATTTCAAAACTTATCGGACTTTGATTATCATCACGTGTGACATTTGCTGTTCTAATTACGACACTTAACTGATCCTTTTTAGCAATGTCTTGTGTTGTATCTAACAAAATAGAGAAAAATGGAGATGAATTTATATTTTTTGTTACATCTGATAGCAATTTTTGAGAAAGACATTCTATTATCTCATTTTGAATTTTCGGACTTAAATACCGAATAGAACCTGAAGGCATTTCTAGAACTTGCTTCATAATATCGTCATAATTCGCTAAAAATTTAACTTGGGAAAGAAAATTTCCATTATATTCATTTTAAAGACCTACTTGATGACCTCGAAATGGCAAAGAATTTTTTGCTAATAATAAAGTTATCCCACATAATCTTTCCAAAACCATCTTCCAAAAAGACGCCTCAAATCTTATCTTCTCCTCACAGGCACTATCTATGACCTCATTTTTTTTCCAAAGTTCTAAAATTGCACAAGCTTGAATATGATGTGTAGTTTTACCATGTTCATCAATTCTCGTAGAAAGATGCTTCCAATCTCTCATTCCACTTGACCAAATATTTTTTAAATTAGAAAAAAGCCAACATGGTTCGCAATAAGCGGCATCAATAACTTTTGAATAACACAACCATAAGCGAGGAACAGGTCCATATTTTGTCACCATATTGTAATAACTTGCGTTAAAGCTCCTATTATTTTGGGCTGGATCTTTAGGAAACGGACCATCTGGTCTGTTTGATCGTAAGCTTAAAATAAGCTTTTTATCATTATCTGATAGATTTTTTCCCACGTAGTATCCAAGATCAGATGAATTTCCAAGACACTAAAATTAAAGACGTAGTTAAAATTTTGTTATAAATTATCTTAAAATAAAAAACCTACTTCTATGTTTAAATATCAACTGTTTTAAGTTTTATAAGATTAGAATTTTTTAGATTATAATTACATTGCTTTCTACCTGCTCTGCGTTTATTGTGTGATCAGAGGGATCTTGGAAATCCAGCAAATTTTTAGAAGTTGCATCTTGCGATATTTTTGTATTTATATCTGCTTGTTCCTGAATATTTGTTGTAGATTCAGCACTTGTCAAATCTGAATCCTGGTCTTCAACTTGAGAAATTGAAACATCTTGCAAATCTGATTTTACTACTTTTTTAAAAAAGCAATCGATTTTTGGATGTTTGAGTTTTTCATCTTCATGTTGTTGTTGTAGTTTTCTTTTCTGAGAACCACTTTTATATTGACGTTCACTCATTATGTGCTGCAGCCCCACGAAATAATTTATCAGAATCAGGTTATGTCATAATAATATTTAATATTGACATATTGTAGGTGTGTACTATAAAAATGGCAACCCACAAGGTTGAACAACACGACAAAAACAGTGATGGGTAGTTACGCGTCATTCGTAGTTTCCTACAAATGTAAAGGTATTTTCACATGAGACAAATTATCGAATTAAGCAGAATAGATTTCAGTAAAGACAATAATGTCTTTGATTTCAGTCAATAAAAGTTTGGTCGAGTCTAGGACAAACGAACTGGTATACATTTATGGGACCCAATGATTGTGAGATAACCTTAAATATTCAACGATATATCGAAAAAAGGCGTATGATCAAATCCACTGCGTAATATATGCTCCTTGTGCAGTGATCGGTAGGTAGCATATTTCACGTAAGTTACATGATTTGTTACTGTATGTTACGTACATATATTAACTCAAAAATTTGCTACACAGTGCATTTTTTGGTGGTGGGGGGTACTCTCTAAATATGAATTACTAAACATTTTAACTAATTTGAATTAGTGACTCACTTTTTGTTTCGAATTAATTAAATTTCATTAATGAATTAGTAGAAAAAATTATTTGACTAATTTATTAGTCAAACTTTCAGAATAGCATTAGGGGACCATAAATTGTATCATGAATGTTTTTTTGATTAATAATTTTGCATTTTTAGTGTGTTTTTCCTTCTTTCAATAAAGTCGATAAACTACCCATCACTGTCCAAGTGATGGCAAACGAAATAAATTTCTCTTAGATTTTTTGATGATCGCGAAGCTGCAAAAATCGCGGGGCCCCTAAAATCGCGGGGCCCCGGGGCATTGCCCCGGATTGCCCTATGGTAGTTACGCCACTGGCCCCTGCCCTTGCCCCTGCCACTGGCACTGCCACTGTCTGCCTCTGTGAGTCTGGGTTGACCTTAATTTTCTTGAACAACATGCTAAATATTTGACCCTGAACGCTGCTCCTCCATTCAGTTCTTTGGTTTCAGTCGCAGGCAGCAAACTATTTTCATTTGCCAGTCGAACAAAGCCACAAACGAGCCGGGAAAAGCGTTGGCACTGAGGCACTGAGCCAGTGTGGCAGCGAGGCAGCGAGGCAGCGAGGAGAGTGGATGGTGGATGGGATGGTGGATAGTGGGAAAGTGGAAAGTGCCAACGCCAATAAAAACTTTCCAGCTTAAAACCGCAGAAAAGTTGAAAAGTTTGCCCCTGATTTTATGAATATTGACCAAATCAAATCCAATCGAATTGAATTGAATGGAAAGGCACCCGCACCCGCCCCCGCACCCGCCGGGTCGAGAGATCGCAACAAATGGAAGGGGAGGGAAGGGAGGGAAAACTATTTAAAAGCACATTTCGGTTTCAGACCACGTTGAAACAATTGCAGTTTCGGTTCGGTTCGGTTTCGTTTCATTTCGTTTGGTTTGGTTTCCCTTTGGCGCTTTTTAATTGCAGGGAAAAACTCTGCTCAAGTGTGGCCTGAGATCCCTCCAGACTTGGCGCCTCAATGCCTCAACGCCTCAACGCCACAGCGTCTAATTGCGGTTCCAGAGAGAGAACGAGAGAGAAAGAGAGAGAGAGAGAGAGAGAGAGATAGAGACATAGCGGGTAAAGTTGAGAATTTGATATGGAAATCCAATCAGTTGGCAAAAATGAATCCCTGAGCAGGAAAATCTTTTGTTAATGCTTTCCCTTTGAGTTTGTTCTTTTCTTTTCTTTTCAGTCCGTTTTTCTTGGCAATTTAATAAATTTGCATTAGGTTTGCGTTTGCCTTAAAGAGAATTTCCTCCTTTGTCCGCATTGTGTTTTGGTTTTAATAATAATAACAACACAGTAATATGGTTGAATTTAAAATTCAATATTTTCATATTACCAGTGCTTCGGATATTGAAATTCCAGACGCGGGGCGGTCTACGGTCTCCGGTCCCCGGTCTCCGGCCTTCGGTCTCTGTTTGCAGTCAGTCCCAGCGTTGTTTTCGCGCTGCCCTTCTTGGTTATTCGTTTTCTCTTAATACTGCACACAATATGCACAAGGTGGGGCGGTGGGTGGGTTGGGCGGCGGCGGTTGCGAAAGAAAAGTGAGCAAGAAAAGTGAAAAGGTCGTGCAAAATATGGCAACTGTTCAGTGGCTTTAGCAGTTATTGTGCGAGTTTAGCTAAACGAGTTGGCAATGCCGGGGAGCGGTAGCTGTGGCTCTGGCCATAATTTATGTGGCCCGAAAAGGATCTGTGCCGGGAATGGAAATGGGCGATGGCGATGGGTCGACCAAGATGGACGAAGATGGCAGTTCCAGTTCCAGTTAAATGGAGAGTCAACTTCAGCCAGGATATTGAAATGGTCAACTTGGGACAGAGGATATTGTCACAATTCTCTGAATTATATTGCTTGCATACAATTTTTTATTACATTTATTACATTTGCTGGTGGTTTAAGTCGGACAGAAAAATGATAGTTCTGCTTGGCCAGCAACCTGCATCGTTCTTTATGGATACTTATATACTGTTACTCTGTTTATGCTGGGACTATTTCATGAAATCATTTTATGAAATCGGGAAAAAAGTGTGTGTTTACACCATGTTGTTTCTCTTTGCTCTCTTCTTTCACTGAGGTACGAAAGAGAAAGATCAAAAGAGAGAGCAGATAACCAGCAGCAAGTCAATGAACATTGTCGGCACACGCACAGCGTAAAAGCTTCGTGTAGCATCGGCCCTATGCGCACGCGGCTTCGTATTTCTGCTCGGCTGGCGCTTCGGCTCTATGCACAAAAAGCTTCATAATTCTGCTCGGCTGGTGCAGCGGCAGAGAAAATGAAACATGTTTCTTCGTGTCTGTTTTCTGTGCAATGAAAGGCAGTAGGAACATTTGAGTGCCGACCGCTGCTCTCAAGTAATTTCGCGCTCATGTAAATCGGCTTCTCAGTTCATACTCGCACACACACACACATGCTATCCATTCTTGCTGCTTATATTGCAGTGCGGTTTGCCCTGCAGGTAACAGTGGGGACCAGATATAATACTTCACTTGAAACTATTTGTTCTATGGTCAAGCTGGCTGACGTCAGGGTGAGTTTACACAATACTCAAGACACTATTTGATCTCTTTTAGATGCATGATATATATTTTCCTATATTACATTATCATTTGATTTCCAGCATATCAGAAATATAATTGTAATTCTGGGGCAATAGGAAGAAGATTATTGAAAGCCACACCTCTCTTTGATTCTATAGGGTACCAATACAAATTATCCTAGCATATACATAACTATTTCTCTGTATACCTTTCTTCCTTAATCCACACTCATTTCGCGAATATATTTTATAAAATCAAAAGCATTCTGCTCTCTATGTGTATGTTTATGCAATGAGTTTCATGAAAACATTAATAGATGCCGAAACATTTTAATTTAATTTTGATTTAATTTTCTATTGGGCTCTGCCCCAGTCGACACTTGACTCCCACTCGATGTCCCACTCGAAAAACTGCCCTCTCCGCATATTTCGCCACATCAAAATCACCAATTCAAAACTATTTCCCAAATGTCCTCTCGATGGACTCTTCAAGCCTTGTTGAATGTAAATAGTTTCGCCTCGATGGCAGTTGAAAATGGCAATGAGAAACAGGAAAAAAAAAACATATAAATATCGTGGGACTGCAATCGAAAATCGAAAATTGAAAATTGTATTATGGCCTCCGCAGAAACCGACGATACAAAAACAATTGCGGGAGCACACAGTTTCCATATTAAAAACGTGCAAAACACGCCAATGACGACAATCGGCTGACACCCTGGCCTGGCCTGGCGTTGACGCGGAATATCATGCCAATAAAATGGCCAAAACCACAATCGAATTTTGGACAAAAAATACAGACAGTCGAGTGGAGTTGAGTGGAGTGGAGTCGCGTTCTAGCGTTTGAATTGAGTTTGAACTGTTATTTATGGCCGGCGGCAAATGAAATTGTAAATCAAAAGGCGCCCCGCAAATTAATTACATTTCATGTGCATTAACGAAGGGGCTCCCCAGCCACGGAAGCGCACTCGATGCTTGATTTACCTCTGTGAGCGGGGGCGGGCTTTTAATTGTTTTGCTGTGCAGCCAAATGGGCGTGATTAATTGGGATTTAATGCGAACTCTCGAGGAATTATGACCAGCTTCCAACTGGTTTAAGGATTAAGCTCCGATCCCCCTAGCAGCGCTGACCATGGCCTTCCGCCACTGAAAAACTTCACTGCATTAGCACATCATGTCCATAAATGGAATGGCATGGAGCTCCCATCCCCATCTCCATCTCCATCATGGGGTCCATTTCAAGCTTTCCCCAGCTGAGCTATATGATCTCCCATTCGCATTCTCTGCGTGGCATGCCACAGCACAGCACACAGCACACACAAAAATCATTTGCCACACTACTCTCCTGCTAGACTGTTGTTGTTGTTGTTGTTGTTTTGTTGCCTTCATGCAAAATGCAAATGACACGCCATTACCTCAAAACAACAGCAACAACAGGAGCAGCAGGAGTAGCAGCAGGAGGAGCAGATGGGGCGGGGCGGGGGGCTTGAATGTGTGGTGAAGATGCTTTTGCTGCCACGAGTTTTTGTTTTAGCCCTAATGGCTTTTAATTGTTATATGAAATTGCGAAAAATGTTGCAGCAGGCGCACACACACAAACACAAAAAACTGAAGCGAGTCGCAGGCGGCGGCGTATGCGCAATATCCCCCATACGCCTAGTTGTGCGCCAAAGTGCAATAAACCCCGAAATAAACAAACCCCCCGCGGGCATAACAGACGTGAATGCCCAAGTTGCCCAATTTTCGCAGAAGGAAAACTCCCAAAGAAAGGAAAATCTGCCCGAGGCGGGGGTGCTTGTGTTACCCCAATTATCCATTCAATGCATTTCTGTTTTCGGATTTCTTAGAACGCCTCAAAGTTCACATCCACACATTGCTCTGGCATTCTCCTCACTTCGTTTCGTTGCCCTGCTGCAACTGCTTTATCGACTCGGGTTCTCTCTTCGCCACAGCCTCCACAGCTCTTAGTTCGCTCTTCGTCGGGGCTCTCTTTCGCCGACGCAACTCACTTTGGCCCGAAATGAAAGCAAGAGTTTTCGTTTGTTTCCGTTTGTTTCTGGCGCTGGTGTGCTGGCTGGGCACAAATCACAAACAAAATCGGGCCGTTGAGCAGGTCAAGAAACTAACTCAATTTGTGCTCTAAGCGAAAAGTTATCGCCTGCCCCACTGCAGGCCGACTGCGGCTAGGCCAGGCCGATGTACAGGGGCAGGGCCTAAGGGAAACTTATGTTCAAGTGACTTTGGGCAGGAGACAGTCCAGTCAGCTTATCGCAGGAATCTATGAAGGACTTCCAGCAGGGAAGGGTCATGCTTAACACCATCGTTGCTGCTTTTTGTTTGTATTTTGAAGGAGTGCATAGGATTCGAGTTCTCATATATTGTTCATTTCCAAATGATTGACATTCGCTTCATGGATTCCCATCCTTTCTGTTTGAGAAACTTTTTCCGTTTTGCCTCTTTAGTTGGTTTTGTTTTTCGTCTGCTACTAATTGCATATGAAATTTCTTTAAAGCTGAAAGGACAAACTTAGACAGCTGTCTGTGTGCCTGTCCGCCTGTCCGCTTCACTGACTGACATTGAGTTTCTCTTCCATTTCAGCAACAGAAACAGAAGCAGCGTGAAGAGAGGGAAGAGAAGGAAGGGAGCGGGGAGGAAGCATTGTGTGCGAAGGAAAAAAAGTATCTGTTATTATGATTGTTTAGTGCTGTCGCCGGAAATTTCATTCAAGTGGATGGAGCAGCAGCAGCAGCAGCAACCACTGCAGGCGACAAAACTGCAGCTCGTGGCACAGACAAAGCGTGGCAAGGGCGAGGCAAGGGGACGAGAAAAGAGAAACAGAACAAAGAGCACACTAAATAATAACTTATGCTGAAGGCAAAGGAAACGGGAAAAGAAGTGGCAAAAAGGTTGCCCCAAAAAAAGCGTCAAAACTTAAGCGGGCTGGGGGAGGGTGGGGGGGAGGAAAGACAATATCTGTCTTGATGCCAGGATATTTTGACGCTTCCGCTCGGGGATTGTTTTGAGAGGAAACAGCAAATAGTAATCGTAGTATGTGTCTGTGTGTGTGTATCTTGTATCTCAATCTGTAATTGGAATCCCTTCTTAGAGCTGCAACTGCTTGAAACCAGATGTGGATGCAACCTATGAAAAGTGGCTTTGCATATATCATGAGTGCAGAGGGGGGGTAGCACTGCCAGAATTTTCATGCTGCGACCGCCAGGGAGTTTCGGGACTCATTTCGTCATTGTCATTGTCTTGCGGGGTTCTTTAATCATTCGCATTACACGCGTGCGGAAGGAACTCTCCCCACACCCCCCCTCCCCCCCACCAAGCTGGGCTCATGAACATATAAGAACATATATGAATTATACCCAGATGTATGTGGAGTACACAAGCTGCGGGAGCGGGGCAGGTCCCAGCAGTTCCCAGCAGTTCCCAGCAGTTCCACTGGCGCACTGAGAGAACTGTGGGAACCGCCCTCGCTGCCTCGGGTGAAACAATAAATTAATAGTAGCATTAAGTATGTATGCCGCGAAAATGCGTACAAATTGATGTCTGCGTATGCGTGTGTGTGTGCGAGTTGGCTGGGAGGAAGTGTGCAATGGTTTTGGCCAGATTAAACAGCAGCAGCAGCAAGGACGCGGCTGTGGCAATGCCGTTAAGACAAATGCTTAATGTTGCATGACTGAGAGAGCACTCAGCGGGAGATGAGAGCAGGTGCAGGTGATATAGCGAATCCCCAGAGAGAGAATCTTTTCTCTTATCATCTCTGCTCTCTGGCCTGACTTTAAGTCGAAAGCCAAATGGAAAATGGAAAACAATTATGAAACACAACGACATGCAAATGGATTTCAGGCAAATAAAAGTTCAATTCAATGATGACAAACAAATTTCAGTGAAGTTTCATAACAGGCCCATCTACAGCTCCATGTCCGGGTCCAAATTGCTTGCCTATCATCTCATCTCATCTCAATTTGATGTATAGATATTCTTGGGAAAGTTACACCACAAAATACTATATGGCCAGAGAGCATCGCTTGGCATCCCTTGAGGCAGCAACCAAAAGTCAAGGAACTTTGCCACAACTTTTAAGACTTCTCCGTCCGTTGTGTGTGAATGATGGTCAGCCGACACAACTCTCCGCTCTCCGCCCCCCTCCTCCCCTCCCCTCCTGCCGTTCTCGTCTGTCGCCTTTCAGAGAGCGAAGCCAGCCAGCACTTAAATTCTTGTTGTTTGTCCATTAGGAAAGCCCTCCTGAGCAGCCTAAGACCATCGTGTGGAAATGTTAACAAAACACATTTTCTCACAGCTCCTTCAACGTCCCGCCCCCTGCCCTATCCTGCCCTGTCCTGTGCTGTCCTGGATTCCTCTGTCATCATTATCGTCATTGTCATTATGATGCTCGTCTTCGTCTTCCCATTCCCATTCCCATTTCCAGTCGAGGCACAAAAGAAACATTTGTCTTGCTCTGAGCCATTTTTTCCTCCTTGTCGAAATAAAACAAATTGTATAAATTTAAGTGGACTTCCCCTTCCCCCGTTCCCCTTCCCCCCACACACTTTGCAAATGACTTTAGTTATCATCTGCCATCTATTATGTGCCACAATCGAAATGTCATTTGCCCCAGCCATGGCTGTGTGTGTGTGTGTGTATCTGTGTGTTTGTACTCTCATTTTAGTGTGTGGCACATTTCGAATGAAAAATGCTTGCCACCAAATGACTTAATTGCTGTTCAGAAACGACAGCGGGGGACGCTTTGATTGGGGACGATCCATCAGTATTGGTAGTAGTAGTAGTAGTAGTAGTAGTAGTAGTAGAAGTAGTTGCTTCTCCCCTGCCCCCCTGGCATGTAACCAGCATGTGGCATAAACTTCTGCGCAGAGTCTTGGGGAGGAGGCAAGTTTTGGCTTCGATATTTGTGGCCAATTGATTTGTGCCAGCAGCTACCCTGCCTGCTACCCCGTGCGTGCTCGTGCGTGTTCTGTGGCATCTAGTGTGGCTGCCTGCGGCCTGCCTCAACATGTCAAAGCAATGACAACGAGGAGGAACCCCACCCCACCCCACCCCACCCCCCACCCCTTTCCAGTGTCAGCTGTTCACCGCAAGCATTTCATTTGGCAATTTTGCTCAAGCTCAAATCAACGTACCATGAAAACGACGAGACAGAGCAGCGCTGCACTGCCCCCGAGGAGGGGGGGGGCAGCGGGAGGAGGATAAAATCCAATTAAAATAGCGTGGAACTTGCATATAAAAAAAGCAGCAGCCAGCAGCTAGACGACTGCCGGATGCCCTGTAAATGGGAGCCAGTTGAAGCTGACAGAGCGATTGTCATTTGGGGGCGATCATCTTTCATGATAGTGGATGCCATGCCCACTGCCCGCCCCACTGCCCCCCTTGTAGGCCATTGTTCGTGGTCAACACTTTACCTTTAACACCTGCCTGCCACTCGCCTTGCCTCGCCTCCTCCTTGTCCCGTCCCGGACATGCGAGATAGGAGAGGCACCAGATAGGGCGTTGAGTTGGAGTTGGAAGGTAAAACAAAGCATAAAATAAAATCTATTTGCAGTCAGGAGCGAACTGCGGGCAGCGGACTGGGGGCAGCGGACTGGGGGCAGCGGACAGCAGAAGTTTATGCCATGTAAATAACGACATCATAAATTCGGTTGCCCTCGCAGTATCTGCATCGAACGCGCTGCCCTGCCCCATATGGAGGCGCCTCTCTCCTGTGTGAGGCTAGTTCCGTTTTAGTGAATGTTTTCTCTTTTTTTGGTTGGCAGAGGCAGTGGCAGGGGGGGGGGGGCACACCATTTGACTGTTTCAGTTTTCATGGGGGGCCGCGTGCGCCTCTTTGTCATAAAAATCCGACAACAATGGTGGGCGGGGGGAGGCGGGGGGCGGCAGGTAAGGGTGCTTCAGGTTTTTTGTATTGTTCGGCCGTCGGGGGAAATAAAAGTTACGTTGACACGGACACGGACACGGACCCGGACACGGACACCGCCGCCAAGTACCGAACGAAGAACCAAACACTTTTGGCCTGCCCTCGAGGCACAGTCCATTGCCCATTGCAATCGAGTGGGGGCGGGGAGGGGGGGTGTACACCTCTCTCTGCCTCCTCAAGTTCCCGCTGTCTTTGTTTTGCTTCCAGGTACTCTTTTGTCTGTGTGTGTGTGTGTGAGAGGAGGCAGGGGGCGGGCGGTAAGATGAGTAGCGCGAAAAATGTGCTGGAAATTAAAACGATTTACGCCAAGAGCTGCAAGGCGATTGCAATGAGAATGGGCAAAGCGGATGAGGTTGAGGCTGAGGGGAGGGGAGTGGAGTGGGGACGACTCGGGGCGGGGCGAGGGGGAGGTGAGACAAGAAGACACAGAGAAATCTGCAAATAGAATACGCAATTTGAGCTCCTTTCAAAGAATGTTTCAGTGGAGCATAGATAGATGGATAGAGATAGATAGAGAGAGAGAGAGAGAGAGAGAAGAGGATGGCGAGGGTGAGGGTGAGGGGGAGGGGAACCTATTACCGGACAATGGGAACCCCGCACAAAAGGCTTGTACCGGCTTCCTCCTCCTCGCCAAGTGTCCTTCTATGCAAATAATTGTTCAAGTCGGCCAAGATGGAGTGCAGTTTGGTTGGATGGCAGCTCAAATGGGGTTACGCTGGGTTATAGATGGGGCTAAGCAGGGATCAGATTGGCTGGAGGCTGGACTGGGCGCGGAGAGGAGAGGAGGGGAGACGATAGCGAAAATCAAGTCTAAACAGGGGTTAAGCCAGGGCAAGGGATACTTTCACGATGTCAACTCTGCCCAGGAATTCTGTGGGATTGCATCGCCATTCATCCCTTCCAGTCACCGCCTCCCCCCCTGCCCCTGGCCAGCATCTGCCCCTGGCAGGTCTCGGGAAGGTCTCCTTGAGACGCCGCATTGTTTGCTTTGGTTTGTGCGCCAAACGTTTGGACTTCAATTAGATTGAGTGGCCATCGCATGCCAAACATATCCGAGCAGCCTCGGCAGACCATCTAGCGGAGGTGTGGCAGAGGGGGCGGAGGGGGCGGTGTGGCGTTGAGGCGGGAGATGGAACTTTAATTGAGATTTACAGCGAGCGAGTTAAAATGCCAAGCGAGAAAGCGAAATTTGTACATGCCTCCTCGGCTTAACCTCTGCTCCTCCCTCTCCTGCCTCTGCTTCTGCTTAAGCTGTAGCCCTAGGAAACCCGAAGTGGGTGGGAGGGGGAGGGGGGTGCATCATAAATTTGCAGACAGTAAATCTCTTTTATAGTCGAGGCGCCCGACTCTCGACTCGACTCGACTCGCCTCGACTCCCTCTCAGAAATCTGTTCATCTGTTCATCTGTTCGGCCCGTTTGCTGGGTGTTTATTTGCTGATGTGGCTCTCCTCCTCTTCTATGCCCCCCCCCTCCCCCCCAATCCTCCAATCCTCCTCCAGTTCTGCAGTTACCCACCATTAAAGCTCAATTGCGTTTAAGTAGCTGACTTTTATGGCTTTTGCCTGCAGTATCCTTTGCTCCATATACGAGTACGAGTACATATATATATATATATATGTATATATACATATAGATATGTATATTCAACAGTTGTTGTCTGCCCTGTTGTAGCCGCTTGCAAATTTCAGCAAGAACTGGATGCCACAGAGAGGACAGGGGGGGGCGATGCGGAGTGGAACAATTTGGTGGCAGAAATAGCCACAGGCAACATTTTTTGCCGGGCTACCCTCAAGGGCTAACGAGCTGTTATGCGGGGTACCAGAAAGATACATATATATATATATATATTATATATATATGTGTATATGTATGAATGTTGTCCGATGTCGCGTTGTTGGGTTGGGTTCTGGGTTCTGCGCTGTTGTTGAAATGATAAGCATGTGTGCAATTAAAATGAAAGCGTGCTCGCTCCTCCACAGCAACGACTGTGCGGCTGTGCAAGGGTCGGGGAGGGGTTCAGGGGGAGATGGGTGCTGGAACAGGCGGTATGCCATGACATGAGGCGGCCGCCCACGACAATAAAACAAATGTCGCCTATTTTACATAAACGCTGTGTGCAAATTTGTTGTCCTTGTTATGCACTTGGTTTTGGTTGTTGTTGTTGTTGCTGTCCTGTCCGAAAAATGTACAACTGTGAACAGGAGAGATAGAGCAATGCAGAGAAGAGAGAGAGAGACAGTGACTAAAGGAAACAAAAGTCAGTGATGGTCAGTGGCGGAGCTACAGCAGCCTCAGAGGGGGGCATTCATTTGGTAAATTAGCAACTTTATTTCGTTTCCACTCTGATGGAGTAATGCCAGCTGCAGAATGGGTTGTGTTCTAGGCCGATTAAGGGATTGAATAGATGGCTATTCTTCAAGGCAGACCATCATCAGTCATAGCACATACCGTGCTAAGCGAAGCCTACGATCTGCTGCTATTCCCTTCTCGCGAACCCCTTGCCCTGCACTGATGGCCACTTCCCTCTCTGCCTGGAGCTGGAGCTGGACCGTTTGGAGTTGGTCTGCCAGCACATTAAGTGCTTGCAGCAGCCTCGTTGAGTCAGCGGTTTCGACCCCAGAGGGAATGTGGAGAGTGTGGAGAGTGGAGACTGCGGCCATAAAAACGCTGCAAATCAAAAACGCATTAAGTTTTGTGTTCCGCTGATAGCCAGAACCAGAAACCAGGCCACGTGTGGCCATTTGATAGTCGACCAGCATAAATCTGCAATTCCTGGAGCCAATAATTAGGAAACAGTAGGAGTGGGAGTGGGAGTGGGAGTGGCAGCAGCCTAGCAGTGACTGCAAATGAGCAATTAGCCGCAATAAAATCATCAGAGACGAGGCCACACTTCCCTCTGGCTGGATGGTTGGATGGGGTGCTGGCTGAGAGGCGTGCACTTAATTCAAATTGCAAAAACTTAACCTCAACATGTGCCCCGACTGTCCCCCCCCCCTGCCCCTCCCACACAGGCGTAAAATTAACACACACTTAGCCTGGGCGGGGTAGGCAGGCAGCAACAGCTTAGACATGCAGCAAATGGCCGAGAAATGGAAATCTAGCATCGGACTGGGAGTGTTCCCCGCCTCGACTTGCCCCGAGTGAAATCTCCTGCGGATTCGCCAGAGAATATGCCTTGCAGGAGGCCATCTCTCCGTGTGGCAAATCCGTTTCCCGGAACGGCTGAAACGGCTCAAACGATGAGTGCTGGCAAAAATGCAAGCTCCTCCTCCATGGGCTCCAAGCTCGTTGTCTGCATCCGGCTGATGTACTGCCTTCGGCAAACACCAACAACAGACGGACAGACAGCCCCAGACAAACAAGCAGATAGACAAAGTCGGTTCTGGCAGGGGGCAGGGGGCGGGGCAGGGAAGGGAAGGGACAAAACAAACTGAGCAACCGAGAGACTGAGACGTGAAATGGGAAACAGAGAATGGGGGGGAGTGGGGGGTCTGGGACTGGGACTGGGACTCCGTTTAGACAGGCGTCACGTCAAAGGCGAAATTTCGTTCAGGCAACGGAAAAACGAAGCGAAATCTTTTCATGTTTTGGCAACACCTGCTGCTGCCGCTGCTGCTGTTTTCCATACCCCAAGCTGGGACTGGGATTGTTGCTCGTATTATTTTCCCACTGCATAATAACGAGCACAGCAGGTCGCTCAAAGTTTATGGTCTGACGTGGTTCGGGTGGGGGATGGGGATGGAGCTGTGGCGGGGACTGGGATTAGGGTTGGGTCTTCTGCCAGTGACGGGGCGACACCGCCACCGCTGATCCCGGAAATGCCTGCTCCGGTCTTGGAACAGACACAGGACACACAGGACATACGGCCGGATGGACGGACGGACACAGTTGACAATGTCACGTTGCGGTCGAGCATTGCGTGCATATAAATTTGGGATAAATATAAAATCCCGCACGGAGAATCGGATGATACGGCCATTTGGGGAGTCCTGACGAGTTACGAGTGACATATTCCATCTGCCAACGAACATACCCCGCCAGAGTGCAGGGTAACCGAACACAATCTAAATAAAAAGCCGCCACCGTGCTATGAGCCTGGCTTTTGTGCGACTTCCTTGCCAGCACCACTGACTCACCACCACCACTGCGAGCCACCACTGCCATTTGTTGGCAGACAGACAGACCGACAGACCGACAAGAAGCACGGCGGAAGTGGCTTGTTTGCTTTGCTTCCCACCAAGCCGCTGTGCTTGCCGTGTTTCCGGCCTTTCAGGCTTTAAGTGTTTACGTGGCGTATTAGTAATAAATGTAATGTGCATAAAATTGTCCACACGGCCGCTCGGCTGCTCCGCTGTTCGGCTGCTCGTAAAAGCAAATGTTTACAATGTGTTTAGACTCCTACTTTCGGCTGGACTGGACAGGACATGGCGGCTTTTATAGATTTTTACAACTTTATCCAGCAGTCCATCAGCCCGTGCCCGTCCTCGTCAAGGGCAGCCTCAAATGCAGGCACTTAATCAATCAAATCCCAGGGACGAGCCTTATTAAACGTCTGTGTGCTGTCGGCCACAGTCGTCTCTCTGTCCTTCTGTCCTTCTGTCGCTGGGATTGTTTTTTGCTTTGTTTCTATGCTTGTTTTTGGCAGCAGAAATTATGGCTGGACATGTTCAAACAGCCAGCCATTTGTCCTGCCAGGCAAATATCAAGACAGACCCTTGATTGGGCCCAATCCCCCGTCCCTTCGTAGAGGTCAGTTCTGATATGAGAGCACAAAGTGGCAACAGTTTTAGCAAGGCTGAAAGACATGAGGTGCCACCTCTCTGCGGCAGAGGTCACTCAATTCTCAAGGCAATTTCCTGTTTAGTACGGACTGTTTAAGCCTTTCTCTGGAGCGTTTTCTTCCGCCGTCCTGCGGCCCACAACCCAATTAAAATGCCACAAATTCAAGGCAGACCCGGGCTAATGTTCCCGCCAGACATCCTCGAAACGTTATCTATTACAGCTCTGCCTCTCTTGGTCTCTCTCTCTGCCTCTCTCCCCCTCTCTCTTTCTCTTTGGCTTCATGAATTCATTGCAAATACTTTACGCTACTTAGCGTCCATTTTTCATCTCTGTCTATGACTTTCAGTCGCAAAAAAGGGTTCTGCTCTGCTTCTGCTTCTTTCCACTGAATATTCTTAATTAATTAAAATATTTTCGGCTGCTAAAAATAATTGCCGCTTCCTCGCTTTTCTTTGCGCTTTCTTTTGCTTTCCCCCCCTCCTGCTCCTCCTCCTCTTCCGCTGCATAAATCGTATTATATTTGATGGCTACAGTTTGAAATGAATGTGGCTTTAATTCTTGGGCCAGTTGGGGGAAACATCCTCAGTTTATGGGGAGGGGGGACTCAGTGTATTAAACGAGAAGAAAAACTACTAAAGAGTCCAACTGCTTGGCCGTAGGTGTGCCGGAGGTCAGTCCGGGTCACTCTGGGACTCTGGCCGGATGGATGCATCACCCGAGCATCGAGCGCATCCTCCATAAGTACGCCCCGAGGAGAGGACAGCGACCCGAGCGGACGGGACTGCAGCGTGGAAATTAAAAGTGTGCTTCCAAGTGTTTTGCTCTCAAGTGGTTGCTGCTGCCACTGCCACTGCCACTGATGCTGCTGCTGCTGCTGCTGCCTCCCTCCTGGCGCCAACTGGAAGTTTTATTTTCCCATTTTCTCCTCCTGCTGCTTCTTCTTCGCTAATTTTCTCTATTTTTTGGCCGCCTTAAGTAGCAAATTTGTGTGTGTGTGTGTTGAAAGTTAAGCTGCAGCTCATAAATTTAATGCCACAGAAGTACAGAGCAAACATTAGGTGGAACGAGGCGAGGGGTCGTTGACTCCCGAGGCGAGAGGCTTTAGCTTTAGCTTTGGCTTTAGCCTGAATGTTTGTGTTTGGCAAATAGTCGCGAATTCGAGGCGAAGGCCCCCAAAAGACCAACAACAGGGGTGTGAAAGGGAAAGGGAGAGTGCGAGGGGGAGCAGGGGGGGGCGCCTCAGGAGGATTGGCCTCAGGACAATGCATAATATTTCCGGCACATTAATCACATTAAACAGAAGGGCGTGCTCCGAGGGGCGCAAATGAATCCGCAGAGTTCGAATTCATTTCCATTTAATCGGCGACCCAGCAGCGACTCCAGTCACGGAGGCGACTCCATCGCAGACTAATTGCCAGCACGTGTAGGCCGCATCAGTCTCCGGGCGGAAGGAGCAGCAGCCCCCACCCCACCTCTAACCATGCCCCTGCCCCTGCCCATGTGTCCCGCAAACAAGAAGAGCAAAAAACTGTCATTCCGTCTATAAATACCAGCGAGGCACACACATATCTCGCGATAGGACAGGCGGGGGACTGGGGGGGACTGGGAGGGGGGCATGGGAAATATTTATAAATACGAGTGTGCTGCAGCAATGCAAAAATTTGTGACACGATGTTTACAAATGGCTCTGGATTTGTGCTTGGTCCAGCTGGGCGGGATCGAGGAGGAGGAGGCCTGTTCGGCGTTCGTTGGGTCTCCTCTTGACCATTATAAATGAGCAAACAAGCGGCGGCCGCATGCAAATGAACGACAGAACAGACCGAGAGAGAAAGTCGAGAAAGTCGAGAGTCGGTGAATGAGTTCGTTCGTGGAGATTGATTGCGTCAGGATATGAATTATGGCAGGAGGCGAAATGAAGAACCTGGAGCTGGAGCGCCACGTGGCAGGAAGCTTAATGAACGCCTTATCGAGAACGGAGCCAGTGGCCTGCCACCAAATTAATGGCCATCAAAAGTTCTGAACTCGCCCCTAGCCCCCCTTCCCCTTCCCCCTCCACCGTTCGTCAATCGAAATATTCGCCTTTTTTGTAATTTCAATTTGCATTTAAAATGTGCAACAGCAACAGCAAATTGTTTGCTTTGCTTTGCTTTGCTTTGGCAACCCATTGGCATTCATTCAGTGAATAGTTTTCACTTTTCACTTTTTGTTTGCTCGCCGACTTCCGTTACATTGTTTCGCTTAAACAAACATGCAATATGCCAATTGAAATTCCATTCACACCATTTTCCATTTCCATTTTGATTTTCGATTTAACTTTTATGCATTAGAAATGCATCGGCAGCGGCAGCGGCATCAGTTTTTGCTCCTCTAATTGTCGGACTGCATTATTTATGGGACCTTTTATTGTGCACACAGACAGAGACACACGCACACACGTTAACATATCTTGTCAGCTGAAAATGGGCAAAGGGGAGTGGCAGAGTGTGTGCACTGCCAATCGGGCATCTGTTCATTTTTATTGCCTTCCCTCTCGCTGCTTGCGCTTGTTTGTTTAAAGATAAATCTGTATTTGAATATAAATATGAAATTAGCAGCGTGTGTAGCTCTGTGTGTGTGTGTGTGAGTGTTTGATGTGGTCTGGCCACACACACACACACGCCTACCAAAAGTACCTTTGCGGGGTCTATGGGCGGGCGGGGTCTATGTCTGCCATCTCCTGCCTTGATTATTTCAAATATGATTTCAAATTTCCCTGTGGCCCGTGGCCCGTGGCCCGTGGCCTTGACTCGTCTCGGTCTCAGTCTCAGTCTCATGAGTGCAGACGACGGTGCTGATGGCTGATTGCCCTGAAGCTCTCGCTGGCTGGTGCTACGTGACGTATGCGTAATTGGCGTTGGGAAAACGAAAATATTTACCTATTTGTAGACGACACCTTTAAGTAGTCAAACACTGCGCTTATTCCTGGCTCATTTCATGCATTTATTTAAATTACAATTGATCAATTTTGAAACAGATTTCAGTCTCAGTGCAGGAAAAAGTGAGAGAGGAAACTTCAGTAGGCGATGCCAGTGTTGCCCTTGATCCAGTCCAAGTACTTGGTCACGCGGGTGAAGCCAGCGGGGTAGCCCTTCTGGCAGCCAAAGGAAGCCACGAAGGAGGTGATCCCCACCTGGAATCTGGAGGACTCGTGCACCAAGGGGCCGCCGGAGTCGCCGAAGCAAGTTGACACACCCCCGGGGGTGGACACGCATACATGGGAGGCGGTAATTACGCTTCCGTAGGTTTTGGCGCACGCGGCGTTGGTGATGACCGGCATCCTGGCCCACTGCAGGTTGCTGGTCACACTGGTGGCAGTGTCGGAGATCAAGCCCCAGCCGGAGGCGATCGCGTAGTCGCCGGCGTACGTGGGGTAGGACTTGGCGATGGCGGGGAGCCGGACGGGCTGGATCCTGGTGCTGTACGCGGTGGAGGGGATCCTGATGAGGGCGATGTCGTTGCGGAGGTTGGCGCTGTTCCAGCCGGAGTGGACGGTGATCTGGGAGCTGGCGACGGTGTGGGTGACCTCAGCCGAGGTACGGATGGTGGCACCCAGGTAGACAGTCACGGACTGGACACTGCAAAGAACGATTAGTGAGTCACAGATCCTTGGAGGAGGAGACACCACCTACCCCTCGGCACAGTGGGCAGCGGTGAGCACCCACTCGTGGCCGATCAGAGAGCCGCCGCACCAGGCGCTGGACTGGGCGCTCAGCTGGAGGAGCAGTCCCACCTGGTAGGGGAACTGGCCAGCGGCGGCCGGGCTGCCTCCGGTGATGCGACCCTCGATGCTGTCCTGGATCACGGGCAGCACGCGGTTGCGGGCCACCAGCTGGGGCGCGGGTTCGGGGAAAGCCGAAGCCGCAGCGACAGCCAAGGCAAGAATAATCAGGAATCTCATGGTGATATTGTGGCGTGTTCAGCTAGAGAAACTGGACTGATCTTCCCGGCAGGAGTGCGGGTCTTTTATAGCAGCCTCAGCCTTGGGCGAATCTCCCGATTGTAGAGCATCTCCGATTAGATATGACAGCGGCCACGCGCAGACATCGGTGAGTTCTCACTGATAATTGCAGATAGCCCCAGATAGCCCCAAGTGGCGGGATTCCATGGAGATTCAACTCCTACTCCCCTTTCCTACCCCAAGAAGTGGCCTCGCAATCGACATGTCAATCGTAGATGAAGGGTGCTCGGAGGTCACATTGTGTGCTTTGGATTTGGATGCCATTTAGGCAGTTACTCAATGACTTTATTTTTATTTGAGCTCAAATTTTGGGCAATTTGGGGCTTCATTAACTGGTCGGCCGGTCGGTTGGCTAACGAGCCGCACAATCAGCCATTAATTAATATGCCAAAGGTGCTTTGTGCACAATAACTGCCAGGAAATTCCATTCAAGGGCAGCCGGCCCACACCTTGACTGACCCCCAACAAATCCTTGACTGAGTCCTGGCCAGGCCCGACTGTTGAACTTGGCCTGAACTTGGGCTCCGACTCTGACCCAGGTCGAAGGGCATGGCAGATGGCAGAGCAGTTGGCAAGTGTCATCGGCAGTCGCGATTTGGATGCGTGGGGGGCGCGTGGCGGTGCGTGGGGGGTGGGGGGAGCTCAGGCTTCCATTTATTAATAATAAATCACCTTTTGTGCATAAATTGAAAGGTTTGTCTTTTGTCCTTTGGCCTTTAGCCTTTGGCCTCTGTGCTGTGGCCCAGCTGTCGAAGAATTGAGTTTATTAATAAACCTTATTGTGCCGCCTTCTCTCTCGGAGGGTGGGGGTGGGGGTGGTGGTGGGGGTGGGGGTTGGGGTGCCTATTAAAGCTGATTTGCTGCTGGGCTGTCAACAATTGCCGTTTAGCGTTGCCAAGTCTACAATTATGTGAACCGGCAGGCAGGCAAATGAGGGATCTCCAGCTCCAGCTACAGCTCCCAGCTCCCAGGTCCCAGGTCCCAGCCTGAGGTGCGTTCTGCCCCGCCTCGAGTCCCGTGCTGCGTGCTGCGAGCTGCGAGCTGCCAGCGAGTGGAGTGCAAACATTTTGCAATTTTCAGTCCAACAATGGAAAGCAATTACAAAACAAACTCGGCGCTAAATGAGTGTGTGGCAACAAGGCAAACAAAGTACGATGAGAGCAGAGGCAGGCAGAGAGGCAGGTGGCAGGTGGCAGGGAGGCATGGTGGCATGGTGGCTTGGTGGCATGCGGCGGCACTGTACACATGGCTGGTGGGACTGGCGGGGACTGTTGTCAGGCGTGGGGGCCAGGCGTTGATTGGATACGGTCGGAATGATTTCCCCCGGCTACTCCCCGGAACGGAACATCAGGCAGAGTTATGAGAGGTGCAACGGAATTGATTGGTAATAAAACTTAAAGGATTTCGCACTCATCGCAGCAGCAGCAGCAGCAGCGGCAATGGTGATGCTCATGCTGTACAATGGAACCGAAGAGAATGCTCAAGCCCATGCTCTAACCTCTTTCTTGCCACGGCTCGGCTTGGCTTTCGCCATCTCGAGACTTCTCTCCTTTCAGGCTTTGTTCTGCTGCTGCACATCCGCTTTCCCCTGTTCTCCTTCTGCGCTCTGGCTGGTGCCTCTGGCTTGGAAATTACGCATACGCCGCGTGTGTTTGCCAGTTTCCCCTTTCTAATTGCCAACTCGGGGCGGGGGCGGGGGCGGGGGCTGACTTGGCACCATAAAACAAGCGACTGCAAGTAACCAACAATGCTATTTATTTCTCCATGCCGTGCCCGTTCCGTGGCTGAGGCGGGCTCTGGGTCTGCGTCTGGGTCTGGGTCGCATTTCCCCAGGTGCCGGCCAGGCAAATTAAAGTCACCGAGCCCGCCAACTAAATATGCCGTGAAATGTTGCCAACGGATGTCCTCCTCGTTGTCGTCGGAGTCGGAGTCGGAGGCGGAGTCGCTGCTGCAGTTACAGTGGCAGTGGGGAAAGTGGCGCTGGGAAAGTTTACGTGAAAATCCAAGCGTCGTTTATTGTTGACTCAACTGGCTGCCATTTCCGGGCATCCAGGACACCGGATCTGGGGAGCTGGAGCTGGAGAGCAGGCACACAACTGGAGCTGGCAGACAGTTTGTTTTATGATTGCGCCACGACTAATTCTGCCTGCAGTTTCGCAATTAAATTGCAGCAACGTGCCATGGATATGCAAACTTCTTGATTCAGTTTCTTCTTGCCGGAGTCGCAGTCTATTAAAAGTTGTTTCTCGGCGATGTCTTGGCGATGCAATTAGTTGGCAAAGCGGAAACTTGTGCCGAGATTCATCAATCACTGGCTAACTGGCACACACACACACACGCACGCACCTAATTGTCTGTCAATAGGCGCTGGCTGGCTGGCTGGTGGTATGGTGGTATGTGACTTGTTTTTGGCACTGGGGAGATATTAGTATGACTCTGATTTACGCTCGAACAGCCATCAATCAAAGAGATGAAGGCCCAATCTGGGTCCCAGAGGGAGCTTCAATTAGAGCCCTTCATAGTTATTCCTTTAGTTGGGGAGATGCTGGCGCTCCTTAGCCCTGACATTCCGGAATACATTATTGAATGGCCTCGGCTCACCCTTAACCCTGCCATTCAGCCGCAACTGCCATTCAATGGAGGGAATGGGACTGGAATGGAATATTCCGGCTGCAAGTGACGTGCAATCCTTGTTGGCTGTCGAGAACGACAACAATGAACAGCAGACAGACAAACAAACAAACAAGCAGCCAGGCAAAATCAATGGCGGGGCAAAGCAATGCAAAAGTAAAAGTAAAAGTGAAAGCGAAAACATTTTCATTTGGTTAGTGGGACAAAGAACATGTTAGCTAATGCCTGGCAAGATGTTTGCACACTGCCAGTCATTTATATTATTTTCCATCCCCATTGCCTGGTTCCCCGTTCCCATCTTCCATGAATGATAAAATGTAATGGGGAGCCGGAAAGCAGGGGGGATAAGCGGGAATTAAAAGCTCAATTGAAATGGCCAGAGGATGGAATTCCATGGGAATGTTTTCCAGTTGACAGGAAGGCACTGCCATGGCCATGGACCTGCTAAATGGTATTTAAGCGTTCGTTTGCGTGTTAATTTATGGCCAGGCCAGGAGGTGGCCAGGAGGCCAGGAGGCGGCCATTACGAGACCCATTAAATTGTTTAACTAAACATGCAATCACAAAAATGGCAGCCAATGTGGTAGTGCAACAAATACATAATTAAAATGCCAAAGGGAAAAGCCAATTGTTGCTGCCTTTCCCTCCCTCCCTCTCGCTCTCCCTCTCCCCCTGCTGCCTTGCTGCCTTGCTGTCTGCTGCGGTGTCTATGAAATGTGTTAATTAAATTGTCACTTGCATTGTGGCATGCCCTCTCCTCCCTGCTGTGGGCTGGTCGATTGTCCTGCAATTACCATTCACGGAATGCCAGAAAAATTCCTTTAAAGCGGGGGGCAGCCCAGAGCAGTGGATTCCCCTACTCCTGCAGGGGGTCACAGAATCCTTGGGAAAAACCTAAGCCAAACACGGAGCAAACAGAATCCCATCCAATTATGAGGGAAATGCATTTGCCCCAACGCGAATTTCGCTCAACTGGCGATGGCATGTATATGTATATGTATATGTATATGGTGCATGCAACTGAAGTGTTGCCTCTCTCCTTCTGCTGTACCTTTTGCTGTTGCTGTTCTTAAACGTGGCACACAAATGCTGGCAGCTTTTTGGGGAACTGCAAGATCAACAGCAAACACAAACAGCAAACGGAGCTCTGCAGACTAGTGTAAATAGTGTTGCAGCAGCAGCAGAGGGGGGGCTGGGGCTGGGGCTGTCTCCTAAGTAACATGTTCGTTGTGCCACTGGCAGCCCGGGAGGATTTCTCGTTGGGTGGAAGCCAGAACCATAACCGGAGCGCAAATTCTCGTAAATATTGGAAGGAAAAAAGGAAAGACCTTGCCACCATGCCACCAGATATGGCCACACATAAAATCCGGCATTGACAACGTTTTAATTGCAACATTCGGATGATATACGGGCAACCACCCAGCCCACCCACGCACCACGCACCACATACCACTCGCAATCCACAATCCGCAATCCCCAATCCAAAAGGTGAATATATTTATTCCTTTTTTCGTCGGGGAATTCCTATGGAAATTCATGCTGGGGCAAGTGTCATGTAAAGTGTCCAATAAAAGTGTTTGCCAGAGGCAGAAAGTTGCAAGAATGCAACAGAGAAGGGGAGGGGGGGGGGGGGGGGGGGGGACTACCTGAAGCGCATTAAATATTCAATTCCCAAGAGAAATGCTGCATTCCAGGATTGGACTAATCAAAGTTCAACTGCATTGCGGAGTATCTCCTGCCTCCCCCAGAAGTTGCGAATGGAAACTGTTGCTGCTGCTCCCAAGCATCCTCCAGCTGCACTCCACCAGCACTTCTCTCCTCTCCACTCCACTCCTCTCCACTCCACTCCACCGGTATTTGTTCTGACTTGTATGCATATGCAACTTGGCAGCCTCTCGGCAAGAACAACACCAAGTGCACTCCGAGACGGATGCGGAGGCGGAGTCTGGGGAGTCCGGGGAACAAAATAAAACTCGGTCTGCAAGTTTGAAGCATGCCACTCCGCTGCCAGGGCGCTAATTACATGTTGGGGGTTTAAATTTAATTCGCAAATGAATTTCCTTCTGCTGTCAGCTGCAGGGAACGCCCCTCAAGATGCAGCAGCAGCTGAAAATCAATTTCCAGTCGATTTTCGCCAGCGTCTTCTTTGGCCAAAAACGTTTCCAGCTAAATTGCCAAAGCTGAAATGCATTCAAGTACGTGCGGTTGGCTGTCTTTGGGCCAGGGGGGAGGCATGGGGTCTGCTCTTCGCTCTTCGCCTGAGGTGCAGCGAAAACAAATGAGTAAAGTTTTTGCACATGCAATCCATCTTCAGGTGATGCTCAGCCAACAGCGAACAAAATTAATTAAATTAAAGGATAACAAGAAGCAAGAACTGATATGTGGGTGGGGCTATTAGTGCGGAACGAAGTCGTATACCTTGTCTTATACCCTGCATAGTACATAGAGCTTACGCATATAAGAATGCTCTAACCTAGCCTGGTATCCTGATATTTCTGGGAATTCATAAAACGCTTTGCTGCGCCTTCCTTCCTTTGCCTCTACCTCCTCCTCCTACTCCTCCTGCTGCCCATCCAGGGCCATCCCGGGGCAGAGCTGCCAAAGCCGTTTATATTGTGGTTAACGCTTGATGGCCATAACTCAATGCGGGCTTAAATAAGCGTAAGTTCATTGCTGAGGTGAGGTGGGGTGAGGTGGGGTGAGGTGGGGGGTTGCTGGCCGGCAGCTCTAAATGTCCATTGTATGCCATTCATCAAGTATACGCACTGTTTGCTCGATTATTTGACTTTGGCTTTGTTTCGGGGGCAGAAAGTATTAGAGAGAGAGAGAGAGATGGGGCTTGTGGCATGGGGTTAGAAGGGGGCAAGACAAATTAACAACAAATGCCATAAATTACACAGTTCGATAAATGGCACACACACACACACACAGATGCACTTCTCTCTCCACTTCTCATTGTCTTGTTTGTTCCGAGCACACAACAGATACATACATACATATATATGTGTGTGTGTGTGTGTGTGTGTGTGTGTATGTAAATAATCTCCCAAATTGATGTCAGACAGCATTTGCAATGAGATTGTGCCACAGGCAGATGCTGAGGCAGAGGCAGATACTGAGGCAGAGGCATGTCTGGAGCCTGTCCGTCTGTCCAGGCGACGAATCATGTTAAATTGTCCCAAAAAATTGTCATCAAAATTGAATTTAATTTCACAATTGCATAAACAGAGTCCACAGAAGCCTCGGATAATTGCTGCATGTTTATTTTGGCTCTTGCCTGTCCTATTCCGGGCCATGAATTATTCATGGAAAGCCCCCCCGTCCCCCCCCCAATGCCCAATGCCCAACCGAAAGTATTTAGTCACAAGCTGTCACATGTGATTGTGACGCACTGGACTGCGCCTGATGCCAGTCGATGCCAGTTTAGTGCCGATGCCAGTGCCGATGCCTGCCCCCAACAGTTGCCGCTTTTGTGGCAGGGTAAATAAATAAAACCAATCAAATAGTAATAAATCCAATGTGACATGCGGCAGGAGCAGGTGAAGGTGTGACTAGGTGTTTGCCAGGTGTTTGTCGAGAGTCGCAAGCAAAGTTCCGTTTCCGTTTCATTGGTCTTTCCTGGAAATTTATTTGTTGTTTGTGTCTCTTGGCCACATTTGCAGCAAGAACTTCTCACTCCACTCTCGCCATCGCCAATCGTTTTAAAACAGCAGCTCTCCTCCCCCTCCCCCTCCCTCTCCCGTTTTGCTATCATAGGCATTGCTATTCCCTTCGATCTCCCATTTGGCCAACATTTGTGGTCCAAGGCAGCTAATCACATCAGCCCCGCACCAATTTCCACCCCCCACCCCCCACCAATGTGGTGGTGCACAGATAATTACAGCAATTAAAAAGTTGCAAATGATTTGTGTGCGGGGCAAAATGTATTTCAACTGATTTGATCAGCTCCAAATGCCCGCTCCCCGCTCCCCGCTCCACACCCTTTTGCTCCGCCAAGTCAAGCCACACACCTACAGGAGCTACAGGAGCTACTAGAGCCAGGACAACGCCGTCAACGTCGTCACCACTAATGGAATTAATTGGCGTTCTGTGTTGAATGCTAATAAAATCACTAAGCCCGACGCAACAACAAGAACTAACTGTGCGCAGCAAATTAGACAAAACTCGAATGCTTTAATTAGATTACTCAAAGAGAACGACGAGAGAACGAGAGGCAAAGAGAGACAGAGAGAGAGAGAGACAGAGAGAGACAGAGAGAGACAGAGAGAGACAGAGAGAGAGAGTGGGCTGCACTTTGTCGAAATTCCTGCCTGCCCAGCCCTACCAACGCGGCACAAATTGTCAATTAGCATAAACTCCAAGAGGATTATGAGTGGATTAAAATGAATGTGGACTTTCTCCTGCTCTCCAGCTCTCCATCTCCCGATCTCTGCATCTCTCCAGCGCTAAATGCCAGTGTGTGCCAGAGGTTAAAGGTGAACTCATTACCCGTAAGCCGCTGTTAAATGTTGAACATAATTAACGACAATTTGGCCATATTCACAATTCATGTGGTCGGTTCGGTTTGGGTCTATAGAGAACTCCAATCTCTCCGATGGCTGGAGATGGGTGAATGGCAGTTTCCTGTTTCCTCCGCCAGGAACCAACTTTTGTCTCCATTTAATCGTTAATGCAATTGACCGCTCACGAGGCAAATGACAAAGGGCCAATTCCCCCTTCGTCGCTGACCGACCGCCCGCCCCCATGTCGCTGAAACACTCTGAAACAAAAGGGGTCTGGGCTCAGGCCTGGACCACCGCCAACTCTTCTTGCTGGCCACCCAGCAACAGCAACAGCAACAGCACCAGCAAAAGGTGTCCGTAATTGTATGTGAAACTTGTTGAAGGCTCCAATTATGATGTGTTTACACAGCGTCCTTGTGCTAGGACGGGGTGTAGGATATTCCCAGGGGGGGGGTTGGCCGATATTACTCGTCGAACTCAACTCAAGTTTGGATGCCCCCTGCTTAATGCTCGATCTATAAACAGAAGGTTGCTGCGTCCCTGTTTAGGTCTTCCGAGTAATCTACTCATTATTGGTCCCCCTCTATCTAAGCCCCTGTCAAGCACACACACACACACACACACACGCGCAAAGCAACCGCAGCGCGACTTGCACTTTGCCCCCCGGACTCTGTTGAGTTCGAAGCGGAATGGTATGGTATGGTATGGGATGGTTGGTTGGGGTTGGGGCTGGGGTTGGGGTTTGAGGCTGGAGTTGGTCGGGACTGGTCTGGCCTGGCCCTGGTTCCATATTGTGCTGCTGCTGCTGCTGCTGCTGCTGCTGGAGCCTTGACTTGACTGGGCTCTCGTGTTGTTGCTGCGAAATGCTGGATAATTGGCGTAAATAGCAAAACAGCAAATTGCCATTAACTATTGGAAAAATGTTCGCCTCGCTTGCCCCGACTTTGACTCTGGGCCCCAACCCCAAGCCAAGCCAACCCTACCCTTGCAAGTTCTCCTCCCTGCAGCGGAGACAGAGGCGGCGGCGGCGGATAGAAGGAGTCGAAGGAGTCGAAGGAGCCTGCTGATGATGGCATTGGCGTTGGTGTCGGTGCTGCTGCTGCTGCTGCTGCTGCTGCAGCTGTGTTGGTGTTGGTGTTGGTGTAGGTGTCGGTGATTACGCGAAATGCAATTAAAAATATTTAAGCTGCATGCTGCAGCAGAAGCTATAGCGACAATAACAACACCAAAGGCCACACACATACATGCATACATACATACACACACACACACATATATGTTTGTATATGTATTATGTAGAACCGTTTATTAAAGCTTAAAGCTTGAGCTTTACATTTTTTGCTTCGTTTTTGCTGTGGCCTGTGGATCTTTGATGGTTTTAAAGCCTTTTTCGTGCACTTTTTTGTCTGCTGCGTGTGCCACATGAGGCGCTTAACACAGTGCTTATTATGAAATTGGTTGCCTCGGCCCCGGACCCGGACCCGTACTCGCACCCGGATACGGCCCCGGCCCCGGAGTCTCGCCTGCTGCTGCTCGTAAAGAGGGATTTTAAAATATCTCCCGCTTGCCGTCTTTTTTCGCGCACTCAATGCAATGGCTATTAATTAACAAGGGCTGGCGATTGTTTGCTTTTTCACACATGCCAAGCATGCAGATTAATAAAGTGATACAAGCGAGAGAGAGAGCGTGAGAGAGAGCGAGAGAGAAGGAGTCCAGACAGACACAGAGCTTAACGTGCTGCAGTGGACTGAGCTGATGGAAAGGCAGCATCCCAGGATGCGGAGGGACTCCACAACTATGTGGGATTATGGCTTACAAGCGATAATTGGCTGGCAAGTTGTTGTGTGATTGGGAGCTTGGGGAAATCGAATCTTAGCAATGATGATTATCAAAATCTAACCAACAAAAATACTCATCAAAACTCTCATGTATGTATACATACATACATGTACATATATGTATAATAAATTAACATTTATTATTAAATTTAAGCTGTAATTATAGAGTCAAAATGCTAATGCTAGCTGCTAGCTACCCTAACTAACTCGTCGCACACCACCTAACCCACCATCCAGCTAACCCACCCCTGGATTTTGCATAGTTTAACATAATTTGATTTGCATTATTCCAGAATGCTAAACAAACAGGTGCAGAGCAGAGCAGAGCAGAGCAGAGAGAAGCCAGTTAAGAGAGGGAAAAACATTGCATAATTTGCGGCGTCGCCTCATCAGACGTTGAGCGCACTTCAAGCGGCACCCAATGGCACCCCCCCAAAGGGCTACTGCCCTTCTTCCCCCCCCCAAGGCAACCACCCAGAGAGTACGGATTTGAGTCAGACTAAGGCTCTCGGGGCTCTCCGGGCCCTCGGCTTAGGGCTCAGGTTCTGTTCTGGGCTCATGATGGTTATTATGTTAATTTACATGTCTGATGGTCATAAAGCGGCGCACCCCCCCCCCCGCTCCCCCTGCCACACACTTCCCCAAATCGAGTGGGCGTGGCAGGTGCGACTAATGCATAAATTCTCTATAAACATATAGATTACTGGAGCTGCACGCCGCACATACTGTACACTCAGTCACTCGTGTGGCAGGCACACACAAAGTATGTGGTATGTGAAGTTATGTGCAGGCCTATTCAAAGCCCTGAATCTGCATCTGCACGGGAAGCACCCTTAACCCACCTGCTCCAGCCTGCCCTCCTCCACCTCCACCCTGCTCTACCGCTCATTCCATGGCTTCTTGCATGAGCAGTCGCAGTCGCGCGTGTTTTATATGCCAAAACAAAATGAGTTTCTCGCATGCCTGCCTAACGTTTGCCCGACACGGGGACACGGGGATGAATGCGTGAGAGCAGATGCCGATCGTGAGTGGTTCCAGAGACCAGGAACAGAATACCAGATGGTCCACAAAGGATCACAGCTCCCTTCAGCACTGATCATTGTTATTGTTGTTATTGAATCGAATCGAAGACTGAGCTCATGCCTCACGCATTCATCTCCAATGGGAACCCCATCCGTCCCCAGCTGCACATCATCCTGGGGGAGGGGTAGGGGGTGGGGCGCTGGCCCCATAATTGAGCTAAAATAGTTTGCATAAAAATGCAAATTGTCACATATCCTGCACTTTTCCATTTAGCTTCCAGAGCCAGAGCCACAGCCAGTGGCAGCAAATTGTTTGCGGGCTTATCCCGCCAACAAATCTCCGAACAGAACACGGGAGCTCCCCCCCCCCCCCTTCCGCGCTCTCTCCCCCTCTCTTTCTCTCTCTCTCTTGGTGGCCAATTTGTTTTGAGCCGCCTATTTAAATGCGGGAAAAACGTTGGCGATTGTTTTTGTGGCTGATGCGATTTGCAGGGGCAAATGCTGTGGCATTAATTGAAATGCAGCCAGGCGATGATGAAGGCCTTTGTTGCAGCCACAACCCTATATACAGCCAAACAGTCCATCTGCGAGACTGAGAACTGAGTGTCTCAGGTCTTGAGATTATCTCGAGACACACCCACAGAACACAAGACAAAACTCATAGAAATGTGACAGAAATTGCTGAATCTGTTTGCATAGCTGATTCATGTCCCTGGCCAGGACGAACGGAGGGCCAACGCTATGAAAATCGAGTTAAGAAAATATTTTCGCATAAGCAAATGTCAAACGGAGGGGCCAGGAGGAGGCCAGGAGGAGGTGGAAGACAAGAAGAACTTTCCTAGAGACACGGATTTAATGAGATACATTTTTGATTTAAACACATTTTGCACCACGGAGGGCACCACGAGGCACGTCCCAGAAGGGGGTGCCACACAGAAGCCGCCACACGATGGCAAACTATTTTCATTTTTATGAGATTTTTATCTTATTTAATTTAAACATACTTTTTGTCTCTCTCTCTCCCTCTCTCTCTTAGCTGCTGCTGCCCGCTGGCTGTCAACGGCAGAAGGAAGGAGGGAGGGAGGGACGCTGGCACTTTGTCCTTTCGCCTCTGCCGGCAGCGCGCTGCAAACATTTTAAAGACAAAAGTTAGCCCAACTATGGAAACTTTGCCAGTTACTTGTTAGTTAAATAATAATGCGTAAAAGGAATTCCGAATGCAGCAGCAGCAGTGGCAGCAGTGGCAGTGGCAGAGAAGCTGCAGCTCGGCAAATGCAATTAAATTGAGACCGCCACGGCACCTGCAGCCAAATTAGTCGCCGCCGCCGGCACAACGACTGAAGGATACGCTTCCTCGCTGCACATTCTGGTGGGTGCACACATACCTTTGCCCTCCGGGGGGTACAGGGTATTAGAACATGAAAAACTTCCGACAGTTTTGCGTGCAACGAGCAACGAGCGACCGCAAATCAGGCAAACTTTCGTCGGACAACAATAAACCAAATTGGGGAGCTTTCTGGGCTGCCCCCTCCTGTCCCCCTCTCCCCGTTCTCACTGTTTCTGGTGAACTCTCTGACAGTTCTAAATTTGAAATGATTTCCTGCCCAGCCGCAGCCTCAGCCTCGACCTCGGACAATGGCCAAGTCGAACTGGCGCCAGAGCCAAGATTCCCTTCAGCTTCTGGTTTCCTTTCTGTTTTGGGGCGACTTTTGGCCCAGGGCTGGAATTTTTATATATTATATTTTGCTTTGTACTCAGAATTTACGACTTGAACATGTTAATATGTGCGGATCATATATGGAAGAGCATTTGGCTGTGATTTATGCTAACTCATTTGAGCCCAACAAGATGATAAATCTCCAACTTTATGTGGGGATTAAGGCTAGTTGGTGCCTGTGTATGTGGAAATATGAAAATGTAATGGCATAAGCCACTGGGAGTGACTGGACATCCTTCAACTTGCATTCCCTTTGACTGTCGATATGACAGTGAAGCTCCCCAATTTCAATTAGTTTCTAATGCAATGCACACCCCAAGCCCAAGACACTCCTCTGACAGCTGCGGTTGGCCTTAAACTGTTTGCCATTCTCTTTGAAGGCTCGATACGTGAGTGGCGGCATGCGTGCCGCGACACCAGACCAACTGCAGCACATCTTTCCCTCTTCCCAGCTGAGAGTATCCCAAATAGAGAGAGAATAGTATGTGTGCACAGGCCATGGCATGGCATGCAAACTATTCTCGCTTTAAGCGTCATCACAACGGAAAAAATGTGGCCAGAGCTCACCGCTAATTAAGTGGGTGGGCGACACAGAGCAGAGCCAAATTGATGTGGTCATCATCCACTTTTATGGAGGCAAAAAGTTGGATGTGAATCTATGTGGATAGATATATATACGGGAGGGAGTACATACATACAGTAGATGGCATATACTATATACAGCTGCTGGTTGCACCTTTTTGGGGCGACATCCGAGGGGTTGTCAAAGCAAATATGCTGGGCAGAAGGCGTGGCACATGACAATGACAATGACAGCCCTTGCTCCAGGACATGCCGCGGAAGTCCTATTCACACGCACGCACACTCACGGCTCACGGACAGGCTCACGCGGAGCGTTTGGTCAACTTCCGCCTCCGGGTAAGGCGGAAGTGTGCCAACCAGTAGCCCCGTTAAAGGCTGTCAACCATCACAGGTTGGAGGGGGGGTTTACCTGACCAGAGGGGAGAATTCTTTATCTCTGCCAGAACAGAACAGAAGTGGCCCTGAACCAAGTGTTTTCCCAAAGATCTCATTGAGTCAATTAGAAGCTTAGCAGAACTAACTCCTGCTCCTGCTGCTGCTCCTGAAGCTGAAGATTCGTCCTGCTTTCACAAATTCAGCTTAAGCCGCCAGACAAAACCGCAGTCCTCCGCCTGCCCGGCCCAGGCATAACTCATACGGTTTTAGGTTATTAGCGTAATGCAGCCCCCCAGCCCCCGCCCCAGCCCCAGACGATTGTCGCACAAGGAGTGGGGGGTGTCCGGGTGCCTGGAGCCAAGGGCATTTACTCGCAGAGATTGCCATGTGCATAAACCGCAACGTATGCGCCGTCGGGGGGAGGGGGTCCCGTACATAACCCTGACAAATGGGAGTCGGTTCTCAGGCAGCAGCGGCAGCCAGGTTCCTCCTCGCAAGTGTCTGGTTTTGCATTTGAAATTTATAATGCAGCCATAACTAAAGTGCGCCCGCCATGCCCATTCCGCCCACCCGCAGATTTGCACACACCGAAATTGCCATTATGAAAATGTTCACCGAACTGTGGCGCGAAGAAGAACTATTTTCAGATTATAATATGGCCAGGAGGTGAAGCAGCAGCATCAGAGCTGAAATAAGCTTTAGTGTCGCTTGCCCTGTGATCATCCTGCGGCACCAGCAACCCCCGCCCCGCCCTTCCATTGGCCATAACTCAGAGCCATAAAATCGTAGGATCCGCTGCTGCCAGCTGCCAGCAATCCAGAGAGGAAAGCACTTCATAACTTGTTTATAAAACATCCGAAAGCGCACAACAAATAAATTTCCCTCAATGTGCAACATGAAAACATATTTACGATCCGATCCGATCCGGACTCCCGCCCGTAAATGACAAATTGGCGCATAATATTTGTTTACCAACAGCACGGATAATCCAATAAACCGGAGCAGCTCCACGTCCCAACCCGCTGCCATGAATCGGCATCAAATGGAGATGACTCGACTCACAATTCAAAGTTAGTGTCTGTGTGGATCTGCAGATACATTTAAAGTTGAAGATAAAACTACTCCACTCCACCCGTGAAAGTGCCACAACTTTCCGCATTCTTGGCCACGACCTACGACCACTTTCGCTCTCTATTAGATTAGTGGAGAGTCCCCGAAACCAGCAACAACAACACAAACAGTTCGCATATACATAAATATTTATGCAAAATAAATGAAAGCGCCCCCCCATAAAGCGTCGACAATTTGCATATGTATGCAGGGGCATGCAGCAGCAGCAGCAGCAGCTGACTGGCGGAGCACATAAAAAGTGCGCTGCAGCCCAGTCAAGCCAAGCCAAGCCAAGCACCTAGCTCATATTACGACATCTCCACGCATCAAATGACACGTTTTAGCACCAACACAAATAGACGTCAAGAGGCACACACACTGGCACACACACGCACACACTCATAGATACTGCTGGCACATACAGACTCAAACAGCATGACCAGGGACCAGGGAGACGTGCATGGGGCAGGCAGTCCTGCTGCTGCTTCCGTTGGAAGAACTCCTCCTGCAGCTCCTCCTGCTAACGCTGATGAGAGTGGAGAAATGCAGAAGTGGAGAAGAGGAGCAGCCATGGAGAAGATGCCGCCGCGAGTGCACATGAACTATAAACCGCATTTTTACGTGCCCCGGATGGGGGGCAGTGCTGCCACTGCCAGTGGGAAGTGCAGTTAACCGTTAAACTCTTAAAGTCCTGCCTTAAAGGAGCGACGCGAGAATCCAGGACTCTGACAGGAACTGCCAATCCGAATCTGGCAGTGTGGCCAGAGCAAACAAGCAATTATTCTGCAATATCTTTGGAATGAACAAACCTTTTTCCGTAGTTCCTTCGACCAGGTTGGAGCAGTAGCAACAGCAGGGGGGAGTAAATGAAACGTTATCAGTGTAACGAGTGTCGGGGCTCTGTCGAATGGAGCGGAACGGAACGGAGCGGAGAGGCAGAGAACGTCACTCTGGAGGTGCGCCAGCAAAGCAAATGTAAAACAGAGTGCTAAAGAAGTGCTGAAAAATGTATGGGCTGGCATGGACAAGGAGCATCTAACAAGCGAGGGTGGCTCGAGGAGTATGAGTATCAGTATTAGCCCTCCCATCAGTCACTCCAGGCAGGGGCTCCCATCCCCATTTAGGTGAGCTTGAATATGCCCCAATTGGAGCTCAACCGCACCTAATTAACTAACTTAGTTTCACTTTTGGAAGAACCAAGAACAACCTCAAGAGTGCACACTCTCCATTTCATAACTCTTCATATCTCATCCTTCGATTCAATTTACTGTCATCTCACTTGACTAATCCACCATTTCACACCCTTATTCCAGTCGGATCCTTAGGCTCTGCTCCTTCTGCCCCACAGCACACACACTCGTATTTGTGGCAGCATATTTTTCGGGGTTCTTTCGCACCGCCCTCGTCCGGGACAAGCGTTGAAAATCTTCCCAATTCGTTTGCTTTGATTACGAGCTTGTTGCTGCCTGATGCCATGGATAGATATGGGGAGACAGAGACAGAAACAAGGGGCAGAAGCAAGGGGCAGATGCAAGGGGCAGAGCCAGAGCCAGATCCAGAAACACCAGAAACACCTCGCAAAGCCACAAGCCCAACTACTCGCACCACTACCACGGAGCTGGTCAACATTTAGCTAACTATTTTTTCACACTCTCTCTGTCTCTGTCTCTATCTCTATCTCCTTCTTTCCTGCCATCCCCCTTCTCTGTCTGTTTTCGACGAATGTTGCTCCTTTTTTGCCAGTCACTTTTAAATTAAGCAATTTGAAATGTTGACCAGAGAATCTTTCCTTTCCTATCCACTTCACTCCTCTTTCCTTTCCTTTCCTTTCCTTCACTTCACTTCACTTTACCTCCGTTCCGTTCCCAGCCGTTCCATTCCGTTTCGACTGAGACCGCAAACTGTTGGCCCACAAGTTGTGTGGAGTGTCACGGGTTGTAATCGTTCGTTGTAGGTGCCTGTAACTTGGTCAGAAGCAGAAGCAGAACCATAGAAATACCCGTAAAGATAGCACAGAGAGGACCCACGGGGAGGGGAGGGAAGGGGAAGGGATGGCAGCAGCTCCATGTCGAAGGATGAGTCGATGCCCGGACTAACTACAATTTTTTGATTGCCCGTGTTTTGTAAGCGCGCTGGCCATTTGCCTTACCGCCTCCGAGCCCTGCCCCACTTTGTCCCACCCTACCCTACCCTACCCTTCCCGGTCTGGTCCGCTCTGGTCCGGCTTTGACCAGCTCAGCGCTGGCCCAACCATTTTAATTTCACTTTACGGTTTCCAAACACGAAATCCTTTTTGCCACTAGGTGTAGCCAGGACTCGTTTTTTATCGCTCTCTGCTCCTCCTGGAGGTAGGTGTTTGTTTGGGTCTCCTGTTTGTGGGGTATTAAAAAGTGAAATGGTGGCACTGCAGTAGCAATAGCAATAGCAATGCCCCAGAGAGCGAGCGAGCCAAGGATGCAAGTCATATGGGGGGCATGGCAAGGCTTCGGGTGAGGCATGACAGAGATTAGCTCAGCTTGTGGGTCGATTAGGTACGGATGGGTTCTAGTTCTAGTTCTGGTTTCGGTTTCGGCTTCGGTTACGCTGAGGTGATCTAAGCAGAGCTAAATGGGCTCGGGCTGGGGCTCGGGCTCGGATTGCACAGATTGATGATGGGTGGGATGATTCCTGGGACTTCCTTTTGCCTGGAGATTGTAAACGACTTAATCGCTTTATGGCTGATTTAATGGTTATGTTCATGTTTATAGGAAATTAAATAGGCAATCATGTGGAGACAGCCCCGAAGCCCCGTAGCCTCCATGTCGAATCCCAATCCGAATCCCCCGTATGAGAGAGCAATGCCACGGGGCAGGAGGCAGTGGCAAGGAGGTGGCAATAAAATAAATAAACTTTGAAGGCAATCTCAATGGGAAGCGACAATATTGTTTTTAATGATTTCCATGGCGCAGACCTACAGTTGCAGGGGGGAGGGGCTGAGGGAGGGAATCTTTTTATTTGGCTTTTCGGCTGCCGAAAGGAGGAAGAGCGAAGAGCCGGAAAATCGAGGAAAACAACAAGCCGGAGAGTGGCATATGCGTGGGTGGTGGCAGCATTAAGAGAACAACAAAAGACCAGGAAAAATCAAGGCGCCAGCGATGGGATTGGGGGAATGGCAAGAAGGAGGAGGAGCCCCCTGTGCCGCGACAGACTGTGTGGGCAGGGAAATCCTTGAAGCAAATGTGTGCCAAGGATATCAATGTGTTGCATTGCACCACTCGCAGTGCATTAGCCAATTAGATGGCGATTCCTCTTTAACTCTGGCAACGCTTTAATCTCTGCGAGCAACCAATTTACATTCGAACTTTGGCTGAATCAGCGCGGAATCATCATCATCAGCAGGAACACGCAACACGAGGCAGGCAGCTGGGCTGGAGGAGCAGAATGACCGCAGGAAAGTTTACTACGGGGTAAACAAGAAGTCAAAGACTGGTGATTGAGCAGTTCGGTTCGACGAGGAAGTTTCTTGGCCAAAGTTGCGCTTAAGAAATCAAAGTAACTTTCTTTCGCAGCTATCTCCGCCTTTCTCTCTGCTTTTTTGTGTTTTGTTTTCGGTTACATATGTACATATATACAATATACATTGTATACATACATATACCTATGTATATATCAGTTATTGGAAACTTTCACCAGAACGAGACGAGCCAGCGCAGGCAACTTGCCAGCTTGCCAGCTTGCCTCCTGCAGAACAACAACTGGCCAACGCCTGACTACGGCCAATAGCAGTTAATACTCTAACAAACTGGCTGAAACTTGGGACTGGCACATCGGCTATGAGGCTGGGAAGCTGGCAAGACTCGCCCCATATCTTCTAGCACTAGTCGGGACCCCATTTGGGTTCCCTGAAAGGGAATTCCCTGAACGCTATCCGCTCATTGCCACCTCCTGGTTATTTACGAGCTCGTTGCAGCCGCCCCCAGAGCCCAGCCAAGGGACAATGGCCAAATCATGCGTGTTATTTATACCCTCCCAGAGCAGCAGCAGCAGCAGCAACAGCAGAACAAAGTGTTGATAAGTTTGGATAAGCTGGTAGGTACACCAAGTCAAGGTGCAGCAACCCGGACTGGATGATGATGGCCAACTGGTGCAGCAATAGTTGGTAACAGTAACTCTGCCTGCCTTCGGGCTGCACTTGTTTAATTAAAAAACTTTAGTCAGTTAGATTTTATTGGGTTTGCCTGGACTTCAACTTGACCGGCGCTCGGTCGGGCTTCAGCGCGTAGTGCGGTCCGCTCAGGATCCGGCTGCTCTTCACCGTGTAGTCGAGGTTCTGCTTGCTCTCGCGCCACTCGTCGGACGTGTAGAAGACGAAGCCGACCCGCTCGGCCTTGCGGTAGGCCATCAGGGGACCCCGCGATCCGAAGTCGTACGGCAGGGGCTTCGGCTGGTCCACATCGATCTGCTGCAGGATGGGGGAGAAGATGCGCCAGATCTCGCACTGCTCGTCGGTGCGCGTGAACATGCTCTGGTTGCCGTTGAGCACGTCCAGGATGTGGCTGTGGTAGCTGGGCAGGTACTTGGTGTTGCGCTCGTCCACGCGCAGATTGAGGGCCGTCTCCTTCAGGCAGAGCTCCTCGCCGGGCTGCTTCAGGCGCAGCCGCATGAAGATCTCCTCGAAGGGGGCGAGTCGCAGGACCAGCTCGTTCCTGATGTCCAGCCCCTCGCTGCTCTCCTCGCCGCACCCCACCGCCCTGTACTGGACCCTCACCTCCGTCTTGGTGTCGTTCATGGCCCTGCCGGCGCGCAGAATGAACGGCACTCCGGACCAGCGTCTGTTGTTTATGTGCAGGACGACCATGGCGAAGGTGGGCGTCATCGAGGTGCGCGGTATGTAGCTGTGCTCCGTGTAGCCCACCTTGTCGGGATCGCTCTCCATGTGGTTGTTGCGGTACTGGCCGAGGATCACGTCCGCCATGGTGGGGGCTGTCACCTGCCTGAACAGGTTGAGGCGCTCGTCCCGCAGGTCCTCGATGGTGTTGGTGTACGGCTTGTCGATGGCCACCAGGGCCAGGAGCTGCATCATGTGGTTGGTCATGACGTCGCGGATGATGCCGTAGAAGTTGAAGTACTCCGCCCGGGACTTGACCGGCTTCTCGCACTTGCACGTTATCATCACGGCGGCCACGTGCCGGTTGTTGAGTGTCTCCGACCAGAGGTTGTTGGCGAAGCGCAGCCCGAACACGTTCTGCGCGACCTGCTTGCTCAGGAAGTGGTCGATCATGTAGATCTGCGCCTCCCTGAAGCTGTGGCACAGCGAGGTCTGGTAGACCTTGAAGGTGAGGTCGTTCCTGGCGAAGGGCTTCTCCACCACAACCCGCGTGCAGCCGGTGTACGCCTTGCACATGCGGCTCAGGTTGACGGTCACCTGGTCGAAGGTGACGGGCGGCAGGGCCAGGTAGAAGGTGCGGCTCGCATAGGCCTGGTTGTCCCTCAGAGCCGTGGCCATCTTGTCGTGCAGGGCCGCGTAGTCCTCCGCCTGGTCGTACTGCCCCTGCACACAGCGCACCGTCTCCCAGAAGTCGTTGAACCGCTTGGGGTCGCGCTGCGGGTCCAGGTCCATGTGGGGGGCACACGTCAGCCGCAGGGAGCTCGTGTGCAGCTTCGACCGGCTGTAGGTGAAGATCCTGGTGCCCTGCGGCAGCCGCTTGTCCCTGTAGAGGGCCCACAGGGCCGGGAAGATCTTCCGCTTGGCCAGCTGCCCCGAAGCGCCGAACACCACGAACGCGTGGGCCGTCTCATCGTCCGGATCGAAGGCTTGCATTTCACTGAAAGTTCAAAAAGTTCCGAATTTTGGAGGAATAAACAAAACGAGAAAAACGAGAATTTCGAAGTGAGTTTTGAGAGTGAGAGTTGAAGCAAAGAATTTATCAGCTTAAGCTTCAACCAAAACTAAATACCATCTCAATTCGGCAGAGCCCTTAAAGCCCCCAGTGATCCAATACAATATTTTCACAGAATTTAAATCGCCATTTCCTGCTGCTGCCAAACAAAATGTTATTTTAGCCAGCAGCAAGCATCTGGCTGGCTGGCTGGCAAAAAGATTCGAGAGCCCGACAGGAAGCAGGGCAGGATTACTTGCCAGCAGAGAGCAGATGGTGGTGGGGTTGGGGGGGGAGAGAAGTTTCGAGCGTCGAATAAACACATGCGAGATTTCCAGCTGCCTTTGCATTTGCCTTTGCCTTTGCATTGCAATTCAAATTCAATCATTACAAATGCCTTAAGCTCCCGTTGAAGTGCATCCGAGACCGACGAAGGAGCAGGACAGGGCGGTGATGTTGCATTGGCATTCGGCTGGCACACATGGCGAGGGGCCAGCTAATAGTCCTGGCCCCCAGACAGATGATGGCAATTGCAGGGTACGACGATTGCAGGCCAACCACAGGCACTGGCTTGGAGAGCTTCTCTCTCCCCGTCTTTATTGACCACGATGCTAGCTGTGGATTCTCGACCAATCGGTAGTCCGTAATGGTTACTCAATGCTCTGGTTTCACCCAGATTTCTTTCCTACGGTCTCAGGTGTAGACTTTCTCCATCTCGAAATGAACTCGGGAGGCAGCCTGCTTTTATTTGCTACAAGATCCTTCCATTATGAAGTTAGAGAGAGAGAGAGTTCCCTGCGGCTTATATCCTTCAATGACTGAGGTGACAAAAGGCGGACCGACAAGGATTACAAGCATGGCTCACGACCTACCTTTTCTCTCCCTTCACTCTCGCTAAGCTAAGGCTAAGGCCAGAACACAAACAGCAGCGAATCAAAGTAAATACAGGAATTGCGCCGGGATAAGAGCAGCTCCGCCGCAAACGTGACGCACGCATCGAAATCAGGACTAATTCACTGGCATTTTTTGCACTCCTACTTTCTTCCTACGTGCCTCACAAGCCTCACATCCAGTATTATTAGGCACACGAGGCGAGGGCTGAGTTACTCGGAGATTAGTTGCCAGGAGACATCTCATCCTCTCATCCTGGACATCTTCAACTTCGATTGCCTGCTGTTGTCTTTGCTAATTGGCTTTGTTTGTCCCCCTCTCTCTGGATAGGCTCAATCTCAATCTCAATGCCAATCCACATTCAAAAACGTCCTACGAGTGCATCCTCATCCTGGCCGGACTGGACTGGACTGGGCTTCCACCTTGTACCGGGCTTGTGTGCTTGTTATTCTGCCATAATCATGGTCGAGCATTGGTCAAGAGCTTGTATTTACAACTAATTGAGGTTGAAGTCGTCTCTGGCTGAATGCCTGGCCTGGCCTGGCCCGTCGATGGATAGACTCGAGATTGAAGTACATTGGACATTGCGATTAATTGGCCAAATGTGAGGAGAATCAAGAGTTATGAATGTGATAACAAAATGCAGAGAGAACGGACTATATACACGACATTTACATAGGGGAAATATTAAGAAAAGGGAAAAGATTTTGTTTGAAGTTGTTGGAATTTAGATTCTTTTTTATGCCTTCAAAGCTGTCAATATGCCTGAAGAATGATGCCCGAAGAAAGATGAGTTCAATATTAACCCATTTAATGGATTATAGCCAGACACACACACACACAGAAGTCGGTTGGTTCAGCACCCCCAAAACGCTGATGGTGACCTTTGCAATGACCCGACAAGAGGCAGCAGCATTCCTTGGCTTGGCTCATTTGACTGTAGCTGTTTTGGTCAGTTTAGTAGGCCAACTGGCGCCCAGAAAGTCAATTTCAATCAGCAAACAAAGGAAATTCCTAGGCCGGAACCGAACGAAGCACAAACATGAGAGTGGTCAATGAGGGACTAGGTGGAGGAGTGGATGACCCAGACAAAGTAGCTGGAACAGAGAACAGAGCACGACTGGAAGGACACACAGAAGCACAGAAGGAGAAGGAGCTGAAACTTGGCCAGCGATTTATGCACAAGCAAAGCATTTTAAACACATGCATAAATCACACACAAAGGAAGCCCCAAAGAGGGCCAGGGGGAGAGCGCAACAGAATGAAATATTTTGCAAACAGTTGCTTAAAGCCGAAAGTTTTTAAATGCCCAAATGATCAGGTCAGGTCGGGGCGGGTCGAGGCGGGTCGGGGCGGGTCGAGTCGAGTCTCCTCCTCTGATGATGTGTGACAGTTTGTGGCAAATGGAAACGGGATAGAGGCCGCACCATTAAGCTCATAATTGCCACATGGATATGGCAGACCAGAAGCCAGGAATATGGCCCAGAACCAGGACCAGAGCCAGCCCAAGAGAGACACACACATGTGCCATCTGTCGGGAGTAAATTGTGGTTTATTTGTTTTCATTTACTTTCACTTGGCGCGCATAAAATTTAATTAAATTGTTTTATTGCATTCTGGCCGGATGGCCGGACGGCCGGATGGCATTCCTTTCGGCCAACTGGCATCAGCCGGCAGCATCTCAGCCTCTCAGCATCACAGCATCTCCTGAGCGAATGGAATGCTCCAAAGAACAGAAAAGAAAAGAAATCTCTGTTCGCATAATTAAAATAAGGCGCGGCCTCGCATTTCTGTGGCTTTGGCTAATCTTTTATTGGATTTCCCAGCCAGTCCAGGGGTGGAGTCGGATTCCTTTGGTCCATTCATTCGTTCATTCATCAAATGAAATCAAGATTTGTATGTGTAGGCATCTGTTCTGTTCTCGGCCTAAAAAGAAGCACAAATAAAAGCCCGTTAAGTAATTGAGCCAAGGCCTTGGGTGACTTTGGGAGACATTCTCAAAATTAACCAATGAAAAATGCATTATCTCCGAGCCTCTTGAACAATCGCTGTTGGCTCTGGGCTCTGCTGGGCTCTGTCCATTGTTGAGATAATTAATTTTTGGGTAATTTTAATAGGTTGAACCCCAGCAGGTTGACTTCTGAATGGCAGTTGACCTTTCACGTGGCAGCCAGGCGCGAGGGCAAAGTTGAGTTAGGTCTTGGTCCAGTTCTGTTCTGTGGCAGCAGGGAAAATCAATATCCACTTGTGGGTGGAGTGCGTATTGATTCAGGGGTGGGCAGTGGGGGGTGGGGCTAAACTTAAAGCACAGCTAACGGGATAATTCTGGGCAGAACAAGAACAAGAATATTAAAGGATTGAGTAGCTTGCCACTTGCCACTTTCCTCCCCTGGGAGCTGGGAACTGTTGTTGAGGCTTCACTGTATATGGCCAAATGTATGGCATACTTTTAGGCGCAATCCTCAGTGCCAAACAGAGAGCACAGGGAGAAAAAAGAGGAACGAGGACTCTCATTGGCATATCTACATATTTCTGGTTCAATGCATCGATAGGGCATACACACACACACGCAGGCACACACAAAGAGACCCACACACACACACACACACACACAGCTACAGAACGGCAAGGCTAAAACACCGAATAGCAAACCTCTCTGGCGATTATGCAGTGAAAAAGAGCAGCATGACGAGGGGTGAAGGGGTGGTGGTGGAGTGAATATCATCCATAGAGCACGGGCAGACCAAAAGCATTCGAAAGATGCCAATTCATTTGTGCCACAAACAAAAAAGCAAAAAGCTGAAAACAGACAACAGAAAACAGAAAGCAAAACCAACAACACTGCAGAAACACCAATCGGATGTTGTACCAGAGAGAGAGAGAGAGAGAGAGAGGGAGAAAGAGAGATATATATTCTCAGTATAATGCATATTGGCCAACTATCGATTGTAGCCCAGGCATTGTAATTTGCAACTTTTCCATTTCCATTTCCCCCAATTTTCATATTTTCGTATTTCGTATTTTGTGCACATTTCAGCTGGAAGACAAATTAATTTTATGCGGCGGTGACAGACGATACCTCCAGATACCAGATACCAGATACCACTTCGGATCGCATTACAGGGAAATCCCTCTCACTCCACCACAGCACACCACACACTCGGGGCCAGTGAACCGTTAATAACCGAAAGGATTGATTGAAAACTACATAAACAAAAACACATCACAAACACACAAATACAAATATAATGCCAAGGAGAACTGGCCAATTTGTTGTTGTCAGGCTTCTTCGATTCAGGCTTTGATGTGTTCAACGGAATGAAATATGCAAATTTTCGGGACATGACCCACTTCGTGGCCACAGCCGGAGACGGAGACGGAGACAGACATCTATTGGGGTGCGCTTGAGGTGAACACAGAGGCACTGGAGGAGTAGCAGCTGCCACATGCATGACACTCAAATGTGTTTTGGTCAAGTTATGTGCCACCATATGCCAATGTTTATGAAGAAAAATTGTCCTTAGGGGGGTCGCCCAGCACCTTCGGCACAGTGAAATGTCTCTCCGGAGACTGCCACTGCCACTTGAACTATCTTTTCGACTCTCGTGCCACAAAGTAGATGCAGCAACTATTAACAGCTCTCAATTAGAGGGGATCCCCAGAGCAAGGGACTACAAAATGGTGTCCCTGTGTCCCCCTGTTTCACTGTATCTGCCTGCACCGAGAGCACTTGGGTCTATAATTTGACTAGGACCTTGCCACATTTTGCCATTTATTTGTGTGTGTGTGTGTGTGTGTATGAGCTGTTGTTGCCACGATAATTTGCTGTGACATGCAACTGTTAAAACTTTAATTGACACCAAAGAGGCAAAGGGAGTGCGAGCGGCAGAGCAGAGCAGAGGAGACAGTGGAGCAGCAGTGGAGCAGTGGCAAACACTGAGAGTTAGATTATATCCGGACAAGCCGGACAAGCCGGACAAGGGCTTACTACTCATTCCTCTATCCACATGCATTGGACATTGGCCGAGAAGGAAGCCCCGCCGTACCTTCAGTATTTCTCATATTTTCCATTCTCATGCTCCCAGATAATTGAGTTTCCTGCCGCCTGCACTCAGCTCGGGATCCAGCAACAACTACAAATTATTGTTAACTCATTGCCATAAAAGAATGAAGGAATAACACAGGAAGAACTCCCTGTTGTGTCCCCCCCCACCCCCCCCATCATCATCATCATCATCATACTCCCATGAATGTCTAATGTGAATTGTCACACTCCTTTCCTTTCCCCTCCCCTACCCCATCCCATTTCGCTACGTTTCGTTTCTCTGTCTATGAGGAGAAGCAATTACTATCTAGAAATTCCCTAGCATTGGAAATAAAAACCGAAAACTAGGAAATGGAATTTTCAATTTGAGGCGGAATCAACAGTTTGGCAACGAACGAAGAGAGACGAACAACGAACGGAAAGAGCGAGGTGCACTGCTTAACCGACGCCGAACACCGAGCGCCAATGCACGAGCGTCGCGCCGAACACGAAGCCAGTGCACGAGCGGCGCACAGTGGGACATCACACGAAAAGTGCTGGCCAAATTCAAAGACTTATATGATGATCAAGAAAATCGGACCAAGATCTGGAAAGAGTGGAAAGAGTAAGCTATGTATCGAATGGTAAGTTCATTGTTTTCGATACCCAATAATAAACTGGTCTTTTGCACAGACCTGCACAGATCTAAAGAAAACCCTATTTTTATCCTAGCCTTAGTTTTAGAGAGCCTTCTGCGGATCTACTCCATATACATAGCTATACAAATTGTATTTAAAATTAAATATTAAACTATTATGAGTGGCGAAACGAAGCATAGAATGTTCCTTATCGATAAGAAATGAAATCAAACATCGGAATCTAAGTTCAACTTTGAAAATGTATTGTTAAGTCTTTTTTCTAGATGCTCCTTTCATGAAAATATTTTCATTCGTTTTTTGGCAAGCTGAAATGGCGGATTTTTCCACTGTGCGCCGCCGCCGCTGTCGCCGCCGAAAGCTCGTGAAGTTTAAGGACGGCATTGGACGACGAGCACTGGCGACGGGCGACTGGCGACTGGCAGCCAGCGACTGGCGTTCTGTTCTTTGCGAATCGTCGTTGGGTGTGGACGCGAGTGGCAGCGCTATAAATAGGAGCTCTTCCGTGTCATTCGTATCGCTGGGACGGCACGGCACTGGCTGACTGGCTGGCTGACTGGCTGGCTGACTGATAGCTGAGAATAAGCCGCAAAAGTTGAAGTGACAATTTCCCAACCAATATCAACGCAAATTGGATCTGAATCGATTGTGGCCAGAGATCATCAGTTCATCGACAGCAACTTAAGATAATATCCTAAGTTTCGTGACGTTTTTTTTTGTGTGAATCCAAATCCAAATCCAAATCCAAAACTTAAGCTGAAAACTTAAAACTGAAAACTTCTCAAATACATTTCCCACACTCCAAAGTCCAAGCCAATTAAGGAAATTCATTCTCGTGTAGTAAATATATTGCAAACAATTATGAATTCCAAATTCATTCAGCAGCCAGGCATAATCAAATGAAATGTCCGGCAGAATGTCCGTGTCAATCGCAGCTCAAAGCAAACAACTCGAACCATAGACGAACCAGAGCCAGGGGCTGTGGTGCAGTGCGGTGCGGTGCGGTGTGGCACAGTGTTGTGGCAGAGTGGCGAACAGAGTCAAAGCAAGCCGCAAGGCTCACCCACAATAATAACATATAATTGTTAATATTTACAGCAGGTAAGAGAATGATTCAAAGAGCGAATATTTGTACCAAATAATTCTCCAAAAATATCTACACTTACCAAAACATATTCTGGCCGTTGGTTTTGAAATTTCCAATGTGGCAGCTGCTCTTTCCATTTCCATTGAACGATGCTCCGATTCTCCTCGGGGATTCTGTGAGGGTTCCTGAAATAAATGCGACTCCTTGTACCAAAATACTTACATTTGTGGCGTAGCTCATTGGGAAGTGATAAGTGATAAGTGCGCCAATATGTATGCACACAATTGTACAACAAATCTCAATAATCTAAAACACAATTGACTAACCTAATCTCGAGCACTAAACTGAAGTCCGGCTTTGTTTGACACTGGATGCATATCCAATCGGAAACTTCTTGGCCCACTCTCTCCTGGCCCTTGGCTTAATCCCCAATCCCTTGATCCCCAATGGGCAAACTGTTTCTGAATATTGCCTTAATCCACACACCCACACCCATCCATTCGTGTACATATAGAAACATGTGTGTGTAATGGGAAAAGGCAACAAATTCGGCAAGTGCGACTCTGACTCTGTATTTTATTTGAACACCTTTAATTAATTAAACGACACACAAGCTCCCCCAAGTGCGGGCGCCGAAAAGAACTTCTTGGTTCTTGGTTCTTGGCTCTTGTTTCTGGGTTCGCGGTGAGGCTGCGCTCCTTCAGGTGAAATAATGGGGGCGGGAAGGGGCAGCGGCAGCGGCAGCATCATGATTATTATTTTATTTCATCGCGCGGCTTTTAAGCAACAGTCGTTGTACAGTCGCGGCAGCCACATAAAGGTTTTTCCGTTCTGCCTAACCAGGCACACTCTGCCCCTCCCCCCCCCCGCGGGAGAGGGGGACGGGTGACGGGGGACTGGCGGCACCCCAGCGTGGCGCCTCGGTCCCACTGCGTGCCGCATTTATACCAATTTGAAAAGCGCGGCATACTTCTGCGCCAACCGCCGCATGATTATATATTTATTTGATTTTTTTTCGGTCTGCGGTTGCTCTTTCTTGCGCCACACCACACAATCTTGGGAAAGTATTTACATAAAATCTAATCAAAAGGCCTGCCACATTATCTGCTCGGACTGCCGCCTCATGAAAATTTCAATAAGACTTTGATACACACATACATATGTACATGTATGTGGCTGCACTTAACCCACATTTTGGCAGCGGAAAAGTCAACGTTTAGGCTTTGGGCCGCTCGAACAGCTCTAAAAGCATTTTTAATAATTCACAAGTTTGTATTTTGTTGCAGTCCGTCTGCCAGCCGCCCTGTCCGTCCGTCTGTCTGTCCGTCCGTCTGTCACAGGCTGTGCTGCTGCTGCCGGCAACTCTTTAAGCTTGTTGTTTCAATTTATTTGTCGGTATATTTACGAGTACTTGTTTATTTATATTATATTCTTTCCTTTTTGTGCTTCGCGCGCTTCGCGGGCGGAAGAGCGAATCCTGAATGCCCTAAAATGGGATCCTCCGCTTGCCTTAAGGAATAATTGCCAGGCACTAATTAATGAGCAGCCCAAACAGATTGCTCCATTATTATATTATCTATGGTTAGTCATTGACCAAATCTTCCCAGAAAAGAGGCAATCAATCATGAACCTGTTGGGCAAAAGCTACATATGCTGCCACAGCTACTGACTATGCAGATATGTACATATAGTACTGGGCATATGCCCCATCTGATAAGTCTATCTATAGCCCCGCCGAAGCACCACCCGTTGCCATCTGATTCGCGCGAATTGTGCTTGTCATGCGGAGAACGACATTTCATTTCCATGGCATGGCATACCTTCTCGATGGACATAAACAGAGCCCCAGCAATAAATAAAATAGCACACAACACACAAAAAAGTAAGATGTGTGTGTGTGTGTGTGTGCCCATCAAAGTTAATGCAGTTAAACCGGACCGCATGTAATCAATGAATTATTGATATTTTAATGTTTAATCTTTTCAATTAAATTGGCAACGATTTACCAAGGCCTCCGAAGATGTTTGGCGACCGAAATTAATGACACATTAAGGTCCGGCTCCGGCTACGGCAACGGCAACGGGCCCGGAATGGTAAATGACGTTGTCGCATAAATCAATTAAAATGCTAATTGAAAAATAATTAAATATACAAATTAAGTTGCAAGTTGTTGTGCGTGCGTGCGGCAGGCATTAATACTGTGTGTATTTCATTTCCTTGACGATTCAACGGATTCAACGGATTCGCAATCGCAACGAGTGGGCGGGCGACTTCCCACAGAGCCGCCTCGTTCGCTCTGCTAATAAATATCCAATCCAAAATATTACCACGTCCCGCTGGCACAACTAAACAAAGGCCATCCGATCCGACTTGTTTTCCCATCCATTTGTGAGCCAAACAATCCAGAAACCATCCCCCCATCATTTCCATGCAACCACTCGACTATATGGCCATTTTTCTTCATTTTATAGTCCATAATTTGCAGCACAAATCACGCATACGCCTCGCTGGCCCCATAGAAATGCCAGCTAATTATTCCGCTAAGCTCATTAACAGCTCTAACCGATCAGAAGTGCTCGAAATCACAATTGCAGCGCATTCCATCTCCATCTCCATCGAGTGGAAACAATTTCCATTTTAAGCGCTTACATTTTAATATATTCATTTAATTGAATGGCCTCCTCCTCCGCCCCCCAAAACACGAGGGGCTGGGGACATTCATCTACCAATCAATCAATCAGCGGGCGTGATGAAAATTATTTTAAGAGAAAAACGGCACCAAAAACATGCAGAATGAAGAATGGAAGGCAAAATAAAGAAAAGAAAAGAAACGAAACGAAAAGGAAAGCTTGTGGCTGCGGTTTGCATAATAATGGGTCCTGCAGAGGCTGGGACCGATTCAGCTCTCAGCTCTCAGCTCCCAGCTCCCAGTACGTGCCTCAGTCACTGAGCTCGGATCAGGTCGGTTCAGCTCAGTTCCAGTTGGGTGGGGTTGGGGTTTGGGTTCGGTCTGGCTGGATTTGGGCTCCGTTTTGCTCACTCAACCGCAACACAGATACAAATTAGCAAGTGCAGAAAGCTTCGCCCCTTCAGTGCGGGCATTTGCTGGATTTTTCTGTCAGCTCTCTGGCCTGTCAATGTCATCGGGCACCAAAAACATCTCGGGCTGGTCGGTGCCTCCACTCGTACTGGTATTTACCCAATCCAATCCAAACCAAACCAATCCAATCCTTTCTTTGCTCGGCGGCTATCCTCAGTGCAAACATTGACGAAAAGTTTTAATTACAACAAAGCAATTATTAAGTATTATCCAAGAGAGGGCAGGGCGGAGCAAACAGAACGTAGACCATAGCCCAGCATACTTATGAGCATGAGCATGAGTTGGGCTCTGAGGAAGTGTATCCTGCCGCCTCCCTCACTCCATGCTTGAGCAAATGGAGCGTGCTGCATGTTAATGGAAAACACAAACTAAACTTGCCGACAGCCGCCGCCCCCTCCCCCCCGATCTACTGGATATCCATGGGGGCGCTACCAGACCTCTACCCTCTATGGATAGACTTTTCCGGCATGGTATGGTATGGTATGGCTTGGTTGTCTTTTTCTGGTCAGTTCTCCTGCTGGTTCCGTTAATCTGCATAATATGCTAATTACGACACACTTTTCCGGCACACAAATCATTCATTTATCATTCTGCTCTTTTGGGGGGGCACAAACTTCATGTGCGGGCTCTTCAATTAGACCCTGAACTTTTCATCCGTTTTAACCGCTTCTATCCCCGTCTCTGTCTCTGTCTCTATCCCCGTCTCTATCTCTTCATCCGTCCTTTGCGAACAATTTGCTTTGCTAAGATTTTAATTTTTCGCTTTTGAGAGCGCTGAAGATGATGCATACAAATTGCGGCGGGCAGAAAGGGCAGCAGGGGATACAGTGCGGGCTCGGGAGAAAGTATCTCCAAGAAGGCATCTTGGTAATCCGCGCAAGAGCCGCGCAATTCTCAAGTGAAGAGCACTCCCTTGCTCTCAGCCGCAATTTCCATTCGATTTTCCGGCTGAGCACACGCTTCATTTGCTTTGCAGCCCTAGCGAGGCCCCACTGTAGCTCCTGTTCTGCGCTGCTGCAAACGCATACAAAATTGTTGCCACATCACTCAGCCTCAACTGCTTTTCAGCGTTTTTCCTTTGCTTGTTCGCGGACTACGGCTGAGCCGCCGTCAAAGGAATCTCATCAGCGCCTCACTCGTCCACATGCGCTTCAGCCCGCCTGCTCCTGCTTTTGTCTCACAGAAAAATGTGTGCTGCATGCCACCAAGGGGGCAGCGGGCTGGGAGCTTATTATATTATCACTGCACCTTTGATTTTTCATTGACGCGGCAAAGAGGAGCCGCACACAGAGCGGGCCCCGAGACTCCGCCTCTATTTTAATTGCATACTCTGCAGGACCCCATCCAGCCCCCCCACGTAGCCCCCATGGGGATGGGGGATGGGGATAATACGAGTATAAAGTTTTTATATAACTTGCCCCATCTGCCCCTTTATACGCGCTTTTCACCAACATTTACTGGCATTTTTAAGGCCCGAGCCGAGCACTTTAATTTGTTGAAAATATGCAAACGGAATTGGAATTGGAATTGAAATGAGAGTGCAAACACACACACAGGAGGCAGGGGGCAGGGGACAGGGGGCAGGACGTACACTCCAGACTGAAAGCCATTTCACAGCCGGCCTATATTTCTCTGTCCCGGCTCTTTCTAGTGCCCCCTCCGGGCGAAGTCTATTCACGATTTCGAGCCTATTCCGTCCGGGTGCTAAAACACACGCGGCGTCATCGAATTGCGGAATGAGGCTGAACGAGTCGTCGTAGTCGTAAACGAGGAACACGAGGGAAGAGCGCAGTGGGCACCATATGAAAGAGCTTTAGTTAATTGCCTTTTTCCCAGAGAGGAATTCTGCAATTGAGCGAAACTCCAGGGTTTCAAGTTCTGCCAGAGATTCGAGATCAAGTGAAGGGACTCTAAAGAAAGGATTTGTCATAAGACAAGTGGCAGCAGGAACTATTAACAGGCGCAGATCCTTGTCCACTTCGCTGACCTTCCATATACCATGTTGCCACAATCATTGACGGGGCTGAGGCTGGTCCCTCGTCTCTAATGCAGTTGGAGCCAAGGCATGCTAACAAAGGTAGGCTTATCGGCTCTCTCGCCCTCTTTTTTACATCTTAAATTTCAGTCTGTTGTGAACAGTTGTCAGCGACGGATCTCAGCGGACGTGTCCAGATTTATTCGTGTTCCCTCAGACTTTTTGGAGTATTTACAATGTCGCCGCAATACTTTTTATGCAAGATTACTATATATGTATTACTATAATTAATATTACATTTGCATTCACGTACAAATTTCTTTGGTTTGACACAAGAGGGCAAACGCATTACTCCTTTGAGACTCTTTCTCACAACGCATTTGTGAGAGTGTCTCTCTCTCTTTCTCTCTTCTACGGTTGAGTTATTGAGTTTCGGGCAAAACTCGAGTTTCGTTTACATGGGAAAGCATAGGGGGCCTAGAGGTGGCAAAAAGGTTGAGTTTTGGTTGCGTTTGGTTGATTTTGTCCGATTTTTCGAATATTTCAACCCTGATCTTTGGCATAGTGTAATAGCCTATTCACACTGAGCACCGTTTACCGTTTACCGTCTATTTCCTAGACGGTGCGTAAGGTTTTGCCGTTCCGAAAATTTCCCAGTTTGTTCCACCGTCTATTTTAAATGTTCCTAAACCGCACGTTTCTATGCGATATTTAGCCGATGGTTTTCGAATGCGACTCTGGAAAATTGGCATTCACAACGAAAAAATGGAATTCACTGCGAATATGTATGCAATGACAGCCAAAAATAACTTATATTCTCCAGAAAATGGCAAGGAGCCAGGTGGTTTTTCAATAGCATTTGTAAAATTTTCAGTTAGAGATGCTATGATTCCTTTGCGAGAAGAATGCAAATAAATAAAATGAAGACTATGCTGGTAGAAGCTCAATAAACTATAGTTTATTGCGCTATTGTGCTTATTAAACATATTGTGCAGTATGCAACAGAACATAATTATTCCGCTGTAATCGCTATCTTTAACCTTTTCTTCCAACATCATGATAAGTGACAAGAAAATATTTTGCTGTTGAACCATGTTAAAACAATTGCAAAATCTTCCATATCCATTTTTTTCCAAACAAAAATAAATAAATCTTCCGCTCAAAAAATCAGTTTTTGTTATTGTCATCAGCTGTTAGACGGTAAACGGTAGACGGTGCCAGTGTGATTCGGAGTTTCACCGTCTGTCAAAAATCCCAACGTTCCCCCTTAACGGACTCAGTGTGCTGAGGGTATAAATCCAAATTCTGAGTTATTGAGTTACCTATCGATAAATGTGATAACTCACCCTAGTGTAAAAAGGCTTTCAAATTTGACAAATAAAATTAAAAAAACTAAAAATGTTGGACTTGAAAATGACTTTGATGAAAAAGATTATTGCGGAAGATCCTGAATTCGCAAATCGAACAACACGTCTTCTGGCCTCGCTGGCCGAGCCCATCTCCATCGACGACTTTGAATATAAATACATGAGCTGGTATGTGACGAGCAACTCCCCAATGATCTACTGCGGCGACATCGCCACGAAGGCCGCTGTGCTGGGCGAACTGGACAATGTTGCGGTGGAGTCCACGGTCGCAGATCACCCAATACTGGGAGAAGTTACGGTATTCTTGGTAAAACTTGAAAATGGAAATGGATAAGCTACATGGCGCCCCACGAAGAAACACCCCCAACTAAGGTAAGAGAAGGTGACATTTTGTTGACGGACCTGATCACCTGAAGCCTCATTTCCCCATTACGTTCTCAGACCCAGCAGACATAGCTCCCACTTGATTACAAATCGGACACTGAGGAGACTTAGAAACCAATCAAATAGTAATTTCCAATAAAATCAAAGCAAAATCCTTTCTTTCATTTCAATTTATGGATGTGTTGTTCGTACGTCACGTAAGAACTCCTCGGGATTCTTAAAAATCTTTCTCGTAGAGGCGCAGCTTGGCACTCAGATCCTCGATGACCTACCAGCTGCTGGTTCTGAAGGGCCGAACGCGTGGCGCCTCCCTGGAGGATTGATTCAGTCTCTGGCTGCACGGTAGGAGGCAGTAGTATCGCTGGAATGATTCGGTTTGGGTGCTTCGTTTGACGATATCCGCCTCCGCGACATCGCCACCGGAGTCTCTGTCTACCGTGGGAATCACGTCTGCTTCCCCGTACTGTGTTGGTCCGTAGATCTGCATCCACATTGAGATCTTCGTCCCCGTCTTCGTTGGCTTGCTGTGGCGCCTCCATAGGCGCCTCTGTCTCTGCCCATGACTGTTAGAACCGTTAACCAGCGAGGTCTAGGAGGCTGCTTTTGCTGCACGGGGGGCTTGCCCTCTATAATATTATCATACACATCTGTTGATTAATCATTTAGGTAAAAAAATATTTAATTTATCTATGCCAGACATTTGTTTTATATGTCAAATATATCAAAATGAAATATTTGCATATTGCAAAAGATTTATTTAAATTAATTCTTAAATAAAAACATATATTTTCATGGGTGAACTGATTAAATGATGACATATTCGGAAATGATGTTCTATGAACAAGAGAACCTTCTATGGGGGGGGAGGGGGGCGGGGGATATTAATACCATTGAAGTGAGCCTCTGTTGTGCTCTTTTGTTTGTGTTCCTTATAATCACAACATAAATCGTTGGGGGTGCAAAACCATACGAAAGACCACTCGGGGCGACAGACAGGTTTAGGAGCAATTAAATCTGATATTCAATTCATGAGAAGACCTTTCAGCCCCCCCCCCCCCGGCCAACAGCATTGACACCGGGATGGCATCCTTCACCCCACACAGATACACAGATACAGATGCACAGATAACAACAAAATGGTGCGGTGCTGTTGTTGCTGCTGCTGCTGCTGCTGTCATCGTTATTTGCACACGCTTTTGACACTTTAATAACCGCAAAACCATAAATACCGCCAGCCAACCGCAACAACGTGAACTAAAACAGCACCAACCACCGTGCGGGCAGGGCTGGGCAGGGCAGGGCGACCATCTAGGAGGAAGGGGACAAACCAGAACCATCTGCAGCCAGGAACATATTTTGCATGCATATCCATCAAATGAAAAGAAAACAACACTGGATAACAGAGCAAAGCAGAGCAGAACAGAGCCGAACATAGCAGAACAGAACAGAAGAGGGAACAGCAGGAGAGGAGAGGAGAGGAGAGAGCAAGCAAGCTCCGTTCAGACAACGACTTGAAACCAGCTAATTTCCGCAATCAGAGAGCCACTTACCAGGCCAGAGCACATAAACAATGGAGCTCGAAAGGGAAGGGAGGGAGGAGGACGGGAGCAAGGCAACACGGCAACACGGCAACACGGCAACACAGGTTGAAGGCCAGAGGATAAAGGGTAGCCCGAGTGAAGGATAAGGACAAGGACTGACGATATGACTGACTATCATTGCTCATGTGAGTGTGAAGGTTTCGGCGTCGTCACCTGCCGCCTGCCGCCTGCACAATCCCCCAGTCGACCCAAAGATACTCTGCTGCTCTCTGCTCTCTGCTCTCTGCTTGCCCACTCGAATAGTGATATTCCCCCTCCCGCCCTCGAGAGAATATTCGTAAAAAAGAGCGCAGTCAGTGGGGAAGCACGGCGCGCCATGATGTTTCGTTCGGGATTTATGTAGCTTTTGTTGGCTCCTTGTTTTGTTTTTGTAGCTGTAGCGACACCTCTTCGAGTGGGTTAGACAATGGCCTAGACCGTGACAGGGGCTGGGGCTGGGGGGGGGGAGCAACAGGAACAGGGATCTAACTGGCCAATCCTCGGCTGAAACAAGCTGTCACAGCCAACAATCCAGGCCATCGACATTGAGACACTTTTAGTTTGACTTTTAATTGGATTTTGATGGATGGCTCGTGGGGCAAGTGGGGAAAGTCAAACACTTGAACACTTTCCACAACAATAATTATTTGCCAGCCATTGAAAAACAATTTCCCTTTCGATTTCGATTTCCCCCAGCGCATTTCACTTCGACTTTCTTTTCGCGCGCTTCGCTTTGGTAAATGTTTTCACCGGAAATTGTTGCAATTTATGATTTAATTTATGTTCATTTTAAATGGTGGCAGCTTTTGCCATTCACAGCTCTTTCTCTCTCTCGCTCGCTCTCGCCTCTCATTGTGCCTGGTGTAGCATATAAATGTGGCTGATTATCGAGTGAATGGGGAACTCTGGCGATGGCACCTTGCCCCAGACACAGGACACAGAACACAGAACACAGAGTGACAGGAAGACAATCAGACGGTTCATTTGTGGCTATCCAAAGTCAATTGGCCAGGCTGATAAATGTGGCAAAAGGGAGCTCCATACATTTACATATTTAAGAGATATATTCAAGATTCAAGGATTCTCGCACTCGACTCTATTGGAACTTCCTCGAGTACGAGTGCGAGTGCGAGTACTCCTTGAGCACTTTCCTCGTCGAGTGTTTTCATTTCAGTGTGTCCTCTCTCACCTCTCCCCCCCCGCCCACCTTTATGCATGAAATGAAATTCAATCCGAGTCTTCTCCGTCTTTTCCCTGAATGTTTATTTACGCAATTAAGTTTCCTGTTCCGGTTCCTCGTGCGCTATTTTCGCGGAACTTTGGCTGCCAAAGAGCGGGGACTGCGAGGGGGCTGCGAGGGGACTGTGAGGGGGCTGTGGAGGCTATGGGCCGAGGAGAAAGTGAAAGAGATTGAGCCACACATGACTGCATTTTTGAATGGCATACATGAGTTGCGACTGGGACTGGGAGCAGAACTCCTGACGCCCCTGACAGTGTCATCAAAACTGATGTCACAGGATGATGGCCATGATGATGATGATGATGATGATGATGATGATGATGATGATGGGGAATGGTTATGGTGATGCTGATGAGGGTGGCTCGTGGTGGCTCGTCCCCCTCTAAAGAAAAGCATTTCCCCCTTAAATGTTTGGCGTGTGTTGAATGACTCTGTCAAAAAAAGAAAGAACGAAAGAAAGAAGGGCCAAAATGATTTGCACATCAGCGTCGACTCGACTGCAATCAAAGTGAGTGGTAACTTCATCCCCCCCCCCCCCCCCCGTGCAAAATTCCGCACCATCCACTCCCCCCCACGCACCATCAATCATACTACTTTCTGGCATTTTCCAAACGTTTGATTTTAATTTAGTCAAATTTGGCAAAGCATAAAGAACATTTGACTTGACACAAAATGGTTTGCGTTTGAGTGCAGATGGGAGATGGGAGATGGCAGATGGAAGTTGGCAGATGCTGGTGGGGGTGGGGGTGGGAAGAAGCCCTCCCCTCAGGAAGTGAAAAGATCAAGTTGGCTCTTGGGGAAATTGACTTCAAAAACATTCCATTATAAAGTGCATCAGCAACAACATAAAGGATCTTATAAAGTTTCCACCAAAGACGAAAGAGAATTGATAACTTCAAAGGCCCAAGAAGACTACAGTCCATAGAAGGAGTAGGCTGTACTTAGGATGCCATCTACATAGGCCATATCGAGAGCAAGAGCAAAAGCAGAACAGGAATGCGACTCACAGTCAAACATGCATTGATCGATAAAAACTTTGAGAGCCAAAACAAACAAAGAAAGACAAAGTTGAGCATCCCAAGCGAATTCTAGGGGGGGAAATGACATCTTCCTGTAGCCGAGCCCCAGATCCGTGCCATTTCGAGCGTAATAGCAAAATTAAAGAATTTCTAATTTGAGGACTTGCCAGCGACTTTGGCCCTAAGCTCTTGGAGGGAGTGCGAATGAAGGCTTCTGCGGGGTCTTATCTAAAAATAAGAGGCTCAGCAGCAGCGGCAGCGGCAGCGGCAGAGGCAGCAGCGGCAGCCGCCGCAGCAATTTGGAATTGAGCGCAAAGTTTTTTGTGTCTCCGGCTCAGAGCCTTGAAACAAACTTTGGCCGTCTGGCGAATTTCCCCGGGCAGAAGCAGAAGCAGAAGCACAGGCAGCTGTCGCTGTCGCCATTTGCTATGGCCCACATGTGGGCGTGTCTAGAGGTGGGCGGTTGCCACATTATGACGGAGTTTGGGGCCATCAATTGGGGCCTCACCTGCGGAGCGTGAAGGTGAGATGTGCGCCATAGCCATCCAATAAATCACTGCTGCACCCCGAACCGAACCAATTAATAAAAAATGCTTTTAGATAAATCAACAGGAGGCGGACAGGATATCCCCTTGGACCCACAATTAATACTAAGAAGCTCTGAAGAACCCTTTGCCAAAGCGTTATAATTAAGACATCAAGCTGCTGACGGGCTGACGTGAAGCGTAACCATCATCACCCAGGATCCAGCATACGGAATCCTTGAATCCTTGAATCCCTGAATCCAGGATCCGGGCCGGGCCAGCAGTCTGCCTGAGTCATTAAACATCTTTGGGCTGGGCTGGGCTGGGCTGGGTGTCCTAGAAGCGGCTGCTTATGAGCTGTCAAGGAGGGGCGGGAGGGTGTGTGTGGGTGTGGGTGAGTGGATTATGTTGAAAGTTGTTTAAGCGGCAGCCTGATATGAGAATGTTTATTAAGAGCAGCTAATAGGATGAATCAAGCAGAGTGTAAAGAGTAAACCCAATTGCTGGCTTTCAGTTTTGTGGCTGCCGTTTAGGCAGAGAATTATTGATGAAAAGTTTCTCTCTCTCTCTATCTATCTCTCTCTTTGTTGGTAAATCCTCTAAGCTGCTGAATTTGTTTCCCTTTCTTAACTATAAACATGATTGAGTGCCTGATTGATTGTTCCCTCGGCTAATCGATGGCAGGCAACTAATTGAGTTCACTGACCCACAGCCATAATTAATCACTTGCCCAAAGCGTGGCACTTTAAGGCCGTGCCTTAAACGGAGTCAAGAAGAACCCCAAATCAAGTATACGCCATGCTGTGCAGCAGCCGAAAAGCTACTCTCTCGCCAAATGCATAAATTAAGCTTTAGCAAAAACACAAAATACCACTGGACGGAGGACGGAGGACTGGGTTGTGTTTGCAAACGTTTTGTTGGTTAATTTACCCCAGACACAGCAGCAGCGGTGGCAGAGGCAGCAGCAGCAGCAGCAGCAACGACAGCGACAGCGACAGCAGTAGGAGCCAACAGCCAACAAAACGCATTGAGATGAAAAAGGAAACCCGAAGCAAACCAAAAACCAAATGCAGGAACTTTCCCAGGCCCTTCCGTGCCGTGCCGTGCCGTGCCGGGCTGGTCTGGGCTGGGCTGGGACAAGGAAAATGCTCACTGACGATTAGCTTTGCTTTTGGAACTGGGAACGTGAAAAGTTCTTGGGCGATAAAAGATTTATGCAGCGGAAATTGAAAGGCAAGCAATGAGGAGGAGACGGTAAAGGGGAGAAGGACGGCCGAGGGTAAGGAGAGAAGCAGCAGCAGCCAAGTCACAGAGGAAAGAAGTGAAAAGGAAAGCAAAACTCACAACTCATTGACTCTTCCAGTCTATCTCCCCGGCACACCCCCCTCTCGCACTCTGTCTCTCTCTCTCTTACTCTTACTCTGGGCTGAAGTGCCTGGCTACCAAGTCGAGGCGGCCTCCAAATGCTTTTCAATTAAATTCAATTTATTAATTTCAATTATTTGCGCTTCAAGTGACCAGCAGAAGCAGAAGCGGCAGCGGCAGCAGAAGAAAAAGAAGTTGAAAGGAGGAGAAAATCTGTCAACGAGCCCACTGAAGCGGAAGGCTCAGGGACTGTCCTGCACTTCTCTCTCTCCCGCTCCCGCTCTCTCTCTCGCTCTCTCTTTCGACCATTGTTGAGTGCTCTAACAGCATTTGATTGATGTAGCAGCAAGTGAAAGCAGAGTGCAGGGTGGGAGTGGGGCGGGGAGGGAAGGGAAGGGAAGAAGCAGATCGTCTTGAAATGGTTGAAAAGAAGCTGCTTGCTGCGAAACATACTGTAAGCAGTGCGGTGAGCCTAAGAGGAGGAACTGCTTTCAAGCAGTGGGGCTGCCGAAGAGGTAGATCCACAGGCCCTAAGCAACACTGAATGTTGTCATTGAACAGGCATTCCATGCAGCCTGAAAATCCATGTTAAAATGGATCACGTGATTAAGTCTAATGACACACACACACACACACACACTCGCATAGACAAATCAATAATGTAATCAAGGCTCATTTACGCATCTCAAGCACTTAATGGACACTAAACGTGGAGCAAGAGAAACCGAAAAACGAAATGAAACGAAACGATAATCCGAAAAACAACATCATCAAATAACCACAAAACGGAAGTACAGTCACCACCCTATCCCTATCCCTATCCGTGCCACTCGCTCCCAAAATATGTGTAATTAAGTGGCGCATACTTGTGAACGCATAAGGCATACATACATATACATACATAGTGCTTCTCATATGTCAAAATGAATGAAGGCAGCTGTTCTCTGTCCGTCTCTCTGTGGTGTCTCTCGTCCTTCGTCCTTTTGTGTGTTTGCCTTTTGGCCTAATGCCTTCAATGTTGCCTACTTTGCGGGGCGACGAGTCGATTTTTATGGCCCAAACGAACCAAACTAAACCACGCCAAACTGAACCGAAGAAATGCAGATAGATAGATAGAGAGCCAAGATATGCCATCAGAGTTCAAGTGAGACACAGACTACGATTACTTGGGGCAAGGGCAAGGAGAGAAAGAGAGAGAGAGAGAGCTCTAAGAGAGGCAGGGATCCCTGCTACATAAATCACACATACACAATGATGTTAATAGTGTCGTAAAAACTACGACAAAGCACCTGTCCCACCTGCATGCATACATGATGCTACCGCCGCCTCCTTTGACGCAAATATTGACTACACAGAGGTGACCCCGAGAGGTCTGGGTCCCTGTACTGGGGCTGTACTGGGGCTGTACTGGGAGGTGGGGCTGGGGCTGCCACTGCCACTGGGTTCGGCTGTGTGTTGGGTGATAATAAATCGACATTTGGTCGCCAAAGTGTGAGCAGAAAATTAAAACATTTCACCTGGCCTGATGTTGACAAATTAGAGCTTTACCATGGCCGTTCACGTCCAGCAATGGTGGTTCCTCTCTGGCGTGGCATGGCGTGGCATGGCATGGCGTAGCGCAGCCCTTTCTCTAGCTGTCTCCCCTCTCTGTCTCCCCCTCTGTGGCCCTGTCACCTGCCCTATCCTGGCCACCCACACTCTCAATGGAGGAACAATTTACGAACAGAGTCCAGCCCCAGCCCCAGCCCCACATTCGATTGAGGGAACTTTACAGCCTTTACAGGCTGGGGTTGGTTGCAGGTTGGAAGCTTCAGCAGATTATCGGTTAAATAAATAGACAAATTGATTTTAATGGAATTGGATACACCGAGCCGACGAACGTCCGCCTCGGATGTGTCCTGGCGGTGTCCTGGACACATGCCACACGCAGGCACAATCGGAGCGATGGCTATGGCGACAACGACAACGACGACGACCACGACGACGAGGACGAGGACGAACCTCATTGGACATGACTATGACTATGACCCGACCCAGTTGTGCAAACATATTTTCGTGTAATTTTGTCTTGGCTCGTTTACTTTTTTACTTTTTTTATACGAGTATGATGGCCCAGTTGTTGTTGTTGTTGTTGTTCCCTCTCCTGTGTCACTGCTGTTGTTACTGCTGTTATGAGGGCTTCAACAGCGTAGAGGCTGAGCTGAAATCCCATTAAAAATGTTGACAAACAACCTGAAGGTGTGTCGCATTGCTCTGCATTTAAAGAGCAGCCGCCACAACGCCACAAGCCACACTAAATTCTGTGAAAAGTGTAGACAATCGAGGCAAATTCTGGTGGAAAAAGACCAGAGCTATGACCAGAGCTAATGACAAGCGTTATACACAGAAAAGCCCTGTACAGGTGTGGGGTGTGGGGGGGAAAGTGATAAGTGGTCGTCGCTCTCTCTCTCTCAGCCCTTTTTGGCCAAGTCACAGCTCGCTAGCAAAGAAATTGCCAGAGCATAAGTTTTCGCTTGTTTGGCTTACTATCCAATGGCACTCAAAATCAACCGATGTCGGCCTCTGGGGGCGGGGTCGGGGGGGGAGGGAGGCAGAGGGCGGAATAACTTTTAATGACATGCTTTGTATGCGAGCGCGTGTTACATGTAACTCACATTATCAAAGGAGAGGCAGCAGCCTCCAGAATATGTCGCTCGCTGCTCCTCCTTCGGCGGTTCGGTGGTGGCTCAGTGGCTCAGCCATGGCAACGTGTCCAAGTTTGGTGGCTGCGTGTTTGTGTCTGTGTGTGTGTGTGTGTGTGTGTGTCAGCCCATCTACCGTGCTTTGGCTAATACTTTTCGCTACTTGCTGCATGTCCTGGCCACCCTTTGGCTCTGCCGCTAACTAATACGAATTTCACTTAATTGCACTCGAAAAACTATGCATGTGGATGGCTCTCAACATGTCTGGCAAGTGAGCTGACGACGGGGTGGGGGGTGGCAGGGGCCAGCAATCACTTGCCAAAAGTTTGGGGACATGTTTTAGCCCATCCCAACTATCAGACTATTATCACTGCCAATAGACGTCTGCGCCGTATAATGATAGATAGCCCGGCCAAAACACCAAACCTGCAGATGCCAGGAGGCTGGGGTACTGCCGGGCTGTTTGTGCTCTTTCTTTCAGTGTATGGGGGGCATCAGTTTTCGTTTTCATTGCTGCAGACAGTTTTGACAGAACATCAGATGCACACACACTCAGCCCCCCCCCCCCACCACCACTCAGACTGGAAGGAGCAGAGGGCCAACCGCAAAACGTCATCTGTAGTATCTGGTCTGGTCTAGGTTCAGGGACAAGGCGAGGGAGACAGGGAGAGAGGAATAGAGACAGAGCGAGATGGAGAGCTTAGAAAAACTTATTTTTTCGCTTGCGTGTTGTTTCACTTTTGTCTTGGCCCCAGGATAAGGGGTTAAGGGCCTATGCCAACCCCTCAACCCTCCCTCTGGCCCCTCATAGCCCCTCATCCTCTCATCCAGACAGACAAAACTGTTGTCAGCTGTTGAAAGTTGCTCACGCATAAGCAGAAACCAGAAGCTGACATCCTTGGAGAAGAGACACAGAGCGAGAGAGAGAGCGAGAGAGAGAGAGAGAGCGCCCAGGACCGCATGCTAATGAGTACAACTTTCGCCCACCTTTGCAATTTTTCCTCGTTCAAGAGCCTGAACTTTTCTTCTGCAGGTGCACGACACAGCAACAAAAAAACAAACACAAAAAAAAGGTGAATCAAACTTTAATGAAAAACTTCCTCCACCTCTAGGAACGAAACGAGAACTGATTAGGCTGCTGCTGCTGGCTTTTCTGTTTTTTTTGTGTGTTGTTTCTGAAGGTGTGGAGGGGGGCAGGGGGCAGTACAGGGGGGAGTACTCGTCGTATAATCAATAATAGTTCAGAGTTTCCCCAGATAAGGGATCTGCACAGTGCACTTGCCTAAGAATTTGCACCTTGTCCTGGCCAGAGTCCTGGCAGAGATAAACTTAATGGCTTGTCGTAAAAAACTGTTTGCCTTCCTTGTGTTTTGTATCCCTATCCTTGGCCGTATCCTTTGGCCTTTCGCACACTATCCATTAGGGGCATTCCGTGCCCAGCCGGACACACGACTCACCCCTCACCCCTCAGCCCTCCCTCTGGCCAGCCTCCCTCTAAACCTAATGTTACTTGTCAACAGCTGCAAATAAATATGGGCAAAAGGAAGACGAGGTGACGGGCCCAAAGATAAATTGAAATTTATGAAGCGTCCAGGAAGTCAGGGAGAGATGCCAGATTGCCAGCCCGAAAGGCAACAACTACAACCTGCAAGAGCTCTAAAAAGGCCACTAAGTAATTTATAGACCATGTCCAGGAATAGAACACTCAAAGGGGCAGCCGGCAGGCAGCAAACTAATGATGTGGATATGCAACAGTATCTGCAAGATAAATATCTGTTTAGATTTTCGATGATGTTTCGGGTGCTCCACCAATAAATGTAAGAAACTTTAATTTTCCTAATGATTTAACCTACTTGGGAGGGGGGAGGGGCAAGCGAATATTCTCCACAGTTCCACATACCTTTAACCCTTGTATCTCTGTGTATCTCTGCTGCTGTGTGTCCTCGGCCTTTGTTCGGCGAGCATAATGAAATTATGCATTCCTACACCAGGCCCATCCAACCCCCCAACCCCCAAACCCCAACCCACCGCTTTCCACCTTCCACCACCCACCTGTCGAAAACTACAAAACGAGCAGCAATAAGGGACCCGTTTCCAGTGCGTGGCTGTATGTGTGTGTGTGTTAGTGTGTTCAACTTCCTTTTAGCCTGGTCTGCTGCCTGGTCCAATAGCTTTTACCAGACCTTATTAAATTATACAGCCGAGAGTCGGGCAACAAAAGGAGCTTCAGGGACAAGAGCGAGCGAGAGAGTAAGAGAGCGAGTGAGAGAGAGAGAGAGAGCTCCTGTCTAAAGATGTTAAAGTGTGGCATATTTTAGCTAAATATTTGCAACTGCACCGATGAGAATTGCATTTGCCAAATGGATACACCAGCGTACATACATATATGTACTATAGTATTCGTATATATGTATATATCTCACTCCGATTGTGTAACCGGCTATCATCCCAGTGCCGCCCCCAGACTTTGTCCCTGCCCTGGCCTGGCCAGGTGATACAGTTGGAGGCTTTGCCAAGGAGTTGAATTAATGCAGGGCATATAAATTATATGTCATTGTTCGGACTGCCCCCCTCTCCGTCTGTTAGGGAGGGGGAGGGACATACAATGGGCTAAATGAAAACTATTTCTATGGGAAACTATCTGGGATGCTTCTGGGAGGATCCCTAAAAACGTAAACGTTACGATCATTGATGGGTCCTAAGGATTATTCTATTCATGGCTGCGACTCCTTTACGAACTTCTTTGTGGGCCATGAAATATATTGAATACATTAGGCAAAAGAGTGAGGAACCTCTAGGAGCCTCTACTCTAGTGTGAGGATTTTTAATTTGATTCCTTTGGTCTTGCTCCATTTAAGCACAGCGCCCAAATCAATCATCTGGGGCGCCACTTGAGGCGTTCGCATGGAAGTGAGCATCAACCATCCATATCCATATTGAAGGGAGGCTGTGTGTGTGTATGTGTGCGTGTGTGTGTGTGTGGGGAGGGGGGGGGATGGCTTTGGAGGATTTTGGACCTATTCAAATTGTATCATTGGCAAAGTCAATTGTTGCCTGCAATGAATTGCAAATTAGGCGTGACTAATTTTCCTTTGTGTGCTCCATGCTCCATGCGGCAGGCACAGAGGCACCGATGAGTAGTAGGATCCATTTTGGGCTTGGATTTTGTTGTGGGCCACCACCACCACCACCGCAATGCCGCCATCAGCCATCATCAATAATTTGGCAACATTCAAGGCTCATTGATTTCCAAATTTCAACGCCGACGCGAAGCCCAAATTTAAGACATTTGCCCGAACTCCAATTGAAAGAGAAGCAAAAACACACTTGAGTTTGAGGTGGAGCTGGGGGTGGAGGTGGGGGTGGGGGTGGAAGTTACGCCCTGGCAAACAAAACTAATTGCTAATTGCTATTGAGTTGCGATAATTGGCGAGGCAATTTAGTTCATTTTTATGGGAAAACTTGCGGCCCCAGAGAACGAAAGCAAAAGGAAGGAGAGGGAGAGCCCAAAAGATGGGGGGAGAGACACAAAAATTGAATAGATTGAAGGGCGAATATTCTCTCAAGGGAATTCCCCGCGAAGACTCCAATCGAAAACTATGAGAAACTATGAGTTTTAAAACAAATATAGACCATCTCGTGGCCCAATAAGATATATCTCATATGTCGGGGGGGGGGGTGAATCGGGGGGTAAACAATTTCTATGCTAAGTACAAACTAGTTGCCAAGGCAATGTACGAAACTTATTTCCATTAAATAAATAGCCCCCCGAGAGTGGAGCCCCATATGACACACGGAGATATGCGCCTAAGGCGCCCACACACAAAATGTTGGACCCCAGCACGAGTACCACCCTCCCCTTGCTCCCACGTTCCACCTTCCACCTCCCACCGCTAGGAAAAACGAGCTGTTAATGACGTGCGTTGCTGCTGCTGCTGCCACTGCCCCTCGTGGTGGCACTGATGTCGACTTCGTTTTCATTTTCATTCCCGTTCGGTGTTCTTCCGGCATGTAAATAAATACGAGAAGAAAACGTGGGGTAAATGGAAAGACGAAAGCAGAAGAAAAGGAAGGAAAAGAAAACAAAAAAAATAAAAGCAAGAATCGACTATGATTTATTTTGTGTTTGGCACGCACGTTGTCAATATTTGTTGAATTCATCAAGGAAAATAGAGGGAAATTGAGGCGAAACAGAAACAGAAGCAGAAGCAGAAGCAGAAGCAAACCCCAAACAGTCCAACACTTGAGGCATTCACCCACCGCCCAGAGCCCCCAGCACCCCCAGCACCTCCCGCCTCCACTGTTCGGGCGGTGCTCATAAAGTTGTCGACACACTACTTGAGGCATCGGCAATAGCTAAAAAATCGAAGCAATTATTTATGGATATCTCTGGTGTGGGTGTGGGTGTGTGCTGGTGCTGGTTCAACACACACACAACACAAAGCACAAAGTCGGAGAAAAGAAAACATTCTGCTAAATATATACAGACAATTGTCGGGCCGCAGATGAACTGGGCGCTGAGATGAGGGAAGAGCAGAAGGGCATGGGCATGGGCATGGTACTGACTGGGGTATACTACATCATAAGCAGGAAGCGCAACATTCTTTGAAATTTCATGAAATTATTATCGATAGAAGATATGTGCCACCGGCTTACACAACTGCGAAGAAATGTCCCAGCGAAGGACAAAGAAAGCACTTGGCACTCTGCAGGTCATTCGCCGAGTCGACCAGTCTCCGAGTCGATCCCCAATCGAAGAGCAGAACGCAGGAGCACTTGCATCACTCCCCCCGATAGGCGGCAAAAGTTTCCTCTGCTCTGCTCTGTGTATATTTTCTTAACAGGCACACGTTGCATGCTGTCGTCGTATGCTGTTCGAGAGCAGACAGACGACACCTGCAGCTGCAGCTGCAGCCAGGGGAGGGGGGAGAACGAGTGCTTCTGCCAAATAAAAAATGCATATATGTACTACGAGTACTCGCATAAAAAAACAACTTGGACAGCAGACATGAGACAGGAGACATGAGAGGAGAAGATAATAAACAACAATTGGTGCGGCATGATTGTGTAATACATACATATATGTCGATATACTGCTACATACATATATGTATGTGTGCGCAGAACATACATACAGCTTTGTATATGGATATTTGCATTCGATGCATGCGAATTGTACATGGAGTGATAATATTTCAAGTGATTTCTAGAGAGCGAGAGCGAGAGAGAGTTCTAATGGACAGCTTCGATGGGCTGCCAAATATGATTTATATGCCATGTATTGTACATGTCACGGATGGGCTCTCGTCCCGTCCAAAATTCGACAGTAAAAATATAGCTGGGCAGCCGCAGCAATTTCGGACAACGATTTATGAGCGGCCCAAGGAAAAGCTCTGGCAAAACTGACACATCATGGATTTATCTGGGAAATACTTCGAGTACGACTAGGAGTGTACCTTGGGGTCTGGCACTGATTATGCCACGCGGATATCTGAGGTAATCTGTGATACCGGGAAATTATACGGGAAATGCCTTTGCTTTCCACTTAATCCTTTTGTCACCCATTATCGTCCACTGCTATCTGTGGCGGCAGTCATAACTCATGTCTGTGGCTAATCTATTGTGGCTCTGACAGCTGTCAAGTGGGCCCGAATATTGTAGGCCTGTCACTCCCATAAATTCGTGGATTACCTTAATGGGATAGTTTTTAGCCAGAGCCCTATCTGAATGCCACATAAATGCCAATGAATGTGTATAGATAGAAGGGGGAGGAAAGGTACCATCCTGACCTGTCATGCTATCGTCTAACAAAACACTAACAGACCAATCCCAATGCCCTCTAAGCCATCTTGTTTAAACACTCTGGCCAACTCTCGGCCACTCTGGGCCCAACTGCAATTGATGGATGGCGCCCGTCCAGCGTGGCTCTGTTTGACTCCACTATTTGCTTGCTCGACTCGTTTCGCTCTCCCTGCTGGACTGGGCCAACAAAGTTATCACATCTCTCCGGGTATCTCCGGGTATCTCCGGGTATCTCCGGGTATCTCTGGCTGTTTTTGCGAGTCGAAAAGTCAGCAAAGAGAAGGAATGACGGGGCGGGGCGGTACAGGGGGGTAAACAACATAAAGCAACACCACTGGGCCACCAAATTGCATGTAATAAATGCGAACAAGTACATTTTGTCGCATGCAGTGAGAGCAGTGAAAGCGTCAAAGGAAAAGCCAAGGCAACAAGGCAGCTCCGTTCCCTTCTGCCAGACACGTACGGAGCATCCTCGATTCCCAGCGATGCTCTCTGACTATCATTTGGGGAATTCTTGGGCAAGGCAGGGGTGGGGATGGCGATGGGTATAGGAATGGGGGTTGGCTCTCTGACAAATACGCTCCATGTCAGAACTGGCGCTGCCACTGCCACTGCGGAGACGCTGCTGCTGCTGCTGCTTTGAGTTGCCCCAACTGTAGCTGTAGCTGGAGCAGGAGTAAATCCTGCCCCCATATTGATGAGGCATCATCAACCATCGACTAGATTGCTCTGCAATGCAATGAATTTTAAAGCAAGCCAGCCTGCGAAAGGACAAAGACAAGGGGGAAGGGGAAGAGAATGGAATGGAATCCTTTGCCCAAATATTGCATCTTGATTTTAATGCATTTATTCATGAGTGCTAGGGGGGAGGAGGGTTTTCTGTATGTCCCCGTATCGCCTGTATCCCCTCTCCTATCGGGAAATGATGAGCTGAATAAGTGGGGAAACTTCTTATGCGCTAATTCGGTTACTTTTAACGCCACATTGCCAGCAATCACACAATCACAATCAAGCGAATAAAAATATATTCGAATCGACTCGAATTAGGAATTGGATTTGGATCCCCCATCAATGCCAAAGTCCATAAACAGTCACTGTTTATTGGGCAACAAAGAAGACGCTTTTATAGAAATGGTTCGACCCGACACTGGTCACTGGTCACTGGTCCAGCCATAGTGCATGGATATTTCTCCCTGTGTAGACTCAGTGCCGCCACTTTGACCCAGAGTGTAGGCACTCTTGCCCACAAATGAACTTTCGTATATGGTGGGACGTATATGGTGGGACGTTCGACGTCCTTTTAGTTTTTATGACTGCATCGATCGGCCGGCCATGGCTTTTCAATCAAACCTCTCGACACGTACGCAGTCGGATTCCGCCAAGGGTCCGGAGACACCCACTCTCGCTCTCTCCCTCTCTGAGAAAGTTTGCCCATCACAATGCTTATTACATTTTGGTCTTCCTCTCTCTTTTGGGGACACGAGCACGAGGGCAATGAAGCGCTAATCTTGGGGCTCTCCTATAGGCAATATACGAGCACTGACCCGTATATATATTATAGTAGATTTATTGCGTGCGAGTCCATTGTTTAAACGGAACTGTTTAATTAAGTGCAGGGCCACCCCAGGCACCACTGGCCACCACTGGATGTACATATAAGTATGTATGTAGTCGTTGAACAGCTGGCCCGTGCCGGGAGCAGCAACAGATGTTGGACCTCGTTTCCAGTACAAGAGATAGATGGAAGGACGATGGCAATATAAAGAAAACTTAATAGATACGAGTCGATACTGAGTCCGAGGAGCCACTCGAACCCAATCGGAGCCAGGTTGATTGTGTTCCAGCTGCTGCTGCGGCTGCTGCGAGTATATCAAATCAAATCTGAACCAAATTGCAATCAAAAGGCTTCGAGCAACCCACTCGAAAGCAATTTGAAATTCCATGACCACTCGCAGCACCACACACAATCGGCAAACAAAACAAAAACCGATTGCATGCCAACGAGGAAAACAACAAAAACAACAAGAACAAAAAATGAAAATGCTGAAAAAGTGCCTTCCATAGACATTTTGATTTGTTTGTGCAAAAAATCAAAAGTGGCAAATAGCCAGAGAGAGAGCCAGAGAGAGCCAGGGAGAGAGTGAAAAGCACTGAGGATGGGGATAAGCAAATCAATCAAATCAATTGAAACCCCGTGTGTACATTTGAAAACTAAACAGACACCCGAAACCCCGAGCCATGTCCATTTAGCTATGACTTTTACTTAATATATCCGCAGTGTGTAGATCTGGCCCCAACATTGGGATTGGGATTGGGCGGGGGACTACTCAGAACTCTTAGCTAATTAGGAGAGACAACAGCCAAAAAGATGATATCATTAATTAGTTTTACAAATTGATTCTACCACGAAGATGATAGCCCACCCCCCCAGCCGCCCGCTGGGCAGACAAACAAACAGAAATCGTGGGGGGTGGGGGGTGGGGGGAAAGGGGAAATCAATTCATGAATAGTTTAGCATGAATGACTTGGCCCAAGCGAAACGAAACGAGCATTCAGGGCCAGACAACGGGGGGCCATTAATGGAAACAGGAAGCCAGACACGCCCCTGCCACATGTTGAATGGATTAAAAAGTGTGCAAGAAATCGGTGGAAATCCGCAGCTAATGGCTCCATCATTATCGCTGCAAGAATAGCAAATTATGTATCTGGGCACTGATGTCCTGCTGCTGCTGCTGCTCCTGCTCCTGATGTCCTGGGCTGTCATAGTAAATTGGATTGTAATGCGGGGGCCGGGCCTGCAGCAGAAACATAAATTGATAAGAATTTCGATGGAAGTGGCACAGTGGTAGACGGCATTGATAAATATGGAGTATGACATGTTCATCAGGACCAAGACCCCAGAAGTATCTCAGCAATTACCGAGCAGCGAAGAGCAGCTCTTGGAAGAGCAATCCGCCGCAATGGATTGGAGTGGAGTGTGGGTGTGTGTGGGTGTGTGTGTGTGGGTGCCAGCGGAAAAAGCACTTCCATTTGCAACTCTCGATGTGCTGTCAGGGGCATCACAATGCATCGCATATCCTTCTGGTCGAGTTCGAGTTGGAGTCCGAGTCCCGAGTCCGGAGTCCGAGTTCTTGGCGCTGCTCAATGGGTCTCGGACCAGGGTTCGATTCGCTGGCACAAAATGTGCATTCGAGTGCAATTTTTGACTGACTGACAGGCGGACGGACAGACGTACTTACATGGGCGTGGCCAAGCACAAACGAGGAGATACTCGTATGGCTGGCAGTTTACATGGCTGGTTTGCTTTTTGCCAATGATGATGATTTCCATGTTTATCAGTTTCAGGTATAACCGTACTCGCACTCGCATTTGTCGGACGCTGCACGTGTCCATCCCCCTGTCCCCCATCTGCCCGCTGTCCGCTGTCTGTCTCTCTGTCCGATATCCGACTGGCAGGCTTCTCCCTTGCGAATTCTTTTTTTACCCCGCACCCTGTCCCGTCAATCCATCCCACTGCACTGTGATTGTGCAGCAGTACGAGTACGAGTATGCATCAATTTTCGAATAGCTTGGCCCGCATTAACTTCCAGGAACGTGCCAAGTTGTCGGGCGCCAGGATAGCGGCGTACAAATTGCTGACATTTCAACAGAAACGGGAAACGATTGACACAGCCCAGCCCCCGGACGGAATGCCATGCCAGTTGCCATTTGCCAGTTGTTTAGTTGTGCAAGCAATTTCATTCACAGTTCACACACAGACAGTTTTTTGCCGATCGATTTAAACCGAATACAAAGAAGTAAAACCGAAACGTAAACAAAATCATTTTCTCGCGATAGTTGTCCCATTGAAGGCTCTCCTCTCCCCTCCCATCTCCTCCATCTCCGTTCCAGGGAGAGCCTCCCCCGAGTATGTTTATCCATTTGATATAATCCCTCAGTAATTTGCATTCTTCAATAACCATCCAATCAGTCAGTTGCCATGCACACAGGCTTTCATCCTGCCTCCCGTCCTCTGTCACGAGCGATCTTCACGTGTTGTTCATGCCACCACAACAGACCTCTTACGAAAAGGAGAAGCCTGCCCTAGTGGGAGTGGGAGTGGGAGTGAGCTGATGTATGGCTCCTCCTTTAAAATGCATTAAGCCAAAGCCATAGCCATAGCCATAGCCATAGCCAAGGCTGAAGCTGAAGCTGTTCGGGGGCTACGACACGTTTCGTTTATAAATATTGTTAAATATTTTGTTTACCCTGGTGGCAATCCTGGTACCAGCGAGCGAGAGAGTGTGTCCCCACATAATCCCATTTCTATCTCAAAACTGCACCGATAGTTGCGTAATAAAAGCCCAAAATTGCATGAATACACTCATACACTCACCGAGTGCAGAGCCGTTGGGGGGGCTCAACGTGAAATGCGTGAATGTCCGGAATGAGTCGCACTGAATGGCCCGCAGTGCCTGTCCGTGTGCGGATAAGGCCCATTCCCCCCCATTCCGTATTCCGTATTCCCCGCTCCCCTTGCTGCACTTGCCCCCAGATTGCACTTTATTGAGAAGAGGTGGAGTCCCGAGTCCCGAGTTCAGGCTGGCATAGTTGTGGTTGGCAGAGGTAATGGGAGAAAGGCGCAAAATGAACGCAGGTGATGTTAGGCTTTGGAATGGGATTGGGATTGGGATTGCAATTGGAATTGCCATCAGAGTTTCGTTTCACTGGCCTTATCGGGTGCCTGGTGTCTGGAGCCTGGCCAGCTGCCGTACAGATCGGCGACCTGCTTCAATAATAATTGCCAAAGAGAGTGGAAACCGAAGGCGGTTCCCTAAGAGGGGAGGCCCATCCCATCCCATTCGGTTTCCTTTCGAGGCACGACCATGTTTACTTAGGCGCGAGAAATGTCGAAATTTCCAATCAATTGAGTTCGTTCTAATTGCGCATGAAATATTTAAAATTCCCCGCTATTCAAAAAGAGCTGCCACACAATCAAAGCGAAGCGAATCGAATCGAATCTTTTTCTTTTTCTTTTTATTTTCCCCCCCCCCATTTTGGTCCGTGTAATTATCGAGGAAATTCGGGTGTTTGTACGCCCCATTAATCATGCAAATTAAAAGAAACGGAGCTCGAAGCTCGAAGCTCGTTGGTAGCAGGTGGCAGCTGGCAGATGGGAGGTGTTAAAGAGCCGCAGTCTGAGGGCGTGGCCCACTCGCCCATCAATGCCAATTAACAGAAATTCCCCAAGATACACATGTCCGGATCTATTCACGTATCTTTCATTATTATTATGTGCTTTTTTCCGTGTGTGTTTTTTTCGTGCGTGTGCGTGTGTGTGTGTGTGTGTGTGTGTTATGTGGCAAACTGGATCAGCATCAAAGAGTTTCAGACCGCCCCGGGTGGGTGGACGACTTCCAGTATTTTTAGATGGCCAAGTGCCTAATGTGGGCTATAAATAAGACGGAACGGGCAGCGCTCTCGGTGGGTGGTGCTTGGATGCGTGTATCTTACAGATACGCCGGAACTCTTGCATATTTAATGAGCATGACACGGCACAAAATTGGATAAAACAAAAAGATCTCATCAACGAAGCTGGCATTCTCATTCGGAGCAGGGGGGGTGAGGCATAATACCACTACATATACATATCAATATGTAGATGTAGATGTGTATGTAGATATGCTAGCATAGTAGGTGGGTAGTAAATATTTCAACTGGATCCGAGAAGAACCCTTAAATATTCCATTTGATTTCGCCAGCGATTCTCTATTTCTGTTTTCTGGCCAAACTTGCAAAACTTTTCTTTCCCTGGCAGTAGTTTGGCCACATCCACTCACGCACACACACACACACACACGCACACGCATACACACAGAAATGGTAATGACAAGTTTGCCAAAAAGGACATGCCCATACGTACGGGGAGGATATGTATTCAAATGTATAGCAGGCAAATCTGGTCAAGTCAAGGTCGCCGCATCCTTTGCAGGCGACTGCATGCGAGTTCAAAAAACTTTTACCCCATTCCAGAGCACTGAGCACCCGGGCCCAGGAAGAGTCGGGGCCAAAACTATCCTAAGCTGTTCATTCGCACACCAACCCCAACCCCAACCCCGCCGCCACCCACAGCCACACATCGACACCCACTCACATGAAAAGAGTAGTCGTTGAATGGGTAGTTGGGGGGTAGTGCTCGGGATTGGGCTCCGTAATCAGGAGCTTTGTAATAAGCTTATCGCCCGGCGGCCAGGACAGTCTCAAAAACAACAAAACCGGCCAGGTCGGTCCCCATCCTGAGCCTGAAGTTTCCTTCTCCGGCCAAGAGTTATTCAATTATATTTGTCGCTTGGGTTCCATCAATGAGGGGGAAATGCTCTTTAAGGTGCCTGGCGCCCGAATACACTCTGGACTTTTGGTAGGGTTTCTTCCTTGAACTGGTACTCCGTTATCTTGTTCAAATCTTGGCCAGGTAACCAACTAAAAATCGCTTAAAACTTTCTCCCCATCTATTTGTACTGCCTCCCACCCACACCCCAAACTAAATGCTTTACATTTGCAGACAGAAATCAAGGTGGGATTCGGGGGCATTAGCAATCTGCCAGCTCCAATCCGCGCCCCCCACCCCCGCCCGGACGCCCCATGGCGCGGCGAAAAACGAAACAACAACAGAAACAAAAAACAACTCAAAACAATTTTTGGCTGAATGGAAATGTTTGACTCAAAGTTTTTGCTTTCTCTCTCTGTCGCTCTCTCTGTCGCTCTCTCTGTCGCTCTCTGGCTGTTTCTTCCTGCTCCATCGGAGTGTTCAGTTTATGAGCGGGTTATTTTGATTAATGTTCTTTCAACTGCCAGCACGGGGCGGGGGCGGGGGCGGGTGTCGTGGGTAAACTTGGGAAGAGCTTAGCGGATATAAAAGTGTCAAGTGTGGGAGGAGAGGCAAGGCGAGGCGAGGCGAGAGCAGGGCAACAATTATTGGATGATTATGGAGGGGAGTGGCGGGAGGACCTCCATCTCATTGATGGAGGGAGAAAGGGGAGCCCCAAGTGCAAAGGATCAACAAGCTATTGTGCGGAACATCTTTCAAGTATCTCCTCGGGAAAACAGTTTACTTACAGTCCCAGTCCCCGTTCCCGTCCTAGTCGCAGTCCCATCTCAGACAGCTGTTCCCTGAGTCCTTCAGGGCTGGACATTTTTAATTACTTCTAAATATTTCATCTAACCCAGAGTTAAATGCGAGAAGATGCGTCATTTAAATTGTTAATGTCCTTCTGGTCGCGTTTCCATGGGATTGACAAGCGTAGCTTTTAATACCTTTTCACAGCTCCCTCTTCCCTCTCCCTCTCCCTTTCCCTACCCGAACCCCAAAGGATGCCCCATCAACTTGACCTTTTTGCCCCGGCTTCCCCATTCGTGTTCCGTTCCGTTTCGTTTCGGTTCGGTTCGTCTGGGGGTCCCATTATTCAACTGTCTTGGCTGGAAATTGTGAGAGAGAGAATCTTTGCATGCTTATTGACAAGTTGTAAATAATTTGGATTTGACATGATCCTGATTGCCTTGTGCTTGAGTCCTTTACATTTGCAATGACAAAACTTTCCTCCCCCCCCCACCACCATCGCTGATGGCTGACAATTTTCCTCCCATTGTGGTGGGAGGGGGGTGGGGCGAACAGTTTACTGGTAAACGGACTCGGACTCGGTATTCTCTTCAAAATGTCTGAAAGTTGCAGCCGTATTAATCCTGTTTTTCACGCCTTTTCTCTTTTCAGGCCACGAACCACACATTTACCCCACCCCCTCCACCTCCTCGAAGGACGCATGTAAGAGTGATCCGTGCGCGGGTGGGTAGGGCAGGACAGGACAGGCCAGGAGCGGACAGGAAAGGACAGGCGATGCCAAAATGCCATCGGCAGATCAAATCTTGTTCATAAATGTCACCACAACGGTGGCAGCGGCGGCTTTAACTGCGGCAGCCGCTGTCAGCACAGCCCCGGAAACAGCAGCAGCATCAGCAGCAGCAGCAGCAGCAGTCGGATCGACGAAATCGGTAATTGTTGTCAGTGCTGCCGCTGCCGCCGCCGCCGCCGCCGCCGCCAGCAGCAGCAGCAGCAGCCAGGCGGGCGAGGCTAGCGGACGCGGCGCATCAAACACGGAAACAGCAGCCAATATATCCGGCTCGCTGGTGGAGGGCCTGACCACAGTGGCAGCTGCGCTGACAACGACGGCGGGCACTAGCCCGGGCGAATCGGAGGAATGCGGCGGCGGTGCCGTGGAGGAGCTGCACGCCAGCATTCTCGGCCTGCAGCTGGCCGTCCCGGAGTGGGAGGCTCTGCTGACCGCACTGGTTCTGTCGATAATCATCGTGCTGACCATTATAGGAAACATCCTGGTTATTCTCAGTGTGTTCACGTACAAGCCGCTGCGGATTGTGCAGAACTTCTTTATCGTTTCGCTGGCGGTGGCCGACCTGACGGTGGCCCTGCTGGTGCTGCCGTTTAACGTGGCCTACTCGATCCTGGGCCGCTGGGAGTTCGGCATACACCTGTGCAAGCTCTGGCTGACCTGCGACGTGCTCTGCTGCACCTCCTCCATACTCAACCTGTGCGCGATAGCCCTCGACCGATACTGGGCCATAACGGATCCCATTAACTATGCCCAGAAGCGGACAGTGGGCCGCGTTCTGCTCCTAATCTCCGGCGTGTGGGTGCTCTCGCTGGTGATCAGCAGTCCGCCGCTGATCGGTTGGAACGACTGGCCCGACGAGTTCACCAGCGCCACGCCCTGCGAGCTCACCTCGCAACGGGGCTACGTCATCTACTCCTCGCTGGGCTCGTTCTTCATTCCGCTGGCCATTATGACGATTGTCTACATCGAGATTTTTGTGGCCACGCGGCGACGGCTACGTGAGCGGGCCAAGGCCACCAAGCTGAACACGATTGCCCTCAAATCCACGGAGCTGGAGCCCATCACCAACTCCTCGCCAGCTGCAGCATCGTCCTCGAAGTCTCGCGCCATCACCAATTGGCTCTGCTGCGGCCGGGATCGGGCCAACTTCTCCACGCCCATGATTCAGAATGACCAGGAGAGCATCAGCAGCGAGACCCACGGCCAGCAGGAGGGCTCGAAGACGGCCACCACCAACGATCAGCAGCAACATGTGGTGGTGCTGGTGAAGAAGTCGCGTCGGTCCAAGATCAAGGACTCCATTAAGCACGGCAAGGCCCGGAGTGGTCGCAAGTCCCAGTCCGCGTCCACCTGTGAGCCCCATGGCGAGCAGCAGCTCCTGCCGGCTGGCGGGAGTGGGGGCGGCAACGCTGCAGGAAAATCTGATGCCGAGATCAGCACAGAGAGCGGCAGCGATCCCAAAGGATGCATTCAGGTGAGCCAACTATGCACAGACCTCTAAATGGCCTTCGCAAGCATCGAAAACAGTGGGGTTTTACTTTGACTCAAGTTTCCGTTGACAAACCGCATTAGATCTATAGATCATAACTTTAGCAATGATCGATCTTTTGTTTATTTTCAGGTCTGTGTAACCCAGGCGGAGGAGCAGACCTCGCTCAAGCTGACACCGCCGCAATCATCGACTGGGGCCGGTGCAGTGGCCGCCACACCGCTGCAGAAGAAGCCCAGCGGCGTGAACCAGTTCATCGAGGAGAAACAGAAGATCTCGCTGTCCAAGGAGCGGCGGGCAGCCCGTACCCTGGGCATCATCATGGGCGTCTTTGTCATCTGCTGGCTGCCCTTCTTCCTCATGTACGTCATTCTGCCGTTCTGCCAGAGCTGCTGTCCCAGCGACAAGTTCAAGAACTTCATCACCTGGCTGGGCTACATAAACTCTGGCCTGAATCCAGTCATCTATACCATCTTTAACCTGGACTATAGGCGGGCCTTCAAGCGGCTGCTGGGCATGAAGTAAGGATGTTTGAGTTGAGTCGACGGAAAGGACTGGCCAGTGCAAGAGGGAGAGCATTACTCAGAGTTTGTGCCAAACTTAAAGGAGAGAGAGTGAGAGAAGTTGAAAGAGTTGAAAGATGGCTGGAAGCAAAAGCAAAGCAAAAGCATTGGCGAAAAGAGTCCACAGGTGAAGATCACAGAAAATCTGAGTACATTTTGGTTTCCCTTCTTTGGCCGTTGGCTTTCTTTCTGTCTCTCTGATCCTTCGAGACGCGAGTAAAACTGTTCCAAAAGGCAGAAGGCAGAAGGCAGTGTCTGGCGCATTTGGATAAATGTATGTACTCGGTTAGATACTCATGCGAAGGGGCGACTAGCCTCAAGCAAATCCCACACCAAAACTATGCAATAAAATCGAAGAAAATACCATAAAAACATACATACATACTTACAAGTCCATATATACATACATACATACATACGAGTATAATACATACATACATATATCGTTCCACACAAGAGAACAAACATGAAATTGAATTTAATAAAATTAAATTAAATGTTTAGGCACAGGATTGTGGCAAAAACCTTCGTGTTTCACTCTATGCATACTACAGAAAAACCAAGGAAAAGTGTTAGTAAAATTACTATAAATATGCGCTCAACATAAATTAATTACAGAAATGAAAGAAAGATCGAAAGAAAGAAGAAGAAAAACCAACTTCCAAGAAACGAAATGGGTTTTTTTTCAAGGCGATTACTTTAACGATTTGTATTCATGTAATTGTAATTGTAGGCAAATGTAAACCAAAGAACTAAACTATTGTACTTAATGTATACTTTGAATACGCTTTAAAATATTTGTTAGATAATATAACCATTAATTTTAAATGTTTTTTTTTTGTTTTTTAAGACAGACAGACAGCAACAATTGCGTTTCGGTGGGCAGCTAAAAGCTAGCACATTCGAGAATTATAAATACATAATATTTACAATAAATACATACATAGATACATAAATGTTTCATTGCACTTGGCAGAATGCAACAGAGTTAGCTGACGAGATCTATAAATCGATGTATAAACTAAACTAAACTTAACTTAACTAAAGTACATACTGTATCGTAAATACCACAATTTATGACTTTTAACGACGATGTACGATAATTTCACTAATTAAATTGTTTAACGAGCAAAAGCAAACTAAGCATAAACAAAAACAAAAACCAAAAAAAAAAACAACCAAAAGACAGATTCAAATAAAAGTTATGAAAATATTTACTGTTGTATTCCGGGTAGAAATGGTAAATCTAACGGCAGATAATTTTTCAAGCTGGTAAGTCATTTATTTTAGTGTGACCAGCCCAGCCCGGACCCTTAAACGGAGTCCCGTCAACACGACATTTCCGCTGTCATCTAAAATGACTTGGAGATTCTAAAATTTTTAAGATGATGTACCATACACACCTGATCATAATAATAGGTACACCCATCGACGTAAAGTTTAACTTAACAGAACATTTTTGTTTTCAATATTTTAAATATAAAATTTGTTCTCAGTTATTCTTTCAGTATTTGTTTTCAATATAATAAACTTAAATATAATGTAGGATCATGCTAATTTAAGAAATAGATAAATTTCTTACTCAGAGTCAGAGTCAGGCTGATCAAAATAATAGGTACAGTTACAGTATCTCTTCTATATTAAGTGAATAATTTGGAAATTCTTTCTTTTTTAGCTATTTAAGGAACATTTCATTTAGCTACAGTCAAAATATAAACAAATAATTTTTTTTTTCTTGCAAGAATGGGCCAAAAGTCTCATTGTAAAAAGGAAGAAGCACGATTGGCTCTTAGTCTGTAAAAAGAAGGCAAATCTCTTCGGGTCATTTGGTAAACTAATGCAAATATCTCATAATTTTGTTAGAAATGTGTTAAAATGGAAATATAATCAGGAAACTCGGGTAAGGCCACAGAAAGCAATCCAAACACTTGACCACTACATGGTGTCCTTGGGCAAAAAAGACCGATATAAGTTGTCAAAGAGTATTGCAGCAGAAATTGGACAAGAAGTTGAGGCTCCAACAATTCGTAGACGGCTAGAACAAGTCAGCCTTCCAGGGGGAACAGCACGGAAGGTCCCACATATGCGCCAAAAAAATATAACGATGGGTCAAACTTTTGCTAATGCTCCCAGAGACTCCGGCAGGATGAGCCGGAGAGTTATAGTGGAGAAGCATTTTATGGAGCGACGAAACTAAAATACATTTAATTGGGAATGATTATGAAAACAATGTACGAAGCCCTAAATGAAAGAAATTTGATCCACGTTTCACAAGAAAATATGTCAAACATTGAGGTGGCAATATAATGCTATGGGGCTGCTTCTCCTGGTGCGGCGTACGTCCAATTTTCGAAAAATACGAACAAACTGAACGCTGTGGTGTTCAAATCTATATTGGATAGTGCTATATTACCATATGCTTAAAATATTTTGCCCTTTCGTTGGTTATTTCAGCAAATAAACGGCCTAAAGCACACATGGATGCTTTTGACCAAATTTTTTGACGACTCAAAAAATGACGTTTTGAAGAGAACTAGTCAATCTCCTGACTTAAATTCAATCAAAAGCTTGTAGGGAGATTAAAGAAGTACATTGGCTAAGTTTTCGTTTTTAAATAAGCAAATATTATGCGAGGGCGTCCAAGAATTGTGGTATGAGACACCCATAGTAACCTGCCATACGTTTATTAAAAGTATGACAAAAAAATGTAGTAAAGGTAAGCAGAAATAGAGCTGGACACATAAGATATTTACTAGTAAATACTAATTTAGCAAAGAATAAATATAAATAAGCAGTTAGTAGATTTTTTTCATACCAACACTTGAAGTGTACCTATTATTTTGATCAGCCTGACACTGACTCTGAGTAAGAAATTTATCTATTTCTTAAATTAGCATGATCCTACATTATATTTAAGTTTATTATATTAAAAACAAATACTGAAAGAATAACTGAGAACAAATTTTATGTTTAAAATATTGAAAACAAAAATGTTCTGTTAAGTTAAACTTTACGTCGATGGGTGTACCTATTATTATGATCAGGTGTGTATATAGCAACATACGTTTGGTATGTTATCGCATTGCTGTCAACTAATTTTTTTTTCGATTGTGCCATTATATATTCACAGATCACATTTTTTAGGTAACAATTTGTTGACAATTCTCCTTGCAGATCACTCTTAATTTTAAAAAATGTCTTATCTCGACAGCTTTTACCAGTTCATTTTCATGGGTAACGCATTAGATTAGCCTTTAATGGGCTAACTAGTTCGCACAGTGTTCGGTTCATTTATACTTTAATCGATATGTATCGAAATGTCGGATAGCATCTCTAATTTCGATATTGGTTGCCTGGGTTTAAAATGTAGCTTGTCAATCAAAAAAATTTGTATCGAATATATAAACACCCCGGCCGACCGGAGCGGCAACCAAAGGACAGCTTTCAGACTACCTGCTAGCCTAGAATACCGCGAAGGCAGTCCAGAGCAGGCAGAAACATTGGTCTTGCAGACGTCGTATATAAGTAAAGGACAGACGAAGGACTCGAAACACAACATGGACACATCGGATTCGGTAAATACACACATGTGCGGCATCATCGAGCAGCAGCATAACAGCTCCTTTCGCCTGCAGTGCTCGCTGTCATCGGTGGACAGCGAAAGTGACCTGTCCCTGGCATTTGAGCGGGATCTGGGAGGCGTGGAGGAGCCGATCAGCTGCGACGAATTGCCGGCCTTTGAGATACGCGCCTTCTCGCCACATGGACGCACGCCATCGCCCATCGATGACCTGAACATCTCAGACATTGAAACTCCGAAGCAGCATCAGCCGGAGGAGCCCGCCTGCCAAAACCATCCTGACTTTGTGGCCCTGCATGAAATCAACGCACAAATCACTCCTCACAGCGACGCCGACGACTCCAAGACAGCCTTGAATAGCAGCAACAGCTTGGAGACCATCTTCGAGGGCGTCTTCCTCAACACACCGCCACGCGAAATGTCCAACAACAGCGCCGGCTCCTCGCGTTTCACGACCAAGCGCGTGCGAGCCAGTCTCATGGAACGGATGGCCATCGGAAATCGCATACCATACACGACCACCGGCAAGGAGAACCAGTCACCACGAACAGCCACCAAGTCGCCCTCGCCTTCGCCAACGACGTCTCCGCGCAAGGCGGGATCACCTAGCTACCGCTAGACCCAACCAAAGCCATAAAAGCATTCCTCAGACTGCCATCGACCAAGTTCTAGACTAAGCAACGAATACGAATCATTCGCCTTGTGTACACACTGCTCGTGTATCTGAAAATAATGAACTGATTTTACATTTTACAGACCAGAAATCGTACGTTTTGTAGTCTTAAATAAATGATCGTCTTTCCATGTTTCAAACATTTAACAAAAACAAAAACTTGGGTTTCCACTCTGCGGTGGGGTTTTCTATAGTTGCCAGATGTTGTTCCCAGTAGGTAGGACAGGATGGGATAGGATATCAGGTAGCTGGTGCTAAGCTGAAGTACCTGCAGAAAGATCACCAATACAAATCATACTCGGAAAGCCTTTTATGAATACCTGGGAGACGTGACCCTAGAATTTAACACTGGACTCTGATTGATTCTGGAAAAGTTGCATAGCAAAACAAAGATGTTTAATTGTAATTGTTGGGTTTACGGCTACACTTAAGACTATTCTCTTAATTACTCTAATATAATAACTTGTGCAGTAGTACAAAAATATATATGTACATATGTTTATATGTAATATCTCCTTGATAGATACTTGAGTTAAGTTGTAGGCTATGCGAGGATAGCACCTGTTTTATCGACTTCATTTTCCCCCATTCGTGTTTCACACAAAGCTTCGATGATACGAAAAAGAACTAAAGAAAACCAAATATTTGAAGGAAATTGACGATGGAACGTTGCAAATATGCAGCGTTCAAAAAAATAACTGGGAGGAATGTCTCTTGGGGCAGTAGCGTGAGGAAGTATACTTAAAATTAAAAAAACACAGCGTGCAGGTCAGGCTAACTATGAATTTTGTAAGAATCCATACAAAGTGTATATACAAATCCCGATTAGCCGCTGCAGCTTTTCCCACTTGTACTGTACCGTTGATGGATATTGATCAAAAGTTCTCCGAGTGTCGCGACGCAGAAAACACCTTCACACGCAACAGTCCCGGATTGACCTCTTGCCAGCTGCAGTGATAAAACGTAAACGATAAGCCGCACTCATACTAAATGTATCCTCTTCCAAGACTCACCGTAAACGCCTTTCGCCCAATCTGGACTTGACCTTGTTCTTTATGGTGGACACTCCATTGGCGCTGTGCAGTCCCCGTCCTGTAATTATGAACACATGCTTATACACACGCGTACTCTTGCGCAGCTTGGTTATATGGCGATCGAGGAAGAGATCCAGACAGCTAATGGCCTCCACAGTGTGCAGATAGTGTAGGTCCAGAAGATCTGGATTGTTCTGGGTGTGCTTGTGCACTTCCATGATGCAGGTGGCAGCCCGATGATTGAACACATCGATCTTTGTCTTGTGTAGATTGGCTATCTGTGAATAGTACAGCGCCACATTGCCGTTGCCCTTCTGCACAGCCTGGTTGGCCTTCAGATAGCACTCGGCCTTTAGCTGGGCATGATGAGCGGCCAGATTACGGGTCTCCTCAAAGTCGCGCAGAGCGGCGCACTTTGCCTCCTCGTGTAACTGCGGCGAGCGGCTGCTCGACGACGCTGACGAGCCGCAACGCTGGCTTTGGCTTTGGCTTGTAGCAGTATTTTCGTTGACTTTGGCGGTTTGCTGTAAAATTTGCTGTTGCAGTTTCTGTTGCTCTTGCAGAGCGACCTAAACAGAAAAACGGTTTAGAGTAGTGCAGAGACAGAACATAATAGAATGGCATACCTTCTCGCTCTCGCGCAAAGCCTTATCATACAATTCCGCCTCGTTTAGAGAACTCTGGACATTGCTGTCGAGCACCTCCACGGTCTTGCCATAGTTGCTGCCGGTAGCCGAGAATATCTCTAGCACCGTATCGTTGGGTATATTCGGGAACTTCTCGCACAGCTTCATCTTTGTTAAATGGGTGGCAATGTCGTTGGGCTGCTGACGGGCGGCCATCTCGGACGCCTGCTGGGCAGCCTGTTTCTCGCTGTTGTAAATGCTCCAGGCCAGCTCCATGTCCAGCAGCTCGTTCACGTTCCTGGGCGACTCACTGCACTCGGCATATTCGGGATGCTTCAGTAGGCGGGCGAATTTTTCATCTTCGCGCAACGTTTTCTGACGCTGCTCCTCCAGCTGATTGTAGACGCCCTCCAGCCACACCATATATAATTGCTTAAGCAACTGCCGTGGCACAAAGACTTTGGTGGCGGGCAGCTCCTCCTCTGGCGGCATCATCTCCCCATCGGTATGGAACAGAGTGCGCAGTTGCTTGACCAGAGTGGACCCCAGATCCATTTCCTCCAGAATATTGTCGTCCGGATCCTCCTCCTCCTCCGCTTCGACGACTTCCGTGGGCTGCACAATCATCGGCTGATCGAGTATGCCATTGCGAATATCGCGTATCTTTCGGGTGTGCTCCGAATACTGTTCATCACCTAAAACACAAATCAAATCCATAAGCTTGAGGCCAATGGTTGCCATTCGAAGCATCTCAAACCTAGTACAAAGCAGTTCTCAACTTGCAGCTGCAGCTCCTTGTTGGGCGGCGCCGAAGAGCGTTTGTTACGGCTTTGACGTTGACTCTTGGGCATGGACTTGGCCCCCAAGGCCGTTGGCGATGGTGAACGTGGCGGAGGAGGAAGAGGCGCCTCCTTCTTTTTCTCAGCTCTGCCACAATCGCATTGGAATTGTGCCGACTCTTCTAGTAACATGGACGCGTCAAAGTCAGATTCCGTGCCGGCATTCAGCTCATCCTCTTTAATTAGTATGTCCACGGCCCAGTCCACATTCGTTTTGCACTTCACGTAGAGATCCCAGAGCCCTGTCAACAACTTGTTCGGATACATTTGACGCAGCAAAACGAAATTTGAGGCCTCGTTGGGACAATTAAGGCGGTGGCGCTCGAAAGTTGTTGGTTCATCGATAACATCCTTCGGTGGGGTGGCTTTGTCGGCCGGCTCATCACGGAGGAGCTCTATAAGTGACTTCTCGTACGAAGGAGTCCCAACTGCAGCTTGATCTAGTGCGGAGGCTGCTGGGGGCTGCTCACCGCCCGGCCGTGACCAATATGTGGGAGCACCCATCTCGTAGGGCACCCAACTGCGGGCATTGACATTCAGCTTGAAACTGTTTGCGGATAGACCATCGGAATCGTCGTTCTCTGGCCGCACGGCTGGCGTAGACACAGCAGGCAGTGGCGGGTATTGCCGTAGCTGTGGCAACTTTACTGTGTATTTTGTTTCCTTCATCAACTGAAAAGAGAAAGAGAGAGAGAGATACGATTAAAAACAGAAAAAACCTTAAGCATACGCTTGATTCTTGCTTTTACCTTGATTAGTTCCGGCACACTAGTCTTCTCATAGCGCTCCAGCATGCGCTGAATGTTCTCCCTGGGCACCTGATGGATATTCTTTTGTGCCAGCTTGCTGGCCGACTTTGACCAGCTTGTTTGCGGCTCCAGCAGCTCCACCAGGTAGCCATACTGTACGGCAATCTGGACATAGGGCTGCATTTCCCACACCATTATGTTGGTATTGTCGACTATGATGGGACTCCAGCCCAAAGCGGCCTTCTGGCGTACCCTGTCCTTGTTCCATTCATGGGCAGTCGGCAGCCGAGTTGGATTAAACGCATAGCCCCGCGGCGACTTAAAGTAATCATCTGTGCTATAGACAAAGTCCCCCATGTCGTTGTGCTCCAGTAGACAGCTTTGGCGCAGCAAAGTTTCGGCCAGGGTGGACTTACCGCTGCCCGGTGGGCCGCGCATGATAATCATGAGTTTTTGGCCAGCTTGTGTCATCCTGCAGATGGCATCGAACTGTTTGTCTTTGTTATTGGCGCTGCTGGGATACATTTTGAAGCTGCTGGTTGCGGCTGGGCCAACGAATTTCCTCGGAGTATTCATAGCTATGTTGGTTTTGCCTTTGCCACCGCTGTCGTCGTTGGGCTGACTGAGGCTCAACTCGTTCTTGAGCAAGACCGCCAATTCCGCTGGCTCAGCAGCATTTCGTGGCGTTGACATTGTATTTGTTGTTTTTGTTGTTGCGCAGCTGTTGCTCTTTAAGAATGTGTAAGTGAAACGTAATACGCAGTAATCTCGACTGCTCTGTTCTGATCAGTTCCCTTATCGCGGACTCACCAATACTATGGAAGCTGCCAATCCACTCGATCCTCGACGCAAGCTGTTGCACAAACTGGGGGTCTTTGCCGCCCTTTCTGGTGCTGGCTGTTTGCTGCTGACACAGGCAGATTCCTTGGGTTTGGCTTTTAGATGCAAGATATTCGCGTCTCTTTTTGTCCTGTGCTGTGTGTTTCGTGTGCATAAACTAAGCAATACGTCTTGGAAGCGTCAAAGTGGTTTTTGCTACATTGCGAGAGGGAAAAACCTACGACCAACTAGAGCCTGCCAAAATATCGATAGCTCTATCGGTATGTGCCTCAATATCTATTTGCGATACTTATCGAAAGAGGCTATTATTGTAATGACGGTGTGATATGAAAATAGATAAATAGATAAGCACGCATTAACCGTTTAAAACTTACAGCTGAGAATTAAGCTTGTAGTCGGAAATTAGCAAAGTAGAGCTGGAGAAATATCGATGCTAGCGGACATCGATGTTTTCGATATTTTGAGGACCAAAAATCGATTAAATATCAATTTTTACACAATTTTCTTTAAATTTCTTAAAGGTCCTCAATGGGTCGTTTTATATATGTATATGTGGGTAAATAAACTAAGAAATAAGCAAGCCCCTTCATGGGATATTTAAATTTAGGCATTTTTTATTTAGAAAATCATAAAGTAGTTTATAAACAATACCCTTCAATGGGATTTAAGCATCAGACATTTTTAATATTTTGAAACTTATTTATAAAAAAAACCCTTCAATGGGATTTAAATATCAGAGATTAATTAATTCGAGATCAGCATTAAGCTTAGTCGGTGTTTGAAGACCAGAAGACATTATAGGTCTTATTTAGGAACAAAATTTCTTGTATCATCATCTGTCTCAGCGTTCAAATTTCCATCTGTCGAATCTACAATTTCAAAATACGTAAAAATATATTTAAAGATCATTTTTTATTACTTAAATATGCAGTATTGTTTATTTGGAATACGAATGGGTTGATACATGCATATAAATTGTATTTAAAACAAATAAAACCATGCAAATATAAACATGTGGTTAGACATATACACGCATTTTGTTTTAATTCACGGTTTTTTGAGAATAATTTACTGGAAAACTCTTACAAACATTTGTTTTGCTAATTTCAAATTAATACTTATGTTTTAAATCTAGATCCATAGCTTAATTTCATAATTTGTTCACTTTTTTTCCGCCAATAATTTTCTCTTTTGTATACATATGTATCTTTTTGAATTTTTTACACTTTGTAATGTTCTCTGTACGTTATCTTTTCAACCAAATGGGTGTCTTGCTAAAAACTCGATGTTTAAGAAAAAATATCGACTATATCGATGCTAACATCGATATTTATTCAGCTCTACACATTTCCGCCGGAACCCGTATAAAATTTGTTTAGTGGGGACTTGAAACAGACGCAAAGAATGGCGAAAGTGTGCAGAGTGTGCCTAGATGGCAGCGTCAAACTAGTAGACATATTCGAACGCATCTACGATCCCAAGGAGCTATCTGAAAACAGCCCTGCCTACATTATAGGCCAATTCGCACCTGAGCATTCTGTGGTTAGCGGGGACTCTATGCCGCAATTTATTTGCCTCTCCTGCATTAAAGGCGTCCAGACTGCTTACCATTATAAGGTGAAATTGGAACAAGGCCCTGAAAAGTATCGAAAGCTCTGTCTAAAAAAAACGAAGTCGGAATGTGGTCGTATAGTATTAACAAACATATCGGAAAATGAAATAACGTACACAATCGAAAGCAGCGAGGAGGATCTAATGCATGAAAATGACAGCCATGAGAATGCTATGCTGCCAGAGAAGAGTGGAGAAATTGTGGTGCACTACATTTATGACAAGGATCAAATGTGCGTAAAGCCGCGGGAAGATATTGATGAAGTCACTTACAAATTAAGGAACCCTCTAAAGGACTTCGCTAATCAAGAGGCTCGCCGGCAGAAGTGCGTTTTAATAGATAACCATGAGATTCAGAAAATAGAGCAGATGTCCGAGCTGGCTCAGGTGGCAGAAGCGAATCTTAAGAATCTTATATTAGAGCACGATCCGACAGAAAAGAAGGCTCACATAAGCAAGAACGTACAACCAAAGAAAGACAATAAGAGCCAAGCGTCAGAGAAAAATAACCATCCATTTGATAAAGATGATTCCCTTGGGCTTATGGAACTTATGGACCTTTCAACGGATATCGAGGACCAGGAAAACGATACCTCTGCAAAGTGGGTCAAATCGTTAGAGTGCAAGCGCTGCGGCAAAGTAGACTCGCGTGAGGAAAATTTAGGACGGCATGAATTGTAAGTACTACCGAGCAGACTTTATTCATAAATTATAATTGATACTGTCGCCCAGGGGCAAGCTGCTATTCATCTGTGCTTTTTGTGGATTCGTGAATGAGTACCACCTGAACAAACATGACACCAGTCACAAGAACCAACAGACACCCCAAATGTAAGCATTTTTTTTCTTTTTTCAAAAACCGAATCATTTATATTTTTCTCATTAAAGAAGCGACCGGAAGCCTCTAGAAATGAAGAACTCACATCGTAGTCCGTCGCCCAAACAGATAACCCCAGATGACCACAAGAATGATCGACAGACGAACGATCTAATGGAACATTATGGGAAACATAATGGGAAATTTAAATGCCAAAAATGCAATGCAGTAATTATAGGCTTGCCTTATCTGCGGGAACACATGAAAGAGCACACTAAAAGGCATTATCATGGTTATATATTGAGAAATACCAAGAAGGAGGACATTCCAATGACAGCCGTTGTGTGCCCACATTGCCCGAGCTCATTCCCGAACGTGGATGAACTGACCAAACATCGTTTCCAGCACTGCCGAGCCCGCATATTTAGTTGCCAAGAATGCTCTGCAGTATTCATTGACAAAATGTATTTGCAGATCCACCGTAAAGAACACTCTAAAGATCAAGGACTACTGAAGCATAGTCAATAAGTTACGCCCCCTAGTTTCAAGAAACAGATCGACTCCGACAGTGATTTATAAAAGCTTTCCACCCACGACGCCTCTAGTTTTTAAAGGAGTACTTCATTCGTTAAGATGTAGGTTTTCAATCATATCGATTAAACAGAAATTAAATACATAGTCTTTGCTGAATGTTCTGCGAAGAGAGAGATAGCATCATAGACTAAATCCAAAATTTGTGTTAGTAGCCGTCTGTAACTAACCCTCTATAATCAAAATTTTCGAAAAATTTGATAACTGTACCAATATACGAGATCGATATATTTTTAAGATTCGACTTTTCTAATGACGGGACTACATTCGACTTTGCTAAATTTTCTGTGAGGAGAGAGATGGTATGATAGACAAATCCCAAAATGAGATGTCTCTAAACACATCTCCCGGCTATCAGTCGATAATTTGAAGCACTATATGTGACGAAATTTTGTTTACAGCCATCCAGCCAGCAAAATCGTATGTAAAAAGTATACCAATCGATAAACTCTGTCGCAGCGCTACTTCAAGCTCAACTGCAAAGACAACTGGATATATCTCTCTCGCTCTCACTGCTACATTTTGCACAGGTCTGTCTCTATTTTTTCAGCTAGTCCAGCTTCAAAGTCTAATGTCATAACGGCTATAACACGTACAGCAAATAATGGTTATTAAACAGAAGCAGCTAAAATAAATATAAAAAAAGTCTTATTAATATGTATATATTTCTTTAATGTATTTATTGAAAAAAATATTAAGGATGCCATCAGCATACGAAATGGCTACGACCCTGTGGCCCACTTCCAGATCTTGGATATCCCTTTAGCAGTGCCACTAGCAACGGTGCTGGTGGCTGACGATAGAGAGGAAGTCGATGAAGAATCTGGACTCGTTGATCCTGTGGTCCACTTCCAGATCTTAGATATCCCTCCAGCAGTGGCGCTTGCTACTTTGCTGGTAGTTGACGATAGAGAGGAAGTCGATGAAGAATCTGGACTCGGTGATCCTGTGGTCCACTTCCAGATCTTAGATATCCCTCCAGCAGTGGCGCTTGCTACTTTGCTGGTAGCTGACGATAGAGAGGAAGTCGATGAAGAATCTGGATTCGTTGATCCTGTGGTCCACTTCCAGAGCTTAGATATCCCTCCAGCAGTGGCGCTTGCTACTTGGCTGGTAGCTGACGATAGAGAGGAAGTCGATAAAGAATCTGGACTCGTTGATCCTGTGGTCCACTTCCAGATCTTAGATATCCCTTCAGCAGTGGCGCTTGCTACTTTGCTGGTAGCTGACGATAGAGAGGAAGTCGATGAAGAATCTGGATTCGTTGATCCTGTGGTCCACTTCCAGATCTTAGATATCCCTCCAGCAGTGGCGCTTGCTACTTTGCTGGTAGCTGACGATAGAGAGGAAGTCGATGAAGAATCTGGATTCGTTGATCCTGTGGTCCACTTCCAGATCTTAGATATCCCTCCAGCAGTGGCGCTTGCTACTTTGCTGGTAGCTGACGATAGAGAGGATGTCGATGAAGAATCTGGACTCGTTGATCCTGTGGTCCACTTCCAGATCTTAGATATTCCTCCAGCAGTGGCGCTTGCTACTTTGCTGGTAGCTGACGATAGAGAGGAAGTCGATGAAGAATCTGGATTCGTTGATCCTGTGGTCCACTTCCAGATCTTAGATATCCCTCCAGCAGTGGCGCTTGCTACTTTGCTGGTAGCTGACGATAGAGAGGAAGTCGATGAAGAATCTGGATTCGTTGATCCTGTGGTCCACTTCCAGATCTTAGATATCCCTCCAGCAGTGGCGCTTGCTACTTTGCTGGTAGCTGACGATAGAGAGGAAGTCAATGAAGAATCTGGACTTGTAGATCCTGTGGTTGATCCAATATCTGGATTTATGGATGTCGATGGATAATCTGCATTCGCTGAACCTGAAGTCAACTTCCAAATGTTTGACGTTTCTGCAAAGGTTGCCGCCATTGCGGTCTTGGCAAAATAACTTAGCCGTGAGCCCAAAGTCCAGATTTTTCGTATTTGACCAGCTATCACATCAGTTGCGACCGAAGGCTCTGAAACGGACGCGTGCAAAGCCTTTTCCTCGAGTTCCACAGCCCTTTTTTCTAAGAGGGCAAGCAAATCCGCTGTACGAAGCTCTCTTCTTTTCTGAATCATGTTATATGTCATATATCCAAAAACAATAACGCCACCGACGGCGAAAGCCATTTTCAGGCTTGACTTCGACGGCATTTTCCATTTTGGTCTCTCCGATTTCTTGTCGTTTTTGCTTTGCTCTTTGCGATTTTGCTTTTCGCAGTAGATCAGATCGAATTTGTATCGTGTTTGTTGATCTTTCAAGACTGTGTAGGCAAGTGCTATCTTCTTAAACTGCTCCTCGCTGCTTTTATTCTTGTCTGGGTGGAAAAGGAGGGCCCTGGCGTGGTAGGTCTTTGTGATTTCCTTTAAGGTAGCATTACTTTCCACTCCCAAAACGTCGTAGTGGTCTTGGTATTCCCTCATTTTATGCTCTATAAAATTCATATGTTTAATTTTTCGATACACATATGTGTTTGATATCAAATTTTTTACCTGAAATTGTATTCGGGCGATATATGAATTGATCTATTTAGTGGGATGTACATTATTCATCTCAAAAACACTGAGCTGAGGCAAAGAACATACTTATATTGTCTTTGGCTGCGGACTATCGAAATTAACTATGTGGCCGGGAGTTTAGACGCTGAGACGACATATGTAACTAATCCACACCGGTAATTTTGCTCTCGACAACTGATTACTTACAGCAAAGCGTATTAATAAAGTTACCGAATATATAAATAAATGCCCACAAAAATACACTTGTGTTGTTGGTTTTTAAAGCTGCCACCATTTTTTTTTAGGGCATTCGATAAATATCGATGACACTCAGCTGTTTTTTTTACTTGAATTAATTAATAACAATAACATCGATAAGTATGTATAGTAAATAAACAATAAATTTAATCAGATGATGACTCGTCTTTGTCTACAGCTGGGTTCTTTTTTTTTGAGAAAAATTGAAATGTTTTGTATGCTGCAAAGGCAAATAAGACGGTACCGCCCACCGCGCACATAAAGGGCGCCATATCAGCTGTGGGCTGGGTAAATGTCTGCGCCGCCTCATCGCCATACTTGAGACCCTCCTCTCCGTATTGATCGTAAAGTTCTCGTTTTTCCTTATTCGACAGCACCTCAAAGGCGACCGCAACCTCCTGAAACTGTTCCTCGGCTTGTGGGTGGTCGTTCTTATCCGGATGGTACTTAAGCGCCATCCGCCTGTAGCCCTTTTTGATGTCATCTGTGGTTGCATTTCTGCTTATGCCTAGTATCTGGTAGTAATCTCTTCCCATTCTGATGAAATGATAAGTGGAATGTGACTTCTGTACGTTAACTGACCGACTGTCTGAGCAACTTGACTTTCACTTATTTCATTAAAACAGGACGCGAACTTTGGACGATTAAGTACGGTATAGAGTTCGTATTAAATTTGTAATTTGAGAATACGTCAATACAGAAAAACTGCTAACTATCGGTTGGATGTGAGTATCGATAGCGCAAGCTTGTGGTGGTGCTGCCACACCGTTTGCTTTATTGTATGGTCGTATCGCACTACACTTCTATTGAAGACTGCGAGAGAGGCAATAAAAACCGACTGGATAAAGCAATTGATTACAGCGGAGCAGGAGAGAAACGATAAATTTGTAGTCTGAAATTATAACTTGCGGTAAATGAAAGCCCTGTGCGTGTCGATGAGCCAACAAGACACCACACTATCAGAAATATATCGCTATGTTGTCATACCATACCGGTATGCATAGAAGTGGAATGCGACTATTTCTGTTGCACAATTAATTAGATTCAGATTATTTATACGACATTGCTACATTAAGGTATATAAATAATTGCATTAGATGATTGTAAACTCAGTCTTAAAAATGTTTATCAGGGTGGCAACCTTCACCACACGATAGTACTATCGATGGTCATGCAGCTGTATTTACGAGTACCCTTGGCTCGGCCATTTTGGTCAAAGTCACCTCAGTGAAAAGTTCTTGCTTTGGTAAGAGAAAATTAAATCGTTGAAAATATATGCCATCCTTGGTATATATTGGTTGAAAACAACACCAAACTGGTGCTTCAGAACGTCTCTAATCGAATATGTGGTTCTTTTTGCAGTTCTTAAATTCTTTCAACGAGTCCCTAATACACTATCAATATGGTTAGGGAGAACAAAGCAGCATGGAAGGCTCAGTACTTCATCAAAGTTGTGGTAAGCATTGTGTGCAACATCATATGGCTATGGCCGCTAACCCAAGTGCCGTTTTAGGAACTCTTCGACGAGTTTCCAAAGTGCTTCATTGTTGGAGCTGACAATGTGGGCTCCAAGCAGATGCAGAACATCCGTACCAGCCTGCGCGGACTGGCTGTAGTGCTGATGGGCAAGAACACCATGATGCGCAAGGCCATTCGCGGTCATTTGGAGAACAATCCCCAGCTGGAGAAGCTGCTGCCCCACATCAAGGGCAATGTTGGCTTTGTCTTCACCAAGGGCGATTTGGCCGAGGTCCGCGACAAGTTGCTCGAGTCGAAGGTGCGCGCCCCAGCCCGTCCGGGTGCCATCGCTCCCCTGAACGTCATCATCCCGGCCCAGAATACTGGCTTGGGACCCGAGAAGACCAGTTTCTTCCAGGCTCTGTCTATCCCGACCAAGATTTCCAAGGGTACAATTGAAATCATCAACGATGTGCCCATCCTCAAGCCCGGCGACAAAGTTGGCGCATCCGAGGCCACTTTGCTGAACATGTTGAACATTTCGCCCTTCTCGTACGGTCTGATTGTCAGCCAGGTGTACGACTCTGGCTCGATCTTCTCGCCCGAGATCTTGGACATTAAGCCGGAGGATCTGCGCGCCAAGTTCCAGCAAGGAGTGGCCAACCTGGCTGCCGTCTGTTTGTCCGTGGGCTACCCGACCATCGCCTCGGCCCCTCACAGCATTGCCAATGGATTCAAGAATCTGCTGGCCATCGCCGCCACAACAGAGGTGGAGTTCAAGGAGGCCACCACCATCAAGGAGTATATCAAGGACCCCAGCAAGTTTGCTGCCGCTGCCTCCGCTGTGTCTGCACCATCTGCCGGTGGTGCTGCCGAGAAAAAGGAGGAGGCCAAGAAGGTCGAATCCGAGTCCGAGGAGGAGGACGATGACATGGGCTTCGGTCTCTTCGACTAAGCTGGTTAGCCGCCTGCTGTCGCCACCAGCCCGTTGTTGCTTTCAGCGTTTTAATTCTAAGATCGTAAAGTGTGTGTCCCTATTGCAAATGATCGTCGCGGTTTGACAAGCCCAATGGCGAGTTGCATTAAACATTCTATAAACTGTTTTGAAAGCAAACATGCAATTTGTTTTGTTTTTTACTTGTAAGAAGTTACTCTCAAAGGGGATCACTGGAGCGCCCTATGTGAGCCGCTCCAACACCTTTAAGGCACTTTATGGCACCTATAACAGCCGGAAGGCAGCATGTGCCGCTCTACGTGGACTCTGGCTGCATCTGCTGCTGCCTCTCGTCTGCCCCCCATCATATATTTACAAAGTAATTACTTGTGATAAAATGAATTTCACAAGATGAGAAAAGTTTAAAGTTTCTGCTGCCGACGACTTTTGCGATTTCTTTTGCTTTTCGCAAACGACGGCACCGAAGACGACGACGACGATGACGACGCTCATAAAAATTCAATTTGTCTTGACAAAATACGCAAGAAATTAAGAATGTGCCAAGTGGCAGCCAAAGAAACTTTCTTTCCCTTTTCTCGACTGGGGCGTGAATGTGGCCCGCCTGCATGGGACGGGAAAAATAAGCAAAAATAGAAGTAAGAAGAGGAGAAGCAGCCGCGGGCCAAGTTAAACACTGCATAAATAGCCTGAAACCCTGACGAAAATAAATCCTCCGCAGGTCTTTATTGGATCTAGAGATGGTGTTTGGTAGCGTGAGTGAAGCGAAAGTTGGGACGCAGATGGAAATTAGAACGGAATGAATATAGCATGAGAGACTTTAATTCTGTATGCGAATTTCTGTGGTGGGTTTGATAGCTAGTATCTAACAAGACGTTTAACATTTAATAGAAATTGATAGATCGCACATATACACTCCTGTACATATATGTATTGCATAGAGTTGTCGGTGTCACGTTGCCATCTCTATGTGGCTGTGAAACCCATTTGGTTGCTAGATAAATTAATAAGGGCATTGCATAATTCGAGCGCCTCTGGCGGCAAATATACGAGAAATTAACATAAACTGTGGGGCGATTGACCAATCATCCCCAATCCCCCCATTGAAATCCTCCATCCTACCATCCCACTCAATCAGCAAGCGACATTCGAAATCAAAATGCGATTGCCAAAATGATTTGCTTCAATTTTTGTGATGCGCATAACAAATGAAGTTTGGACAATCGGACAATTGATTGGGACAGCAGCCAGCCATGTGACGGACGGCCGGTAGAAGACCCATATAGACAATATACGATATGTATATGTATGTACCACACGTCATCACACAACACACACACACACAAACACACACGGAGACACTCACCATCTCCTCTTATACAAACGCCATGTTTGCAGTGCACAACAAAATGTGGAACAGTCGACAGATCCCAGATTCAGATGCGACTCTCTCTCTCTCTCTCTTTCGGATGGACCCCCGAGACCCAAAACTGTACTCGATTTCGGGCTATCCAATGTGAACACAGATAGATTTGTATGCATATTTTTGCTTTGGCATTTCGTTTGTGTGCCAAACATGTGAATGCCATCGATATAACGATGATGCTGCTGTTATGCATGTTCTGTTCCCCGGTCATACCATACCATGCCGTGCCATGACATACTAGTATATCACCCCACTACTGGATCGACCACACTCGACACTGTCTGTCCGTGTCTCTGTGTGTGTGTGTGTGTGTGTGTGTGTGTGTGTGTGCTCAGCTGTGATTTGTTTGGCAAAAAGATTTGGAGCAAAATGGTTTAGCTTCTGTGGAGGAATGGCTTAAATGATTCTTGGCCAGCAGTTCTTTAATCGAACTGCGAAGTGGAAAAGGAAATGGAATGGGAATTGAATGTGAATGTGAAGTTTCCAAATGAACTGGACTTTCGTCGGGATCGCATCTGCTGTTGGACACATCCGCCGATGGCCGATAACCGATGGCCGATACAACAAGAATCTATTTTCCAAGTGACTTACGAACAATAAAAGCATACATTCATACATACACATGTATGTGGCATACCATATTTCGTGAAATCCTTTCAAGTGTTGAGCCAAAAAAGAAAACATGAAAGGGGAAGCCACACGAAAATTGAATGGAGATCTGAAACACACAAATTCACGGGATTACTGTTCCGTTGGAGGTGGAACGGAGCAGAGCACCTGGAGCCACGCCCCCCCCCCCCCCCCCCCCCCCCCCCCCCCCCCCCTTTGACTGCACAGCATTCTCAATTTAGTCTCGTCACATCAAAATATTTGCTCTCTCTCCCCCCGATGCGAGTATTTGCTGTGGTTGAGGGCCGCTTGCCGCGTATAATTTATCTATGCATATGTTTCGAGTTGCCCAAAACCGGGAAGCTCAAGCTGAGGTGGCCCCAAAACGAGACACGGCCCTGGCCCGGGCCCGGCCCTCACATAAATCACAGTCAACAGCACGCACTCAGAGGAACCACCCACCCAACAACCCAACAACCCAACCACCGATCCAACACCCCTTTCATGTCGCTGGGGCTTTAAGATTCGCCCTTCGGTACGTAAAAATCTGAATCTGTGAGCAATTGACATGAATATATATACATACATATGTACATATGTATATCACGTGCTTATTAAGAAAACAATGGGAGGTGCTCGGATTTGGGAATACTTGTAGATATACGAAGATGAGAAATATGTCCATTGATGGGAAGTCGGTACTACAAGAGCATTTGTGATCATTTATCCTTGTCCAGGTGGCATTTTTGAAGATCTAAGGATTTGTACTCTGTGAATAAAGTGGATAGATCCCATACCCCCCACCTTTTTCACCTCCTTCAGTCGAATCTCTATGGTGGGTTGGGTGTCATTAAAATCGGAGCACTTTAATTAGACACAAAACGGCTTTAACTGACGAACAGCTCACAGGAGAGATCTCGTTCACTCCCTCTGTCGCCGTCCCGAGACCGGGCCAGTGGTAACGGTTGTGTTAACGGTAACAATAAACGACAAGAAACGTTACGACGAACGATGATTGCAAGGCAAACGAGCAATTAAAAATCCGTGTGCCAGAGGAGTAACCTTCCATGTTCCCACCCTCAATCTCCGCCACAGCCACAGCCACAGCCTTAGACTCAGACTCAGACTCGGCGTTAGCCATCCCCCATCTCTAGACATATCGAAAAAAGAACACTTTTCAGCCCATTGCCAGGGTTCTGGTCGTGGTCCTGGTCTCGGTATTGGGGCATGCCACGTACGAGGCATAACCTTTGGCCCTACTCCTTGGCACAGCTGTCTGGATTGTGTGTGTGTGTGTGTGTGTGTGTGTGTATGTGTATCGTTGGATCCTTGTCTCCTTGGAGGCATTTTTACGGCTCTACGTTTTTACGCTGGCAGCGGGAATTTTCCAAGACCGGGTATTTGAAATATGCACGTAATATTGCAAAATTTTAAGCGTATATCTTTGCATAATTAACCGAGAAAATACTTAGCACACACAGACACACACACACTTATAGGGAGAGATTCCTCTGTCTCTTCTCTTCTCTCCTCTTCTCTCCTCTACTTTCCTTTCCTTTCTCTCCATTCTTTTCTGCACAGGCATTTGCACCACAGCTTCGAAATCTCTCGGAGAAGAGCGAATGAAACTTTTGCAATGATACTTTCGGTAGAAACCTCACACTGTTCCCTGCGCCCCTGCTTCCCACTGCCACGCCCCTGACCTGCTCCCTGCTGCTGCTGCTGCTGCTCCAACGCAGGTTGTGTGGAATTTTTAATCTTCAATAGAAGACGGCACTGAACCGAAAGCTCTCCCTGGGCCATGTATCTTTCTTTACTGCGGGGCTTTGCATCTTTACGCTTTGCTTAAATATTTTAATTTTTATTGGTTGAAGTTTGCCAACTGCCTTTCGGCCGGTGTTGGCTGGGCGACGGGGGCGAGGTGTGGCTGAAAGGAGCAGGCTTTTCAGCTTTGATAAAGCTGTTAAAAATGTATTTATTTTCGGGTGCTTAGAAATCTGTTGCTGTTGCTGCTGCTTGTGCTGCGGCTGTTGGACCACAGATAAATGGATGAGTGGTTCCCCTGGAATCTACTTCAGGGGAGAATAATCCAGCAGCTAACCCAGTCAATGGTCCACGCACATACACACACGCGGACACACGGACACAGGGAAACACGGACATCAGTGTGGGCCATAAGCACAACTAAACTGCACTCTAATAGCCCTAATCATAGGCCATAATGACTGCTGCTGTTCCAGCAAAGAGCACGACAGAGCTCTCCCACTCTTATGGCGGATGGCTCATGGCTGTTGGTTGATGGCTCATGGGCTCTTTCGCATGGCCAAAAGCGAAACTTTCTGAATGACATCGAGCCGGGCTAAGAGCGGGGGGGGGCTCACAAGCCATGAGCAGAGGTAAGGGATAGTGATAGTGTGTGCGGCATTTGCATAAAAGTAAAGTTCACCCACTCGATGGCTGGGAATGCAACCTGGCAAAACTTTTTGCCAAATTTAAATTATAAATAAGCCGAGGGAGGGGTGGGCGGTGAGGGCAGTGAGGGCGGGGAGATCCGAAGCACTTGCCTCCAAAACAAAACCTCATATGCATCGAAACGTAATGGCAAAAAGGATTTTAAGTGAAGTTGAAGTTGACTACACGACCACAGCGGTGGGCGGGGGAGGAGTGGTGTGGCGCACCATACCAATGCTCTGCCCTGCTACACCCCCCCAGAGACCACTTACACCATTGCAGTTGTGCGGAAAGTTTGCTGGGGCAACTGAGAGTCTTAACACCCCCCCCAAAACCCCCTCAAACCCCCAAAAATACGCTCAAAGTGAGAACTGAGAACTGAACGCGGTATATTCCGCCTCAACAGACAAAGTGCAAGGCAATCCCCATACCCCATACCCCATGCCCCATGCCCTTTCCACACGGTCTATCTACCTAGTGTGTGTGTGTGTGTTTGTGTGTTGGGTATCTTTTGGGTGGTTTGCAGCTGCCACAACCACCAGACAACCACAAGGAACAAGCAGCAAGGAACCAGCCAGCCAGCCAGTACCACGATAGAGCGCGAGAGAGAGGGAGAGCTGACGCAAGTTTAAATGTCATGTAAAATGTTTCCACTTACACAAATTAATGTGTAAAATGTAATTTTGTCACAGCAAAAGGCCAAGACAAACAAGACGAAACGGAATCCTGGAAAAAGCCAGCACCCCCTCACCAACATCAAAAATACGAAGAAAACTTCACCTGAAAGTTATATAAAGTCCGTGACTAAGATGGTTGCAATGTGGCCATTCCCTGGGATTAGTTCGAGGTACCAATTCTTACCGTAGCCATTGGAAAGTTACATCAGAGCATCCCCATTGGCTGTCAGTTTTGAGTAGTGCTCGTAACGGTTGCATCAATTCTCTACACTTGCACCACCGAAAGCTTAGGGAACGGGGCACGGGTATAAAAAGCGATCCCTCACCAGAGATTGGATTCACTGTTCCCCTGCCAAGATGAAGTGCATAAGCTTTGTTCTGCTTCTGATCGGGTGTTGTGTGGGTGCGGCTCTGGGGAGTGCCCAATCTGGTGGTCATGAAGGAGGTGCCATTGAAGAATCATATCCACCTCAACCTCAACCTGCACCACCAGAAGGACTTCCAGAAGGACCTCTAGAAGGACCTCCAAAAAAACCACCACAACAACCACCACAAGGACCACCATCAGGTTCACCTGGAACGGGTGGAAGCAATGAAAATGTAAATAAGAATAATATCCATATTGGTCGTAGATAGTTCTATGATTCTATGATCTGATGGATAATCAGAAACATTCTTTTGAATAATGGGGCTGGAAAATATGGAAAGCCAGTGGAAGAAGCGAAATAATAACAAAATACAACGTAGATTGTTTTCCCCAAGCTTCGAAAGAAAAAAGTACACTTAAATATTTTAAATTATACCCGTTATACAGTACTTACATATGTAGACGCTATGCTAGGAAGCGCAGGACCCTTAACTGCTAAGCCACAATGGAGAAGAGAGGGGAGAGATACACCAGATAGGGATAGGGAGTGCTCGGGGGAATCAGTTAATCTATAGATGAAACATAAGTATATCTCTATATGTGTAATCATATACATATATTATAATTTCTCTCCCTATCTACATATGAACACAGGTGTTTCATGAGTAACTGCAGGCTATAATCGAGTTAATATTATACATATATCTATGGTTTTATCTATATTATACTAATAACCTCTCTTCAGTGGTGGAAACGAGACTTCGACACTGACTTCCTTATAGTTTTGGTACCATTCTACCGTTCGATCCTTCCTCGTCCCCGTCCCCGTCCTCGTCCCTATCTCTGTACCCGTTCCTGTATCTGTCCCTGTGGTCTCTATCCATTCAAGCGCATCCAATCCATCTCTACCGATATTTAAACTTAAACTTAACTATTTTCAGTTATGAAATTGACCTTAAACATTTCATTAAATATGCATTGAAAATAGCATTTAGGCATGACCAGAAATCTGGTGGTATATAAGTGGGGTCCGCCAGCAGTAAGCTGTACACTCGATAACCAACTGAACAGCAATCAACATGAGGTTCCTCTGCCTGATCCTGGTCCTGGTCCTCGCTCTGACTGGGGCTCCTGCCCAGTCCACTCCACGAAACGAGAACATCAATGAAAACAATGTTGTCGTCGAAGGGAAGTAGCTTTGTGGCTACCAGAAGGGATTCCAAATAAACAATATCAATTAATGGGTTAAACAGTCGCAGTTTCCCGATACAGGGTTTGGTTTTTATTTCTCCCGAGTTCTCTCTCTCTCTCTCTCTGGACTTGAAGTTTCAATTATATAGAGTGACGAAACATCTGCTATCCGAATTAGCACTAGTAGTACTCATAAAGTAACCCCGCAACAGGGTTCGATTTAAGAATCCATTTACCTACTTGGCTTTGGTAGGTTTTTGCTTTCGGTTCCGCTCCATTCTGGTTCCAGTTTCACTGTCCCAGGGGTCTCATTCGGCTAACGCAATCTATCCATTAAAGCGGATACAAATTCTCTCTCTCTCGCTCTCTCTCTTTCGGGATATTCATCACTTAAGACAGCAGTAACCAACCGGAGAGAGAGACATCGGGGGAGAGAGAGAGAATATGTTAACCCTTACGTTGCTTTGGCATTTTTGGGCTAAATGAAGCATTCCACTCCACTGTGGGGGCAGAATGTGGGGTGGGGGGTGAGGTCTCATGTGTGATACGGTTGAGAGACTTTTAGCTTCATTGCTTGATTTGTTTAAATGTCTTTGCTGTGTTTGGTTTATGGTTTCTGAGCGGGGGTGCTCGGAGAGGGAGAGGCAGAGGCAGAGACAGTGGCAGAGGGTGGGCCATGCTTTGAGGGTTAGGAGTCTGGGGGTTGGGCTAAAAAAAATCATGTTTTTGCTCGGAAAAAGTTTGTTCACTGCATTTGCTGATGGATCATAGTAGATACAAAAAGTTATTTGCACAAGCTGAAACCTCCGCCCCCGCCCCCGCCTCCGCCACCATCTCCGCCTCCTGTCCCCGCTCCACTGTTGGCTTTGTAAATGTCAACATATGCATATAATAATAAAACCAAATATGACCAAAGTCTCTGACAGCTTGGCTCAGCAAATTTTCCCCTACCCCCGCACATCCTCTCTGGGTGTTCATGTGTCTGTGTGTGTGTGTGTGTGCGTGTGTATGTGCGCTCTGTGCTGATGGCCAGATACAGATACATTTGTATCCGGCTCATGCATAATATATAAATAGCTCAAATTAATTAATTGCCTTGCCAAGTAATAACATGATTAACAGCCAGACGAGATTTGCCATCCATTTCATTCACTTTTCGGCCCGGCTTCAGCCAATTAACCCTTGGCCATGATACCCATCAGATGGATAACTTTTGGGTTATGTTTGCTCTCCAAGTATCTGAAAGTTATTTGAACTTCTAATGAGCATGGATATGGCTAAATGAATTTGTCTCTGTGGTGTCCCCGCCATTCTGCAATCCCATGAGGAGACTCAAATTGTTTTTCCTTACCTACCATGTAGGCTGCAAAAACATGCATATGTATGTACATAGCACAAGCTCAATTCCAGTTCCCTGGATAATCTCTATATCGCATATACTATATACATATGTATGCATTAACATATGTATGTACATATAGTACATACCTTTCTGCTCTCCTTTGTTTAGACCAAGTCGAAATCTGTGTGGGTTTCATTTCAACATCTTAGCATTTTGAGCACAAACAAATTACATCCTGGAGGACGAGGCGGAATGGATGGGGGGAATGGGATTGGATTGGAGCTGACAGCGGCAGGTTGAACGTTGAACGTGGCACGGTGCACGTTGCACGTTGCAGATTGCTAAAATCTGAATTACCCGAAGAAAACTGTAACAAATACAAAAGTCAATGGTGCTGCAAAAAGAAGTTTTCGACTGTCTTCCCACTGGCAGAAGGTAAATCTTTCAGGCAAAAACTTTCAACTTGCTTAAATAAACTCTGACTCTGTGTTGCACACACACACACCCACACACACACACACACACACACACAGGAGTGGAGGGCAGAGGCTATAAGCTGATTTTACACATGCACACATGCCGGGGCCAGGACTTGGAGAAGTTCAGGACTCTGATTCTGATTCTGAATGTTTCCGAATGTGCCCCTCCCTCTCCATCTCTCTCTCACTCTCCCACTCCGCTCGGAATTTTGGGAAATTTGATTATGCGGCACAGTGGGCAGATATTTGATCATATATAGTACGTTTTCGGGATTTGCCTTGGCAGATGAGTCTGTTCTTCGGTACATTTCAGAGCATTCCAGAGCATTCCAGAAAACATAGATGTGTTTCTCTTCTGGGTTTGCAGCTGCAGCTGCACAGTGGAGGAGTGCTGATTGAAAGGTGGCCCCAGGTGGCAGAACGGGGTCTTTGGGACGCTGTGGCAAGTGCCAAAAATGGGTGAGGATACGTTACACTCGTTCCACTGTGCCGCCACACTTTCAGGTTTCGTTGTTTGTTCCGCCCTGCAACCGAAAGCGACCTTGCCCACCAACAACAAAAGCAACAATCAAAGGCAGGCAACTAGCCAAAGCCAAAGCCAAAGCTGAAGGCAAAGCCAAAAGCTCAGCGCTTTCGCTCACTCACTCTCTGCCACTCTGCCACTCTGATGCTCTTCGTCTCTCTCTCTCTCTCTCTCTCTCTGTTGTATGTTGAGTGAGTCGACTGGCTCTTGCATGCTCAGCATTTCATTGAGACAGGAAGAAACGGTGGGGGAGGAGAGCAAAGGAAGTTTGCAAGTTTTGGGCTTCCGTCGTTCGAGGATATTTGTCTGCTGAATTAATTGGAATTAGTCGCGACATGCTTATACCAAAAGTCTAGAATAAACAATAAAATGGATACCTATTCAAATAAGAGAGAAGCGTACACACAGACACACAGCCAGACAGACAGACAGACACACACAAATAGGCAAAGGGAGAAGCCAGGGGGGGGAAAGGATAGCAGTATTAGTGGGAAGGATGGAGGGTAAGTGGGTTTGATGGGGAAACAATGCAAAGTTTTAATGAATTTTGGTTTAAGTTTTCAGCGAACGGATTCGGGTGGGCCATGTCGACGAGCCTTTTGAGATTTCCTGTGAAATGTATTTGAAACGAGTAACGGAAATTGCATTATTTCAATTACAAATCCACCGAGCCACCGAGTGGGAGTCGACAAGGGGGAGAGGGGCACAACGCAAGCCTAGGAGCACAGCCAGCCAGCCAGCCCAGAGAGTGAAATCTGAGCAGACAGCAAACGCCGCAGGCAATTAGTCGTGTCAAAGCTTTCATTATTGTTTTGTCATATTTGCTTAGACCCTCCGCCCCGACCCGACCCGACCCTTCCCCTTTCTTTCCTGTCTTGCATGTGTCATCTGCACTGTAAAGTCTTAATTAATGTATAAATATATATGTATGTATGTGTGATGGAGCGGAAGAATAGAATAGATTTTATTTAATTAGTGGCAAGGCGAGAGCGCCAGGGTGGGAGCGGCAGCGTCAGCGGGAGAGTGTGCAAAACTTTTCGTTGACGCAAAATCGTCGCCAATTGTTGTGGCAGCAACAAAGGCAAACAAATGAAGGCCCACCGCCCACCCACTGAGAGATGGCCCCCGGGCCAGGGAGTGGTCCATCAGGGGAGAATTTCTCCTCAGATGCTCGAGAAACTTCGCACAGTTGAAAGGAGAGAAACCCGAAATGTCCTCGGGGCCTCAAGCGCAACAAAAAGGAGAAAACAAACAAAACTGTCATTCAGTGACGGTGATTTGTATACCCTTAACAATCGATGATCATTACCTAAAGAGTTTCCAGGATGTATCGCAAATAATATCATTCTGCCCATCCCAAATATCTTTTCGATTTTGCAGAAAAATGCTGCGAAAGTAGGTAAGAGTTTTCGATCTAGGACTAATCATTTCATTGGCATTATATGGCTACCCCATTATAATAGATTTCTGTCCTACACCTCCACTACTTCACTTTGTTTCTTTTTGCCTGAAAACTTTTGTTGTAATGAATGTGAAAATGACCCTTTGAAAGGGTATCACAAGTGTTGAAATGCAATCGGTTCTGTGCTATTTTGTGTCTGGGGAATTATGTTGCCATAAGGCTCTCCTGGACATCTCTCAAATGGAAATGCAATGAATTGATTTCCCAGATTTCCCATTCTTCTTTGGCATTGTTAGGGAAACTTTTGGCTATAAGTTTAAATGGAGTTAATGCCCCTCAGGGCTAAATTAGTCCATGTTGAAAGTGCTAGGGAAATAATGACAGAATGTTGAGAGAGTGTCAAATGGTGGAGGGGGAAATGCAACAGCACCAGGAGGCTGAGATGGAGTGTGATTAGTCCCGATAATGGGTTGACTATTGAACTCTGCGTGAGGGCTCTGCCCTGCCCTGCCCTGCACTGATCTTTAATCTATCACAATATTGGCCCGGCTTTTAACCAATTTGCATTGTTATGATAGCAAAGTGCCCCCACCATTGTAGGCATGCATTTATAAATACAATTTTATCCGTGTACGTGTCCGTGTATTCAATGTGTGCGTGTGTGTGTTGGTGTGCCATTTTTTGTTTGGCATTTTTTATGTGCGGACATCGTCGCTCGGCCGCTGCTGTTCGGCTGCTGGAAAAAACGCTGCCCAACATTATCATTGTTCAATTAAACTTTTCAACTGAAAATCGGCTTTTGTTTTATCGTTCCCGTCGCATGTCGAATGCCAAAAAAAGGGAAATTTCAAAAATGAAATCCCATCGAATGCGTGGCGCTGTCTGCCATTGTTGTACACACACACACACACACACCCATACTGGTTTGTAGGGTGGTGGGGGGCACGGGGGGTTTTTATTGGGCAGTACGACTTTTAATCGCCATATCAACAGATTCACGCTTGCACGATCTACTACGCGCATTAAGTACACACAGGAAAGGGGAACGGAATGGAACGGACCGGTACGGGGACAGGATAGGGGCCTACAATAACAATTACGGGGGCCCAATGTCTGGATGCCGCTGCTGCTGCTGCTGCTGTACGCACAATTGTGCAAATGTGACATCATCATTTTCATGTTTATGTCGAACAAGTCAAGTGCCACTTACACACACATAAGCAGCTCATATATAATGCAGTACAGTGGGTCTCCATGGCTGAGAAACAGAGAAAGAAATGACACCATGACACCGAGGGCATTCAAGGCTTACTTTCATGGCTTACTTTCGATGAATTCCCAAATAATAAATTCGGGGGGGAGTAACACTTTTATTTTGCGACTCGAGAGTGTAAGTCAGTGCAATTGTATTGGTTGAAATATTAAAAACTACTCGTATACGATTCTCTGAGATTTTGTGCGCTGGGTTGTATACCTTGAATGTTGCTTCCACTTAAGCGGTGCCCACTGTGGTCATGTGTGGAGCATATAATGAATGTTCTCGATTCTGCTGTGGCTGTGGCGCTCTGCTCTGCTCTGCTCTGCTCAGCTCTGCTGCTGACTGGCCTGAAAATGCAGCTTAATGAAGCAAGCGGAACGGCACAGGCACAGGCACAGACACAGAACGACAGAGCGACAGAACGACAGAACGACAGAGGGAGAGAGGCACAGGGCAGAGGCCTATAAAATCCACTAACTGCACTGACTTGCTTACACGATTTGTCTGCCCCCCTCCACTTGGAGAGGCCCCCACTAATTAGTATTAAGTGGAAATTATTCCTTCAACTACTAGAACATGTGTACATACGAATTTTGTGTATGGAAACTGTGGGAAAGTTCTACTGCTGCTGCTGCTGCTGTACCGTTGTTCCGTTCCGTTTCGTTTGATTCCATTTCGTTTCCCTGATTGCTGTAATTAGGCGCCCATAAACAGCAAACGATTGATGCAGTAGGGTGGTGCTTGTGGTGGTGGCGGTGGTGTGCAGTGGGTGGGGCACACATCCACGTACATATACACAATGCGTATATTCGTTCATTAATGAATTTTGACAGGGCTGAAGAAATGCTGTCGCTTAATTATCGTCGCAAAATTTATGGAAATTCATTAAGATGATGATGCCGATGATTGCCTAATGGAATCGATGAGTGAAAGTGCTCAGTCAGGCGAGTCCATGTGGGTGCATTAGCAGCACGGATGGATGCTCTGGCAGTGGGACGGGACGGGACTGATTTATGCTGGTCCTCCAGGTAGGACTCCAGGACTCATCAAAACGAAAGAATAAGAGCGGCGAAACCATTAAACAATTTATGCCTCGGTCCAGCCGTGTAAGCCTCACCATTTTCTGCAACTGTTCCACAAAAACTCACGCGCCATAACACAGAGGGCCAGTAGAGCGAGAGAGACAGAGAGACAGAGAGAGAGAGAGAGAGTGAGAGAGATACGTTTACAGTTATTGTTTTTACGAGCTCATCTCTTGCCCAGCAGTTCCCCGAAAGCTCTCCGTTTGGCTAATTGAAAAATACTTTGTTGTCCAATTTTATTGCCATCCCCCCATCCAATGGCAGGAATGGGCCCCCGTTCGGGTGGGGTGGGGTGGTGGGGAGCCACAGAAATTGAGTCTGCCCATTGGCACAGTTTTTCGGGGTGGACAGACCGTGGGTAACCAAGTTTCAAATTCACTTTCCATACAAATTGCCCAGCGGAGCCAGCCACGCTGCCGCTGCCGCTGCCGCCGCTGCTGCCGCTGCTGCTGCCAGTGCTAATGAAAATTAACATAAAATGCTGCTGACAGCAGCCAATCGAGCGAGCGAACGAGTCCCCCACCATGGCCCCACTATAGCCCCACTGTGGCCCCGCTCCAGCACTCACTCTCTGCAGGAGAGTGGCAAGCCGGTGTTGTCCTTGCCCCGAAAATTGCAGTCAGTGAAGATGCAGCAAACTGATTTTAATGCGATTCAACAGCTCTGCACGCGAGCCCAAAACGTTTTCCTAGTTTTCCCAACTCCAAAAACCCCTCACAGCGCACAGTGGGACACAGGCGATGGGCAAGTGCGGCACATACAGCAAAGATGGTGGCCATTCTTCTTCAGATGCAGCTTGCCACACAGTGCCATATTGTCGACCGTTTTGCTGGTTAGCCTCTGGGCTCAGGCACTGGCTGTGCTGTGGCAACCGACAACCGGCACGGCCAGGCGCTGCATTTTGATGATGTGGATGCGGATGGAGCCCGGCCCCGGCCCGGACAAGGACCCGGACCCGGACTAGAACTCGAGCTCGAGCTCTGGCTCGGGCTCGGTTTCTGACTGTGGATAGGGGTGGATCCTGGTGTCTGCCATGGCATGGAGCCATTGTTAAGTTTAACCAAGGTAATCTCTGTGCTTCCATCGCCTATCGTGACAAACTGACATAAATGCCCGACGGCAGCAGGCAGGCAGTCAGGCAGGCAGGCAAGCAGGCAGGCAGCCGCTGTGAAAAGGCTCCGAGAGAAAGTCCAATCAACGCCCAGCTACTTGCAGCCATGTCCTTCTCCTTCTCCTGCTCCTTCTGCTCCTCCTCGTGCTTCTGTCTGTGTGTCTGCCCTGCGGTTGCCCTACTAACTATTATTATAGCAGAGAGTGCAGCACAATTTTCGGTTGTCAGCCTCGTTGGAGGCACTTGGCAAAGCGCCGGGCCGCCATTTCTGCAACCATTGCGTCCGATTTGCACTACTCCAACGAACCATGCCCCACTCCTACTCCTACTCCTCCTCCACCGCACTGTCCCTGTGTCTCCATGTCCCATCCTCTGTGCCGGCAATTGACGGAAGTTCATTGGTTAGAAAATGGCAGTTTTTGTACGCTCATTAGCATTATTTGTCAGTTCTGTGGCTTTTCGGCCCACTCTCCACTAAACTGAGTTAAGTGAGCCAGACCAGACCAGACCAGGCCAGACCATGCCAGGCCAGCCGATGGGATCACTCTGATATATGTCAGGTCTGTCTGTCCGTGGGTGTGTTGCGTTTTGCCAAAGGCAGAACTGATGCTAACACTAGTGCTGGAGTGCAGTTTCGGGGAAGGTGATTTGATTGGATCTGGCAGAACTGCTTGGAGGGTTTTTCGCATGTAGGTTAACTGCCATTTGCCAACTGCCAACTGCATCAATTAAACAGAGATTAGACGGCAGTTCTATTCCAAGCGATCTATTGACGAATTGAATGGAAGGTTTCAACAGAGTGCGACAGAGAGCGAGAGAGAGGCAGTAGCACACATTACCTATTACCTTTAGCAACAGTATAACAGTATAACATAGAAGAGAAATCAGTGGCATCCGCTCATTCGAAAGTGCTGATTGGTGGTGCTATCGACAAACAATGTCGTACATTTGTAGTGTACATTTGTAGGTCTCATCATACCCATTTTTTGCTTAAAAATATCCCTTATAATTATATCATTATGAAATTTTCGGGCATAACAGTTTCCATTTGGAAATTTTCTTGGACATTTTCTGATAAAATCCACACACTATTCACTATCCACTAAAAGTTTCCCACTGCTGCATTCATTCATTACATTCGTTCGATTCTTTTTTGTTGTTTAATCAGCTACCAAACTCATTAAGGAACTTTCATTGATGGAATCATCCCCGCTGAACCCGGTAAACTTTCCTTAATACCCCATTACTCCAGATTCCCAAATGCCACCCAGCCTCAGTCCCAGTCTCAGTCCACGGCCCCCTCCCAGTCCCCAGTCCAAAGCCCAGCCCACTTTTAATACTGTTCCATAACTCTTTCAGCACTGACGCAAATTACAAAAGTATACACTGGGATACACTGGATACAGTGTACACCTTAAGCCCCATATCGTGAGCGTCATCATGATGGTTATCCTGGTTGATGATCGTTGCCTTCACCGTTATTGGTTATGACAACTTTTGTGTTACTTTGCCTGACGACGTTTGGCAAATGAGTTATTGATTTTTAATTTACGAGGTAGGATATACCACACACACGCTCACACACTCACACACACACACACACGACATTCTCATTTCTCGAGATTCTCTGAAACTTTTCATTACTCTCTTTCTTTCTCTCCCTCTCTCTCTCTCTCTCTGTGTCTGTCTTACAAATTTTTCAGCAAGCAAACCAAATGCATGACTCCTCCTGGTGGTAAGCCTTCCTGCTTTCCTGCCTCCCTGTCGTTGTCTATCCATCTATCCGACTGACAGTCGCTCATTTTCGCATTAAAAAGCAGGAGCTGGCGGGAGCTGGAGGGAGCTGCATGGAGCAGGAGAGAAGAGAAGCCCTCGCCAGCCCCCCAAAAAAGAGGAAGAATGAAGACACTTGCATCATTTTTCAATATGCCGCTGCAAAAGTTGCAACTTTTGCTGGGGACATAACTTCACAGAATACAGCATGCAGAACACAGGACTCGAGCGGGGAGATGGAGACGGAGACGGAGATGGAGATGGAGCCTCTACTCAAACTCAAACTGAAACTCAAACTCAAACTCTCGGCAGCAGCGAGCAACTCATTAATAAAACACACACCAGCACATACTACAGGAACACACGCATTAACACACACACACACACACACACGCACACAGATACACCCTTGCATACCTATGTACATATGTATGTATGTATGTATGTGCATGTATGGAACGGTAACGGTAACATGTAATTGCATTTCTTTGGCGCAGGTTTCTTCACATCACATCACATCACATGTCATCATTTGTACGACTCTGTATATGTGTATGTATGTATGTGTCTCTGTGTATGTGTGTGTGGGTGAGGTAATGGTAACGAGCGTCAACGACTTTTGCTTACGCCCCAAAAACTATGCTATGCCCTGGCATGGCATGCCATACGAAAATGCAATGCATTGGCAGGACCCAGTGGGACCCCAGCCCAGCACAGCCCAGCCCAGTCGAGCTCAGCCTTCAGCCTTCAGCCCGAAACTCTTCAGGACCGCCAACCACCAAAGCTAACCAATATAGCGACACAAAAGCGTGTTCTACATAATAGAGATGGAGATGGAGATGAGTGCTGGGCGGGGTCGGGATCGGGCGGGGCAAAGGGGGATGCAGATGCCCAAGGGTGGGATTGGGTATAGTTCTAGTTGTGGTCCTGGTCCTGGTTCTGGGTCTGGGTTTCGGTGTAAAGTGATTTTCAAGGAAATTTCACTGTTTGTAGATGGCAATCAGAACAGATTGGTACTGTCTGGTAGGGGGGGGGGTAGGAAAGTAATTATTAAAATATAGATACATAGACATATATGTACATAGTATAATACGTTTTGAGGGAAGATCACTTTTGAAATACATACGTCAGCATGGCCTATAGATGTGATCCCCTCACGGGGTTCCACCTCTAGTTGCATCAGTTGCATATGCACCACTACAAGAGCTCTACACAACACTGCTGGCAGCGCTATACAACACTCTTACACAGCCGTACAGTACACTGTCGAGCTCTTTACCAATTACGTGCGCTTCATTGCTTCTGGAGCCATTAGTGTGATTACGTTTCATTGTCTGCCCGGGTCCTGAGTCCCAGCCCGAGGGGAGGAGGATGAGGAGGAGTAGGGGGACCAGGAGTGTGTGCTGTGTACTGTGTACTGTGTGTGTGCGTGTGTCCTCAGCGCCTTTCAATTGTGTGTCAAAATGTAGTCATGACGAGACCTGACAGTCCTCAGACGAGAGACAAGAAGAGAGAGGAGCGGAGCGGAGCAAAGAGATAGCGTTAGCGATAGAGATGGAGATGGATACTTGGGGACTCGAGAATGGAGAATGGAGAGCGGAGAGCGGAGAGTACCAGCCACGTACATAATTGTATCTTAGTTACTTACGATTGCACAAATTTGAATTCAATTATGTTTTACTTATGTATTGCTGTGCTCTCTTCTGGCAAAAGAAATTGCATGTATTTCGTCTGGAATTGAATTATGTGACCGAGCAACAGAAGGACTAACAGACAGACAGACAGACAGACAGAGAGAAAGAAGAGAAGCCGGGGCAAGAAACAGAGGGAGAAAGCGTGTGGCGTGTCTTGTTCTTAGTGCAGACAGACAAAAGAGTAAGAACTGATTGTTGGGTACAGTACTGTACTTCTATCTCTCTCAGTACTACTACTATCTCTCTCTCATTTCTCAGTCCCTTGCTGCAGTTTAATTTGCAATTTTGTAATTTAAAAGGAAATTTTTCAGTTCGATAGCTCAAATGATGCCAGGCCATGGCTGACTGGCTGACTGGTTGGCTGGTTGGCTGACTGACGCTTTTTAGATTCGTGTTTAAAATATTCAAATGCAAATTGCCAATGCAATTTATCAAAGTATCGTGTTGGAAACACAAAAAAGGAAAAAGAAAACACCGCCCGGACCCGACTGACAGATGCCCAGTGAAAGGAATGAATCAATGTATTCTACTCGTATGGTTCAGAGTCCATATGAGTGTTCTATGAGTGGTCTGGGAATTGCTGAAGTGAATTAAATGAGTGCCGATTCTGGGGAATGCTGAGTGCCAGTTCCACTGCATCTTTGAAGTAGATTCGGAAATAATTCAATAACGGTTTTCAGCAACTTTCCCATGCTAATTCCATATTCAAAGTGCATCCAATAATTGCATCCGCTAAACATATTTTAAATATAAAATGTCACATATGTATATATCCTCTGGTATCCTTTATCCCTTAGGTGGCCCCATGCCCATGCCCATGCCCCATGGCCATCCACAACACAATCTGCGGCATTTTATTATACCCGGTACTCGAAGAGTATAGGGGTATATTAGATTTGTGGGGATAACGGTTGTGTGTAACGCACAGAAGGAAGCGTTTCCGACCCCATAAAGTATATATATTCTTGATCAGCATCAATAGCCGAGTCGATCTAGCTATGTCTGTCTGTCCGTCCGTCTGTCCGTCTGTCCGTCTGTCCGTCCGTCCGTCTTCATTTGCGCATATATCTCAGAGACTATTAAAGCTAGAGTAACCAAGTTTTGTATCCAGTCTCCTGTGTGATCACACTACTCAAAGCATATTTCAAAATTTCGCCCCGCCCCTTTCCGCCCCCACAAAGGACGAAAGTCTGTGGCACACACAATTTTGAAGATACAAGAAAACTAAATACGCAGATTCATAGAGAATGACCATTTCTATCAGAGTGTTGAATCTGGATCAGATCGGATCATTATTATAGCTACAATGAAGAAAACCATTCCGAAAGTCATCGTTCCCTCTCGCTCTCTCTCACACGCGGCCCCATCTGCTTTGCCTATTCGTATAAATGAGCGCCTAGTTCTCAGAGACTATAAGAGCTAGAGCAACCAAACTTTCTATCCAAGCTCCTGTGATACCGAACCAGCACAAGTTTGTTTTAAAATTTTGCCACGCCCCCTTCCGCCCCCACAAAAGACGAAAATCTGTGGAATCCACAATTTTTAAGATAAATGAAAACCAAAAACGCAGAATCATGAAAAATTACCATATCTACCAGATTGCCGAATCTGGATCAGATCGGATCAATATTATGGCCAGAAGAAACAAATTAAATTTCAGTGGCTACGCAACGCCTGCCAAGCGCTGACTCATTCCCTCTCTCTCTCTGTCCTGAACACTTGTACGTCTCAAATATGTATTTATACATGTCATGTAGAAATGTAGGCGCAGATATACAAAGCATATGTAAACAAAAATGGAAACATGTATAAAAATTCCAAAAAATGCATTTTTTTAATTTTAATATTACTTTCGTCCCATTTGAGAACATATAATAAATTTCATAAATCGTAGGCTCATATATGTATGTATGTATGTATATACTGACTGAGTACCGGGTATAAGGTAGAGCCGCGGCCTATGCCGCGGCTCACAACGTTCCCTCTCGTTTTTCAATTTAATTTTGCGCTCTCTGTAATTAAAGCACGGACCAGGATTATTTATTTATTTATTAGAATGCGCAACTGATTTTGCGTTGATTATTATATGGTCACGCCCTCCAGTGGCCTCCGCCCCCCTCCTGTCCAACACTCGTCCAGGTCCTGGATCCTGGCACCGCACACAAACGGGGGGCTCCGGCCACCCCTCGATTGCATTAAATATTTACCATAATTGAAGTGACAAGCACAAATGCCACTACATCGAAATGGTTTGGAGCTCCCCTGGAGTGCTCTGCCCCCCGTCTCCGTGTCCCCCCATTTTGATGGCAGCAGGAGCCGAGTCGGGATCCGAGAGCCGGCAGCCGGCAGCAGGCAGCAGGAGCAGAATCAGCAGCAGCTGCTAATTGTGTGCAAGCTCATTAACATAACCGCAGGCCAGGCCCAAAATCTACGCCCTCGAGCCTGCTCCTGGCTCCAGCTCCAGCTCCTGCCCTTTGCCCCTGCCCCTGCCCCTGCCCTTTGCCATGGCCCTGGCAATTGCAATATGGCCAGAAGGGGCCGGGAACAGCCTCCAACAAACAGCTGTTGGCCTAAGCGTTGGAGCGAGCTTGAGCGTGGTGTGAAAGCAGTGACAGAGAGAGAGAGAGAGAGAGCGAGAGAGAGAGGGAAAACCATGGAAGGGTGCCAAGGTTCGGGTATTCCTAGACGAGCCAAACAGCGAGCAACAGTTGAAGTTCTAATTGAATTTTCACGCTGGATACAATTCCAAGTATATTATCTGGTAACTGGTGGCCATTCGATATTGAATTTCAAATTTAATTTTAAACTTATGTTCCTCTACATGGACATGTACATACATATGTATGTATGTATGTATTTATAAACAATATCACATTCCTCTTTCGGTCCATTTGTTATACCAATAATCTCTTTGATCTGTCCCATCCCTGTCGCCCTGTCGCCCTGTCGCCCAGTCGTTTTGCTAAATCCCCTGCTCTTTCCACACATACCCACAAATCTTGAGCTGCATTATCCCCATTGTAGCCTTCCCATAAATGTCGAACTGCATATGCATATCTTAATGCTCTACTCTCCGAAAGAAGGGGGAGCGCAACGCATCGCATCGCGTCGCATGGCCAAAACCGACAAAATGAATTATGGCCGCTAAATTGTAAAATATACGCCAAATTCCAATAAATCAAATTCTGGACTGAAACACTCACAGCCACACACACACACACACGCACGCACTCACGAGTGCACATGTACATGAAACCGAAACTCGAAATGAGTTTTTTTTTTTTGTTGTTGTTTTCTTGCTGTGGGGTGGTGTATAAAAATATATATACATACATATATGTATACGCGGCATACATATGCATTATGTTGATAAGAGAGTGGTGGGGGGAGGGAAATTTATGTATATTTATGTATAAATCATGTTGGCAAGTTTTTATGCCTTTCTATTAGCCGAGGCGTCTCCTATAAAAGGCATCGCGATGCCTTCTCCTCTTCTGTGGTTCTTCTTCTCTTATTCTCTCCCACGCCTGCACATTCACGTTGCTTTCTTCTTCTTTCTCTTCTCCGTCTTCTCCGTCGTCTTCTTCTTGTTGTTTGTGAGTGCATGAATATTTATGACGCAACATTTGGAATAAGTGGCACTCATTTTCAATAATCATCTTAAGCAGATTAAGTTAAATGTCAACCATTAGTCATAATGGCCAGTTCTCCTGTACATATGTATGTATGTGTGTATGTATGTGTGTATAGTGTACTCGTGTGTCGCTTACATTTGGCATTCGCATTTCACATTTTATTGCCAAGTTCTGTATAGAAGGCTCCCCCTTCTCCCCCCTCGCTCTTGTTGGAGGAGAAACGCATAAAAATCAGAGAGAGGCGAACAACTCCTGAACCAAGTCGTGGCCATTTATTATAGGGAATTGTTAGGGCTCTGTTGTAAACGCTCAGTACTTCAGCTGTGCCTTTTGCTTACTCTCTTTCTTCTCCTGCCCAATATACCCTCACCCTCCACAAGGTAGTATTAATATTTGACTAAATTCGTTTTAATTTAAATACATATATTACGAGATTAATTTGTGGGAAATATGTATATTCAAATACAATATTTAATATTTTCATAATTTACACACTCGAAGCTTATAAAGAGGTATGAATATTCGTATAAATATTTGAATCAAGATGTGAATATTCGTATTTCTGGGCTTTTTTCTCTAAGTGTCCACTGTCTCTCTTCATATATGTAGTTGCTGGAACGCATAGTATCCAGAACGGATTGATATACCATATACATAGCTGCCATAGGATCGATCGATCGTTGGATGGAAAGATAGGATCTTAAGAAAATGACAACAATCATTTAATCGATGAATTCGAGTTGGATGTTTTTCAGACATCACAGAAGATTCCCTATACAGATTCCCAGGAAATTGAATACCAATCCTAGTGGGTTGCTCATTTGGCAAGGGCATCAACACAGTCGTTCCCTGAATCTCCTTCTCTTGTTTTCCTATTTTTTGTGTGTGTGTGTGCTGCGGATTAGCTGAAAGAACGTCGCTAAGAAAATGTAACATTTTCATTTTGAGTGGTGGAAATGCGTACGAAAAACCTCACCAGATGGTGGGGTGGTGTGGGGCTGTGACGGTGGGGGTGGGGGTGGCTCTGGGTTGGTCAGGTGAAAAGTGGCTGGCTATTAATTTGAGCGCTGTGTCAAATGACATTAGGCATGTTAAGCATTCTGTTGAATCACTTGAGCGCTAACGAGATGCCATTTGAAAAGCTGAAGCTTTAAGCTGACAAGCTCGCTCTCTCTCTCTTTCTCTCTCTCTCTCTCTCCCTTCATTAAAGAGTACAGATTTGGGTTAGTTTTTGCCCGAAATTCGACTTCCATTAATCTTGTGCTGCCTCGTGCTCCCTCTTTGTGATTGCATATCTACATGGCTGCGCTTGCCACAAGAAACTTGCACTTTGCCAAATGCCAACAAGAAAGCAGAGCTAAAACAAGTAGGAATATACTAAATACAGCTGATCATACGACTATAGGATACCCGCTACAGAAGGCAGTACGACTCCGCGCCGCTCTGTGCACCTGCTCCTTGGGATCGATGTGTCTCTACCAGCAGAAGGGTAATGCTTCATTTCCGCTCCTAGTTGCACATCCGCACAGAGACTGTACGGACTGTATATGCCTTTACTCTACTGGGTAGCGGGGTATAATAACCAATTTCAGGGCGGAGGGCCGAAAGCCCTTTATCAGGCTCTGCTCAATATGCAGCTCTGGCTGTGACTTTTGCTCCTTCAGGCAACTTCTTTACCAACTCTGTGCCTGCTGCTCCTGCCGCTCCTCTTGTCTTCCTCTTGCGGTTTTTGGTTATCACAACTCTTAACTCTCTCTGGCCTCAGAGACTCCTTGCTTTTGCTTTCTCCCCTTTCTCCACCCTTGCCTGGCAGGTATGCATCAATTCGTTGCCTAATCTATTTGCTGCTGACTTCACCTGGCAACTCTCTTGACACCCACCGCTCTTTCCCATTCTCTCTCTCTGCCCCTCTCTCTGGCTTTCATCTTGCTGTTCTCTTTCAATGTCTTTGTGTGTGGGGATGTGTGTGTTTGTAATTTAGAACCCTCCGGTTGCTGACAGGCAGAGACGCGTCTGTGCGTGCTGGCTTATCGGGGAGCTTCCCGTTCTCGTCCTCTCGTTCACAGTAGTCATTCGATATGGGAGCGTATTACAAATCAACTCTAGAAAAAACTATCGTCCGTCGCTAGTCGTCATCTTCCCATTTCCCTGAGCATCTTCAAGTGCAATTCGAATGCACTCCCCCTCCCTCTCGCACTCGGACAGGTTACACACCCATAGACATCAATCAGAAGTGAAGCCTGGTGTAAGGAGAGATAGAAAGAGAGAGAGAGAGAGAGAGAGGAAGGAACCTCGGAATAGGAAGGAGCCAGCCGCAACGGAAACCTGTTTGGCTATGCAAACCACAACGCTGACCGCCTGACCCAACAAATTACTCAATTTCATTGTGCCTCTTGCACGAATATCCTTGAATATCCCAGAGTGCCCAGGACACCCCACCCCCCCATATACTCCCAGAGGACGTTTGGGCTCCGCTTCGGACGGCAGGCAGCTGGAGGCAGTCATCAACAATCAACTTGATGACGAGCACAATAAAAATGGAAACCGAAACCCTCGACGACAACGTCGCAGCGTCACTTCGAGCCATCCTGCCATACCGCCCGCCCCCCGCTCCGCTCCGCTCTGCCATGCTCCATCTCGCTCTGTCAAGTTATTTGCTAACTTTTATTAATGCCGAAACGTACGGCAACGATTTACAACGACAATAAAATGCGCGTCCGCCCGCTATCATATCGCACAATGTCGCTCATAGTCATAGTCATGGCACTTGCCGCCGCTATCGCTATCTAACCAAGCCATGCCAAGGCAAGTCTGTGGAAACCCAAGGAAAGCCACCAACTGCGGCGGCTCCAGCACCAGGACCAGCACCAGCTCCGGCTCTGGCTCTGGCTCCAAAGGAACCCAACCCAGAGGCTAAAGAAAAGGCAGTGGCATCCTCTGGTATCCTCTGGTATCCTGACAATGGCAGAGAAGGTGCGGATTTCGATTTATGTGCACTGCACGCAGCACCAGCAGCAGCAGCAGCATTGAAGTAAGAACAGCAGCAGCAAAGTGTTGAAGCTTAACAATTGATCGACTGTTTATTACCTGATACTCTCGCTGATACTTTCGCCCTGTTTTTACACTTTTACGGTGAGCAATTCGTTTTGATTTGCAAAATCTGACACTCATATGATCAAGAACTGCCGCAAAAGATGCACTCATAAAGCTTTGTTTAAGTCAAGCAAAGCTTTTGGCTCCTCTCACTATCGTCACTCAACGAAGAAACGAAAGCTTAGCTCTCTTATTTTCATTATCCGTATTTCTGTGAGCAGACGCCTCTCTTTGTCACTCTGTGTCTGTCATCCTCTCCGATCTGCTGGTGCTTTACGATAACGGGATTTGATTGAGTTTTTGCCTTATGAGCATACCCCTCATTATTTACACTCCAGAGGGTATAGCAAATAAAAAAATGACTTGGGCTCCGTCCGATTTCCGTCCCTGGCAGACACACAATGCATGGAATGTGAAAATCTTAAAGACTTTTGAATTGCCAGCCATAAATGCGCATTTATTTCTATGCTCGAGTTACAGGCACTGGCAGTGGCAGTGCCGGAGGAGACACAGTGTGTGTGAGTGAGAGAGAGAGATGGGAGCCCGGCAGCCTGCGTCACTTTGTCTCATTTTTGTGCTTCGCTGACAAATGCAGCCGTGCATATGCTGCCGCTGCCGCTGCCGTCGCTGCTGCTGCTCGCCCACACACTCACACACACACACACAAACACACACACGTGCCCTCCTCCGCTCTTCGTATTGAGTTATACGCTCATTCCAACTGCTATTCTCTCCTTCTTCCACCCACTCTCTGCTGGCAGTCAACGCATATTGGTAGCTAAGTTATCGCATTTGCGACAACAATGCGCCGTCCGCAGCAGAAAGAGAGAGAGAGAGAGATAGATATAGAGAGTAGGACAGCAAGAGTGAGAGATCTGCGATGGAGCAGTTGGACTCGGATTTGGAATCGGAATTGAAAGCCCGAGTGGAAGGAAGCTCCTGCAGTCACAGTCACAGTCGCACTAGAGCATCGGATCCCACTGTCCCAGATGACGGCTACACAAAGAGAAACTCAGTCGCTTGAGCACATTTTACAGAAAATAAGCTTTACGAAGTCCTCTCCTGTCATTTCGCACCACTTTTCTACATTTTTGGACTCAATCTTTGCCCAAATAGGGAGAAGACGGAACGTTTGAACGTTTTTGATGCATTTCCCAAGGAGATTATAGATTTGATTGAGGATTTTCTTTCAGTGCATGGCATCTCTTACACTTGCTTGCATATTTTTGCCATTTGAATTTGTAAAATCAACATCCATTAATCTGCACTCACACTCGCCATCCTGCCCCTGCCCCGCAGCATGCCACCACACCGCTTTGTAGCTCGCCCGGCAACTGCATCTTCTTCGTTGGCTCGTTTTGCATGCTCGGTTTCATTTTTGGAGTCGCGCGGAGCTGCTGCAGCAGCCAGAAAATATGAAAAATCTTCTAGTTCTACTAGAAATACTAAAAAGAAGAAGGAGAAACTATCGCAGGGACTGCCAGGGACAGGGACAGAGGCAGAGGAAGAGGCAGAGACGAAGGCGGACGAAGAGAAGCCCAAGTGAAAAAGAAAAGCTGTGGCAGTCACTGCCAGTTGCCATCGTCAGTTAGCATCGTTTGCGATAGTCTGGGCGACGTCATCCTGCCCGTCCCGCTCTATGGTGGCACTGCTCCTCTGCTCCCCACCTCTTCATCCTGCAACCAACTGCCGTTCTCCTCTCGGCTCCACATCGTTTGCTGGTTGCATTATTTGCATTTTACGAGTTGCCTTTCGCTGAAGGAAGGTTGGAAGGTTGCCACGCTCCTCTGCCACGTTAAGCAGACGGAGGGGAAGGGGAGCGTTGCGGGGGTACGAGGAGTATGTGTACGGCAGAGTGATGAAAGTGTGTTAGCATTCCGATTTTGGTTGAGGCTGAAACGACCGCTCTAATGAGCTTCAACTTTGATCGTAAACTGTCCATCCATCCCAGCAAATCCCAGCAAATCCCAGCCATCTCAATGATTAAAGTATTAAATTTGAAGCGGATTGAAAGGAACTCGAGAAAAGACTTAAGGATCTTGTGCGCAACGACTTACCGCTCGACATGCCCCTATAAGATCGATTGCATTTTTCAGCGTAAATGAAGAGGAAGGAGCACAAATACATATGTATCTCCCATGGGTACATATTTTCATATCATTCAATATGAATGCCCTGCCTGGGGTTCGAATTTCCCTTACCGCTCGACATGCCTCAATTATCGCCTGGCCGTAGGTGCTCCATTCCATCCATTGCATCCTCTGCTGCCAACGCTATCGTCCACGTCTCCACCTTTCAGCCATCTCCGGCAGGGGCGACGAGGCCTGCTGCTGATGCCCGCTGGCATCGTTCCTTGGCCTGGCTCTCCCGGCTCTTCTGCCTGCCTCCTCCGCACGGTCTCCCCATAGTTGCCCCCGTTGCCCCCGTTGCCGTTCCCCAGCTGCCCCGCCTGCCGTTGTCAACATCGACGGAAGTGCATGTGTTTTTCCGTTGGAATAACTCCATTGTGTGTTTCAGTGCAGTCGGGCGAGCATCAGCGGGGGTGGTCTTGGTCTACCACCCACACCCAGACCCACACCCACACCCACGCAGACGACGTTCCATACTCTGGCCTGATCCCATTGCTACGGCAAAAATTGGGACAACTGATACGTATGCGTAACGTAAGCCAAAATCCGTTGACATAACGTAGCTCTCTAGCATTTAGAAGAGCAGCAGACCGAAGCTGGATGCTCTCTGAACCCCTTTTTGGGGCTTCGCCTATAATCCTGAGAGGAATTGCTCTAAAAGGTCTGTTGTGAATACTCCTTTGCTCCGACAGAGGGATGGCTCTCTCTCTCTCTCTCGCTCGCTCGCTACCCCCCTTACAGGTCTGACATTTTGGGGTCGTTTTGGGGCCCTTTCAAGCATATAAAAACAACACATTTCCGAGGGTTGCGCTGCAGCTTAAAGCTGCACCCACGACTCGACTCGACTCACTGACAAACTGTTGCCACTTGTGTTCTTGTCATGAATTATTGTTGACGCCGGCTCTGGGCTCTGGCAGCGGGAGAACGAGCGCCCCGAAAGAACAAAAATGAGGCCGCCAAAACGGTCCAAAAGAAATTTAACCAGAGAAATATAGAAAGAGACAGGCACACACAGAGAGAGAGAGAGAGAGAGAGAGAGAGGGAGAGGGGGGCTAGAGACAGAGAGAAAATCCAATTCCAAAGGCATAAATCATGGCCAAAAGTTGCAAGGCTTTTTAAGCGACATAAATACAATAACTAACCAGAGGGAAAAATATAATTGCAAATGGCCCAAAAGGCCACACACACAGTCCTCCGACATCCCGGCACTCCGACTCCGATTCCGACTCCGACTCTGGCCCCAAGAAGGCCAACTAAGCAGGATCCTTTGCTGTTTGGCTGTATGTAGTTGTTGCTATTGTCCTTATTATTATTGTGGGCCCAGTTTCAAGTGTCAAGCTGTGGCTAAGCGACGGAGTGGGGGCTGTGGTGGGGGCCAGCAGCATTCACATACCAAACATAAATTGCTGAAAAGTGTGAAGAGAACATAATTGTAACATTCCTTGTTTTGGCCCAAAGCAATGCACCACCAAACACCCATACCCCATACCCCAGAGCCGAGCACCGAGCACCGAGCACCCGGCAACCACCAAAGGCAGCCAGCACCAACAACCAAGTGGAGTCCTGAACACAGTCAGACATGGGGCCGGGACAGGCCAGGATGTTAGAAGGCCTGAATGCCAGAATGCCTGCCTGCCTGCCTGCCTGCCTGTTGTTCTTGTTGTCGGCCTGCCTTTTTCAAGCATTCAATTATGTATGTCTGCGATCCCTGAGCCTGCCACAAGCACACTCCTGCCACACACACACACACACACACACAAACACCCACAGAGAGAGAGTGGGACATACAGACAGACCGAAACGAGGCAAAAGTTTTGTAATGCCCGCCAAAAAAAAAAAATAACGAAGAAAGGAATGAGGCCTAGTGGAAGGGCACCCAAAGGTGTGAAGGGTGTGTGCCACACTGAACGGAGATGACTGCCAAGCCAAAGGCGACTATTTGTTGTTGCTGCTCTCTAGGAACTGTGGGGTATATAAGCTATCAAATGAGATGTGTCTCAAGATAAATGATGCTCAGAGTGGGAGTTTTGTCTTAAAGGAATGATCTTACTTTGGTGACCACGAACATATGGAGATTATCCGTCTTTGGTGACCCCAATCCGTTTTCGGGAAGGATAATAGAGAGATCTAACTGATAACTTCAAGATTTAACTGAATTCCAGGATATATAATTCTTATATGTGACCTTGGGTATACTTTTTTAGAGGTTCTATTCTATTATAATGTCTTATGATCACCGCTCCTTAGGTTTTAGGGTCTGACCTGGAAGATACTGGATTACTGCTCCCCAAGTGCATCTGCTATTCGTTTTGTCATGTGGATCTCTTCAATTATTCTTGTAGATTATGCCGTTTGTTTTTGTTATTGTCGCTGGAGCGCCATAATGTAAATGTAGCACAAACCTTTTTTATAACATAAAGACAGGCAGACAGACAGACAGACAGACAGCCAGCAGAAACAGGACAGCACACACATGGAGAAAGAGCGAGAGATAGAGATGGAAGGACGAGTTATGTGTGAGCTTTCGCTTTTTGTTGTCCTGTGGTTCAGGACTCTTTAGAGCCAGGCCGGGAGGTCGGCGTCGGCACAGGCACAGGCACATAAAAAATAACAAGAAAAACTGGACCAAAAGGGTACAAGAGAGAGCTAGAGAGAGAGAGAGATAGGGACGGGTCTGTAAAGGGGGGTAAGAGCAGTCAGTGTCAGCTGTTTGTTGGCCAAAATATGTGTGCGGAAAAACTTTGTTCTCTCTTTTGACTTTGCCATTTAATTTCCAGCCAGCTTTCGAGCAGCACTTCAACTGTGAAATCAGCAAATGGCATCAGAAGTACGATTATATATATGAATATTGCATGTGTGTGCGTGTGTGTGTGTGTGTGTCTGTGTGGTGGGGGAAGGGTTGCTCAAAGTTTATCTACAATTTCGATATACATGTATATGCATATAACCAATATATGCCTACTATAAGAGAGAAATCATAGCCAAACCAAATCGAAGAAACTGAATAATTTGTGAAAGACCAAAACCCAAAACCCGAAACTTATTTTCGGGTGAGTGGCTGACATTTGCTTTAAGTGCTTGATTTATGGCCATTTGAATTGCCAGATACATAAATATTTCAGCTCTGACAAATGGAATTAGGACAGTACGGATGAGAGAAGGCCAAGACAAGCGGGGCGGATTATTATAAGCCATACAACGGGGGAATTAGAAGATAAATTGTGGCCACAAATGTAAGCTTACCAACATGGCCATATAGTACATATGGCTGTACGTTTCGGATGGGAAGTACTCTCTGGGCCTTCATCTTCATCTTTGGGGATCATTCAGGTCTGCCGTGAGCAGTGGTAGTAGTTGCAGTGGGTTTTTGGTCAATGGGTCATCTGGAAAACCGATTTCTGCCATCAAAAGTGTCCACAAAGCGAGTCCGAAATGTGGTCCCAGAGGGGCAACAAAGGACTGGGCCTGGCCTGGGCTGGCATGGCCTGGTTCTGAAAGAAACGAGGACCGAAATTCCCGTGTCCCGTTCAAAGAAAACTGCAGCGGAAACCGGAATTTCCAGCGCAAGATGTCAACCCTGTTAACCCTTCGCAAAAAACTCCAACGAAAATTGAAAGAAGCTCAACCCCAGAGGGGGAACCAGGGAACCAGAGGAACCCTCATCAGACAGTGGAAAAAAAGCCGAAGCCTGGATGGCCGGCCAACTGTGACCCCTGCCTGCCGGCCCGCCCGCCTGCCCGCCTGCCCGCCTGCCTGCCACATCCCCACACACTCGCCACGGCACTGGCGGGGAAAAAGTGGAAGGCATTTTCTTCTAATAACTGCGCAGGAAAAAAAAAAGAAGAAAAACGAGACGTGAAAATGAAAACGCAGAAAAACGAGACAGCGGCAATTTCGCTTACAAAATTGCCAAACCAAAAAGGACTTTGAATTCCAATTGCAAAAGAGGGGTCGAGGCGGGACAGGAGCAGACGAGGTTTAGGGAGGATTCTGCTCGTCAGCCTTAAAAACGCAACCGCAGAACATGCACAGACGTGCCACGCCCCCACACACACAGCGGACCAACATAAATCATAGACAACAACAACAACAAAACCAACAACAAAATGGAAGAGAAAAGTGCGCACCGGCAACAAAAAACTTTCAATATCAGCAATGCAAATTTCGGTCGGCCAGAGGGGAGGTTATCGAGGGGTAAGGGAACTGATGACGCAACGCCACCCAAAGGCAAATGTTGGACTATTGAAATCTATGCAGCAGAAGCCGCAGCAGCACTAGCAGCACCAGCCGCCAGCCGCCGGACGAGTCATCAACGATGAGTCAATAGGGCCAGAGTCCCTTTCCGTTCCGTTCCGTTCTGTTCCGTCCCGTCCAGGACCCCTCGGGTCACAGTGGACAAAAGTGCATTGCGAAAAAGCAGCGGGGATGGAATTGCATTCGGGGGAAATCCGTGATGTAAAGAATTTTTTTTGGTTAAGGGAAATGAGTGCAAGTTTTGTGTGAAAAAGTTGGAAAAGAGGAACAAATGAAGTTCCAATACAGAATATGAGAAAGTTTTTAAAAAGGAAATTGGTGGAGCGCCACGTAGCCTCTGGGAAGACAGGGGATGGGATCTCCACGCAAATTTCCCCCGATTTGCATTGCATTTGAAACCACTGTGCCGTGCCGATCGGCGGTTTTGGCCAGAGGGTAACTAGTAAGTTCCTGGCCGTCGAGGTCCTCGGTCCTCGGTGCTCGGTGCTCGGTTCTCCCTCTGTTCACTCTCCAATTTGAAGAGCTTTATGCAAACGTCTTTTGCATTGATGAGAATGCAAAAAGTGCGGACAGACGGCGAGACGGGTGCGAGGGGTTGGCGAGGGGTTGGCGAGGGGTTGGCGAGAGGTCGAGCTTTTGTCGAAAGTAATTAAAAATGCTGCAGTTGATGCTTAACTAGTTTTTAATAAGTTTTTAATTAAAAATAAATATGCATTTGTGTGTAAAAAATGATGTACGGCAGATGCCCAAACGAAGGACCGACGTCCGCCCCAGCCCAGCACGTGACGTTGGTTGGTCGGGGGCAGATCCCACTCCCACTCCCAGACCCACTCCCAGACCCATACCCATACCCAGACTCCGGCCACGTGGCCATGCCGCTCCGCTCTAGTCCGCTCCAGGGTGGGAATTGTGAACACATCATCATCGCCATCATTATCTTTTTCCTCTCCACTGTTTGTGCTTCTCATTACATGGCGTGTAGACAGGGCAAACAAAATTGAATTAGCATAGCAGAGCAGCGAGTGAAGAAAAAATCACGCATACGCCACCACCACCGCCACGTCTAGGGAGGGCTCGTCCTTGGGGGCGGGGTCTCCTCGGGGATATGAGTTCCCCAGCTCTGGCTCCTGGTCCCATCCAGCCTCGCCAGATGTCCTACAATTGCCCTCAACAATGGTAAGTGTTTGAAATGGCAGAAGATCTAAGCTCTCAGCATAGGTGGCTTATCGCATGCCTTATTTTATCCGTTTGTTATTTGCAGTCGAGCAGCAGTCCGTACCATTTTGAAGGAGTTTCGATCGTTCGCTTTATGATCAATGGGGAAATCCCCCCCATAGATTAGCCTGCCAGTCGGTGTATCTGCAACTCATCTGATCTGGGAGGTACTAGATGACACCTCCGTCTAACCTTTCTCTGGCCATACTTCAGCATGACAAACTCCCCGTGTTAGCCGTAATTCCTTGGCCAAGTAAACAAAATATTGTAAATGCAGGCACCTTGGATTAGAGTGGTTCCAGTGAGTGGGTCTCAGCCTCAGTCTCAGTCTCCATCTTCATCTCCACCACCCACCCCCTAGGCCCTAGGCTATGATTCTAGGGGATGAACTGTAGGTGGGGGGTGTGTGAGATGAGGTGAGGGTTGCCTTGGTATTTGCTTTCACTAACGAATGCAGGCGGTTCTCTGGAGGTCTCTCTGGAGGCTTCTGGGTCGCTCCTCCTTACCCCTGCCCCCGCTCTCTAAGCGTGGCACGGCTCAGAGATGAATTCAAGCGCAAAATTATGTAGCCACACATAGATACACACGCACACAGACAAAGAGCCATGGCCGTGTGTCTGTGTGTCTGTGTGTGTGTTTGTGGGACAATCAAGCAATGAAATTTCATGCGTTTGCACATGCGTTTGCCCTTGGACGTCGACGTCGACCCCCCGCATAGCTTAAGTTGGATTTGGAGTATACCCCTCACACCTAACAGCTGCCCCCCCCCCGCCCCGCCCCGACAGCATCCAACCATCCCCGCACCAGAAATACCATCCATCCAGCCACCCACCTAACCTCTCGCTTCATAAACAAGCAACACATTTTCACTTCCTTTGAACCTGTTAGGAATTTTAAAATAATTTTTACTTTTTATTTATTTTTTTCTCTTTTTTGGTAGATTATCCGCTTTTAGCCTGGGCCACGCCTACGTCCTGCACGCCTCAATGCCACACAATGCACAAAGAGCACGTACCAAATAAACAGGAGAAGGAGGCGGGCTGCTGTGGGCGGGGCCTGGCCTGGCCTGGCCTGGCTAGTGATCCCATCGTCCGTTGTGTGCAAAAATATTACTTGACTGACATTTAAATTAACACAATCACAGTTATTGGACGCTCAACTCCAGTGGTTCGGGGTCGGATTCGGATTCGGGCATGGGCATGGGATCCGTTGGCCTGAATTGGAATTCGTGTTCCATCTCAAAAAGTCACTCCACTAAAAAGCAGAGAATGAAATTTCCACCTAAAAAAATGGAAAGAACAAAAAATTAGGTTACACAAAAAACTTGATGAATCTTTTGTTTGGGACTTTGACTGCTTTGCCATGAGTGGGTGGGTGGCAGTGGGTGGCTTATCCTTGCTCAAAGCGGAGTACGTGAGAACTCCATGTATCTGCAATTGATATTTCTGCAATTGAATGGAAGGTAATCCACTTCGGTCCAGAGCCACAAAAACGAGGAGATTGAGGGAATTGTTGGAGAGTGTCGTTCGGAGCATTTCCATTTCAATGATTACGTTCGTTCTTCGGCCAAGGTTGGTGATGTAAGAGCATTCCAGTGAATCCTAGTTTACTTACGAATTCCTGGGACTTTCAGAGATTCGTAACAGCGAGCCGTTACACCGCCCTGTAACAGCGAGCCGTTACATTGATCGGTAACAGAACATGTTAACATTTTGCCATGCGAAAGCCTGCAGTTGCTCTGAACAAAAAGGTAGTACGAATATTTAGTTATGCCAGATGTTCGGGTAATACTTAACACAGTAAATAGAATCCATGTAAGCGTACAACCAGATGAAAGACCCGATGTACATTGATATTCTTTAGTGCACATCTTGCACCTATGGTTGATAAAACTCATTTTCCGACTGACTTCATTTCTCATCTATGGATGTTCTACCTAGCATCTCGGACTACAACACAATGTCACGATGCTCAGACGAGATGCTACCATGTTTGGGGTAGGGTATACGAGTATGTATGTATGTATGTATGTATTCCCAATTGAGTTGATAAATGTTCAATTAAAACTTCAAACTGCCGCCCAATTCAAACTTAACATTTGCTTTTTGTCTTTGACTGCACTATTGTGACATTTTTTTTGGGTGGGCCAAACATTTGACCCGCAGTCGAGACGGGACGGGAAGGGAAGGGACGTGACGGTTGTGCGGGTGAACGATGGGGGGGGGAGGGGAGTAGGCGAGTAGGCGAGTGTGTCGCTCTATCTATCCATCTCTATCCCCATTCTCAGTCTCTATCCCCTTCTCTGGTCGACTTATGCGCGTGGGCGTTTTTTAATCAAAATGTAACAAGCCAAAAGCAAACAAGGATGGTCCTGCCCTGGTCCTGGCCAGACCCTCCCCCCACCTCTTACCCCCTCACTGTGTGAGCCAGGACAGAGCTCATGGCCTGGATTAGTAGTGCAACAAAAAAAGGAAAGGTCCGAAAACAGATAACGAGAGTTGGAAGCCATAGAAAAGATAGTTCTTGTTGCCTTTTCTTGCTGCACACTTTTTATTGGACTTTATGCGCTTTTGTGCCCATCCTCCTCAGACCCTTCGGTGTTTGCTTTGTTCAAAGGGAAAAGGATAGCGAGAGAGAGAGAGAGAGAGAGAGAGAGGGGAGCGCGGAAAGGTAGCAGCAACATCATATAAAAACCCATGGCCCCGGGACAGGGCAACTCAATAAGCGGGGACCCAAAGAAATACACCGAAATGAAATCAAATGAAGGGGAAGTCTTACTAATTTCGCAGGCCTCCTTTGCCCTCAGGTTGATTAAATATGAAGCAAACCGATTGAGGATCTGTGAGGGTTTCCCGGGTCCGGGCTTAGGTGTGGGTTCGGGTGTGGGTTCGGCTACGACTCAATTGTTTACCTTATACGGCCAATTTGTGACTAAATCGAAGTCGGAGATGAGCAGCCAAAGGCGGGGCTAAGCTGCGTGTAAGCTCTTGAAAGCGCCACTTCATCAGACTCTGGTAATCGGAGAAGGAGGAGGAGCAGCGGGAGCGGGAGAGACAGCCCTGCCCTGCAGAGTCCTAGCTTGAGTCCTTTGTTGGTCAGTTCAGAAATTAATTAACCAGGAACACACAGGGCATAGTTTCAATAGCTGCTTCATCTGCTGCTGCTGCTGCAGGAGTGGAAGTCCACAGTCCGGCTCATCCTGGCCATACAATAAAACAATAACAGCCCCAGAGTTCCAGCTGCCAATCCTCCTGGCCACACACCCCGAGCCACCCGGACAGCCCAACAGCCCAACACCCCACCAGCATCCACCGCTTACCCCTCATCAACACATTACAAGCCACTCAATAAGCTGCCATCGACGGCGCCTAAAGTGCCAAGAACACACACAAATGGAGGCGGACAACGATGCTGATGCGGATGCTGAAGCTGATGCTGACGACGATGATGATGATGATGATGATGATGATGATGATGATGGGGCCGATGATCGGGATGATGAAGCCCCAGTAGCTGTAATTTGCAGCGTTCAGTTTTGGTTCAAAGGCGTCAGGGCCCATTCTAAGAGCTTCTGGGCGGGGGGAGAGGAGAGGAAAAGGAAGAAACCTTTTGTTCTCTGACCTCATTGACTAACCAGGCTCTTCTAACAATGTGAAGGCTTCAAATGCCTTTTCTATGGAAACATTCGTCCATGTGGCGAAGATTTTTGTGCTGGTCATCATCGTTCTCACGATGACGAGGCTGGACATTGGTCAGTACTGGGTTAAGGTAAGACAGAGGGTTGATTGGAGAGTTCACACAATGGGTTTAGAATATATATATGTAGATGCTTATGAAATATATAGCCAAACCATCCAAGACTCTCTTTAAACGATGAACCAATCGATAAACTATCATTAACTAATTGATTGCGGTAAACGGTAATCGTGTTGCCAACTTTTCGTACCACTCACGCATCATTCTAAACGATATTGGCTCTGGCTCTCGTTCTTTCCGATTGTAATCAACTTCCTCTATGCCTAACGACGTGTCTGCCCCTCCGTGTGACGTCTTTGTCTTGGGCAATGGCCCTGACTTGGTCAGATGCTCCTCCTGGAGAATGAATGTGTGTCCCCTCCGCTCCCCTACATTCTCCACTCTTCATTCCCTATTCTGTTCTCTTCATGCGTGTGGTATTAAAAACAAAAGACCCATAAAGATTATGTCAAAAACAAACTATTCAATTAAGTAACTAAACTAACTGACATTGGCAACAAAAGGCACACTGGATGAAGACGATTTGGACGGTTTCTGGTGCCTTCCACACATGCCACACATGCTTTCCATACCACTTCCACTTCCACTCCCACTCATCCACATGCCAGCTGTTGGAGCAAACTTTTGGTCTTTGTCAAGTCAAACACACAACAGAAATTACAGAAACGTCTTGGCCTGGACCCTTCTTTCTTTTTTGCTTTATTTGCATAGCAGGGAAAGAGATGGACAGACAGACAGAGAGAGAGCGATAGAGAGAGAGAGAGAGTAAGAGTTCAACTTGAGTTGAGATGAGGAATGGCTGATTTCGTATCTTCTTTTCTCTTCAGTTGCATTGGGAATTTGTCTTAAGAAAATATAGCTAATATTCTTATCAGAGGGTACGATTGGGGTGTATAGATTCGATGGAATCCTTGAATCTGCTGGGGCAACAGAATGTTCTCTTGAGATTGGATCACAGAGCATTCACTGGATCGACTCCCCATCCGGTTACAGTCTTCCTTCGTTCTGGACAGCACATCTCGTATGGTACACAGGACTCATGTCGTCTGTCCAATCTCTGTCTGTGGAGTACTCCGGCGGAGTAGTGGACGGAGCCAGTTATTGGCATTATTAGCAAAAGGCTTAGGGCAGGACGCGTGTCAGGGCAGGGCAGGGCCCGTTGGCATGAGCCTGGCCAGAACGATGGCATGGCTGGAGCGGCTGAAGGCGGAGTGGAGTCACTGCCACGTGTCATAAAATAAACAATAATCCGAGGCAGCGCCTGCCATTCCACATTGCTGCACAATAAATTGTATCTAATAATGCGCGCCGTGCAATAGAACAAACAATCAATCAATAGACAATATTTTCTCCTCTTCAGGATTTTCGTTTTCGATTCCGATTGCCTTAAAACAAAAGGGCCAGGAACAATGAACACAGAACACAGAACAGAGAACAGAGCACACAAAAAACAAAAAAAAATTGGAAAAAAAACGATAGAACTTGTGTAAGGAGTAGGAAAAAGATAAATATTTATACCCGGAGCGCAGTGCAGGCGACGCTCGACTTGTTTTTTCAGCTTCGTTGAGCGTATAGAACTAGATAGGAACATCGGTGGGTGGTCGGAGGGGGGAGGGGGTTGGTCCATCCATCCATCCATCCGTCCAAAGGGGTTGGGCTCTAAGGTGGGTAAGAGCATTTGTAGATAATAAAAAACAAGTAGGTAAATACAATATAAATGCTGGTAGCTTCGCCCTCAGCCCTCTCAGTCGCTGTATCTTCTGCCTTTGCTCTGTGTATCTTACAGATACAATTCGGCTGCAGCAGTGGCACTGGCACTGGCACTAGCACTGGCGCTTCAGCCAGCACTTTTATTACATGCGACTTTTCTACAATTTGTGGAGCCAATGTCTTCTCCTGCTCCGGCTGCTGCTCCGGCTGCTTCTCCGGCTGCTTCTCCGGCTGCTCCTGCTGCTGATGGCCGAGGGGCCAAAGTGTTTGAATTCACTGGCAAAGCGGAAAGGCAAAGAGAACGAAATGAACTACGACCCATCCAATGCCCGGACGGGAGTTCAGAGAAGGTTGCCGTTGCCGTTGCCGTGGTCGTGGCCGTGCCCGTTGCCCCTCCCACCTACTCAACCACCCAGAAAGGTTCACAGTTTTCCGTTTTCTGCTGCGATGGCATTCTTATTTATAAACCCCAAGGCAAAGCTGCGGAAAGGAAACTACCTTGGGATGGAGACTCTCGTTATCCTGGCGGGCATAACAACAAGATGCTGATGGCCGACACGGACGTTCGATCAAATCGGTAAACAAATGTGAACAAAAGTTCGATTAGGATGTGGGGAAATGCTCCTTGGATGATAATGGATAATGCTAGAATCGGTATACTGGAACGGATGATAATTACGAACCTCCAGGAATATCTAGGAGTACCTTACATGCTCTGTCCTTCTGTTTGAGTTCTTCTTTCCTGGAAAAGTGATCTTTCTCCTCGCCTAAGACCGTTTACTTTGTTGTTGGCTTCTGGGATCGACTCAGCTGCCCAAATCCTTGGCGAACAGACTATATATGTATATATGATTGATCTTTGATCTTGAAAAGATACACATATCATTTTAGTTTCTCTTCCTTTTCACTCTGCTGTTAGGACTCCTAATCACTTCACCCAAGAGCATCTTCGAGTCCTTAAGCAGCAGCATCTTTCTTCAGGGAATGCTCCATTGGCTCTGGCGTAAGCCCCACAAAGAGACAGCTTCAGTCCAGAGAAGGCGAGAGGAGGAGGCGGGGGTGGAGGTGGAGCTGGAGAGTGTGCCAGGGCTGGCCATTTCAGTTCTGCTAAGTAGTGGGCAATTATTTTTACGACAACTAGTTAAGGGGTGCCCCAATGTGTGTGTGTGTGTGTGTGTGTGCGTGTGTGTGTAGGGGGGAGGGGTGGCGGAGTTGCCACTTAAATTTGCTACTCACTTCTAATTGCGGGTTTTTCCTATCCCCAAAAGAGAGAGAGAGAGAGCGAGAGAGAGAGAGCAGCAGAAGCAGAAGCAGCAACAATGGTAAAAGGAAAACAATGTAAGAAGCAGTGCCAGTGGCAGTGGCAGTGGCAGCAAAACGGATAGCTGGGGCAAAATGTATGTGTTGATGGCTCAGATATGAAGTTGAAGTTTGCTTCACTCTCGTGGAGGGAGGGGCAAGCGGGTTTATTCGAAATAAATACATGAGGGCTCTCGCAACAAAGCAAAGTTAACTTGCTTAAAAACTTGCCAAAGATAATGAGTTCCTTAAGATAGATGTATCCTAGTACTACCCCTACTCCTACCCCCACCGCTGCTATGACCCTGTGGCCGTGTGCAACATTCGTATAAAACATAACTCAAACTGTTTGTTTTTATGGCCAGGACTCTGGCTCCCAACTGTGATAATGATAACGAGGGAGCACAAAGAAGCATTCATCCAAGCTGCACCCAAGGGTCCTTTGAGGATGGATGGATGGATGGCTGAATGGAGATGGGGATGCGGATGGGGATGCGGGGATCTGTCGGGTCAAGTATTAGAATTCTGTTTGAGACATTGTTGATGGCTCGAGGAGTCGTCGTCTGTGTCTTAAAAACTCTCAGCGAGTGTATCCCAGAGATAAGCTGTCTCTCTCTCTCTCTCTCTCTCTCTCGCTCTCTCGTTGTCTTCTCTTTGTCTCTGAATGCTGTGCCATAAGCTGAAGTAATCAAAGTTGAAAATTCTGTCTATATTTTGGCAAGTAGAAAGAATGTAGAAAGTCAGCGGAACTTTGCCTAATTCGTTCAATTTTTTGCTTAGAATTTTTACAAATTTTAATGAATATTACTAGCAATTTTCGGCATGTGATTAGACCCAATTTCGGTTGATCACTGATCAGCAAAAAACAATAGCGATAAGTCCTTAAGGTGAGTATTTTTGGATAATTGGAGAACTCTCTCTTTTTAGTGACTTTTAAAGTAGAAAGAATATAATTTAAATTGAAAGCAATTTCCTTTCTAATTAGCTGGACGAAAAAAAAAACAAAAAAACTTAGACATTTGAACCAATTTGGAAATCTACAATCCAATTTGTTTTACTCGTAATCCACCGGAAATTGCCTTTGCCAAATAGAGAAGATTACCAAAAGGATTAATCTCCATTTAAATATTTATATTTATATGAAATTATAATATTTCATTTATTTTGCACATTCCACACAGTAGTATATGTGCATATGTGTGTGTGTGTGTGTGGGCCATGCGGGTGTTACCGTTACTAATTGAAATGCTTTGATGACGTGGCCGTTGACATTTTTTAGATTTTTAATTAAATTGCTGTCAAACAGTTTTTTTTGTATTCCAGATATTTTTCATTCACAGTTGGATGAGTTTTATGAGGGATTTTCATCACCCGCCGCAATTGTGGTCCCCCGCTCCCCCCCCTCTGCTTCCCCTGGCCGTTTTCCCTTAAGAGCAAGTGTCAAATTATTACATGCTAACTAATTTTGTGTACGTTCATGTGTTTTTTTTTTTGTATTTTTGGGTTTTGGTGCGGTTTTGTTTTTTTTTGTGTCTAAAGCTTATTTTCGTTGTTGTGTTTGCTTTTTCTGAGAGTGTTCTGTTCGACCACAAAATTGAAATGTTTTAATTGAAACTAAATGTTGCCCCTGTGTATTGCTGGCAAATAAAACAAGGGCCAGAACACGAGCAAACACACAAGTTGGTCGAAAGCAATAACAGGGGCGCACACACACGAATAATAATTACATCGAATGCAGTCCAGTCAGCCAGTCATCCAGCCATCCGTTCCCGACCATTTCTATGGGCAGGAGGACACTGCACAGGAGTCCATCACAATACAGTGCGAGTATATTCCGGAAATCCGCTTAGCAACTCCTCCACTCCCGCATTTATGGGTGCTGCTGCAGCCCCCCCCCGTCCCTGCTTATCCCATTTGTTCCATTTTCCCCCTCCCCCCCCATGCAGAACTGTATCGAATTGCAATCGAATGGCGATTAACAGAGAGTCCAAGGCTATACCAAGACCCGGCCAGTGGCCAGTGGCCATTGGGTGGATGGGTGGATGGGAATGAAAAGCTTCGCCAAATTTAATTGCATATCTTCACGGCTCTTTTTGTGGCGTTATAATTTTCGTGTGGTCTTTTTTAGGAATTTCCCCATTGCAAAGCGTTTAAAAAAGGCCAAAAGCTTAAGCCCCCCGTGCGGTCAACAAAAAGCTGGCCGCAATGGGAAAAATAAATACGGGCTCAGGCTGTTGGATGAAACAGGACCACGACGGACGAACGGACGGACCCGACTGCTGTCCTTTGGGTCCCTTTCAGACACACAAACACACACACACACACAAACAGAGCACATAAAAATGCATTAAATAAAATTTGTCATATAAATCTTGCAATTTATATGTTTGTGTTGGGCTGTGCGAGGGGGCTGATGGGGGAGTTGGCCTGCAGTAGCCCGAAAAATGTAATTTACAGAGCAGAAGCTTGAGGGAAATCAGAGGGTAGCAAGGAGGATGTGCCAGACTTGTACACAAATTTAAGTCGAGTTTCATGCAGTTTTATTCCTACAATTTCTTAATATTTTTTAAATACATTAATAATAAGAATAAATATAGAATATATTTATTTCTAATGTTAGCAAGTCTACGCACTCTGTTAGCGCCACTGTTAAGTTCGCCGCTGTTTAACAGAGCTGTTCGTTGGCGAGAAGCTACCAGCTGTTAACTATTACAGTTTTTCGTTCATCTTTGAAATACGTTTAAGTGTAAAATTAAGGAATGTAAATGCAATTTGTACAATGCAGTTACATTATAGTAGTTTGTACTATTTTTTGTAAATGAATTCAATGAATATCGTAGAGTACTGAATGGCAATGGGTAGCCAACGGTGCCATCAGTTGCCTTCGTTCACTCTTTTTTTGCTTTCGCATGTCATCTAGAGGCGAGTTGCCGTATAACTCATTAAGAGCGCTTGTCGCAGGTGCTAATTCGTTAAAATGGAAATCAGAATTTTCCAATTAAACTGCGGATAATAAATTGGCCCGAACCAAACCATACATATATACACACTCCGTGAGGGGAGGGGGGATAACGGAAAGGAAACTTTTTGGGGGTTGGCCAGCAGCAGCAGCAGCTGCTGGGGCCCTCGGCCCCTTGGCTCTGTGTGGGCTATGGGCAGAAAGGAAATAAATTATAAATACGCCGGAAGTTCCAAGTCAGCATGAAAGGGCGCAAATACACAGGGCATGGCAAGGCAGGGCATGGCAGGGCAGGACGGCACGACCCTCATGGCCACCGCCCAGCCCTCACCCACAGGTTTGCATTTCCCGTAAGCTAGCTAATTTGTAAAAAGCTGTTGACCAACAGCAACAGCAACACACCCGAACACTCGCTCCCAGCTGAGACTCCAGCAAGAAGATAAACTATGCGTCGTCCATATAAGGAGATACTTTATCTAATGCCGGACGACGTGTGGAAATGTAGATGTACGAGCAGAAGCAGGAGTATGAAGGGTGCAGGGTGCTGGAGGCTGGAGGCTGCTGCTGCCCGAACCGAAAAGTGAGGTTAGAAGTGCCGGAGAAAGAGAGAGCAATTAGATAAAACAAACGCAACGCTGAGCTGACAAAGGCAATGCAATTTTGCTTGGCAGCAGCAGCATTGCCAACCGCAGCAAAAGTTGAGAATATCTCAAATATGGTGGAGCGGCTAGAAGAAGACGAGGAGGCAAGACAATGAAATTGCAGTTTGCTCTAGAGATGCACCAGTCGTGGACTATCGGGGAATCTGAGAGCTATCGATGCCATTGACGGAATGGCAGCGCATCGGCAAGTGTCTGCTCTAGCTTTTGCCACCGTTCTTCGATCACTATCGCTTGAAGTGGCAGTGGCAGCCCATCCCTAAGTGGGGGGTGGATGCTGCCCTGCTCTGCCCTGCCGCAACTTCAAGTATGCAACCGCCGGGTCCAAAGAGAGTGGTGGGTGGTGGTTGGGTGGTGTGGGCTTTTGTGTGGCAGCAGCTGCAAGAGCAGCTCAACAATTCAATTTAAGATTCGTGCGCAATTTGTGCAATGCTAGTCGCTGTGGGGGTGTGGTACAGTGAGTGTGTGCCTCTGCCTCTGCCTCTTCCTGTGCCTGTGCTTGTGTGCGTTTGACTGTGTGTTAATTCATATAACAGACAGCTTGCTCCACTTCTACTCCAGCCCCCTCCACCCCTCCATCGCCCACTCCTCGGAATCCCACTATAGCATTTCATTTGCTGTTAAGCATTACGCAGCCAGCAGGACAGGACCCATCCACAAACCTTTCTTTCGGCGGAGTGCTGTACATTTGTGTGTGTTTGCGTGTGTTGCGTTGAGTGCGGCAAGACTGTCCCCACCATTTTGTTAAGCTTTATTGTATAGTATTAAATTATACTCGATTTCATCCCCAGCCTCTGGGTCTTTTTATACATTTGAATTTTCTTGAACAGATCAAGGCGCCGCAGCATTCGCTGCTCTTGAGGCACATTCCATTTGCCTCAGAGCAATTGAAGCCACACTCAACAGGCAGGGAGAACAGGAGCAGGAACAGGAACAGAGCAGGACAGATCAGCATCGTGGTGTGACCGCTCCACATGATGGCCAGAAGGTTGCTCGGATGTCTCTGAGGCCAAGGCAGAGCAGGAGTAAACAAGCGGCACAACCGTTACTGATAAGGGCCATTGGTCATGCTCTATCGTACGATCACTCCCTCCTCCTCCCGTAGTTCACTCTTATACCCAACACTGAGAGAAAAATAGTGTGTAATCAACAATAGATATACATGTATGTATGTAAATACTAGGGTTACCCCCAATTGTTTTACTTTCAGCTTTAATAGAAGGCATTTTCAGTGTTCCATTACCATGTTTCAAAATTGTTTCAATGTTATTATTTTTCAGATTAGAAGACAACATTTCTCCAAACGGTTTGGCGGCTATCCGCCTGAAAGATGTTGCATTTTCTTTCGTTAAGTTTAGATTAGATTTAATCATCTTTGAGGCATTCCCAAGGCCTTCATTTGGTTATTTAGGAGACTTGGGGTAGTTGAGTTATTGCAGGGCTCTCCGGAACGTAGTGGAATGAACATCCTTTCCGAAATCATGCTAAATTTCCACACGACTCTTTGTCGAGGACTCTTTTGAGTTCAGTTCAGGTCTTTGATAATAAAAATGGATTTAGTGATGGTTCTTTCAGTGTTAGGTCGGCCTGTGTGAACGATGACCCTTGTTAGACCGACGAGTTAGAACTCGTCGAGTTCCTAGTGACTAGATTATGCTAGTCTCTGTTCTGCAGTCTTTTAGCTTGATTTGTGTTCTCAGCTTTGGCTACTGCCAGATTCGCTAGTCAGTGCGTTGTTTCATTCCAGCCTAATCGTTTCGTCTTTGAGCGTCTGCTGCTGTACTGTGCTGCACTCGCTGTGTGCTGCCATTCCACGGCAAACAAGAGTTATTTGGCTTTCCAATGGTTTAATTAAAACATTGTTACTTCATTGTGAAAATGCGCAAAGTGTAATTATATAAAATTTTCACAACCACACACCCCCTTCCACAGACACAGACACACACACACACACATACACGCACACGCACTTAGTTGAACACCCAGTTAGAGCACTCGTGGTGCTCTAACAAACAAATAGAACAAACAAGACCAGGACTAGGACCAGGGCCAGAGCCAGAGACAGGGAAAGGGGCGCGGACGGGGATGCGGATGCGGACGGGGACGTGGACAGGGACAGGGACAGACAGTACCAAGTGTGTTGTACATGTGTCGACCAGGGGGCGGGGAGTGGGGGGAAAGCCAGAAGGTGTGTTGTGAACAGGAGAGCTGGAAGCCGGCAGAGAGTTGGTAAGTGAAGCCGCTTTGAGCTTTAACGCTTTGTACAGATTTCGACGTGCATGTGCGTGTCGTGTCGTGTCGCGTCGTGTGAGGCTTCAAGAGTTGACACGCACACACACACATGTACATATGCACAGTTATAATAGGTAGAAAATGAAATTAGACCCAAGCGCCGCTCTGCGCCATACCCCCTAAAAGTAAGCTACAATATTTGCACGCCAGGCCGCAGACACAGCCATGGAATAGAGCGAGACAGAAAGGAGAGCGAGAGAGCGAGAGAAGGAGCAACTATTTAGAGATGCGCCAGCTATGGTGATCGCAATCAGGAGTCAATTAATCGATATTCAGTAGCTACGTTTTAGAGATGCACTGGGGATGCACTGGCAGTGCACTGCTTTCGCTATAGATGGAAGTTTTGCGAGAGAGGAGCCAGCCTTGCCCGATGACGATACATTTATCGATCAACTCTGCCTGCCTCTACTAGCTCGATGACTTGGGCATCTCCCTTAGCTGCATCAACCCTTTAATATCTTAATTTAAGCTGATGGCTTTAATATCTTAATTGAGGTTGACGGCTTTAAGATGTCGCTTTGCCTAAGGGTAAACAGCAAATACATACATACATACATATGTATGTACTCGTACAAAGGAGAAGAAGATGGCTTCAGACACAAACACGCATGAACACGAACACTGACACACAAACACTCACACACTCACACACACACAGCAATCGGAGGGAAAAGCCAAAATGCCAAAAGGGCTGCAAATAAATTAACTTTTTTGGTGATTTTATGTAAATCATAAAATGAAAAGCGCTCGCCCCCGGACAGGCCAGACGGGCAGATCCCGAGACCGACCCACTTATATTTATTTAATGATGTGACCCAAATTTATTTCTCTATGTGGAGTGTTTAATTAGACAGGTTCCCCTTCCAGCTCCTCCAGCTCCTCCTCCTTCTCCCTCTCTTGTGCTGCTCTCTGGCGACAGTCTGTGGTCTTTACGACTCGGCGAGTACGAAGGTCCCGTTTGGGTTCCGTTGGGTTCCGTTCGGTTGGGTTGGGTTGGGTTGGCTTCTCGTCAAGGTCAAATGATATGCGCATACAGGATAGGTTTTGGGCTCGCTCTGGGCTCACCGAGCTTATCTCTGAGGCGGGCCGTGCCAAAAATTTACGTACTGTTAAGTAAAGGATTTGTGGTTAATGACGGTCGTCGTCGTCGTCGTCGTCGTCCTCGTTGGTTTTTGGCCACCGCCAGATTATTTTAACTCCCTCCTCAGGCTCTGGTTGAACTCCTTCTACGATATGTTGCGTGGGCTACGAAGTTTTTTGGGGCTTATGCGGTTGTTCAGGATGTGGGCAATAAATTTGAGCTGTAATCAAATTTAAATTAAAATAGTTCCAGAATCTAACCAGACAGGAGAGGAGATGGAATGATGAGGATGAGAGAATTCCAGATGTGTAGATTCTTCGATAAGTTGTCTATCGATAACTTTTCAACTTGTTCCTTCTTGGATTACGAACAGCAGGAAAATAAATCAACAGAAATGCAAATTGTCACATAAGTGGACAGACAGATAGACGGCAGGCATTCGCATCTCTCATGCTCGCAAATCCTTCGCCTCGACCAAAAAACACAGAGATATGAGAGTGTGACAAATCTTGGCAGGGACCTCAGACCTCAGCTGTCATGAATGCCAAACCTTATCCCCGTCTCGTCCTGAAAGCGCCCCGGCTAAGCCCTGGCTTAGATGTGTTAGATATGTTCAACAGCTGCGCTATTTCCATTTTTTCGTTCTGTTGGGGGGTTCGGTTGTTATTTTATTTTATGTTTTTGCCGTTGCGTTGCGTTGCGTAACAGCCATGACAACTTTCAATTTCCATGACCGCCCCCCTCATTCGCAATTTCAATTTTCCATAGAACCACGCGCCACAGCCCGGACACGCCCCCGAGCTTAGGGAGACGGCAGACAGCACACAGCTCTGAGGACATCAGAAATATTCTAATCCAATCGAAGCATTTATCAGCGTAACCGATCGACAAAAGTCGAGAGTTATGCATCAAAGTCACGAGGCGATGAGCCAACCGAGATAGTCGTCTGTCCTACGCCCCCCCGCCCCGTCACCCCTGAGCAATTACCCCCTTTTGCCGGCCCGGCCCGGCCCGGCAGTGAGGGAAAATTGATGAAATTTTTTTTATGTAAATGCTGCACTAAATCAAAACACTCGCACACATGGACAGACACAAGCCAACAATTTGATGCTGCATTGAGCAAAGTTGACAAAAGCCAAACGAATCCTGAATCCTGAATCCTGAATCCTGAATCCCCAGCCCCGAACTGCGAACGGGTCGTCCTTCTATCCCCGTATCATAAAAATATCTCTAACAATTTTTGCAGTAATGGCCAAGCATAAAAAATACGCAACAAAAACAAGTGCAGATTCCGTTTAGGAGAGTTTAGGATGATGCTGATGATGATAGACTATGTGGATACCCTGTACCCTTCGGGCGGCTAAACAACAACAGATGTGTGACAGTCTGAAGTCAGATGCATAGATGCCAATATGCCCGGCACCGACACCCTTCCGACCATATCATGGGTATAATAATAATTTTTCACTTGCGTAACCAATCGATTCGCATGTCCTACCCCTAGCTAGAAATCGGTGTGGTGCAGGGCGGTGCGGAGTGTCAAAGATGAGGCCACACTGATAAAATCCAATCACTATGAAATTTACGCTCCTTTACAGGAAATGAAGCGGAAGAAATGTGCAAAATGTATTGACGACGCTCGCCCCCAGAGATATTTCTCTCTATCTATATATCTATTTGTGTATGTGTGTGTGTGTGTGTGTGTGTGTGTGTAAGGGTGGGGGGTGGGAGCGAGCTCCAAGTTATTGCCAGTGCAATTCATAAAACAAATTGATATTGCCCTGCTATTACTGGGGAGACACAAACATACACACGTCAAATGCCAAATGCCAAATGCCGAACGACGAACGACGAACGAACGCCCCCGTGTGGAACCGCAGCGACCCCAAAAGGGGGCTGGAACCTGGCTAAATTAAATTAAATATTTACTCGCATTTGCGTGCGATTTCACTTCCATTTCCATTTCTTTCCCTTCACTGGCTCCACTGGCTCCAGTGCTCAGTGCTCAGTGCTCTGTGCTCAGCAATTTGCCAGGGACATGGGACATGTTGTGTGCTTTGATTAGCTTTCGCCGATTGGGGTAATTTGTGTCACAGGCAACGTCAACGCCCCTCTCCCAAGGACGGCGGGGCAGAAAAATCTCAGTGCAGGCACAGAGAGCACCCATGGGTCGGGCTGTTCCTTGTGGCCCTAATTATATGCAACAGGCTAAAGGCTGGGCTGGGCACTGGCCACTGGGCACTGGGGACCCAAGCAAGTCCGGAGCCCGGACCCAGGCGGTAGTTAAATATAAAAAAGAAATTCCATTCGAAATTAATAAATTGATGGCTGGCCAGGTCAGTTCTGTGGGCATGGCTGGCGTTGGTTGGGTGGAGCGCAGTGCGGCGACATGTCCTTCAAGTGTAGGCATGCTAGAGCAGAGCAGAGGCGGCGATTGATCGCAGGGGGATGGCTTTCCAGTCTGTAACATAATCGCCTCAATAATCTGTTCTATTCGCACAACTAATTACACCGAAAAGTTCCCACATTTTACAGACACCCGTTACCAGAGAAAGCACCAAAAAGTGGTTGATTCTGTCCGACTTTATGGGGGTCTCTGGTGACTGGTGGTTCTTCAACTTGGACCTAATCGTGAATCGAATTAATTAGTAGGGCAATTGTAACGGTTAAGTGAGAGTGAGTCACGATTGCCGGGCCGGGGGCAATCCAAATGCAATTCATTGACAATCGATTAGTCAAACACTTTCCGCCCCTGAATTCTATCATTAATTATCTGGCGCACCCTGCCACAAGGAAGCAAGAGTCAGTCGAGCATCCGAGCAACCCCCAGAACGATCCCCGATCTGCGCCACTGCCAAAAAAATATACTTTAACACTTTGCACACTCCCCTCCCCACCCCATCCCTTCTCTCCACTCTTGTCTGGTGGCCCTTACAATGTTCCTGCCACAATGTTGTCGCAATGTCGCAGTTCGTTCCCATTGCACATCACACATTACACATGCCTCGGCCTGGGACTGGGCCTCGGTCTGGGCCCTTCATCGAGGCTGCGGCGGAAGGACTCGCACTCGGGCGAGGCTTTGGCTTTTTGAGAGTCTCTAATAACAGGCATTGCCAACCCCTAATTTCCCCTAATTTCTTAACCAATTTCGACCATTACCAGGGCCAGAGACCAGAAAGAAAGAGAGAGACAGAGGGAGAGAGAGAGACGAGGGCCAAGGCAGGGAGGGAGGGACTGGTGGTGTGCAATAAAAATTAAAATCCATGCCCAGGCCAAAGACATAACTCGTTCGACTCTCGGGCTCTGTGCTTGTGCCCTGGCCCAGGCTATGCCTCTTCTCTCTCTACCGCTTCCCCTTCCCCTCTCCCTCTCTAAAACTGAGTGTCGTGTCTGCCATAATAAAACGCTGTCGCCTCCCTGGAGTGGAGTGGAGTGGAGTGGAGTGCAGGAAGACGAGGATGATGGCCCAAGAGAAGAAGGCAGCGGCGGGCAGCCAAGTGCAGTGTCCGAGTCGAAGTGCGAGGGAAGGGGGGCAGAGTGGCAGTGCAGGCAGAGGGGAGGGCGGCGGGGGTTTAGAGAGGTAGCAGCAGCTGTGTGGACGGTTCGTCGTGTTTGTGGCGGATGATTGGCCACACAAACACGCAACTACTGTCAATTATTTGACTGTCATTGACGCACCGACCGACGGACGGACGGACAGGACAACAGGACAGAGACAGGGACAGAGGCAGGACTGGAGGAGGGTGAGAGCAGCAGTATCGTATCAGACGGGGCCAGACCTATAGCCATGGCAGGATCCTGGCACAAAAGGGTTGTACTATCTGCGTAGGTTGTCTTGTGGCCAACTCTCTTGACATTCGCATGTATTGGCCCACAACACACGTCCGTCTATTGGGCAGGTCCTGCTGTCTACCCTCCCTTCCCCTCCCCTCCCCTCCTTTCCCTTCCGTTCTGTTCCGTTCCTGTCCTGACAGTTTGCTTAACTTGCCTGACTGCCCATCAAGTCGCTGCTAACCGTCGACGTCGATGCCCTCGTTCTCGTTCTGGCCCAGCTCCTCGGACCCCTCGGACTCCTCGGACCTGAGACCACTCCGCTCTGTGCAGGTATTCCATATTGACGCAATTGCGACAAATTTAAATGCGGTTTCTTCGTGGTTGCCGAGCGGCAAGGAATTATGAGGGGGAACGCAAAAGGGGAACTCAACGAAATTTGTACTCGTCAACGTTCTATGGTTGCATACCCTGCACGAACGGAGGGGCATGTTGAACAGCAGGCATACTTGGTGAAATGATGATTGAAGAGGCGATTTCTTGAACTTTGAAATTTTCACATTACTAGTCATCCTTCTGCCATCGTGAAACAAGCTAATAACTAGATAATACCAGAAAAAAATACATTTTAAATATACTAGACATACTATAGATATACTAGGCTGATAATGGTATAATACTAACACTAAAAAATACTACTAAATACTAGCCGAATCCTCCTAGCATCGTGGATCCAAAAGCTGATGTTATCCGGAAAAAATAACCAATAAATTCTTAAATATTACCAGAAAAATATTCAAACATTAATCTAATTCTCCTGGATAGTAAATGCAAAATGGTATAGCAAAAAATGTTGTATATCCCTTTTTATGAAAGCACATATGTACCTAGTCGTAGCCCCGTACCCCTACCAATACTAATGGGTACCCGAAGTGCGACTCCCTTGCCAAATGGGGGGCCATTCAAATTTTTTCCTCTCCGTCTCTTTTGTTATTTGACGTTGGTTTGCTGCACGCCGCTGCAATCATCATTAAAACTTATTCAATGGCACACTCCTTCGTCCTGTCCTGTCCTGTGCTGTTCAGGATTGAATGGGATGGAATGGGATGGAGTGAGGGTGGGGGGGCCGGGCCGGGCTATGTTCTCGCAGGGATCCTGGGATCCCTGGCCGGGCCGGGCCGTGCTGTCCGGGTCCGGTCCGGTCCGGGACGTTGCATGGGTAATTTCTGTTGGTTGCTTTGCTTTGTGCACATAATGATTTTAATAAATTAAATTAAATTTGTACACGTCAAACATGTGTCGCCAACAATGCGACTTCAAATTGAGCGCCGGGCCAAAGGAAAAGCAACAGCAACAGAAACAGAGTGAGAGAGAGAGAGTCCGGGGAATCGTGGAGTGTCCTGTCAAGTCAATAAAAAATTGAGCCAGCTCTCCTCTGCTCCGCCACTGCCCCGCTGCTCCAGAACAAAAGTGACCCAAATATTTTGCAAGGACAATGCACTTGCCACACAATGCAAACAGTGGGCGGGAGTGGGCGGGAGTGGGGCGAGACATGGAGCATGACCAGAACAGGACACACAACAGACCGCAGCCGAGTGGTGGGCGGGCAGCAGCAGAGGGCGGGCCGGATCGGATCTGCTGGATGAAAGGGGGTGGGCTGGCGGTGGACGTGGAGGCTCTCTGGTCAAGTAAATAAACAAAAGTAATTGCATAAATTTATATGAATTAATGGAAAGGCATCATGGAAATTGGACAATCGCCAAAATGGAATGAAATTTAAGTGCAAAAGTTTCTCAGCTTTATATCCGCTATGAGAATGAAAATGAGAATGAATGGGATTTTCGTCGCACACACACACACACACACATACACATCCCCAACCATCCACCAATGGTATCTGAGCAACCTGTTCCCCAAGCCCTGCATGACTCAGCATTCACCTGAGCGGCGCTCGCTGATTGGTGGGCTCTCTGTTGCCCTGCAACAGGTACGCAGATCGTGCCACACACTCTCTAGAGGGGAGGGGAGACCGGCTAGACGGGCCCGGCCCTCATCTGATGGATGACCCTCATGATTCCGAGAGCTAGATAGAGCGAGGTGACTGACCCTGGCTAAAAGACGACACTTATGAGTGGTGATCTGTCAATCTAGCTGTGAAGATGATACCAGTGGAAATCCAACACTCGGTACTCACTTTTGTACTCAAAAGATACAAATCTACATATGTATGTGTGTGTGTGTGTGTTTGTAGGATTGTGATTTAGGGAACATACATACATACATACGGGAGGTTTCTTGACTAGAAGTTGATTCAATAAAGGGAGTATTAGGCGATTAAGTAATAATTGCATATAAGAAGTATTCAAAATAATCATAGATATTAAATAGTAATACATAATGCAGTAAAAGACGAGCACTTTCATAGAAGGGAAGAGATATTTGCAATGAATAAAGGAAGTGCCTGAGATGGGATAGGAATATACTAAGAATACGAGAATCGTGATGGAACCCAGAGGAGACCTTCGTACGAGATTTTATTTGATTAATTTCATAATTAATTTATTACGAATTCTTACAAGAAAAAGAATATTTGATCAGAAATGTAATTAATGCTAAATATTTAAATATTTCCAGACGTATTCTGTACATTCATGTGAACTGCTGTGTGTATAGACATTCCCTATATAATTCTACATTCTCCATTCTATATAATTCACAGAGCCACAGCAAAGAGAAGAAACACCCATAAGAGAGCCCATAAGATACTCTGAAAAAAATGGAAAACCCGATGCAAAACGCTTTCAACCAATCACTTCGATTCTCTATCCATGCGTTAGTTAACTTCTTTCCAATGCAACACTCATCGATTACCCGGCATTAAGTCGCTGCGTCGCTGCATCGATGTGCATCGATGGGATCGATGGGAGGGGGCTGTGGGGTGGGGTGGGGGGTGACAAAAAACTCCGCTTTAAATCTAGAGCTGGGATAGCTGGGAGCCCTGCGGCAATCGACTGATTGATTGACAAGCCATTTGCATTAACTTCGACCAGCGGATGATGGAACCAATTAAAGCCCGCCATAAACTGTCAACGTTTTTCTACGAGTGTGTCAAAGGTCAGCGGGAAAACAACAGCCACGGCCACAGCCATAGCCATAGCCACAACGACAACAAAAACAATCTGAACCAGAGCAGCAGAGCAGCAGAGCAGCGGCCAAAGAAACAACGATTCTGTCAGCTAATTAAAAATGCACATAAAATGTTAAACAAACAGAGAGAGACAGAGGGAGACAGAGGGAGACAGGGAGAGAGAGAGAGAAAGAAAACTAATGACTGCAAAATCAATACAGGGTGAAATGCAGCAGAAAATTGATAGTTTTTGGAGAAACAGAATCGAAAATACCCTTACAGATCGCTGCATATACGAAATGTTTTGAACTATCAAGGAATGCCATAGAATGTTCCTTATTCTGTCTGTAGTTCTTATATCATTGTTCTTTCCAACCTGATTAGATCCCAAGTAATCTACTGGATTACATTTGGAATTGAAGAAACAGAATTTTGGGCTATTTTTGTGGGATATTATATAATTGTAGGAAACCCTTAGTTGAGTAGTGGACCTAATAAACATAATGTTAATGGTTTGTATTTTTTAGTCCCATATTTACAATAATCATTCCCACCCTACAGTTGATCTGTTGTATGCTCCAATTTCACTCAGCCTCATGGAATTAATGGAACAGATGGAACTCATTGGATTATGTCCATTCCAAGGGACAAGTGGATAGATGGACGAGGTTGGGATGGAACGAATACGAAACAATAAGGAACGATGAATACGAAAGACCCACTCTTTCTTGTTGTTACAGGGCATACGTACATAAAAAACAGAAAACAAAATAAGCACAAATAAATATACTGAGAATAATTAATAATTTAAATGCTCAAACCCAAAACAAAACATAACAGAACAGAAAAATAAAAAAAACAATCGAGGAGCAGAAAAAGTCGCATAAATAAATTAAGGCGAAATGAATACAAAATAAAGCGGGCAGATAAATAATAAATAAATTTAAATATACACAATTTAGTTAATATAAAACCCAATTAACGGCGAACGGCGAACGGCAAACGGCCAAAACGAAAGATGGCCAGAAAGGAGAAAAAGCCATTTAGAAGTCCCTCATTGAGAATTGTCGTTGCCAGAGGATGGCGAATGTGAGAGCGAGAGGGCGAGAGAGCGAGCAGCAGCCACTAACGATCCCATGAATGAATGAATGAATGAACGTCATGAAGTCAACTAGGACAAAGCGAATAACACTCATTTATTAATGTACCGTTTCGGCAACAACATAAGGCATGCTTCCCTCCTACCACCCACCACGTGCTGCAAGAGAGAGCGTAAAGCAAGAGACAGAGAGAGAGAGAGAGAGCGAGCCGAGCGCTGGAATGGTAGCGGCATGTAAAACGTTCTGAACTCTGTAATAAATTCTTTTGGATGGCGAATGCATTTTACATTCCATGCTCTGCTCTCCTTCTCTCTCTCGCTCTGTTCAGAGTGCGCTCCTGTCACTCGCTCTCTCTCTCTCTTTTTCTCAGTAATAATGACATTGAAATTATGTCTGTCAACAGAATTGGGGCCAAATGCCCGACGGCTGACTGTTAAGAGTGCTCTGCTGAGCGAATGTAAGGCCAATCGGATGCTGTAAACATGGCAGAGCGAGATAGCTATTTTAACAGGAGAGCGAAAGAGTGCCGAGAGAGCAACCGGTTTGAGAGAACGACGCTCTCTCTCGCACTGTTAACTTGCCGGCTTAAATATAAACTGGTTTTTATTAACAGCATCGAAAGGTCTGCGGTTTTCGATGGAATGCACAAGTGCATTTCTGGGTCTTCTCTTAAGCTGTTGCTGGTGGGCTAGAATTACCTGAAAAGGTTACCATTTGTGAAATAGTCTTCCATAAAGGGTTGCAGTTGAGATTTCGAACCCAAGCAACCCATACGAAAACATTTAACAGTCGCGTCTCCCTCTTTAACAGATGTTTTGTTTACATGTTAACCTATCACAACATTCAGCGTGCTCTGTTAGAGTCTCTCTCCAGAGGGAGAGAGCGCGAGAGAGTGCCTATCAATCTAAATGTTACGGCATGTAAAAGCAGCTGCTGCTGCTGTTAATGGCCCGTTTGGCGCTCAGCGCCATGAATTTGAAATGTTAATGAGCCGTTGGATGCCACGTTAACAGACTGCTAAAAGCCACGGCGTGCAGTTTATGGGACTCGTGTGTGTGTGTGTGGCAGGGCCGTGCATGGCTGTGCATGTCCATGTTTCCGGGCTAACATACATACATATGTACATATGTACTTATTGGGTGATTCGGTTCTCCAAATGGGGCTGTTAACCGAACTTGAGTGTTATGGATGTTTAAGGTAGACGGAGGAGTAACGCTTGATGTCTCCATTATGTATTCAAATATTCCTCGCAGTCCATGCCTCATTTCCTGAATGACCTTTCATATCTTGAATGTTAAATGAGCACCGAAAAACTATCATTAATAAAAGCTCAAGCGCGGAAAGGGCACGGACAGGGCACTCCCCCTTTAATCAAGAGGCGCTGTGTTTCCTGTGTCCCATGTTAATTTGCATTATTTGCGGCACAAAAATGCTGTTAACATTGTCATAATTAGCCTACGTGCATGGCATTTGAACCTTTTAAATGGGCTCCACCTCCACTCCCCCCATGCCGTCTGGCATTTCAATTGAAGACCGCTTACAGGGCCCCATGCACCTGCTGTGCTGTTGGGGAATGCCCTCAGGCTGTCTGCTAACCATTCGCGCTCTCTTCCTCTCTCTCGCTCTCGCTCTCACTCTTGCTCTCTGGCTATTTTGATGGCCTCTGTAATTGCTTAAGTACAGCCAAATTGAATTATGTTAACAGAAGCGCAAGCGGCTCTCTGAGCATGCCCAACAGCGATCATTCCCTCTCTCACTCTCTCTCTCTCTGCCGCGCTCTGTTAGTCGTGGTAAACAAATGTTGCCGTCTCTGTCGCTGGGCTCTGTTGGCGACCGAGGCGACCTCGCCAGGTGGCGACGCAAGCGAATCCAGTTATTTTCGAATTTTCCCAGCGAGTGGTTGTGCGCAGCGGACGAGCGAGCACTCAGCGATTTGCTTCTCAGAGCGAGAGCCAAACATTACGGAAAAATAGGCGAACATAAGGCGAGATTTAGCATCGAAAGTGCCGTTTGAAAACAGCAGAGTGAAACACAGTAGAGTGAAATATAGTACATTGAAACAGCGGATTGCAGATTGCATTAAAATAAAGTACAGTACAGTGAAACAGCCGAAACAGAACGAACCAGAACCAGAACCAGAACCATCCGAAATATGTAAATGAAACATTATAATCATAAAACGCGGTTTCACAGCAAAGGGCATTCATATGCAAATCCGGCGGTCGCACAACTCCGCTCCGAACAACAGTTAAGACCCAGCAAATGCCGGAAAATAATTTACGTATTAAATCAAAACACACGTAGAATTCCAGGCACTGCCCCCTGTGTGTGTGTCTCCCTCGCTCCCGAGCCGAGCCGAGCCGGCTTTTGCAACCGGAAAACAACAATTTCTTTTTTTTCGAGTGGACCGTGGACCCAGCGAGACGCCTGCCGTTTTACGGTTACGCTTTACAGCTTACGTTGCGGAGCGAGTCTCAGCGAGTCGCAGCGTCTCAGTGTCCCCAAGTGTCTCAGTGTTTGTGTGTCGTCGTGTGCTGGCGAGGAGGACACGTAATGTGTGCCGCAATTTAAATTTCAGTCCTATGCAAATACTCGTACAATTGGACGAACAACGTGTGTGGGTGTGAGGAGAAAACGTAAATCAAAACAAAAGGATTTAAAGTACGATAATCGCCAGAGAGCGGCGTTACGTTAGCGATATTCCAGATTCAGCTACAACTCCATCTTCCGAGAGCAGCTCCATTCTCCAGGTGAGTTCTGTAAATGATGTATTACCTGTACTCTGAGGAGGAGAAGCAGATTAGTGTTAGTATGTGTGTGAAGGGATCCTGTGGCGGCACTTGCGGTTGCTGTGTGTGGCATGTTAAGTGCAATCCATTATACAGATATGCTGCCCCTCCCTCCCGCACATGCAGGTTGCATGCACCGACCTTCTCTTTCTTTATGGTCGTCCCCCTGCATCCCAGCTTTGTCTTGTGTGGCATGTGGTGTGTAGTGTGTGTTTTTGGTTACCACAAAACTTGGCTCTCCCCCTCCACATCCCCTCCTGGCTGATACTAGCTGATACTAGAGGCAGATGCCACCTCCTCCCCCCCTCTTAATGCATCCATCAACTTCAATGGAATGCCATTCAATCAGAATTTCCTTCCTTTCCTCGTTCGTTGCTTGTTTTTTCGCCGCTTTGCATTTTCGTGCAGTTCTGCCACAAAGGAAAATGAGAAAAATTCCAGCCACTAAAAGCGGGAAAAATTGCTGCAGGTGCCACAGAAAAGTTGCACACACTCCGCTCCGTGCACCCGAAAATTTCAACTTATGGAATATGGAAATTGTTAAGATAAAGTTTTGTTGCAGGAACCGCACCGAATTGAACATATTTGTTAACCCAGTTCCAACCAAGAGTTGGAGTTGCAAGGAGAGAGTAATGGGGCGGGTGGGTGCGCTGCTCTTCTGTGCCACAAGTTTTGATTCGGGGCAAGTTTCCCGAGACAAGAATATGATAGCTTAATTGGAGTAGCCAGAGAGGCAGAGTCGGAGTCGGAGTCGGAGCCAGAGCAAGAGTAATTAAAAGTTTTGTTGGGGGATATTGTGGCGAAAAGTTGAAGATAGAAAAGCACCCCGCCCCGTCCCGTCCCGCCCCGACAGAGCCTCTCACCGAAACACAATAGATTAGGGCAAAGGGTTGCCTGTTGCCTGCTGCCTGTGCCACCCCTATATGATCTTTCCCTTTCTTGAGGCACCCCTATACAAATGCACGATCTTTGGCTAATAGTTTTCCCTTTCCACCCCTATATCGCCTGCGTATGATCTAATTCCGATCTCCTTTCCTGGCTGGCAATTGATTGATTCCATTCGATTCAATTCGATTCCATTGGAAGGCTAATGAACCGCAATAAAATTCATTTGGACTACTTACAATCTCTTCTTGCCCCCCACCCCCCCTCTTTTCAATTGAATTCTTTTTTAATTACAACAAAAACACTGAAGAGTTTCCCATTTTCCCCTACGACTATTATATTGAAATATTCAACTCTCTCCCGCGCGCCTGTCATAAATATTTTAACAGGAGAGCAACGCAAATATTTTAACCATAAAAATTGGCAAGCAAACTGGTGTAGGTGTGGGTGGGGGTGTGGGAGGGGGGAGGGGATGGGTGGTGGCCAAAAAACGTACAAGAAATCCTTTTTTATTGCCAGCTATAGATGGATGTGGGGGCGGAGGTGGAGGTGGGGGGGGAAGCGGTGTGTATAAAAGATACAAAAGAAAACGCATTTTCCAAAATATTTACACAGAAAAAATGAACAGCAGAAAGAAAGAGAGAGAGAGAGAGAGAGGGAGAGAGAGAATAAAACTAGAAAAAACGGCGGGAAAAGCACAAATAAAATATGAAAAAAAGGAGGCAGGAGGCGGCGGCAGGAGCACAAAGCACGAACAGGAGCAGAACCAGGACGAGGACCAGGACGAGGAGCAGGAGCAAGAGCAGGACGAGGACCAGGACCAGGACGAGGACCAGTAGCAGTGGCAGCAGCAGGAGATATTTTATTTTTCGGCTACAATTTTTGTCCACTGTTCGTGTATTCGTGTGTGTGTGTGTGTGCTTTTGTATCTATGTGAGCTGCAGTAAATAAATATACGCGTATCTCTGATGGGGATTTATGGCAATGAGAGACAGTCCCCCATGGCCCCACCCCCCCGGCACCCCGAATGCTGGCCTAGGACTTAAATAAATGATAGATTGAAATTTATATAGCCTATGGCACCCCCACAGCCCACAGTCCACAGCTCCCTCCCCCCACTCGCCCCCCACTCATATTGCACATTCGATGGCCTGTGAGAGCGTTAGAAACAGGTAACAAAATCCTATTACTGAAGCTCCCCTGATGCAGCCAGGATATCAAATATTCCCCTGGAAAAGTGAAATCGAGAGGCGAGAGGGGGGAGGGGGGGGAGAGATAAGAGTGCTTGTGTGTGTGCGTATGATAATTCTTATTGAAATATTTCAACATTTCAACATTGGAAATGTTTGTAAATTATTTGCATTGATTGAAAAATCACTTTCAAATGCCATTCTCCCACAGCTCCCCCTCCCCCTGCTCCTCCTGCTCCTCCCTTTGAGCGTTTAGATTGCACACACACACACACACACAGATGTACATATGTGCAGGCAGATATTTACACAATTTTCCAACAATGTTTCATAATTAATTTTTGTGCTTTGCTTTTCTAAACCAAAGCCAGAGGCAGAGGAAGAGGCCTCCCCCCCCGCCCCCTAACCGCAAATTCAAAATGCAATAACAAAGGTCCAGCAGCAGGGGGGAGGCAGGCAGGGGGGAGGGCAGGGCAGGAGGAAAAACCCAATGCAATTTATATGCGCCAATTGGCCAGCAAAGAGCGAGAGAGAGAGAGAGAGGGAGAGAGAGGGAGAGAGAGAGGGAGAGGGAGAGCTACTACAATTGGAATTTTTCGGCTGTGGAATTACCGTTTTCAGGTGAAATGATTATTAATTTGAATGAAAACGAAAAGCAGATTCCCAATGCCCAACCAAGCCGAACACAAAAGGATTGTTAATATGTAATACAGGCAATGCCCCGCCCCCACCGCCCGCCCCTGCCACAAAATGGAATTGGAATCGAAAACCAAAGAGGAACTCAATTTGCAGCAATGTGGCACAGCAGAGCGGATGCCCAGGCCTACAATCGGGTCTAGATGGAAGTGTCTATGTGGCAGAAGGAGAGCAGGATCTGCAGATCAACTGGGTTATCCTTAAAGTTATGTCATTGAGGAAGCGAGGCCCCAGACATGGCTTGAATTTGCATCTGAAATGTATCCCCCCTTAGACCACAGATGCCCCCTATGGATGCCCCTTTTCTCTAAATAAATTTCCCATCAAATTGTTTCTCTGGTTCTCTGGTTATTCGAACCACACACAAAAGCATCCATGTGGCAGGAGGCAGGCGGCAGGAGGAGGCAGGAGACTCCCGTCTCTGTCTCTGTGGCTGCTGACTGTAAAATTAATTTCATATGGCAAATGGCTAAGAAAAATGTTTTGCCACACAATCTATGAGGATTATTTTCCACCAGGCACACACACACACAGAGAGATAGAGATAGAGAGAGAGAGAGAGAGGGATAGAGATACAGATAGAATTTCGAGAATTCTAAATAAGATGCCGCCACAGACGAGTATATCCAGCCCCCTGGAAAACAGAGCCCAACCAGAAGCTTCAATAAATAAATACTCCGGTACTCCTGTGTCTGTGTCTGTGTGTGTGTGTCTCTGTGTGCGTGTGTGTGTGGCGTGGCATGCCCCCTCGATCCTTTTTGGATACTCTCTGGGAGTCGTCTCTCGTTTAATTTTGGGAAAGCGCACTCAAATGTTAATTTCATTTCCCGTTCGCCTTTTGTCTGCAATTCTCTACCGCTGCCACCGCCCCTGTCTCTGCCCCTCTGCCCCTGTCTCTGCCTCTGTCTCTGTCTCTTTCTCTGCCTCTTTCTCTGCCTCTGATATGTATAAAAAAAAGATGATATTCGTATTTAATTTCAATTTCAAAGGATTTTCCATGTATTTATTCAAGGACTTTATCTTAAGCATAAATTACGGGCCAACGAACGAGCAGGCGGGCAGGGGGAACGGGGTACGGGGGTGCGGGCTCCATTTGGCTTTTCCGTGCCCGCCTCTGGCTTTCACCTACTTTCTCTCTAGGCAGCAGCGCCTCTGCCTGAGTCCCAGTCCCAGTCCCAGTCCAGGCCAAACATTGTCTGGGTCTCCGTCTCCGTGTCTGCTGCCGCTGCTGCCTCCTGTGTGTTTGCCAAACTGTGGCTTCCAGGTTATCCTTCTGTGTCGCTCCTGCCCGCTCTGGAGGAGTCCTTGTCTCGTGCTGAACGACGCGTCGTGTGCATTTGGTTTTCATTTACATATGAAGCTCCTTAATAATCCTTTTGTGCACGCAGAGCCAGACGGAGACGGAGACGAGGAGAGTGCCAGTGCCACAGCCAGTGGCAGAGCCAGAGCCAGAGCCGTGCCGCACACGTGCGTACAAGGAAATGTTTAAATGTATGCAAATCTAGTTAAGTGTAATCATTTAGCACAAGCAGCAACAGCAACAAAAAAAGTGGCCCAGCATCCTTCAGCATCCTGCAGAAAGTTGCCACGGAAATTAGAATTTGAATGCACACACACACACACACACACACGCACAAAGGAAGTTATCCTTTTGTGCCCCACAATGGCCAGGCGATAATAAAGTTATAAATGGTTCATTGCCTTGCCCCTTGCCCCTTGCCCCCTGCCTCCCCCCAATACAATAAAAACGGGATGAGATTTCGATCTAAGCGAATGATGCTCTCTGGTCGCTGGCCCTCGCTCATTAATACCCTTAATGCCACGACGAGTGCCCCTACTCGCACTACCCAGTGTAAATAATATTAAAAGCGGGCAAAGAAATTGCTAAAGAATCCATTAACGCTTTGTGGCATTGCATCGCATATCCTGCATATCCTGGAGCTGCCGCTGCTCCTCCGCCGCCGACTCCGACTAACGAGCGGCGGGCGTTAGTTTAATTTCTAGAGCAGCCCAGCAACAACTGGAGGAATGAAAAAATTTCATCCATAATGAATGCAAATGCTTGTGCGCTCATAATTTCATCATCATCGTCGTCATCATCAGCACACCCAAGCGGCGGCGGCGGCGGCAGGACTCTCCTCTGCTCTGGGTGTGTGCGTTCCCTCTGTGGTTTGGCAGCCAGGACACAGTTTCGTGTGTCTGCAACGGATATGAGGCAAAGGCATCACAAACAGAGGCCGACACCAGAGCGGGAAAGAGGCTGTGCAGGGGCTGTGCTTGGGCTGGGAAAAGCGGAGTAGAGCAACGAAGTTGGTTGCCTATTTTCAAAAACACGGCATAAGGATAACAACCTCTTAACCCAGTTTCGTGCAATGCAATCCAGCTGCGGCAAGAGAGGCAGAGAGAGAGAGAGACGAAGGCAGTCTGCCACAGATACGGATACTATCTGCTGCTGCTGCTGAGAGGCTCTGGCTGTAGCTCTGATTCTGACTCTGCTCTGACTCGGCGTACAGAGGGGCGTATCCTTGTGCATCCTGGGCTACCCATTTTAAATTGAACTGTGCGCATTTAAGCGTAAACTGACAGCTTGGAAAATCGAAAGCAAAAATAAATTGTCTAGTGAACTTGGTGGAAGGACCAGGCACAGGCCATGGCACGACACAGCTGAGCTGATTGTAGCCTTTGGGCTTAGTGTCAGCCGGCAGCAAGCGGCAAGCGGCAAGCGGCAGTCAGCAGGCAACAGGAAGCAGCCGGGGTGCAAAGGACAGTGGCAGGAAATGGCTGGCTCTCTCTCGCTCTGCTCTCCGCTCACTGCGTGTCTGTCTGTCTGTCTGACTGTCTGACTGTCCGACTGTCTTTGGCTATTAATTGAAATTCGTTGTGCTTAAAGCCTCCCGCCGTCGCCGACCGCCCTGGCCAGAAAGTTTTAAAAGCTCCGAGACCCTCCTCCTCCTGCTCCTCCTCCTCCTGCCTCTGGTATTCGGTGCGTAGTAGGCCTTGAAGGACATTACCAGCAGCAGGCAGCAGGCAGCAGGCAGCAAAACTTGTCGCCCCAGAGTCCCTACTCCAAGCGGGCGACCAGGAGCGACCCTCTCAAATAGCATTTGCATATATATCATCTCGTATATCCTTTTTGTCCGAGCCAGTCCGAGCCTGGCGCACGGTGTGTTAAAACTTTGTCCCTTTCCATGCTCTGCTCACGAGATTTGCATAGAGCGAGGGTTATGTGGTGTGTGTGCAGGACCATATATCAGTCGTCCTTCAAGGGAAAAACTAACTCTCTGATAACCGGTTTTCGGGCCTGGCCTGGGCCTGGGCTTCCTCGTCACGCTTTAGGGTTACCCTCTCTGGGTCCTGGCTGGCTGCTTGTTAGAGAGAGGTAAACACAATCTGAAGGTAATCCTAACCAGCCACCAACTGGCAATTGTAAACGAATTCGGTTTGTTTGGTTTCGGATTTGGATTGGAGCGTACATCCCAGGGGCCAGGACTCGTTTTTAATTAAGAAATTTCGGGTGAAGAGTTAATGAAGCGTGCATCGGGGTCACCAAAAGGGTGAGAACTGGCTTCACTTGATCCAACATTTGCACAGTTTCGATCAGTGATCACTGAGGACTTTTGATGCACTTTAGAAGAACTAATCAAGGGCATTTGGCATTTGATATTATCTGGAAATAGCATTGAGTGTTAAGAGATAACAAAGGGATGGGAATTGCTGGCTAGACTCCAATGAAAGAATCATCTTTCTTTGACGAGATATTTCAATATCAAATATACACAATATCGAATCCAGCCTCACTTTCCTTGCACATAACCTCACTTTCCATGCGTCTCGTGCTTAACCTCAAAGGTTGTCAGTTGTCTCTGCAACTGCAACTGCCACTGCTGATTCCCCCGTAATACAGGCTCATGCAGCTCAGAACTCAGAGCTCGGAGACGGGTACTTGCCACGTCAGCAATGAAATCGAAAAGTTGCCAATGCGCTCACCTGCTGCTCCTTCTGCTGCTCCTTCTGCTGCTCCTTCTGCTGCTCCTTCTGGGGCTCCTTCTGCTGCTCCACCTGGTGCTCCCGGGACTTGTAAAGGGGTTTTCACGGATAGTTTTTGGCCAAAGTTCTGTGTGCCCAGCAGGAGGCTGCCGGCGGCAGCGGCAGCGGAAAACAGAAAACTTTTCCACAATGCCTTTTTACATATTGGGACTAGCTGGCACTTTTGCCTCTCTTCTTTTGCTACTTTTGCTACTTAAAGTTTGCTTTTTGTCTTTGGAGTTGGGAGATATATGTACCCGCCTCTATCTTTGCTTCCCTACTCCCTCCCTCTGCCCCACTCTTCTCAGAGGAGTCTCAAAGGGACAGCTCGCTGCTGCGGCCTGGGCCTGGGCTCTCTTTTGCTATCCAAATTGCGAGCAAATTAATTGAACGCAAAGAAATGCAGAAGGCAAACACACAGAGCCAGAGCCAGGCAGGGGCAGGGGCAGGGGAGGGACTGAGATGACGTTGAAACTTCTTCTGCCAGTATATACCTGTCTGCCGTGGTCCTGCTCCTGGTCCTGGCTGGTATCCCGAGCAACTTGCTTGTTAAATTTAAAACGCTTACCAGTCTGGTCTGGTCTGTGCTCTCCTCCTGGGGGAAAACCCTAAGCGTTGCAAATAGAAAGAGCTGAATGGAGCGCTGGGAGCAAAGGTTGCGACTAGGGGATGCTCTGGCCAAGGAGAGAGAAGGGTTCCCTGCCAGTACCAATCGATTTCGAGTGGAACCCCCAACCAAGCGACTCCATTTGCTACCCTGCAGCCACTAACTACAGCAGAAAAAAACGCTCCAAGTTTTTGCCACTCATTTTTTAACACGCAGTCCTTGGGCTTCTGGTGCGAAGCTCCCACTTTTTTGGTCTCCTCTCTGCCTCTGGGCCAGGAGCAGCAGCAGGACGAGGACCAGGGACCAGGACCAGGACCAGGCACAGTCACAGGCTCAGGCCCCACTGCTGCTAATCCAGGACAATAAGTGTTTGTCGTTGGGATTTAGACAATTATTCACGTTAAGTTGACGTCTGAGACGGGGAGCCCAGGCAACTGACAGTTGCGATTCGCCTGCCGCCTGCCCCTCGCCCCTCCTCTCTCTCTCTCTGCCACTGCCACTGACTCAGTGTCCCACCTCTGGCTGTGGATGGAGTGGAGTGGAGTGGAGTCTCTCTGCCTCTACAGTTTTGTAATTTCTTCAACGTTTCAATTTGTCCCGGTCTGGATTTCGCTTCTCTCTTTTTGCCAGGTTATTTCTGAGGATTTCCGAGACGGGGACTGGGACTGGGGAGGGGCTGGGGCTTGGGAGGAGGCACACGCAACATTTTGTATTATAAGCGCATTTGGGTTTTAAGGTGTCAGCAGCCGAGGGACGGCCGGACGGCCGGGAGTCGACTCCGCGCGTTGATATGTCATCTGGAAATAATTTTTATTTATTCGTTCGTTCGTTCGCCTCGAGCGCTAAGCCGTCTGGCAATTTTACGATGACATTCGGGGGATTTTCGTTTGCTAAATTTGCAATATACATTTTTCATGCTGAAAGAAAGAAAAGAAACGCCAGAAAGAAAGCTCTGCGCTTCCGCACCCACTCGAAGCGCTTTATTTGATTTCGTCGCCTCAATAAAAACCACCCCCACCCCCCGAAAGAGCGAACTCCATACATGACCCCCACCCGGGATGTGTGTCCGGGTCCGGGCACTGGTACCCGGACTGGTCCTGGTCACGTACGGAACATAAAAGTATTTACAAATAATATTTCCATATGGTAAGACGTGACAAAGACTCAAATTAGCGATGGAGCGTTTATCTTCCAATGAAATGGTACGGGGGAGGGGGAGGGGTGCCCCATGCAGCAGCTGGCCATAAACAAACATCGGGAAACATCGTAGCCCCTCGTAAACATCCAATACCGAAGTGGCCCCTAGGAAATATTTCCCTTGTTTTTTTCCCATAATTTCAATGCCTCGGATTGAACCTTTTCCTTTTTTCTTTTGGGTGTGCGAAACTTTCGGTCCGCAGTCCGAAGTCCGATGGAGTGTTTAGGCCATTAATTTAATTTTATGTTTGATTTTGTGTGCGTTTTTTAACTACCTTTTTTTGAGTTTTTTTTGGGGAATTATTTTGTTTGGCACTTTTAATGGCCTGCATTTGGCGGCGACGGCGGAAACTTAGGAACTTTAATGACCCAAATTGGTGTTCGGGATATACTTAATGGGGGCACTGGACAGGTCTGGACATCACTGGACAGGACTGAGATACATAATTTGAATGAAGTTCGGAGTTAGCCAGAGATCTGCTGCAGCCACGATCCTCGCTCCAAGTGGCTGGCTTCATTAGGGCGCCTTTATGATCCTCACATCGTTAAGCCGCAAGCTCCTGCCTCTACTTGCCACTTGCCACTCCACACACAGCACTTTTATGCGCCTATCAGTGTCTACGACTGGCAGAAGTTTCCCTCGCAGGCTCCTCCTGTGGGGCAACCTTTAAAAACACTTTTAATTGCTTGAACTTATTAAACAGCTGCCACTGCAGCACCAGCCCCTGCCCCCCCACCCCCTGCATGGCAAGAACTTTTAGTATTTGCCTCATATCCTTCAAGACACAAAAAATGAAAAGAGAAACAGAAACAGCAACAGCAACAGCAGAGGGAAAACTCTTCTCCGGGCTGCGCATAGACAAAGACAAAGACCCAAAGACTTGGCTTAAGGTCAGCAACTTTTATTTCTTGGCCAACACTTGCCGATCCCAAGGAGCCCCAGCCTCAGTCTCAGTCCCCAGTCCCGTCTGAAGTGGCTCCCAGCTCCAGCGATGCCCCATCCTCACTCCATCCATCGCTCCGTCTCCGTCTGCTTATCTTTTCCTTTCCTCGCTGCTCCTGATCCACCTCCTCCTCCTCCTTCTCCTTTCGCGCTGTTGTTGCGCTCGTTTTATTGTTCTTGGCCTGGCCAACACCAGAGTCCTCTCTACGGCTGCATTTTGGCATTTTGCAGCATTCGGTTTTATGTTTTTTTTTAGTTTTAGTTTGAAGTTTAATGCCAGAGTCGTGCCTCATATTTCGACGATGGAATACAATAGACGATGGAACAACAGCAACAACAACGCGGCAGCAGCGCTCAACTAAGGCGTGCCAGAGGGGCGGAGGTGTGTGTTTGTCTCTGTACCCTATAGAGAGGGTATTTCGGTTTCCCAGAGACTCAGAGAAGAACCTGCATGGGTTTGCTCTCAGTTTTAAAGACAGGAACTGCCTCATATCATCTGCAGGCATGAGGGATCCTCTCTCGCTCCCGCCTCGCGACTCTTCCCAGAAGAGTCTCCCAGAAGATTCGTTCGGTAAGGGCATTCCAGCCTGCGCCTTGGCCTGGCTGGCATTTCTCCCCAGGTTTTTTGTTGTTGTTTTGTTTTTGCTTTGTTTTTTTTGGGTGCTGCACAAGTAGTCGACGGACGCTTTCGGTGGTGGCTACACGGCTTCGGCTACAGCTTCGGAGCTACAGCTCGGTCTTCAGCTTTTGCTTTTGCTTTTGCTGGTCTGGTAATCCGCCTCACTTTAGCACTTGAGCGGCATCTCCTCACTCTCAGTTGCTGCCCCCTGCCCCCTGTGCCTGCCCCTGCCACTGCCGCTGTGTGCCTCCCCCATTGTCCGCTGCAGATTGAGCAAAAGTTGTTGCCGTTTCGTTGCCAGTTTGCCAGCCTCTGGGAAGTGTGAACATTTTGGGCAACACTCCACACAGCGCCAGCCTCTGCCCCGGCCCCGGCCCCTGCCACTGCCACGAACCGCTTCCCATGATCTCCTGCCTGCTCTCAGCTCGCAGCTCTCGCGGCTCAAAAGGTGTTGGTAATGATGATTTTGAATTATTCATGATTCACGACGATTGAAATTATTTGCGCGCGTTCGTTCGTTGGTTCGTTGGTTGTTAAAGTTTTGCTGGCCGTCGCCGCGTGTTGCAAGGAGTCGCACTTATAAGGCCGAAGAGGCAACAATAGCCGCAGCAGCAGCAGATTTCTGAGGGGTGTGTGTGTCGGTGCTCAGTTTTACCTTTTCGCTTTATGTTAAATCATTCAAATTGAACAAAAAACACACACAACAGCAACAGGAACAACTGAGGAACAGCTGAGGACCTGGTAGGACATGCACAGAGGCAGGGGGGACCGCAGGGGTTGGAATGTTCTCAGGGGATGGGACGGGATGCTGCTAAGCTGGGTGCGATGAGTAGATGCTTCTTGGGCATGGGATTTGCTGCGCGTATAATGTGTGGCATTGACATGGGGCAGGGGCACAGCGACTACTCCTGACAAGGCCTATCAAAAGTAGCGCTCTCTGTGTTTGTGCCTTTGTTTCGTTTTGGGTTGATCTCTGTTCATTTGAACGTTTCAATTTGGCTTTGGATAATGCAGTTTTAGATTATCGCGGGCATAGAGAGGGAAAGAGGGAGAGGGAGATATATATAGGGTGCACGAAGGGTCCATGTTAATCTGGGATAGGAGTTAATTGGGAAATGCAACCATATACACATGGTAGGGATATTTGATTGAAGGAATTCCTTGGGAGCTGCTCTCGGCCATCCCCGAAGTACTGAGTCATCAAAGGAGCTTGGCTTGTGGCCCAAACTATTCCTATTCCCATGGCACTTTTCACCTTTTTCCTGCTTGCTCCTTGTTCCATTTTCCGCTCATTCAGCATTATCCCAATTCTCCTCCTCTGATGGGTTGCTTGCCAATTGGCACTGGGGATTGGGGATTGGGGATTTGGTCAAAGTCATTTTGCGCATTTTCAATTTGGCCAAAAACTTTCGTTTCCAGCAGCTTCTGGGCTGCTTTTGTAGTCTTAGCGCATTCAGGCTGCTAATTAGGCGGCATTAAGATTGCCCCCCCCTCGCACCCAACCCCCTCCCCCCTCCTGTAAGCGCATTAGATGCTTCAGTTGTGACGCTTTTCGTTTTCGGGGCACAAAGTCAAAACGAGAAAATAAATGCCAATAATTTGGGTTTCTCTCGCTCAAAACCAATCACCGCACACAAACACACAAACACAGTGACTGGCAGCAGTCTTTTGCCCTTTTTTGAATGGCAGCGTGGAGTAGGGGGAGGTGGGAGGTGGGAGGTAGTTTTTGGAAAGGCTAACGAACTATTTTCACAGAGAGACTCGAAGACGAGGTCCAAGTGGACGCCGAATGCTGCTTGGAGGGGGCCAAAAAAAGTGCAAGCCAGGCCAAAAAGAAATAGAAAATCAAAGGAGGGAAAAAGGTTTACCCTCCCCTCCCAACCCCCCTCCACCCACCAAACGTTGTTGTTGTTGTTGTGTTTGCTACGTGCACACAAACTTAATTTGAAGTTAAAATGTAGCGCCAAGTGGCAGAAGAAAGGACCTGAGGGGAGGGGGAGCGGGGGAGAGGCAGGGTTGGCTCAAACTGGGTCTCATCTTGGCTTTTATGATCGAGTTAATTTGAATTTTCAACAAGCCATCAGCTGAGACAAGGAGATTCCTGCATTCAACAGGAGTCCTCAACCCTTTCACCCCCTCCCCTAGCCTACCCTCTCCTACCCCTGGCAGCAGTCTCGACTTTCTGTTGATTCCACTTTGAAAAGTATTTTCCAGCCGCATGTGTCTGGTATAACTTTTGGTTGCTCCTGTGGGTTACCACACCCCCCCGCACACCCACCCTCCCCCCCATACGTTTTTGAGGTTATTCTTTCGCTTTTTTTGTGCGGGGAGAACGCTTTTCGTACGTGTCCCGTGTGTATGTGCATAGGATTTTCAATGGCTCCACCTTCACCCGCCTCCTCCTCCCTCCCCCGCCTCCTCCTCCTGGCTCTGGCTATTGATTTTTTCTATACAATACATAAATTTCCGTGTGCTTTCGTGTCCATCTGATTGCTGGCTCCTGCGCCTGCATCCCAGGTCTTTGTCATCATCGACTCTCCATCTATCGGCTCTCCACATAGTCGTACCATACATATGTACGTACATCAGTGTATGTGTATGTATGTAACAGCAGATTCGATTATGCGATTTAATCTGATTTCGCACAAACGAATGATTCAAATGCAAATAACACAAACACACACATGGCATTCCCCCAGGGGGTTGGATGGAGGGGGATGCAAAAGGAAAGGCATAGAATTTTGAGTCTCCCCTTTTTTTTTGGTTAATAGCTTTTGATATATAACAAGCAGATGAAAGCAAAAAGATTTGCATTACAAAACAAACGACAGGTAGGACGCCACACACAACAAGGGGTGAAGGGGTTAAGGGGGGGACGGGGGGAAAGGGTTCCACTGAAATCGGTTTAGGGGTAAGCCTGGGCCCAGGACGAGGACGCGCCACGAGCACATACAATTAGTGTGATGCTGGAAGGCTGGGATGCCAGAAGGAAAGTTGATTGGGTTGCGGTTTGTCTGTCTGTCTGTCTGTTTGCCAAGGCAACAGGGCCACAGGGGGAAGGGGGGACAAAGCCGGGTTAAGCTCAATTATAATGGCTTACACGAGGGGGTGGCGGGGGGGGGAGACTTTTAGTTAAACGCATTTCGGTGGAATTTCAATTTGAATGCAAAGTGAAAGTCGACACAGGATAAAGGATAACAAGAGACGTGTGTGCGGCATACAGGAATGCCATTAGATATGAATGGGATATGAAGATAAATCAGTGGAAAGATAGATAGATACATAGATAGATAGATAGATACATGATAGATGTTCCTGCCCCTCGTTCACTCGTCAATCGAGAGATCTTCAATCCGAGGAGACTTCAATTAATGCCACTTCCCATTGCATTGCAGCATTGCACTCGTACGAGTACGACTACGACTATGAGGCAATCTTTTCATTATACCATAATCATAATTAACTTGGTTATCAACACCTCTACTCTCCTCTCCCCTCTCCCCTCCATTATATGCCACTTCTGAATCGCTCTTCTTGGGAACTCTTCCCACAATTGCACTCCAGTCCGATTGCAATTGGAGTTTTGGTCTCTTCGGCTTGTACTTCCCACAGATTATCACAAATTAGATGCAGTTCGAAGTGGGAGAGACGGAGAGACTGTTGGAGTCTGTGGCACACACATGGATCAATCCACATGCCACGGCTCAAATTAAGTTTCGAACTTCAACACCATTCCTGCACCATCGCCTCCATCCTCCTCCCACCGTGGCAGCAGCTGCAGCATACATATTTCCCCCCCCCACCCCTTTGATGGCACATAATTTTCGCACACTGTGGCATGCACCGCCGACTCGCAGTCGTGTATCTTATGGATGCACAATGCCTTTTTCCTCATAACCAACACGTACAAACGATTCACGAGGCGGCGGCGGCAGAGGCGGCCTCCACCAGAGGTGCTAATGCTGATCAACAGTAACTGATACCAGGCACAGACCCAAGTCCGAATACGAGTACGAATACGAGTCCAGGCCAGGTCCAAGTCCATGTCCATGTCCATGTCCGTCCAGGAATAATGCAAAGAAGCCAGCAGCAGCAGCAGCAAACACAATGCAAAAGCAAGAAAACAACAAAATTAAGTCCAACTTTGGCTGGCGAACAATGCTGGATGGCCGGCTGGATGGCCGGGATGGCTGGCTGGATGGCTGGCTGGGATGCTGGATCTATGTATCTCTGGGATGCCGAATGCAGCGACCGACCGGTCGCAACGCCCGCTGGACGTGTATCTGATGCGGCTTCAGTCCAGTCTCCAGTCTCGAGTCGGAGTTCAGTCCAGGGAGAGCCGAACACAAATCATCTTCCAGCGCTCACGAAATTGTTGCGCAAACTTAAAAAAGAAACAGAAACAGAAAACAAAAGCAAAAGCCAAACAAAGCAAAAAGCAACAGCCACACAGCCACAAGAAGCAAACTACTCGACGTCTGTGTGTGTGTGCGACCGAAAGGGGAATACTCTTTCCTCTAGGTTACTTTTGTAACTGTTTCAGCATCGATTCGAGTGATTCGAGTGTGGAAATTGTCAAATAATTTGAGCTTGGCTTTCTTCTCTGCCTAACCCATATACCCGCTCTACGGAAAGAGTATCAAAATCAGAGTAAAAAGCCAAAGCGGAGGAGGAGGAGGAGGAGGAGGGGCAGCCAGTCTCGCGTCTCTCTCGAAAACAAAAGGAGGCGTTGGTGTTGGTGTTGCTGTTGCTGTTACCTGCATCTGCGGATCTCTGTGGAGTCGCCTGCGAGGGAAGGCAGGGGGGCTGAAGCGGGGGGGCGGGGGGGAATGCGGAGTATGTGTGAACTCGCAAAACGTGACACATTTATATCACTTCGTTTGAATCGCAAAATAATAATAAATATAATAGCAAGCAGCGCTCACTCGCTCGACTCGTTGCTGGGGGAGTCTCTCCTCTCTCCCCACTCCCCTCTCTGCTCCCTTCTGTCTCTGGAATCTCCAATGGCCGTGCCCAGGTCTGACCTGCCGACGCCTGGCTCTGGGAAGTTTTCATATTTATTTCGCTCGCTTCTCTCCTCTTTTTTGCGCTGCTGCCGCCGCTGCTGCTGGCGGCAATTGTTAAAAAATTTAAACACAACCGAAAGATAAAGAGAATGTTATGCCTTGGGGGGGTCAGGGTTTGGCCTGAACACGAATACCCTGTACGAAGAGGTGCCAATGTTGAAGCCTCCTCTGCTCTGCTCTCCAGTCGAGCAGCCTCTGCTTGAGCGCTGTCTACAGGGTGCACCGCAAAAGATGAAATGTCACTGAGGATGACCAGCAGCAGCAGCAGCAGCAACAGCAGCAGCACTTCCAGGTAGTCAGAGGTCTCTCGGATCTCTCAGATCGATTCCCTCCGCCTCCGCCTCCGCCAGGCAAAAGCCCAACTTTTTCCACCGAAAACTTTTGATAAAATTCCTTTGGTCCACCGCAGAGGAGCGCAAGAGTTTGGTTATTTTTGGGACTGCTGCTGCTGCTGCCTTGCCCCATTTGACAATATACGAAATATTGCACCCCTGGGCATGGACCCAGAGCCCAGACCAGGCAGCAGGCAGCAGCGGCAGGCAGCAGGCAGCGGCAAACGTCGGATGTATTTGTGGCGTATAATGTTACATCTGCTTAGCGGAAAGATAAATCAACGGAGAGCGAGGACCAGGACCGTCGCTTGCATCAGCTACCACCAGTTCCTATTCGAGCGAGCATCCATCGCAGGGTCCATGGCTTCCACAGTTTTCCCAGCTTCCAGCATCAGGCAGCAGCATCAGGCAGCAGCAGCGCCAAACGTCGCACTCAAGTTGACAATGATAAATAGTGAAAAAGCGCCAGGCCAGCAGCCAGCAGCCAGAGGGAGAGAGGGCGATGGCGATGGAAAGAGAGATCCATGAGGTGACAGACACTCCAGTCAGTCCCCAGGTTTGTGGCAAGTGGTGAAAGTTTTGCCCCCGTCATCATCACAGGAATGGCTACCCCTCCTCTCCCACCCCCTCCTGTGAGCGAGCGTTGATTGAAGTAAAACATTTGGATTAAAGTTTATGAAATGGCAACCTCAACCTCCCTCTGGTTGGGGCACCCCTTGGTCAGAAATTAGTATCTACGGGATACGGGATGAATCTCCTTCTCCCTCTTTCTTTGCAGTTGATTAAAAGTTTTGTCCAAGGAAACCCCCACCGCCCCTCTTGAATATCGAACAGGAAGTCTGGCCGAAACTTGGGGTTCGGTTCGGGGTTTTCGCGGTATCAGGTGCTGCCGTTGATAATCAGTTTTGTGTGTGTGTGTGTCTCTCTCTCTCTTTCTCTCTTTTTCTGCTTGGTTGGCAAGGAGTAGGTCCTCTCTCTTGGCAGGACAATATTTCTTGGCGCACCCGGGGGAGAATAAGTTAAGCTCAAGGCGAAACTAAACACTCTTTGAGGTACAAATTTAAATATAAATAAAGTGCCAAACAAAGTCCCTCCCAAGGAGGAAGAAAGGTTGCGCCATGCAGGCAGGCAGGCAGGCAGCGTCCTGGGTCCTGGGACACAGGAGTCGTTGACGTTGCACCAACGCTGCAGCTGCAGCTGCAGCAGAGGGGAGAGGCAGAGGCCGAGGTAAACCCTAAAGGAGGCAACACTACGAGTACGACGAGTATAATAAATAAATAAAAAATGCAACAAAATGACATTAAAGGTAAATTCAGCAGCTCCTTGGTAGATTTTGAGGTGCCACGAGGCTGCCAGGGGGATGCTGGACCGAGCAGTAAGCAAACTTGATGGGACACAAGGGTGACAGCAGCAGGAGCAGCAGGAGGGGGAGGGGGAGGCAGCCAGGTACCAGAGACAACTCACTGAAGCAGTCAGCAGAGAGAGAGAGACTGCAGGAGGAGCGAAGGGATGGGCGGAACTCTAAGGTTTGCATACAAATAACGAAGAGGGGAGGGCCCTGTGAAGGTGTTGGCAGGGGCACGGGGCTGGGGCACGGGGCACGGGGCAGCCAAGTGAAAATAACCAACGAACTGAACGGAATTATGCTAGCGGAAAGTTTCACTTGTAATTGGTTGGGTTTTTCGGGAGGATGGCTCTAGAGTTGGTTAAGGACGGAAATGGGAACTGGGAACTGGGAAATGGCGAATCCATCTCCTGGGCTGCTGCTGCAGATCTGTCGCATCTGTGTGGCGGCAGATCTGACCCTGAGAGAGATCAGCACTGAACTCCGTGCTCCGCTCTGTCTGGCGGAGAGTGGCTGCCCTCGAGAGGAAGGTCAACAAAAATCGAAACCAGACGGAGTTGGGTCTTCCATGCACTCGCAGCAGGATAGTTTTGCTCTCCAGTGTGGAGTGTGTGGAGTGCAGAGTGCAGTGGGGGGCGACGAGGAGGGGTAGGGGAGTGGAGTGGATGAGTACTACTAGAACTTGCAGCAGACGCTGTGTACATTGGGGGGCCATAAAGCAAAGTATAGTTCCGTTCTTCTGCTGGCAGCCAGCTTCTGGCAATATAAAATACCAAACATAACCCCCAGCCTCCCCCCCACCCCCTCTCCGCCCCCCCCACACATAAACAAAACAGAGAGAGAGGCATGACCCGCATGGAGTGTCCTTACCACGGCCCAACCCCCCTGTAAATGTTTTTATTTACACGATTCTGTACTCCCCCCCTGTCTCCCCCCTCCCCTCTCTCTAGCTCTCTGTTCCTATATGTCTTTGGTTGACATGATATGGGAGAGAGCGGGGGGCGGGGAGCGGGGAGCAGCAGCAGCAGAAGGAGCTGCAAATTTTTGTGAACTAGTTTAAGTGCCCCATCATGAAGTCCCAAGTTTCTCGTTTTCACCAGGATTGTTTTACTTTATAAAATACACACACACACAGCAACACACACACACATCCTTGTGGAGGACGGAGTGTTCGTTCTGTATCGCTGCTGCATGGTTATGCAAAGTAATTTGGTTGTGTTTGCTGTGGGGACGGAGGCTGGGGGTTCAGTTGGGGGCAAGGACAATACATAAAGCATTGGGGATGAAGCCTCCTTCTGCCTCCTGCCTCACAGTTTACTTTTGTCTGGGGTCTTGTGGATGTGGCTGGTATAGGGACTGCGGGTTAGGTGCCTGCCTTGCCGGACTGTACAAACAGCAGCGAGCAGAGGAGCCCTAGACCCATCGAGGAGCAGCAGCAGCAGCAGCAGCAGCCTTGTTTTTGCTCTCCTTTCATATTTTTTTTATATTTTTTATATATCCCAACACACACACACACACACAAATTGGCAGTGTGCGTGAGAAGAAGTGAGCGGGGGGTAGCGGAGTGGGGAGTGCACATGACCCCCTTTTGCCAACAGCTGCAGCAGCAGCCACCTTGGACCCCCCTCCTCCACCCAAGTGCAGATAATTTCATTTGAAGTATGGCAAAATATAGTAAATTTTTCTGCTCTTGGCTCAAGTTTTTCGCAGTTGAAGCTTCAAACGCTGTGGGGAGTCCTTGCTGCCTGCTCTGCTTGCCCCCTTTTGGGGGGTGCTGCAACAGCAGCTCATTTCCTTTCGGGCTAATGATGTGGGTCAATTATGGCAGCAGCCAAAAGCGAACTCCCTGCCACTCCCCGGCACTCCCTGCCACTCGCTCTATTCAGATTTTGTCTACTGGAATTAATGGCATTAGTTTTGTGCATTTAGTTTTTGATTAAGGGAGGGATGGAGAGGGGGTGTAGGGCGGAAGGCGGAGGAGGGCCTTTTTGCATTTGGCTGAACTCTGGCCCCGAAAAACAGTGGCCTGAAATCAATGCTCGGTGCATGCCATTGATGGGAGTTTCAGCTCCTTTTTGCTGCCCGAAAAGAACTTTCCAAAAGGCAGCAGCAACAGCAGCAGGATATCCATAGTTTGACTTGCCTCAGAGCCGAGCAGATATCTGTGGCCCCCGTCCCCACCCTGCCCCCCAACCACAGGCACGTTCCACTCAACTAACCACCTGTTTTCACCCTCCCCCTGCCCCCCTCCCCCTTGCCCCAACCTCTGCTGCTTCTGCTTCTGCTCTACGCGTGCATAAAAATCAAATCTCTCTGTGTTTGTTATTTGCAGCACACACACACTCCCACACACACACACACACACACACACACACTCGCGTTGTTCACTTTTTCTCTACTTGAACTCGAATTTCGAGTTTTTTGTAATATTTTTTACCAAATGTCAACGGAAATCTGTATTATTTTTTGCCCTCTTGCTGCAACATGCCCCTGCTCCTGCCCCTGCCCCTGCCTCATCCCTTTTCATATTAATGCTGCTTCAATTGTACGCTGATTGGCAATCGAGAATGTGACTTGCATGCCAGAGGTGGCAGTGGCATGGAGGAGGCGCCTCCTCCATGGGGCAGGGGCGCTGATAGGGACCGAAACAAAGCCACGGCGTGCGGGGCACGGGGCATGGGGCATGGGGCAGGGGTATTTGAATATCGTGGGTGGATGCGGCACTTATTAAATTAAAAACACACACACAGCCACACGTACACGTACACATGTGCAGGGAGTATAACAGATATACATTTGTATGTGTGTGTGTGTGTGTGTGTATCGCATCTCTGTCTTTTTTTTTGTGCTATTTAACGTGTGCATGCTTCGGCAATTTGATTGTGGCCGAGCAGGCGTATGAAAATCAATTTCACGCTGAAACGCACCAAAAACTTTAATAATATTTGCGTCGCGGCACTTAACAGACAGCCCCGGACACGGACACGGGCACAGACACGGACACGGACACAGGACAGAGAACGCAGCACGCAGGACACGCTGGTTGTGGCAGGAGGCAGGCACAAACAGGCAGGGAGAGGAGAGAGGAGGGGTGGTGGGTGGAATGAAAGTTTCTTTGCAGAGAGAAAAGCGGAAATGCATTTCCAAACTGAAAATGAAAGGCCTTTGGAGAGAGCAGGGAGGATACCTCAGCCCCACAGATCTTGGATCTCCTACGATTCGATCTCAGGCCTCAGAAGGTGCCATGGTCCAACCACAGCGAAGTCCCTGCTGGTCCCAGCCAGCCAGAGGCAGACCTCCCCCCGAGACAGACATTTCCTGGGTTAGCAGCTCTCGCAGAAGGAATTTATCACCTGGCCGAGAGCCTTGGAATCCGGCCGACAGCACAACGCTGACAGAGGCAGGCCGAGAGCCAGAGCCAGAGCCAGACCGAGACCGAGACCTCTCACTCACTCCCTCTCCCTAGCCAGACACTTGGCATAGTTTTGTGGCCAGCAGAATGGGTGGAAAAACAGTGGTAGAGTAGAGTAGAGAGTGGAGTGGAGGGGTTGGCGGGGGGGTAGATGGCAGGGATCCTACACGTAGCCCTAACTTTTGCTTCGAACATAAAGTGCGCGCTAAGAATTTACCGCATAAATTTTGAACAAGTAGCAAAAAGAGAGCCAAAGGTAAAAGCCAGCCCAGAAGTTGCAGGTGCCAGCAGTAGGCCAGACGGGGGGCAGGGCAGGGGGAGGGGGGGGTGAAACTTACAAACCGCACTTTGGCACAAAACTCACAAGACACTCATAACTTTTTATGTTGGTTCGCTGCACACAGGGCCACCCCGAACGAACCGAAGGAACCGAAAGAACCAAAGACCAAGACCAAACCAAACCCCACCAGAGCCAGCGGTAGGACGTAGACTGCTGCTGCAGCTTGACCAGAAAGAGGCAGACGGACAGACGGACGGACGGACGGCGGACCACCCCCCAAGATGCAGTCGCAGGGCTAGCACTTGGCCAACTCCCTTGGCCCTCGAGTTTTTTACTCCGCCTCGTGGGTTCGTCGTGTCTTTACTTTATGTGTTTTGCTTCCTGAAAGCCCTCCCTGCCCGCCGCCTGCCCTCCGCCTGCTCTCCGACTGCTCTCTGGCTGCTCTGCTGCTCATGTGTTTACAAAGTAATTACGTAGCTGAAATTAAATTCATAAGAAGGAGCCCGCGTCCCGCGTTGGAGGCGACTCAGGAGGCGGCAAGCATTTAAAAAACATTTCTGTTGTTTCTACTACTACTACTGCTTTTTTTCGTTTCGTTTCGGGTCTCCTCTCCTCTCCAGTTAATGCACGCTAAAAGGTTTCTTCCCGCCACTCAAAGTGGTGGGTGGAGGCGGGGGCTATGCAGATTAAGGCAAGGTATTTAAACGCGGCTTAGTCCGAGCAGCAGCAGCGGCAGCAAAGACGAAGCTGCAGAGCTGAGGCTGAAGACCCACTTTGGGTGGGCAAAAAAGTTGTGAACAAGCGGGACTTAGCGGCGGTGCAGCAGTGCAAAGTTTAATTGAAGCGGGGATCGAGGCGGCAGATGGGGGAGGGGCAGATGGGGGGCAAAAGTGGTTGGACAAGCGGTATTAAGTGGCATCAATACACCCAAGTTTTATGGAAATTTAAGAAGGGTTTAGCCAGTGCGCGCTCAAGCCAGACAAAAGGAGACTCACGCAAGAGGGGAAGAGGGGCTGGAGGGTGGAGCGGGGGGGAACCCAAAGTAATTTGAGCGGATTTCTCAATCTCAGTAGCTTTCGAAAACTAATCTCCAGAAAGAAATCCAATCAATTGGAAATTGTTGTGAAATAATAATAATAAAATTGAAAGTTGCATCGATATTTGAGCGCAGGAGAGCAGGGAGAGCAGGGAGAGCAAGATGAGCGGGGAGAGTGGCAGAGCGGCAGCGAGAGTGGAGGGTTTCTTGAAGATCACAGATCCTTAAAGGGAAGCGGCAAAAGTTTATGGGGGGATCCTCAAGGACAGAGGACAGAGAACAGAGGGAGAGATCTTGTAGATCTTTTAGCCAAAGAATCAACTCGTTTATGTCCTTAAAATGTAATCCAACTTTAAGGAATCCTCTCCAGTCATTTGGCATGCAGCAGGCGCTGGGTTTCAGCTCCTTTGGGGGTTTCTTAGAAAACTAGAAACAATAAAATGAAGCACAATGGAGCCAGGAGGAGCCACACCCACACCCGCACCCCCTCTTGTCCCTCCTGTCTTCTCCGTCCCTTGCATACATCAAAATTCCTTTGCTCGCTTCGTTGCGCTTTCTGCCATTTCTGGCTCTGCTCTCGGCTCTGCTCTGCTCTGTTTTTTATGGATGGCAGGGAGATGGCCTTAAAGTCCTTTTGCGTATATTTTAAAGTGGATGCGGCACAGATTTTGCCCTGAAAGGCGGGAGGGCAGGCCATTTTACAGTTAGAAAGCCGCAGAGGGAGTCCCCGAATAGCACGTGCTTCCCTTAACGGTACAAATGTGTGTGCCAGAGTGTGTGTGTGTGTGTGTGTGTGCGTGTGTCTAGGATATGAAGAAGGGAACGTATTAATTTTGAATATGTGGAAAATCTCGCACGCCAATGTCGACAGAGCGAGAGACAGAGAGAGAGAGACAGACCAGGAAATGCCAGCAATAATGGCTGCCAAAAGGGGCGACCGAATAGGGGAAAGGAACTCCCAAGGCAGGCAGGCAGGCAGGCGGCACGGGGATGGGGGAGGGAAAAGCCCCAACAATGAAGATGCCAAGGCGATACGACAAGTACGTCAAGACGAGAGATGTTGGAGAGTGTCTCTCTGTCTGTCTCTCTGTCTGTCTGTCTCTCTGTGGCTGTCGCTGTCTCCATCTGTGGCTGTCTCTCTTACTCTCTGATGGCTCTGCTGCTGCCTGCCGCCTGCTGCTGCCTGCTGGTAGGCCTTTTATTGCTATTGTCAAACTATTGTGTCTGTGTGGGGGGGGGGGCTGTGTGTGTGTGCGTGTGTGCCGTCTCTGTCTTTCTACGCATCCCACTCCACCCCCTGTTCATCGTGTGCTTGAGTTGCTTTTTATGAAACATCAAAATGTCAGTCAATGTCATTAAATGACTTTTATATTACACCTAATACGATGACAAGGCCTCCAGCCTGTCTGCCGATGCTGCTGCCACGCCATGCCCCCCTGCCTCCCTGCCACCCTCTTTGGGTGGATATCTTTTTGAGTGTATCTTAAAGATTCTAAAATTAGACAATTGTGTGTAAGTATGTGTGCGGCACAGCCTCTGCTCTCCGCTCTCCGCACTCCACATGTGATTGCTTTTTGTCTGCGGTGACAAATCGCGGACTGACTGCAAACTGGTTCGAGGCACTGTCCTCCTCATCGAGAGAGAACTCCTCTCCCCTCCCCTCTCTCCACTCGTCTCCTCCGCGGCAACTTCATGTCTCGTTGACAAAGTCAAACAATTTGTTGAAATAAGTTGGAAATTGAATGAAATTGTCAAAAGCATTTCGCACATTTTATTCTGTTTTTTTTGTATTCTTGATTTCAGTGGGTAGCAGAGGGGTAGTTGGGGACTTGTGAAGCTCAGTTTTGGGTGTGGAGATCTCTGCTTGGGGTGGGCAATCGCTGATTAAAGAGGTTTCTTATTTAAACGATTAAATTCCATAAATATTTCCAAAGGGAATAAACTATTTGTTTGTTAAAGTTGCCTAGCGACTGAGTATTCGATGGGTCCCAGGGGTATCCCAGTGGTATCCCCGTGGTCTATATCTTCCGGTTTCAACTCAGATAACACAGGCTCCAACCCCAACCCCTATCCCCCTTGTTTATTCGAGACTTTTGCCTCCCAATTCGTGTGTTGTCTGCGGGAATATTTTTGCTGACTTAACTTTGGGCGAAAGTGAAACCCCAGGCCCAACCCCAACCCCCCTTTTCTCGCTATCTTATTTATGCATCATGTGGGGGGTTGGTGGTAGGGGGGGTGCCTTTAATAAAGCAAACGCAGAAATTGGTGTCGATGTGTAATGAAAACCATAAAATATTTAATAAAAATATTTACTATGTGTGCCGTTTGCCCCATAAATTAGTTGTTTTTAGTGTTTTGGCCAAAAGTTGGCTGGAGACGGAGATGGAGACGGAGTTGGGAGACGGAGATGGAGACGGAGTTGGTCTCCGCGTTTGAGTGAAGTCTGCAGTGGCAGTGAGCTCTGGCAGAACTCTTTGCGGTCTGCCCCTCTCCGCGCCCCTCTCCTCTCCTCTCATTCGGGGGCGTGAGCTTGATTTATGTTCGAAACTTGATATCACGTTCGTTCAAGCGGATTTTTTTTCCCCCCATCCCCCAGCCACCCCTCCCATTGTGCTGCTATCTGCCATCTACCATATCCCGTCTTCCGTCTCCCATCTCCCATCTTTCTCCGAGTCTCTCTATGTGTGGTTTATTTTTATGTAAAGCGCATAAAGAAAAGTTTTTTAGAGTCCGCACATAAACTGATTTTTATTTATGGCATTAGCAGGGGCCATGGAAATGGAAATGGAAATGCGACTGCTAGATGGGGAGTGGGGAATGGGGAAATCGAGACGTCATCATATGATGAAATGAGAGCATTTCTCCTTCTGCTTCTGCTGCTGCCCCATGGGGCACCCTGGTAGCGATGAGCAGGCCCCCATCACGCCTTTTAATTATGCCAGCTCTTTAGTTAATAGTTTGAGTAACGCAGCTGGAGGAGGGGATGGGGGAGGATGGTAATATGAGGGCCATCAGATATGATATATGGGCTCGTCTCGGTTCTAGTCGGATTGGTAGTGGAAATCAGCATTTGAATGGGAGTCCATAAGCCATTGAGATCTGACTTTTATGTGGATCTATTAATAAAGGCAGAGGGTGAGAGGGACAGCGACTAAGCCAGTGGGAAACCATAACAAAGATGTCTCAAGTTTATGGAAGAGTTCTGTTTAGAAGTCAAAACATCAGCAGGAAAGGGGAGTTCTGTTCCGTTCGGTTCTATTGTAGGAAATGTATAAACATATTTCATTTCTGCCGAAACGATTCTTAAGATCTGCTCTGCTGCTTCTTTGTAGTTTCGTTTTGCCCCTTGAATCCTTAAAGATGTCGGAAAGCCGTAGTCCGAGGACTAATCCCCGAGATCTTTGTTGCAACTTGGCCAGGCAGAAGGCGCAGTTGGCTCCTCGGAGTTCTTTTCATTTTTTACCCTTCTGCAGGAGAGACTCCTTTCTGGCCACAGCCATTTTTTATGGCACTCTTTCTTCTCCTCTTTCGGAGCGTTTCCTTTCCTTCCCTTCCTGGTTTTTTTTTGCTGGCAGCTTCTCTAGATTTCTTTTAATGAAAAATTTGTTACAACGTTTTATATAACAAACAAAATGCAGGAGAGGCAATAGCAGCAGCAGCAACAACTTTGTTGCCACTCCGTCTGCGCCCCCCACCCCCCCAACCAGGGTGGAGGAGTGGCAGCTGGGGACTCCTCTTCATTACTGACTTTCATTTGCTTTTTGGCTTGGGCTTGCGCTTGGGCGGGGGCGGGGGCTGATTATTTTTAACTGGAAAACAGCTAATTAAGTATGGAGTAGCATTGTGCCTCGCCCCTTCCTCTCTTCGTCGTCTGCTTCTTGCCTCGGACGCCTTTGTTGCATGCCAGAAGAAGGTGCAACTAAGTGCGTTCAGGGGGCAGGGGGTGCGCGGGCACGCGGCAAAGGCAATGGCAAACAAAGTTGCAATAAATGACGTAAAATGTACATAAGGTGGCCAGCAACAAAAGGGGTGGCAAGGGGAGAGGATGGGGGCAGCACTGAGAGAAACCGATTGGAGCTTTCATAAGTGAAGGATCTGTGGGGCAGCTTGGGATCTTCATTGTCTGCCATTTGGTTGCTGTTTTGGTTTCCCTCCCTCTCCGTCTCCCTCTCTCTCTCTCGCTGTTGCTTTTCCCATTCTTTTCTCTCTGTGTAATTTGCTGGCTGCTCCTGCTGCCTGCTGGCTGCTCCTGCTGGCTGGTTAACTCAGTTTGACGTAGTTATGTCGTTTATAATAAAAACGTTCGCTGCAACTCAACGCGACTTTAATGGCTCCCCCCCACCCGCTTGGCTCCCCTCCTCCTCCTAGTCCTAGTCCTGCTGCTGTTGCATCCTTTGCCTGCATCTTTTCAAATCAAATGAGTCTGTATGTGTGTGTGTGTGTGTGCAGGAGCTAAAGGAAACAACAAAACAGAACAAAACGCACAAAAAAGTCTGCTGCTGCCGCTGCTGCTGCTGCTGCTCCTCATTGAAGTTTTCTCTTTTGCTTTCTCTCTCTCTCTCTCTCTTCTATTCTGCGGTTGCAGCTGGGGAGTGTCGCTGGGGCTGCCTGCGCCTGCATGTAAGTGGCCTTCAGGATTCTCTTTCTGCCGCTGCTGCCGCTGCCGCTGCTGCCTGTGGCACCCTCTCGTTACTGCATTTGTTGCTGTGTATATGGCATATAACTACATTTAGCATTATATCGACATCTGTTCGGCAGAAAGTCATCAAAAGTACTAAAAAGCAAAACAAAGTTGCCCTCGCCCTGCCACTGGAGCACCAGAAGGAGCAGCAGTCCTCCCGGAGTCCTGCGTCCCCCACAAGAAGAAGAAATAAAAACTTTCAGCCAACTTCAACTTGGAAGCTGCTCCAGCTCCAGCTCCAGCTCCTGCTCTTGGCTCTTGGCTCTCTCTGTGCCTCTCAAGTGCAGGAGAGGCACCTCTGCTGTGCCTCCGCCTCCGCTTCTGGCTCTGCCATTGCATTCGGGTCCCATTCTGTTTGGTATTTTTATTATTTTTCCGCTTCTTCGGCGGAAAGTGAAGTACGAAAGTCAAGAGATTTACTAAATAATGATGTAGAATTTATGTGCGATTGCGAAAATATGAATAAGCAGCCAGCACTCCCTCTCCCTACACATTTTTCAATGACAATCTTCTTGAAGTATTTCCTGATTAGAGATTTACCAAGTGTTTTGTGTGAATCATTTGCGGCTCTTCTCTGCTGCTTGTATCTTTTCTTTTTTGCCGGAATCAGTCTTTGAAGTAAACAAAACCCAGAAACACACAGAAAAGAGAGAATCAATGAATCACATAAATCGTAGATTTTGTTTCGATTTCGTTGCCCTGTTTACCTGCTGAGAGCTCTGCTCTGGCTCTGGCAGTCGCTTGATACCTCGCAAACGGGTGTATAGGTTCAGACAGCAGATAATAATGATCGACGATCAAATGTGGCACAAAAATCTATTGTCTATCTCCTGGCTCATGATGGGTTTCGCCTTGTCTAGCTCTACCTCGCTCTCTCCTTTACTGTTTTAGTTTTGTTTCGTTTCCCACGTGTTTCTTCACCTGCTCGAGCTGATCTGATCTGCTCTCCTTCTCCTCTCTCCCTTTCCCTTTCCCCTTTCCGTTGTTTTCATGTAAAAGGAGAATTCATTCAATGGGAAAGGGAAGGGAGAGAGACTTGCAATATATTTCGGTTCGTTTTCCATCTGTTCCTTTACCTGCTGCCCGTCCGCCTCTTCCCCTCTCCCCTCTCGTTTCGTTCGTCGCAGTCTTTCGCTGTAATGCAACGGGAAATTGTGTGGAATGAAGTAAAGCAAAAACAACACAAACTACACTTCGCTCTGCGCTCTGCTCTCTGCCCCGCTCTGCTCTGCTCTGCTCCTCTCTCCTCTCTGCTCCTCTCTGCTCTGCAGTCTCTCTATTTGGTTTGACATTTCTTATAGCCTCAGTCGTCGCTCATCATCTGTCTGTCTCGCTCTCTCGCTTGCTCGCTCTGTTCTCCTCTGTGCTTCCCCCTGCTTTTTGTTTGAGTGAAATCTCCTGCGCTCCACTCGTGTAATGAGACAGAGACAAACTAACTGAATGCACTGTGTCTCTATCTCTGTCTCTCTTGGGGGGGGCAGGGGCGAATTGAAACATATATTTATGCAACAAACAAAGGCAAATGCCTGATGGCGACTGGCGGCGACTGCGGAGGATGATTATGACAATATTTGCGGAGCTGCTGCTTGTGCATACATATTTTTACAGCCGGAAGTTGACTTTATGCATTTCGCAAATGTTTACAAACTATTCAAAAATTATTGCGCAACACCCAGCCCCCAATCCCCCCCCAACCACCCCCTCTGTTCCATATCATTTCTGTTTTTTTTCCTCTCTCTGTTTGTTTGATCAAGTTGTGGATTCGGTTTTGGTCCTGCCTTTGACAAGTCTCATTCACACACACAAACACACAAACACACACAAATCTCTTTTCAAATGATTGTGTAATGTGTGTGTGGGCAAACGTAAACACAAATGAATAAATATTAATATTAAATCCATAAAGATAGAACTTTATACTTTACTTTTTTGTTGCTAATACATAAAATTGCATTCTTTTCATTGCAGGTAAACCATTCATTCATTCATTCACTCATTCGGATGTGATTCTGATTCTGATTTCTGCTTAAATGACTGTAAGTTTTTTACCATCCCTATACATAGGATAATGCCTTTCCATTTGCCTTGAATTATGACAGTTTTATCTGGGCGACCTATCGCGGTCTTTAGGGCATTTACTAATTCCATTTGCTACCAATTTGACCCTAAAAGCGGTCTTTCGGTCCTTCGTTTCATTAATATTCCATCAGCGGCCAGATATCGGCCAGGCAGTTCTTATCGGTGGTCTGGAGATGCCACGGAGATGACTCAGCACAGCACTCACCTGGATCCCAGAGAAGGGGGAGGGGCGGAGCAGCGGCGGAGTTGATATAGTCAAAAGTTAACTTGGCTAATGGCTGGTCTTTAACCATTTTATTGTAGCACTTTTCCTTATCACACAGAAGTTCCCCCTGAACCTTCCAGGCCCCTCCTCTCCTCTCCTCTGCTCTCTCTCTTTGTGTGGGGCGCTCTGTGTGTGGCTCACAGTTAACCCTTGAGCTAGAGCTACAACCTGCATCCATGCCATGTAATGCCCCATTAAAATCGCTTCACGGTTAACCTTGTTGTTCGGGAATTAAAGTGGTTCCTCCACCCCCCACCCCCCACATATTGTGCGCCAATTTTTATGCAGGAGGGGGAGGAGGGGGTGGAGGGGGTGGCTACACATTGTCAAATAAAACTACGCGTCGAGGAGGCCTCTAAAATAGCTTTTAAAGTCATAAAATTCCACGACTTTCGAGTCGTAGCCATAAAAATTAACGACGGGTGCGTGGGGTCTCCACAAAATAACTACGCAAACTAGAAGCAGGAGCAGGACAGAGAGAGAGAGAGAGAGTGCGAGAGAGAGAGAGAGAGGGAGAGGGGAACTAGCAAATGTTTATTTTGTTTGTCCATTGTTTTGTTTGCTCTTCTCCGGGTTTTGTGCCCTTTTTTAATAGAATTTTCGCTTAATTTGAGTCGCCGGGAATACTACAACTTTTTCTCCACACTCTTTTCTCTTTCTCCTTTCTCCTTTCCACTTTCCACTCTTTTTTTTCTCGAAACTCTTTTAATTAAATGGTTATTGGCAGGAGAGGGTTGCCCTGCCATGGAGGGGGACGGTGGACGGGGGGAGGGGGGCAATGTCAATAGCGAGGACTGACAGTAGCCGCCGAAAGCGTAAAGCGTATTAATGATGAATATTTATGTGCGGCCAGAACGGAAGCGGTCGCGTGTGAAGGGGGTAGGGGCAGGGGTAGCGGGGGTAAGGGGTAGCGGCATAAATTAGGCGAAAGTATGGTCAGGGGCTGATGGGTTCTCGAGTGGTTCTCGATAGCGATAACCTATATAGAGTATTGGAATAGAAGGCACTTCCAGGTCTAGTTCCGGCATAATTATGCATGAGCGCGTAAGGGTTAACCCCTAACCAGTAGCCAGTAGCCTGCCAGGGGGTAGGAAGGTGAGAAAAGCCGTGAAAAGTGAATTCTGATCGGATAGATGGATAGATAGATAGATGGATGGTGTCCTAAAGGCCTTCCGAAAAGGGTTGCTCTGCGAAGAGCCATCGATTCTAGCAGTAAAAGTGTTCGAAAGGGGGTGAAGGGGGTGGGTGAAGGGTTTGTTCTCTCTCATCATCGATTCTGATAGGTTTTGTGCTGCTGCTGCTTCTGTTTCTGCTTCTTCCACTGATTTGATGACTGCAAAATTCCTTGACACTTTTTTCCCCACTAACGATGTAACCACTAGACAAACACACACACACACACATACACACACACACCCGCACACATACACACACATACACGCTGCCGCACAAATCCTGGGACTGGAGGGCGAAACGTGCGTTAGTTCCGCTCGCCACACGTTGCACGTCAAACAAATTGTCTCTGTTGTCCCGCTGCCTCCATCGCTCCCCTATGATTTACTTCCCGGTCCGTGCCACACACTCAGCCATGCCACACAATAATCCTGCAACTCAGTCGAAATGTCGCTGGCAATCTAAGAAGGAAGAAAAATGCCAGCCAACGACATTGGAAGTGGACGAGGAGCAGCAGCAGCAGCAGGAGGAGCTTCTTCTGGAGCAGCATCTGCTGCTGTCACTCCAACCACCCACCCACCCCTCGGGCACTCCCTCAAGGCTTTGTCACATTCAAGATGCTGCTCCTGCAGGAGCACCAGCTACCATCCACCAGGCTCCAATCTTCTGCTGCTGCTGCTGCTGTGGATGCGTGTCTCCAAGAAGGAATATTCAAGTAAATTGATTTTTTTCTACGCTCTCTCTCTCTCTCGCTCTTTCCCCCTTGGCCGCCGTGGCTGTCAGTTTCAAAATGCTTCGTCGTCGTTCCCCCCACCCCTCTTCCATCGAAGGATTGAGCACCCTTCTCTGCTCTTCCCTGCTCTTCTCTTCTCCTTCAATGGCCATACATTTTCTGCCCTTGCAATTTTTGCTTTTGGCGCGTAATCGACTTCATGCTTTTGCTTTTAATGGTATTTTTCCTGTGGTTCAAACTAATATCCATAATGCATAAATATTGAAACCCTACTACGACCCCTGACCCACCCACACACCCACACACACCCACCCGTACAGCCATCAAGCCCTTCTTGGGCTCCAATCATTGGAGCTGCCTTGGCATTTTTTCTTGATAAATATTTCTTTCCTTTCTTGTGTGTGTCAGTGTGTGTGTGTGGGGGTCCTCGTCTTGGCCTCTCATTTATATACCAAATACATATATATATATATATACATCATTCCGTTTTTATCATCATCATCAGTCGGTAGTCGGCAGTCGGTAGTCGGCAGTCGGTGAGTTTTCTTATTTTCCTTTTCCTTGACTTTCTTTTTTTTGTGTAAAATTTATGCGCAGAAATCCCCACTACGTCTGCAATTTATTGCATTTTCGTAAGTCGAGCGATTTCAAAAATGCCACGGGCCATATCGACAGCAACAACAACAACAACAACAACAAAAACTGGGGAGAAACAAATAACAATTTTTGCTGATTTTAATGTTTTGTCAAAGTCCTTGCATTCCTCCCCGCCCCTTGCCGCCTCCCTAATGCCATAACCTTTCGTCTGCCGCCCGAGGGTCCCGTTTTTGCCGCTGCTGCTGCTGCTGTTATTGCTGTTGATTTGTTAATAAACAATTTTATGCCCTGCCCTAAAAAACTCACACACGAGCGAAAACAATTTTTATGTCCGTGGGGCAGGCTTATTGAATGTATCGGCAGGCAGGCCACCCTGTACCCGGTAAGGGATCAGGCAGAGCCCCTCTCTAGGGGTTGTTGAGGCTGCACAGAGGCGACAGGCAATGCCCGCACAGGCTTTGCTTTTAGGAGCATGGAATAGCCTAAGATCGGACCTTAGATCTCTGGGATCTTCTCTGGGATCTTCTCTGGGATCTTCGCTGTAGTCTTCTCCCTCTCTGCCGAGTCGATTATGGATTCCAAAGAGTCCTAAGTTCTCACCCATTTTCATGGGTTCTTTGTTCTCTGTTCGTCTTTGGGTCAGTTCTCTCTCCATCTCTCTCCCTCTCCCTCTCTCTCTTTATTAGCTGACAACTTTTGCCACGAACCCAACTTGTGCTGACTATGAGGCCAACAGATGTTGCAGTTGCCATGGCAGTTGCCGTTGTTGTTGTTGTTGTTGCTGCTGCTGTTGCCTGAAACATGTGGCACCTTTGCGAAAATGGAATTGAGGTTGAGGCTGCGGCGGAGGCTTTCTCCCTCTTCTTCTTCTTAACTGACAGTCATATATCTTGGCACGCTTTGTCTCCGCTCGGGTCTCGGTTCTTGGACCATTTCTTATGGCAGTCACAGTTCTATAATTTCTCGATTTATTCTCAGCAGCAGAATCAGCGACAGGACAGCCTGTTTTGTCCTTGTTTCGCTCTCTCTCTTTCTCTCTCTCTCTCTCAGCTGCTGCCAGAGACAATCCAAACATTATTCAAAGTCAAACTTCATTCGCACTCACACACTCGCACACACTCGCATGAGGGGGAAATATTTTAACCACATTATTTATTTACTGTTTTCCCTGTGTCTAGGCAGAGGCCCTGCCCCCTGCCCCCCTGCCTCCTCCGATTACCCTTCTCCTGCCACATGAGTATGTAAATATGCTGCTTCTGTTCTCGCTGTTGTCACTGTTGTTTATGTGTGTGTGCGTAAGTGTGTGTGTGTGTGTTTTTTCGCTTGTATTTCATTTGATTTTATTCTATTTTGCATTTGTATCAGCCACAATTTATCAGCGGCCATAACAAAAGGCGCCAAGTCGGCTGCCAAAAACCGAAACCCAAAAACCAAAAACTGCACACCACGACCCCCCGAACCCCCCGACCCCCCGGCTCCTCCGCCTGCTCTCCGACTCTCCTGATTTGCCACTCAACACTCTGCCTCTTCTCTTTTTTTGATTATAACGCGACACATTTTCTAACTCGGCAAATAATAATTTTTCCAGGGCACACACACACTTGCACACACACACACAGAGCAAATATTGTATGCAAATTTCATGCTCTGAATATTGTAAAAATGAAAAATCATAAAAAATTGCCTAGCATCAAGAAAGAGAGGGAAGACAGGGCAGAGAGAGAGAGAGAGAGACAACAACAAATGATTTGCCATAAAAAAGCCAACTGAGAAATGAGTCCATGAATTCTACGTAGGTCATGGAGTCACTCGGCATGGGTCGTCGGGTGGATGATCTACACATCTGAATAACAGCCAGATCAGTTGAGAGAGAGAGAGAGAGAGCAAAGAAAACGAAAGAGATATTCCAGTATTGGAATCCACAAACCTTGAAATAGTAATAGCCATTTATGGATCGGCTTCGTCTCTTCCTTCCTTGGGGCATTGGTCGGCTGAGTCGGTCCCAGAATCCAGCAAACAACAGCATGCACTGTCGAAAAAGAGAGCTGTAGATGTAGATGTAGATGTTTTGAGGATATTCTCTGTGGATCTGTAGATTTGCAAACTGGCTCTGATAGTCAGCATGGCTCGTGGAATACGCTATATCCCTTAACAACAACAATAACCAAAATCTGGCTTATTGGCTCACATGCTCCCCTCCCCAATCGCCCCCCCCTCCAATTCTGTTATATCCTGCCCTCTGATCCCTCTTTTTCAATTGTTGTTTTGGCATATTTTATGCGTGTTTATCATTTATACGCTTTTTTGAGTTGGTTTTTGCACACACACACACAGACACAGACACTGCTGTAACAATAAAAACAAAAGGCAGAACAAGAGTCTATAAATTAAATAAATTGTAAAATATGTATGCACAGAGGGCGCGGAGTGGGGAAGGGGAGGGGGAGCAGTTGGGCTTGGGCTTGGGCTTTTATTAAATTAAATATTTCACTGCAATAAAGATTATCAGTTGGCAAAAGGCAGAGAGATGGACAAATAGAACCGAACAGAACGGAGAGGATGACTCTTTACTGACTCTTCAAACATGACCAGGAAGTGGCAGTGGCAGTGGGGGGTGAGGGGTGGCAGTGGGGGGTGGACAGGACTAAGGATAAGGATGAGGTACATCACATGCTCTCTCATATTCGAGTGCTCGTACACGAGCGTTAACATTGTAAGCAGACCATATAAATGTAAATGAACTTTGTCCTGATGCCGTTTCCGTTTTCTCATCGTCTGCATAGCATTTCCTGTCACACACACACACGCACACAGACACATGCTAGGCAGCCATTTTTTGGTGATGCATGCCTCTCCATCCTCCAGCCACTTTGCATGCGACGACTCTTATTCAGTTCCGTTTTTATTTGCTCAAACAATATTCGACATAGTAATTTTATGCTTCGACTGCGGAACACATAAAATTATCTTTTGAATAAATAAAGATAAGAGGGAGACGCACACAGACACAGAGGAGAGCGAGAGAGAGAGAGAGAGAGACACACATTGACATAGAAGCACACACAGAGAGTAAATGTTCACATTTTAATGTTTTATTCATTCAGGAAACATTCAGACGAAGATGCAAATTAAAATATCATTCAATGTTGGCAATTTAATATATTATTTTTGATAAATGAATACGGCCACACAGAGAAGCAGAGAACCAGAGAGACAGAGAACCAGAGACAGTTAGAGAAATGTTTTCCCCCATTAACATATGTATGTGTGTGTGTGTGTGTGTATGCCTATCCTACACATATAAATCTTCTGCTTTATGCTTGGCCAAGTGCTCCGGTCGGCCTGGTCTGGTCTGGCCTTTTGTTACGATTTTGTATTTAGATTTTGGATTGCTGTTATTTTTTGGCCAAATATTTTTGCACTTTTCACAGGCTTACATCCATTGAGCATTGAAATTGTTTTGCCATATACCAATATGTATGTGTGTGTATGTGTGTGTGTCTGTGTGTGTGTGTGTGTGTTTTTGCCCCTTGCCTCGTGTATTTATGGTGGGATTTCGGACAATGGTCAAACGGCTTAATGATTGAGAGTTGTGTTCAAGGGTCCTTGCCACCGACACAATCGATAAGAATATCTCTGAAGGGCTCTCCAGCCGAGAGCGAGAGAGCAGTAGGATATTGGTTTCCCCCTCCCCCACACACCCTCCCCCCTCCCTTCGACAAGTAGTTAAAGTTTTACAGTTTTCTAAACAAAAATAAAGTTGAAAAGTTTTGTCCGGCCAGCAGCCAGCGGCCATTCGTCAAACTTTAAGCGTTAGGCGGAGCGGGGGGAGGGGAGGGGGTTGGTGGAGGGTGTTGTGGGGGGTGGCCTAACATTTTGTAGTTACATTAATTAAAATTGTATGCAGGACACGTGGCAGGGGGAGGGGCAGGGGCAGGGGCTGCCCCCCTCTCTATTGCTGCTACCAGAAAATGTCGGATGTCATGTGAATCACCGATTGATCCCACACACACACAGACACACAGGCACAGGTGTGTATTTTTGTATAGCTTCGTGGTCGGTCGGTCAATTCGATTATTTTTCATTTTTCACCTTTTTCCCGCGCTTCAACTTTTCACAGTCTGCATGCCCCCGCTGCCCCTCCTCCTGCTGGTTGTTGCAGCTGTTATTGTTGCTGTAAATTCCATGTAAATTAATTAAACTGCCTGGCCATGCAACAGCAACAACCATGCAACAACCATGCAACAAATTGCCAGTAGCATCTGGGATGAGCTTCGCTTCGCTTCGCCTCGGTTTGGGGTTTTTGGGGTTTGGCGAGGAGTGGACAGGAGCGAGCTGACTCCTTCATGGCATAAAAATTATATATGGCATGTCAAAGGGCAGACAATGTGACCAGGGGCCAGGGCTTGTGGCATGAAGGTGCCACTTAATATTTTTTCATATGCCACAAATCGACCGCAGGACGATCAGAGTGGGGACCACCCAGCAGGCTGCCCAGGACACAGCCAGGATACAGCACAGGACACAGCACAGGTGCGCGACAACAATTAACGCAAATTTATTCAATTTACGCATTGTCTCCGCGCCTCTCCAGAGCAACTTTATAGATTTATCAAGAATTTTTCCATAATAAATGCAATTTTTAAGCTCTCTCTCTGTGTCTCCCTCCCTCTTCCTTTTGCTGTCTCCCTCTGTCTCTCTGTGTCTCTCCTTCCTTTTGCTGTCTCCCTCTTTCTGTCTCTGTCTCTCCTCTTTTGCCGTCTCTCTTTTAATATAAATAAATTATTCGTCGAAGCTTGCAAATTGCTTCGAAAGCCCAAAACCGAGTTTCTCATTTCGATTTCAATTTTAATTAACAATTAACCGATGAATATAGTGCACAGTCGTGGCGTTCCAAGCTTCGTTTTCCCCCCAATTTCGACGCTTTTATAATATATATTTTCACAGACAGAGAGAGAGAGAGAGGGACAGACAGAGACAGCTAGATAGACCGCTGGAGTTTGTAGGGTTTTGGGTTTGGGTTCACATTCTGCGGATAATCTGCGGTGCATTCTGAGGTGGCATTCCTCCCGCTTGGATTGAGGAATTTCCAATCGATTTGGCACCGCGGAATGGGGTTGGGGGGGGGCCCCAAATAATCATTTAGTCATAACTTATTGAAAATTATGATAATTGCTCAATTGCCTAATTGAATATGCACCCATCGGAAGTATCGCTGGCTCGGGGTGGCAGAAAGGATTGACCTCGTTCGCGTGACCTCCTCCTAGACACGCCAAACGCCCATTCGACTGCCAGGAGAGTCCGCAGCAGAGCAGAGCGGCCTCTCCTTTTATTATTGATTAAAAGTGTGCAAACAGTTTCGCCGGCAATTTCGTTTTTAAAACCACTTTTCGTTTCGAAATGGGCAAAATCCTGAAATCGTGAAGCGCCCCCCCCTCAGATTTTAAGTTTGTTTTTTGCATGGACATCACGTATTCAATCAATTGCAACGACAACTATCGTAGAGGACGAGGCAGAGGCCGGGACTGGCTCTGGCCATGGGGTGGTGCCGCTTATTTCGGTTGACCCATTTCGCCAATTGGCCAAAAATGTCTGCAACGCCGGGCAGCCTCTCCCGAATGCATCTTTGGGGGGCCCCCCGGTGCCCAAAAATTAAGATACGACCAGGACCAAAGCTGCAGCTGATTGCAGATTGGTTTAGACAGGACCGCACACACACACGTACACATGCGCTGCACACACACACACACACTTAGTCACACGGAGGGAAATCTCTCTCTTCCCGTTCCTGGCCTCCTTTCAATCCGATGCTGCTGCTGCTGCTGCTGCCGCTGCCTCTTCGGGTGATGACATTTATGTCCAATGCAGATTTTTGCACAGACAGGCCCAGGTCCAGGCCCCAGCCGCGTCCCCCTCCCCCGTCCCCCTCCTTGTCCCCGTTAACAACAGGAGCAACAATAAAATTTGCCACTGTGACGGGGCACAAACAGGACGCAGGACGCAGGACGCAGGCTGGTCAGATTGGTCAGTTCTGTGTGTGGTCATGGGAAGGACGTGTTGAGAAGAGGGGGGCAGCATGTGTGTGTGTATGTGTGTGTGTTTGGTTCCGTGTTAAACAGGCCCAAAGTCCTAGTCTCTCTCGCCTCTCTCGCAAACAATGCAAACTTGTTTTAATTTCATATCCCCCTGGAGTACAGGGTAGCAATGGGCAGGTAGCGAGAGCTACCTTTGTGGGGTTAAGTAATGAGATATCATACCCCCCTCGCCCCCTCCCTCCCTTGGAGAATCTCTCTCGAGAGAATCTCTTGAGGTAAATGTCTCTGGCCAGGTAATCGTCCATTCGAACCCAGTTCTCCGCATTCCAAGCCCATCGCCTGGTAGTAAGCAACTTGTTTAGGCCACCAACTACCCACCACTCTCTCCCTCTCCCTCTCCCCCTCTCTCTCTCTCTCTGTTTGTCTCTGTCTCCTCTCAACATCCTGTGTATCCTGCTCTTCGCTGGAAATCATAGCATACTGCGGGGCGCCGCTTTCTGAGCGCTCTGCCCGGCTCTGCTCTGCTGTGCAGCAAAATTTATTGAGCAAAGTTGCTGAACTGATGTATTGCCGGCTAGGCAGAGGCAGGGACTCGTCGAGATGGTGGGCGTGCCATGGAGAGGGGCAGGCTGACAGTTGGCATACTTTATCATCGGTGGAGCAACGACAGGGACAGGGACAGAGACAGAGACGACGCTGAGGGATGGACGAAAGAGGATGCAGGATCAAACCACAAAATCCAAACTGATGCACACAAATAAAAGCGAGAAAGAGCGCAAAAAGAATAGGGAAGGGTGGCAGGGGGGGGTGGCGTATCCGAGAGGCAAGCAAACAGCAGCCAGCGAGTGCACACAGCCAGTGCCAGTGCCAGTGCCACATGTGTGCTGCTGCTGCTGCTGCTGCTGCTCTCTGTGTGGCAAGGAATTTAAGCGGAACTTGCCGCTTGCCCTTGTGTTTGTTTGTCTCCCTCTCTCCCTCTCTCTCCCTGTCTCTTTCTCTCCCTGTCTCTTTCTGTGTTTAAAAAAGTTTATGCTCGTCACGAGAGAAATTTATTGCACTCCGGTGTTCAAAGCTTTTATCCTTTCCATACAACACACACGGCTAGGCCAGCCCACACATATGACTAGAGGGTATGCGCCGGGCATGATGGCACCACTTGGAGTAGAGCAGAGACCTGGGCATAGACTGTACCCACATGGACATAGCCAGATCTTTGAGGCAGAGATGCCCCAAGGGAGATTCTGTTGAGAGCCCAGAGAGTATCCTCTAGTCCTGTCCTGCCTTGGCCACACACCACACTTGTTATCATTTTTATTTTTTGGCTGAATTGGCCACCCCCTACCACCCCCCCTACCCCCCCACTGCCCAGTGGCGGACGACTTGGTGTGTCTGAAAAACGGATGTGATTTATTTGGTAATGCTAATGATGTTTTTGCTGCAGTCCCCCGCCCACGCCCCCTGCCATGCCCCCCTTGCTGGCGCTGTCCTCTCCATCAGTTTTCCCCCAGTTTATTTGAGCAATTTTTATCGCATGTGTAGCAACAGCAAAAAACGAGAGTAAAAGAACCGAAAACCTGCCGAAAGTTTTTCGACAGCAAACGAAAAACGAGAAGCGAAAACCTTTACGGAAAATGCTTACATTTCGTTTTCCGCAAAAGGGAGAGGGACAGGGGGCCAGGAGGGGGAGGGACAGGGGGGAGGTAAAGCAGTGGTCGCGGGGAAACTGTAAACATTTTCCCATTTATCTTGCGTGGCCAATAAATCGCTTTTGTGTCTGCCACCAGCCAAAGGTACGGTAGCAGGACGAAGGACGAAGGACGAGGCAGGAGGCGGCAGGAGGCGGCAGTGCTTGCAAGTTAATTTTTTAAATGAGCCAAAGATTTCCGCTCTCTATATATACAGAGAGAGACGAGGACGACGAGGACTATCCCCTGATTCACTCTCTCTTTATCCATTATCCATCTCTCTCTGGCTATGTGTGTGTGTGTCTGCATCTGTGTTTGTGTCTGCTTCTGTCTCTGTGTGTGTGTGTGTGTGTGTTCAATATCTTGTCACTGGCTTTGACAGCCCCCATTCGAAAGCGATCCTTTGGGGGGCTTTGGGCTTTAATTGTCTAGCTTAAGGTTTTTGGTTTATTACAAGGACTTAACCGACATTGAGCTTTATTAATTGTTTGCCAAGCACTTTTTCAGCCACCCCACCCCATGCCCCCCATGCTCCCCATGCTCTCATGTCAGCAGCAGTCGAGAGGGTGACCCACACGCAGAGAGGGAGAGGGTGACCCACACGCAGCGAGGGAGAGAGCGAGGGCGAGGCAAGGTCAACTAAGAGAGCTCTTGTGAAGTCTTGCAAAATGTCTTCGAGGATGCCAGAGCCAGAGAGAGGTTCAAGCATATGATGACAAGAGATCAGGCATGCCACATGCATATATGGGGTAGGGGCAGGGGGCAGGACAAGTGAAGGGGAGAAATCTGGAGGGGCGTCTTCTCGGACTCTTTCAATTCAGCTCCAATTCATCGATGGGGGGAGTGGCCAAGGCAATTATGCCTGCCCCTTCTCCACTCTCTCCACTCTCCACTCTCTTCTCGCTCATTTAATCCCTGTTAGCAATTGTTTCATTATTTTGCAACCCTTTCAACAAGTGACTTGCTCTTCCATCATCAAGCAAAGCGCACCCTTGGGAGGAGCCCCAGCCCTCGCCCAGATGTTGTCATATTGGCTAAGCCAAGTTTAGCTCCTCGCCGACAAAGGCCACAGTTTTCAAGCTACATTTCCCCCATTCAGACGTGTGCCCCCCCCCGCCCCCGCCCCTCTCCCTCTGCTGTGGCAGAGCATGACATTGAGGAAAATGCCTTGGAGTAGGTGGGTGGATGGGTTGGGGCTGGATAACTGGTTGGCTGGCTCTGGCTCTGGCTGGATGGCTGCCTGGATGGATGAGTGGGCGGAATTGCTTGGGCGGGTGGGTGGCCTGGTGGCTTGGTTGGCTGCTCCTCGACAGCCTTGTGGCAGGGACAATTAAAACGGTAACCGAAGTTGTAATCATACAAAATGTTTACACTCAAATGGCTGCTTTGTGCAGCACATGCCCCACCCTGCAACCCCCCCTCTGTGGCAGGCGTTAATATTCTGCATTGTCATCGAGACACGCTGTGGCATGTGCAACGCTCGGCTGTGTGCTCTCTGCGAGAATTAATAATTTATTTGTTTTGTCATTCAACATTGTAAATAATGCGAGAGAGATTTTCCAATAATCTTCTTTGTTAATATTGAAATTAATTTGTTTACTGTTTACTGTTATGCTACTTAATTAAACAAAACGAAAGCATGCCGCACGTTGCAGGCCGCACGCCCCCCCGCCTCTCTCTGCTGCCCTTTTGAGGCTTGCCACAAGCCCATAAATATCGAAAGCAAAGCCCAGGTGAAGGATCTCCTCGGGAGCCTTCGAGAGGATTTCGTCCTGTTCAATTATGCACTCCCCCTGCCCCCGCCCCCCGCCCACCGCCCCCTGCCTCACTTGTCTGCCTCTGCCCCCTGCTGCGGTGTGGCTCCTCCTTTGATTCGAAATGAAATATCTTGTCGCATTCCTGGGCGATTAGTTAACACACACACACACATACACACATCACATACACACACATCACATTTAAATAATCATAAAAATATTTAAAGAAGAAGAAGAAGAACATTTGTAATGGCAGGAAATTTGTTTTCCCAGGCGACAATAACAAATTAAGTGAGAAACATAAAATTTTGTTTCACTTCTGCCCACACAGCACCCCCCACCCCTCACCCACTCCCACTGACATTCCCCCCTCCCCCAACTGCCGTGGCGATCGCCCATCGAATGCTTCTCTGAAACGCCATTTCCCAGTATGTCCCAAAACATATTTATCTATTCATCTAACATATAAGCATGTAACCAGCCCCCCCTCCCAGCCCCAGCCCCCCTCCCCCATTAAAGAGATCTCGTGGGGAACGAACAAAAATTAGAACAACTTAGGAAGAGAGAGAGAGAGAGAGAGAGACAGGGAGAGAGCCGCCGTGCCGCCTGTCATCATTTATTTTGTCAGTCTAAAAACAATTCGAGAACTTATGGCTGCAAACAAGATACTAGTCCGTGGTCCGTGGTCCGCCGCCGCATGAGATGTAGATACAAATGAGATGGAATCGGAGAGATACAGAAAGACGAGGGAGATACAACGAAGCTGCGATACTCTCTGTGGCAGCCAGGGAAATGCGAGAACTAAGCTCTAGCTCTAGGAGGGGGAGGTTATAAATCAGCTGAAGGATCAGTGGGGAGAAACCTAGGTAGGTGTCTCCCCCCCACAATACCTCTAATTATAATCCCCACCATTTTGGAAATTGATCATCTTATCATCTGTCGTATCTGTTAGGCATTTTACTTTTCAATTTCCAATTTTGGAATACAATTTTGTATAAAAGAGCAGCAGATCTATGACTATACATGTGTATATAATCCATTTCCTTTCTCCATAATTCCATTTTTCATGATGATAACCGAAACGTGCAACAAAAGACCTTGCCACTGCCACTGCCCTTTGGCAAGGTGTGTTCCCATAGACTTCAGGCATCTTTTGTGCGCGGATCCTTTCGGCCTTTGTGCCATTCTCCTATTCAGGCGAAGGGCTAACAAAGTCATCAGGCGGCATGCCCCGAACCTTTTGTAGAGTATCAAAGAGAGGCAGCAGCAGCAGCAGCAGAAAGCCCTGGCTGGGCCCCGGGTACCGCCTCCCTGCTGTCTCTTAATGATGTGTGGCTGCTGCAGAGAGTGGTCGTCGTCGTTTTTCCTTTAGTCATCTCTGACGCGCACCTACACATACACACACACACTCCGAATGGATGGATACACACGCACACACAAGTCATTAAGTGTTAATTTAATGGCCAAGAGATCTTTGTCGCAGATAACAACAAAATGCATGCCATGCCAGGAGAGTTTTGCCTTTGCTTTGCTTTTGGAATACGAGAGAGTCTGCTGGGCCTATCAGCCAGTTGGCATCTCTTACAAGTTTTGTGGAAAAACACATACATACATACATATCTGTGCGCAGCAGGTGATATATGTGTGTGCGAGAAGGGACTCAAAGGGAGACTCCCCCCCCCCTCCCCTCTCTGGTCATATGATATTTGTGTTGTCGGTTTGTTAACGCTGACAGACAATTAAGTGTTTGCTTTATGTTTATTGGAATGGACTTTTGGTGGAGACTGCCCCCCCCCCCCTCCAGCCCCCTGCCCCCTACTCCGGCTCTTTAGCGAATTGATTGATGGCCCAGCGAGTGGGCGGAAGAGTTGTTGTCTTCGGTTTCACCTGGCTATCACACATATTCCCCGTTTGGGCCGCTACTTAAACCAATAAAAGGCCAAGAAGTAACCAAGTAGCGGCCTAGAAGACGCCTGCGGGGGTGGGGAGAGGGAGGGACCGACTTGCGGATGCAACGGAAAAGTTTTTAATTAAAATTCGAGAAATTAATTAAATATTTTCGGTGACAAGGACTACAGCAGAAAGAGAGAGAGAGAGGGAGAGAGCTACAGGACAACGATGACGGCGGCGTTGACGATGACGACTTTGAGATTAAATTTCCTACCTTCAAAAAAATGATGCAAAAGGCAGCAACACGCAGACACGCAGAGGGGGAGGCTGTAGGGTGAGGGGTGTGGGTGCCAGAGGGGGGGGTGGGGTGGCAGAGGCAGAGGCATTTCCCAGGCAGCGGCAACAATATCAAGTGCAAAATGAGAAAATTCACTTGCTCTTGCTACAAAAAACACACAAAAAAAGAACAAACAAACAACTACGAATAGTCAGTAGTGCGAAAGAGAGAACAAGAGAGAGAGAGAGAGACAGAGACAGAGAGATTGCTGTGTAACGGGGTCCCGACTTTTAGACAGAAACAAAAGAAAGTTTTCGGCTGGGAATAGAGCAGCAACGGCAGAAGAAGATGATGCCCCAGCAGCCACAGGGACAGGGGGGCAGAGGGGGGGCAAAGCGAGCTAGCGGGAAAAGTGAATGGAGTTTTCCAATTGCAGAAAATGAGGAAAAGCTAGAAGATCCACCAAAGCGAGGCAGAAAGAGGAGAGAGAGGGAGAGAGAGCGAGGCAGAGGCAGAGGCAAATTTTATGATGCTCAACTGATAAGCCAAAAAGATGACACACAAGCAGGCAGAGGGGAGGGGAAAGGGGAATGGGGGGGGGAATGGGGAAAAGCAGCTTGAAGCTTTCTCCAGATATTTGTGCATGCCATTTGGCCAAGCTAACAAAAGCAAACAAGGCCAAAAGCAAACCAAGCTTAAAGAGCCAGGCCAAGCGTCAAATTTCAGATGAACACAAATGTGGCCCAAAGAGAGAGGAAGGACACCCCCAGGAGCTGCCAAATTAACCCCTCGTTGACCTGAAGAGGGAGAGGGAGAGAGCTCTCTAACCCCTTATGATGGGTTCATAGATGGAATATCTCTTAAAGATATCTCAAAGATTCCTATGTAGATTGCAGCTGCATCTCAAGCGATCCAATGATATCTACAGCAAAAGTTCTGCCCCTTGTTTGACTTTTGTTAGCTGCTCAAAGTTTTTCACAAGAGAGAAAGAGACAGAGAGAGAGTATGTAAAGAGTGTATCTATCTATCTATCTATCTGGGAGCGTGTTTATATATCCATTCATTTAATCCAATTGCACCCAAAGTAGAACTTTTCTATAACTATGCCGACAAGCCAATTATGCCAGAGTAAATAGCAATCCGCCCGTGCCCCACCCACCCACAGCTTCAGCTTCTGCCCCCGCCCCACAAAGCACTCTCCACTCCCCCCTCCCCGCTCTCCCTCTGCTTCTGCCGCCTTTCTGCCCAGTCGAAAATGTTAAAAACTTAAACAAGGCTGACATATTTCCCCAGATGCCTTCAAACTTTCATGCCAAAGCGGTTGAGAGGTTCAGGCGGAGGGGCCGGGGGAACTATACAAAAATGTTATGTCAACGCAGCGCTCTGAGGCCGACAGCACACCTCGCCGTACCCCCGACCCTGCCCCTGCCCCGTCGCCCGCATACTTGTACAGCAGAAGAAAACCTTTTTCATTTCGTGTTTAATGAAAAATGTCAAATAAAAGTGCCCAAAACAGAGAAACGTCAGCAAAGTGCAGAAAGAGTGCTTTGTGCAATAGTTTTACCAGGTGGGAGGGGGGAGTAGAAGTGGCTGGGGGGGTGGTGGATGGGGGGGTGAAGGTGTGGCCACTGGCCACTGGCATCCCCAGAGACGAGAACGAACTCTTTTCGGCACACTAATTACTATTTATTTGAAACGAAAATTGCTAACGAGCAAAAGATATTACCCTGGCTATAATAATCAACAGGCTGGGCTGGGCAGGGGGAGGGGAGGGGATGGAATGGCATCCAATAGAAACGAATTATTATTTTTTATGATTATTTAAATTACGCGCAAAGGACAGGAGAGCCGACCGACCAGGAGGACCGGAGAACTGCCTGGAATGGAATGTCGGTGCAATTTACAAAAAGGCAGCCACTTTGCAGCTCTCGGATGCCTTCTGCCCCACTCTGCCCCACTCTGCCGCTCCGCCTCACTGCCCTCAGTGCCTCCGCTGCCGCAGCTGCCTCCTCTAATAGTTTTCATCAGCCAAAGAGAGCCTGAGAGCGGCACAGTGGTACGAATCGGGCCTAAAAGTGCACACACGCTACCTTTTGGGCACTTGTATCTGCATCTCAACACCTGCCATTCCACTGTGCGGCGTCTGGTGCTGGTCCTGGTGCTGCCACTCCTCCCTGCAGTAGCCTGCAGCTTTTAGTGCAATTGGCTGCCAGCTTGTTTAATGATCATTAAATACGAAGACGACACACGATGGACGACGACGACGACGACGACGACGACGACAAGGAGGAGCCCTGGGATGGGGACAGACGCGCGAGTCGGGCGCAGTTTTGATTCAAACCGCTCTTGACCAGGCCTTAATAAATGAGAACAGGTAGTCCCAGGCCAAAGCCAAAGCCCAGACTTGTTTTATATATCATTTTTGTTGTTGTTTCTCTTTTTTCTTGCCCCCGTGTTCAGGGGCCTTGCGCTTGCGGCAAGTAGCCGGGCCAAGTGCTTTGGACTCACTCTAATTAGTCAATTTTTTTACTCAATTAAATCTGCAAGGCGGCAGCAGAAGATGGAGACAAGAGGGGCAGGGGCAGCAGAAGAGGCACTCGAGTAAGCAAATGATGTGCAGTAATTAGTGGGGACCCAGGGATATACATATATATGTATGTATGTGTGTATATATGTACTTGTATATAGTATATATATCCCTGAATTCCCCAGTTGCAAGTCGGAGCTGAAAGACCTTGCTGCCGCTGCCACAGCCACTGCCGCTGCCGAAGATAAATAATAATTTTGTGCCCCTCTGGCTCTGGTAATTTTTTGCCACAGAGAGCGAGAGGATGACAGGTGCAGTGACAACCACACATGCAACGCTGGGGCACACAGATGCACGACTCACGGGTGCACGGAGGCACGGATCCAACAACTTACATGTCATACAAGTTGCCTGGTGCCTGCGAGTACATTTATAATCAAGCGGCAGTAAACCGCAGAGCAGAGCAGAGCAGAGCAGAGCTGTTGCTGCTGGCTGCCTTTGTTGTTGCTGCCACATGATGAAGCATCTTCGATGAGCACGATGATGATGACGGTAGCATCTCGCCGTGTGTGTACTTGCAGCTTGTATCTGCTAAATGAAAACATACATTGCGGTCGGGAGTCCCCCAGTCTCTCTCCATCTCTCTCTTCGGATGGGATTAGAAAGTATGTATCTCTGGGAATGGAATGGAAATGTGCCAAAATCCACTAATTACACATGGGCCAGGGGAGGCAGGGTGGCATCGATTTATTGAATTCCATTTTGGTGAGAGATATTAAAATGTGAAAGTCTTCGATTACCCCCGGGAGAGAGGTGAAAGGAATACAGCAAATGTTTCGCACAGATCGGAATAGATCTCAATAATGATGTGTGGAGCAAGGGGGGATGGGGGAGCAGAATGGGAACGAGAGCGAATGAATTGGCTAAATATTGCAATTAGAACGGAAATCTGCGCCAGAAACGAGAGAGAAGTTCAACCGGATTGAGTATGAGATACAGATACATCTTGGAATGGTTCTTCTCCCTTTCAATAGATGGGTAACATCTTCGCCTTCCCCCCCATCCCCCCCCATGCAGCACTTTAACAACTGTTCCTGTGCTTGTGCCACTGTGCCACCAGCAAAAAACATCCTCATCAATGTCGTTGTCCCTCGTCGGCAGCACCAGCAGCACCAGCAGCAGCCACAGACCAGATCTGAGACCAGTACCAGTACCAGTCCCTGCCCTTGCCCCTGTCCCCTCCTTGCCACACATACTCTCTCTCTTTCTCTCTCTCTGCGCCTCATCTACAAATCGTGCAATGATGGAAAACCATTGGACAAAGTCTTTGACTTGTATTCAGTTTTTTTTGCCTTCTTCTTTTCTCTGCTTTTCACAGTGCCTTTCTGTTCGCTTCTTTCTTTCTTTCCGCTTCTTTTGCCTCTTTTTGCGTGCGTGTGTGTGTGTGCCGCGGCGCTTGGGAAGGCCTTTTATATGCCCCATTCAGTTGCATCTTTTTTGCGCTCAACCATCAGCGCTATGATGGCAGGAGGAGCAGGAGGAGAAGGCCTCTGTCTGTCCGTCCCGGGGAGGGGCAGGGGGTTTCTGTGTAAAAGCGACTAATGTGTCTACGGAAGCCATTTCGTGCCTTTTAGCGGCAACCCCCGAACCCCCCGCGAACCCCCCTCGAACCAGTTGCAGGCGGCAGAGCAATCTTCGAGTTTTGTGTTTGTTTTCCTTTCGTTGTAGTTAATTCGCCAAGTAATAATATTATACGAGCCGGGGCCCGAGAGCACTTGTACTTATGAATGTCCTCCGCAGAGATGGCAGCGTGACACTTCGCCAGGCGGAAGGACCCGAAATTCTCCAGGTGTGACTCACGCGAAGCTGCAAGGGAATGGAGTTTAGCCTTCGCTTAAGGCCAATCCCCTCCTCACGCTCTCATCTTCAGTGCTCAAGGAGCCACTGGGAAGCACTTGTACTTATGAATGTCGTCTTGGGCAACATGCTGTGCAGTCCAAGCTACAAAAATAACCAAGGAAAAAAAGGAGAACCTGCCGGACCTGCCCCTCAGGCTAAATTGGCTTGAATTTTACGGCTGCTGTTGGTTGTGGCTGCTGCTGCTGCTGCTGCTGCTGTTACTGACAACGACAACAGGCAACAACAATCATGATGATGAGGACTCGAACTCGCTTGGGCCCGGGCTTGGACTTGGGCCTGGGCCTCGGTCTGTATTTAAGAGACATCATTCATCTGACCGCCCCATCAACGGCAGCGCTTCGACTGCACATCGAAGGCTACGACGATGATGACGACAGCAATAATAATAACCAACAACAGCAGCAGCAGCAGCAAAAACAGTATCCACCAGATACACAGGGAGAGGGCAGCCCCGTGTCCCCCTCTCTCTCTCTCTCTGGGTAGCGCAAAGTACAAGTCCGCATAATTATAATCAACGTCATTTAACGTTGCCGGCCGTCACTCAGCGCCATCCACAACATCCACAGCAGCAGCAGCAACAAACAACAACATGTAAAGCTCCTTGTGCTCCATCGGCGAGTGGCGAGTGGGGGGGGCGGCTGGGGGGCGGCTCTTATTATTATTGTGTATCTTTGGGATACATTTTTGATAACAGCCAACGACAGAGAGGTAGAGAGGGAGCAGGGAAGGAAGGAAGTGGAACATAAAAGTCACCTATAAATAAACCATTGGAATCTACTAGATATTTCGACTGCTATCTGCGAGATACATTTGTTGTTGTGGCAATACTCGTGCCATTCACATGTTTAAGGACTTCCCAAGGTTTTTCTTCTCTTTATTGGTCAACATTAGGAACAGATTGTTTCGGGATAGATAGATAGACAGATACTCTATCTTTTGGGAGAGTGTTAGGTGTTCGATGTGCCGCCCAAGTTCTGTTTCTGTTTTCTGTTTTCCGTGGGCCTTTCAATTTCTCTGTTTGCTCTGCCGTTTGTTGACCTTTGTCAACTTTGAACACGCGACTAAGCGCTCGGAATTAGCGCAAATACATTTCCAGTATCCATGAAGTACACAGCCCACACACACACACACACAGGCATAGATAGTCAGATTCAGATACAGATACAAAATGTAGCTAGCGGAAGTTGGCTATTTATAACAAATTACCAAGCATTTGACATTTACCAAAACGCCGACGTCAAATTACAGATTTCTGTCTCTGTGTCTGTCTCTGTCTCTGTGTGTGTGAAGGAGGGGGAGGCGTGGCCCAAGAGGCGTGTGGGTGACGGCTGGGGCGGGGGTTGGGGGCGAGCACTTTTGGCATGTAATCAAATGTAACCGCACACCAAATATGCGCAGACAGCTGCGGCGGCAAAGGCGAAGGCGGAGAGTGCTACCCGGAGACGAAGACGGACACGGACACGGATACGGACGCCAGGCTGTGGAGGGACGACGTCAACGCACTTGTGGTTCGCCCTCCCCCCCACTGGGCTAAGCCACGACCGATTTAATACAATAAATCCCATGGCCATGGCCCTCCCCCCCACTCCCGCCCCTAGACCTGCGACCAAGTCCAAGTCGGAGTCCAAGTCGGAGTCCTCGTCTCGCCCTTCACTTGACTCGGGTTCACTTTTGAGCGACCTTCTTCATTAAAATTATGACAAGCTGTAATTATCTTCGATTTGCTTTGACCAAGAAGCCACGCACTAATTGCGTGTGAGAGATGCCAGAGAGGGGGGAGGGCTGGGGGGGCTGTGGCTAAGGGTGGGTGTGGAATTAGTCATTCGAATACTGTAAGCGGAAGGGGGAATCTCTGGGAGAATCTCTCTCTCTGGTCGAGTGGCGACATGAGAACCAAAGGGAGAGATTTTCAGCTGGGCAATCGCTAAGATGTTTCTCTTTGGTTTTTGGCAAATAGTTTTTTGTGTTCTTGGTGTTGGGTTCCTTAAATGCCTCGAGAGTCTTCCTGCTCGCATATGTTCTATGTACATTCTGTGGAAAACTGCGTGACCAGGCTAATTAACGCTTCGGGGAAAATGTTGACGAACTCTCCGACGAGCCAGAGCCAGAGCAGAAAGCAAGAAAATTGAACTTCAAGATAGACATGAGAGACGTCAACTACCGTCTGTCCATCTGTCCATCTGCCTGTTGCGGTGTGCTGTTGCCTGCTGCTGGTGGGGATGTGTATCTCATAGATACCGGTTCATAATTTATGTAATTATATGCGTTTAAACATTGCAGCACGAAAGAAGGCAGGCAGAAGGCCATGCAAGTGGTAGAAGACGGGTTCGGTGACGGGAAGCCATCGAGTTCTTTCAACTATTATATAGCCGACAACAAATTATAGCAATTATATAACATTTTTATCTTCCCCTTTTCAGATTGCATCCGCCAGCAGACAGGAGAGAAGCTTTGTTTGGGCTTTGTTTGTGTGACAAGCGAAACTAATGAGCGGCCAGCAACGGCAGCAGCAACAGCGACAGATCGGAAACAGGAAGCAGACGAACGAAAGTAAAATTGCTTAAATAAATAATCGTAGCTGTGATAACACCAAAGAGACAAAGAAAGAAAGCAGACAACCAGGCTAAGAAGGCGCTCACAAAAGGCCAAAAGCAGTTGCGTAATTACCGACCAGAGCGGAGCAGAGCGGACCACAGCGGACCGAGTGAGCGAGTGATTTTGAGAGCAATAAATGTCAACGCGGAACAAGAAAAGTAATCACAACTATTTGCTAGAGTTCAAGCAGCACAAAATGGCACAAAGCAGAAAATCAGCAGCAGCAGCAGCAGCACACAGCTACAGCAGAAGACCCTCCTCCTCCCCCTCGAACTCCTCCTCAGCAACACATTCAAGTTCAAGGCGGTCATCGTTAATCACATGTTTTATATCCTGCCACACGTCCAGCCTCTTGTTGCTGCTCCTTCTGGCAGGGCTCCTCGGCGATGGAGCCCAGGCGGCCAGTCGCAGCGGCAGCAACAAAACAGCAGCGGCAGCGGCAGCATCTGGACCCAACAGCGGTGGGGCAACACCCGTTTGGGATCATGCCATCGATTTGAATGAGGATTTTCGCATACTCTGGCAAATCATTAATCAGGATATAACATTCGAAATACAAGCACGTACACTCGGCTACGTCGGCTTCGGGTTCTCGCCCGATGGGAATCTGGCCGGTGCCGATATGGCCATCGGTTGGGTGGACAAGGGTCAAACCTATTTTCAGGTAAGTGAAGCGCAAAAAAAACACACAAAAAAGAAGAAAAGCAGAAAAACAGAAAGGAAACGAAAAGAAAAGAGCAGCAGCAGCAGCAGCAGCGAGAGCCCAACGATTTTTCATTCCATGGCCTAACATTTTCATTTTCCCAATGCGTGTGGCCGGAAATTAAGGCCAGCCTGGAGTCCGGACTCTGGACACCCGACTGGCCCTTCCCCTTCCTCTTTCCCTTGGCCAACTAAATGAAAAGTTGTCGCCCTAATATCATCCAATTTATTCCCGCAAAAGTCTTCTTCCCAGGGCTCTGGCTCTCGCTCTGGCTCTCGCTTGATAAATATGTTGTATGAAAAATACACAAGAAAAACATTTTGCCACTCAACTTGGATTGTAATTAATTTGTAGCAAAAACAAAACTCACACAAAAAGGTGCGCGAAATATATTTATGTGTACACACAGGCTGGACAGACAGGACAGGGAAGCAGCAGCGACAGTGGCGGCGGTTGAATAATGACAAACTCATTTGTGGTCCCGACGCTGGAACAGCAAACTTTTTATTTGAACTTCCAGCGAGACGAGAGAGTTTTTTGTTTTAGTTAGCTAATGGAATAGTTGGAGCAGTCACTACTCGTATCTGCCACTCGATTATGGCACTTTATCTGTCTGTCTGTCTGTCTCTCTCCCTGTCTCTCTGGAATATATTCATACCCGAATTGGCCAACAAATTATGTCGATTAGCATGCCTCAGTCACTGTGTTGGGCATAATCGGGGTCACCAATTGCTTCAACCTTTGGTATTATTGGTTAACGACGTATAATTAGGGAACAAGTAATAGCACGCCACTCAAGGACCACACTCTCGCTGCTTGTGGCTGCTTTTCGACCTTTTCTTAGCACATCCCCGTTCCTCTTCTGTCTGTCGGGGTCACCTTGCTCTGGCTCCTGACTGATGGGTGGCATTTTGCCCAGTTCAATTTCATTTACGAGTAGTTATCCTTTTTTATAAAAATTTACGTAACCGCCTGCCGATGCCATCTTATTTATCAAGCGACGTTTCAATTGTTTTAGTTTTTGTTTTGGGGTCACCCTTTGACCCTGCCTCACACAACCCAATGTAACGCTAATTTTTCGTTTTTCTTTGGAGAGACCTCGAAGAACGACGTCATTTGGCCAAAGTTGTGGCCCAGGAGGAGGGGCCCTCCCCCGCCCATTCAGGAAGAGTAATAGGAGTCGTCACTGCAAAGTGTCTAATGAAATGCGAGTATTGCGTGCTGTGGTTGCGTAGCTCTCCTCCGCTTTTCTTTTCTCCGTTCTCCGACCACAGGATACGCGTGGGGTGGGCAGGGGGGTGGGTGGTGTTGGCCAATTGTGCGACTGACACAAACAGAGAGACGGAGACAGAGACAGCGAGGGGAGACAGTGTTTTTTTCCCGCTTGGTTTGGTTGTTGTTGTGTGATTTAATGATTTTCGAGGCAGGCAACGAAAATGTCACCCACACACACACACACACACACCACACACACACACATGGTGATTGTTATTGTTGTTGAATGTTAAATACCATCCAGATACATTAATATGTCTGTCTGGCTGTCTGGCGACGACCCCTCTTTCTGTCTTTCTGTCTTTCTGTCGCTCTTTGTCTGTCGTTCTGTCTCTCTGTCTGTTTATCTGCCTGCCACACTGCCTGTCTCTCTGTCTCTCTGTCTGTCTCTCTCTCTGTCTGTCTTCATGTCTGGTTGTGTGACGGTGTTAATTTCACATCTTGACGTGTCGTTGGTAATTGCGAGTTGCCTCAAATTGTACACACAATATCGTATAATGGGACTCGTGACTGTCACCTTGCCACCCACTGGCACTCGCACCCAGGCAGAGGCCTGCCGCCCCGCCCCGCTTTGACTTTTTGTGTGGGCGCTGATTTGTGAAGAGGTTCAAAGGTTAATTGGAACTGTAACGGATATGCCGATTTAATATATTAATTAAGTGCTACAAGTGTAAAAGGAGGAGCACACACACAAAGGACCACTCACAGGCGCCTCAGATGTCCCCTACCCCCCTAAACCCCTTGGACCCTCTGCATATGCTAGATACAGATTATTGATAGAGAGATGCATCTATGCAGCCATGTATCTAAACTCAGGAAAGAAACTAACTATAACTAACTATAAAACACTTCAAAATAAATATAATCGAACTATTTCCCAGTTAATTCCCATTTAGAGGGTATCTTTCAGTCGCATTTTCATGCTAGATTCGCACTCTTCTGCTGCTGCTTTTGCTTTTGTGGTTTGCGGGCGAACTTATCGTTAATTATTTCTTAATTATCTAATGCTCGGCCACAGCCACTCCCCTCCCGCCCCTCGCTTTCTTTTTTTTGTTGTTCTGATATTCAAAATATTTATTGCAATCGAAGCCCCGCTCCGCCCCGCCCCCTGTTCGGCCCCTGTTCCCTCTTCTGCTAATTGGCTAATTTTTGGAATGCTATTAAAATTGTCAAACAACAGGCAGGCCACGATTGTCGGAGCGGGGCCCAAGAAATATTGTCTGGCATTTATGGAATTTTCATTTAAAATTCATCTCACACACACACACAGACACACACTGACCATAGAATGGGAATAGAATTCTCTGCTCAGAAACGACTTTAAGAACTCTCCAGATAGCTGGCCGAAGGGCAAAAGCCAGCCATGGAGCTTCCATCTGTCGAGAGTTTTTATCTCAAGTGTCAGCCCAAGGGCGAAGCTTAAGTATTTCTACCCCCCCTCCCATAGGGGTGGGGGGATGGGCGGTAAACGAGGGAGCAGACATTGACATAGTTCTCATTAGATTCGAACAATGTGTGGGAATTTTCGCATTCAATTTCGGGTTTGGGCTTGTTTCGGGCTGCTTTTTTGGCAAGTGCCATAAGCCATCAGCCATCAGCCATGTGCCCTGGCCGGCATACTTGGCATAGTTCTCTGCATTTAGCCATGAATATTATGACAGCCGTTTATCATTTGCCAGAGAGAGTGAGAGATGGTAATCATTGGGAAAGTTTAAGGCCAGAAAAGCTGGGCACAATTAAGCTTTGCACCTTTTGATTGCTCCCAGAATCCAAGCCAAGCCAAGAAATCCATCTGCAGTTGTATTGAAATGTATCTCATTCGAGTGGACATTCCCAAGACACAGATACATGCCTCCCACGCGACCAGCCATCACTCAAGTGTGACGGCCAGTTGATAAGTTTCCCGGGGCTCCTCCCGGGGCTCGTTCCTGGCTCAGATTTCCAGAGCAGAAACTATCATTTTTTATTGGCCAGGGCAGCCTCAGTCTCGGAGCGACAACAAGTGTAACCCTATAAGTCCGCTCTGAAGACTCCCCACGAACACAAAGGCTTTGCACACTTTCACTCCCACAGAGGCCGCAGTGAGAAGCCAGGGAGTAGTCGGGGGTGGCCGGGGAGTAGCCGGGGAGTAGAAGACGACAAGCTACTAAATGGCCTCGGCGAATCCGCTTTAAAGGCTGACATAATCGGAGAGGAGACACCGAAGAGAGGAGCGGCTCTGGGGCTGGGGTTTCGGCCTATTAGTCGCCCATTATTTTGTAGATACTTTTGTGATAAGCCCTTTGCCGCTGTTGCCGCTGCTGCCGCTGCCGCCAGGCGATGATGATGATGATGATGCCACACCTAAAGAGAAATACAAATTTTGTGTAATTTATTTTCAACTTTTATTACGCGTGGCTTGAGGCGGGAAAGGGAGGGGTAGGGCCTTATCAAAATTTTAATTAATACGCATCTGAGAAAAGTTTTTGTGAAAATGGTTTCAACGAGCTGGCGCTGCGCTGCTCTGCGCTGCGCGGCCAAGGCCGAAAGGCCCCAAAGCCAAAAAGCGTCTTGTTCTTCTTTTTGCTTTGCCCTGACGTTAATTAGTGGCATCCAAAGTGGCTGGCGACGACGACGACGACGACTTTGTTGCACTCACTCGCTGCTGGAGGGTGGGCCTTGTGGCTAGCCGAGGGGAAGGGCTGGTGGGGGGATCGAGCGAGAACTACAACAAACAAGCCACAACAAGCCATTAGCTACAACGAAAAACCAAGAAGCGATTAGTATCTTAAAAGTACTTAAAAGGTCGTTACACTGGCCCCACACTCGCACTCGCCGGCAGAGCGAATGAAAAGCGAACTTGGCCAGCGACTAATTATTTAATTTCAAGTTTTAAGTATGCTTCCACGTCTGTCAGTCATTCGGAGGCAACAACAAGCTCTAAGCTCTGCTCTCAGCCCAGCAGCCCAGCAGCCAGCAGCCAGAAACAGAAAGAAACAAAACCAAACCTCTAACCCATTAAGCGCAGAGATAACAGATCCATTATAGAAGAATTACGAGAGTACAAGGCACAACATCTCCAAGGAGAGCGCGCCATCAACATTAACATTATTGTAGTCGTCGTCGTCGTCGTCGTCATCTTTTGCTAATGACCAACCAGACGACCATCCATCCAGCCATCCATCCATCCATCCATCCATCCATCGATGGCTCCGATGCGATGTGGATGTCGAGATGTCGATGTCCATCGTAGTACATCACTCAAACCGAAGGTTGTGCTTATGGGGACTGACTCTTCGCGCTGGTAGGGGGTGGGGGTTGGCTATCTATCGTCGTATCTGTTTAGTGTCCATCTGTCTGACTCACTTTCAAGTGGTTACAATGCACAAAAAGCAAGCGAAAGAAAAACGTAGGGAAAAACTTCATTACAAACTCATTTAAGTTTTTAGGGGGAAGGCAGGGAGGGAGGGGTAGGTAGGGGGGTGCTAGGTAGAGGAAAATGAAACAACAGTTTTGGCAACCTTTTGAACTTGCACACAGCGAGAGAAGGGAGGGGGAGAGGGGAGAGCAACATGCGTACGCACTTTTTGGTATCCAGTAGATACATTAGGCATTGGCATTAGCACGTTGTTCTACGCTGTGCTGTTAATTATCGGCGGATGATTAATTATGGCATTTCGGTTTCGGTTCAGTCGCAAGATCTGCGGCTTGTTTGGGGTGCTGGCAGAGGGGAGGAGGCAGGGGGGAGGGGGCCCAGTCCGAGTCCCTCTTTTGATTGGCATATGAGTAATGAGCTTTTTGTTTCGTTTTCCGCCATGACATGCGAACATCTTGCGAGCATTTTCGGGTAATTCTACTCTTTGTACTCTGCTCTGTGTGTGTGTGTGAAATTGTTTTTTATTTTTTAACAACAATCTCTATCTGCTGCCCACACACACACTCCACATACACTCGCCGTGAGACCCAGAGAGACCCCAGCAGATCGTTCCATCCATCCATCTATCCCGCAGCCTTGCATGTCATCACTTCAGACTTCAGCGATAGTTCTTGGTTAGTTTTTTCGTTCTCATTCTCCTTCTCTGAGGTACTTTCATTACTTTCTCACAGCTGTGGTGCTGTTTGTTGTGTGTGCTGTGTGTGTTGTGGCTGTGGCGTGCTCAGCGCTTAGAATTCAATTAGTTTTTATAGACATTATCCAATTTGTTCTTCTTCTTTGTCGCTTCGGATAGTCATGGGGTGCGTGAGTGAGTGAGTGAGCGAGTGAGTGTTCTATGGGTGTTTGAGTGTGTATCCATGGCTGAAGCGATTCGCGTGCTGAGCATTCTCTGGCCCCCACTCGAATGGCCATTCATCCATTCTCCCAAGAGGAGGAGTATTGTTCCTGAAAGCACTATTTCTATTTTTTCTTTCTTTTTGTGTAGTTGCGGACACGCATATCACGCGAAGGGTGCGGGGGGTCAGGGGAGGTACGCCTACGCACACTCAAACACTCACTTAATAAATCATACATACATGTACATTTATATGCTGGCAAATTATATAGATGAGAGTTCTCCCCCCTCCTTCCCTCTGCTCGTGCTTCAAGCGCACAAAAGCAAATAAATAATAGTTAAATATTTCTCCTAGACGCATAAATATTTTGTTATTCAATTTTGTGATATTTAGGCCCCACCCCCGCCCCCGCCAAATTGCTTCAATTGTTTGCTAGAGTCGAGAGGTTTTCCAAGGGATCTACAGACTAATAGACGGGATACAACCAGAGAAAGAAGCTTATAGATTGGATCCAAGTGAGGGGCAGACAGAGGGGGGAGGGGGCTACAAATTTGCTGACAATATAAAACCGTTTAGATGCACCCCCCACCCTACATTCAATCCACCCCAAAGTAAGCCTCAATTTACATATTCCGAAGCACTATCTAAGCAGGCGAAATTCCATAACTCATTTATCATTACCCCATCCATAATTACACGAACTTCGTCGTCAGCCTACCCTCTGCTGCTGCCGCATGCCGCATGCCCCATGGTCCCGACACATTTCGAATGCCATCAACTATGCATGAGAGAAACTTTGTCAGGATGTGCCTCAGCCTCAGCCCCAGCCCCAGCCTCTGCCCCCAAAGTACTTATTCAATCGCATCCAATCGAATGGAGTTGCATGGCTGGGAATGTATAGATTTATGTTAACTTTTGGCCAATATCAAAGTCATTACTCATCAGTTTTCGGCTTAAACACATAGAGACAGAGAGACAGCGGGAGAGGGAGGAGCAGAGGAGCTATGAGGAGTCGCAGACACTGGCAAATCAATTAACTGCCAAATCAATTTACAATTTATGCATAAACTTTATAATCAATAGACTTGAGCCCCACGATTTGCCGTAACCTTCTGTGGCTCCGCTTGCCCTTATCCTCCATCCCTGGTCCTCCCTCCCTGGTCTGTTTTCTGTCAGTTTTAAAGCCAAAGCCGTAACAATTACGGAGGAGGGGGAGAGCCAAGGACCAGAGTCTTCTGCTGGACAAATCCGTTAGGCCATAAAAGCCATAAATGCTCAATTACAGGAAGTAAATATGCACACTTGATTGCAGAATGTTGCGTAGATTACATATGGCCCAAGACGAGAGGCAGCCTCGGCCTTAGTCTCCGTCTTGGGCAAACTTGGTTGACTTTTAAAATTATCGCACATATCAAAACTGCAGGCTGGCCAAGAGCCTGGCCTGGCCTCCTCTTGGCCAGGCCGAGACGAGAGAGAAATTTAATTTCATTACATTCATGTGACATAAGCCGTTGCTGGATAGATGCCTTTAGCCCGGTCCGAGGCCTACTTTGGCCCCCATTCCCCCTCCCTGCTCTCTCCTCTCGTCTCTGTGCTGGTCGGTCGTGTCTTCTGCTGGGTTCCTCTCCTAAGCATTTCGGATAATCTATTACACATAACGCAAACCTCAAAAACCGCAAAACAGCCGCCAGTGGTTGGGATGGCCCCAAGACCAAGACCAAGACTCTACTCCCCCCTCCCACCTCTCTCCTTCTTTCTCTGTGTCTCTGTCTCCGTCTCTGTCTCTCTTCTCTCGGGGGGGCTATTAGTGCGTTGTGTGGCTCTCTGCGGTTCGGCGGGACAATGCCAAGTGCGCCGCATATTTGCTTTAGCGCAGCACCGCATCTTCGACGACGACGACGACGACGGAGACAACGATGTTGGCCAAGACAACGGATAATTGCAGAAAGTACCGTTGCCCATATGCGAAAGAGATTCTTTTTTCTTGGCCAGAACTCTCTGCACCGTCCCGGACCGCCCCGCCCCGTCCCGCCCCGCACCTCATAATTTTCTTCGGCATGCCATGGCCATGGCCGGGCACAATTTTCATTGCGTTTGCAAAATATTCGCTGGTGTGTCTTCTCCTCGCAATTTATGAGCGTTGAAAAGGCTTAGATGGAAAGGGGTTTTGGGCCAGGCCCGAAGGGGAGTTGCCTGTTGATTATGTTGATAATGTCAGCGCACAGGCGAGTGTGCAGCGACGGGGGATGGAGAGGGGGAGTCTGGCCTGTGTGGAGAACCAGTTCCGACCGGTTCCTACCGAGCAGCATCTTCCAGTCATATTAGCGTGTCCCGTTTGGCCCGTTGTTGCTGTTGCTGTTGTTGCTGCTGCTTTGTACGTACTACCTGTTCGTGTTGCCTGTTGCTGTGCGTAAGAAGAGCTGGCTGCACCCCGAATATGGTCAACGCTCTTTTGGCCATGTTTACACGTTAAGTGTGTTTGTATGTTAAGCATTGCCTTTTGCGATCTCTCCGGGGCTTCGCATCGCTTCCCAGGCCTTGCACCATGACATTCCCAATTGTTGTCGTTGTCGCTTGTTGCCTGTTGCCTGCTGCCTCTTGCCTGTTCCTGATGTTGTTGAGTGCCTTGCTAATCACTTTTTGATTGTACGAGGCACAAGAAATCGCACCCAGTCGCAGTCGCAATCCCAGTGCGAGTCCCACAGGTAATGACTTGGTCAATGCAAAACAGGCAGATGGAGATGCTGCACTGATGCAAGCGGGATATTCTAGTCCAGAAAAACGTATCTGAGAGATGAATACCGACTGATAAACCATTCTGGATAGAGAGAGAGAGGGAGGGAGAGTTCTGAGTGATATGTTTTCGGTCTGGAGCTAAAGATGCCCAAGGAAAATGTTTGGAGAGATGCTTAAGGGAAACGAATCTGTCTGGGAAAATGGAAATGCGAATGGAAAATGCGAGGCCAGATATTTCTAGCACTTTCGGAACTCTCTCTCTCCCTCCCTCCCTCCACTGAAGCCACAAACTTTGTAACCTCTTGCCGCATTTGCATCTGCTGCAGCATCTTGAGCCGCGCCGTGTGTTTGCATTCGCTGCATCTGATATCTGCACACACACACACACACACACACACACTCTTTGGGGGCTCTGTCTATGGCTTTGACTCTAACGGAACCAGCTGTAACCCCCCACCCAGTCCCCCCCTCTCTGCGGGACAACAAAGCCAAAAGGAGTTGCGTGAAAGCATATTTATGTAAAGATTTTTTGAAAGGCCTCCCAACTCCAACTCCTGCCCTGCCTCCCCCTGGTCCTCCTCGATCCGCAGTAGAAATGACATCGAAATTGGCGGCGAATGGCAAATGAAACTCTAACTCTACCTCTCTCTTTCGCTCTCTCTCTCTTTCTTTTTCTATCTTTGTTTTGTTGCTTTTCTATATGTGGCGGCAATTTTTATATTCATCATTAATTAAGCGCTAAAGAGACGCCCGCTGTGGCATGTCGTGTATCTGAGGGATATCTGTGGAGAGACAGAGACGGAGAGGGGCACTCACAGCATGACATCATATTCAAGAAATGGAAGGGAAAGGGAAGGCCTGCGTTAGAGTGTGTGTGTGTGTGTGTGCTTATGGGATATACTACATACACACATACATATATTAAAAACTGCATGGAATTGATTTCAAAATAGAAGCAACGACGTAGCATCATAATGACGATGGAGAGAACGATTATGAGGCGGCTTGTGAGGATGGGAGGCTGGGAGGATGGGAATGAGGATGCGGATCCCTCCTCCCGAAGAACTGCGTGTTAATTAAAAGCCACTGGACGCTGGTCCCGTAGCGTGGTGCCCGTGCCCGTGCCAGTGGCTGAGGCGAGGCGAGGAGTGCAACAACCTTGGCATTTCCTGGGTACTTAGTCAACGCTTCGGCCTCTTGATTATGCCATGGGGTAGTGCACACATACATACACACATACATGCCACGTATATATGGACATGTATTTGTATGCACTATATATATCTTTTCTATATAAATACACTCGGATGTAAATGCGTAGGTTGCCGCTGCGGCTGCTGCATGCAACCAATATGAGCCCCATACCATGGCCCTCCCCTCTCCTCCCCTCTCTCTATCTGGTACCCAGTAGCCAGAGAACTGGAACTGGGCATTAACGTCCGCTGACTAATGATGAAATGCGTGGCATTTGCTGAGCTCTCGCTTGGCTTGGGTTGGGCCCTGAAGACTGGGAGTGGAAGTGGGACTGGGACTGGGACTGTGGTGCGGGCCTCATTTATGTAGAAAAGGATTAAGGCCATAAACCAAATGGCTGACGTTGGAGCTTAGCATGAAAAATGATTGTCCAGCATGGGGGCAGGCAGCACAGGGGGAGGAGGGGGCTGTGCTGTGCTGTGCTTTGCTGGGGCCAGTCATCAGTCGGTCGGTAGTTTTTATGCCTTCCTGCTTAGGTAGGTGTTAAAGTGCGGCCAAGACAAGTGCAGGCCCGACCCAGGCGAGACCTAAGCTGGGATTGGAGATGGAGTTGGAGTCTGGCATCCCCAACCCTCTTAAAGCTCTCGGAGTTATTTGCATAAGTATTTCTGGGGCTCGATTAAGAGCAAAAGAATTTCAGTTATTCGATATGGGAAATTAATTAGAAATCTCTACTGAAGGGCAGGGCAGGGCAGGGCAGAGGGTGGGGCATTTTCAATAATTCCAGGCACTTGAACCCATTTGGGGACCAACATCGAACATCGAACATCTTGGGCTAATACATTTGCCCATTTGTACCGAACAAATGTCCAAAGAAACTTTTTTATTTTTCATTTTCAACTTCAACTTTTCTGTCAAAGTTGGGGCTGCCCGCCTGCCCGCCACCGAAGGGGCACTTCAAGTCAAACAAAGCTTGACCGCATCTTCCAATGAGAGAGAGAGAGAGAGAGAGGGAGAGAGGAGGATGGGAGACAATGGCACCCAAAGGCGCACTTAAGGCGCTCAAAATGCACACAAATCAAACTTGGACTGGCTTTTGGTCTTTTATTAAAAAACCGTAACTAATGATGCCTAAATTCGCAATAAAAATGAAAAACCAAACGCACAATATGCTCCATTAGATGCTCCATTTGTTGTTGTTGCTGCTGTTGTTGTGGCCATTAGAGTGAGGTTCGTCGGCCGCAATTTTGAAACAATTTTAATAACACAAAAACAGAAAAAATCTTTTCAAAAAAAGGCACAAATCGCCGGCTAGAAAAGGGAGGCGCCTCCTGGCCTCGGCCTCGGCACCAGCTTATTGTGACAAATTTTAAGTAATTTCATTTTTATTTCACCAACAGCTTCAACTTTTTATATTGTTCTTTAGGAGTGGGAGTGGGCGGCAGTGGGAGTGGGAGGGAAAACCACACGAAATCAGCTCAAAAGAAAAATCCGCAAAAATAGGGACAACAAGAAGCCAAGGCCTTCAAAGCAGCTTTTCTTTTATATATACATATATATATATATATATATATATGTATGTATGTGAATAGTATATATGTCTTTTGGAGATGGCAAAGCAAAGCAAAGCAAAGCAGAGCAAAGCAAAGCAGCTTCCGTCTCATTAAAGTCTCGCCAAAAGCAGAGAAGAAAAACAAAAAGTTTTCCTTGGGCTGCTGCTGCAGACGAATTCCCAGGATATTTATTTACACCTTCACTGAAGGATGAAAGTTCTTCGGCAGAGGGGATTGTTTTGCATGTGTCTAAAAGGTAGACAAAGCCAAAGCCTTAAGCCACATGGCCCTGGGCAGGCAGGCAGCAGGAAAATACTTCAATCAATGTAAAAATTGGGCGAAAAAGGTACAACATATAAAGGTGGTAAACGGAGAGAGGGGAGCAGTGCGGCTGGGGCGGCAGCAGGAAGTGGAAAAATAATCAGAGAAGTTAAATCTGTGGGCGCCATATGCCCACAGACACACAGACAGAGTCAGAGAAAGAGAATAGAGAAGGGAAAGAGAGAAGGGAGAGAGAGAGAGAGACACCCAGGCACATAAACAATGAAATGGCTGCTAAAATATATCTCCCTTTTATATATCTCTCGATGTACCCTGCCCTAGCAAGGGGTGCTAAAGAGGGTCCATGCACTAAGGCAGAAACGATACTCGCACTCGCTACTTCGATCCTCTGCGAGCGAGTCTCTCACTCTAACGAGTACAGAAGCAGTAGAGTAACGGACACCGAAGCAGCCAGCAAAAGATCATCAAACACTCAGAAATGTACGCCTATTTTCTATGCCATTCTATTGGCTGGCAGAATAGCTCCCCGGTCGACTCTCGGCTGGAAATTTCCAGCCCAAAATTCGATTCGATTCCGGCCTGTGTAAGCGGAGTTGGTCGGTGGGTCGCTCCGTCGGCCCGTCGGTCTGCTGTAGTCCTCGTAGTCCTCGTTGCGATTGTACTGAGCTTTGAGAGGGCTCCTTGAAAACCTATTGAAGCTATAAATCCTTTGTGTTTTCAATTTTTATTTTATTGCTCTCCGCAGGCAAGTGAGTGGGTGAGTGCGTGTCTCTCGTGTCTCTGTGATTGTGATTGTCTGTGTGTATCGCTGTGTCTGGGGCATGTGGCAAGGTGCACACCAAAAACATTCTGCCATTTTTTGGGTGGCAAATGAACAGAAAAAACAGAGGGCCAGGCCATTCGGGTGGCGTGTGCCACAAATGCACAAAAGTAAAATTTAAAAAGATACAACTCCCCTTTCCATTGGGGGTGGGGGGTGGGTGGAGTTGGGGATGTTCGCTACACTTCCGCCTTCAAGGCAATTGAGTTAATCTAGCATTGAGAGCGGGTCTTGCCAGCAATGGGGCTGGGACTGCGACTGTGGCACGGACTGTGGCAGGTAAAGTAATTGGTGGAGAGTGTGTGAAATTGTCGGCGAGGCGTGGGGCGTGGGGCAGGGGTGCACGCGTGTCTCTGGAGTGTGTTTCCCAGCAGATAGCAGATGTGCCTAAATAATTGCTGATAAATAACAATAATTCCGGGGTGCGGGTGGCGGCTGGCGGTGGGGGGGGGAAGCAATGTAATTGGAAGCCGGATATTGAAAGTGTAGTCAGGCAGAGCAGATTCTTTGGCGTAACTCTGGGAGAACTCCATCCATCCAACCATCCAACCATCCTTTGTTTTAGCCATATCATCTATGGGTTTATCTATCCATCGAAACTCCATCCTTGTGCTCCATTCTTCTGCTGATTCCCCAAACAGTTTGTTCCCTTATTTCTCTCCTGCCTGCCATTGCTTTTATTGTGGCCCATTCCCTTCCATTCGATTCCATTCCATTCGATTCCATTCCATTCGAGAGTTCCTTTGAGCTGTTGCTCTTGCCATTTAAACGTACAAATAAATGACTTCTTGGCTTTGGATTTGGCTTTGGCTTTGGCTAGAAAGTTTATTTTAACCTCACAGTCAGAGCCACAGCCACAGCCATTGCCACAGCCAGTGCCAGGGCCAGGGACAGGGCCAAGAAAGTGCACGGAACAATAATCGAATTTGAGTGAATTAAGATTGGGGAATTGCTCTGGAACAATGCTCTGCTCTGCTCGCTCGTTGCCTGCTGCTGCTGTGGTTCTGTGTGTGCCACATGTGTGCCAGTGTGTGTGTGCTCTGGAATGGGTGGAAAATTATCCCAAAAGCAAACACAGAGTCGCCCGTTTTTTTATTTGTGTACCGATAACACTTGGCCCTAAAAGGGCACCTCATGAGGACGATGGCAGCTGTCATGGTTTGGCTCTGCCCTGCCCCGGCCTGGCCCAGCCTTATAGAGTAATCAGAACGCTCGACAAATAGCAACAAGCCATCTACCATCTTCCATCCTCCCCCGCCTGTGTCTGTGTGTGTTTGTGTTTGTATTTTCATCAAATAAAATTGACACACACAAGTGTTAGCCGCTTAGGTTGACAGCTTTCCTTCCTCCTTTTCCACTTCTGGCTCTGCGGCTCGGCTCGGCTCGGTCTGGGCTGGGCCTTCTCTCTCCTTGGGGGCTCCTGCGGCTCCTACGACCGTCCCTCCAGCCCGCCTTCTCCCTTGACGACTGACTTTAAGCGCTTGGTTAATTCCATCTCTGCCTCTATTTTCTATTCCCCTCTCTCTCGCTCTCTCTCTCCTTGCCACTTGTGTATATCTTTCACTTTTTGTGTGTGTTTGTGTTTAGCTTGAGCTTTTGATTTGACAGTTTAGTTAAATTAAATTGGGGGTTAGGCAACAACAACAAAAAGAGATCAGCAGCAAGGGGTGGTAGTCGACTGGGAGTGTACCCTAAACCGAAACGAGAGTCTAGATAGTTATGCAACGAAAGGAAATCCCCGCACACCCTTGGATACCCCTTGGATACGGAGTAATCTCCGTCTGGATTGCCATTTACCTTCATCAAAAAACGAGAAACTCGCCTTTGCAAATGGAATCTAGTTATATCCTAATCGTCCACTCAGAAACACCCACATAAACACCCTCGCACACACATACACACACACACACGCACACAACCCCTGTTTAAAGTTCAAAAGCGTTTGAGGCAACGTAACACAGTTTAGGGGGTGGGGGTGGGGGTGGGCTGTGGTTGGGGGCAGTGTTTGGGGCGTCGGGCTATGTGCTTGCCTCAATTGAAGTTTTAACATACAAATGTAATTAAAACGTTTTACGTAGCCGCCGCCAGGCACAAGAACACCAACAACTCAAAGTAGACTCCCCCTTTCGACTGTACGCAGGGGAGGGGGAGGGGGGTTGTGTGGGGGGAACACACACCGAGCGACCCACAAAGCGAAACAAGGCCGAGACTCTTGAAATTGTTGCCGGCGGATGCAATAAGTTGGTGATAAGGTGTTCATTCCCCTGGGGGGTGGTGCGCGGGGGGGGGCTCCATGGGGGAAACCTTTTGCAAACTTGTCAAAAATCAGAGAGAGAGCGAAGGAGGGCGGCAGGGCGGCAGGGCGGCAGAGAAACGTGTTTCCCCCTGTCTCTGACAGTGAAAACAATGCCAATGTCGTTGTTAACCTTTTTTTTTCTCCCTCCTTCGCCTTTTGACTGCCGCCGCCCATCAACCTCCCCGCCACTTACCGCCCCCCACTCCAGCAACACTCCACTCCAGAAACACTCCCCTGGACTATGACGCAAACAATGATATTTACATTTTTTATCTTCTCCGAACCCCGAACCCCCCAATCTACACCCCCCCCCCATGCCATGCTCCATCCCTTCCATGGTGTTGGTGAATTTTCTCTCTGAAATTGGAAACAGGCCGAAGGGCTCTTTCGGCATCTGCACGTTTTGGGGCAGAAATAAAAATGGGACAGATACAGAGGCGGAGGCAGAGGCGGAGGCGGAATAAGGAGATGAGCAGACCTCCTCATATCAAAGCGATCATGGATTTATGGCCTTAATAATAGACAAAAAACGGAAGGAAGCCGGCAAAGGGATACTCAACGGACGAAGGAAGGAAGGAAGGAAGGGAGCTGCTGGCCAAATTGGACAGAAAAAGGAGCCCGAAAGTGGACAAGTAATTAGGGAAAGGATTCTGTCGGCGTGCCTCTCAGGGAAATGAGCAATTTTTTCACTCTGCAGAGAAAGCGAAAGCGAAAGAGAGGGAGAGAAACGATTGTCTGATTGGGGACAATCCTTAAAGACTTGTGGCATGCTCTTCCAGCAAATAATCATCATATATGTATGCACGTTTATGGCAGTTTTGTGTGGGGTGTCAAGACGCACTTTGCCCCTGGAAATCGACCCGAAAATATCCCCAGCAGCCAGCAGCTGCCACAAAAGGGGGTGCCGCAGAGATGCGGGCACATTTTCCAACATTTGCTCATTAAAATACAATTTTTGCACAAATATTAAATATCCCGAATATTTTGCGTCGTGCGGGGGTGGAGGGTAATCCGAAATGTCGCCTGCAATCCTCAAATCTGCCACTGACATTGAGTGGTTAAGTGGGTGAGGGCCCAGAGCAGGGAGGGGCGGGGGCTGTGGATGCCTCATTGAGGGATGCGATGGAAGCTGAGTGGAAGTACATTTGCTCTGGAGATAGCTCTCGGGTGGCACAAAGTGTCAAAAACGCTTAATAAACGTCAATGTCAGGCGATTTCAAGTCAGCGGCAAAATGCAAAAATTCTCCACGAACAAAACACACTGCTCTCTATCAAAACCCAGTCCCCGGCACTGTCACGAAGGGCAAAGAGAGACAGCAAGAGACAACGAGAGAGAGAGAGAGAGAGAGAGAGGGAGAGCTGGAGCTGACTTAGAGCGGCTGCTGGTACTGGTACTGGAGCCGAAGCTGGAGCTGGAGCTGGAGCAGAAGAGGTGGCAGAGATTGGAAAACCGAAACCAAAACGCAATTGAATTCGCAGTGTCAGGAAAACGTACACCCGGCCAGGACACACGGCCAGGACGACCAGGACACCGAGAATACACATCTCGATGCCAATCCCTCAATTCCTGCTCTCGGTTTCACGCACTTTCATTTCATTCGATTTCGTTTCCGTTTCCATTCCGTTTCGTTTCGTTTCATTCACCCGTCGCTCATCTCGCTTGACAAATGGAGTGTCATAAATGCAGCCCTTAAGGGCAACCCAAACCGTCCCCCCCGCCCACTCGCCACCACTCTCTCAGGCCCACACCTCCTTCCCTTTTATGCTAAACGACACGTAGACTGTCAGTCCCATGCCCAGCCGAATCGCATCGTATCGTATCGTCTACACCCACCCACCCATCCATCCACCCAAAACAGGCTCTGAGCTGAAGAGCTAAAAATGCACAGGGGGATTGGAAATTTATTTGAATTTGCTTTTAGTTTTTCGGGTCTGTGTGTGTGTGTGTGTGTGTGTGTCTGGGAGACACATTCAACAGATTTCGATGGCAGCCGTTACGGATCGCATTTAAAAAGTGGTTTCAATGTACAAACAGAATGGAAATGGCAATGGGAATGGGAATGGTGGGTCCCAATGGGAGAGTTGATGGATAGGCCATAAAGGTACCCAGTAACGGGTGAAGCATATGCATGCAGGAGGATGCTGAGAGATGAGAATTATCACCTCTATTTGCTCTAGAGATAGACCCTCCTTAGGACTCTCTTGACTCTCTTGACTTTCTTGATCTTCTAAGGGTCATCCTTAGTTTCTTAGCTTCCTCCACGGTATCAGCGGCTCTTCAGCCCACACCCACTGTACCAAAAAAGGGGGCGGGGCGTCTGCGTCAGCCCGCACCCAGAGCAGAGGCAAAAACAAAAACTGACAGACGTCAGCTTAACAATATGACAAATACAATTTCTCGTCTCCCTGTCTCTGGCTTCTTTTTTATTATAATTTCATTTTACTATAAAAACGCATTATTATATAATGCGTTGGGCATCCCCCGACACCAAACCACGCCACACCACCCAGATTCAGATTCAGAAACAGAAACAGCAACAGCAACGGAGTGCCATCGTCATCATCCTCGAGTCCGCATCCGCGTCCGCATCCGAGTGGGCGTGGCCAGAGCGAGAACCAACAGCGTTTGGGCGGCACGGCACGGCACACTCGTCGTCGGACAATTGAAAATGATATATAAAAAAATAGTCGCTTCCTCCCTCCTCTATTCCCCGCCCCCGCCCCCGCTCTCTCCATCCCTCACCCTCTGACTCTTTTTGTTTCTTTTCATAATTTGTTTTATACATATATATTTTTTGTTGTTTTTTTTGCTTTTTTATGGTATGCCAGTGTATTTTTTGTGTGGTATTTGTCATCGCTGAAGGGTTGAAGAGGATAAAGGGTCTGTGGGTCGGTCGGTCCGTAAGGGAGAGAAGTGTCTGGCTGAACGCCCTAGAGTTAATTTTGAGTGACGTGCAAAGTTTGTTAATTGAATTTGCCTTTTTGATATGTATGTCACATTGATGATGACGCCGCAGCCGAGCATCAGAGCAGCAGCCGAGCAGCATCACAGTGGGGACTAGCTAAGTGGGCTGTGTACATGACATTAATTGAGCGAACTAGTTAAAAGGGTTGCTCCCCCACTCGAAACCTTCATCTTTGGGGGGGGTTACCAGAAATTGTTTAATGTAAATGGCAAAAATCAAGTCAAGTCCCTCCCTCGGGGGCAAGTGGCAGAGATTGCGCAACAGAGAGAGAGAGAGAGAGAGACGGGGCGGGGGGCACGGTTGACTTTGAAATGAAAGTATCTCTTTGATGAGTGCGCTGCTGTCCAATTAGGGGGTGGAAAAAACAATGCAATTATCTTTCGCTGCCAGAACCCCAAAATGCAATCTAAACTCGCTTTGTTTTTTGGAATTATTCGAGTAATTTAATCCAAACTTCTAGCCAATCTCGGTAATTATATCTGAACTCTCGCTTAATTGGATCATTACTTAGCTTTAACTCTAATTTCTCATATAACCCAAGATGTTTTGCATTTTACACTCCTTTTCTGTTTGGAGTTCATTGGAGCCTCATTTAAGTGACAATGAATTCAATATAACCTCGAATACACACCTAACCTCACATTTCCACACACTTAACCTCACTTTTCCACACACCTAACCTCACTTTGCACACATATCGCTATTTACTTAACCTTCCTGTGCGTGTGTTCACTGTACTGCCGCCATTAATCCATCCGGATGTCAGTTTTTTGTGTGCTGTGTGTGGATCTACTTTGATTTTGATTGTTTGCAACTGCATTCCATTCCATGCCATTCCCCTACCCATACCCAATCCCATTCCCATTCCATTCCGTTTTTAATCATTTTAATATGCCGCTTTTTGTGTGGCTGTCGTCCAGTGCTGCTGCTGCCGCTGCCGCTGCTGCTTAATGCATCAATGCATTTACCCGTTATAAAGAGAATGGCCAGCATGAAGAGCTGGCTAGCAAAGTGCGGGGGGAGGGGCGGGGGGCGGGGCAAAGAGACTGACAAATGGCAGAGACTAATTTATAGACATTTAATGCCGTCATACGCACGCAGCCTTAGTTGGGCAATAATCATTGAAAATGATAATGTAATATGACCATTGAAGAGCATTTAACTCGTTTCAATTGCTGTCATTCACTGCTGCCCCTCCCCTCCGCCCCTTCGCCGCTCCTCCACCACCACACATATATCACTCTATCAGTGTACCACCACTCACCGCACGGCCGGACTGCCTGGCAGAAGACAAAGTGATTGATATTTAATCTAAAATAAAAGCCAAAACTCCGTTGGGCAATTTCAATTTTAATAAAATGCCTTTTATCAGCATGAACAAATGTAGAAAGAGAGAGAGAGGGAGAGAGAGAGGGAGAGGGAGACAGAGAGAGTGAATGGATTGGTTTTGGTTTTTGTTTTGACAAAGGGACAGTGGGAGATACATACTATAGATACAATATATACTATAGATACAATATTTGAAAGATTCTCTCATCTGAAACTATGCCAATGACTGGGGCAGCAGGCAACCGTCGTCTGTCCCGTGTTGCATGGCACTGCACAATTTGTGGCTGTTTGATTTCATAAAATATTAACTGGCAATTTGCAGTGTCTGCAGAGCAGGCTACTCGTAGATACAACATGAAGACGGGCAATGTCTAGGGTTTGGCAAACACACGGACCAGTTTAAGATGAGTTGAAGTCGAACTGAATGATGGACAGACAGGGGGACAGACAGGCGGACAGACCAGACAGCCAGCTAGCCAGACGGGGGGAACGGGGGGGATGGCTCAAAAGGAACTTCAGGCGATTTAATTTCCCTGCGATTGCCGGCGAGATTTAGATCTGCCCTGGCACACACACTCTGCCTCCCCTCCCTCTCTCTGCTATGCCTTCGAACTTGTAACTATATTAATTGATATACTCGCTCGCAGCGGTAATTTAAGCTAACTGAAGTCCCCTACCAATGGCATATCAGCCGTCCTAATAGGCAGAGGACCAGGACAGGGCCAGAGCCAGAGCCAGGACCACGGCCAGGACTTTGGTTTTTGGATTGGCATCGAGCATTGAGTGGGGTCTGTGATTCGCAGTCTGAGTATGAGTCTGGAGTCCTGCTTCTTGATGACTTTGCCCCGGGGTGCGCTCTCTTTTTGGCGCTGACAAGCCCTCACACAGACACACATGAAAAGAGAGGGAGAGGAATGCTTATAGAGGATGACTCTTGTGCACTCCTGCAGGCAAATAGGCAGGCAACATAGCGTATACGTAATCAAATGTACATAAGGCATCAAACGGCAACAGCGACGACGGCGACGCCATCAATTCCTAAGCCAAAACAGGGCTCCAAAGAAGCCCGAGCAAGCGTGGGTGCAGTGGGGAGGGGGACGGGGGAGGAAGCTGCTTCGAAGAAGCTCCCGTAGCATACATCAAGTGCAGGCTGTCAGCCAGGCTGTTAAGGCAGGAACAGGGGACAGGGGACAGGGAGGGGGGGCAGGGAAGGAAGGACAAGCAGCTCACAGGAAAACAATTTACAATGCCACCAACTTAACAGGAAGAGGGTGGGGGCATGGCAGGAGATGCTGCTGCTGCTGCTGCATACAATTTTGGCACTGGCAAATGGCAATAGATGACTAAGACACTTGGCATTGGGCAGGGGACGTGTGGCCGGGGACCGAGGGTGGTTTCCATAGTCTTGGCGCCCAAATTTGAATTGGAGAAAGCAGAAAGCAGACTTCACCTTTTGTCGCCAGAGTTTTCCATCATTTAGTTGCAAGACTTTCTTTAAAAGGAGTTCTCCTCCCCAGAGCTCGTTCCATCTAAATCAGCGATCCAGAACTTTGCAGGCGACTCTCCAGCAGGACGTACTCGTACTTTGCTATGGCTGGGAGATGGGAGAGCCAACATTTTGATATTTGTTTGATATGTGAGAGAGCGAGCAGGAGGCGGGGCAGCAACCCTTTTGCTGTACGGTAAATCTGTACACGATGCTAGGCATTAGTGAGGCCAGAACAGAGCCAGGACCAGGACGAGGGCCAGGGCCAGGAGAAGGATTTGGGTCTGATGGCTGGGCTGTGCTGGGCTGGGGGTTGGTAATAAGTTTAATGTGTGCTCCGAGCATATTTTAAGGCTTTTCACTTGAGTCAGCCCTCCTGCTCCTGCTAGCCAGCTGTCAGTTCAGTTCAGTTCAGATGACTTGAGCAGAAAGTGGCAGTAGAGTTGAGTTTGTTGATGATGGTTCGTTGACTACCTCTACAGCTACAGCTACAGCCACTCCCACATCATCCGATGTACTTCACTGAACTGTCCCAGCTGACGTTGAATTATCATAAATTGCCAAAGTTTGTTTTTGGCATAACAAAACTTGGGCTGCGGCGCGTGGAGTGCGGAGTGTGAAAATGTGCCATCAAGAACGAAAATCAGAACAATTAGGCTCATGCGATGCATGGTGGTAGAAGGGTTCGCTCGTTCGCTCCTTCTCGAATCGGTTTCCATTTGGTCTTAAGTGCAGTGACACACAGAGGGGTGTGGGGTGGGGGGTGGAGATGGGTAGAGCTTTGCATAAGTTTCTGCGTTCTGCCGCCAGGCATCGTCGGTGCGCTGCTGCATAATCCTATTAAATTCACGTTGCGGGCAAAGTAAACCAACTGCAAAAGGAGAGAAAAACAGCTCCGAAGGTGCTTAATTTGTGCGCAGCTTTTATTGATTTCCCCCCCCTGCCACACCGCCACACCACCACCACACACACACACCTACACACCCACATATTAGAAGAGGAGCTCAGGCTAAAAGGCATTAAAGTCTTGACAAGGCTATTAAATGCTTAAGAGCCAGCGACGTTAATGACAACATCGCAAAAGGGCAAACCAGGGCCAAGGAGCCAGCCGTACGTCCTGGAAGTCCTGGCAGTCCTGCCAGTCCTGCCGCTGCTCAAGCAGAAGTAGAGTTGAGTCGAGGACGCGCCGCGCCGCGCAAGGATTACAATTTACGAGTCCTGCGAACCATGAAGGTGTGATAAAATTTCAGCAATTAAAAAAACGTGTGCGTTGACAACGACAAGGGAAAAGCGGGGGAGGCAACTGCAGGACGACTACACGAGCACCCACAGTCAACGTGGCATGCAACTTAAAAAGCAGACGAAGAAACTCTGCGCCTGGGAAACGCTGCCCCGGGGGAATACTCTATAGGGAGAAGCTAAAGATGGATGTTCATGGACTGCAATACTACGACTAAGTCTTGTATTCCTCTAAGATCTTTCGAGTGTTATCTTAGCATAGCCTACTATTCGGGACTGTCAAACAAACCTGATGAGATAACTGGTATACCCCTGCCCGGGCACTCCAGTTCCTTCAAGGCGACAATTCTTCTACTTCTACTTTTGCTTCTTCTTTTGCGCTTTTGTGCAGAGAGAGAGAAAGAGACAGGGAGAGAGAGACAGGGACTCGTACACCTATAAAAAAAAGTTGTGAGCAGTTTAAGCGTCGCGTCGTTGGCATTTGAGAGCAGCAGCAGCTCCCAAGAATATTGCAAATTTATGCGCCTTCCCTTTTTGCATAATTACCCCCGAACGACCGACCCCTGGCAGCCTGAACCTGCCCCCCATTCGCCCCACCCCCTTCGCCCTGCGCCCACGCACACGCAGATTTTGATAACGTCGTGTCGCTTCATGTCGCTTCACTCTCCCTCTCGCTCGCTCTCGTGCAGCATTGCAGCGCGTATTTTTAATTTCCGTCAGTTCTTCGCTCTCTCTCTCTCTGTCTTCCTCTCCGCCTCTCTACCTTTTTCTAGATAAGCGCGAAACATGTCAAGGTATGACTATGTGTGTGTTGGTATGTGTGTGTGTTGGTGTGTGTCTGTGTGTGTGAGGTAGATAATGTAAAATTAAAAGGGAAACTGTGTGCAAAACAGGCCCAAAACGGTAACAGGAACTGGAACTGGCGCACGCCTGTGATCTTGAATTATGCGTTTCTAGATTACCACCAAAAAAGAGAGAGAGAGAGGGACATATAGTACATATGATATGCAGAGAGACAGAGGGGGAGAGAGAGGGGGGGAAACAGTGAGAACTGTTGTAAATTATCTGCAGAATAGATGGGAAATATTGCCACAAAATGTATGTTAAATGTGCCTCGCCATGGGAAAAGCTACAGCATGCAGCATACAGTGGCAGCAACAACGAAACAGCGAAACAGCGAAAAGATGGCGATGGAAAAAAGAAACTTTTAATTAGCTAACTAAAATGGCAAATGGCGCAGCCGGAGAGATATGATTAATGAAATGCCTGGCATGTAACAACACGCAACAGGGGCAGGCGGGGCACGGGGCAGGCGGGGCAGGCGTGTGGCACGAACCAGGAGCATGAGAGATGATATAAATTGGGGCAAATTAATTGCAACAGCCTCAGGTGTGTGTGTATGAGTCTCACTGTGTCTGTATGTGTGTGTGTGTGTGTTTTCGTTGTAATTAGATGATGGAAAACGCTCATTTTGCTATCCACAAAGTGCGGCCAAAGGGGGCGGGGGGGCAGAGCTTTTTTCTATGCGCTATAATCTGTCAGATGGGATAAAACAGCTTGGGAAAGCGCACATCCTCCTCTATCCGTCCGTCTGTCCGTCCGTCTGTCTGTCAGCCCGCTTGTTAAGTGTGATAAAAGATAGAACATTAACGGAAATAAATCAAATGCTCTCAGGTGGGGGAGGATCGTCTACGTGCAAGTGTGGGCGGGGTGGGCGGGGGGCTGTTGGCTGACCATCAGCTGCGTATTTTCCTTTTGCGAATGATGGAGGATGCAATTTACCAAATGAATAGAGCAAAATTATAAGAGAAAAGTAAATGGAATCCAAGGAAATCCTTCACCAAAATCCATTACCTTTCACACACACAGAGAACCACACAGAGAACCCCACAGAGAACCACACAGAGAATCACACAGAGAGATCCACACAGAACCGAAAACGAAGCCATGAAAGGAGAGTGCTCTCTCCTGAATAACCCTTTTTTGTTTCGTCTCATATAGAAAGAAAATAATTAAATCAATAAAATGTAGCAATCTCTCTTTACTGGAGACAGTTCCACTCCCCCTCCCCCTCTTTCTCTCTCTCTCTCTCTGCCTGTTCCTGAAAATTCCATCAGCTTCAATTACGGCTGGAGTGTGCGGGGGCACAAGCATAGGATCTCTACTCAGCTTCTCCTTCGCAAATTTGACTTTGGCAACATCATCAAAATTTTTAGCCAAACAACAAAAAGATGAAGAGAAAGCAAGAGATAGACAGAGAGAGGGAGAGAGAGTGAGGAGGAGACAAGAGAACGCCCATTTGCAGTCAACTGCCAATATGAAAAGCTGAAATCCTTTTACCAGGCACCTCGCCATCCTGCAGGGAGAGGAACACAGTGGCAGTGGCAGTGCCAGGAGGCTGGGAGGCGACTCCACCCGATACTGGAGGGCAGGCAGACAGAAGACAGAGGACAGAGGTCATGTTGTTATACTCGAATGTATATGAATTTACATACGCCCGACCCTACCCGACCCACACTCAACACCTCCCCCCTCGCTCGCACTGACACACGCTCTGACACCCACACCCACACACCCACTCCTGATATCTGGCTTCTGTGTTCGACTTCGAGGCTGGCCAACATGTGCAAAAGAATTCGATAAGAAAGGAAGAGGAGAAGCGGAGAGTGGAGAGTGGATGGAGGAGGCAGAATTTTGTGTATTTTTAAACCGAAAAAGGGTCTTTCCATCTGCTGCTCGGTGGGTGAAAACTACTTATTCAACTTTCGGCCTGGCAACTCTGTCAAAACAGAAGAAAGGACCGAAAAGAGCAGAACAACAGACGAGAGGGAAAGGGAAAGCCAGGGCCTCTACTGCCTTCGGTTTGCACCAAAATTTAAATTATTTTACGAAAAAACAAAAACATGAAAAAAATATACACCATACACACACACATACATGTATGTATAGGTATGCATGTGTGGGGGAAAACTTGAGCTCACATGCTGAAAAAGTTGAGTGCAGTCCTCGGGAGTGCCTGTGGTCTCGAGGACAGTAATGGGTGGGGGGTGAGCGGTGGGGGTTACAGAAAAACAACAAGTCGAACAGTTCCCTTCTTTGTATAATGACATGAAAATATCATGTCCGAAAGAACCGAGAACCGAAAACCATGGCGGCGTCAGCCATGAGGAACCGTCGTCTCTCGATGTCTCTCGCTGTGTGGCGTAACACACAGAAAGTATTCCGTATTCCGTATTCCGTAAATTAAGTATTTTTCTCGCATTTTGCATTCATTAATCCCATTTGTGTGGCACTGTGCTGTGCCTGCATTTAATTACAGGATCGACACGTCACACGGAATGGTGACCCCGAGCCGGTGGTGGATCCCTCGCAGGATTATATGCTGATGCTGGGCTACGAGAATGCCACACACACCGTCCTGCGCTTCCGCCGCAAGCTGGACACATGCGACGGCACACATGACATGGCCATAACGGTGAGTCCATACGACAGCAGACCTCAGACCTCAGTCCGTCGGTCCTTCAGTGCCTGGCCCCTTGCTCCTTAATAGATATATGTATGTGTGCGAGTAGTACTGGCCAAAGTTTTGCCACTTCCAAAATGGAATTTATGCACTCCACTTCCACTGTTAAAGCGAATGCGTCGCTGTCTCTCTCTCTCTCTCTGTCTTTCGGACTCGTAATTTATGTTAATAAAAAGTTTCAGAGAGTGCGATGCGATGCCCCCGAAACTCTGATGATATAAGCTTTCTGCCATCAAAGTACTAAAGTGATTTCGCCGCTGCTGCCTGCCCATTCCTCGCATCCCCCGCATCCTTGCTCGTCGTTACTGGGAGTTGTTCAAGTTGTGGCAATAACCTTAAACAAATATAAACATTGAAATTTGTGACATGCTAAGCATACGGAATCAAGGCAGAGCCCCAGCCAGCGGCAGTGTCTCCTCCATGCCAGAAATTGCAAATGCGGCATGGCAGCGGCAGATAGAGAGTGCTCAAGGATTAAGGATTCCGGATTAAGGGTTGCATTCGATAGCGATACGAAACGATGCTGCTGCTGCATTGTAGATAAATACTGATTGCGCAATTAGTTTGCGGAAATCTCTTCATCTCTCGGCCACCTCCGCTAAGCACTCGTCCCACATTGGCCAGGGGACAGGGGACAGGGCGACGGCGAGGGCGAACAAGTCATAGTGATAAAAGTTTTATCACGTATAACTTAAGCGTAAATCTTAAAGAAAACTTTCTGGTTAACTTGAGTAAACAAAGCGCGTGGCGCAAACACAAATACTCCTCTAGGGGGAGGGCGGGAGAGAGGGGGGACCGACCGAGTGAGTGAGACATATGCCAGACATGGCGACAAAGACTGAAAAGGAAACCCAAACCGCACTCGCACACACTCGCATATTGAGATATACTAGTGTGGTGGCCCCCCCAAAGCGAGGATGGGGATAGAAAAATGTTATGCAGAGTCGCGTGTGTTTGCTCCTAGACACATTCGGTTATTGCTTTATCTAAACGGTCGCCCAGACCCTCGAGATTTGGTCTGGGGAGTGCTGCTGGCTGGCTGTGGGTGTGGGCCAAGTATTTTATTTGTCTAGCGTATTAATTGGATTTTGTCGCGTCATCAACGACACTGCCAGGCTGAGGCCGTGGCCTGGCCCCAAAATGAAATAAAATGAAATCTTTTGGCCAAATCGCCCTAGACAAATTAGTTTGCAATAAGCTGGCTGTTGGCTGGCTGTTGGCTGTTGTACGAGTTGCTGTTGTGGGTAATTTCGGGGCACAATGCAAAGTTTTAATGAATTTCTGTTTTAGCTGACCCCGCTCTACGCAGTTGGTTTAAGTTTTCCGCTTCAATTTACTCTCAAGCAGCCAGCCAGCCAGCCAAGGCCAGAACTGAGAGCGGGGCACCAGAGTTGCCTCTTGCCGCACAAATTTGTTGCTACTTGTGTACTCTGTTTACCCTGGGGAAGGCATTTAACGGGCCATAAGCGGCATGGAATATAAAACAAATGTTAACCAGATTTTAAATAGTTCTACGCACACACACACACACACATATGTGTGAGCTCTAGAGTTACAAGTGCAAAATACACACCTAGTTGTACAGTGTTGAGTAATTTTCGAATAGGAATATCAAAAGATTTAATGCTGCCGTTACTCTTATGAATAGAATATTCCAATTAAACTATAGCGAATGGCAAATGTCGAGACGTTTCCCTACCAATTTCCCTACTCCCCCCCGAACCCCTCTTCCCCCTTCCCCTCTTATCATTCACTGCACAAGAAGAGAAGTTTTCCCCGTATTTTTGGCGTTGCTTTTCTCCTTTCACTTAACTTCTTTGCCGAGTTTCGTATTTTGTGCAATTTTCTGGACAAGGTATTTTGCATTCCCTCTCTCCCTCTCCCTCTCTCTCGTTACTATATATTCCACCCTTATGCTAGCCCCCCCGCACTACTCCATGAATAAAAAAGTAAACTACAACTTGCAGTTTTTTGCATTAAGAGCAATGGAGTGGAGTGGAGGGATGGGCAGTGGTTGGGCAGGGGGAGGGGGTGGCAAGCAGAAGCAACCATTTGGCAAATTAAGCGCTGTTTGTTGTGCATCGAGGGGGTGGCTGAAGCAGGGGCCAGCTGGATAGCAGGGGGGTTGGTGGGGGGGTGGGGTGCAAATTAATAATGCATTGTGTGCAGAGCCATTTGCAAGGTCTGCGTTTGGTTTGTCCGCAGAACTTTGAGGTCAGCGCAAGGCATGATTTGCCATGCACTTAAAAATTTATTAATTGTTTGCGTTTCTCCAACTACCCCCCTCCCCACTATCCGCCAACCCAGAAGGCAGGGAATACCCTACACGAAGGGACACTCTCCATAGAGCACGTTCGCTTTTCCAAATTTAATCTGCTCATCGCGTAATATTCTCGCTCCTCGGATTTTGTGCCACTTCAAAGCGCACTGAGGCCCGCCATATGGATCTATCAGTCTAAGCCGCTCAAGTGGCATAATCATCCCGGGCCACCCCTCTGGCCCAACCGCCCGCCCCTCGGGGAAACCAGAGGCTGGGCCTGCATTTTTAATATACCAAAATGAAATTTCCAGCTGTTTAAGCGCAAAAAGGGAAAAAAACGATACGAAAAAACATAAACCCTATTTTAAATAACTTGCAACGATTTCAAGAATTTTGTTTGGGGTCCCTCCTCCTCCTCCAGCTCCTCCTCCTCCTGCTGCTTTTCCAGCGAAAGGTCATAAAAAATGGCATAAAGGGAAAGTTAGAGGCCAGCCAGCCAGGCGGACGGCCAGGAGGAGGCGGAGTCAATCAGCTGCTCAACCTTTCAGGCGCTGCCAATGTTCAATTAAGCGTGTACAATAAATTCCCTTTCGAGTCGCAGTCCAAGCCGCAGCCACCCCTATCAATGGGGGACGCACAGATACGTACAGAGTGCGGCGGGGTGGGGGGTGGCAAGAGCATATGTGCGGAGAGGCATTATCGATGGGGGGCGGGGGAGAAGTTCAAAGTTTGTGTCTCTCGACAAATTCTCCTATAAATATAAATAAAAATGTTTATTTATATAATTAATTGTATCAGTCGCAGGGGTTGGGGGGAGAACAACCCTTTGCTCAGCTCAGCTCTGCTCTGCTCCCTTTTTGTGTTCATAAATAAATAAAACTGCAGGCGGTGGCGGTGGCGGGGGTGGGGGCGTGGTCTGTTGCACGCACCGTATTTTTATTGCCCGAAAGTGCCCGGAGGAGGCGTGGGTGGGGGCGTGGGTGGGGGTATAAACCGCAAAAACGTCAACCACAATACAAAAATTACAGCCACTAAAAACCGCCATCGACGATGGCGATGGCGATGCCAATGGCCGCCGCTGCCGCTGCCGCCGCCGTCGACCAAGTTGAAAAATATCAATCGATGTGGGTTCATTTATGTGTAATGAACATTAATGAAGCGCAAAGAGCGTGACTAATAACGAAATTACCAATTGGCCAAAAAGAGTCAAGTCCAGAGCAGGACAGATGACGTCAGGAAGCGACTGCCACAGAGGGTGGGGTGGGGGTTGGGGTGGGGGAAGAAAATCTAACAAAAACGATGGCGCATTAAATGAAGGGCAAAAAGAAACCAAAAAAGAACACAAAAAGAATGGGTAAACGAGGGAAAAAGATACAGAAAGAGCTACAGCAAAAAGAGAGAGAGAAAGAGAGAGGGTGAGTGGGGGAGTGGGAGAGAGATAGGTGGAATAATAAAAGTCTGGGCATAAACCATAAAATGCCATTAAGTGCGTCATTTCAATTTGATTTCAGATTCGAGATTTTGGATATTTCCTTCCCTTTTTACTTTACTTTCCTTTTGCTTTCCCCATGGAAAACTTTTGATAATGTAAAAGCGGGTGAAAGCGGGAGTGTGCATCGCATCTTTGCCGGCATTGAAAAGTTTTCTTTCCATTTGCCATTTGCCATTTAACTGCTGGTCAATTTAAATATTTTTAATGATTTCCCTTTGCCATCCGCACAAAGTTCTCCTCTGTGCTGTGCCATGAGATATGACTGGCGAGTAATCAGCAGCGATTACGCAAAGGATTTCGACTGGCAGGAAGAGATTGAGATACATTTATCACCCAATATACAGAGCAGCCCCCGAAAACCCTTTGGAGATGTCTTTGGCTGCCAATGATAATGAATGGATATTCATTTATTAGAAGCGGAGAAGCGGAGCGGCGCGACTTTAATTGAATTTGAAACGAAGTCTCTCCTAATTGCTGGCACGCCCACTTCCAATCATTGAAATGTTTATGGGCACCCAGTTCCAGTTCCAGTCTGTCCCTCCATCTACTCGAAATTGTCATTAAGTCACCGCCCACCTTTAGTCTTATCCCCTTGGAAACTTTTGCGAAACTTTGATTTAGATTTATGCAACATAATTGAGTAATTACAATTTTTAATTTCTCATTGACTTTCATGTTGATTACTGGCTATTATTATTCTCATTATTTGCTTAGGCGCAAACAACAACAGCAGCAGGCTGCAAAAAGCCTGAAAAACAAAAGAAAAACTCATTTAAAATGCAAATTTTCCTCTCTAAGCCTCGCAAAATAATAATTCAACGAGCGAGCGGGAGAAAGAGAGAGGGAGAGAGCGAGAGAGAGAGACGCACAACATTCCACACCGAAAGTGACAATTAACACTAATTGTCATTATAATAATTTCATATTATTATTGTTTTTGTAGTTGCTGTACTGCTCTCTCTGTCTCTCTCTCTCTCTCTCTCTCTCGCTGTTGGGGTAATTGTTTAAGCTACCACGGCATTTCCCTGTTCCGACAATTTAAAATGCAAAAAACAGAAAAAAAAACGCCAAGAGAGTTGAAAAATTGTGGAGTGGCGAGAGAAAACTTTGCCCGTGTGAAGTTCTGTTCGAAGCCTGTTGAAAATATTGTTTTTAATATAATTTATGGGCAGGGGGCAGGGGCACGAGGCAGGGGCACGGGTCTACAAGTAGTTCTGTAATGGAATTACGGCTGGGGCACGGGGGCCAGCCACATGGCGCTACAATTTTTGCTATGTGTTTATTATTTTAACACGAAACTTGCACTCGACTCAGGCCAAGGGGTGGGGAGTTTCCCCCCCTCCCCCCACTTGTAAACAGTAATTTTTGCCCATTAATGGTGGGGCACTGGTCCGGCACCCAACACACACATGTGTACTTGTATTCGTATGTGTATGTGTATTGTTATGGCTGTTTTCCCTTTGGCAAGTCAAATGGGGAAAAACAAAAAGGCAACAAGTCAAGTCGACAGTAATTTTCAACACTTACAAGCAGCGCTAAGGACCCGAGGAGCCCAGGACCCCAACCCGGCAGGACCCCACCAGTAATGGCCATTGCAACTTCCACAGTCACACATCCAGCGGGGAGGATTCCTCAAAACGAATTCAACGTGACACGAGGGAAACGACGAGTATCAATGGGGGGGACAGAAGCCATTTCGAATGGAAATGCTGGCGAAAGCGTTCGGGGGAACTGACAGAGTGCCCCTTCTTGGGCGCCGACGCTGAGTTTAGTGCAAAACCGTGCCATAAACATGAACACCCCACATGAACAGACCCAGACGTAGACATCTCTCTCTTACGGGTCACATATGTGTGCACTTTGTCACGGCATAAGCTCGACACTGCCATGCTTGAAGGGGAAATGGCAGGGGCGGGACGGAGCACAGAACGCAAAAACCGAAAACCAAAGCACCGACTTTTATAATGAATTATTAGTGGAGTGGTCAGGGGGGAGCGCAAGGGGCGCTGCCCGGCTGCCAGGCGCTGCTTCTCGTGTGGTGTTTGCGGGACTTGCGGTTGCAGCGCTTGGCACTTAAAAATTTAATAGGTCCTGCAAGAGCAGCAACAACAACAACAACAACAACAACCAAAAGCAGCACCAAGCCAGCGCCCCTAAAAAGTATGCAACGAAAATTTAAATTGATTTAATTTTTCGACTTATTTTTAGTTGCTGCTGCTGCTGTGGCAGGGGGGCTGCGGGGGGGATGGGTCAGCCAACTGGAAATCCTTTGGCACTTTGTTAATGCCGAAAGTCACAAGAGCGTGAACCGAACCGAAAATGGTTAGCCTTCAGACCAACTAAAAGCCAAGTTAAGTGCACAAGGTGCTCCCAAAAAGGCAGCATGCGAGGAAGTGGCTGCGCACTCCGCACTCGGCCCTCCCCCCACCTTCATTAATGCAGCAGCTAGCAAAAATTATAAGCAAAACTATCCCTCAATTTGGGATTCCTCTTCCCGCTCATTACTTGCCGACGTGTTTGTTCCTTTTCCGGATCGGTTGTTTTTCGTTTTCTGTTTGCAGTGAAACCGTTTTATGTTGATTGCTTTGAAGCGCACAATGGAGTCCTCCGGCCGCTGCTAACCCCGCCTAAAAGCCTCTTTTCAAACACAAACACACTCATCCTCAGACCTAGACCACTTTGCACTGGCACTGGCACTGGCACTGCAACTGGCTTTGGCTTTGGCTTTGGCTTTGGCACTGGCAATGGTCGAGCTGCCAAACAAAAATTGCGCATAATTCCTCAGTAAAAGTTTCGAGTTTTTGCCAGGCACTCCACCAAACCGAAACTCCCTTTAGGAAGTTCTAAACGATTTCAGAACCAGGCACAGAGCGGGAGAGACCCACATCGCATCGCATCGTCGTACTGTATTTGTCAAGCAAATGGAATAACCGTTGCAATTGCAACAACGTCAAAGCCAAACAAAAATGTTATTTGCCGCTTTGCCCAAAAATCAAGTACACAACCAACCAGCAGTCGGCAAGAGGCAGCCAGCAGAGGCAGCCAGCAGAGGCAGAGCCATGTGGATTTTGATGTTGCCTTGTGCCCGAAAAGTGGTTGGGCTCCCGCCATGAGCGATACGAGAAGTACTACACATATGGGGGATCGGACCAGCCCGGACCGAGTGGCGGGACTCCTGGAGTGGGCGCCTGGGTAGCGCGTGTAGTCGCTTTATTAAAGTTAAAACCCAGCATTGTCCTCGTTACACATGAGTTTGCCAGTTGACGAGCTACGAATGAATCAACGAGTACGGGCAGGAGTACGGGCAGGAGTACGGATAAGAGTACGGATAAGAGTACGGGTACGGGTACGGGTACGCTCCACTTGTATAAACTGCAAAGAGATTCGCGTATTTCCAGATTTGATGCAGCACCACCAGGCAGTACACTCTTCAACAGTGGGCCCAGAGCAGGGTAAACAGTGGGCCACACAGGAAGCTACCTTAGAGTATAGTTCAGATATCAGTGATCCTAGGCGATCTGGTAGAAAGTATAGCTCTTACCCTCACCATTTCTCCCCACTTTCTCTGCGCTCTGTAGAGTATTTTTCCAATCTGTTCGCCCCAAAAAACATTTCCCCCTTGTTGCGCTTTATTTTCGGACTGTGATTTTCACGTTTCGCGCTCACAAGTTTGCTTTACCACCCACCGCCCCCCTACACCCCCCGCACTTACTGTGTTCGTGCGTAGTTTTTGTGTGTGTGTGCGCTTTTGTTGTTCTGGGAGCCCCTGCCCTTCCCTTGGAGCCGTGGAGTGGTCCCTGTTGATGGTGTTGTGGCACCACTAGAAGTGAATGCGAAACGTGCACCGTGCACGGCCAAAAAACCCAAGCAGAGGCCCAAAACCCAAGCCCGAACCTGCATCCCGAACCTAAAGCAACAGCAGAAAGCAGCGGCAGCGGCAAAAGGCAAACCCAGGCAACGCAATGGGAAACGTTTGTTTTAATGCCCCAAAGCGACAAATATTGAAGGAGAGAGATAGAGCGAGCGAGACGGCAGCACGGGCAGAGGGAGACGGCATGCTGCGATGCTGCAACCTGCTGCAATGCTAAACTCCAGTACGGGATTTAACAGCCAAAGTAATGCAATGGCAAACAAAGCAGCAGCAGCAGCAGCAGCAGCCAGAAACAGAGACAGCAAGAGAGAGACAGGGAGACAGGGAGACAGAGACGGAGAGTAAAATACTTTGCGCCAGGGATCGCCCATCGCCCATCGTCCATTTTTGGCAATTTTTCCATCGTAGAACCGTTTTTTGAGGTGAGTGGCAGGCCAGAGCCAGAGCCAGGGCCAGGGCAAGGGAACGGGTGCAGGGTGGCTACTGAGGGGGGGTGCGGGTAAGGGCCATAAATAACGAGCCGAGAGTTGAGTTGCTTTTCAACGCAGCAGGCTGGAGGGCGGCAGCGGGAGCGGGGGAGAACGCCCTGTCAAATGCAACAGGGCCCAAAAAAAGCAGGCAACAAAAATCCAAAAAAAAAAGGAAGAACAAAAAGGACGAGGTGGAAAATCTGCGCATCCTTGGAGCCAAAGTAATTAAAGTGGCAAACGTTGACAGGCCGAGGGCCACAGCAAAAACACAACTCTAAAATATTTTCAAAATAAAAACACAAAAAAACAGCAACAACATGCAAAAATAAACTCCATAGAGAAACCACAAACTATATAGAGGGAAATTCCACTATGGCGGGACCCCCCTCCGCCCCCCCTGTGCCACCCTCCGCCTCTGGCTTACCGAAAGTAGAGCTGTTGTTTATAAAAATATTAGACCACATATTGAGGGGCGGAGTAGGGGGAGTGGCGGCTCCCAGTGGGCAGCCCAGTGGGCACCCCAGCAGGACGCCATAAAGTATGCAATAGTTTGCCCTGCGACCTGTGTGCAGTTATTTTATTATATTATTTATGGTCAAATGGCGAAGTAAACTTGCGTTTTTTTCCCGAATAAACTCGGTTAGTGAATTCATTTTAAGCCAAGTGAAAACCCCCCCCCCCACACCCCATCCCAGGCGCCCCCTTGGATTAGGGGCTAGGGCTTGGTGGGGGTTTTTTTCCCCTCATATTCTGATGTAAGCCAAATATCGCGCTAGTGACCAAAGCAACCGCAAAGTCCGAGCAACTAAGGCACACACACACACACAGGCAGACACACAGATAGGGACACAGATACACAGATAGAACCGCAAAAAAGTGGTCAGTTGGCCAAAAACTAAACGAAATGTAATAAAGCAACGGATATGCCAGTTTGGCTTGAACTCTACTCCATCTCCATCTACAGGCACATCTACATGTACATCTACATCTACAGACATATCCATAGCCATGTCGCTGTGCACTGCCAGGGAGGATCTGGAGGATAACTACTGCAGCAAACACAATAAATGAATATGAATTAGGCAACAAAAAGAGAGTACGAGAGGTACGAGAGGGAGAGAGGGAGAGTGGGAGAGGGAGTTGCAAACCGAAAGCGGAACAGATACAAATGTGCTGGTAATGGCATCGCATCGTATGAGGAACTCCTCTGCCCCAAACCACACCCAACCCAACCTTTAGTCACAAATACGAAAATGTGTTGAATAACTTGAGCGAATGGAAATGTGAATGTGAATGTTCTTTGGCATTTGGCATTTGGCTTTGGCTCTCTCTCTCTCTCCCCTTGAAAGGATGTGGAATGAACAGGTGGAACGAAGGAAGGTGGTGCATAGATTCATTGAGATCTGTGTAATACTAGTCAGAGGTCTCCACTCAAGCATGATTGATTCTCTAACCAGCAGCAGCAGCAGCGGCAGCCGTACACTTCACTAACTCTTATTCGGGCGCCTTCTTTACTTAGCCTTCTGCCATAATTCATTTCGGCCATAATTGCAAGTTTATTTGCTTGGCCAGGCACTTTCCTTTTGACCCACTTGAAGGCAGAAAGCTTCTTGTTTAAACTTTTCGCTTAAGCTGCTCATAAGCATGAACCATACATCCCCTCCCCAACTATGCACACACATGCAACGTGTATATGTATGTGCGTTGCAAATTTGGATATATTTGCTGCAATAATTTAGACGGCATCCCCCCCTCCAACCCCCTCTCTTTGGCTTTGGCTTTGGCTGCTTCTGGTTCTGCTGCTGCTTCTGCTTTTGTCCACTGATGAACATTAATTTTCCACACAGTTTAAACAACATTTTCATTTACACAAATAGTGCACGTGAGTGAATGGGCAGGATGAATGGGTTGCAGAGCGAGCAAACTGGACTCCTGTGCCGGCAGAAACCTCATTAGATTTGTTCATTTAACTGCAATTCCTTGCAAGGAGCAGCTGCCCAGCCGCCCACCTGGAGGAGCCAAAATGGCAAATGGCCTTTGCCTTCTGCAATAAATAAATCAAATTAATGTCAATTGCCACAACAGATGCAACGGGGGGGGGGGCAGATGTAGATGGATGCCTAAATTTAATGAAACAAAAATCATTAAGCCACTTAGATGGCCACAGCCAGAGATACAGACAGAGTCCAAAACGATTTGCGAGCTGGTCATATTTCCTGTCCTGATTTGTATTCTGTTGCCTCCGCACCTGAGCACCTGAGGACCTCCAGCTGTGTCCAGTGTCCAGCCAGGACAGGCGTCTGGAGGCGACTGTCAACAATGTGCAAGGATTGCTCCAGCCAGCCTCCCCCCTCCTCCACTCTGGTCAGGGCAATTAGATTACAACAAAAATGGGACAAGCAGAAAAGCAGGTGGGTGGTGGGTGGTTGCTGGTGACCACTTTTCCCTATTAGTTATTGAAATCAGCTGTCAGAAAGAGTTCCAAAATAGCACAAGTGCCACTGCCTGGCTGCCTGGCTGCCCATTGATGATTGGATTGGCATAAATGCCAGCTTAGGGAAGGCATCCAGAATGCACTGCCCGAAATGGAAGGGCCAAAGTTGCCTTGCCACAAGGAATGTCAGAATTCGAAGGGAAATTTCCGATGCAATTTCCCAGCAATCCAAACTGCATATCAAATTGATATTCCATGGGCTTTTCGGGCGAGTGTTTAGGGGAGCAGCAGCAAAGAGAGCAGAGCAGAGCAGAGCAGAGCAGATCCCCCGACAGGCACTCAAAAAAATGGCCGACGTGACCATGGTAACCTGTTCCACACACACACAGGCAAACAGAGAAGGATACTGTACACATGTGTGTATGCAAAGGACATGAGTTCCAGGGGAACGCTTGATTTGATTGCTGTCCGAACTGCAGAACTGCAGCTGAAGGACCTCCAGAGCGTTGCCAGTTGCCAGCTGCGCAGCTGCCGCTCGGAAAAGTTTCAACAATGCAACTCTTGCCACAGTCTCAGGCTCAGCCTCAGTCTCCCTGCCCCCGACACACACTCAAGTGCGAATGTGTGCGAATGTCTGTGTGCTGCTGTTGCATTTGTTTGCTCTGTTTATAATTCAATTGTAAATGCATTTCAATTACGTGCACATTAAACTGGAGCCCAGCAGCCACAGGACCCACAGAAGCCACAGACAAAGTTTTTTCGGACTAAGACTTGACCACTTGGCCAGGGCCAGGGCCAGGGCTAGGGCCAGAGCCAGGGCCATTACCATGGATGGCCAGGAAGAGCCAGTCTGGAGCCAACTTAGCGAGCGGAACACGCTTCCCATTTAAGGACAATTGGCCCATTATGAGGACGCGTTGAAACGGCAAAATGAAAGTGGGCAAAAGAGGAAAAAAACAATGATAGAAAGAGAGAGCAAGAGGGAGCAGGAGAGCAGGAGAGAAATGGATGGAGTCAGCGAATGGCTAACAATGCCATTAACAACTACTACAAATGGTCCTTGAAGGTGCAATATGTGAAGGAGTTTACAGCGGAGTCACAGAGGATCAGGGCGTAAGCCCCTGCCCCACTCAGTGTTGGATAGCGCTCTAAGCCATCTAGATAGTGTGTATAATCTCCTAGAAGAGTGTTGAGCAGCACGCCGCACAATCAATTAGTGTTGAATAAACCCTCTTCCAAAATCACAAATCCCAATCAAATCGAATTCAGCCACATCTGCTACATTGTTAACAGGGCTTAATGGAATGTCAACTGGGCCAAAAAGTCGCTTTCATCCCCGGAGCAGTTAGCACAGTCTGGGTACAGTCACGGTCAGCGAAACCCGCCCGGTCATAGGTTAAACGACCTTTGGAGTGCACTTAACCAGGCAACAACAGTCAGCCAACCGTTCGAGGCTGTCCCTGCCGTGCCCCGAGCCCCCTGCCGACTCCTGCCTCACAGTGTGTGTGTGGTGTGTGCTGGCTGCAACCCTCGCAAGTTTTTTGGGCCGTAACCAGAGCCACTCTAATGAGTCCAAGTCCGAGTTCGAGTCCCGCCGCATTCACAATTAGCCTTCAAGTCCCTGCCCCCTCTTCAGCTGTAAAGTGTAACCTGTATTGTAGTCTTGACCACACTGCACTGCCCCACTATCCTTCCACCAGTCCTTCCACCTTCCATCGTCCTCGTCATCCTCATCGTCTTTGGCAATTAAGCCTTGGCCGACCGTTGACCACGGCAAATGACCGCAGCCAGTTTGCTTTCATTAATTTTTGGTTGTAATCCTTGCCGAAGCTTTTCATTTCATTCCTCACAGCTGCTGCTGCTCCTCCTCTTGCTGCTACTCCTCATCGTAGTCATTGCCGGGAGTCGAAGTAGTCCTCGTAGTAGTAGTAGTCCTCGTAGTCATGTGTGTGCGGCGTGCGTGGGCCATAGTTCGGTGCACACTTTTTCACACTCTGTTCATGGAGATACTGAGGATGGATACTGAGGATGGATAGTGGGGATGTTGGCCATGTTTTAGAGCAAAGACTGGGGAAAAACTTCAAAGCAGATTTCAATAATGAGAGCATTTTCCTGGTTCTGAAAGTTGTCCGGAATTGTTATCCCCCTGGAGCACATTGCCACATTGCCACACGGATTTGCCTTTGACTGCTCAACCGTAGGTGACGCTTTGACCAACTCAACATCAATCATCAATCCTGCTGTTCATCCTGTTCCTCCTGTTCATTGTCTCTCGCCGCATTCAATGCAAAATTAAACTATTTACAGGTCATTCGCATAGTCCATAGTCAGTCGCCATCATAGGCCATGGCTGGGGCCGGCCTCCTCCTCCTGCCCGGCCTCCTTTTGGTTTTTTTGTTTGGTTCTTTGTTCCCTGACTGACTGACCGTTGGGTTTTTTGCCACAGTGGTCATGTTTTTACATCTGGGCCATGTCCAGGCCCCAGTCCCAGTCCCAGTCCCAGTTCCAGTCAGCTTCGTTCGTTCGGTGGTAGCCTCCAACGTTAATGACTTTTGTGCTGCGCCTGTCTCTATGGCCTCTCCCTCTCCCTGTCCTGTCCCTGTCCTGTCTCTGTGTCTGTCTCCTGGCCAAATGTTTTAAAACTGCCCAACAGTGTTTTTGTTGCTCTCTGCCCCCGCAGTGCGTTGCGTTGTTGCCTCTGTTGTTGCTGTTGTTGTTGTGGGTTGTTGTTACTGGCGATTGCCGGGCGGTTAGTGCGCGCGTTTGCCACCGCCCGCAGTGTTTGCCAGGACAACCAGGACAACCGACTCATTTGTACAGGTTTTTTACACACTCTCTCTCTCTGGCCTGCTCTTCCGAGAGGTGGTAGATGGAGAGAGTGGAAGTGGGAGAGCGAGAGTGAGTCACGCTGTGGGGGAAAGGGAATTGTTAATTAAAGTATTGTCTCCTCGTTGCTGGCAAAATGAACAAGTAGAAACAAGGACTCGTAGCCCAACTGGAACTACCAGGACTCGTACTACTGCGACGGCACTGCACGGCTCTTCCTGGTGCCGCTCCTGGGCCGTCAATTGTCGAACATGGTACTCTACAGTTCCACTTAACAGCTACAATGGGCACTTTGCCACAATGAATTCAAATGGATGCCCCCGACGTGAGTTTTTTCTCCTGTTTTTGCTCCTGCAGCAGCTCCACACACACACACACCCCCGACACCCCATCGGTGGGCAACAAACATGTGTTGTTATTGCTGTTGCTGCCACTGCCACTGCCTCGCTGCTGCTGCACACACACGTGGACATGACATGAACACAATGACAGCTGACTGTTGGCTTCCAAAAGCCCCCGGAGGCGTACAGTCCACAAAGACAGAGAAGACAGAGAAGGCAGAGAACGCAGAGAGCCAGAGGTGAGGCGGAGTCATAGACAGAACCGGAGACGGATACACGATGGACACGGGCCCGTGATTCTTGAATAAAAGCTTTAATTTCGGGGTTTACCAATTAAAACTACGTGGCCGAATGAAAAATACATATGAGAAGCCCCACCATCTCCTCCCACCGCCCACATCCCCCCAGAATGCATAATACAAAGGCGAAGGGCGAAGGGCGAGTCTGGGGTGGGGCTGTCCCTCAGGGAAATGAACAAGAATCTGTGTGGGGGGTGGGGTTGGCAGGGGGGCAGAACCCCAGCACTTGAAGTGTAAATTGGCTGGCCAAAGATGCAATTGCGGAGGCCACGAGTGAGTGCAAATTACACAAGGGCAGAGGAGCAGAGCTCGGGAATGTGATTCGGGGCTAAAGTACAGTCCACAGTCAGCCAGTCAGCCAGTGAAGTTTGGCAACGTGGCAGATGGTGGGCAGAGGGGGGGCAGCAGCTACAGCAACGTGACTGGCAGCTACAGCTACAAAATTAATTTGTTAAATGGGAATTAAATAAATGAAATGCGGTCAGTTAGAGTCGAGTTTTGGCCAGCGTAAGAGGATCACTCGAATAGTAATGAATGGACGAAGGACTCTGGCCTCTGGCCTCCTGCTCCGTCCTCCTCCGTGTGAAGTGCGGCAACGTTGCACCATTAACCCATCATCGACAATGGGGCGCCCTCGCCACCAAAAAATGGTCAGCAGCTGACCAAACAGCCACCTGGTGGCGGTCCCAGCTGCTACCACTCCTCATTCGTCCTTCGTCCTTCATCGTGGATGGCCTGCCCACAGGCAAACATCCTCGCTTCCTTCCTTCCTGCTGCGCGTCCCTCCTTTCGCTTTTTTACCGCGTGTGTACTTCATTTAGCAGGGAATCCTGTTCCCGGGTCCTTGCCCAGACAGTGCATCCGTGTACACGTCAGCGGCGACATTATTGCTGTTGTTGCTGTCCTGTCGGTTGTGGCAGCGCCATTATAACGCCATTTGTGACCCCACCAGGCGACCAGGCGACCAGGAGCAGGACCACGACCAGGACCACGACCACCTTTAGCAACTAATTTTTTACACATTTCTCATTTTGCAAGCCGCCATTATCCGTGATTCCTTTTGTCTGTTGCAGAACGATACGATGCGCCTGCTGTACATGTACCACGCACAGGATCCGCCGCACGGCTCGGTGCGCCCGGGCACCCTGCCGGACCCGGTGCGCGCCTTCCGGCCCTACCGGCCCATGGTGCTGATGCAGCGCGCCCAGCTGCCGATGCCCTCGCCGACGCACGACGAGCGCGTGCGAGTCCTGGAGCTGCGCAACGAGGACGTGGAGCTGCCCGGCGGGGACACGCCGCTCTTCTGGTGCAAAATGTTCAAGCTGGAGGACATCAATCGCAAGCACCACCTGATCCGGGTGAGGCACATGCTCCTTGCTTTCGTCCTGCTGCTGCAGGACTAAGCGTTATTAAATACAATGCATAATTAAGGCCAAGTGCAGTGGCAGTGGCAGTGGCATCCTGCCAGTGGCTGTAGCTGTAGCTGTCACTGCTGCTGCTGCTGTCTCTTGGCCTCGGCATAACCAAATTGAAATATTAAAAATTTATCCCCCAACCCTCTCCCTGTCTCCCTCTCCAACAATGCACTAACCGTTGTCTCTCCCTTTCTCTCTCTCTCTCTGTGGCGGTTCATTTTCTTTTCATGGCTGGCAGTACGAGCCGATTTATGATTCATCGTCCAGCGTGCACTACTTGCAGCACATAACGCTCCACGAGTGCCAGGGCGCCCACGCGGAGCTGGAGGAGATGGCACGCGAGCAGGGACGCCAGTGCATGGGCGCCCGCTCCATACCGCTGGCATGCAATGCCATTGTGGCCTCCTGGTCGCGGGGCAGCGAGGTAAGCATACCCACCCCTTTACCCCATATCAGTTCCCCCCCACCGCCCCTATCAGGCCACCCTCTTGGCTATGGAACTGTGCTACCCATCTCGTCATAACCATAACCATGCAATATTCATTTAACCTTCGCAAATGCTTCCTTTCAACACGAAGAAATACGTAAAGGAGGCGCCCGTGCGGCGAGGATATCCGACCAGGGGATATACCCTTAAGCAGGGCAACATCTGGAAACTAGATGTAGTTTCGGGAATGTAAATCCGAACTGGAGCTACAAATGCAGTTTCAAGTGTTCCACAGCCCACAATCCAACTCCAGTGGAGAGTCCTTTCATCAGTTGGTCCGTGCAACCGTAGAATCAGAAGAGTATAATAAATACCATGGGGTCCTGGCCCCTGACCTCCAGCCTGCAGCCTCCAGCCTCTCGTGGCTCTTGTTTTTGGTAGGAAAAGAGAAAGAAGATACAGATACAGATACGGATACAGATACGGATACAGATAGGGGGGGGTTTTCATAATTTCATCAGAAGAGCGCCATAATGCAGTGGCATGTTATGGCTGCTGTCCGCCAGGGGGCGCTCTGCCATGCAATTGAATGGCAATGAATAAGATGGAAGTGGAACTGAGAGGCTGGAGAGGCTGAGGCTGAGGCTGGAGGGGAGTGCAGTGCTTGGCTGCATTGAAATTGCACATGGCCATGGCCCCAACCTATATGCATACACACACACACACACACACACATACATATATGTGCTCGGATGAGTATAAAAACAAACACTCAACATATTTCCCCCTTATACCAGACTCCTGCCCTTAGCTCCGTTCTCCTTTCTCTCGTTCTCCTTTCTCGTCTCTTTTGTTTTCCCACTGGTTTTTACAATTCTCTTTTGTGTGTCTTTCGCAGGGCTTCACGTATCCGCACGAGGCTGGCTATCCGATCGAGTCGCGCCAGGCCAAGTATTACCTAATGGAGACCCATTACAACAATCTGAAGCCGGACTTTGCCCAATTGCACGCCCGACAAATGGCCGATAATTCGGGCTTGAAAATCTACTTCACGCACGTCCTGCGACCGAACGATGCTGGCATATTGTCAATCGGTAAGTTTCCCTCAAAAAAGGGGTTTATATATATATATATACAGAGTATGTACATATATATCGGGGCGGGAGGGGCGAGTGTGTCTGGCGTGGAGGAGGCGGAGGAGGAGGAGGAGTGCAGCTGCTGCCCTTTTGTATATTTTATGCGACAGAGAGATGAGGAAGCGCTTTCTATATGCAGCTCATGTCATGCAATTTATGAGATTGCCGGAGTGGACGAGAGACGCCAGAGGGGAGACTGATGCGGGGGGGAATGGCGTGGCATGCAGTGGCAGTGTGGCAGTGGCAGTGTGGAAGGTCTAACCACATTGGTGGGGCTAGTAAAACAAAAGCTTATGACTTTGCCCAGCTTGTCCAAATGCGGTTTAGCCATGTATGTATCTATGTATGTATCTATCTATCTATCTATCTATCTGTGTGTCTGTATGTGTGTATATGCTATCCATGTGTGTGTAGATACAACACCAACAAACAAAAGGATATATCAAGGGAGCAGCACCCGCTTCCAGACAGCAATTTAACTACCTTTTATACCCCCTCCCACTCCCCTCCCCCCCACGACATAAAACTTTATATCGTCACAATTTTTAATATGTCTGACAGACAATGGAAATGGTTTTCCATTCTCTTTTTTTCGTCTCTGCCGCTCCAAATTGCTTACAAATAGATTTTAATTTTAAATTTTTGGCGTGCCAGGGACACGGCCCTTGGTCCTGCCTGCCCCCCTGCCCCCCTGCCTGCCTGTATGCACGCATCTAAATCAAATACTCGAAAATACTCGGTGCCGGTGCCTGGCATGTGCCCCCCCCACTCGCCCACGCCCCACTCGCCCTCGCCCCCTGCCAAAGCAGCTAAATAATTCAAACATTCGAAGGCTACGACTAGTCGCATGATTGCGGGCAGCCTGTGCACTCTGCACTGCTGCAGCGAGGGGGGCCACAAGAGTTGGCCAACAGTCGTCGAGGGCAAGCATAAAGCTTATTCGATTCGTCTACCTGTCTTCCATCTATCTTTTGCTATCTTTTTGCTGAAAGATTCATATGTATATTTCACACCTTCTACCTCTAGATAATACTCTGCTCTCAGATGAAGTATATTCTTCTCCTGCGTCCCAAATAAGTACCTAAAGACACAATCATGTATATTACATCTTCATCTACATCTACATCTACATCTTACCCCTTCAAAACACTCTTGAAACTGTACTCCTTCGACTTTTAAGCTTCCACTTCTTGGCTTTACCATCGCAAATCTTCAAATCTTTTGCCTCCCCTCTTCCCCTCTTCCCTGCTCCCCGCCCGTAAATAAACATATTTACGGAATTATCCAGCAGGTTCTGACTTTTCTCTGACTCACCAATCGTCTCTCGATTGGAATAACCCGCAAAATAGCAATTTACAAGCTGCCCCCCCACGCCCCCGCCTAAGCACTTTTTGAGTACTTCTCAGCCACACACCGCCACTGCACCGCCCACTCAGAGGTGGTTGGGGGGTTGGTGCTTGGTGGGGGGGGGTGCTCAATTTTTGTTGTTCGTGAGAAGTCGTCAGCGGATAGGCAGGCGGAGGATAACTAAAATACTAATTTCACTTTAGAATTTATTTTCTATTCTTTTTGTTTCTCCGTTTCTCTGTTTCTTGTGTTTGTTTTTGGCATTTGGGGGGAGGTGGGAGGGGTGTAGGGGGGAGCTATGGGATATAGATCCTTGTGGTTATTGCAGTTGTTCTTATTTCACTTTTGCCAAGAGTCACGCAAGCCAATACACCACACAAAGAGAGAGGGAGAGGGGCAGGAACAGGGAACAGGGAACAGGGGATTGGGGTAGGGATGTATATATACATATATACCTTTACCTATGTACCTACCTCTATATATATATATATATATTTTGGCTTTTTTTGAGTAGGTGTTGCCAAAACTTCCGGCGTAGAACGCTGAAACACAAAGAGAATGAAACAGAGAGAAAGAGAGAGAGAGAGGGGAACGAGAGGAACGGGAGAAGTGGATTAATACATCTTGATAGGAAAATACCATTTGAGAAATTCGAAAGAAAGTGGAGAAAGCGAAATTGTCGGAAGATTTCAGGGGCAGGAAAGGAAAAGCCGATTGGGTGTTTGGGGGTGGTGTGGGTGGGCTTAAGGGGCGGCAGTCGGCATTTGCTATTGAAATATTTAATTGGAATTTAACGCATACCACACACACACACACACACACACACACAGACACTCAGATACGGATACACACGCAAGTCAATAAATAAAAAATGAGTAAAATCATGAGGCAAAAAAATAAAATGTTTCTTCTGGTTTTGCTATAAATTGAATTACGAGTGAGGAGGAGTCCAGATCGGGGGTGGAGTCGGGGACTCTCTCTGGGGTCCCCACACTCCCATAAGCAGCTGCCTCCCCCTCCCCTTCGCCCTGGCTGTGTGGCGAAATTTAATTTCAATTTAATTGGTTATTGATATGGCGCCCTGGTGCATGCCACGGAGCTGTGATTAATGTTGCGGCTGGGCGAATTTTTATGGCACCTTGGAGATGAGTGAGCCAGAGAGAAGCGAATGAGATTGGGACATGCTAAGCCCCTGCTTGGGGCACTTGAAACCCATCGAAGGGGGAGTCTTTGAGAGGGAGTCTTTGCCCTATTCGTAGCACTGCCATCCCCTCTCCACCACTCCCCTCCACCACCACACACGCCAAATGGTCACCCAAAACAAATACGTGTATAGGTGGCTTTTAGTCGAGTGTTTGGGCCAACTATAGACCATAGACTGTAGGTATATCTGTGATATGATCTGTGCGATTCATAGACTCATAGACCGACCGTCTAATCAAATTGTTTCGCATGCCAGACGAGGACGGCGCTGTCGCTGTCGCTGAACTGACGCTTTTGACACAAATTGCCATTTAAAATAATTAGAAAAGTTGCAAGCGGACTCGCTGCATTTGTGAATTCTGCAATTCGCTGGCTGTCAGCATGCAACTGCCACAGAAAAACGAGAAACCAGGACCCAGAACTCGCGATGGCAGCGTTAAATATCGATTTGCAAAATATGTGTAGTTATGAATTGCGAACGGAGTGGAGCTGCTGTCGCCCCTCCCTGCTGTCGCCCCATTCTGGGCCAAATCAAATAGAAATAGAGCCATTCTCCCTCCGAATTGGCCGCTCCTGGCCATGCCAGCAAATTTCGTCATGCTTCGCATGGCCAATATTGAATTTTGATTTAATGAATGGAAATTGGCAGCAAACGCAAAGAGAAATAGAGAGAGCGATAGATTCAGAGCCACAGTCAGAAATGGAAATGAAATGAATCCCAACGAGCTCTTCAATCTGTGACAGACAACCAATTCACCGAGAGAGAGAGACTGAGACTGAGTCTCCTCTATGGCACACGCTCTGATAATATTCAAATGGACCTGATCGAATTGAAAGTTAATGGAAATCAATTAAGGGACAGCCGCAAACTTTCCGCAACTCTTGGCTAACTTTTGCAGCCAGCCAGCCAACAGCCAGCCAGCAGCCAAAGTCCCTCCAAAGAGGCGATAAAAACTTGGCCAAGACCGAGCAGAGGCTCGCACAGAACTCGCATGAATTGTAACTTTCAATTAAATTGATGATGGAGAGTTTTTCTATCATAACTTTCCCCCTGCCCTGCCCTGGGACCAGCAGATTGATTGATTTTCCTCGCGTGACATTCCATAAAATGACCAAAATGCGAGCCAACCAGCCAGGAGGGGAGGGGAGGGAGGGACAAACTTTTTAAAGCCGGCAAACACGGCAGCGGCAGCGGCAGCGGCAGCGGCATCGCTTTTTGCTGAATTTTTGGGGTAATTGAAAATTGATTCCCGGCCGCTGCCGCCGCCGCCGCTGCCACATGACAAAGCCAAAGCCAAACCCGATTCAGGGGCGACTATGAAAATTAATAGAAATAATCTCCCAACCAGAGGGGGAAAATTTACATATATATATATGTATGTATATACCAGTTTACACTGCGGGGGTGGCAGTGTGTGAAAAATGCAATTGATTACGCAAAATTCTGTTAAATTTCGAGCTGGCAACAAAAAAAACGTCGACTGAATGGCTTTAAAGTTAATATTTTTACGTAAATTCAATGGGATTATACTGGATGTAGGTCAATGGGGGCCTGGTAATTGGAACTACTGAAATGAAATGAAAAATATGAATGCAATTTGCAAACTAATCGGAAATCTGAGCAAATTCAATCAAGGAGGGAGCAGCGGTAGAGGGGGGGACTGTAACTGGCTTTAATCAAACTTGCAACTTGGCCCATCAAAGATATCACAAATCGTTCTGGCCACCAGTAAAATAAATCGTTTCAATCAAAAGAAAGGATTTAAAGAATATTTAAGCACAGATTTATGAGATCCACGGAATAAAAGAGCAGCACAACACAGCACAGAGAAATGAATTCAATTGGCAGCTGAATCCAGCTGAATGCGCTGCTCCAGCTGCTCCTCCGGCAATGCCAAGTATTTCCCGCGAGTATTTTGATTGGCATACTATGGCATGCCCCAGACCCAGTCCCAGCCAGAGCCACCCCCCCATGGACAACAATTGAAATGCCATACAGTGGAGAGGAGCAGCAGGAGGAGCGGGAGAAAGAGAAACAAATTTATATGTAGCACATGAATTTCAAATATTTTTTCAACATGGCAGGCGACACGCGGCCCTAATTGAGTGTGGGCGGGAACAGGCAGGGCGGGGGAGGGCAAGGGAAGGGAAGTATATTGCCCGAGGCCCGGGGGCAGAATGGATAACATGGGGGTCCTGCCCTGCGCTGCCATCTTTGCGTATGAACAATATTCCACAACATTTAACTAATTGAGCCAGCGAGCAGCAAACACACAGGGCAAAAAAGTGGGTCCCCCATGCCCCTCTGCCTCCGTCTCCACCCCCTAAAAATTCAAAATTTGATTTGTGAACAGCGAAATGTCCCTAATTGATAAATGGCGGATGAGAAAGAGGGGAGGGGTAGCATGGCAGCTCTCTTGCGAGTGCATTGACAAAGTTGTTAAAACATCAAAAGCAGCAATTAAAATGTAATTACACGTTCTGCGACAAATCGAATTAAAAAATCAACGTTCAAAGTTAAATAGAGTGTCAGTGGATAGAGCGGCAGGAGCCAGAAGGACGAGCGGCAGGAGCGGCAGGAGCTGAGAGCCGGGAACCACTGATGAGCGACGATAACGAGGTTTGGGGTTTTGCACATTCCACGTGTCGTGGCAGGGTCCTGGCAGAGTGTATCTATCGGTGGGTGTGCCAGACGTACCATTAACCGCGGGAGCTTTTAGTCCCCGCCCCTGTCCCTGCCCCTCCTCCCCCCTTGACGAACCATTAATTAAAAGCACTGAAACGTTTCTGAGCCCCGAATTCTCGAATTTTTGCGACATTTACAGGAATGGACCCCAACTGGCGACACATCATCCCGCCGGGCCAGAAGCGCGTCATATCGGAGGGACAGTGCATCGAGGACTGCACCGGCTACGCCTTCCCCCAGCAGGGCATCAACATATTTGCGGTGATGATGCGCACCCATCAGATCGGCAAGGAGGTTAAGCTGCGACAGGTAAGTACAGCCCCCCCCTCCACTCCATCAGACTGCTCCTGGCAGTCTCCTGGAGACCATTCGCCTTCGTTTCGAATATAAAATGTATATGCTAATGAGCAAACTTCTGGCTTCTGTAACCCCCATGGCACATGGCACATGACAGATACGACAGACCGAGGAGCTGCCGCCAATTGCACACGACAGCAATATAGATGTGGCCTATCAGGACTTTCGACGGCTGCCGCAATCGGTGCACTCCCTGCCCGGGGATAGACTCATCGCCGAATGCATTTACGACAGTTCGTCACGAAAGGCAATTACCCTGGGTAAGTGCTCGCTCGGGGGAGTATATATATAAAAGCCACACACACACACTTGCATACACACATCCATCCAAGCAACACAATAAAGATTGCTAAAAATTGGTAGCGAGCGAAGGAAAAGAGTCCAAACATTCTATGAAATTGCCGATGTGGCATGGCTGGATGGCTGGATGGGTGGGTGGGGTTGGGTGGTTCAGTTGGTTGCTTCTGTTGGTGGTTGTGTAAACAGGCAATGGCAACGGTGAGCAATCGTCGTTATGACACATTTAAATCAGCCAAACGATAGGCGACAGGAGCCCCCAGACAGCAGAAGGACTGGGCGGAGTCCAGAACGAATCGTTGCACACGAAAGCTCAAGACAAAGGCGAAAGCAATAAAGGAGCAGGAGCAGGCGGAGGAGCAGGCGGAGGAGCAACGTCATTGTAAAATACATAAACCAAGAGACTGAAACATTTCACTTAGCACACAGGGGACAGGGGGCGGGAGGCGGAACGACAGGCAGGTGTTAAGGCGGGCTCTGGCTGGCGATGTGGGCGCTGCCTTGTCCTTGTCCTGGTCCTGGTCCTGGTCTTGTTGTGACAGCTGCTCAGGACTCCAGCGAAATGGACAATGCAGAGGCGCCCAAGGAGAGGGGGGGGCCAGAGGTTGCCATTAATGAGATTGGAACAGCAAGAGATGGCAAAATGAAGCTGCCACAACAGATAATCGTAATGGCCAGCACGGATTTTAATAAAAGTGCAAATGAAAATGGGATGATTAGCGCCCAGAAAGGCCCAGGAATCTAGAGTCCTGCAGGCACATTTAGAGCCACATTCGAAGGGGAAAAGGAGATCGATTGACTGGTTCCAACTGGTTCCAACTGGTTCCAACTGGTTCCAACTGGTTCCAACTGGTTCCAGAGTGCTCCCCAGAGATCTGCACACCAAAGCTCTCGTTTCAGTGCTCCATAAATGCTCAACACTCCACTACACAATCAGTGCAGTGATGTGCAGGACAGTGCACTGGCCCCCCACCTCTTACCTCCTGCCTCCTGCCTCCTGCCGCCTCTCCAGTTGAGTCGAAAGACAACACCTAACGTAAATTTGACTTTCTTGCTTGCTTGCACAAATTCAAACACAATCTACACAATTCAGCAGAAGGCTAGAAGGCAGATGGAAGTTGGCAGGGGAGGAGAGGAGGAGGCATGCGACAGGGCTGGGTGACAACGGGTCTCAATAGAGAGACACAGCGAGTCGTCGTAATAGACAAACGTAACGATGTTGCACTAAAAAGAATGGCAACGAAAACGAGAATCAGAATCAGAATCAGACGGAGAGACGGACATAGATCCATCCGTAGACAGTGGCACAGTGGAACAGTGCAACAGTGCAACAGTGGCAGAGGCAGTCAGGCGTGTGCTTGGGAAATATAAAGCTTTTTCCAGCTCAAATAAAGCAAGTGGCAGGCAGGCAGGCACCGTGCTGTACCGTTCTGTTGCAAGTCATCAACATCAACATCAGCGTTGTCTCCGCTCTTTTTTGCAATATTTTTATGAGGCGCCGCCTTGGCTGCTGCTGCATCGGCCGCTTAATTTTGTCCTTTGTTTGTTGCAAGCTCCAGCCGAAGGTGCAACTGGCAGTACGGGCAGGGGGTAGGATGTAGGATGGATGGATGGGTGGTTGGGGGGTACACACACACACACACACATATATACAGCATTTCTTATGCATTTCTCCCCCCTTTTACAGGTGGCCTCACCATGAAGGAAGAAAGCTGCACAGTGCTGACACTCTACTATCCGCGCCAGAAGAAGCTGACAACGTGCCACTCACTGCCGAGTCTGCCCACAGTGTTGCATTCGCTGGGCATCGAACAACTGGCAACGTAAGTTTCCTTTTCTTCCTTATAAATGCCTGAGCTTCAGTTCCGGATCCGTGTATACGTATACGTATATCCGGAAGAGGCAGAAGCCGAAGCAGAAGCAGTTGCAAGGCTAATGAAAATTGACATGTACCGGAATTAAGAATGTGTATCCATGGCAAGCCGGGAAAACTTCAAAGGGAAATGAGCTCCGATGCACAGTGGGGCTTATCGAGTATTATCGGATATTACAGAGCGTGGCGATAAGTTGCGTTCATCGCTTGGCTATCGATAACGCTGCTGCTGCAACGCTGCTACTTGCAACACTGCTGACAACTAGAAACTGGAACTATTCTCTCGCCGAATCCATTTACTCGCCATTCACATTCAATTTGGCTCCATTGTAGCTCCTCATCCTCGTCTTGTCGGCTCTCCAACCTCCTGCCGCCTCCTGGCCTCCGCCGGGGACCTGCTTTCGCCTCCGTTCGTTTGGCTTGTATAAGGAAATTTGGTTTATTCCTCTGTTGACTAAAGTAATTGGTGATTTAATGATGTTGTTGCATAACCAAATCACCTAACGAACTCACAGTGGCACTGCCACAGACCCAGCAGCAGCCTGAAGAGGCCAAGAGGTCGGTCGGGTCCTCGGGTATTCTCAATTCTGAAGTATTTGCCTAACAAACAATCGGAAAATGAACTGTGCACTGCACACTGCTCCTCGACTCGACTCGACTCGACTCTCCTCTCCTCTCTCTGCTCTCTGCTCTAATTGAGAATTGTGAATGTGGAAAAATAAATTACGAGACAAGCAAAGGCAAACGCTGTAGCCCCGGAGTAGTGGGGGAGACCTCCAAGGAGGGAGGGACCCCTCCTCGAAGGAGCAGGAGAGACCTCCTCACTTTTATTTAGAAAATATTGATTTCTATTAACGTCAAGTGCTAAATAAACAGCCGAGTACGGAGAGCCAGAGCTGGAGCCAGAGCCGTAGCCGTAGCCGGAGTCAGCCATCAGCCATCAGTCAGCCGTCATTCGACGGTCCATTCAGTGCCCCTCCCCTCCCCAGCACTTGACTCCTGAATGGTTCTGTCTCTCTGGGAATGCAGCGCCATGGTCTAGGATAAATCAGCTCGTGGGGGGGCCGCATAAATATTGTATTAAAGCGTGCGCTAAAAATTAGTCGAAATTAAACCTGAATGGAGCAGCAGCAGGAGGAGGAAGCAAGAGCAGGCGGCGGCGGCCAAGGACTTTGCTACGCCCTATTAATCACTTCCTATTGACACAGGACGAGGACGAGGTCCGAATCGAATCGAATCAAGCCAAATCAAAGATAATTTTCTATGGTTTTGCCTCTCTCTCTCTGCTCTCCACCGCAGAGAATCAAAGTAAACGGCATAAATAGATTACGGTTAGGCGGGGGATGGGGGAGAAAGCGGTGAGGAAAGGTAAAGAAACGGAAAACATGGCCACGTAAATGAGTTAAGAATGAAGGGAGAGCAGGAGCGAGGTTAACTGGAAAGGATTTGCCGAGTTAAAAGTGTTTGATTGGGTTTTTGGTCGGATTGCCAGGAATGTTGCATTCAATCGGAACTATCGTGCCTAACATTCAATGTACCACTTCTAGATCATATCATATCCTGTCGAAATAATGTCCCATTTCATGGTACAATCGCCTCGACCGAACCCATCATCGACTGGCATTGTCCAGTGTCCAATGCCCAGTGTCCACTGCCCAGTGTAAGTGATTGTGAAGTGAAGGCCCATGGCCTGCCCATCCCATCCCCTCCATGCATGGGCTTTTTGTCCAGACAATGTCCACTTCATGGACTCCACACATATACATACACACACACACGCAGTGGGCTGGAGGAGGAGGAGGAAGGAAGGTCCTGCCTGGAGCTGGCCTGCGTGTACCGAAAATCGACATGAATTGATAAAGTCATTTGCAATTGTCTGTCGTTATGGGGCAACACCAGGGCCTCCTCCCCTCTCCTCTCCCCTCCTGTGTTCGTCTCCGTTGTCGTTGTTGTTTCACGCGCTTGTTGTTGTTTGTTTAATACAATGGGCTGCCCCCCCATGCCCCATGCCCCATGCCCCATCCACCATTCCACGTATTCCTCCTCCTGTCCTGTTGTTGTTGGCCAGTTATTATGGCCACTGCAATTTTGTAGCGCTTAATGTCCGGCTACGGGTCTGAGCCCCGGCTACGGTTACGACTGGGCTCTGTATGGGAGTGAGGGAGGTGGCGGGGCGGGGCGTGGCGTGGCGGGTCTGGTAGGTCCTGCAACCGAAAGTGCGAATGCGATATGAGGATTAAAATTCATAATGAAAACCCCCGAAACGACAACAAACGCAACGAATCAGGCGGAGAGGGAGGTGGAGATGGCTGTGGGCCACAATAACAACTCTCTGGGACCCATCACCTCTCGAACAATGAGGCTAGTGGAGCGGCAGTGGGAGGGGGAGGGGCAGGGGCCATGCACGAGTATGTCTATAGACACGGAGGAGCCCGCAGGAGCCGCATGTTGTGCGCTTCAGGTTTAATTAAACAATGATAGAAAACGAATAGAAACGTAACCATAACCGCATTTCACATGGGTTTGGACAGGATGCAACTATATGCAGTTCCCGGATTGAGAGCTATTGGAAATATCATCTGTTAGAGCGTATCAAATTCCACTATAGAATGTTCAAGGATTATAGCCGATGGAATGTTTTGCCTTCAACCAAGTGAATCTGTTTCAGTTAATAGCCACAGCAAACGGTTTAAACCTCTGCCATTCAGTCCGTTAAGCTGGCCAAATTTAAGTAATTTCCAGTCGAGAATTGATTGTTTTTATCTTCGGTTCACACAACACTGCCCATATATTACTCGTCCTCGTCCTGTGTGTCCCTCTGTGTCCCTCTGTGTCCCTGTGTGATTCGGGCTGCCACATTGAATGATAAGCTAATGATGCACACACGCACACGCACACGCACACAGACACAGCCGTAGCTGCAGCAGCATCCAAATTGAGGCTCAATTGGTCTGCAACTAATGTAATTATAAGCCACTTGCAAATGCCCCCCCCCGCCCCACACATCCTCACATCCACCTATGCACCTGACTTCGCTCTCTCCCTGTCGCTCTCCCTGCCGCTTTCTCTAGAGCACACGGAGCTGCGATGCTTATTGTGGTTGAAATTCAATTTAATTTGATACGCACAGATTTTCGGTCAGTGTATGCATGCCCGCCCCCCTCCCTCCTAGTCCCCCCCGGCGAAGGGGCATCCAAAATTGTTTGCAGTTCAACTGCGGCTCAATTGACCAACACAGAGCCATAGTCATAGCCAGAGCCATAGCCAGAGCCAGAGACGAAACCAGAGACAGAGACCGAATTCGAATGGCAGTCAGAGGGGAGAGAGAGAGAGAGGGAGGCAGAGAGATGGACACAAGCGACACAATAACTGGAGATGGAAAGTGGTGAGAGCAATGATGGAGGGGGTGCAGCAGGAGGAGGGCGGCCGAGAATTATGGGGCGCCCATCAGCATCGGCTGGACAACGTTGTCGCCATCGCCATCGTCATCGTCATCATGCAAAACTCATTCAAGTCGTTAGCGTGCGTCGGGGCCCAAGGACATAAAGCACACAATACACCAGAAGTGTGGGGGGGTGGCAGGCAGGGAGGGCAGGCAGGCAGGAGGAAGTGCAGGACATGGCTTGACTGAGGAATGGCATGTGCAGCACTGGGAGAAAACGTCCAGCCATTCTGTGCATTCCTGCGGTTAGATGTTAGCTGGTTTCTTGCAGTGTATATTGAGGTTGCGGAAAACCTCCTCTAGTCTCTCCCCTGAAAGTATGAAGATCTTTGAATAGTTTCTCTCAGTGCAGCCGGGAAAACTGCGGAGCTTCATTGATCATGCGCCCAGGCCAACAAAAAAAAAAACTGAGCCCGAGACCGAACCCGAACCCGAGTCCTGCCTCGCACACAACCTGAAGGACTCCGCTCTGCTCCCCTCCCCGTCACATGTCCCCTCCCCCTGCCCCGTGATTCCTGCCTGAATCGTTGTGATGCCTGGGCCCCCGATTGCCCCGTTATTGGCTTAATTTACGTTTTACGTTTTGGGGTTTTTGCTGCTGCTGCTGCTGCCTGATTTTTCTCTGTATTTGTGTGTGTATGCGTGCCCTTTGTGTATGTGTTTGTGTGTGTGTGTGCTCGATGACCATTTGGGCCACGGCTTTTGCTGCAGAAGAAAAAATAATGTGATAGTGGTTTTCACAATTTACGCACTTGCCATGGCCACTGAAATTAATTTTAATTGTACGTGCGTATCCCTCTGTCCCCCTCGCACTCTCTCCTGCTATCTCGCTATCGCTCTCTCTCCTTTACCTCGACTGTGGCCTGGTTCCTGGGTCTGGTTCGGGTCTGGTTCTGTTCTGTTCTCTGGTCCCCGGCATTAAAATCAAAGTAATTATTCAAGTTGTGTGCATTTCCCTCACTTTCTTCCGCTCTCACTCTCCCACTCCCCCTCTCTCCTCTCTCCTCTCTCCTTTGGTCCCTTTGTTTATTGGCGTTTTCTGTTTGTTGAGCTACGCAAATTGGCTTCATTTTATAGTTGTTGCCGTTGTTGGGTCGCAGCTTTTGTTAATTGTTTAAGGCTGAATGATATAGATATCCACTTTGTGCTCCATCCCAGTCCATCCCTGCCCCTCCCCTCCCCTCCCCCATCCCCTTGATGGCGTCCAAAAGGGGCCTCATTAAGGCTCATGATATCCTTTATTACTTTATGACTTCTTCTCCTTCTCCGGCTCCTCCATGGAGCTCCTGCCTCATCGCTCTTCTTGCCTCATCTGTGCATATCGGATTGCTCGACTGCACACATGGAATTTCCCCTCCCCTCCCCCTCTGGTCCCGCTCTTTCTCTCTTCTTTGTTATCGATACCCCTTGCGTGGCTGGTCGCAATTATCCCAAAGATATTTCTTTCGCTGAGCAGCTCTAAGGCTTCCCCTCCCCTCCCTACCTCCCTCCCTCCCTTTTTGCTTTGCTTTTTATTTGTGCCAGGTTTCAGATTAATTAAAGCCAAAGCCAACGAGGGAGCGACTCGTTAGGAGATGGATCTCAAAAGCGTATCCTTTGTGTCGGCTATTTCCAGCTTCAGTTTAGGCTCGTAATTGATTTGGTTTGGATTTCCTTCTCCCAAAAAGATTTTCAAACAATTAATGGATGGGCCAAAAGCCCAGTCAACAGCCAACAGGCAACAACCAACAGCCAAAACCTGCAACCAGTTGACTGTTTTGTGCTATTTTAGTTTTCATTTGTCATCGGGGGAGATGGCCATTTGGCCATTTGGGCCGCTATGCCAGCCAGCCAATTGCAATTGCATTCGAGTTCAAAATTGAATTTTGCTCCAATGCGAAACAGGAGGTCATAAATGCACAGAGCAGAGCAGAGCTCCCTCCCCGCCCCGCCCCGCCCCTCGCTTATAGCCAGTGGAATGGCATTTCCTACTCCTATTCCAACTGCCACTCCCCGTACCCCCTCCCTTGCTCCTTTCTCCTTTGTGGAAATGCGCCGTCGTCGTCATAACGCTACATAAATAAACCCATTGCAAAGCGCATTGCAGTTGCAATTGCAGTTGCCGTTGCCGTTGCAGTTGCATGTGGCAGTTGCATGTGGCAGTAGGGGTCTGGCTGGAGTCTATGGCCTAGAGCTGCTTCGGCTCCAAATATATTTCGGGGGGGGGGTGTGGTGGGGGGCTGCCATTGGATTTTATAATCAACAATGCCAAACCATGGACTCTGCCTTTGTCCTCCTGCCCGCTGCCCGCCTGGATGTTGCTTCTGGTTTGGGTTTGGGTTTGGTTTTGGCTTTTGGGGGGGATTTGGATTTGGATTCCTGTTGCTGCTGCTGCTGCTGCTGCTGCTGCTGTTGGGCCATCATTTTAATTATACTGAGTGCCAATGAAGTCAATGGCGATAAGGCTAAAACGCCGGCGATTGATGGCCCGCACAGCACAGCGGGTGGAATGGAATGGAATGGGGCACGGGGTCCATGTCCATGTCCATCGACATCGACATGGACATCCCAGTATGTTATCCCGTTTTTACATTACCAACATCTGTGTGGGTTTCCGCTGCATTTATATTTATTATACTACATATATATGGTGGGGGGAGGTTACGGCTATGGCGGTTACGGTCATGGTCATGCTTCCCGGATATATTAGCAGGAGAGAACCTCCTCTTCCTCTTGCTCTTCCTCTCTCTCCGCCACCAATGAACCGCAAAACACCAAATGTAAAGCAAGGGAGGAAGCGAGACGAAAGTGAAAGAGAGAGAGAGAGCGGCAGAGAGGGAGACTCAATAAATAGACTCTGGAATGCAATGCCACACGGATTAACCTCGCGTGGGCTCTCCACAGTGCACAGAACAGATGGACAGATGGACGGACGGACGGAAGGAGATGGGCGAATGCAATATATTATTTTATATTATTATTATTATGGGACGAACAGGGACACGGATACGGATACGGACACCGCCCAGACATGCGGGGACTCGCACAAGTGGCCAGCGCCATTAGAGGAGGACGCGACGATGCCTCAATGAGGCAGGAGGGGGGGGACACAGGACACCCAAAGGGGGAGGTTTTGCAATCAATCCGCAGACATTAATATTTTTCGTGTTTGCAACCGCAAATTGTTGCGGCTGTTGCAGCAGCAGCCCCGCCCACCCCCGCTCTCTCTCTCTCTCTCTCTTGGCAGATTCTCTCCGGTTCACTCGCCACAGGAGTCAACCCAAACCCCGCCCCTCCCTTCCGCCTGCCGCCTGCCGCAGCACCTTTACACTGAGTTCGCGCTGGAGAAGGAGGGGGGAGGACTACGAGTATCAGACAGAGCAGAGCAGAGCAGGCACAACCCTCGATGCGGATTGAGTGGAATCATAAATTAATTAAAAGAGATTTGTTTGCGGCTTCCAAAGGATTCAGACATCCCACTCCCAGTGGCAGGAGCAGTCGCAGGACCAGTCGCAGGGCCACGACCAGGGCAAAAAGAGAGCTCGGCACAAAGAAATTGTGTGCGTTCCCCCCCCCCAACCTCCTCCCTTCCTGTCTCTGTATGTGTGTGTGTGTGTGGGTGTTCTATGAAATTAAAGCAACATTTTTCGTAATGCCGGGCAAAGAACAAAATTAATTAGCCTAATTGTAAGGGCGGACAGCGGGCGCCGGGTGCCGGGGCCAAGAGCAGACACTGAGCCACCAACGAGAGCTGGAGAATGGGAACGAAACAAAAAGGAAACGAAACAAAACGTAACGAAACGAAATGAAACGAAACGAGGCGAAATGAATGAATGGAGCGAATGAATGAATGAATGAGATGAAATGAATATACAGAAGGAATTTCAATTGCACAAGATCCTCCCGTCCTCCCCGTTCACCAGTGTCCAGTGGCGTCGACTACTGCTAAAAGGAGTAAAAAGAGTAGTAAAAAGAGTAGTAAAAAGAGCAGTAACAGGAGTAAACGGAGTGTAGATTCGTAGATCGTTTCAGGCCTCGTTTCTCTCCCTCCTTCCTTCCTTCCTTCGTGGGGGGGATCATGATAAATGACTGAATTCCGGCTAAAAAGAGAAGTCAAATTAAACAACCGAATTATACGTATTTATTATCACAGGAATCACAGGACCCTGCGGCACAGGGTTGACATTGAATTGAATAATCAGTAAGCAAACAAGGTCCCCCCAAACAAGCGACTTCTGTGAGCCATTCCATTAGTCATCTCTCACCCTCTCGCACTCTCACTCTCACTCCCCCTGTCTCTGTCTCTGTCCCTGTCTCGGTGAAGGATTTCCATCCCCTCTCGAGGCGACGCCACTGAGACACACTGAGGTTTTACACTTTTGGCCCATTTATTAAGTTTTTCTGCCTGCCTTCTGTTCTGTTCCGTTTTCTTGGCGTTCCGTCCTGCCTTCGTCCCTGTGTGCGGTTTTTATTTCGTTTGGCAGACCAGAGAATTGTAGCAACGTATTTGACGCGTCACAAATGAAAATCTAAAAGATTAATTAGCTCAAGTTTTTGTCGAGCGGGCCTCCGCGCAAATCTGCGAGGACTTAGCCAAAAAAAAAAGGGACCCAAACCAAGGCAAAGGCAAAGGCAAGCCAAGTTAAGGATCAACCCTCTCCCCCCCCATCCTTCTTATTGCTCGAAAATCTGCTGGCAAAGCGCCTTTCGCCCTGCGATGGGGGAGGGAAGGGCCCTGTCTGTCTGCCAGCTTGTGTGTGTAATAAATTTTAAGTCCTAATCAAACTTGACAATAATAATAAAGTTAATAATGTTATTTAAGGTCTGTGCCATCCATCCCCCGCTCTAACTCCCCTTCTCCTCTCTCTCTCTTATCTCTTGCAGCGACTCGAATCCCGTGCTTATATCATCGCCGCCCGAATTGGCCGGAATGACACTGGAGGCACGTCTGATATCCTACGATTGGGAAAATCAATTTGGCGAGTTCCAGGAGGCCACACGCAGAGGCAGCTTCAAGCCCATCTGCTGGGGGGCCAAGAATCATGTGGTGCCGGTAAGTAGAGCAGAAAGCGTGGAGCGCCTTTCCACTTCTCCCATTTCTCTCCATTTTGCCCGATTTATGCTTCAAGATAACGACTGAAACTTTTCAATGGGAAAAGTCTCTCTCTCCCACTTCTTTCACTTCTCTCTGGCGGCGACAAGCGGAAGATGGAGTACTCGTACTCCTCCTCCCCTCCTGGCAGTCCGGCTGGCAGTCCGGCAGTCGGTCCGAGTGTCTGTCACAGTTGAAATCGCATTAACCCTTTTTATCCATCTGGGCATCTCAATCTCGTTTCTCTTCGTTGGCTCTTTCTCCACTTCTCTCTCGCTCTCTCGCCGCTAATCGCTGAGAACATTTCGAGCTGGCTTCCCTTGTCCCTTGTCCTGGCTCCTGGCTCCTGGCTCCCGCTCCTGCTTTACATCCATCAGCTTAATCAGCTAAATTGCTAGACAATATCTGGGATAATTTTTCTTGCTGCCATTTGATGGTCCCACCCACTGCCTACCGCCCAACGCCCACACACAGATAGACACAGAGCCATAGAGCCACAGAGCCAGACAAGTGCTCATTTATTCATTGGATGGGGGAGGGGGGCGGGGAGTTAAAGCAGAAAAGACATTAGGAGCCCTTTCTTCATCCCTCCATGCCACCCATCCTCCTCCTGCCTCCCCGCTTTGGTTAGGGCAAAATGCGGGTAATGTCTACCGGAAACCGCACGTTATAAAGTGCAATCAATTGCATTGCGGCCAGGGCCAGAGCCAGCTCCAGGTCCACGACCAGGTCCTCCTCCGTTCGCTTCGCTCGTTTCGAGTTCGAGTTTGTTAGGCGCCACTTTACAGCAGTCGCTGGGGCAGGGGTTGGGGTTGGCGGGGGGGGGAGTCACATCTATCAGGCCAACACACGTACGACTTCGACAACGATCATTCTAATGGGTCACACACTAAACCAGGACTAGGACTAGGACCAGTGCCAGGACGAGGCACTACTACGACTACGACTAGGACTAGCACTAGGAGGACGATTCCCAACAAGCTGCTGCCTCTAATTCACGTCCAAAATGGTTTAGACCAACTGAGTGAATGCTCCCATATGAGCATGATTCTTTCTCCCTCTCTCTCTCTCTCTGTGTCTGTGTGGAAATTGTGGGGAAATTGCTTAAGTTGGAAATTGTTGCCATTTTTATGCCACTGACTTGGCTCTCTGTCTTTGCCTCTGCCCCCGCCCCCGCCCCTGCCCTCAGCCTTTGGCTTTCACTCGGCGTTTTCTTCTGCCTCGAGACCAAAATTATCAACGCTTGAATTGTCATCGATTTTCCGTGCTATTGCGTTAAATGTTGCCCATTCGTTGCCCCTTGTCCCCCCCTCCCTCTTTTTTCAGTTAATAATTCATTGCAGGAGGAGGACTCCGCTCTCTCCTTCGGTGACGGACAGGCCCATTGAGTTTGGAGCAAGAAAAAAGAGAACCCGTTGAGGCGCCTAAATTAGCAGGGGGGCAGGGGAAGGGGCAGGGGGCTGCCATAGTTGGGCTGCGTGGCAGTGGCAAGGTGAACGACAGTTAAATGTAGCGTGAAATATACAGCGGCAAAAAGGTGACAAAGAGCCGAAAGAAGTCTCTCTCCAGGATGCGCTGAGTCGGAAGGCCTAGTTCCAGCTCCTGGACACACACACACACACACGAGCGGAGTCATCGAGCCGAGAAATCGCCTGGATTGATATCAAGTTTTGACTCCCCAAGGACTCCTCCATCTATGAAGCCTTTTGCGAAACGCTCTGCTCTCTCCTTTGTCTTCTCTGTGGGTCAACTTAATTAGCATATAATAAAATATCGCAGCCCCAAACCCAAACCCAAAAGCAACCCAAAACCAAAAAAAAGGCCAAAGCCGACCACCTAATTAGCATGTCAATCTCTGCACACACACACACAAACACACACAGAAGTCTATGTGCTAGCTCTGGCTCTGGCAACAAATTGTGGCACAGCCAGAAGAGAGCAGAGCAATTAAAGCCTTAAATTTATGCACAACACACAAAATTGCACATTTTAGAAGCAGCAGCAAGCAGCAACCGCCGCCGCCGCCAAACAAAGCGCACACACACACACACCACACACACACACACACACACACGCACATTCCTTTTCAATTAAAATGTCTGTCAGTGGCAACAACAGTGGCAGGCACTGGCTTTGGCTCCTTCTGGCCATGGCCAACACCTGGATATGTCTGTCAAGCTCCTCGCAGATTTCGTGGGGGCTGTGGAGGGGGCTGGGGATGACCCATAGATTCTCGTTTCTATTTTCCATTTTTTGGGTTTTCTGTTCGCCCCCCAAAACGATTCACAAAATGCCTTTTCAAAAATTCAACAAAAAGCAAAAAAACAACAACGAGCAGAGCAGAGCAGCGGCAGAGGAGGAGGGTCTGTCTGTCCGTCCGTTATTCTGCTGCTGCTGCTGCTCTGCTGCTGTCGTTGTCGTTGCGATTTGCATAATATTATTAGTAAACACTCGTTATGAAGTCAGCCACGCCCCCGACTCTGCACACACACAAATGCAGACATTCGCTAGATTTAGATTTTCGACTGGGCATAAAATATTTGACCGCAGCGCAAGTCCCCCGCCCCCCATGCCCCCCTCCTCCCACCTATTTATAAACACAAATTTATTCAGCGTAATTAAAACACAAAATTCAGAGCCAACGAATTCACTGGGGAGGACTACAGGAGCAAACAAGGCAGGCAGGACTACAGGGCGGAAGGTGTGGTGGGGGCAGGAGGCGGATCCTGGTCTGGTCCTGGATTGTTCTCTGCCTCTGGAGGAGGCTTCATTGTTTTGCTATTGTACCAGGAATTTATTCTGCCGTGGGTTCTGTTTACTCTCTCCAGCTCTGTGGCACTCTCTGCGGCTCTCGGCGGGTGGGACTGGGTACAACTGTTTTTTTAGGCCGCTTGTTCCGCGTGAAAATCACCTGCCATGGAATTCGGCTATGGCATCCGCCACCGAAACGATGCGGCATACCAAAGGTCAACGTCAACAGGCGGCTATATAGTTTGGGCCAATTCGGGGAATGCCATTTGAATGCCATTCAGGAAATACTTTCCGTTTTTGGCAACATTCATTGAATGATTGGCCACCAAGGGACAGATGGGGAAGCAGTGGGCTGGCCAAAACCCCGTTAAGATGGCGTTTAACCCGAAGAGTATCCCAGAGTTCTGAAATCCCCATTGCATAACTCCACTCCACTTCTCTGTCTCCGTCTCTCTCTCCTTTTGTTGCAATGTCAACGGCATAAATAAGCTTTTCAATTTCCTCTCACTCGCTGGCTTTCTCTCTCTCTTTCTGTCTTGGCAGAACAACAACTGAAAAAGAAAAAGATAAATTTAATTAATGTTGTAATTTATTACTTACATATCCACAGAGAGAGAGAGGGACAGGGACTCGACTCTATGCCACATCGCTAATGTTTCTCATTTCCTTTTGCAGGGCTCCGAGTTCCTCGAGGGCTACAGCATCAACGTTACCAAGACCTACAAGAAGCACAGGCGGTGCAAGCCGAAGCGGCTCTTTGTGCCGATTACCGAGCGGACTGCCCCGCCGCCGGCCTCCGACCTGAGCGAGCTGCCCGTGCTCCACGAGCTGGACAACAACAACATCATCGAGGGGGCGGCGCGCAGCAGCCGCAGCTCGGCGACCGACGTCCACGGCCTGAGTCTGAGCCGCGGCAACTGCCGGCAGTTCGTCAGCTGCCTCCTCTGGCTGGGAGCCTCCTCCTGGTGGCTCCTGCTCATGCTAAGGACGTGAGGAGATACAGCAGCAGCAGCAGCAGCAGCGCAGGAGGACTTGGAACAGCAGGAATCACAGGCACCACCGTCTAACTAAACTAAAACTAAAACTAAAACAACAGAAAGGAAATCATGATGAAAAAGGCAAAAGCAAAGGCAAAACTCAACTACAACTCTCTAACTATAGATGACATCTCCTAATCCTACTACAGATACAGATACAAATATGGGAAGCAGTAGGAGAATGTGGGAGGAGCGCGATAGAAGCGCGATAGAAGAAGAACATGAAATATTCATAATAAGCTAGCGTATAACAGCTTTCCCCCTGCCCCTTCCCCTTCCCTTTGCCAGCACCTGCTGTTCCCCCTACAACTACATCTACATATACATCTACACAATCTACATCCCTCCCATCTACATCTATTTATTGCCCTAAAACCCAAAACCACAAATTTTTTTGTTGTTGATTTTGTTCTAGAGTTTTTTTTAAATTATTAACGATTATTTTTAATGTAGTTTAAGCTGAAAATAAAACAAAAGCGAAAAGCAAAAAAAAAGCAAAAAGCAAAAGAATAATGTCGAAAACAAAAACCGAAAAGCAATAATTAGTTGTTGTTGTCGTTATTAAATATACAAGAAAACAAAAAAGAAAAAGAAAACTGCGAAAAATGTAAAAGATATTATAGATATACACCATAACTACATATACATACATATACATACATATATAGAGCAGTCATTCCTTCTACCATATACATATATATATTTAGATGTATATCATATACTCGTCGTATACATAGTAGGGTCTGGTCTGACTTGGATGAAGCTTGAGCGGCCGATGGGTTTTGTTTGGGCATTTGCAAGAAACAATCGTAGACAAGTGGCGAGTCCCCTCCCCCTACCTACCCCCCGCCCCCCAGTTAAGTTGTGGAACTAAGTTCGAGACATAAACCACAAGCATACATACATACATACACATAAACTTTATACGTCCATATAGGAAGGGGGAAATCGAGAAATAGGAAGGATCGATTGAGTTTTAGGAAAAGACTTGCATATAACTGTAACTGTAATTGTTTTTTGTGTTTTTTTTTTTGTGGGAAAAGACTAAGAAGAAGAAGCGCACACAGAACGCGTAGGGGGAGAGGGAGAACCCTGTAGTAGTAGTAGTAGTGTAGAAAGAAGCAATAATCTATCGACATCTTCAATTGAGTTACACACACACACACATACACATGTATATGTTTGGGCAGAGAACAAGAGTAACGGAACTGACTCGATCTTCACACAATGCCATCGGTTTCAACCAACTTTGAACTTGTTTGCCGCCTGCAGTATGATTTCTTGGCTATATATACTAAATATATATACTATATACTCGCTCTCTTTAATCTTAAGTTCAATTCAGTTAACTATATTGCAAATCTACCTGCGCTTTTTGGAACAGAACGGAACGGAATGAAAGCGGAAGAAGCGGAAATACTCTCAGCACTCAAAGTGTTGCCTCCTCTCTTTTTCACTCGCTGTCGTTCTACTAATCTCTCGCTCACACACACACACACACACACACACACACACACATAGGATAACACGTTTTTTGCTAGATATAAGCTGTAAATACTCTACACTAGAAGGAGGGAAGGAATAACGGACAGACGGAATGGAAATGGGGGAAATGGGATTTGGGGGGAAACTAAAAGCGGAATTGTTAGGAGTAGCAGGCGGATACGGAAGCATTATACAGGGTGTGTGATTAGGTACGACTCTCGATCGGCTCTAGCAGCTCTAGGCATAGGATTGTACGAGTACGAGTACGATATACAGATACAGATACACGGATTAGGATTGTAGCATTGTATGACGGGGCCGCCAAGTTCTGTTCGAAGTAGTTAAAATATACCATACACACACACACATACGACATATACATACGATAACTATAACTATAAAGTCTATATACATACATACATACATACATACATATATATATACAGATATACTATATACAATACCCTAAATCTATAAGTAGTTACGTGGTTCGTAGTTGTAAATGTGAATGTGAGTATTTTATACAAAAAAACCAGAAAAAATAAATGAAAATTAAAAATAAAAATAAAAAGCAAATAAAGCATAAAGCATGAAGCGAAACAGAAAACAGAAAACGAGAACAAGAAGAAGAAGAATCCATTTTTTTTACCAAAAACGGAGATCGAGACACCGATCCGATCTCCCCCCGATCCGATCGAACGCTATATATATACATACATACATACATACAGTGGCTCAAAGCCAAAACAATGCAGTGTCAAATAAACTATTTAACTGTGGTACAGATTTTAAACTAGAGGAAAGACAAAATGTTTAAAAGCACCAAAGCATCTAGAAACTAGAAATCCGACTTGATTTCCGGTTTGGCGTTTAAACATTTTTTGTTTTTCCTCTAGTTTTAAATCTGTACCACAGTTAATCAGTTTATTTGACACTGCATTGTTTTGGCTTTGAGCCACTGTATATAGATATATATATATTTTAGGATAACTGCTATAACTATGATTAGTGACAAGTTGGCGTAAGCAGAATGCAAATGCAAAGTTGAAACAATCAAAATAACATTTAAACAGAGAAAACAGAGAACAGAAAACAGTACAGTTTCCTCAAAACACGCACACACATACACACGCACACAGTGAAAACTTTAACCCTTTTATTGGTGGGTGGCCAGAAAGTGAAACCTTGTCGGAGGAGCCCCGGGGCGTGCCCTTTAAAAATGGGCCATCCTGCTCCCCACTTGACTGTGCCATGCCCCCTGCCACCTGCCACCTGCGCCCTGCCACCCTCTCAGTAGTCCCGCTTTGAGCCGAGTTGGCAGGCCCAACTAGGTCTAATTAGGAGCAACATTCTCATAGTTTTGGCTTTCGATTCGCCTGCTTTCGCTCGTCCTTTGTCATGGCAACCTGGCAGTTTTTTGCCCCTTCTTAGCAGGGTTTTTTCCCTGCACCTTTGTACCGTTGTTCGCAACATTAATTAAACTTCTTGCCCCAGTGAAGCGAGGAGACAGAGAGAACGAGAGAGAGGGTTGGGCGGAGGAGGGGCGGCGCACAATTACAAAGCCAAAAGCGGAAGGAAACCAAAACGCAAACATTTCTTCTTTTGGCTCTCCAATTGGAAATTAGTTTTGTGTTCCACACACACTAACACACACACACAGACACACACAGACAGAGAACGAGGAAAATGTATTCATATAATTTAATTAAATGCAAACAACAAAAACGGTTTTGGAAAATGTACTTGCGATAGTAACGATAACACAAAAAGAAAAAAAGTCAGTAAATAGTTTCAAAAACTACATACATACTATACATATACAAACAAGCAAACAAAAAGCGAACGAAGCGAGAAAAATGAAAGAAAACTAAACTAAAATAATCTAACTAAACCTAAACAAAAAGCAAAACAAAAAAAACAGCAACCAAAAATCCAAACGGAAACTACATTAAAAATGCAACAGAAAACAGAAAACAGCAGAACGAGAGAGAGGAGCACAGCAGGAGCAGCAGGAGAGGAGCAGGGCATGGGGCAGGGCAGATTGGGGGTATCCGAGAGGCAGAGAGAGAGCTGCAGTAGCTGCAGTGGGGAACCAATGGAACATCCTGCTTATGGAGCAACTCCTAAGTGGAGAACATTTCAATTGCATTGCCAGGTCTTGGCTCTCGCTCTCTCTCTCTCACTTGGCTGGCCCTTGTTACCTGGCCTGGCCTGACCTGGCTTAATGCCTTTGTTGGCCAGCTCTCAGCTGGCTGGCTGGCTGTCTTTCCTATAAGGATTTCGCTTCTTTTTCCTTGGATGCCCCCCCATTGAGGAGGAACCTAATAAGTTTTTAAAACTGTCCCAATTAGCTCGCTTAACTTGTTTCCCTGCCTTGGTTCTCGGTCTTGTCTTCCACAAAGACACCTTTTGTTCAGCCACTCAAAGGAATCTCGGGAACCAGATGGGAGACAGTAGACAAGAGACAGGAGAAGGGAAGGGCAGAGAAGTGAAGGCGCCAGTGCCAGTGCCAGTTCCAGTCTGTCAAAGTAGCAAAGTAGCAAACACACACACATACAGAAACAGTAACAGTACATAGAAAGATAGAGATAGATAGATAGACAGAAAGAGGGAGCGAGGAGAACAATGTAGGATGTTAGTACTAGTATCAAGATATGTGTATATGTCCTTGGGCCCTCTATTGAAAGTCTTTATTTCGAGAATGTCGAGCAGCGGGACGGAAGAGGAGGAGCGGATGAAGCGGATGAAGCAGATGAAGCAGGATAAAGCTGGATGAGAGAATGAAAGCGAAGAAGAAACCAAAACAAAACAAAACACAACCTACCTAAAGCATGAAAACAAAACCTAACTATTTTTAGTGTGTACCTTGATTTTTTCCAAGCGAAACAAGAAACCTTGAGCGGATTCCCCATTCCCCCCGGGAGAACTACATACATACATACATACATATATATACATTACGAGTAAAGGAGTAAAAGAGTAAAGGGAGTAAAAGAGTAACGGAGCAACCATAATGAGAGAAATCAAGTAAAAGGAAAAGCAATAAAGCAATAAAGAGCAAACGCATAGCTATCAATGTGAGGAGCGAATTGGAGCGGAACCAGATCGGAACCAGATCGGAACTGGAACTGGAACCAGATCGGAATAGGCTAAACAAATACCATAACTCTAGGCAAAGATATAAGTAAACAGTTTAGAAAGTGAGTGAAAGGAGTAGCATTTTTTTTGGGGGCAGCCTTTTTTGGCACGAACCGAAGCGGTACGGAATGGAACGGAACGGAATGGAACGGAAATGGGAACAGGGATATTGTGTGTGGATTGGGAGCGTGGTAGGGAAGGAAATCGAATTGCATATGATTACAAAATAAACAAAACCAAAACCAAAACGAAAAACTATTTTAAAGTAGAGCAGTTTGCGAAATATTTAAATGTGTCGTTAGTAGGCAAGTAAACAAAAACCCACAAAAACAAAACCAAAAACAAAATTGTAGTTGCATTGTCGTTAGCCATAGTAGCAAAGATTGCATGAGGGGAGGAAACATATACATACCATACCATACCATACCATACATCATACCGAATCGAAGAGAACTAACATAGCCAGCAGCATCATCAGTGTCTGTGTGTGGGAATACGTACACACACACACAGCCCACACATGCATACATAGATACATATACTACATACATACATACATATATATATACATAGTAACGCATACAGATAGTATATATATATATGTGGAGATAAAACCAACCCTCACCTAGACCCAAAGAATGCGCGTAGAAATCAAGCCACATACCAAGTAACTAAAGGATTACCCGATAACGCCACTCGATCATAAGCCATAAGCTATAGACAGAGACAGCAACAGAGATACAGACAGAGATACAGACAGAGACAGAGACAGCAACAGAGACAGCAACAGCGACTGAAAGTCTGCGTGAAGGGAGGCAACTGTACTTGAACCCCAAAACATTCTAAATGCCAGAAAATCTCCCATTAAGCTTCCATTAAGCCCACTCACTCAGTTTCCACCTGGCCCAACCGCACTTTTAGTTTCCCAAACTAACCTCAAACTGAGCTCAACCCAACCTCAATCTGTCCAAAGATGAAATGCAAGCGGTTGCCTCTCGCACTCACACAGCCCGAAAATCATCCACAGCCACACATCCACAGAGACCGACACAGAAACAGGGCTTTTTTGATACCGAACTAATTGATAGCCAGATAGGACGCCGCATGGAGGAGCAGTAGAGCATCATCATCATTTATCTATCTATCTACATACATTTTTTTGATTGTGAGCTAAGTTCCGACTACAAACAACAGAAGCATTAACAACAACAACTACTCTCTATGAATGTGTTTAAGTTACTCACTAAAATCATTTTGTAAAATACTAAACCGCAAGCTAAGCAACTTTTACTATAACAAATGGAAAACTGAATGAAAATCTGAAAAAAAGACAAAACAAAACAAAACAAAGGCAAAAGCAAAAACAAAAACAAACAATAAAATAAAATATATATTAAATATATATATACATATATATAGAAATCGATGTGTGTGTGTTTTCATTACTTATCAGGAGCAAATCTTGGCCAAAGTACCATTGTAATTCTTTTGTTTCGGACTTTACTCTTAACTCTTTTGGGTTTTCATTTGCATACATACATACTGTATGTAGGTATGCATTAGTGTATGTATGGGTAGATTATAACCACTTAAACTCTGGCGTATTTATTTATGCAAATTTAGTTAAATGCAAATTAATTACATAACTGCCTATAAAAGCTGAAAACGCTGTTTACAAAATTCAGCCCCAAACAACAAAAGCAACATCTGAATTGGGGACTTCACACAAGCACACACACACACACAAACACACTTGACATAGTCGAGTGACTCGGCCGTAGGATACCCTCTACTCCACAGAAGGTCTCTTCTAGGAATAGTCTTCGAAAACCGTTTATAGGAGCCTACTTTTAGGCGAGCGAGAAGGAGAGACGTTACTCTGGAGTCAGAGATCTTGCACAGATCTTGGCGGCATCTATCTTCAAGCGTAGCCCAGATCTGGTGTCAATTCAGGAGATTCGGAAAACTCTGTTCGCTGCTGCACAACATTTGTACCCTTGTCAATTGCGGGCACAGGGTACAAATATAAACAAGCACACACACACATGCACACACGAGAAAGCGGTGCAAGAGCGAGGTAAGCCTCGAAGCAAAAATTATTTTTGCATCATTAATTTACATTTATATTCAATTAAAGCGCAAACACATGGCCAGGGGTTGGCTCCGCACTGGGGTGGAACTCTGCCAAATGGAAGGCGCGTGCCGCCGGCAAGGCGTGGCCAGGGGCCAAAAAAAAGTAGCAGCAAAAATGTGTTTAAACTTCTGGGGCAAACAATTAAAAATCAGAACGGATGGATCGGCTTCTGGGAAGAAGTTTAAGCGACGGAAAAAGAAGAATCAAACAAGTCCTTCCACTGCTTGCCGCCTGCGCTCTCACACACTTACACTTCATACACTTTCATAGACGCACGCGCGACGTACAATTAATGACAATTTACTGAGCGCTTTGAATGATGGACCGGGGGAACTGAAAGCTTTGATAGAACTGCAGCAGCGTGCGCAGCTTAAAGAAGCTTTCGAAGAGCGAGAGAACGAAAGACGTGGAAGAAGCCCTAAGCTCTGCTTTGAAATTAGATCTCACGGCAGAAAACGAGATCGAAAGCTTATGCAGGTGATCACAGAAAACGAATATAGGTCAAGGGCTCTCTCGCTCTCTCACTCAGTTTATCTTTCGCTGGTAACTCTCTTTGCACACCATTCCCCCAAATGAACATCTATGAGCGGATTTGCATGTGCAAAGTGTGTGTGTTGTTGTTTTGGCGTACGCTCTAGAAGCATAGAGGGAGAGGGAGAGCATAGAAAAGGTAGATTATTTCGATGAGCTCTTATCTGTGATCCTCTCTTCCTACTGCATGCGGTGTCAGAGCAATGCCCTGAAGCGGCGGCGTTGCTTTTGCATTATGAGAGTGTTTGTAACTGTAGTTTTTCCGTTTTGTTTTGTCGTACGCATCGTTCTTGTTGTTGCCTGCCAATGCTTTGCATGGGTGGAATGGGAGACGATGAGTGCGTGACGGAATGACGTCAGCCAGCTTTGCCATAGAACAAATATTTGTAAGTGAAGAGTTATGTTTGATCCCCTCTCTCTTCACTGCAGGTAATGCAAGTAGTGCTGGGCAAACAATTAAGAGCGCACCTCAAGAGCTGCGCATCGATCCAAAAGGCTCTTGCAGATGCAGCGCTCGTATATTACATATATGTATGTATGTATGTATTTTATAGCTGCAGTGTCATCCGAGGTTAATCTCATTGTACGTAGAATCACTGTGAAAAACACATTAAAATACAAATTGTTGATATTCAGTGGATGGATGTTTCTCAGGGAATTATGGTGCGTCAACCAAAGTACACAAGGACATCCCTTATGCACGTGTATTCAATTAAAGTAAAGTACTTTGACATATTTAATATATTGCATTTATTTCAGTGAAAGGGAAATTAATTCTATTTAATTTTTAATATTTTTTAATATAATATTTTTACCAAGCCACGACCAGCGCGTAACGTATTTAAATTATTGGAAAATTAAATGCAATTTTTCTTTGCTTTTCCCCAAAGCAATAGACAATTTATAGTTGCATATCTCTAAGATAGATCCATATCATTATGCCCATCTCAAATTGTGCCGCAAGCTGGCAGGCCACACGGAGCCATCTCGCTTTTCAGAACCCATCAAGTATTTCTATTAATTAACCATTTAAACTACGCATTTGCACATTTTCCACGACCACTTAAACTGTGTCAACAAACAAAGAGAGCGAAAGAGACGCAGCCACAGAGCGAGTAGTAGGAGAGAGGCAGCTAGGAGAAGCGAGAGAGCAAGCGACAGTGGGAGCTGGTCAACTTTTTGACCAAGCCCCAAGAGTATTTAAACAATTAAACAAGTATGCGTACATACGTATGTATATGTATGTATGTACGGGTTAAGATACATAGAAACAGCTTCAGTTTCGAGTACTCAACGGGCTTGTTGGTTCATTCTACCCTTGCAGAGGGTATCGCTAGTTTGGCTTTGAGGCTGTGCAGAGCCTTCAAACATTTCCTCTTGCTTGTCTAATATTATCGATATATTTCAAAAGATTAAAACCGATCAAAAGCGTATCGCATATTCGTCGATTTGTTGCCTGTTTATTTATTGTTTTATTTATTCATTGCATCCTTTTGTCCCGCCCTGCATGGCTCAACAGGCTCCATCGATTGGCCAGTGGGTTTTGGCCATGTTTAAAAACAGCTTATGTTCTTTTTTGCTGGTTTTGCTTTCAGTGTTGCTGTTGCTGTTGCTTTTGCTGATGTCGATGCAGTTGCAGTTGCAGTTTCAGTTATTAAAATTACTTTGCAAAGTGATTCGCATTTATAATAATTTGCATATTAAATTATTTTCAATGAGAGAACAATGATTTCCAGCTGCAGCAGCAGCAGCGGCAGCAGCGGCAGCGGCAGCAACAACAAAACAATCTCAAAGATACAAACAAAAACCAGAGCGAAATGAAAATCATGAAAAAATCGAATTAATATTAAAAAGCGTTTAATTTCCCAGAATTTTAAGTGCGGATAATTTGGGGGAATGTTTTGGTCGGGTCTGGTCGGGTTTGGTCTGTCATATAGCCTGACATATAATCTGCAATCGTTTGCGTTTTTTTGCCCGCACTTTTTGTGATCATTAAGCAGTTTTTTGTTTCGTGTTTTTTATGCGAAAACAATTCAATTGCATGAAAATGATTGTCAATGAAGTTGTGGAGGACAAAGCACGCGAATTCCCTGGGAGAAGGACACGGAATTACGTGTACGCTTGATGAGCTCCGCTCTGCATATTTCCATAGAAATGTTGCCACAACAAATATGCCACGATGCTGCTATCAATGCTATTGATATCAAACATCCGCTCTCTGCTTTCTGCTCCAGAACTATCACATCATATGTGCCCAAGACCCTGTTCCTATGACAGAAAAGTAGGTCCAGGACAGGTCCATGTGCGTGCAAGGATATTCCGTTTCCACACTCGAAACAAAACGGAACGGAACGAAACGAAACTCACTCAAATACTTGGCATAATGCGAACCTAAAAGCGTGCCACATTTGTAAGCCGATACTTAAGTGAGAGCTAAGAGTGGGTGGGCGCAGGGCAGCAGGGCAGCAGGGCAGCAGGTGGAAATTATGCAGCAGCAATAGAAATAAAAAGTGAAATGCTGTCACACCCGATATAAGTGGCAATATCAACTGGCCCGCAGTCAAACACACACAACACCTGAAGGAATTTCAATAATTTCCTCCACCCAGCCACCTGCTGACAAGTTTCGCATTTCTTTGGCCATTAACCAACCCTTTTTACGCCAGCACCCTCACAGCGCAACCCTTCCGAAAATACCTGAGTCCTGGCAAGACGAAATTTTAGCATATTTCCACAGTTTATATGCGAAATAATGCTGAGCTGTGCATTTCTAATAGATGAAAGCCAATTTCAGCACTCTCATCAGCAGCAGCAGCATTCGAGGCAGCATCAGAAGCATCAGAAACATCAGAAGCCTCCTCGGCCCCCTGCCGAGTCATAAAAATCTAAATTTCAAAGCAGCCTGCCAAACATCATTGCCAGAGAGACTAGGAGAGCTATCCAGAGAGAGAGAGAGAGCGAGAGGAGGGGGAGGGGGGCGAAACACATTCCAAATGACAGCATTTTCGACACAAGTCATGTGCATGGGCCTGGCCTGGCCTGGCCCGGAAGCGGGGCTACGGACAAGACATGTAAGTGCAGCCAGGACCTGTACGGCTGCAGCAGGGACACACCTCTATGACAGGCAGGCAGGCAGGCAGGCAGGCAGGCGGTCATGGGCATGCAAAAATCTAAGCCTGCATCGAGATGATGAGTCCCCTCTGCTCATCCTGGCTGTCCATCTGTCTGTCTGTCTGTCTGTGGTTTTTGATTCCGACATTCCTTGGCAATCACCTGTAAGAGGGGGGCGTGGCAGCGGGACAGCAGCAGCTGGTCGTAAAGTGCAATAATGCCTGAATTTATGCAAGTCGAGTGTAATAAAAATATGCATAATTCTGCAATAAATGATCTTAAGGCAATGCACACACACACACAGACCCACACACACCCACTCTTTTTCACTGTCTCACTTTGTCTCATGCAAACCCGACAGGCGACAAAGAATTTCCAAAGAGGGGGACCCAAAATGCCGACAGAAAACGAGGCATTATAATTGCAACTTATTTTGCTTATTCCAGCTATTTTATAGAGCTCTTAGTTCTTAGCTCTCCCCATAGAAATGCCAAGTTCTGATTGGAGCTTCGCATTAAATACTTTCTATCATGTGCTAGCCGTGTGCCGTACGGGCCGTAGGGAAAGTTCCGCTCTTCGGTTTACTTTGTCGGCTGGACATTTATATCTGCTTGGATTGGCTTGGTTTAGCTTGGCTCGGCTCCCGGCTCCCAGCTCCTTTCTATGTTGCTTAAGTGTTATGCACTTACTGCACACAGTCTGATACACCCATAAAGGGTGAAATCTTTTAGATTACAACAGGGCAGAGCAGGGCAGAGCAGGGCTGGAGAAAGCTTATGGCCATGGCCATAACTGGTGCTGCTTTTGGGTAAAACTTAAGCAGTTCGCAGGTGTTGCAACGAAATTGCAGTTTATCTAGCCAGCGATAGTTTTTCCCTTTCTCCTGCCCCACAGCCACAGCTACTGCTACTCCTCCTGCTCCTTCTACTGGTGCTCATCCACCTCCTATTTCTGTTCCTTGGGTACGGCGAAAACTTAATGATCTGCGGCATATGTTGCGGGTCATCTAGGGGGCTGCGGCTGGAGCTGGGACTGGGACTGGGGCTGGGGCAGGAAATTAAGTTTTTGTGCTGTTGTATTGCGTAAATGGCTTTTTAGTTCCCAAGGAAGTGAATTGCATAAATTTCACTCTATTTCTTCTTTCTCCTTTCTCCTCTCTGCTCTCTCCTCTCTCTCTGGTCGTTTATGGGGCAAATGCGCGTGTAAAAGCCATGAAATCGAAATCGAAACTACTAGCAAACAGAAATGATTGACGAAAACTGGCTGGGGGCTGGGGGATGGGGGAGTGGGAATATTTTGGACTGGTAACTGGAACAGAGCATAAATCTTCATTGGAGTTTTCGCATTTGGGCCAAAGTGAGAGAGGCAGAGAAGTCGTCGAGTCATGGCGGGTCCCACCTCCTTTTTTGGGTGCGAATCGAAACGTTCTCATTCCACTTCCACATCCACATCCACATCCATAGCCATTTCCTTGCAAGCGCCACCGCTGAGGCGTAGAACAAAGGGCCATTATGTACAGGTGCTGCTCGTCCAAAAGTGCCAAAACAAAGCAGACAGACGCACTCACTCACACGCATACCGATACACACGCACAAAGAAACACACACACACACACAGATACACACCCATACAGAGACAAGTACAGGGCGCAGACACATTGATTAATGAATTAATGAGGTAAACTTTGCACCTCAATGACAGAAAAGGCAAAGGCAACGGCAAAGGCAAAGGGAAAGTGGGTGGAGCTCCAGCTCCAGCTCCTGCTCCAGCTCCTGCTCCAGCTCCTCCTGCTGTTCAATGGCTGCTTCTAATGCCCCCTCACGTTACGTGTAACGTTACGTTACGTTATTTTGGCCCCGTCTCTGATTTTGGTTTGCTAATGTATAGGTTCAAGAGGTCAGTGTGCGACAGCAGGAGCAGGCAGGGGGAGCAGGCAGCAACAGCAGCTTGTCAGACCAGAGAAAACTTTGGCCGGGCGCACAAAAGTAGGCAATATAAGCTGACTGCAGCCTGAAAGGACATGCCTGCGCCTAGAGATGGAATCCGCTATTTTGGAATAGAATGCGATTAATTGGACTTTGAATTGTATAATGTTTACTATTTACTTGTTTGTATGTATGTAGCTACTATATTTGCAATCAGTTATTCACATTTGCCAGTTATGATGATAGATAGATTCATATTTCACCACACGAAATGCGTATGGAGCTCCCACCAACAGCTGAGGAGCTGTGAAAACCCGTTTGTCATCAAGCTGTGGTGGATGCCACAAATCGTGGCATTCCCAGCTCTGATTTACATGAGCTGGCCCATTCCTCACGTGTCCATCTCCAGTCAGGAAGGGGGAGGTGGAGACCGAGGCGTGTGTGTACCAAGTCGACGTCAATGCTGTTGCTGACACGTGATAAAACGCTGCCCCAGCACCCATCACTGCTGCTGCTGCTGCTGCTGCTGCTCCTGCTGCTTGGGGGCAGTGTGGTACGTTGTAGGTGAGCAAGAGCACAAGGCATTAACATTTACATGGCACACGCACACTCCAGGTGCCTGGAGGGGGGGTTAAACAACAACCAAAACTTTGGCAATTCTTTTGTTGAAGAGCACGGGCGGGGTGGGCATCCATACCGTATACCGTATACCGTATACCGTACATTCATTTATCCATCCATCTATCCACAAGGTGGTAATGTGTGGTCCAGCGACGGGGGGAGAGCCGCCTCAAGGCAGCAACGGAAACTCTGTTACGGACGCCCTCAAATCCCCGCCCGGGGTCGGGGTCGGGGTCGGACGTTGCCATTAACGTTTCTATTGTGAGCTTTTAGCCTTAGCGAAATAAATAAAATTCGACAGTTGCGATGGACATCTTTAGACACCTAGCCCCCCCCCCACCTCCGCACTGCCACACTGCGAGAAAAGGCAGGGTCTTCCGATGGAGATCTGAAGTAATAGAAAGCATTAAGTATGGAGTACAACGAGTTCAGCATTTCTCCCAGTGCGACAGTTTTGCGGTTTTCAAATTTCGTCCAGGCTGGGCAAGGACTCAGGCCAAAGCCAGAAACGAAGGGAGGTGGAGGCGGAGGTGGAGGCGGCTGCTGCAGGGAGTACTACTACCAACACCTACCAGTTGGTGCTACTGCTCAGCGTATTTATCTATTCATGCTCGCAAAAAGCAATTCGAACGCCGGACCCAGGCAGGACCTGGCCTGGCCTGCCCTGGCTTGCCATGCCCTGGCCGGGCCGTGCCGGGCCTGGGGGCTGAGAGGAGCAAACTTCAATGCAGCTAACGATGTAGGGACAACAACAGCAGGAACAGAGCTGCAGATGGAGATGGAGATGGAGATGGAGCGGCGTTGCTGGCAATGGACTGCAGTGCAAGTTGATTCCGTGATTTTTGGGAGGAAAAGTTTTTCGGGGACTCGTCTCCGTTCACGTCCTCGCCATAGCCATCGCCATCGCCAGCGCCAGCGCCAGCTCTGGCTGCATTTTGAGCTTTTATTATGTTTTTGGTGAACGGATGAGGTGGATGCGGGGGAAGGGGCGGGGTGCCGCCCTCCCGCCTCGTGTTAGTTCAAAGTTGAAGTTGCAGCAAAAGTTTGGGGCGGGAAAAAGACGAAAAACGAAGAAGAAAAGTGTAGACTTTTTAGTGTTTTACACAAAAGCGCCGGCATAGACATGAAAGGAATGGAAAGGTCGTGGGTCGGGGATCGAGGATCTAGGGTGGGTGAGGGTGCCCGCCCGTACTACATTTGTGTGTGTGTGTGTGTGTGTGTGTGTGTGTCTGTCTGTCTGTGTCTTTGTCTTTGGCTGTGTCGGGGATCGGGTTCCTGGACGAATGGTTAGACGGTTGGCTGGCTACAAACAAACAGATAGATGGAGATGGGACAGACACACAGATGGGGAACGGAATGAATCGAGTTGGGGAAGCGTTTGCAACATGCATTAGATTGGCAGTTGGGGATTTACTTGTAAAATGCAAATGCAATGAATGTACAATTTAGAAATTTTTACACCAAAAAATACTAGACTCCATGGACTCCAGTAGCAGTACTGCTGGAGCAGGGATGGCCATCAGGGGGAGCTAGTGGCAGTGGCAGTGGCAATGGCAGTGCCAGTGGCAGCCACTGTTTGAGGTTATGTTCAGTTCACTTCCATTGAGCTGCACAGCAGATTGAGGCACATCCTTCTGTCTCTGTCTCTGGGTCTGTGTCTGTGGCGCACTGTCTGCTTCTGGTGGGGCGGGGGGAAGTTCATTTGAAATGCAAGCCGTTGTTTTGTCTGAATGACTCGTAATCTATGCTAATGAAATTGTTTTTGGTTTCGGGTTTTTAAAACGAAAATTTCACCCTGAACAGCAAACTCACAAAAACTTTTCGCATAACAGCAACAGCACCAGCAGCAGCAGCACAAAAACACCAAGCGAAAGGGTGCCAAGACAAATAAACAAATTGTGTTTGGGCCAAATTGAAAAGCAAGTGTTATGTACTTGAAGATAATACGAGGCAGGCCATGCCACGCCATGCCATGCCATGTCCTTCCCGATGGGTAACCAACGATTTATCCGTACCTGCGTTCGATACAGTCTACAGTTCAGTGCAGTGACTGTACCGAGTTCCTTAATTAACCCAAAGTATCGATGCATGCATCAATGGCCAAGGACTCACAGCCTGCCATCGATATGCGCCAGCAACAGTGGCCAGATGAGGCCAGCGAACAAGTTACAGCTTTTGGCCACTAAGTCTGGGCAGTATTCCTTAATATAAATGCCCTAACATATTTTAATGTTGTTATGGCCGGCGAGAGACTTTTATTGCAACCGCAGGCAGGCATCCAGCTTACATGCCATTCGTTTGCAAAGAGAGGGAGAGAGGGAGAAAGCTGAGCCGCAGCTGTAACTCAGACTGCAGTTCCAGCTATAAAATGTACACACACACACACTCAGGCTTGCATGCATACACATATGTATGTGGGTGTAATACTCTCGTTCGTATATTAAGGAATTCATCAAAATCGCCAAGGCAACTCGAATTTTCATCAGATATTTGGAGAAAACTTGTGCTTCGCCGCCAGCGGCTCTGGCTCTGACTCTGGCTCTGGCTCCATCTTTGGCTGCGGCTGCTCCTCCTGGCCACAATATAAAGAATTTGTAAAAGTTTTTAAAAAATTTCTGCGCACTTGACGATGACGGCGACGACTTCCGCTGCAATGTGTCTGGTGTTGATGCTTTTATTTATATGCTGCCGTTGCGCCCTTTGCTTCTATAACTTTGGCCCGCTCTCCGGTGCAGCGTCAATAGTTATTCTTCTTCTTCTACTCCGACCAACAAGCAGTCAGCAGTCAGCAGCCAGAAGCCAGCAGCCAGCAGCCGCAGGCCGGATGTGAGGTACACGAATTCCTGCCTTTCAACTTAGATATTACGCCCCGGGGGCCCCCTGACGTTTGAAAGGGGGCCAGATGAGATGGCAGGGTAAGTTCTAGGACTCTTGGCCTGTCGCATCGTAACATTACAGTGATTACACTCTGTAAAAGTTACGGTTTTATTGTAAGCTCCACCATTCCCATCTCCATCCCCATTCCCGTTCTTGTCCCTGTCCCTGTCCCTGTCCCCTGCTGATGCTGTGTGTGTTGGTTACTTCGAACTTTGAGAATTTCCACGGCAAAACTTGCTGGAAAACTTCAAATTCGCAGCTAACAAAACACCGACACGGACACGGACTAACTATCCACCTGCATTAGCAAATCAAGCACTGCACGTAATGAATCAGTCACAGCGATTAACTTTTACAACCGTATACCGGATAGACACAAAAGACACGGCAACTGGCAAATGGATGGAAAAACTATCTCAACACCACGCACCTCTCCCCCCCAACACATTTTTCCAATGCGATCTGCTCACTGAAAATATATATACAAGAGTACACAAATATTAGTGTTTTTTTCTAACAAAAACTTCAAGCAGCTGTGGGCATCGTTCACACGCCATGTATGTTGTTTTTGCAGTTCTCAAGCATTCTCTTCGAGCATCAGTGTGTCGCGTTGAGGCGTGAGAGCCGATCTCTTTGTGGAGCTCTCGTCTTGTGTGTGTGTCTGTAGAATGCGTTTTATTATGGATAAATCGATTGAATAGTCTTCCGGTAGCCATTGTTAAATATGTATTTGCTTTTTATTAGTAAAAATATAGTTATGTTTTGTATATTTAAGTATATGGTTTGTATAATTTTAATTAACAAATATTGCAGCAAATTTCATCTACTAAATTATGAATTATGTTACGTATCGTATGCATCATACAGTACAGTTATACAATTGTTTGTTTCGTTGTCCATGCGTGTGTGTGTGTGTCTGTGTGTGTGGCTTACAATTAACGAACAATTCAACAAATTACGAATTACGAGCAACAAAACAACTCTCACCACAACAGTTACAAAACATACACTAATGTACATATGTACGGGTTTACGTCTTTGCATCGAGTATGTGATTTACATTAGGCGACAGCCCTCCCGCTCCCGACTGCTCTGCCTGAGTAGCCTCTGCTGCGTGGGCGTTGACTGGGCAGAGCCGCCGGACCCGGCTGGGCCCGCGTTGCCGTTCGATTCGAGGCTGGTGTGCCGCGTCAGGCGCTGGTGGGCCGGCATCAGGTCCGTCTTCCACTGATTTCCGTTCGCCTGCTGCAATTTTGGCACAAAGTCGCTTTCGTCGTTATCCAGAACGGCCGCGGAGTCAGCCGTCGCATCATTGCCGGCGCTGACATCGTGGCTGCAGGAGGAGGAGGGAGCGTCCCCCAGCGACTGGATGTACTGTTCGAGCAGATATATGTGGGGCTGCAGCGTCATCACGAAGCCCCGATAGAGCGAGCCGTTGTGCTCGAAGGTCCACTGGCTGAGCTGCTTCAGAGCCGCCTCCGTTCGCTTGCACGAGTTTACGGACTCGCTGCGTATGATTACGTTCACTATCCGGGAGATGGAGGCGGCATCCTGCAGCAGTATGGACAGCACCAGGGCGTAGTCCGTGCAGTTGGCCTCGATGAAGAGCTGGAGCAGGTATCGCAGTTTGATGGACAGCTTTTCGGGCAGCGGATCGGTCAGAAGGTCGTCCTCGGAGGCCGGCAGGGAGTACAGTCTGCGGTAGCGGAAATTGTCGAAGGACAACTGAGAGCTGGACCGAGCTTTCAAGATGGGCAGCGAGCTGTGCTGCAGCTCCTCCTCCTCCTTAATGCTCGGCTGCAGCTGGGGCGACTGAGTGGCCGCTCCATTGGGCGTGGCCAGGCTGAAGTAGCCCGACTCGGAGGTCTGCGATGAACCTCCGCCCGCCTGCCGGTGGCTTCCCCTCAACTGGGCAAAGTCGTCCTTGCCCGAAGGTGGGAACGGGGTCGGCAGCTGTAGTTCTTCGTGGAGAGCCTGCAGGGCGCCAGCGAAATCGTCCAGCTTCGCTGTCCGCTCTGCCTCCTGCGACAGCCAGGTGACCAAATGGAAGTCCAGATATGCGCACATGTAGCCCAGATCCATGAGCTTATGGTTCTGGAGCAGTTGTCTGGCATGACGCTGCAGGATCAGGTCAATGCAGAATGTTTCCCGCTGCTTCGTCGATCGCCGACGCACCACCGAAGGCGCTCCCGAGCTGCCCGTCTCGCCGATGGGTGTGGCTGCCATGCCGCCCCCAGAACCAGCCGCCTGCTTGTCCTTGGGCAGGTTACTGGTCACTGTGGTGGAGAAACTCCGCTCCCTGGCAATGGGCCCCAGGACCATGTTGAAGGCATCGGCATTTTGATTGACCTGCTGCTGAGTGTTCACCTGCGGCGGTGGCGCAATCTTTACGTTGACGACCATCGAGGAGCGCGGCGAATCTATCTCGTTCGGATCGATGGCCTTGAGAAAACGAATCAGATCCTTGGCCAGCTCCCACTTTCTCTGCTGCAAGGCAATGTCCAGCAGCATGGTGGCGTACTGCTTGCTCACCACCGAGGGCTCCAGGTTCTGCAGGATGATCAGGTAGCTGGCTGCCGTGTCCAGCTGCTCCGACTGCAGACAGAGCTGAAAGAGTTCCTTGGGCTTGCCCGCCATGGAAAAGAGATAGGGCCACAGGGCAATCTCCGTCTTCCTGGCACACTGCACGATGGTCTCCAGATAGACGGGGAACTCGCGGATAAAATCGAGAATGCTCGGCAGCTGAGCGTCCGGTATGGGCTGCTTGCTGGTCGCCTCCTCCTCGAGAACTTCGTGCAGCAGCAGCTCCAGGGCGTGAGGGAAATAAGGCAAGGCGCGACACGACTGCGCGATCTCCCAGGCAGAGTATCCCAGATTCCGTTTGATCAGCTGTCGCAGCACCTTGTGCAGGTAGATCTGTGACTTGCGCTCCATCAGGGCGAATGGCACGGAGAAATGGGACGACGACTCGTTGGTGTACAGAGTGCTCTCGTTCTCCACGCCCAACACAATCACATTGTCGAACAGGATCACCAGCGGATACACTTTGAGGGGGAAACTCAGCATGATCCTCTTCGACATGAAGCTGTGCAGGCGCTGGGCGCCGCCCTGCTCTCTTCTCTCCCGGCCAGGCGGCAGAATGGGCAGCCACACGCGCATTCCATGCGCTCCCGAGTACAGCCACAGGCAGTCCCGCATCGCACACCGCTCCAGGGTGTGGGAGAGCCAGAAGCACTCCACGCAGCTGGCCAAGCAGGTGGCCAGGAGCGTGTTGGGCACATTCTCGTTGGCATCGCGTTGAATCATCAGGATGCGGCCGCAGACATTCACGATGATCGTCTCGGCCTGGTCCTGCTGCTGTCCCTGTCCCAGGGGCTTCAGTTCGTTCTTGAGGTTGGTCACCGTCAAGCTCACAATGCAGGCAGGATGGATGCAGATGCTCTTCACATCCAGCTCATACGCACACTCGATGTCTATGGCGTAGGCCGACTTCTTGGACATGTGGAAGAGGCTCACGATCCCGTCGGCTGTCAGCACGATCAGCTGGTTGCGAAAGACATTGAGACTGATGACAGGAGCCCGCACCTGCAGCTTGTGGCCGAACTGATTGTCCAGCTTGCATTCAGCGGGATAGCAGCGCAGCTCGTCGGTTCTATCCAGCAGGGAGTAGCAGCCCATCACAATGAAGCCGTGCCACCACAGGAGCCCGCCAGACACCACAAAGTCCTTCTCCTGCGACTCGTTGCCAAACAGTTTCCATTTTCTGGTCATGAGGGAATAGTGGGCCAGCCCCGTGCGCCCCGCAACGGCCAAGTGGAAGCCGTCCTTGTCTATCGCCGCATACCGGATGGGCCAATTGGTGGATGCATAGTTCAGGGGCAGCTGCAGCAGGGTCCAGTAGTTGCTCTCGGTCAGGATGCTTCCCGTGTTCAAGCTCTGCTTAAGCTCCAGGCACTCGTCCTCCGGCTGATCGGCTCCTCCGCTCGAGGGGAATGTGAACTTATTGCCGCCGTAGGTCTCCTCCAGATTGTTTCCCTGATTGATGTACAGGCAGTCATCGCCCTGCAGAAGGATGTGCGGATTGGCCGTCATGCAGGGATTCATGCTGAGCGCACTCTTCACAAACTGCAGCTGCAGAACGTTGTTGGCCTGACTCTCCGCCTCTTTCATGAGCATGAATAACTGATAGCCCTCCGTGGACCATTCCAGGCGCCGCAGCTTGAGAGGATTCTGTTTCAGCAGATCAACATTGAGGCCAAAGTCCCAGCTCAGCGTGGACATCAGCAGGGCGCCAAAGGTGCTCCACAGCGACAATCCTCCATTGGCCCAGCTCACAGCCAAAACACAACCATCGGGACTCCACTTGAGTTCATTCACAGCTCCCAGGCTTCCAGGGAGCACGTTCTCTGTCAAGGTCAGCCGGTGAGAAAACTCCAAACCTCCGGTGGCATCATCAATCGCATAGACATTGACCGCCGAGCTTTCCTGGCCGTAGGCCAGCAGGCGGAACTTGTGATTCACGCTGCAGACACTCGCATCCTCGACGTCCTGCACCCAAAAGCCGTGCATGTGATCTGTCTCGAACTTGAGGTGATTGGCTATCAGAAAGGCGGCACGTCGATCACTGAAAACGGCCGCACAGCCTCCAATGAACGGTGAGTATTCCAAAGAGGCCACAAACGAGTCTCTGCCCAGGGGAGGGAAGTTCTTAGCCGGGGCTTGCTGTTGCTGAACGTAAAAGGGAATGTCGCGCAACTTGATGGAGGCCAGGGCAGGGAGCTCCTGTTCGTTCTCAGCCAACTCCAGTTGGGTCCACTGCAGACGTAGCAGCTCACACGATTGGGTGGCCAGCAGCAGCTCGCTCAGGCTGATGCAGCAGACGGTGGTGATGACAGATCCCAGTGTGACGCTGCACAGCTCCCTCAGGCTCAGCCGAGGTATATTCTCCTTTATAAACAGCTCCGCAGAGTCCCTTTTAAGGCTGGCCGCTGGGGGATCCACCTGCATCAGTATGCCACTGCCATTGGCATCGAAGTCCAGCTGATAGAGCAGCAGGGCTCCCTCGCTGGTGAGCAGAGCCAGCTGCCTGGAGTCTGGTTTCCAGACAATCAAGAGGTTCGTACCATACTGCTTCAGGGACTCCTCCGTCCTCCGAAAGTAGGCAATGGGTATCAGGGGATTGGCATACCAGATTCCCAGAAAATCATCGCCCACCGCGGCAACGAGTATTTTGACGGCATCACAGCATATGTGACGTATATTGGCACTCTCTCCGGGTAGCGCCAGACTAACCCGCTTGGGCCAGCCCACTGGAAAGTACATCCTCCGAGTGAAAAGTTACTGCATTCAGGGGAACAGAACAGGGCAGGGCGTTAGCAATCTTGAATACATGATTAAACTGATTTGTACTTGCGGCAAGTCGTGTCTGCATTTACATTTTATCTTGTACGAACAATTTACATGTCTTATCTGGACTAATTAGCACTTTTACAAAGCATTTCTGCAACACAACAAAAAAAAAATCTCTGCGATTTACGCGTATACAAATATGAGTGTTGGCAAACATCTCGAAATCACAGCTGTTTGCTAAGCCTCTGTTTTGCAGCACTGATTTTGAACCACGGTCCGTGGTGTTTCCCCTTCGCACGAAACTTGGATCAAGGAAAGTGTAGGCTTGACTTTTATGATCATAGCACACATGCAAGCAGGATGCCAAAACAAAAATCACATAACCGGATGTTAATATTGCTATTATTCAAATAAAGGTTAAAATAGAACAAAAATATCGAATGATTGATATATCGATATAGTTATACATCGCCCAAAATAAAAATTAATCAGCCGGCTTATTTTGCACAAGAAATATAAATAAATAAGTAAAAAATGACTGCCTTTGAGGGTGAGTACTTGGCAAAGTTTATATATAGTCTTTTCGTTAACAAAATCCTCACCTTCAGAGTTTGGCGTTCTCCCGGAGCTGGGAAAGGCCACCGACGAAGCGGACTGGACGTAAGGAACATGCATATGAAAATAAAACATTTCACAATAAATTGATATAATTACAGACTGCCCACCGATGTGCAGGCGGAGGCCATACCGCTCATCCTGGGAGGCGGCGATGTCTTGATGGCCGCTGAAACGGGATCCGGCAAAACGGGGGCCTTCTGCCTGCCCATCTTGCAAATTGTGTGGGAGACTCTACGAGATCTCGAGGAGGGAAAGGGCGGCAAAGGCGGCGGAGGCACCGCAGCAGCTGTGACCCCCTGGACAATGTCCTTTTATGATCGCGGCAATGCTCTTGCTGTTACCCCCGATGGGCTGCGTTGCCAGTCGAGGGAGTTTAAGGAGTGGCACGGGTGCCGTGCTACCACCGGAGTGCGCGGCAAGGGAAAGTTCTACTTTGAGACGACAGTAACGGATGAGGGATTGTGCCGCGTCGGCTGGTCCACACAGCAGGCTAATCTGGACTTGGGGACTTGCCGTCATGGCTTCGGATTTGGTGGCACGGGCAAGAAGTCGAACAATCGTCAGTTCGACGACTACGGCGAAGCTTTTGGCAAGGCAGACGTCATTGGCTGCCTGCTGGACTTGCAGCGCCTTGAAGTGAGCTTCACGAAGAATGGCCAAAGCCTGGGCGTGGCCTTCCGCGTCCCAGAGAACCTAAGCAAGGAAACATTTTACCCGGCTGTGGTTCTAAAAAACGCCGAAATGTTGTTTAACTTCGGAAAAACTGACTTCAAGCACAGTCCAGGCAATGGATTCGTAGGTGTCTGCCAGGCCGGACCGGAGCATAGCAAGGCTAATCCCTTGGCCTCTCCCAGCACCAATGCTGCAGCTACCAAAGCAGCCCCCAATGCTCCCCAAGCAATCATCATTGAGCCCAGTCGAGAGCTGGCCGAACAGACCTACAATCAGATCGAGAAATTCAAGTACCACTTGAGTAATCCAGAAGTGCGGTCGCTACTGCTCATAGGCGGGGTCAGATTGGATGAGCAGAAGGCGCAGCTCCAGCAGGGCATCCACATTGTGGTGGGCACCCCCGGTCGCCTGGAAGAGTTGATTAACAGTGGCTTCGTGCTGCTCACCCATTGTCGCTTCTTTGTGCTGGACGAGGCAGATGCCCTGCTGAAGCAGGGCTACACGGATCTCATCGACCGTTTGCACAAGCAGATACCAAAGATCACGGCGGAAGGACGCCGCCTCCAGATGATTGTCTGCTCGGCCACGCTGCATGCATTCGAGGTTAAGAAAATGGCCGAGCGCCTGATGCACTTCCCCACCTGGGTGGATCTGAAGGGAGAAGATGCAGTGCCGGAAACCGTACACCATGTGGTCTGCTTGGTGGATCCGCAGGCTGATCGGAGCTGGCAGTCCTTGCGCCAGGCCATCCGCACCGACGGAGTGCACGATCGCGACAATGTACATGCCAGCAATCCATCACAGGAAACCCATTCGCAGGCTGTCAAACTCTTAAAGGGCGAGTACTGCATCAATGCCATCGAGAAGCATCAGATGGATCGCGCCATCATATTCTGTCGCACCAAGCAGGACTGCGACAACCTGGAGCAGTACCTCAAGCAGCGCGGTGGGCAGCGATTCTCCTGCGTCTGCCTGCATGGCGACCGTAAGCCGCAGGAGCGCAAGCAGAACCTGGAAATGTTCAAGCAGCAGCAAGTCAAGTTCTTGATATGCACAGATGTGGCTGCCCGAGGTCTGGACATCACAGGATTGCCATTCAGTGAGTGTTCTCTCTCCCACTAAAAATGTTAGTTGTGTTTTACTAATCCTGTCCATTCGATTTGCAGTGATCAATGTTACGCTGCCCGATGACAAAGCCAACTATGTGCATCGCATCGGTCGCGTGGGTCGAGCCGAACGCATGGGCCTAGCAATCAGTCTGGTGTCCACGGTGCCGGAAAAGGTCTGGTACCATGGCGAATGGTGCAAGTCGCGCGGCCGCAACTGCAGCAACACCAACCTGACCGATGTACGCGGCTGCTGCATTTGGTACAACGAGCCGAACCTGCTGGCCGAGGTCGAGGATCATCTTAACATCACCATACAGCAAGTGGACAAGGCCATGGAAGTGCCCGTCAACGATTTTGACGGAAAGGTTGTCTATGGGCAGAAGAATCTGAACACCGGCACTGGCTACAAGGATCATGTGGAGCAGCTGGTGCCGACGGTCCGGAAACTAACAGACTTGGAACTGCAATCACAATCTTTATTCTTGAAACGCCTTTAATATACTTTATAATTTGATTTGGATTGAGTGTTTGGTTTTTGCTAAGCAAGAACAACGTTACATCGATATTACATGCGAAACGGAAAGAGTTGGCCCTATAATTGGATATTCTATGGTAAAATGAAGCGATTCTGGGACCAACTCTCGCGGGAATACTTTATGGTACACACACACATAAACATATTAAGACTTCGGAGATGGGCCTCGATATCGACCCACTCCAGAGAACGCACGAGATACCATTACGAGTAAGCATTTAATAAAACTAACATTAAAATCTTCTGTCTAAAGAGTATACAGCCTCGGGTCGGAGTTTACTTCCAGTCACTAGTCATCTCCATCCGCCTCCTACTCCTCCTCCTCTTCTTCCTCCTCGAGGAACGCTGTCCGCATCTGCTGCAAATGCCTGAGTTGCTGGCACAGTTTGTTGCCGAAGGATTCCACATAGCGAGGACTTATCTTGTCCAGCAACGCATAAGGCGTTTCAAAGATCTCCTCGTCGTCCTCTCCAGCCTTGCTCTTGTCGGCATCAATCGTGTCGTACTGGGAGGAGACAATCTTGAAGCCGCGAACGGTGACCTCCACGCAGCAGGTGGCACTCTCTATGGTCCGTATGTTCAGGTATATTTGCGTGGCATCGCTTTCCAGTTTGGAGGAGATGGATATTTCAGCTACGTGCGCCTTAACATCGTTGATGATCGCATTTGCCTCGTCAAGGTAGTTGAATGCTGGCCTCTCGACGGCCCCTTCGCTGGCATTTGAGTCGCCCATGTTGTTGTCGTCGGCTCCTTGTAGTCTGGTAGTCGTTTTAATTGAATTTTGTTCAATTTTAATACATTTTTACAAGCGCAACATGTTTTTTCCCATATGTCGTAGCAGCTGTCTGACATATCAATATATCGATATTTATCGTGGTTGTTTCTACTCGTGTTCCACTGCACTTCAATTGAAGACTGTGAGCACTAACTATGCAATATATAGACACGACACTCCATACATTGAATTTGACCGCACCAAAACCACTGATGGCACCAGGCATCAGCTACCCGGCGAGTCGTGAGAGTGTATGCACATACATACTCACGTACTTTGCGTGTTGTGCATGTGTGAATCAGCCACTCGGCGAGTCGTGAGAGTGTATGTCTGCACATGCATTCTCACGTACTTTGCTTGTTTGCATGTGTGGATCAGCTACCCGACGAATCGTGAGAGTGTATGTGTGCTCATGTACTTTGCGTGTTTGCAAGTGTGTATGAGTGCACAACTGATATTTGCGCTTTCTCAACTTTGTTTTGATTTTTGTGCTCGCGACACCCTTCACTTTAGCATTTTTAGAGTCGACCCTTTTTAAAGACGTTGTAGAAGAAGACAGCGAAGACACACTGGAGAATAGCAAAAACGATGCGATTCTTACCACTGTGGCCTGCATAGCCCATTAGCGCAAGCATACCGGTCCACCATTTTAAAAAAATGTGTCATTATTGTGACCAATGGCAAGGCAGTAAGCGAACAAGCAGACCAATATCTGCACACATACAGTTAAAGCTCAGCCTCACATACAGAGCGTTTGTACTGCCAAGCTGAAATTATGTGTTGTGTGTTCTTCTTCAGCTTGTTGACGAACTGACCTACCGCCACAAAATAAATAAAGAATTGGCAGGATGGGTGAGGGTGGGTGTGACCACTGAACCGAAACGAATATATCTACAATTTCTATGGCGTTTAGAAAATCCAAGGAAAAATAACGGAAAATAGAACAAAAATATATGTATCACGAATGAAACAAAAACTGTTGTGGTAAAGAAAGGGAAGTTTTATTTTAGTACATATTTTATTAGAAACTTCAATCAATATTTAATGTCTTATATCATCAAACAATAGTTCGAAAATAGCTCAAATTGTCCGAAGGTTTCTCCAAAAGCTACACTTTTTATCACATCTATTTCAGAGCATATGCTATACTTATCCGGATAATATACATAGTTATATCGGTGCTGCCACAGATCGAATTCCACCTGATATGCTTTGTGATCTGTGGCACCACCCCACAGATTATGGGAATCCTTTCATGGACTACTAGTACAAACTGCAATCGCTTATGATGTAGCAACTGCTTTATGTAGAAAAACTGTAAAATATTCCTGAAAAATATTCCTCTATTTTAAAGCTGGCTCTGTTCCTCTTTATACATAACCTCAATTCCGTAGGTACCAAGCAGGAACAACTTCTTTGGCTCGCACAATGTGTTATATGGAATGATATCGTTCACAAAATCGATAGAATTCGAGATTTGGAGTCGCTTAGAATTTGGAATGCGTTTAGAATACTGTGGCATAGAGTGGTACACCCGATCCATCAGAACTCTTTAAATCTTTCACTTCTTCGAGACCCTTTCATACCCGATCTAATTAAGAGAACTTAGTTCCTATGGGCGTGTCTCTTTCACTCAATTTTGACTAGTGAAAGCAAGCTAAAATACATCAATGGCACAAATCAAGATTCACTAGAAATAATAATGATATGTGGATATAATATAAATAAAAGAAAATATCCGAAAATAATAAATAATAATAAATAAAGTAATAAAATATAATTTGGAGTATAGTGCAAACTCACCCTTAATTTCAGTTGACTCTGCTCTCGTTGCTGCTCTCTTTTGATCTTTCTCTTTCACTCACTTCTTGGCAATTTGATTTCACTCAAAAAAAAAAACAGTCAGCTACCATTTCATTTGTATTGCTGCTAAGCATCACTTTTTTCACAAATCGCTCACTTTTTGGCTATTTATTTCACTCAAAAAAAAAACACTCAGCTACCATTTCATTGGTATTGCTGCTTAATATTGCGATTTTTGGCAATTTATTTCACTCAAAAAAAACACTCAGCTACCATTTCATTGGTATTGCTGCTGCGCATGGCGCTTAATATTTCACGTCGTTATGACCATCCTTCACTTTCACTCACTTTTATCTGGATCTCCTTGCCGTCCCAGTGACCATCCTTCACTTTCACTCACTTTTATCTGGATCTCCTTGCCGTCCCAGTGACCATCCTTCACTTTCACTCACTTTTATCTGGATCTCCTTGCCGTCCCAGTGACCATCCTTCACTTGCACTCACTTTTATCTGGATCTCCTTGCCGTCCCAGTGACCATCCTTCACTTGCACTCACTTTTATCTGGATCTCCTTGCCGTCCCAGTGACCATCCTTCACTTTCACTCACTTTTATCTGGATCTCCTTGCCGTCCCAGTGACCATCCTGCACTTTCACTAACTTTTTTCACATATCACTCACTTTTTGGCAATTTAATTTCACTTAAAAAAAAAGCACTCAGCTGCCATTCCATTGGCATCGCTGCTGCGCATTGCGCTTGATATTGCCGCTCTTTTCTATAGTTATCGCGGAATACTTTATTCTTTTTTCTTTTCACTCACTCACTTCACTCACTATTTGGCTCACACACTTATTTCGTACACTTTTGCACACTTATTTCGTACACGTTCATAGACGCACTCGCGACGCTTTGAATGCTGGACCGGGGGGAACTGAAAGCTTTGATATATGCAGCTGCAGCAGCGTGGGCAGCTTAAAGAAGCTTTCGAAGAGCAAGAGAACGAAAGAACTTGAGGAGAGAGGGCGGCAGCAGCAGAGCAGCGTGGGCAGCGCTGCTTACAAATCACCGGTGCCGGTGATCACTGATAACGAATGTAGTAAGTAGGCCAAGGGCTCGCTCTCGCTCTCTTACTCAGTTTCTCTTTTGCTATTAGCTCGCTGCTAAATTACCATGCCTCTGTATCGGCAGCAACGAGTTTATTCTTTCTATGATAGTTAGCTGTTAAATCAGTAGAGATTTGCATTGAGTTGAATAAATCTATTTTCTATTTCCTGTATTTGGCTTACGCTCTAGAAGCGAAGTGGGAGACGAATTGCCCTCGCTCCCACTTTCTCATTAGCTACTTTTGCGAATCGCTTATGTCTCCATGCTTATGTTCTCCATCTCCTACTGCAAAGGGAGATCAGAAAAGTGTACTTATGTCACCTGTTGGTGGGAGTGAGAAGCAAATGTTGGTGAGAGGGTTGCAGTGCGCGCTGCGTAGGTGCAGCGCAGTCGGCGTAGTTACTCCCGCATTTCATGCTCTCTACTTCTCCTCTGCCTTTACGGTGTCATATGCAAAAGAGATTATCGAATATTTCGGCTCTTTTACTACAGCCTCTGTTACTGCGAACGTTTGCTGTTGTGGGCACCTGTTCGAGTGGGAGTGGGATGGAGAGGGTGCTGTGCTTGTCTTTGGCGTATGCATTATTGTTGTTGTTGCTTGCATGGGTGGAATGGGAGACGGAAAATGCGTGGATGATGTGCATAAGTCAACTTGACCATAGAACAAATATTTTAATGTGAATAGCTATGTATACATATGTGATCCATCTCTTCATTGCAGGTAATGCAGGGCAGACAATTAAGTGCGCACCTTTGCTGAAATAATCTGAAAGCGGCTTTTTGAAATAGGAATTTGTGTTTGCTGTTGTTGCTTTGGCTTCTTATCTGTTTGGGGCGGGGGGAGGTGGGAAACGAGCGACAAAGAACTGTAACAATTTGAATAGTTATTTTATTTGATTCTCTTTTCCTACTGCATGTGGGGTCAGTACAATGCCCTGAAGCGGGGGCGCTTCAGTAAGAGCACCTTTGCTGATCGGCAGCTGATCGGCAGCGAATATATTTCGTATGACTTTGGCCATATGCACAAAAGGCTTCATAATTCTGATTGGCTGTCGCACCGGTAGAGAAAATAAATATTTTTGTTCAATACGGTATTTTTTAAATATGAGACCAAATATTTACGTATATTTCTAAGGGACAGAGAAAATGATCTTTCCATAAGTCAACTGCCTTGCCATTGGTCTCAATAATGACATGCTCTGCACAAGAACACACACATACTTGCATAAACACACGTTCTTTGTACATAGATAGATAGATATAGTATATAGATGGGACAGTTCATACATGTAGGTGTCCGCAGCGTTTAGACTGGTATCAGTCTATTTGTAGCTGTGTGTTCATCTTAATATATGTACATATGTAGATAATATACATATGTTCATATACGACCTACGCGAACGGAACAATGTGGTAGTCGGGGGCGACTTCAACGCCTGGGCCAGGGAGTGGGGATCCACTCGCACAAACGCCAGAGGACGCATAGTGCTGGAGGCTTTTGCGACGCTGGACCTCGTCCTACTGAACGAAGGATCCCAGTAGATCTTCAACAGGGCAGGAGCAGGGTCAGGGAAGGCGTAGCGCCAGGACACTCTGAGGGCCCAGTCCTTCACTAGAGCACTGCGGGGCTCGAACTCAAGCGAGGCAGCTGGAGCCAACGAGTGGGCCAACAACTTGGCCGTCTCAGTAGGCAAGCGTCTTCAAAAAGGGTCGACTCTAAAAATGCTAAAGTGAAGGGTGGCGCGAGCACAAAAATCGTTGTGCGCTCATACACACTTGCAAACACGCAAAGTACATGAGCACACATACACTCTCACGATTCGTCGGGTAGATGATCCACACATGCACAACACGCAAAGTACGTGAGAATGCATGTGCACACATACACTCTCACGACTCGCCGAGTGGCTGATTCACACATGCACAACACGCAAAGTACGTGAGTATGTATGTGCATACACTCTTACGACTCGCCGGGTAGCTGATGCCTGGTGCCATCAGTGGTTTTGGTGCGGTCAAATTCAATGTATGGAGTGTCGTGTCTATATATTGTATGGTTAGTGCTGTGAGACAGGCAATAAGAGCCGTATTTTTTGATAGTGTGAGTGAGATATACATATGTATATATGCTATCGCAAGCATTTATTTCTCTCGCTCTCATGCTGCCTGCTCTTCCCATACAGCCATCTCTGTCTTTTCGATTAGCAAAACACTATAGTTTATAATTTTATTTATTTACATATAATTTGATTTTTGGTTTTTTCGTAGCGAATTCTGGTTTTTCATCTGAATGGGTTTATGAATTATGACTAAATTTTTAATAAAATTTAATTATTCTTTGAACATCACTTAAAAAGTGGATCGTTTTATTGCGCATACGTATGAGGACAGTGTGCAGATGTGAATGAAACAGCTGCTTATGCGTGTATCATGTCAAAAATTGAAACTGCCATTAACCTACTGCTCCAAGAGGCGGAAGATCTGCGAATCGGAAGCAGCATCTCGGAGCTGGACCGCCTCCCAACTGCCTTGGAGTTCTGCCGCGACTACTTTTCTAAAAACTCGCCAGTCGTCATCCGCAATGCGCTGTCCTGGCCGGCCATTGGCAAATGGACCCCGGACTACTTGATTAAGAAACTGAACGACAAGACTGTGGATGTGGCCGTCACACCGAATGGCTACGCAGATGGTCTGGCCACCCAGAAGGGGCGAGAGTATTTTGTCCTGCCACTGGAGAAGCAAATGAAGCTGTCGGAGCTCGTGCAGCGCCTCGACGATCCCATGGGCGCCATCCACTACGTACAGAAGCAAAACTCCAACTTTAGTCAGGACTTTCCGGAGCTGGGAAGTGATGTAGTGATAAGTGACTTGGACTTTGCCCAACAGTCCTTCAATAAGCCACCAGACGCCGTTAACTTTTGGCTGGGGGACGAGCGCGCCATTACCTCCATGCACAAGGATCCCTATGAGAATATGTACTGTGTGATATCCGGCTATAAGGACTTCATTCTCATACCCCCGTATCAGCTGAGCTGTGTGCCACGCAGCACTTACCCCACAGGCGTCTTCAAGACATCGGACTCCGGCCAGTTCTATATAGATCCACTGACAGACGCAGATGGTGTGGAACAACTAACGGAGTGGGTCAGCATTGATCCGCTGGCCCCCGACTTTGCCAAGTATCCCGAGTATGCTAAGGCAAAGCCTTTGAGAGTGCGCGTCCATGCTGGCGATGTCTTGTACCTGCCCAACTACTGGTTCCATCATGTTCGCCAGAGCCACAAATGCATCGCCGTCAACTTCTGGTATGACTTGGACTACGACAGTCGCTACTGCTACTATCGCATGCTGGAGGAGTTAACCAGCAAGAGGAGTAGCTAACCCAATACTGCCTGGAAGCAGGGCCTTGGCATCGTACGGCTCGGGGGCTGCCCAGGAGCAGTCCATCCTCCTCAGGATACCATGTTGCATATATATACCGTGTTTATATAATTGTTACAATATAATTTAAAGTAATAATAAAACAAACTAAAACTCGAAATGAAAACTAGACGGCAACACGAACAAAAATTTACCACTTTCTGATGAAGATGGAGAGTGAGCGAGGATTCCCCTAGCATGTATAGAAGTGCTAGGGTCTTATGTTTTATGTGCGATTAGGAATGTGTGCGTGTGTGGGTGTGTACGTAGGGTTGGGTATATCGTAACTAGTCTAGACTGATATCCGGCTTTCCCACATCCCCCGGATCGTCGGCAGCGAGGCCATCCGCATCCGTATCAGCATCAGCCTCCTCGTCGGGATTCTCGTTGTTCTCGCACTCGAGCTCCCCGTTTCCGTTGGAGGAGGAGACATTCTTCTGGTCAGCCTCGGCAAGATCGGCATCATTGTTGGAGTCCTGCGATTGGGACTGCGACTGCTTGCGCACTCGCTTATTTGTCTGCTTTTTGGGGCTGCTGGTGGAGGACACTTTAGACTTGGCTTGGCAGTCGGCCCGAGGATGCTCCACAACAAAGAGTTGCTCCAAATACGAGCGATACCAGATCAGGAACTCATCCCGTTGCCGGGGTATATCCATTTTCTTAATCTTGGCATAGATCCGCTTGGGCGAAATAAGGGGCGAGGAAGTGTTTTGAGCCCAATTGGCGGCAGAGTTTTGTGCGGCCGTCGCCGTCAGCTTGGAGACCTCGGCCAGCAGAGAGTCGTTGATAATCGTGTTGTTGTGCGTTTGATTGCGAATGCGCTTGATGATGTACTCGATCAGCTCATGATCCGGAGCCAGCTCGACGTTCGCCACTGCCCCCGCCGAGTCGGCAGGCTCAAGGGCCACCTCAATTATTTTCTGGCAAAATAGCGAAGGATGAGATTGGCACAGATCTTGTTTGGATTACTCCACCTCTTACCTCTTCGTTCTCTGTCCTGACAGCAGAAGCGGAAGCGGAACCGGAACCTCCGTATGCCGCTTCGCTCAGCTCCAGGGCTTGGGCGTGCCCGTTCTGGGCTGGCTTCGCAGGAGATCCCTTCTCGTCCTCTGGCCTGTCGTTGTCCAACTGCAGACTCATCACCTCCAAAGGCGTTTCGCTGCGGCTTTCTGTGCCCTCTGCATTCGAAGCTTCGTTCTCTGCCTCGTTCTCCTGCTCCTGTGCCGCCTGCACAGGCGGTGAAGTGCCCTGGTTGAGGGCCTTTCTCAGGCTATGCGTCTCCTGGCTCTGCTGCAGCTGTTGCTGCTGTTGTTGCTGCTGCTGCTCGAATAGCGTTTCCAACCGCCTGTAGACATCCTCTTTGATGGATTCATAGAACTTGGTCGTGAACTTATCGTTTTTCAGTGCATTAACGAGCAGGTTCCGATTCAGTTCCTCAGAGGCGGTCTCCTCGCTTTGCTCCAAAGCATTGGCATTGGATTCATCCGCTGGCACTCCCCCCTCCTGATTAAAGGCGGAAGGATCGGTGGGAGGTGCCGCTGGTAAAGCAGCCGCCGCCTGAGGCAGGTCGTAGTCGATGTACTGCGCTGGCAGCTCGAAATCAAAGCGCAGATGACGCTGCTGTAGTGGGGTTAGTGAAACTGCCGTTGTTGAGGGCTTCGCTGGCACCTTGTTGCGCTGATACAATGGACTGTTGCCGAAGTTGACGTTCATGTTGACCAAATTGGAAGAGCTCGACTGATCGGCATCGTCATCCAGCAGTGGGGAGGCCGCTGGACGACGACGATTACGTCGCCTGCTACCGCCATAGATGGCATTGTCATTGTTCTCCTCCACCTCGTCCAAGTCTTCGTCCACGAGCTGTGGCTCGTCCCGCCAGTCCCGCTTTCTGCCCCCACTAGTGGTATTGTTTAGGTTATTGCTGTTGCTGATGCTGCTGCCATGCAAAGAGGTGGTTAGTGGAGACGACTCGAAGAAGTGGTGCTGCCGTTGCTGCTGCTGCTGCGGCTGTTGTTGGAAAGCCAGGCTTGCGGCGGCGGTGCTGCGCGAGCACGGCACGGCACCATGCGACGGAAAATAGCTGAGACGCGACCTTTGACGGCGGTACTGCTGATGGTCGACGTTCAGCTCCTCATTGCTCTTGTTGGAGAGCAGATTCTGGCGCGAGTAGCTGCAAAAGCGCAGAAATATTAATGGGTTAATAGTAAGCAGGCAATCAACAAAGCAATCAAAGTGTTAGATTCATTAAGAATTAAGGATTAGGGATTAGGATACTGGTTAGCCATTAGTCACTTTCAACTCTGTTAATTGAACCATCTTTTGCACTTACCGCAGGACAGAATTGAAAATGAATTGAATAACACTCAAAGGTTCTAATAATTTTATTTCTTTGGCTTCTTTCTGCCTCCCCCTTCCGAACCAACTAAAAACCAAAAACACGCCCCAAGCTACCACCGATCCTAAGTGTAAGTCAGGGTTTTCATTACCTTCGGAAGTTGTCCCAGTAGTTGTTGGCCCGATTGCCGGGCGGCACCTGGTTATTCAGTGTCGGCTGCAGTGGCGGTGGTGCGACAGCTGACCCTCCTCCAGCCACTGGCAACGAATGCAAATTGTTGGCATGCTGATTCTGGGTGCGCAGATTCGCATTGTTCTGGTGGATTGTGTTGTTGTGGTGATTCATGAAGATCGGTCCCGGACTGGCGCGATATGAGGGTGGAGAAAGCGGCGTCTCGTTGTTGAAGTGTGTCGGTGGCGGTGGTGGGGCCGCATTGTTGAGGAACGGCTGCTGCTGCTGCTGATGGGCATCGCCACTGGTGCTGTACACACTCCCTGCCGTTCCCGCGTTGCGGTGACAGCCGCGCTGATAGTTGCTAAATGCGCTCTGGTGTGCGCCAAAGGTGAACAATTGCTCCGACTGGGCCCGGTGGTTGCTGCCGCCCAGGCATAAGTTGTTGGGCATCTGGCCCAGAATGGGAGCCCCTACCGAGAGGTTCGGCGGTGGCACCGACTCTGAGCGCGAACCGTAGCTATGCTCCTGACATCCCACAACGTTGAAACGATCCTGGAGCTGTTCGAGAATAGCGACATTGACCCCAGTTCGATTTACAATTCAGAATTCAGATTTCTCTTACCGCATGCACCTGATTGGTGAGATTATCGATCTCGCGCTGCTGGTGCCACAAGGTCTGATTGCACTGGCAGACCGAGTTGATGAGCATCTGCTGGGCCTGCATGAACTGCTGCAACATCACGGCATCGGGCGAGGTATTCGAGCCAGAGGTATTCGAGGGTGTGGCCTGTGGCGCAGTCGGCGCTGGCTTGCACTCTACGTTGCTGGGCTGCGCTTGGGCATAGATGGGTTGCTGAGCAGCATGCCAGGCATTGCCTGCATTGTGCGAGGCTGCAAGCAAGAGATAAGTACCAGATCACATGAGTGGCGTTTGTACTTACCCCACATACCCTGCACTGGGGCCATGGGCGGTGGCATGTATTGCGATCTGGCGCTGCTCGAGAGCATACTGTCGTTGCCTAGCGACAACGTATCGATGGTCACGTTCAAATCCTCCTCATTGTGGATAGGAGGAGGCGGTGGGTTGTTGGTTGGCTGCGAACGTCGCTGCTCCACCACTGTGCTGGCCGATGGAGCACGTTTCAGTGTGGCCGAGGAGGCTGTCCGCACATTGGCAAAGTACTTGTCGCTATCGGTGTCATCGTTGCCCTCGTCGTCTGCCTCCGAAGTGGTGTTGTTGCTGTTCATATACCGCTGCTCGAGCTCGCGCTGCTTCTGCTCGTACTCCTTTCGCAGACGCTCGCACTGCAGCCGCAATTCGTCGCGCAGTTGCTCCCGAGGGGGAGTGGCCTGCAGGGAGGTCTCCACCTCGGATGGCTCCTCCTCATGCGCTTCTTCACGCTGCCTCATGGGCGTGGGCGTCGGTGTCAGGCTGCTTCTTTTGAGCGCCTCCTCGCCCATCTGGACGGCGGCGGCCGCCTGCTGCTTGCGACGTTCGATCTCCGCCTTCAAGGCCAAGATGCGGTCGCGTTCCTTTTGCAGACTGGCTGCCTCGGCCCTCAACTCCGACGTGACATCGTTTAGGGTGTGCACACGGTGGCTAATATCGTCTGGGAGCAGCTGTCGTTCGATGCTCGCACTCTCCCGTTCCCGCTCCCGCTCCAAAAGGGTACCGACGCTCGGCGTTGTCTCCTCAATCTGGTTCACCGTATTCAGCATGCCCTTGAGTCGGGCCATTTGGGCCTTGAGGGCATCAATGTCTGCCGTTTTTTGGTTGATCATGGTCTGAGCATGGAGCGCACGCTGGGCAGCATTGGCCGCTTCCTGCCGCAGAATGGGTACATTCCGTTGATACTCCACGGGAACCACGCGATCTTTGGTGGACACTGGAGCGGGAGCAAGAGCCGGAGCCGGTGTCGGATTTGGATTAGCCGGCGGTGGAGTATCGTCTTTGGCTTCTCTCACTGCCCGGCTGGTCTCCTTGGCCGTTTGATTGATGCTGTTCAGTTGATCGACGAGGTTCCGCATATCCTCACGATGACTGCGCAACGATTCGAGTTTGTCCTGCAGGGCCTGCTGCTCGGCCAGGATCTCCGGACCGTCATCACCCAGGACACTGCTTAGCTCGTTTTGATTGTGTATAAATGCGGTGAGATTCTTCATGCGCCCCACCAGCGAGGCCATATCGTCCTGGACCTGTTGCACCGACTCATAGTTGGGCCCCTCGCCGCCGTTGCTCGAGTGGGGCATGTGGCTGGCCTGCTGGCGCAGCTGCTCCATCTCGCTGAGATGTGTCTTGGCCATATTCTGAATGTGCACCAGTTTGGCCTGCTCATCCTGCAGATGCTGCATATTCCGATTGGAGGCATCTAGGCGCTGCTGCAGCTCATCGAAGCTAGGCGTTGCATCGGGTGTAGGCGTCTCCAGGACGCTATGCAGCGATTGTATCGACTGGGCTCGGTTGTCGCTCATCTGAAAGGTGGAGAAACGTTGCCTTATATGACATGTACATATTTTGTTATAGTCAAAGGCCTACCTCACTCAAAGCCACATCTTCCAGGCTGGTCGAATTGACAATGCCCTCCTCCTGCTCGGCACTGGGGTTGATCTCGTGCACCATGTTCTTCAGCTGCTCCGCTAAGATTCCGTTCGATTGCAGTCTGCTGTTATTCAAATTATCATCGAATTCCATCAACGAGCGAAAAACCTCAAGCTGTGGGCGAGCTCCTTCGCCTCTGGGGCCTAAGGCGACGCCAAGCAGTCGTTGGACAAGCGTCTGCAGGCCACCAGCGAACTGAATCAAGTGCTCTTCGTTGCCGTTGGTTGTGGTCGCGTTGGGTATGACCACACCTACTGTCGCATTTGGGGGCGTCGATTGACGCAAACGCAGCAGGGCCGATGACGCAGAAGGTGGTGCTGCAGCTGACGGCTGATGCTGGACTCGCTGCACCGGACGGACGGGAAAGCAATAGCGCTGCTGCTGCTCCTGCAATTGCTCTGTAAAAGGGAGGAGAATGTTGTGTGGGCATGAGTGTGGGCTGCTGGGCTGCTGGCTGGCGTGGAGCGTAGAGGCGGCGTTTATTTTTGTAGCCACCGTGTATTTATAGACCATGAACTGGCGCACCATTCAGTGTGTGGGCCAAGTAAGAACTTTTCCGAGACTTACCTGTTGGGTCGTAGCTGTTTTGCTCAGCAGCCAAATGACGCAGTGTCTCCCGCGGGTGTTGCTGTACTCCTGTCGATGTGGTTGTTGATATGGCGGACTGTTGTTCCTCCTGCGACCGGATCTGGCCGTTGGTGATGCGAGTTCGCTGCAGCAGATCCTTCAAGCAACAGCAAGTAAATATTACCAGGATTATTAGTATAAGAAACGCGGTAATTGTTGCAAATAGTATCTATATATATATACATATATCTTTACAGATATACAGATATATATATATGTAGTTCTTTGGCAAATCGAAATTCGTTGTCCGCTGTGATTGCGTTCGTTTCGTTTCTGTTACTGAAACAGTCGGCGGCCACGAATTTTTTAGACGGAGGCTAAGATGAGTGTGAAATGTATTTATAAATCGAAAGAGAACAGCGGAGCGCCCTGTTCTACTATGTACTTCTAGAAGATGCCAGGCCAGGCGAGAGGAAGCCATGGCAAAGCCAAAATCGAAAATTGTGGGCGGCAATTAATGGCAATGCAATGCATGGGAGAATCACTTCTCGCAGTTTTTGGTAACTCACATTTAGTGTTTTTAGTGTTTCACTTTGCAGGGGCTCCACAAAGTCCATGTTTGGCTCCCCCAGATGCTCTTGATGGCGTCTGGACCGTGCCGATCTGTTGGCAGGTGCAGCGGCTCCTGCTGCGGTTCCACCTGCATTTGTCTGTTGCTGTTTGGGCACTGCGCCGGTACCAGTGCCCACGGAATTCGTTGCGTGGTTGTTGCTCCCACTGCTGCGAGCCGTATTTATAGCTTGGTCCACAACACGTTTAATGGGCGGCGCCATCACAAAATATACATATACAAAAAAGACGCCTTAAACTAATAAATTTTTCTCCTTTCGTTTGAGCATTGACAGCTGTTATTCCAGGGAGTATGAGCCGATGAAAAAAAAATCGAACTTAACCCACTAACCCCCTTGATTTCAACAGAGGAACAACTTGAGTGAAATCGCAGAAATATTCCTTGATTCTGATATTCGGTTTGATATTACAAACTAGTTAGGATTGATGAGTAGATAATTTTAAGAACTTCCATTAATTGGTTTGTTTTTTAAAAAAGGTCAACCAAAATGTCAATTATAACTACACGGTTACATTACCACACTTTTGGATCCTGTCGACCGGATAATCACTGGAACAGCGCTTTAAGTTTGATGTCGACTACCGTATTAAGGAAAATATGTAGTTACCTTATCATTTTATTATTAAAAGAGATCAAAGAAAAAGGTGTTTCCTACTTTCAACATATTTATTTACTCTGCTATTAGCTATGGGGTTCAACAGATATTTATATTTATTTTGCCTAATGTTCAAGGAGAATACAGAGTTCCAGTGTTGGTAAGGTACAGCTGTTCGCCGTTAAGCCGCGATTTGTTCAAATTTCGTTCTTAAATTTATTAAGATTATTTTCCCTGTTTACGCTGAATAATCTCCTCTTTCAGCGTCCTAATGCGATCGCGTTCCGCCCGCAGACTCTCCGCCTGGCCACGCAGGTCGCTGGTGAAATCCGTAAACATGTTTAGCATGGAATTCAGCAATTCCGCGTTGTCTGGAGCAGCAGCGGTGCGACCTGGCTGGGTCGTCTCTTCCGCCTCGGCTGGCACTCGGACTTCCCTGGTGGCATTTGATGAGCTCGTCGTTTGTCGGCTGCTCTGACTTGAGATACTTGTGGTCTGCGAAGATTCCCTGGTGGACACGTGCTGCTCGATGAGCTTTGTAGTATCCACCATGTGCTGGACTCGCTTGAATTGGGCCTTCAGGTTGGCAATCTCATTCAACTTCTCCTGCAGATAACTAGCCGTTTCCTCTTTGTCCTCATCTCCGTGTTCCTCTTCCTCTTCTTGGACAACTTCGGCAGAAGCGACGGCCACTGGTTCCGGATCGACTGGAGCTGCGGTTGTCGTTTCTGCTGGACTGGGCGGAGCTGCCAGAGGCTGATGGTCCTCTGCGCGGCCTGTCTGCCTTAGCTGCTGGCGCTGGGCATTCAGTCGGGTGAGCTCTGCAGCGCGTGTTCTCAAGGTTTCCATCTCCTCCAGCAGCTGACGATGCTCCTCCTGCATCTCCTGAAGCTGCCGATTGGAGGCGGCCAGGCGCTTCGAAAGATGGAAAACATTATTTTCTGAAAAGTATTAATATCCGATTACAGCTTACCTCGCTCAGAGCGGCATTGTCCCCGTTGGGTGGTCTATTCAGCTCATTGACCATTGTGCAGCTGAATGAAAAGTGTAAAAAATCTCAATCTTAATATGTATTGTATCGGGCAGATTGTTAATGTTTTCAGTACGAGCACAGGCCCGCCACCACGAAGCACTGTCTATAAATAAATTGTTCTTTGTCGGATTGACTTTTCGGTTAGAAATGTGTCAATCATTTTAACGCTTTGCTCTTCATTTGCAGCAAACGGCAAACGGCAATTGTGGGAGGACAATTCCCAGTCATTCAGCAATTATGTAAACTTACACAGAGGGAAGTATAATAATAAACACTCCACAAATGCAGAAAAATGTTTTTCAAAATATACAATATATGTATGTATACTGTATTTATTTATTTTCCTTCCGCAGAGCGCCGAGCAGTGCACAGACTGATGCCAAAGATCCAACTGAATCGTGCCGAAAATGAAATTCTTTCAAACGATCTTGTCTATATGTAAAAGTGCGGTCGGTGGCTGGCCCAGGCGGCGAACGTTTCCATCTTGATGTGAGGCATCTAGGAAATTAGAGGCGAATGCACAGAGTACAAGCCAAACGATATACATACCATACATGTCTTTAATGGGAAGACACCCTCGAAATCCTATGAAAAATTCTACAGTAAAGAGTCTTTGTTTTTGCAGCTAATAATTAGAATGTCAGCTACGCGCAGAAGACACCGATGGAGTAGTGATAAGACAATCAATTGATTGTGCTTAACAGAAAACGCCTTATAAAGGAAGACTTCAACCAGCAGCTGGGCTTATAAGCTGACAATGACTGGGGGTAAGTAGCACTAGAAAAACTGTAATTTATACATTATGATGATGATTCAATTGTTTCGTAGGAAAGCGGCTGTTAATTCTCGGACTGCTTCTGTGCAGTAATTTTCTGGTAGAAGCAGTAGCTGCTGATGTGGATACTACTACTTTGAAGACTACAGACGATGACACCACACCCGCATCCGATGATCTGATCATGGGCGACCTCAGTCTCTGCGAGAACGTGGCCGACAGTGTGTTTCTGCCGTATGTGGGTGACTGCAACAAGTACTACCTCTGTCGGAGTATGTGCGATCCTCAAGATGAATCGAATGCTCCATGTTCATATGTTATTTTTATGCCATCCCTCAGATGGGGAGGCCATTAAACTGCAGTGCGAATGGCCTTACCTGTTCAATGCGCCCACCCAGAGCTGTGTGAACCCCGATCAGGCACAGTGCTTGCCCAACTGCACCGAGTACACGCTGTCCACCTTCAGCTATGAGCGAACCTGCACCAAGTATGTCCTCTGCTATTACGGGCGTCCGGTTCTGAGGGAGTGCCACGATGGTCTACAGTACAATGCCAAAACGGATCGTTGCGATTTCCCCCAGAAAGTGGACTGTGTGGAGTCCGAGTGCTCCATCTACTACAATGCCTACCAATTGCACTACGTGCCCAGCAAGGTCTCCTGCGAGAAGTATTTCCTCTGTGGCAATGGCGTGCCTAGGGAGCAGAATTGTACCCCAGGATTGTACTTTAGCACCAAATGCAACTGCTGTGTTTTACCATCCGATTCGGACTGTCAGGTGGGTGAACTTTTTGATGATTTTTTGTTCACTGAACCAGAAGGTAACCGCATTGTTTTTCCAGATCCCCACCCAGACGGAAATAGTCCAACCGTTCTCCCGACAGTCACCGCGGATTGCCGACATGATGTGCCCCCCTGCTGGTGTCCATTTTTATTCGCACGAGTCGCGCAAGGATGCCTACTATTTTTGTGCGGATGGCCATGGCTTGACCCTGGACTGCGCTCCTGGCCTGTGGTACGATGCCAAGGTACAGGAGTGTCGAGAACCCCATAATGTAGAGCTCTGAGAGAATGCAATGAATATAAAATAAAATGAAACTTACTCGACAAAGTTGGATACATTTGGGGGAACATCAATTGGCTCCTCCAGCCAAATCTTTGGTCGTTGATATGCAATGACTGCACCATCAAGTGGCCCATGCGCCACCCTGTCGAAGCTTGTTACGTCGATCAGACCGAGGGACGCTGCCGCATTACGCGCGAGGTGTACCGCCCGCGTGCATGATGGATAGATAAATGTTGGACTAATAATCGTGGAAAATAATAGCTATACGGACTAAAAGAGCTCGGCATGCATTCAAAACTAGATATGCTAGTTATAGGAAAATGCGTTCTTTCTTGCTTTCTCTCGCGTATAATATATAAAGGTGTGCGTCTCTATGCAAAGTCAAAGTGATTTTTGAAAGACAAAAGCAATTTATTTTCTGTGAGTGATGATCCTTAAGCAGTCACAAATTGTGGCTCACGGCATTCACCGAGCTTGGCGTCGTAGACGAGACCGGGTGTGCAATCCAAGGTGACACCACGTCCATTCAGGCAGTAGTAGTAGGCATCCTGGCGGCTCTTGTGTGCATAAAAATGAGAACCTTCGGCAGGGCATTTGATGCCGGCGCTTCGCGGTGGAGCCTTAGCAAAGGGCAGGATGTTGCGCTGCAGAGTCTCCACCTGAAAGGGGTATCGCAATATATTATATCCTTCCAAGATGAAGAAGACAATTCCACTCACCGTGCAGTTGACCTTCGAGGCGAAGTCGCAGCTTGTCGTCGCGGCATTGTACTGCAGGCCGCGGGTGCAGTTCCGGACATGTGGCAAACCGTCCACACAAACAAAGTACTTGTCGCACAACGACTTGCTGGCTATGTAGACAATGGCCTCGGGATTGTTCTGTCTGACACAGAGGTTGTCCACGCAATCCACATACTGGGGATAGTCGCAGCGATCAGTCTGGGAATTGTACTGCAGGCCGTCGGAGCATTGCCGGAGCACAGGTGTGCCGTCGAAGCAGAGCACATATTTGGTACAGGTGCGGTCGTAACAGAAGGATGAGAGGCCCTTGGCGGGACAGCTGGGCAAGCATCTGACTTCCTCCACAGTCACGCACTGCTGATCTTTAGCATCGAAATAGTAGTCTGGCGGGCACTCTCGAGGCACAGCCGTTTCACCTGGAAAGGAGAGTGAGCAGCTGCAGGGGAAAAGGAGTCACAGTCACTCACTCATGCACAGGTAGTACTGGCTGCAGTTGCTGATGTGCGGCAGGAACAGATTGTTCACCACACTCGAGCAGATGTTGATGTCGGCTCCCATGGCTCCATAGCTTCCAGTGAGGGCGGCCAAGGCCAGCAAGGTCAGGCGGAACATCACTGGTGGAGAGGTGGTCACTAGTTAATACTCGATCTGGGCCATGCATCCCCGTACTCACTTGTTGCTCTAGCTTTCCTCTGTATACTGTCGGCTTGGCACGACGGGCTCCTCCATTTATAGGTGGCCCTTTTTGGCAATCAGCAATCAGCCGCTGGCGATGTCTTTGGCTCACTGCAAAGTGCAAAACTTGGAAACTTATCAGATGAGGATGCATGATTGCCAGTTGTAATTAGTATCGTTCGAAGCTTGTCTCATTCAAATTCGGCTGCGACAGATAAGGGCAACAACAGCCAATCTCGAGTAAGTTTTAACGAGAACTACCCGAAAATATTGAGTGCTGTCGTCCATTAGGGCAACACGTGTAACGAATATTAATAATTATGATATTTGCATTCTCACTTCCTAAAGATCCTCTGCAATGGGTTCTCTGCGCAATAACATAGATGGGAACGAAACATTCGCCAGAATCGCTGAGGCACAAGACAGAAGCTAAGCTGTGTATAAAATGCGTTCTTTGCATATACAGACACTTCTTGATGGTGCAAGATATGATATGAGATGGTATGATATGCTATGATCTGTACAGATATCTGATTCTTGGAACTTTATCTGTGTTTAGCTATGTTTAGCGCAGACAAATTGAATGCTGAAATGTTTGGGGGAAATTAAAATGTAGTTCTCCTGCGGGAGTCGTGTGCCGAAATGAGTGGATCGATAAGAGAGCTGTGGCAAGAACTCATTTGGCGACACGACTCTCCGCTCGTGCGCAAAACAAGGCGAATTAAAATCCATCATTTTAAATTGATATAAATTGCATATTTATCGGATGATTGAGAAACAGTTGACTTGCGGATCTCGTGCTATCCAGGAGTAAGTAGCTAGTAGCTCGGTGCCAGAGTTTCTCCAATTCCCGCTCATTCCGTATCTTTCTGTGCGCAGTGAAGTGGCTGATGTACTTGGGCTTAGTGGTGGTCCTTTTCCTGATCGAAAATGTTAGGGGGGACGGTAACGAGGGCCTGGTGGTGGCTCCTTCGCCCAACGATGATCGCGAAAGTGAGGACGATATCTCCCAGTACGACATGTACAACAACACCGATATAGAGATTTGCGCCAATGTGTCTGATGGTGTCCACCTTCCCTACGTCGGCAGCTGCAGCAAGTGGATCGAGTGCGAAGGTGAGTGGGAAAAGCAACAGTCGGCTGAATGGGGACTCAATTGGTGGATTGGCTTACCGTTCTTTGGCGCTTCCAGGTGGTAAAATTAAGGAAACCGGAGACTGCTTGAGTATTAAAGGTGGTCTGGCATTCGACCCGGTGTTTCAGGTCTGTACCTATGAGAATAAAGTGCAGTGTTTGCCCACCTGCTCCAACTTCATGCTGAGCAGCTTCTGTTATGATAACACCTGCACCAAGTATGTCCTCTGCTACTATGGGCGTCCGGTTCTGAGGCAATGTCACGACGGCCTCCAGTACAACAACGTGACGGATCGCTGCGACTTCCCCCAGTACGTGGATTGTGTGGCTAACGAGTGCTCGGCCAACGACCAGCCCGAGGACATCATTTACCTGGCCAGCAAGGCTAAGTGCGACAAGTACTTCATCTGCTCCAATGGCCGGCCGTGGGAACAGGAGTGTACTGAAGGTCTCTACTACAATCCCGAGTGCAAGTGCTGTGACTTCGCCAAAAACGTCGTCTGTACCGTAAGTTGTGATCGGGTTATTGCGAGTGGGTATACCCTCATGAGACACGTGTCTCGTCTGAACTTTCAGGAGAATGCAGTTGCCCGGAACATTCAGCCCTATTACCGATCACCTCTGCGCCGTGCCGACATCGATTGCCCGACGGTGGGAGTGCACTTCTATCCGCACAAGTCCCGCCTGGACTCCTATTACTACTGTGTGGACGGACACGGCCTGACCCTGGACTGCACCCCTGGTCTCCACTTCGACCCGAAGGTTAGGGAATGCCGCGAGCCGAAGTTTGTTGGCTCCTAAAAATAAACGATGCTAGTGTTGCTCCTTGAATGCTGTGTTGATCGGTCCTCCCTTTCCGCCCTTCGTGTGACGCAAAAAGAGAGCCGCCTTACCTTCTGTTTAATTTAACCTGGTTGAACATCCTGCTATCCATCTACCTATTCCACTCTGAGTGCTTTCAAAGCTCCAAAAGCTTCACAATGGCTTTGGCGGTTCGGTTTGAATGCGCAGAGGGCGCATGTTCCGCACACTGGGGGGAGAGCAGAGAGAGAGAGAGAGAGAGAGAGAGACATAGAGAGCTTGCTCCATTCATGCTCTACCGCCGGCCTGCCCTGCCGCACGCCTTCCAATCTGTGGCGCTTTTTGCAAAAACAAAATGAAAGAACAAAACCCGAGTCTCTCAGCAGCTCGTGAAAAGTGAAAACGAAACGCTTCTTGGCTGGCTGCTGCATTCAGAGGCACAGTCGGCTGCGAGTCCTACGGCAGCGCGCGCTTCTGATTCGAACGACGGGAGGCGCGACCAGAACAGGCGAAATAGCCTTAAGAAATACATTTATTCGAGGAGTGAAAGTGGAAAGTGGAGTCAGGAGAAGAGCTTGCAATTGAATACAAAAGTTGCACGTCGCGTGAGTGTCCCCATCTCTGTCTCTGGCTCTGGCTCTGTATCTGTCCGTCTGTCCGTTTGTCCGTCTGTGTGCGAGTGAAGAGCATTTTCAAGAGGATATCATCCATTGCGAGGGTGTGCGTGTGTGTATCGTGTCGGGTCAGTTGAGCATTCAAGGTTTTTTTTTCCAGTGCTGCGCCAACAACAAAAGCACCAACAATATGTGTGCAATAATACCAACAGCAACAACAACAACAACAACAACGAACGTGACAGAAACGTGCCCATAGGAAAAGGCATTGAAAAGCTCCAAGCAAAATATTCAAGTATATTTGAGAAATATTTCAAGAAAATATTGCAGGTAAAAAAGCGAGCCAACAAATGGCTGACGGATTGACATGCACTTGAAAGCGAATCCCACACAGCCACACATATTTCCAGTACAGGTGCATTCACAGACCTACACATGCTCATACATATTTACATACACATACACCTATACCTATACCACTTTCTCCTCCAGACAATTCCCTTGCATTGCTAGCATTGCTATTGCTCATACGCAGTGTGTGCCATCAAGTGGGCAAGCATTTTGTTCGTTATTGTGGCTTTTGAAGAGGAGACACAGCCACAGACAGACAGAAAGACAGTCAGACAGCCCGTCAGCCAGTCCTCACATTATTCATATACCTTTAGCCACCCAAACCCCAACCAATCCCATCTCCCCCCCCCCCACAAATGTTCCTTGCAAAGTCACTCGAATGAGGCAAAATTCACTTCCCGCCAACGAAAAATCACATAAAAAGAGCGAAAAGTAAAAGGCACAAACGGCGCAGCACACAAAGGTTAATGCCAAAAAACAAACCGTCCAAGTGAGAGTAAAAGGGGGTTGGTGTTGGTGTTGGTGTAGGAAGCAGGGATGTGCACGCTTTAAAGTTTATAAATTCAGTTTGGTGTTGGGCATCTTTAGGTGAAACCCTCAGCATTTAGGAGAAAAGGATTAAAGCGTCAGACAGAGACATTGGCCTCGGAATGTGCTTGGCGATGCTCGTGCTTACTCATCCAAGAATTTAAAATGGAATTGTTCACCCACCGCCAAGCAATTCCATACAATAAACATATGCAACGGTTTTAATGTATACATTATCGTACTATGCCCATTCACGATTATCTTTATCAGTGGGTGTCGGCGGTGGCTCGATTAATTTCAATTTCAATTTCAATTTCCGCCATGGTTTGAGATGGTTTTCTGGCAGCTTGCCAAACCAGCAGACGCCCTCGAGCCAGAAGAGCTCTATATGGCCGCCGTGCTTTCAGCTGTTTCCGTGGTGTAGCGGTTATCACATCTGCCTAACACGCAGAAGGCCCCCGGTTCGATCCCGGGCGGAAACAGATGCAACTAACATTTTTTTACTAACTTTCTGAGTTTTTCTGAGCTGCACATTTCCTTTATTTCCACTTTTCTTTTGGACATTTTTGTTTGTCAAGGTCAAGGCAATCATACAATTTGATGTTTGCCTATAAGCAATTATTGATTTATACATACATATGTATGTATGTTTGTATGTTATACATGTGTATAAATCAATTGTATATACATTGTATATACAGACGAATTTCCAGATACAAATAATTCGTTTTACGGATAATTCGTAATGAAAAAATAACTATGTATGCAATAGAATTAAACTAACTTACAGAGTTTTGGAAATAAATTAATTGTAAGAAAACTTCATTAAAAACGAGGGGGAACGTTGTGAGCCTTATACCCGGTACTCAGTCAGTAAATACTTATGTACATACATATATGAGCTCACGATTTAGGCAATTTATTATATGTTCGCAAAAGGGACGAATTAAATTTTGGGCAAAAAATCATATTTCAAAAAATGAAGTCCAATTTTGTTTGCATATGCTTTTTACATTTACATTTACTTGTGCTAAAGTGATATCACAGGAGCTTGGATAGAAAGTTTGGTTGGTCTAGCTCTTATAGTCTCTGAGATCTAGGCGCACATTTAAACGAATGGGCAAAGCAGATGGGGCCGCGTGTGAGAGAGAGCGAGAGGGAATGATGAATTTCGAAATTGTTTTCTTCATTGTAGCTATAATAATGTTCCAATCTGATCCAGACTCAACACTCTGATAGAAATGGTCATTTTCTATGATTCTGCGTCTTTAGTTTTCTCGTATTTTCAAAATTGTGTACGCCACAGACTTTCGTCCTTTATGCGGGCGAAAAGGGGCGGGGCGAAAATTTTGAAACTCATTTGGAGTAGTGTGATCACGAAAGAAACTGAATACAAAATTTGGTTGGTCTAGCTTTTATAGTCTCTGAGATCTAGGCGCTCGTGAAGACGGACAAACGGACGGACGGACAGACAGACATGGCTATATCGCCTCGGCTATTGATGCTGGTCAAGAATATATATACTTTATGGGGTCGGCAACGCTTCCTTCTGGGCGTTGCACACAACCGTTTACCCCTATTCTCTTCGAGTACCGGGTATAAAAACTAAAAAAGAATTTGGTTGCTCTCAAGGTTTTCTCTTTCGATAATTCAAATCCAAATCATGTTTCCGCCCGGGATCGAACCGGGGGCCTTCTGCGTGTTAGGCAGATGTGATAACCGCTACACCACGGAAACAGTCGAAACTATCTCCGACCAAAGGTCAACTTCAGGGTCCCGGCCCGGCCCGGCCACCCAAGGAAACTGGTTCAGTGAATAAAATCAAAGACTATTTAAATCATTCAATGATTGGGCAGTTTGCCATTGTTGAGCGATGGCCAGGGGGCAGCGGTGATGAAATATATACGTGTATGCATATGTACATCTGTAGGTGTGTGTGTATCTGTAGTGCGTAGGGAGGTGTGGACTAGGTGTTGAGATAGTGATTGATACGGCTATAGTGTGCTTATGAATAGGGACCAATTTGTATGGTAGTTCTGTTTCACGACAACAATGGGTCTTTGTTGGGCAACCCATTCTTGGATCCCTTTGTGAAGGTCTGTCCATACTCTGTAGTGAGTTGGCCAAGAAAGTGGCTGCCACTGAGAGCGCGCATTCCCATAATGTAATATATGTGCACAGAGTCAATGTCCGAGCTGGGTGTCTTCAAGTTCCGCACGAATCTTAACCAAATCGAGCAGAACTCTCGCCCACTAGACAACGAAACTAAATTGTAATCATAAGCTAACGAATGGTGTGAGGGGAGGGAGGTGTTATTTCGCTCTTAGGAGAGCACAAATCAAGCGGACTAAAATCATTGAACTCGGGCACCCGGAGAAGGACACGGACCCGAACCCGAACCTGAACCTGAACTCGAACCCGGACAAGGGGCGACCCCAAAACACACAGATAGAAATGTCAGTGGCGCCAGGCAAGAAACGAAACCGAAATGAACCTATCAAAAGGTTGTCAAAATGTCTCTTTTAAATATGTTTATTTTATTGCCCCGACTCGTACTTGGGTATTTATTTATTTGCACTTTGCTCTGCTCTGCTCTGACACTCTACTCCTCTCCTCTACTCCGGCATTGTATTGTATAATTTCACTCGAGAACTCTCCCAGGACCTCCTCCTCCTCCTCTCCATGCTCCTTCTGCTTTAAGACGTTGACAGGCATTGAACTTTGAACCTTGCCACAAAGTGAACAGGAAAGTTCCCACAATAAAATGTGCTTTATGGAGCGGTGGCTTTTATGGTTCTCGGACCACAGTGCCTACAAAACATATGTACACATGTCTGTATGTAGAGTACATCTGTGCATATCCCTCGTTTGTTTGCACGGCTGGGTCGGAGCAAGTTGTCACTGGGATAATTTTAAAAATTCATTATGTTTCTGGCGCTGTTTAAGTGCGATTTCTGCTGTTGTCATCGTTGATTGACTAATACCACAGCGGCACGGCGGCCAAATGGAACCACACACAGAGACACAGAGAGAACAACCCGACAGTTCAACGAACAGCTAAGCTGAAAGTTGGCCCAAACACAGGGAACGGGAACGGCAACGGGAACCAAGGAACCAAGGAACAATCGAAGGAATCATCATAATCCATCTTTGAATAGTTTGTGAACCTGAACTTCTTCTTTCTTTCTCTTCGCTCAACTTTCCTTTCCACTGTGCAGGTCCCTTCTAGCACCGCACTTTTGGGGTCCTATCCCGATTCGAGCACCAATCCCCCACACTGTCTGTGTGTTTTGTCGCGCTGGGGCTTTTGTGTCTGTGGTTGTGGTTGTTGTTGTTGTTGTTGTTGTTGATGGTGGTGGTGGTGGCGATGCTGCTTCTGGTGCTGCTGCTGCTGCCAATGACACGGGAAGTGAAAGCGGCCAATGAATGTTTTAGTCGTATTTTTCGGGCGGGTTCCTTGACCAGGCGGCAGAGAAGTCGACAGCAACCGAACAACCTTTGTTCCTTGTTGCACCTTTAAAAGGGGAAGCTTTGGCAGGACTTTAGCAGCGATTCAAACCCCAGGCACAAAGAGGAAATGTCAGACGAAACACAGGTAGGGAGGGAGAGATAGGGAGTGTGTGTGTGTGTGTGTGTGAGACAAGGGGGAGTGCAGCATCGTAAAATACGATGAGCACGTTTCCTGTTTTAGCTTTAGCTTTTTGGGGTAGCCTGCGGAGGACTCTCTTCCGTCTGGCACACACAACGCCAAGTGGACTCAGATGCGCTTTGTCTGGCTTGGCCCTGGTGTCCGCGCCGCAGCTTGAACTTCAAATCAGTTGCCAGCACAGCACAGCACAGCACTCAATGCCAACTGTCTGTCTCCGTCGGTCGTCCCAACATGTACTGCTCTTATTATGACTTTAAAATAAAAGATTCAAGAGTGGTCTTTGCTGGCTTACACTGAGAGAAACACAAAGAGAATTAATAATACCTTTACATCTATCATCCTTTGTTTGCAGTTGCATCCTTCAGCGCCAGCAGCTTCTAGTAATCCAACTGCTCCTTTTGATCTTCCTGGACGTGGACATGCATTTCTGGATAGACAAGCGGTCGCAGCAGTGCGGCTTCGGACGCTCTCGTGTGGCTGCCTCCCTCTCCCATGCCGGGAGCGGGCTCAGCTATGGCCATCCGCCCAGGCGCGCCAAGTCCTCCAGCTGCAGCGCCATGCCACCCGTGCACAGATCCTTGCCACAGACGCCCTATGACTGCCATCAGCCGGGTACCAGTCGCCAATCCCAGTCGCAGTCCCACTCCCAGTATGTCAACAACAATTCGCTGCACGGCCAGCAGCAGCAGCAGCAACAGCAGCAGCAGCAGCAGGTGTTGCAACATTCCACCAACAACAACAATGTGAACAGCAACCACATGGCTGCCACAGGAACTCCAACTGCCAGCAACAACATGTAATGTACCAACCATCCGTAAATTTTGAGTTAACAAGCAAGCCTGGCAGACTTTTCGGTACCAAAGAAATCTACTATCTAGCAACGGCCTTATACTTATCCATATTCGTATTTCTAAGGGTTTTAGTTATATTGTTTCTGTTCATTTCCGACCCTTAAGGGTGTCTTTGCCAATGCTACGTTCCTGTATTAATTTATTGTTGCACCTCCCGTGCATCTAGCTATTACCACAAGACGTATATCTGGCCAAAATCTAGACTAACTCTAGAAGATTATATTCTGGTTAGAACGTGCTAAAATAAAAAAAGGGAAGGGGGAGAGAGAGCTGGATGAGCCAGTCGAGAACCTATCCGCTTTCTAACTATCTTTGAAATCGTCCCTATAGCATCCATATGAAATACATGCATAGTTGACGTAACCCATTTGGTAATTGGAAAATGTAGTTCCAAATTTCATCTCTTGAATACAATTTGAACAAATCCCTTAAAGTTTGTCTTTTTCTAATTGGCGTACCACTTTGTGTAGCACAAACAACAACGCTAGTGGAACTGCTTCCGCGGCGGCTGTTCTTACCGGAAGTGGAACCATCGTACCCCTAGTGGCACGTGGCACGCGGTACCACCCCAGGACGCAGCAGCAGTCGCAGCACCAGTACAGCTATCACCATCCGCAATTTGGGAACATGGTGCCTGTCAGACACCACGACACACATCAGCAGCACCAGCAGCAACAGCAACAGTTGCAACAGTTGCACCAGTTGCAACAGCAGCAGCAACAGCAACAGCAACATTCCGGCGTCTATGCGTGAGTATCCAAGATGGTCGCAGATCAATCCATACCAGACCGAACAGACTAAATCAATTATCTTTCCTCTCTTGGCAGCGATGATGCATACAGCGCCTATCACCACAATCCCCATCAGCAGCAGCAGCAGCAGCAACACCACCACCATCACCAGCACAGCAGCAGCAGCGGCAGCAGTCACGCCCACAATCATCGACAATCGACCGCCTATGCCACGCCGCGTCGCCACAACTCCAGCAGCAGCATGAGGCAGCAGCCAGCGGCTGCCGCAACATCCGTCATAGCAGCAGCCCCAGTGGCCGTTGCTCCCGCAACATCCGCCCAGACGACGCACAGCAACCAGTTGCAGCAGCAACATCATGCTCTCCTGCAACACGCAGACTCCCAGCTGCTGCCCAGCCACCTGAAGTGCGGCATGTGCGCCTCCCTGGTGCTGGCGTCCGTGTTCGTCGCCGGCACCAAGTTCTACTTCGACCACCAGGGCACTGGACTGGAGGTGCTGATCTTCTGCGCCTTCTCGGCGACCTTCTTCCTGGCCGCCTGCATGGTCAGCCTGTGCCGCATCCCCAAGGGGCTGCTGTCGGGCCGTGGCGGGGCCAGGGCTACGGTGTGCCACAGCCGCGGGGTGAACGCCGCCATGCCAGGAGCCAGTGCATCGGCGGCCGCCAGCTGTCTGATGGAGATGAGCGATGTTCGGTACTTGGAGGAGCGGCAGGTGACCACTGCAAGTGCGGCAACGGCCGGTCCGCCGCCCTACCATATAGCGATCCTGTTGCCGGAGCAGACGGCCGCAATGGGCAAGCAGATGCCGCTGGATGAGTCGCCGCCGCCGTCCTACGACAAGATTCTAGTGTAGGCCAAGGGTAGGGTAGCGAAAGGGCTTTGGATTTCGAGGAATTGAGCCTCAGTTTGATCGAACCCCAGAACCCCGAACCCCGGAACCCCAAACCCTGAACCCCCAGCCCTGCTCCCAGTCCCTTCGCCCCCCCCCAATGCCAAGTACTTTTGCTCAGTATTTTTCTAAAACGATATCCCCTTTATATAAACATATACACGACATAGATATATACATACATATATCAGATATACATATACTTATTTATGGATATGTACTTTTAAGCTCCGACTAATATTTTTACACTTTGACACATTCTAAAACCCGAACTAGGACCCCAGACACCGACACAGAATCCGACCCTTGACCCGAACAAACAAACAAACAAACACTCTTTCGACCCAAAGATGTCTTCTTCTACTGTCATTTTTGTTCTGTGATATGCTCAAGAGAAAGAGATCAAGCTATAGCGATCGTAGAGATCGAAGTACCATATAATACATACATATATTGCCCCTTAGCCGAGAAACACGAAAAAAGCAACAAACCAAAGCAACGACAAGAGGAAAAACTGTAGAAAGACACGGTAGCGCAGGTGCCGTAGATACTTACACACATCAAGCAGCAGCAGCAGCAGTATTAGTAGGATTTTAAGTAATTAATTAACCAATCAAATCTATCAAATGTGAAAAAGAGTGTGCAATACAGTGTGCAGTACATTAATAAATAAAGGATAAAGATTACTCGAGTTCGCGTTTGAATTTGAATTTGCATGCTTTGGCGCCATTCGACATTCGATTCGTGTTTCGCAGCAACCCTGTTTTCCGCTTGAATTTCTGTGGTGAGCTTCCCGATTTGAAAAGTATGTTTCGAATCTCTTTATCATTGCTGATTTCCCTTGCAGAAAAAGTCATGGGGCGGCCTTGACACATATGTATTTCGGAGCAGAAGACTGGTTGTAATTTGTGAAAGATAAGAGATACAAGAGCAGTGATAAGACCTTCAAAATGTGCCATAAAAGGCCTGGCCGATCGACATGTTCCATTATCCACAAGCGAAGAATACTTCAAAATGGTTACCCAAGTGCCGACTCTGCTTTGCCTGCTGCTCCTGACTGGAGCTCTGTCTTTGAGTGGGGCAGAGGACTTTCCGCAGTGTGCGAATGTGGAGCCCGAGACGTTTGTGATGGCCGTCGAAGACTGCGCCTCGTACATCTACTGCAATGGGGAGGACTCCTTCAGGGACAGCTGTCCGGATCAGACCTACTTCGACGACAAGGCCCAGGAGTGTGCCTTTGACGATGCGGGATTCTGTCTGAGGGGATCTTTCACTCCACTGGACGGGCAAGAGATGGAGGCGGCTGAACCAGAAGCAGTCGCTCCAGAGGAGCTGCCTCCAACTACTGCGGCGACCACTGGTGCTCCTCTGAGCAACACAACCCCAGCAGCTGTGGCTCGGCCCCACTGCGACTCCTCCAGCGACAGCTTCCACCCGCACCCGCAACGATGCGAGTACTATTACCGATGCCTCAGCGGTTACCTGACGATTGTCCGATGTCCCTACAACTATGGATGGGACCATCCCAAGCAGCAGTGCCTGCCCCTGTCGGAGGTTCAGTGCTATAGCCGTAGCAATAGCTCATAGATCTATGGATTGTTAGGGGAATGGGAAATGGGGAATGGGTTAGGGATAGTTTATTTTCTGGTATGTATTTTCAGCCTCCAATCTTAACCCAAATAGAGGCACACAGATGACAATAATAAATAAGTATTTGTGGCATTTTAATGAATTGAAAAAGTGCATAATGAAGGTGCTGGCTGGCTGCCTGGCTGGCTGGGTGCTGGGTGCTGGGTTGGGTGCTGGGTGCTCTCTCCACACCCTCCACGTCTCCATCTAGCGATTCCATTTGTATTTGTCAGGCATAATTCAAATCCACTTCGCAGGTACGAAATGTATTTTCGTACTCTCGCAGGCGAGGTACCACTGCGAGAGGCGGTGTCGTCTGCTGTCGCCGCTTCCACATTTTATTGCAAATTAATAATGCACATGCAGGCGGCGGCCACCAATGTGCTGCAGTGTTGTTGCTGTATGTTGCTGGTTTTGGGCATGTCAATTGTGTCTAGAGGAGCCAACTGGCCACAGCTCCTGCCTCTGATGCCTCGGATACGTCGGATACGTCGGATGCCTCAGATGCGAATGGGGGGGATGGGGATGGGGATGGGGCTCAGGGCTCACATGATGATGATTTCCAACCAACAAATGTTTTGATTAACTAACTGCTGGGGGCAGCCAATTAATTTGGCCAAGAGACGCGATCGCGAGTACAAAACTGCGGAGATTTCTCTTCTCTCAGGCGCTGCGCTGCGCTGCTCTGCTCTGTCTCCTCATTAATTAAAGAACATGGAATCGGGCGACAAACTGCGACAGCGACAGCAGCAGCAGCAGCAGCAGCGAGCCAGCCAGAGAGGAGAGCCAGTCAGATTCAAATTCAAATGGACTAAACAAATGGCACCACAGGCACAGAGGAACAGCAATAGAAACAGCAGCAACAACAACAACAAGAAAAACAAGAGCAGAAGCCAGAGCATAGCCACAGCCATAGCCATAGCTAGAGCCAGAGGAAAATTGTCAAGAGATGGACATTCGAAAAATAGAAAATCTCCAACTAAAACCGAAAGAATTGAAACATTTTCGGATTTTTTCATTTCAGATGCGAGCAGCAAACGGTTAACAAAGGTGCGCAGCGCGACAGATCGGTCGCCGAATCGGAAAGGGAAAATTCGTAACGGGCGCGAAAAGTGTCGCCAGAGGAGGGGGTGAATTCAGTAAAATATATCTGAAAAAACAAAAAAAAACAACTGAAACACAACTGAAAAACAACAGAAACGCAGAGAAAACAACAAGAATGTGAAGGATCTTTTTTTTGGTGAAATAGAATGAGCAAATAACTGATTCAAATAAATTGTGCAACCAGCCAAAAAACCTGGTAAAGGAAAACGAAAATCCATTGAAAGTCGGGAGTGTCCGGGAATGCCATTGGGAATGGATTTGGGAATTATAAAAAAAACCACGAGCAGCAATAAACACACGCAAAATAAAACGATGAGTAACACTTCATTTGATAGCTGCCACGAGTTATCCATTAAGATCATAAAACTCAGAAGAACCTGAACAGAGGATCTCCCCGCGATGGCAAGGGTCCCTCGGACCTCAGGCCAGAGCAGAGCTCTCTATTATTAGCCATCCCCCAGGGACAGTGCTGGGCCGCTGGATTACGCGTGAATCACACACTCGCACGCACACATACACCTATGTATGTATGTATGTGATCGTGCGAATTCTATAATGAAATTTAAATACCTAACAAAAAAGTGGACACAATTTATGTGCGCCCCATTTCATGGAACAAATGAAAGTTAAAGAACAACAAAAGCAGCATCGAAATGAGCTTAAGAATGTTTTTCCTCTTTAATGTTCGGGGGAGGCAGAGGTGCGGAGGCGGGGGTGGAGGTGGAGGCAAAGGCGGATGAGTGATTATGTGTAAAATATTACGCATCAACAGAACAGGACTGAACCGGAGATCTGAAGAGATCGAAGCGATTCCGAGGTGAGGTGGAATGAAATTGCTGGCGATGCCGATGGCGATGCTGATGGCGATGGCAATGGCGATTGCGAGACAAAAGGCAGCCAAGGCACTTGGACAACAAATCAAAATAGACAGCCTGGCGAGAGCGTTTAGCACAGATCTTTATTTTTTTGGATGGCTATTTAAAAACTACAACAGCAGCAGTAGCAGCAGTAGCACCAGCAGCAGTAGCACTAGCACCAGCAGCACCAGTCGCAGAATCAGAATCAGAACTGCGCTGAAAAGGCTAGGAAAACTAATTTCGGAAAATCAAGTAAAAACTGAGCGAAATACCAAAGAGTTACGGAAAAGAAGGCTGCCTTGCTGCTGCCTTCTGCCTTCTGCCTTTTGCCTGACTGCGACGACACTTTCTTGTGTGAACGAGCGCCAAAAAGGCCGCACTGTCGCACCACACCACCCCCTTTGACAGCGCCCCACCCAGCCCCAGCCCCAGACACAGCCACAGCCACAACCATTGTGCCCCATCAGGCATCAGCCATCAGGCATCAGGCAACCTCCACACCATCCATCGTCTCTCAATACTCGTAGAGCAGAGCAGAGCAGTGCTTAGATGCGATTCGGTCTCATGTGCACACATAATGGAATGAAGAAAATTCCGTCCGTCTACAGCAACAGCAACACTAACACTAACACCAGCAACAATTGTATGCTGGGCTGCCAGAGATGTGGACACCAATACGAACACCGAAACGGACACGGACACGGACACAGACTCGGACACGGACTTGTCACTTTGGGGCAGGGGGCGGGGGGCCTCCAATGGATTGCAGTGCAGCATAGACCGAGGCAAAGAGATCTTAAAAATAGCCCTCGGACAAAAGTCTGATGAGATCTGATTGTAGTGGCCACTACCCCATCCCCATACCCATACCCATCCCATCTAGCATACCCAGATCCGAACAATGGAAATTGCCAAATTTATAGTGCACCCAGAAACCCACAAAAGAGCAACAACCACCACCACCACCAGCAGCAGCACCACAACCAGAGGCAGTCCCAGGACAGGCCAGGCCAGACCAGACCAGACCAGACCAGCCAAGAAAACTTATTTTATTTAAATAAATTTAATTTAATTGCCAGCAAGAAAACACGAAACAATCTCTGATGTGTGTGCGTGTGAGTTTTTATTGTAGTTTACATTCGTCAACTAGTATGCGATGCGACGCGGCACTCTCCCTCCCTTGCCCTCGTCTTCTCTCTCTCTCTCTCCTCCGTTGGGATCCGTGATCCGCCTGGGCGATTGTTTTCTTGCCCAACGAAGCGCTGACAGATACAAAGAGCAGGGAACACATGCATATGCATATGCATATCCATCTTAGATAGAGATGGATCATAGCATCAAGGCATGAATTCCGCGGCGGAGACAGATGGAAGTTATTTGCAAAAGGAAATCCAAGATCCTTTTCATTAACTTTTACTCCGAAGCACAAGGACCAAAGGAAGGTCCTGTGGATCACATCAAGACAGACAGGGCCCTGCTCGGCAAAAAGGATTATCCATTTCAGATAGAGATGGCCGATATCATGCCTTGGCATGCCGGGGCGTATGAGTAATAAGCCAACCGCTACGACATAATACGTATACGCCGCGTGGTGCTCGGGTCTATTAAAAAGCAACGGAATAAAACGAAAAGCGAAATATAGCGGAATGAAACGACACGAAAAGTGTGTGACAAAATGTTCAATAAATAAACAAGCCAAAAGGCAAACAAACAAACAAATTATGAGAGGCGAAAACAAAACTGAGTGAAAATCGAGTGGGCAACCATTACCCCTCCTCTGACATGCCACCACATCATCATCATCATCATTATGATCATCATCATGATGATCATCATCATCATTCTCATTCTCATATGAATGAAAGAGTAATTGCTATACATTAGAGACTAATGAATGAATTTCCTCATTTCCCACCCTCCCCCATCCCCTTGCAGCGGACCGACATATGTGATCCACAACAGATGAATTATGGAACATGTAAATACCACAAATGCAAGACTGCACCACCAGCAACAGCAGCAACAGCAACAGCAGCACCAGCACCTGCAACTGCAGCAGCACCAGTTCGAGCAGCATCAGCAGCACAATGATAACCAGCAGCAGTTCTGCCTCAGGTGGCACAATCATCAGGTAAGAGGCTCTACGATACTTTGATTCGATCAATCTTCAAGGGTATTTACAGTTACCCCATATCATACCGCAGTTAGAACATTATCCAATGCCTCAAAGTGGAGGAAATTGAAAAATAAATGACACTTTGTATGAGAAATAGCATCGGCAGCTCGCCCTCTCTGTCTCTCTCTCTCTCTGTCTCTGTGTCTCCTTGGTATTATCTGGGGGCTTAGCGTCGCTCATAAAAACTGGACTGGACATCGTTCGGTATGGTCTGGGCTGGCGAACGAAATGTCACCCCATCTATATATAGAGAAACCATCCATCCAAAGACACACCACACCCCGATCCACATACAGATTCACACATAGTTTTCCGCATTTTCATATAGTGACAATTTTGTGTTGTCGATGTTTACTACAGCAGCCCAAAGGCTGTCCAAAATAGCAGCGCAAGGGAAAAGAAGGAGGAGGGGGTTGAGGGGTGGGGCTGCAGCTGCGGCTGCGGCTGGGACGAGGAAAATGTCAAATAAATGAAAAGCTTCGGTACAATTGCCAAAATCCAAAGAATTTGCAGCGAGCGTAAATCTAAAAGTTAGACAGCAACTGCATTGGATGCATGTGCAGAACGCAGAGGCAGATCCACGCCTCTCCCTAGAGAGTGCCTTCCAAAAAAAAGAAGAAGAGGAGAGGAGAGTCTTTCCCTCTGCCCTGGGAAAGTGTATTTTTATGATCTTGTGACCCAGTTCCTCTCACAATCTCTCTATCGCTCTCTCTCTCTCTCTCTCTGTCTGTCTCTTCGCATGGGTGATCTCTTCCAGACCAGTTTGCTGAGCACTCTGCCCGTGCTGCTGGACCAGTCACAGCTGACGGATGTGACCATATCGGCGGAGGGACGCCAACTGCGGGCCCACCGGGTGGTGCTGAGTGCCTGCAGCAGCTTTTTCATGGAAATATTCCGGGCCCTGGAGGCGAGCAGTCATCCGGTGATCATCATACCCGGAGCCAGCTTCGGGGCCATTGTGTCGCTGCTCACGTTCATGTACTCCGGAGAGGTGAACGTGTATGAGGAGCAGATACCCATGCTCCTCAATCTGGCCGAGACGCTGGGCATCAAGGGATTGGCGGATGTCCAGAACAACAATGTGAGTGTGGTCCTTGTAAATAGATTCCCAAATCCCGATTATAACATTTACTTCACCCTCCGGCAGCTACCCAAGACAACGAAGAGTGGACCCCACTCCTATATGGAGCCACCGAACGACAAGTCCTCGGAGTTCGAGCATCGTGGCACACCATCGCCGGTACCTACCCCCACACACACGCCCACGCCCACCACCACTCCGAGTCTGTCGCTCCCGCTCCCGCTACCACAGCATCCCAGTCCCGCTCTAAGCACTCCGCTGCTGGCCAACAAACTGGGATCGGTGGGGGCAGCGGCAGCAGCCCCTATGATCGCCACCTCCCCGCTAGAGAACCTGTTCAAGTCGCTGCAGTTCTACCCGAGCCTGCTGCCGCAGCCACTCAACTTCTCGCAGACGGCGCTGAACAAGACCACGGAGCTTCTGGCCAAGTACCAGCAGCAGTGCCAGCTATACCAGAGCGGAATGCAGGAGGAGGACGACTGTTTCGGAGCCAAGCGACTGAAGGGCGACAGTCCGCCGAAAGATGTCAAGCGGCTGGACAAGATGGGGAAGAGTCTCAAGAACTCCGCCTGCAACAGCAACAAAAGCCCCACCGAGTGTTCGGTCCCCAATCCCATTGTGGCTACCTCGCCCATTACCCTGGCGCCCCCGGCCATGGCGCACTTTTCGCCCCAGTTGCCGGTGGTCAAGTGCTCTTCCGCAGGCTATTCAAATCCTCTAACACCCAACCAGATGTACACCACCAAGCCTCCGCTCTACAGTTGTGCTGTCACGCCTACCGCCGCCCAGCAGGCGGCCCAAATGCACCACACCCAGGCAGTGGCCTCTACGCCCTACATCTCGGCAGAGGATCACGCCAAGCTTCAGCTCCACATCGAGCAGTATCAGCGGGAGGCAGCAGCAGCAGCTGCAGCCGGGGGCATGGCTCTGGTCAGTGCCAAATCTGAACCGAATCTGCTCTCCCTGAGCGCCGACCGCGAGAAGCAGTTGGCCTCCGCTCCCATCAAGCCGCCGTCCAACTCCAAGCTCTATGCCACCTGCTTCATCTGCCACAAGCAGCTTAGCAACCAATACAATCTGCGCGTGCACCTCGAGACCCATCAGAATGTGCGGTAAGTAATACTAAGACATGAGTAAAAGAGCATGGGAGCAATGAACTGAGTGCTTGTAGGAGGGGGCAGAATTGTGGATGTAGGAGGAATCCCACGATTTACGAATGAAAGGTTCTCTGTGAGAGCCGAAACGAGAGCCGTGGGAGAGTCAGCCGGTGATTGGTCTACTAGAGTCGTAACAGCAAGCCGTTACACTGATCGGTAACAGACTGTTAACATGTTAACATGCGGAACCCTGCTGTTGCCCTAACAGAGATGCCGCCCTGAATAATTAGAACATTTTTTGCTGTTCGTTTAGCTTGTAAGGGAATGATTTTGAGAACACTGTGGAAGGAATATACATATGTAGCAATGTAATCCCATTCCCAAACATTGGAAGGGCATCCAATTTTCTGAGCTTTAAATGGTACAGATTTTAACATTCTGGAGACTAGACTCTAGACATTCTGGCCAGTAGGGAACATAGTTTCGTCGAACCGGGGCACTTGCAGTTTCTATTGCAACTGTTTTTGAAGTCAGGGATTGATCGAATTTAGACTATCCTTCAGATTTCTGTTTAGTAACCTGTGACCATTATTCATTCATCTCTCCCCAGGTATGCCTGCAATGTCTGCTCTCACGTGTCCCGCAGCAAGGATGCCCTGCGCAAGCACGTCAGCTATCGCCATCCTGGGGCGCCTTCGCCTTGCGAGAACGAAGCGCGACGTAAGCGAGTCTCCAAGCTGTCAACTGGCACGGCCACGCCCACAGCCATGCCCACGCCCAGTCACACGATGACCAGTGGCGATATGGTGGGGGGGACCGGACAGAGCTCAACGGGATGCCAGGGCGAGACGGTGCCCAGTCCGTACCTTTTTCTACCCAATCAGTTTCAGATGGCGGCCGCTGCAGCAGCCGTCGCGGAGTCCTCCTCGAGTGTCGGACCCGCCCTGGATTTGGCTCACGAGGCGCCGCCTGACATCAAAAGCGAGCGGGAGCCAGCGGCGGCGAGCAATGGAGAAGCGGCTGGCGGCGAAACGAGTGCGGCGGCGGCCACTTAGTGGTGGCTGGATGTTTTCTAATTTCAAATGTTGACTGGCTGAGAGGCCGGAGCACAGATGCACACACACAAACACACATACACTGGAAACACCCACACACCCACGTGCATATACATACATACATATGGAACTTTTTATCCCCCACCAACAAAAACAAAACCAACGTCTTAGACCCGGCTGTGATACTTAGCGCAATTCGTTTTTCGTCTTCTATACACACTCACACACACACACACACACATACATACACTATTAATTTATTTATTATCATAATTTATTTTTTAGGACAAATTTATATTTGGTTTCGTTTCGTTGAGCTTTCAGCAGCAGACTGCCACCAGCGAGGCTCTCAAATCACAAATTTCACATTACCTTTCATATTTGCTCTCTCTTACGCTCGCACGAACACTCTCACTCTCACACCTACACATTCTAGTAAATTAAGTAAAGTTTTTTTTATAAATATTGTAATTATACACCAAAACACACACACCACACACACACACACACTTGCACACAAAAAGACAAGGCAAAGGACCTACTAAACCAAAATGAATAAAATGAAAGAATAAATTTATAAGAAGCCACAAGAAGATGGATGTGTGTGTTTATAGGCTTATAGGATATACATATGTAGCTGATGTAGCTCCCATCCCAGGATACAGAGAAGAGTACAACGGGTTATACAAAAACTAGTATACTTCATTTCATAATACAATAATTTATGTACGCTGGCGTACTTTACATAATTTATCCTTGTGTTTCTTTTAATTGTAATACAAGATGCATGAAAGGAAGTTGTTCGTAAAAAAAAACATTCTAAAGTCGCTGAACTGGCGGGGTTGGCAAAAACAGATCTTTATCAATGATATGATGATTAGCAAAAACACTTTTGGACTTAAATTTAAAGACGACACGACATATGGAGGGGAGACTAATTGTAGGGGACATAAATAGCTGTTGCACTGAAATGAAATCAAGCCAAGGGGGGCACTCCCTCAGGATAAGTATAAAAATATGATTGGCTCTGTCACCGTTCAGAGGGCGATCTAAATAGTTTCCACGTGCCACACTTTCGTGTTGCAGTCCTGACCAGTTGAGATCACAGTATTGTTGTCCAGCCACACCAATCGAGTGATCTGCGACTGCGGATGGGCATCTGACAGAAGGAGGAATATATAGAATTATAAGTATCCACACAAATGTATGAATGATAAAGAATACTCACTCTTGATGATGGTGTGCTTGGCTGGGTTGGTCACAGACCAAATGATGATTGTGGTGTCCAGGGAGCCACTGGCCACCAGCAGCGAATTGGGCGACCAGGCCACCGTATTGACACGAGCACTATGGAAGCCCCATTCCTTGTTGTGAGCAGGCTGAAGGAAATAATACCCAAAAATGTACCTTCAGTACATGAAGAAACACCTCAGTCCGCCAGTTTATCCTTACCTTGTATTCCTCAACCGAGTAGAGCACCACCTTGCGATGGGCATCGCAGGCCACCAAATACTTCAGATCCGGTGAATAGGACACATCTGTGACTGCGCCCAGGTGGTCCAGCTCAGCCTTCAACTCCAGGGCACCGTCCTTCAAGCTGTAAATGCGCAACTTCTGATCGTCGCCTCCCACAGCCACATCGGAGGTTTCAGAATTGACGGCAATAGAGCTGGCCTCGTATTTGATGGGCAACGAGAAGATCTTCTTCTGGTCCTGCACCAGGGTCAGCTCCTTAACGCAAGCCAGGGCAATGATGTTCTCGCTGCGCAAGATGGCCAGTCCGCGTGGCTGGCAGTTGAGCTTGACCACGTAGTCCGTGTAGGAGTTGCCCTCCACACTGAACTGTCGCAGGCTGTCGTCGATGCCGCAAGTGTAGACGAAGTCTCCCCAAGCGGCGATGCCGTTGATCTGGTTGCCGTGTCCGGTGCCCGTGATGCGATCGTTGACGCCGCTGCCCGAGTTCCAGTTGGTCACGACGCCGTCGTGGCTGCCCGTGTAAATGGTGCTGCGGTCGTCGCTCAGACCCAAAACAGTAATGGGTTTGTTGTGGCCCTTGACCACTCGCAGAGGCTTGCTGGGATCCTCCACGTTGAGGTAGGTGATTACACCGGACAGCGACACAGTTATCAGGTTGTCTCCCTGCCACAGGCAGCTCACCTGCTGATCGTCCACAGTCGCGCCCATCACAAACTCGCTGATCAGTTCGCGGGACTCCACCTGCCAGAGGCGACACGTCTTGTCGCCGGAGCAGGTTAGAAGCTGCGTGCCGTCCGGCTTCCAGGCCAATGCGTACACTCCGCCCTTGTGGGCGGGCGATCCGAATTCGCCCACCAGCTCAGAGCTGGTGCCATCGTAGATAAAGACTTTGCCGTCGAAGCCGGCCGAGGCGAAGAATTTGCCATCGGGCGAGTAGCGAACGGCCTGGACGAAGCGAGAGTGGTCCTGCTTCGTCATCTTGAACTTGAACGGTGGTCCCTCGAACACGGCTACCGTGTTGTCTTCGCTGCCTGTGAAGCACAGAGATGCACATTAGTAGGTACGATTCCTCTTTGGTGTTCTCTTTTACCTACCAGTTACGATGCGGAAAGGCCTGGCCGGCCTGAAGTCTGCCGAATTAATGGACTTGGACTGGCCACTGATCTCACCCACCGACGTTCCTGTCTCCGACATGAAGACATGACCAAAACGTTCGCGTCCCTCGCCCACGGCCACAATGCGTTGGTTGTCAGGCGACCAGCTGATGTCCTTGATGGGTCCTGCTATTGGCTGGAACTCGTTCTTCAGCAAGTGCTCCTTGTTGACCGTGTCCCAAATGCGTATCTTGCCCGAGGCATCTGGAGTGGGTAATAAGGGGGGTTTTTGAGTATGCCAAACCGAACCGAAAGAGAAAAAAAATAGCAAAGATAAGATAAAGAAACCCAGCCAATGGGCTAAATGTGGTTATGGTAATGATGGGGTATAGGAGAAACCAGCGCTCATGGTGTGACGTGACTCATGGCTGGTCTTTATACGGCTTCTGCATGCTTCACTGCGCGCCGCTTCTGCAGCGGAGATTCCAAGCCAAGTGTGAAGTTGCATGGTGGTGCTGGTGATGGTGCACTTACCGCCAGATGCAATGTAGAAGCCGCTGGGCGAGTACTTGGCCACGTTCACTGCACACGAGTGTTCCGTGTAGACGTCGGCGATGGCTGGGTTCTACATATATCGAGAATACAGAGCACATAGGAAAATCACTTTTACAATAATTTTGTTGGGACAGCAAAACCGAGTTCCCAATTAGTAAGCGACCCGAACATCATCATCATAATGACGATGCGTGGGCGGCACAAACAAGAACATTTCTCTGACTGTCTCTCCGTCCCGTCTGTGTGGATTGTGCGAGAGTGTGGATGAGTTTTGCCGGCCTGTGGAATAGGCTGGGATGGGTGTACGGCGTATATTCTATAAAAATAAATATAGAACAGCTGCCAGCAGCAGAAAAGCACAAACACAGCCTCACACAAACACAGATGCAGGAGAGGAATAAGACCAGAAACTGCAGCTGTCCAAAAATAAAACATTCCGCATGGAAAATGCCATAGATTATGATGGCAGGCAGGAGTACGAATATGCTGCGTAAATATCAACTTACCTCGATATTCCTGATGATCACCGAATTTCCATTGGCGTAGAGGAAGTTCTTGCCCTTGGGATCGGCCCCCAAGACAATGGGCTGGCCGCGTTGGGTGCGCGGCAGCGTTGCATAGATATTTTCTGCAATTTCACGAACCATAAACTTTACCAAGGATCATAAAAGCGAACACAAAGCACAGACACAAAATATATTTTCGAGATGGAGGAAAAACAGGGTGCGGCCTTACGCCGGCCGGCGGCGGAGTTGTTGTTTGTTCTTTTGCAAGGCATAGAGGGGGAGATAGACGCCGCTGTTGTTTTCGTCCCCCTTCTCCTATTAATCAGCACTCGTCGACAAGAACAGCTCCTGACCATTTATGGGCATAATCATGGCGCTTCCGGCGATTGCTTTCTGCTTTTACCGTTTTTGCTGGTTGACTCATTCCGCTGCGGTCGCACTCAGCTAGTGAAATTTTTAAGCACCTAATGCGCTGAAACAAAAGGCAGGCTAACTCACTGTTTTCATAGGCTGGTGGTTGAGGTTGAGCCATTGCGGGTATATAACTTTGTGCTTAAGTTTAATTGGTAGACGTAGACTTTATTCAAAAAATGGATGGGAATCAGAGATAAATGAAAACAACGACAGTGTGACCGGCAGTGTGACCGCGGAATTATCCAAAATTCCAAAAATTACGGTCTCTTTATAATAATATACCGTACAAATACGAATAAAAATCATATTCCTTGATTTTTATATTCTGTTTAATATTACTAACTGAATAAGATAATGAGCCCTGAACAAATAATTTTAACTGCTGGATGAAGCAATTTTTTACAAGACTAATTAACTTAAAAAGCTCCTCTTATTGGATTCGGTCCAAAATAAGGATTTAACAAGGAAGGTCAACAAATGATAAATTAAAACAACGACAGTGTGACTTTGCAATTATGATTTTTCGTTGAAATATACCGTCTGACCATAAAAAATATACTGACTCATGTTCAAATATACCGTAAAAATGCTGATGAAAAAAAGTCGTTTTATTCAATCTAGCCAACAAATTTTCTTTCTGTAATTCCCTAGAAAAAAATTGTTTCTGCAAGCATTTAGCAAATGAGTACTCAGTTCATTAAAAATGGAAAGAAATCAATATATAGAGTCTGTAGCGGTAAGCTTCATCACAGCTTCGATGTAAAAATATAGCGAAAAGTACATATTAAATCTTAAATGGTCACCCTGGTCCTCGGTTGATCCAACTTAACCCACTTAAGCCCACTCTATTTAATCAAACAAACAATGTGAGTCAAACCTCGATTTCTGTATGTAAGTTCTTCTTGTAGATCCATCTTTTTTATACATCTATATATCTGTATGTATCTTTTCAAAAAAGACATCACGTGAACTGCGCAAACTTTATTAGAGTTTCAGAATATTCGTAAAGTGTATTGCAGTACCCACTGGTCTACAATGGGTTAATCGTTCGCTATTCATCACATATATATTTTGACAACAAATATGTTGCAACGTTTCCAAACGCAAGCAAAAGTGGAGAATCCTCGCTATGGGCAGCTGATAATTGGCCCTCCTGGCTCCGGCAAGTCAACGTACTGTAATGAGGCCTACAAGTTCTACCGCGAGCTGGGCCGGCAGGTTGGCGTCGTCAATCTGGATCCAGCCAATGACAACATGTCCTACGAGCCGGTCATCAATGTCATGGAGCTAATAACTGTCGAGGATTGCATGGAGCACCTGCAGCTGGGGCCCAACGGAGCCCTGATGCACTGCGCCGAGTACCTGGAGCAGCACATTGAGGATTGGCTGCTGCCAGCACTGCGCAAACTCAGCGCCACCCACAACTACTTTCTGTTCGACTGCCCCGGACAGATAGAGCTGTACACGCATCACAATGCTATGGCGCGGGTGTTCGAGCGTCTGGAGCGGGAGCGTTACAGCCTGGTCACAGTGAATCTCATCGACTCGCACTACTGCTCGGAGCCGGCCAAGTTCATTGCCACCTTGCTGATGGCACTCAACACCATGATGCGAATGAGCCTGCCGCATGTGAATGTCCTGTCCAAGGCGGATCTGCTGCGGAAACACGAATCGAAGCTGCACTTCAATGTGGACTACTACACGGACGTGCTGGATTTGAAGTATCTGCTGGAGAAGCTGGACGACGACCCCACCATGCGCAAGTACCAGAAACTCAACGAAGCCATCTGCTCCATGGTGGAGGACTATGCCCTGGTCTCCTTTCAGCTGCTGGACGCCTTCAGCACGGACAGCATGCTGCGACTACGCAATCACATCGATAAGGCCAACGGCTATGTTTACAAGGCTGGAGAGGAGCAGACTGTCAACTCCTTGCTGGCCTGCGCCGTCGGTGCCGAGTCTGAGGCTATGCGCCAGCAGCACGACGTTCAACCATATCTGGAGTAGCATTCGCACCATCAAATCTTTCCACTACACGTAGATAACAATAGCATACACCTCCAATGGGCTGTGATAATCCTTGTCTGAAAAGCAAGGCGAGCACTACAAAATTTAAATAAACGACAATTTCACTTTAATTTTGTTATTGGCTCGCTGGAATATCTACTGTTCCTTATTAGATTGCCAAAATATTGGGCACTCGCAAATTAGCCGCCTATCTTAATCATGTATAGTTCAAATTCAATCATATTCTCACTTTCCCTATTCATATGCTCATCATTGTGTTTGAACTTAAATGATTCAGAGAGTGAAATATAAGAGAAAAAACTACATTATGTTTTTGATGGTCACAATATTTATTTCGCATGGCGCGCCACCTAGCGTCTTTTTGCTGCAAAGGCGCCTCCTGGCGCAGCAGATGACAGAATTGTGCCGCGGCGCCTAGCGTCTGTTTTCGGCAAATCGGTTACATTATATTCTGGTGATGGCAATTTTTCGATAGAAAAAGTCGATAATTATATATTGTAAAATCGAATTCGAACGATTCGCTCCTCGTTCCAAAGGACAATGGTATAGAAAATGCATAACTAGCCGAACGTTCCCAAGGTACTGGATGTTTCAATTGATTTGGCATGGGGCTCCGTCTGATTTATTATGGGGCTGTTTTATGGCCAATAGTAAAGTATCAGCTACAGCTACAGCTTGGACTGCTGCACGATAGAAGTAACGGGCAAATATTGAGCAGCTAAGAAATCAAATATACGATGAAAATGCCGGCAAACTACGGGTTGTTGTTTAATCTCTTCTCGTACAACTATTAAAGTTCACTGGTAGTTTTTCGTAATAGTAGATACGTATTCCATTCATATTTTTTGCTTGCCTGATAAATAGAATGGCGACGTAATACGAGAATTCCAGTCTCTGGACTGGGGGTATAGTTATGACATAGGGCAACAGGAAGTGGGATTATCAGCCAGGCATTGGCCTCGGCCTCGGCCTCTGCCTAAACTTGGCATAATTTCGGATACATTCGCGATACTCTTTAAAGCAGTCCCAGAGTCGATAAGATGAAGAAAAGTGAATTTGAATTTTTTGCGCATTTCGGATAGAGTGGCGTGTTGACCCCACAAATCCCAAGCTCTTTGATAAGCCACCCATCAAAATGGAGATTGGGGTGGGCACTGGGCCTATAAAAGGCGCTCCCCAGGCACTGGCATCATCAGTCGCGATCGCAGAGTTGCCCGGTAGCCGTCAAGTTTCGTGGAAATCTGCCAAAGTGAATATTGTCGACTGAATCAGTGTTTAAGTGAGAAATAGTCCCCGTGTCCTGGAAACAATGGATTACCAGTGTTAAGAGTGTGACAGTTCCCCAGCTACGAACTGAATAGTCCTGCCAGAATGGCAAAGAAGGTGATTTTTTTGTCCGTGTGGCTGCTCCTGTTCAGCCATGTGTGGGCCGAGGAAGGAGACCTAGTGATGAGCGATGAGGATGACGAGGATATAAAGTGAGTGAACGATCAGTTACGATCCACAAGAACTGTGAACCAATTGAGAAAATGCCAGAAAGCTTTCCAATTATGAATCCTTTGGAGAGTCCTTTCTGGCTACAGCTGCAGCTGGAATGTGCTCGAGTGCTTGACCCATAAATCCATTTAAAAAAAACATTATTTTTCAATGCCAAATAAATTTAAAAAATAAGTCGCATTAAAATTGCGCCAAGCGTTAATGGTTATCTTGAATATTCGCAAAATTAGCCCCCTCGTCCAGGCCCTACCGGATGCCGTCGATAACGAAGTCGGGCGCGACGAGCGCCACATAAGCTTCTCGCTCCGGAATGCACCCGCAGTGAGGTAACGATAAATCGGAAGGAAGCTAGATAAATGCCCCCAAGTTCAGAGCTAATTATATAACAATTATAGCACTCGGTACAGTTATGCCGGATCTGGTGGAGGAGGGGCAGTCGGAGGTGCAGGATACGGCGGCGGCATCAAGACCTCGGCCAGCGCCGCAGGTTACGGGTAAGTGGAAACCACAATTCGCTCTTTGAATGTCCGTTAATATGCACTATTCCTGCAGAGGGGCTTTGGTGAACAAATTATTTGGAGTCTTTGGCAAGGGGTGAGTACATAGGTGGATCTGGACCTACATTAATGATCCTGATCCGTGATCTCTTACCATCAAAACTGCACACAGAAACCAAGGGAACTTTTACGGCCAGGGCGGACAGTCTCTGGCTGCCTTCGGAAAGTGTTCCGGCCTGGAGCTGCCACCGAACGTGCAATCCGAGTGCCACAATGGTCGCTGTAAGGTCTCTTGTCCAGCTGGATATAGCTTCGGCCAGGACATCCAAGTCCTTGAGATGTTTTGCAGCAACGATGGCTGGATCATAGGCAACTCCATTTTCTCGGTGGTGCCACCCTGCCAGGCCCAGTGCCAGCCACCCTGTCAAAACAATGGCATCTGCCTCTCAGCGGGCGTCTGTCAGTGTCCGGAGAACTATTACGGACCTGCATGCCAGCAGAAGAAGTCCGTGTGCGCTTCGTTTCCCAAGGCTCCAAAGAACTCGAAGGTCTCCTGCATGAACAAGTGAGTTTCGATGGGATTTTGGAGGAATGGATGGCTAGATTCTCATCCTCTTTTCAGTGTTTGCCATGCGGAGTGCATGCGGGGATTCCAGTTCCCCGATGGCAGTGCAATAACCAACATTGAATGCCGCAATGGCCAGTGGATACACACAAAGACCGGACTGTCGAAGCCCCCCGACTGTGGCCGTAAGTAAATCCTAGAGTCCTTATGATTATCTCTCTGATTCTGATTCTGATTCTTCTTTATTCAGCCACTTGTGACCCAGCCTGCGCGAATGGCGGCCAGTGCATCAGCTTCAATGTTTGCCAGTGCTCCAAGATGTACCGCGGCGCCCATTGTCAATATAGTAAGGTTTTCCGTTTCAACGAATCCTTTCAATCTCTGAATCCTTCGCTTCGCTTCACTTAGACATCGCCAGCTGCAATGTGACCAACACCAACTTCAATGGCAACTACAAATGTGCCTATGAGATGGAGGAGGCTCGGTGCACCTTCAACTGCCCCCAGGTGCCCGGACTGAAAGTCCAAGGACGCCTGGACATTGAGTACAAGTGCAACTATCAGCGCGGACAGTATCTGCCCTCACCGCTCCCAAAGTGCATATTCCGTGAGTATACCCAAATGAGTTTGTTTATTCCAACTGAGTAAAGTAGAGCCGCGGCCCTTGCGGCTATCTGATATGTGGGTGTTTTCTGAACGGGCTTACGTTATCCACAGCTCCTGGCTACACCATCCGCTCTAGCACATCCACGCAGAAGGTGACACAGCAGGCAGGACGCGTCTATCATGGCGGTTTTAGCGGTGAGATGGCCTATGAGATCCGCACAGAGCGGGAGAAGCTGCTAGCCCTCCTGGCCAAGTACCGGGATCTGGAGCGAAGAAGCGTATGTTGAACGTTGACTTGCATTAGCATTCGTTGATATTGTGATATCTGCAGGAATGGTGGTCATCGGAGGAGACTGTGGTGACCCCAGGCAGTTATGCCTTGTACCAGAGCAGCGAGCTGGATGTGGTTATTGACAAGACACCGCGACCCGCTCTCTGCACCACTTGGGGCGGCATTAATATGAAAACCTTTGATGGCCTGGTGTTCAAGTGAGTTCATTTTTAGCAGAAGATGACTCCGGATAATAAGCATTGCTTACCTGCAGGGCTCCCCTGTCCTGCTCGCACACCCTGATTACGGACAAAGTGTCGGGAACCTTTGACATCATTCTGAAGGCATGTCCCTATGGCTCCGGCTATGGTTGTGCCCACACCTTGAAGGTTCTCTGGCAGTCCGTGCTCTACACCTTCGAGAATTTGAGTAAGAATCCTGTCATTGGTGGATAAACCATTCAATATATCGATATCTGCCTTAGATGGAACCATTCAGCTGTCCACGCCCATCAAGAAGCTGCCCATGTCCGTCCAAGTGATGGGCATGAAGGTGATGCCCGTTGCACAGCATGTGCAGATCGATCTCGAGTCGGTTGGCCTAAAACTTGACTGGGACCACCATCAGTATGTCTCCGTGCAGGCCGGACCCCAGTTGTGGGGCAAAGTGGGTGGCCTGTGCGGGTCCCTCGATGGCGATCCCAACACCGACTTTGTCTCCCGGACGGGCAAGAAACTGGAGACTGTCAAGGCATTCGCCGATGCCTGGCGCGTCCAGGACCACAGTGAGATGTGCCTCGTGGAGAACAGCGCCGAGTTGGACTTTGGCATGGAGTCCTGCGAACAGAGCAGGCTGCAGAAGGCAGTGTCCGTTTGTGAGCGTCTCCTGGCCAACGAAAAGCTAGGCGACTGCATCAAACCCTTCAACTACGAGGCGCTGATACGCACCTGCATGGCGGACTACTGCAACTGCGCCAATCGGGAGCATCCGGAGAGCTGCAATTGCGATGCCATTGCCATGCTGGCCAAGGAGTGCGCCTTCAAGGGCATCAAGCTGGCCCATGGCTGGCGCAATCTGGAGATTTGTCGTAAGTGTGGAACATGGATATAATTTGGAACAGTCCCTCACATCTACAACTGCAATTTCAGCCATCAGCTGCGGCTTTGGACGCGTCTACCAAGCCTGCGGACCCAATGTGGAGCCCACCTGCGACTCGGATGTGGCCCTGTCGCCTACCAGAGACACCTGCAACGAGGGCTGCTTCTGTCCGGAGGGCACGGTGCAGTACAAGGACGCGTGCATCACCCGGGAGCTGTGTCCGTGCACGCTGCGCGGCAAGGAGTTCAAGCCGGAGTCGACGGTGAAGAAGAACTGCAACACCTGCACCTGCAAGAACGGCCAGTGGCGGTGCACAGACGACAAGTGCGGTGCGCGGTGTGGGGCCATCGGGGATCCCCATTACCAGACCTTTGATGGGAAGCGCTACGACTTCATGGGCAAGTGCTCGTACCATTTGCTGAAGACGCCGAACATGTCGGTGGAAGCGGAGAACGTGGCCTGCTCGGGCGCCGTCTCGGAGGCCATGAACTTTGCCGCACCCGATGATCCGTCCTGCACCAAGTCGGTGACCATTCGCTTCGTCCTGCGGGATGGCACGCCTTCGGTCATCAAACTGGACCAGGGGCTGACCACCGTTATCAATGACAAGCCCATTGCCAAGCTTCCGAAGATGCTGGGACTGGGCGAGGTACTGATCCGTCGGGCCAGTTCCACTTTCCTCACTGTGGAGTTCGTAGATGGCATTCGCGTCTGGTGGGACGGCGTGTCGCGCGTATACATCGATGCCCCACCCAGCTGGCGTGGCCAGACACAGGGCCTGTGCGGCACCTTCAACTCCAACACGCAGGACGATTTCCTGACGCCCGAGGGCGATGTGGAGACCGCCGTGGAGCCGTTTGCAGACAAGTGGCGCACTAAGGACACATGCCAGTTCAAGGCAGAGACCCACCAGGGCCCGCATCCCTGCACGCTTAATCCGGAGCGGAAGGCCCAGGCGGAGAAGCACTGCGACTGGATACTCCAGGACATCTTCCAGGACTGCCACTTCATGGTGGAACCGGAGCAGTTCTACGAGGACTGCCTGTACGACACCTGCGCCTGTAAGGACGAGCTGTCCAAGTGCTTCTGCCCCATCTTGTCCGCCTACGGAACGGAGTGCATGCGGCAGGGCGTAAAGACGGGATGGCGAATGACGGTCAAGGAGTGTGGTAAGTCCCGAACAAACCTCCGAAAGGAAGGCCAGAACTGAAAACATCCCATGCCCCCAGCTGTGAAGTGCCCGATGGGTCAGATCTTCGACGAGTGCGGCGATGGATGTGCCCTGACCTGCGACGATCTGCCCAGCAAGGGAAGCTGCAACCGGGAGTGCGTCGAGGGCTGCCGCTGTCCGCACGGGGAGTACATTAACGAGCAGGGCGAGTGCGTGCCCAAGCAGAAGTGCCACTGCAGCTTCGATGGCATGACCTTCCGGCCGGGCTACAAAGAGGTGCGCCCCGGCGAGAAGTTCCTCGATCTGTGCACCTGCCAGGACGGTGTCTGGGACTGTCAGGATGCCGAGCCGGGCGACAAGGACAAGTATCCGCCATCGTCCGAGCTGCGATCCAAATGCACCAAGCAACCGTTCGCCGAGTTCACAAAGTGCGCCCCCAAGGAGCCGAAGACCTGCAAGAACATGGACAAGTATGTGGCGGACTCCACGGAGTGTCTTCCCGGCTGTGCCTGCATGGAGGGGTATGTGTATGACACCTCACGCCTGGCCTGCGTGCTGCCCACCAACTGCTCGTGCCACCACGCCGGCAAGAGCTACGACGACGGCGAGAAGATCAAGGAGGATTGCAACCTGTGCGTGTGCCAGGCTGGCAACTGGAAGTGCTCGGACAACGGCTGCGAGTCCACCTGCAGCGTGTGGGGTGATTCGCACTTCTCCACCTTCGATGGCCACGATTTTGACTTCCAGGGTGCCTGCGACTATGTCCTCGCCAAGGGCGTCTTCGAGAATGGCGATGGCTTCAGCATAACCATACAGAATGTCCTCTGTGGCACTATGGGTGTGACGTGCTCCAAGTCCTTGGAGATTTCCCTGACTGGCCATGCCCAGGAGTCGTTGGTTCTCAGTGCCGACTCCGCTTACAGCACTGATCCGAACAAGACACCCATCAAGAGTGAGTAAAGTATCCCAAGGCTGCAGGTCTCTTAACTAGTGCCCTTCTATCCAGAGCTCCGGGACAGCGTCAACTCAAAGGGACACAACGCCTTCCACATCTACAAGGCGGGCGTATTCGTGGTCGTAGAGGTGATTCCCCTCAAGCTGCAGGTCAAGTGGGACGAGGGTACTCGGGTTTATGTGAAGTTGGGCAACGAGTGGCGCCACAAGGTCAGCGGATTGTGTGGCAACTACAATGGCAACGGACTGGACGACATGCAGACCCCTTCCTTGGGTCTAGAGACCAGCCCCATGCTCTTCGGACATTCCTGGAAGCTGCAGCCGCACTGCTCGGCCCCCGTGGCGCCGATCGACGCCTGCAAGGCGCATCCGGAGCGCGAAACCTGGGCCCAGCTCAAGTGCGGGGCTCTGAAGTCGGAGCTGTTCGAGCAGTGCCACTCGGAGGTGCCTCTGGAGCGGTACTGGAAACGCTGCATCTTCGATACGTGCGCCTGCGACCAGGGAGGCGACTGCGAGTGTCTGTGCACGGCAATCGCTGCCTACGCGGATGCCTGTGCCCAGAAGGGCATCAATATACGCTGGCGGTCCCAGCACTTCTGCCGTGAGTAGAGGCTTGAGATCCATTTCATCCGTGGTGGATAACCCTTCATACGGAACTCTTTCAGCCATGCAATGCGATCCCCACTGCTCGGACTACAAGTCCTGCACTCCGGCCTGCGCTGTGGAGACATGTGACAACTTCCTGGACCAGGGCATCGCGGAGCGCATGTGCAACAGGGAGAACTGTCTCGAGGGGTGCCACATCAAGCCCTGCGACGATGGCTTCATCTACTTGAACGACACCTACCGCGAGTGTGTGCCCAAGGCCGAGTGCAAGCCAGTGTGCATGGTGCGGAATGGAAAGACCTACTACGAGGGCGACATCACCTACACGGACTCCTGCGCCACCTGTCGCTGCTCCAAGCGCAAGGAGATCTGCAGCGGCGTCAAGTGCAACCAGCCCACGTCCACCACGCCCGCCCATTCTGCTCCTCTCGTGGAGGGGACCACCGAGGCAGTGCCTCTGGCCACACAGAATCAAACTAAGTGCGTCAAGGGCTGGACGAGATGGTGCGACAAGGACAAGGACACCTCCGACAAGAGTGTGCGGCTGAACGACGAGGAGAAGGTTCCGCGCTACGACCGCCTGGAGAACGTCTACGGCACCTGCCTGAAACAGTACATGACCAAGGTCGAGTGCCGGGTCAAGGAGACACACGAGGCGCCCGAGCAGATGGATGAGAACGTGGTCTGTAACCTGGAGGAAGGCCTGCGGTGCACTGGCAAGTGCCACGACTACGAGCTGCGTGCCTTCTGCCAGTGCGAACAGGAGCCACTTCCGCCCGCCCCCAAGCCCACAGAGCGTCCTCAAATAGGGCTGGCTTGCGATGCTGGCGTGGTGGAGTACAAGGACTTCCCCGGCGACTGCCACAAGTTCCTGCACTGCCAGCCCAAGGGAGTAGAGGGCGGCTGGATCTATGTGGAGCAGACCTGTGGCGAGTACATGATGTTCAATCCCACCATGTTCATCTGCGACCACATCGCCACTGTCCAAGAACTGAAGCCCAGCTGCGGCAAGAAGCCCAAGCCGGAGCCGGAGTTGGAGCCCATTAAACAGTGTCCCGAGGGCAAGGCCTGGACGGACTGTGCCAATCAGTGCGAGCACACCTGCCACTATTATGGTAGCATCCTGCGGAAGCGCGGTCTCTGCCAGCCAGGTGAACACTGCAAGCCTGGGTGCGTGGACAAGCTACGGCCTGACTGCCGCATGCTGGGCAAGTACTGGCGGGATGAGGACACCTGTGTTCATGCCGACGAGTGCCCCTGCATGGACAAGGCCGAGCAATATGTCCAGCCCCACAAGCCCGTCTTCGGAGAGTTCGAAGTGTGCCAGTGCATCGACAATGCCTTTACCTGTGTTCCCAATAAGCCGGATCCTATTCCGGAGCCACCTAAGGGTGAGTTTTACGACATTTCGGAACCTTTCCAGGGAGTAACTTGGGATATTCTTGTACTTTCAGAGGGCGTAGCAGAGGTTCCACCAGTGGTGCCCATTTTCCCCGTAACCCTTACCCCACCCCTGCACTGCGCTTCAGATCGGTAGGACCAAAACTTCTACTCCATTTTTTAGTTGTGCTGAACGTCCTCTCCATTTCAGGCTCATTCCGAAGATCGAGAATGGCCCTCACTCGGTGCCCGATGGCATCTTCAATGCCAGCTCCCAGCTGGCCCCCGAACACAGTCCGAGCAATGCTCGTCTCACCAAGAATGATCCCCGGGGCAGCTGGTCACCCAACATCAACGATCAGATGCAGTATCTCGAGCTGAATTTCGGCCGCCCAGAACCCTTCTACGGAGTGGTCATGGCGGGCAGTCCTGACTTTGACAACTATGTGACGCTCTTCAAGGTGATGTCCCTCTTCCAATCTCCATTCTGAACAATTTCTGACCCATTGTACTCACAGATCCTTCACAGCCACGACGGCATAGCCTATCACTATCTGGTGGATGAGACAGAAAAGCCGCAGATGTTCAACGGCCCCCTGGATTCCCGAGCGCCTGTTCAGACCCTCTTCAAGATCCCCATTGAAGCGAGCTCGTTGCGCATCTATCCCCTGAAATGGCATGGTTCTATTGCCATGCGTGTGGAGCTGCTGATTTGCGGTGATAAGGAGGAGCCTAAGACCACTATTTCCATTCCACCAACCAGCACGGAGCATCCAGCGCATTTGCAGGAAATGGAATGCATCGATCAGATGGGCGTGGATGATGGCAAAATGTATGCAGACCAGGTGCAATCGAGCAGTGTCTGGCAGCTGCCCAAGCCGGCCAAGAAGCCGGCACTGTTGGACCTACTGAAGCTATCGACGCCTCTGTCCTGGCGCCCCCTGTCGAACACCCCCAACGAATTCGTGGAGTTTGATTTCCTGGAACCTCGAAATATCTCCGGTTTTGTGACCAAGGGCGGCCCCGATGGCTGGGTAACCGGCTACAAGGTGCTCTTCTCCAAGAAGAAGCCCACCTGGAATACGGTGCTCTCCCCAAACGGACAGCCGCGCATCTTTGAGGCCAACGTGGACGGGGAGTCCGAGCGCAGACATCACTTCAAGAAGCCCATACTCACACAGTTCCTCAAGGTGGTGCCGGCCAAGTGGGAGAGGAATATCAACATGCGCATCGAGCCCCTGGGATGCTTCAAGCCCTATCGTAAGCAGCAACTCGAAGTCTGCCTCTTTTTGTGCCGTTCTAAGGCTCTCTCTTTACTTTCAGCTGAGATCCAGCGTCAAGTGCCTGTCGACAATAGTGCCCCCACCAAGTGCAACATCTGCGATGGCATAGCAGGTCCCCCGTCCAGCTCCAGCGACTGCCCCTGCCAGAGCCAGCCGGCTCTCTTCTGGGATGGCAACAGTTGCGTGCAGCACAATCTATGCCCCTGCGTGGAGAACTATGTCAGCTACCCGATCGGCAGCAAGTTCGAGAACTCCGCGTGCGAGGAGTGTGTCTGTGTCCTCGGGGGGCACAAGAACTGCAAGCCCAAGAAGTGTCCGCCCTGTCAGGATGCCAAGCTGCGACCAGTGACCACTAGCGATTGCTTCTGCAAGTGCGAGCCCTGCCCCAAGCAGCAGAGATTGTGTCCCTCCAGTGGAGATTGTATCCCAGAGGTGCTCTGGTGCAATGGTGTCCAGGATTGTGCGGATGATGAGGACTCCAGCTGCAGAGATTCGTTCACTGTTGAGCCCGACATCAAGCGGGAGAAGAATGAGAGTAAGTGGATCTCAAGATGGCCAAGCAAAAGCTGGCAAAATATCTACATATCTATCTCGCATTATCCTTTCAGCTGAGATCATTACCTGTCCAAAGCCCGTCTGTCCGCCGCAAATGAATATCAAGATCATCGAGAAGAAGGCGCGCAAGATGTCAAAGATGTTTAGTTTCTCCAAGCAGGTGTCGATTGTGGACGACGGCGTGACCGTCACCAAGACGAAGTTCATATCCTCCAAGCAGGAAATCCTGTCGATGCCCACCCAAGAGTTGGACTTCCAGCTGGAGGAGCAGTGCGACGAGTTCACCTGTGTGCCCATACCCAGCAAGCTGGTGGACAAGAACGAGACCATCTCCTGCACGGAGCCCAAGTGCCCGGAAAAGTATGACGTGGAGCTGGACATGAGCACGGCGAAGGCGGGCGACTGCCTCAAGTACACCTGCGTCCTCAGGCCCAACAAAGACGATGTCTGCGAGATCAGCGGCAAGAGCTTCACCACCTTCGATGGAACCCTCTTCAAGTACGGGCCATGCAGCCACATTCTGGCCAGGGACATACACAACGGAAGCTGGTCCATATCGGGTAGGATTTGATCAATTACAAATCACTAATAATTTACCACTTTTAAACATGCATCCATCCACATTTCCATCCGTACAGTTCATCAGCAGTGCACTGACGAGACGCGGAAGGTCTGCCACAAGGTGATCACCATTCAGGACATCCAAGCCGGCAATGAGCTGATCCTGCTGCCCCACTTGAAGCTGAAGTTCAATGGCTTCGAGTTCACAGTGCAGCAGCTTGTCAACTCGCCCATCTGCAAGGCATCCTTTGTGGTGTCGCAGCCGGGCAAGACCCTCCTGGCTGTGTCGACCAAGTACGGCTTCTGGGTTCAGCTCGATGACATTGGCATCGTCAAGGTGGGCATCTCCTCCAAGTTCATACGCACTGTCGATGGTCTGTGCGGCTATTACAATGGCAATCCCCGGGATGACAAGCGTTCGCCTGACGGACAGATCATCGCCAACACGGAGAAGTTCGGCGACAGCTGGTACGACAAGCGAGTGCCCAAGGCTCAGTGCGGGGATCTGAAGTGCTCCAGGGAGATGCAGGCCAAGGCGCTGCAGCTGTGCAATATCATTCAGTGAGTACTATGGTTGAGCCTGCTCCATATCGTATATCGTATATCGTATATCCGTACCGTATCGATCCGCATCTCCACAGCCATCCCACCTTTGCCCGCTGTCACAAGGCCGTGAACTACAAGCAGTTCTTGAACAACTATTGCCTCGAGGCCGCCTGCGACTGCATGATGGCCAACAACGGGGACCCAGCCGCCTGCAAGTGCAACATTCTGGAGAGCTTCGTCAAGAAGTGCCTCAGTGTGAACCCGCTGGTTCAACTGCGCACTTGGAGGGCGGTGGCTCAGTGCGAGATCAGCTGTCCGGCGCCTCTGGTGCACACGGACTGCTACAAGCGACGCTGCGAACCGTCGTGCGACAACATCCATGGTGACGACTGCCCCGTGCTGCCCGACACCTGCTTCCCGGGCTGCTACTGTCCGGAGGGCACCGTCAGGAAGGGACCCAACTGCGTGCCCATCTCTGAGTGCAAGGACTGTGTGTGCAATGCCATGGGAGCCTCCAACTACATGACCTACGATCGCAAGAGCTTCAGCTTCAACGGCAACTGCACCTATCTGCTGTCCCGCGATGTGGTCCTGCCCGGAGTCCACACATTCCAGGTGTATGTCAGCATGGACGATTGCAAGAAGCTGGGACAGAGCAGTCCCGTGAATGGAGGCAGCTGCGCCAAGTCGCTGCACATTCTCAACGGCGATCATGTCATCCATGTCCAGCGGGTGCCACTGAAGCCGAAGTCCCTCCAGGTCCTGGTCGATGGCTTCGAGGTGAAGCGGATGCCTTACAAGGACAGCTGGATATCCCTGCGCCAGGTGGTGGGCAAGGAGCTGGTGCTCTCTCTGCCCGAGTCCCATGTGGAACTAACGGCCTCGTTCGAGGATTTGATCTTCTCTTTGGGCGTGCCCAGCATCAAGTACGGCAGCAAGATGGAGGGCCTCTGCGGGGACTGCAATGGAAACGCGGCCAACGATCTGCAGCCCAATCCAGCCAAGAAGAAGCCGGGAGTGGATGTCATCCAGAGCTGGCAGGCCGACGAGCCCAAGCTGGGACTGACCGACGCCCAGGAATGCCTCAGCGAGGATGTGCCCAAGGAGCAGTGCATCCCGCTGCCGCCGGAGAAGGACCCCTGCATGCAGTTCTACAACGCAGAGCTGTTCGGCAAGTGTCCGCTGGTCGTGGATCCCATTGCATACGTCTCCGCCTGCCAGCAGGATATCTGCAAGCCGGGCAACACCCAACAAGGAGTCTGTGTGGCTCTGGCTGCGTATGCCAAGGAGTGCAACCAGCACGGAATCTGCACCACGTGGCGCAGGCCCCAGCTGTGTCCCTATGAGTGTCCCAGCGACATGGTGTACGAGCCCTGCGGCTGTGCCAAGACCTGCGACACCATCAAGGCCATGTCTGAGTACGATGCTGTGAGTCTGAAGAGTCAGACTGTCATCCAGACGGTGAAGAGCGATGAGATGTGCATCAGCTCGGAGCGATTCGAGGGTTGCTTCTGCCCACCCGGTCAGGTGATGGACGCCGGCAAGTGTGTGCCTGAGATAGCCTGCTCAAAGTGCGACGACGGGGTGCACCTGCCGGGAGAAAAGTGGCCGAAGGACAAGTGCACCGACTGCCAGTGTGATGAGAACGGCAAGACCTCGTGTGTGCAGAAGAAGTGCCAGGTGGAGGAGAACATCTGTGCCGAGGACTACAAGCCGCAGGTAATTGTTACCACCGGGGAGTGCTGCCCCAGATATCGATGTGTCCCAGAGCCCAAGGATCCTGCCAAGCTGTGTCTGGCGCCCATGATGCCCGTCTGCGGTCCGGGACAGTTTAAGAAGCAGAAGAACGACGTCAATGGCTGTCCTCAATACATTTGCGGTGAGTTGGGATCGCTTCAGTCGGATTGGCCATGCCTGCCCAGAGTTTCCATGAACCACATTTATCTCCCGTAGAATGCAAGCCGAAGGAAGAGTGTGAAGTGCTGAAGCCGCCGAGGGAGCTGCTGCCTGGCGAGAAGCTAGTCAAGATCGAGGAAGGCTGCTGTCCCACACAGAAGATCGTCTGCCAGCCAGAGCTGTGTCCCAAGCCTCCCATTAGTTGTCCAGAGCGATTCTACGAAGTGAAGACCACAAAGGAAGTCGATGCCTGCTGTTCCACCCACTCCTGTGGTAAGTAGATAGCCGTCATGGGAAGATTACACATTCAATACCGATTCATACTCACCTGCTAGTGCCACCGAAGAACCTGTGCATTGTCCAGTACGAGCTGGACGACGCCTCGAAGTTCACCAAGCAGGTGGGCGAGAAGTGGACTCATGCCAAGGATGTGTGCAAGCGCGAGACCTGTTCCTATGGCCCCGATGGCAATGCCCAGGTGCTGAGCACTCTGGAGAAGTGCTCGACGGACTGTGCTCCAGGCTTCAGCTATCAGAGCCTGGACAGGAGCAAGTGCTGTGGCAAGTGCATCCAATCCTCCTGTGTGTTCGAGCAGAAGTTGTACGGAGTCAATGATATGTGGAGGTCCGCGGACAACTGCACGCTCTACAGCTGCCTGAAGAAGGATAACCAGCTGATGGTCACCTCCTCGCAGGAGATCTGTCCGGATGTCAAGAGTTGTCTGTCCCATCTTCTGTACCAGGATGGCTGCTGTAAGCGCTGCAAGTCGGAGCCGTTGGTGGAAGATAAATGTGAGTAGACACACACGCAGACACGCATCCTGTCCGCGGGATTAATATTGAAGCAATTTCCCTGATTTGTAGCCACTTGTTTGCCTGTGTCCCTGGCCGAGTCGCAGACCAAGGAAATCCTCAAGTTCCCCAAACCCGGTCACGGCGTCTGTGTCAATGCCGAACCCATTAAGGGCTTCACCGACTGCCAGGGCGCTTGCTCGTCCGGATCCAAGTACAACACCATCACCGACATGCACGAGAAGTTCTGCACCTGCTGCAGCATCAAGTCCTACCAACCGATCTCAGTGAAAATGGTCTGCCAAGACGGTCACACGTACAGCCAAAGGGTAAGTTTCTACATTGATTAGTATGCCTGGAAATCACTGTCATCACTTTCATCACTTTTCCTTTCCTTTCCAGCACGAGGTGCCGGCCAACTGTGGCTGCTCGCCCTGCTCCGAGCTCTCGGACCCACCGATCGATGTGCGAATGCAGCCGGACGCGCAGTATCCGCTGCTGAAGCTGCTCGGAAATCATCAGCACAACTAAATGAGCAAGTTGCATAAGTTTAAGTTAGTTAAGTGAATTGAGCATTTAAAATACAAAAAATTGCATAAAAAACGTTACGTTTCATTACAATTCCCGAGTCCCGGGAGTGGAAGGGTTTTCGCACTCACTGGGGTTCAGAAGGAATCCTAAATTGCATCCAAACGTAGTCCACCTCCGACTTGCATATGTCTTACCATATTCTGTGTAAGCCATAACGATGAAAAAGGTAATGAGAAGCAAGCTGGCAGCCACTGAGAGAGAGAAAGTACCCAATCGATATGCAATTTTCCTTAATACAATATACAGTGGGAGGTAGCAGGGCTGCCGGCAGATGCCGCTTAAAAATCTAAAATGCAAAATTCGTTTATTTGCGCAAGAGCCGTTAAAATGTACTACCAATACTTATGGACGGAACAGAACCGGAAGGCCACTGGACTCGGCCATGCTGCAAAAAGTCAAATGTAGCAATTTCTTGCAGGCTTCAATTTCAATTGACTGCATACACAGAATGAGACTGAGACTCAGACAGGGGCAAGGGGGAGACTGACGAAGAAATTGTTGTACATATTCGGATGTGCCCTTCTATTTGGGGCTCTATTTGGTACATACATATGTATGTGGATCTCACATACAAAAATTATAGAGAAATACGCTACGTGAAGTCAATAAATAAAACAGTTGTGTACTTCGAGCCAGGAATAAAAAGGGAGCAGAGAAAGCAGCAGCTTTCGTCTCACTGAGAGAAAATCTAGCTTCAAAATAACTGAGAACGGGTACATGGTTCTTAGTTGCAGTCTGCCGATCCCGAATCAATAGACTATTCCTAATATATATTCTGTCTGGAATAATACAGGGTTTTTAAGTATAGTTAAGATTATTCGCTGCTGAATTAGTTTGAACATAAATCATAAACTTGGTGAGGATCGTGCCATGTTCGTTTATAATGGTTAGTGTAGATTTGGTAATCTTCCGATGTTTTGGAACTTTTTTTCCAGTGTAAAAGCCAGAGAAGATGGCTGAGAGCGAACACGTTCGATTTAATACGACTGCGCTTAGGGGCGGGTGAAAGGTGGTACGGTACCGCTCCTGCTCCGGGGCTGGACTTATGCCAAGCGACGCTTTTAGTCTTCGTCGCCAGCAACAGCTGCTTCGCTAGCCACCCCACCCCCTGCGGATGAGGCTCCTGCAACTGCAACAGCAACAGCTGCGCTTACAAAATGCTCTTGCGTAAAGTCATTGCGGCATCTGGTCTGCATGCCAGTTCTGCCATGCTTGGTTGGAAAAGGGGTTTAAGACTCTACCCTGATGGTTTCTGGGAGGCAATTGGATATCCGCGATACTACAGCTCAAGCTGCTAATCTTATTTTAGTTGATGTATTTACTAGAGCGGGCTTTCAAGGATCGCCGAATGGATGGCATGGGATGTGTCCAACCTTTTTGTTTGGTCTTCCTTTAGATCGCTCTTGCCGGCCTTTTACCCCGAAAGGGCCTTAAGCTCTTCCTCCTTCTCCGTCTGCTGCATAGATTGTTGCATTGACTGTCGTGGTGGTCGCCCTCTTGGTATTGGTATCCCCTCTTGTGGCACCCGTTTCTTGTGCCCCTGACATGTCACCATGGCTCAGACTTTTGGCAGCTTTTTCTTGGGTCTATAATAACATAATATCCTGCGAGAGGATACGCTGTCGCTAAGCTTTAAGGACAGAGCTCCCTCATAATATATCATGACATTGTTTTTGCCACTACTTGGGGGGCGCACATGTGTAAAAAACAATTTGTGCGGTATTGTGGTCGGAGCAAAAAGCGACCAGCCCCAGCCCCAGGTCCTGGGGCAGGAAGGATAATGGCTTTGGCGGCTGCTTCCAAATTGTTGCTCGCACTTGGAAGGTAGCCAACGAACAAAGACCACTGCTGTTCCTGCTACTCCTGCTGCTCCTGCTGCTCCTGTTGTTGCAAGCCGCTTGCGGCAAGGACATGGCTAGGAAGTCGCGTGCATGTTTATCATTTCACTGATGAGGCACTGGGGAATAAAATCCTGCGTGCACCGAGTTCTTTTATCATTTAATGAGCTGTAATCGCTCTTAATTACCCCAAAGAGTGAGTTCTTACGGCATACACATGCATGCATATACAATGAGGTGGGCCCCAGCTGCACTGCAGCACATCCTCCTCGTTCTTTTTGGTGTGAGACGAGCGCCCATAATGGCTTTATCCGTGTGTCTGCCCTTCTTTTTGCCTTCGTCAAAGGATGCTCATGGATGTGCATCCTTGCAGGATGCGCTACGTGCCTGGCCTAACAAAACACCAACTTTTTCCTTATAATCAAAGTGTTGTTGGCTTTGTCAAAAGCATAGACTCAATGGAAAACTTGCAATTTAATAATGCTAATTGATAATTCGAAATTTCCCTGCTGCACCCTCTGGCTTCTGTGGCATCTGTGAGATGATATATCGACTAGCAGAGGGGCCCTTTCTTTGGCCCTGGCTTTTGAATCTGGCATCTGGAATCCTCTGTGGAGACGGAAGTAGTTCTCCGTGCCTCACGCTTCAGAGGATGCCATCTGTATGCCATTCAAATTTCTCCAATTCCTGTGTTTCTTCCTGAAGCCCTGCACCAAGCTACGTTCAAGCTCTGTGCTCCGTTCATTGTGGGCGCAAACAAATTTTTATTTCTGCCACATGGCAACATTTCTGTAAGGATAAGACGTATTTTTGCCAAAGTATGCGACGGTGAAGATGTGGTGCCCTCAAGGGCCTTTAGGCGAGAAGCAATTCCATGCATGGTTAGCAGCTCAGACTTTCCGACGGTTCCGACGACTCCCAAGGTCCTCCTGGTGGCAATCCAATCGGCGGGTAATATTGCGGCAACTTAACACTGCTCAGCTTTTTGATCATTACAAGTTCAATTTCCAATAAATGTGGCAAAGTCTAAATGTTAGTTTTTTAATAGAATAGAATATTATACATAATATGCTGCCGTCTTATGCTGATCAAAACTGAAATCGGCTTGCCGAGGCATTACAATCAATTATGCATTAGCTTAAACCGTCACATAGGCAAGAACATATGTACATATATGTATGTACATGTATGTATGTACACGACAAATCATCCCGTGAACACACACGAACGAAGGCCTGAACGGAGGGCTGGATCCCTTGTGGGCCGACTGTGTGCCATCTGGGTCTGGGGTCTGGGGTCTGGGTCTGGGGGCTTTCAAGTGAATTCAATTGAATCCCAAGTGGTCTATGCAATTAGTTGTAATTGATTTCTGAGATAATTTATTTCGTGGCTTTTTGTCGCCAACTCCATCCTCTATCTCTATCTGAGGGACACAACGTGCAAGTTTGGCAAACTCAATTCAATCCTGATTGCAGCAGTAGTACATATTTCAATGTCTCTGCTGCTCAGATGAATTAGATTCGATTTAACACTTTAAGCCTGATTCGATTTGAGGCAATTTGCAAGTATGGCTACAGATCCCCGGCTTGTAATCAATTTCCCATGGTTGTGCCTCAATTTCCCCGCAAAGGTGATAGGAAAATCATTCCTCGTCAGCATCTCTTCTGTTTTATTCTGACTTATTTACGAGAAATCCATTCCCCCTCCACTTGCCACACAATTGCCTCTGGTCTGGTCTTGGTTCCAGTGTTTTCCTGCTCTCGCTGCCAAATAATTCAGGGCTGCACTTTGATGGCTGCTGCATGATGCATTCGGCACTCATCTTTGACCTGCGACCACACTCCTTGCTCCCTGCTCCCTGCTCCTTGCAAGTACAAATGGAGAGCAGGAGACAGAGCCCCATTCTCGCCCATTCTCTGTTCTGACTGCGGTGCCTCATTGCTAATTCCACGACATCGGGAAATCATCAAACCCTCACACTTATAAATCGGGGACAGCTGCAGCTGCAGTGGGCGTGGCTGATCCCTTGCACTTTGTTGGCATTTCTGCGCCACTCCAAGACACTTGACTGCCTGCTTTGGTGGCACCATCACCACTACCAGTAGATGCAGAGCAGAGCCCTGGCCGAGGAGCTGTTTGGGGCTGCAATTTATTTACGAGGCTGCTTTGTTTATGAATATTTCGGTTGCTCGTTACCTCTTGCCTTCCCTCCGATTCCTTTCGCTCTGTGGGCTTTCGCTTTATATTGTTTTTGGTTGGGTTCGTGGAACTATTGATTGTTAGCTATGAGCATTACACATTTCTTTTCCTGTATTTGTCATTGTCGGGTATCCAAATTACTCCAATTATTAAGAACAGACTGATCTGTTGTAGGATCTAAAATAAGCCATTGAATACGGTGAAACCTTCATGGGGAGCATTGTCCTGCTGAAGAGTCAAATTATCAGAATGGAACTCTTCTGAAGAAAGCATAAGTTCGATATATGTTTCAGTATCCCTCCACTAGGGTAAAATGCAGCCATGGTTCCGTTTGTAGAAATTTCACCGGCTGGCTCGCATATTTCTCTAACTGATATTTCATGTCGGTTTATTTAAAGTGCACTTCCATTGTTCCTTTTTATTAGCAAGCGGACTTGAAGTAGACCGTGTTTATGAAGGGGCTTTAGTGGAATAAGCTCGTGATTCTGGCAGACAGATAAGAGGCAACGGAGTCTTCATTCCGTTGTTTCTTAATCCTCCTCCGGGGCTCTCCGTAAATAAACACGGGAGTCATATTTACCAAATGTTTACATTGTTATTTACACACTTAGCCGTCCCATGCTCAGGCTTAGCCCGAAGGAAGAATACGGGACACAGCCCCAAGGAAGTACTCCGAAAGTATTTAACTCTTATTTCGTTCATCAGATATGCGATTGATGCGCGTTTTACATAACAGATGGTGGGGATGCCTCTTGCCGCTGGGGAGGGACTCGTGGTCGCAATTGTAGCTGCAGTCTGAGTCAGAGCCAGAGCCAAAGCCGGGCTGGTCGCGAAATTGACTCATATGCAGAGGGAGGCCACTCCGGCTGTCCGCCCATTCCTGAGCCCAGTCTGAACGGGTCTTTGTGGGGTAATATTTAGGCAGTTTTAAGGCAGGAGCGTCCACAAACCATAAATAATTTAAAACTGCTGAGACGTGCAAAAAGTGACCGAGCAAAGTCCCGGAGCAGGCCCGGAACTCGGGACTGGCTGAGGGGCAGTCGGACTGTGCAGCAGCCAGAGTTTCAGAGTTGAGCAGCGCGAGTTGTTGGAGTTGCTGGAGTGGAGCATGCAAAAGCCCCATTACGGCTAATAGGCCCGAAAGGAGCGAACAAACCGAAGGGCAGGAGACAGCTTCGGGGCAGAATCAGCGGCAGTGACAGTGACAGCAGCAGTGGATGATAAGGGGGGCTGGGGGGGTGTTAGAGTGCAACGTTACCCCCACCTTTTTTGTGTCACAAGACGCTTGTGGTGGCCCGAACAAGTGGGATGCAGTTTTGGGGCTTTGCCTTACTTTTCGCGAACTGCCCTCAAATATTCCGGGCCGTAATTTCTGCCCGTGTCTGCGGTGCCACCAGCACTTTGCAATGCCTCAGTGTTCCGCTTGACTACTAATTGTGGCCATACCCGTATTTTTAGGTGCGAGTGCGAGTCTGAGGCTGAGCCTCTCACTCACAACCTGCATTCAGCATGTTCGTCCACTGACACGCCCACTGATACGCTCTGCCTGAAATCCTTGCACTGTCCCATGTCCCATGTCCCATGCGTGTGAATAGTTTGTTGGCTTTCGGCCAGATAATATTTTTGCCTGCTCGACTAAACGGAGGAGGTCGACGCTGGCCACAGTCGACTGGCCACCAGTCCCAGCCGCAGACCGCTGCTCTCCTCGTGGCTGCTGCCCAGTTAATGCGCTCTGGCAGGTCTGCATTGTGTAATAATCCTCTTTCTGGGGGCTTCCTTCACTTCCCACATGGTCTGTTATTTGCTTTCTTGTTTGGCGGAGTCTTCTTTGAGTTGGCGGACAAGGATCAGACACTTTCCCGGAAAAACACAGGCTCCACCACATGTTCGGGGCGCTATCTTCTCAGTGACACTCCCGGCCACTGATATAGTGACACCCGCTGTCATTTGACACTGCCTGATAGTACGAGTAGTCATAGTATTGTGGCAAGCAGGCAGCCCCTCTTCCCCTCCCCCGTCTGCTGATAGTGTGATAATCATTTTATGCATTTTTCATTCTTGTCATTTGCAGCCGTCCTGTTGGCGGTTTGTTCTTGTTGTTGCTGTTCATTTGCATCAGGTCTCCTAGTGCGACATGTGGCAGCCTCACTTTTCTGTCAGATGTGGCCCAACCAGACACCGAACCAGCTTTACAACTGTTTTTGTGGCAATCTGCCCTATGATGGCAGTAGAAATACAAACAACTCAACATATAGAACGGTATATGAAGTATATTAATTGTAGTACATTAATTGTATTTGTGTACATATTTATATAATATTTATGAATTACAGAAACAACCGACTTTTTGTGAAATGTGCAGGATGTACACGGATGTGGGCCAGTAGAGTACTTGTGCAGTTTTGCACATACTTTAGTGCTTCATAGATAATGTCTAGTCAATGTTAGTATATGTTTTAGGTCGTTAGTCGTTAGGTTGTTGCCCTCACAGCCGAACCGCAAGCCGCAGGCCGAGCCGCCAGCCTCCTTCTTGATTTGTGGCGCATCCAAACTCTCGCGTCGATGTCGTCCTTCATCTCTTCACCGCCGTTCTCGAATAATTATCCCTGATCTTATGTTAGGGATGGAATACGTGTTCAAGGGGTTCATAGAGTCGTGACTCTTTAAGGAATATTAAAGTAGTTCCCAGCCAGCTACTCGCTAGAGAAAACATCATTTATTTCACAAGGTAACGCCTTTTGGCCACCTACCTTTCACTGCATTTTGGCGCGAACATACGTGAGTATAAGTGTGTAGTGTGTATATGTGTGGCTATGTGTGTCTATGTGTTGCAAGCCACACCGGAAGTAAGGAAGCCAGCGGAAAATGTCCGCCTTGCTCTTTTCTGTGTCGTCGCAAACTTTTCGCTTTCGTTTTGGTGTTGTGCTTTCGCGAGCGATAACTCTCACTCTCTACATCTCTCCCGCTTTCGCCCTGTCCCGTCGCACTCTACGTATACGCAATGAAAAATTATTTACATTTTGAGCGGGAATGAGAATACGCGCTGGCTGGACGGCTGGCATTTTGTCCTTTGTAATCCTTTGCCGGCAACTTTTCTTCTTTCCATGTGAAATCTGCATCCATCCGCTTCTGCGTTTCGTTCCTTTTCTATGGTGGCTTTTAGTTATGTTAATGCCATGAAGGAGACGAGAAGGAGACATCGAAAGCAAGGAAAATAAAGTCATAAAAAGTGAAAGCAGAGCAGAAATAGGAAGCTGTGGGGTGGGGGGAGGGTACAAAGGTAATAAAAAAGTGGCCGACATTTTTCGACTGACATTTTCCGGTTAATGGCAGAAACAGCGGAAAGAAGCAGACCTTGTTGTTTATTAGCGACTTTCCTAGAAACTCTGCCCCTGCCTCACATTTGCTGGTGTGTGTGTGTGTCGTTGCTTATAGCCGAACAGACCATGTGAGCCATTCTCGTCACGTCCAACATGCTTACCACTAGTACGTCTCACCCCACCAACTCTTCCTTGTCTCCTGCTCTGCCTCTGCCTCTTCGCTTCTGTTTATCTGTTTGTCATTATGTTTGTTATTTGCTTCTTGGTTTTCGCTTACTCAACCCCACACAGGAACACCACCTGAAGGTACAGTTTTGTGTCCGTTATCCATTGCCCATCAATGCTGTTGTGGTGAGAGATCATTAGTACTCGTAATATGGATTGCACCCGCTCACACACTTGCCCAAACACAGAGCCCCATAGAAAACGCAGAAAAGAGAAAGAGGACTTTTCGTTTTGTTCACTAAATTCTCACTCGCTGCTGCCTCAGTGACTTCCACCCACAGTGTCACCCCATTCCCCACATCCCTTGTGCCCCCAAGTGTCGTCTTCGTGTCTCGTGTTTTTGGCAATTGTTCAAAATTGTTTGTTTGCTGCACTTCTGCCTGATGTTGATTCGCTTAGCCCTTTTCCTAGCCAAGGCCAGGGATGCCGTTCGAGGACACTATTCTTTAGAAGGAGCAGGATTAAAAGGTGACTGAAGCTAAGGCTTGCAATTTCAATCAGAGCTCGTCTTAGATGTAGGCGCAATCCGCCTTCGAACCCACTCGATTTACTCTGAAGCTGACTCGCTGCGGCTTCCAGAAGCCCAAGAGGCTTCCTCTGCGTGTTTCCTTTCTCGGGTAGGTGTTAGTGTTAGCCAGCCATCAAAGTGGATAAGTGGGTGGCATGCATCTTTCCCTCTCCCTCTCCCTCTCCCTCGCCTAGTCCCAGTCTCACTGCCACTCCTGGTAAAGCCCCTTCCCCGGCATTCTCTATGTGTATGTCTATCTCGCTCTCGAACAGATGTTGTGTGGCGACTCTGGCTCTGGAGCCGAAGTCGTGTTTTGGCCTGTTCCGAATCCCATTTTGTTCCGCAGCCGTCTGCTTGGGCCCGCTGCCACGGCATCCTGCCGCGTCAGTTGTGCGGCAGTTGCCGTTTTGAACACATTACCCGTGGCACATCCTGCGCGTCGACTCCTACGGATCGTTCCTGTCGTTGCATTCAACCTGTGACCTATGCTTCTCTCCAGAATGACGGAACGAAATGTCAATTCAACTTTAGGAAGAGCTTTCCATATCTCATCATTTTCACGGTGCTTATCTACGAATTGAAAAATCCCAGAAAATGTAATGGAAAAATAATAATTTAAAATAAAATGTAACAACACTATTTCAGCCTTGTTTTTGTTGTCCAAAGAGTGGCTTTTAATTTGGAAGTTTCTTACTTGAAGTGCATAAAGTTTGTGTAAATGGCAAATGATTTTTGTTGATTTAATTAAAATTAAGACACTGTTTGCCGCAAATGGAATATTTAAACGTATCGAGGAGATGTATTAAAATAAATGTATTATGTGGCGATTTGTAGGCCATTTTATTCCCTGTCATAATGGAGCTTTTGTTTAGTTGCGAGGATAGAACTGAGTCATTCCTTAGGAGCGTCCGTAGCTGCAGATGCACTTACAGATGGACGTATGGAAAACCATTGAAGTTCCCATTACCCTCAAAGCGGAAACGGTGTGTCTTTGAGGTTGAACCATCCACAACCTCCTTTGACTTTCATCTGTTGCTCATACGCAATTTATATGCATTTCAATTAAAAAGTATAGACCACTTGGCAAAAAGTTGTTAATATTTTAAGCATTAATTTTCTCCTCTTTTGGCTCGTACTTTTCTTAAGCTTTCTGGCAATAGACTTGACTTTCCCAATCTCTCCCTATAACTTCTTGTACTTGTTCTCCTTGTCCCTGTAATTATTATTTAGATTTCATATCTATGCCAAATTGCATGGAGCGAAAGAGAACAGAATTGCCTTCATCTTTATACATATTTCTCTCAGTCTACGTCTCTGCCTCCGTCTCGTGTTGTGTGGCTTTCGTTCTCTGTTTTTCTCTTTTTTTTGGGTTCTCTTTATTTATCTGGCTTGCTCACTTGTGTGTGTGTGCATTTGCAGCGGAGGCAACCGCACTCTGTAGCTTACATACACATGCAAATAGTCTTGCACACACGTAGAGAGAGACAACAGCTGTAGGACAAGCGGGAAGACAAGAAGTGACAAGTGCACGGATAATCCTGAACGTGCCTGTCGTTTCCTTCGAATCTTACCACCCTCTAGCCCAAAAGAAGGAAAAAACATGAGCCAGATGCACATATAAATTGTGTTCTAGATGTGGGTGGAGAGGCTGGTAGGGTTGTCCCCTCTCCATGTGGCTGTGGAGTGGAATTAGATTGTATCCCATGGCCCTAATCTTTAATCGATTTGCAGTGCCACAAGGTTGCCAGCAGAGCCACAGCCAGGCAACATTTTCATTTCCAAGCTGTTCACGGCAAATGTATGGAAAGTGATGGCTGTTAATCTGTTTTGGAATTTTATTCTGCAATTTTTGTAGCTGCTTTTAGCTGCTGCTTGAAGGGCATGGCATCTCCGATGATGGATGAGTCATTTTTGCATGCCTAGCCGAGAAGCTGGGCGATCACCCTACGCTGTCTCTCGTACACCTGCAGCATGCGACGCCTCCTGCGCTCCTGGCGCTGCCTCCTCAGCAGACGACGACGACGAAGGAAGGCACGTCTGCGCCGCGCTGCCGCCGAGTTCGAGCCCGAAGATCCCGAGGAAGAGGACGACGCCGTGGTCGTGTCCGAGGTGGAAGAGGCAACGGTGGTGGTGGCGGTGGAGGGAGCCACTGTTGTGGTGGCAGTGGACGATGCGACGGTTGTGGAGGCCGAGGCGCTGGTGGTAGCCGCGACTGTGGTACTTGTGCCCGTGGCTGCACCACTCTCCTGGGCCAGCAGGAAGCAGCCGAGGACCGCGAGGAGGAGAACGAATGAGAAGCGCATGGTGGTGTGTGTCTGATCTGGCAATCCGTGGCGGCTTTTATACCAGATCTTGCACGGAAGTACGCCTCCAGTCGGAGAACTTTGTTCAATGTAATCAGCAAACACCATGGTTGACATTCGGAAATGTTTGCTCAGCTTTTCGCTTGACATTGGTTTCGGTACACACAATATCTAGTTCTTTGAGTGGGTTACGAATGGGTTATATCTCAGATTAGTGGTTTGTTTGGGTTGAACCCATTCTGAGCGACTCTAAGTGGGAAATTACTTCAGGCAACATGGATGGATAGATGGATTTTCATGTGTCTTCGCTTACAATTTTTCTTGGCTTGTGCCAATCGATATGGCAACAGACTGATGAGACACTTCATTGGAAAATAGTAAAGTACGATAACATGATCTTTTGTTAGATGATCTTAGAGCCTGCGATTATGCATCTCTTACCGTAGTTTTTCCCTATTCGTATGGGAACCGGACCATCGATGGGTCTCGTACACTACAAGATATGAAATGGCCAAACGTGCTCCATGTAAAGTGTTTTTCTGCCTTCTCTTAGGCGAATACTCAACCGAATCCCTTATATCAGTGAGTCCCAGAGTTGAATATTGCATATAAAGAAGACTGCATGGGAATACATTTTCAAAATACTCGTATATTCAATATTGCTTTCATATTTCAGTGGTGCTTAAAGATAGGTGTTTCAACAGTGGATGTTGTGTTTCGGGACTGACTTTCCGCTTAGCCCTGGAGCTGGTTGATCAGACGGCGCTGGGCCTGGAGCCGGTTGCGGAGCCTCTGGGTCTGGCGCTGCCTCTGGCGCTCACGGCGCTGGCGCTGACGAGCCAGGCGACGACGTCTGCGACGCCTGGCCGCTGCCGAGCTCGAGCCTGTAGATCCCGAGGAAGAGGCAACGGTGGTGGTGGCGGTGGAAGAGGCAACGGTGGTGGTGGCGGTGGAGGGAGCCACTGTTGTGGTGGCAGTGGACGATGCGACGGTTGTGGAGGCCGAGGCGCTGGTGGTAGCCGCGACTGTGGTGCTTGTGCCCGTGGCTGCACCACTCTCCTGGGCCAGCAGGAAGCAGCCGAGGACCGCGAGGAGGAGTACGAATGAGAAGCGCATGGTGGTGTGTGTCTGATCTGGCAATCCGCTGCGGCTTTTATACCAGCAATCATCTGCGATTGCTTTGGTAATGCTGTAATCATCAGACATGTAGTTCCACTGTTTTAATATTGGAATTCGGCAATGTTGGCACAGCTTGTCGATCGACATTGGTTTCCTTATATGGCCAAATACTACGCTCTGAATGTTAGCTTAGGTGGAGATCTCAACGAACAGCATTGCAACCGCCGAAATAGTTGAAGAAACATGCTTTGGGAAGAGGAAGAATGCGGCTGGCGATCTGTAAGCATTCTCGCTTCAGCAGAGTCTTTGACTTCGTGGTATTCTTTGGTTCTATTAATTATACATTTGATTGCTGGTGGTGAAGCGTTCCCGATCCCCTAAGGAACTTATATGTATGTGTATTATTGATCAGTATCAACAGCCGAGTCGATTTATCCATGTCTGTCCGTGTGTCCGCCTGTCTTGTTTGACGCTTAGTTCTTAGAGACGACAAAAGACCAGAGCAACCCCATATCAAAATATTAAACGTGTAGTTCAAGATTCCGCCACGCCCTCTTCTGCCCCAAGAAAGGAAAAAAACGATAGCATCCAAAAAATTTGAAGATAATCGAGATACACTACCCATTCCACGCGCTTTACCTTTCGCTATATCGCTCTATCTCACTCTTTCTCATGCAGTGTGCGCCCTCTGGCGGAGGGGAGCCGTACTGACAGGGTATCGAGTAGAAATGTAGAATTCCGTTGCCGCTTCTCTACTTTTTTATAAGGGACTAGCAACAGGTATTCAAATCGTATTCGTATTTATTTCACAATTATTAAGTCTATTGTATTAATATTAAAAGGAGCAGCAATCACTCTTAAATAATCTCCACCAATATTGATCTTTCGTTACAATAATAGTATACCCTTGAGCGGATGGAAATAAAAGATTGTCTCGGCATTGGATGAAACCAAGAGCTTTACCCTCTGTTAATGAGGATGACTTACGGTGACTGCTGTTCCCACATTATTCATATTCTGGACTATTCGTTTGATATCGCAGAACACATTCTTGAGCCTCAACCCCATCGTCTTCATCCTGCCACGCCACGTCTGCCACGTCTGCCCAAAATGGTTCACTTACCTCTCAAGTGGTTCTTTCCTCCCCTCCCATCATTTGCTCCCTTCCAGTCGGCAGTCTTTAATTGAAGAGAAAAGGCATACTAGAAAATATTTATAGAAAATTGTTTATCTGCGCCTGAAATTCATGTGATTTCTCTTAGTTTTCCCCTTTTCCCTGTCTGTCGGGCCGAACTCTTTCTCCTGTTGCGAACAGACTCGAAAAATGTTTTTTGTGTGCGTTTTTTGTAGTGGAGTTTTCGCGCTGTTGTGGTGGAGACGATTGCCCATTGTGGTGGCTGTGGCAAGATTATAATCTTTATGGCCAAAAAAGAACTCAAGCGACAAATAAGCCATGAAAATCACAATAAGCCGCTGGAAAGGAGAAAAAATGGGGAAAAGGAAACTGAATTGGCAATTGTTTTCTATAATTTATTGTGTGATGCATTTTTATGATGGTCATGTTTTTATTTAAAATGAAAATAATTCATTTGCTGCCAGGGAGAGCAAGAGCAAAGAAGTTGCTCTAAAGATTCAAATTTAAGGTTTCTACCAAAATAGACGAAGGTAAGTTCAATTCTGGTAGATGATGTCCTATTTAATGGGTAAAAAGGTGAATTTCTGCTGCCGCATTTCAGGAAATATTCCATTCGATTTAGGGAGAATGATTAAAACGGTCCAAAAGATTAACAAAGAGAAAGAGCAGCTGAAATGGAAATGAAAAAGGCTTTGAGCTGGCTGCACTCCTGCTGGCACAATTCGAGAATAATTAATGTATTACTCATACACAGCATGGGGCGTACATTTATTGAAGATGTTCTGGGCGCAGGATAGCGAATAGCAATCCACCGGAGAGTGCAAGTCAAAGACATAAATCTTCAAACAATAAAGCTCACAAAAGCGAGAACCTGAACTAGCAGGGCTCCCGCCATGATTTATGGCTCTAGGGGTCATCGTAATGCCCTTTAATGCCTTTGGCTCTGGCTGCGACCACCCGTATGAAATGTGATCACACGTCGATGGCACTTCGGTGTCCGGCCCTTTATCTGCGCCTTCTTCGACATTAATTCCCCTCATCGGCGCCAGGGCCAAAGCCAATCTATCTGGTCAAATACTCGTATATATTTTTAGGGACCCAGAGACGAGTGCACGGTTAATTTAATGCATTTTTTGAACCAGTCGACCATGTCTTACAACCTTCTTTTGCTCGTGCAACTTTAGGCCAAACCCTTTTGCTGTCTGTGTTCTCAAAGAAGAGATATGTACAGTGGCGGGCGATCGCATTGGGATGGCCCGTCTTGTTAGGAATGGAGGGGAGGGCGGTAGTCCGGAGAGGAAACTTTTCGACTGAATACTCGTACGTTTGCTGTTGATAACGTTGAGTGACATTTGGTTTGCGTATTCACTTAAGTGGCCAAGACAGCGGCTACCCAGCTCCGACAGGCACCCTGCTTCTGTGGAGCAACAGCTCTCCCCTTCTCGCCCTGAACCCAACAGCGCCTCTGGTGGCGCTTCTGCGTGCTACCCTCCAATAGCCAGCACTGCCAGAGTGTTTGGGGATAGAGCCTATACTTTTGAGTGCACTCTTTTACAGGGTCTTATTCCTTCATTTAATTTCCAATATAATCTAAACATGACTTCAAAAAAAACTAGGAACAAATAGAATTACTTATCCAAAAAAGTGAAACTACCAGGAAAATATATTAGTGGATTTTGTAGGAGGTGTTCCACCAGTCCATCAATCGTGTTCCTAGGCTTTCCTTTGGTTTTTATTCTAACACAATCAATCTATTGAAACTGTTTCTTGATCATTGTTCTTGTTTCTTCTTCCTGTTGGGTTAACATTAACGAGTACCAGAGAGCGTGACAGACATTCGTATAGGGGGGCAGGGTGGGAGAAAGTCCTTTGTGATAATAGAGGTAGTCGTGTTTGCACCACCTGCCACCAATCCCCTCAGCCATAGCCATTAGAATGAGTTCCATGTTTGGGTTCGGGTTTTTGCCGTTGCTGCTGCTGCTGTATTCTGTGTGGAGCTATTGTACTAACTTGACTTTTATTTCATCCTCACAACTGTAGTTGTGGCATTGTAACTGCTGGCATTCAGCAGAGTCGAGGGCTCTGTACATGCCTTAACCTCTCCGTCGCCCAGACCCATTTTAATTGTTGCTTTAGCCGCCGAAACTATGGATTTGTTTTGGGGTGTGGCAAGGCGAGAGGGAGTGGAAAATAGAGAGGGTAAGGGACAGAATTGATCTTCTCCCTTTTACAGTTAACAATGCTAATTATTTTCTGTGGTTGCCCCACAGAAGGCTTCTCCACATTCGATAACAGAACCTGGACGTAACATTTTCAGTTCTAATTTACATTAGCAGAGAGGGAGGCCTGATATGAGAGACCTGACGACGCAGAGAAGATACACACTCCTCGAGTGTGACAGGAAGAGAAACAGTGCCACAGAAGAAGTGAGTGAGAGCTGGGACAATCCTTTGTTGTGTCATTGTACTATTGCGAAATCGAAAGGAGACTCCTTCTGCTCTGCTTGCATTCAGCCAACATCAGTCCGGGGCCCATTGCTAGCCACACTGGGAACCCGCAAATAAGTTTTCTGGGCTCTTTGTGGTAGTACCTGGTTCTTAACGGTATCGGGGATCTGGTTCTAGGTTGATGGGAAAATTGCAAATTACAAAGAGTGTGTCTTGTATTCCGGTCTCTTGCCTTAAATCGCTTCTGGGCAGATAGAAATTTAGAGTATTATAAACTAATAGTTCCGGGAAATAGCCAAGACTGGCCCCGTATTGAATTTCTGGGTCACTCTGCATTTTGAGTTAGATTTGCGATATCATTTTATTCAAGGCCATTATATTTTATTTGTGGCTAAGGTTGGGTGCACGGATAAGCATCTGCAAGTTAAGCCACAATACAATTTAAGGAAAATTGCAATGTGCAATGAGAAAAAAGAGAGAGAGAGTGGGAGAGAGAGAGAGAGATATCAAGAGAGAAGGCAGAGCCTGAGGCCTAAGCAAATTCTGAGCACGAGTTTGAAAAACTTGTGAGCCAACAAATTAATTTGTTTTGCTATCACAATCTCTCTCTCTCTCTCTCTCTCTCTTGCTTTTCATTTCTCCATTTTAGTTTTGACAAAAATATGGATGGTGCAATACATTTCTGATTTGCAGGTAAACGAAAGACTCCTTCGAGTTCCTTTAAGGGTCTTTTCGGTGACAGCTTTAAAGTTGGCCTTCTCCCGCTGCGAGAACCTATTATCATTGCCATTTGAACGCTAAGCCTGTAAAACGCTAGTCCTGACTGGATTTACGTCCTCTATGCTGGCTGGCTGGCTGGCTGGCTGGCTGGCTGGAGGCTTAGGCACTTGAGTTATGTGTGGATATAGGACAAAACCTCGCAGCCGCACACCATTCTGGCTGGCTTCTGGCTTAAGCCCCGTCAGAGGGCAATCCCCGAAACCGAAGCTTACTTTTTTCTTCTTTTTTTGAGTTCAACATTTATTTCAAAGTTATTAGCACATTTTTTCCAATTCCCTCTCTGTGTTCTCTTTTGTTTCCCTCTTTTGTATACCACCTCCCACCCTCACCTTTCAGTGTATCTGTGTTTCCGGTATTTTCATTTCGTATAGAAGCTGCAGCCAGGACTGACGTCCGCGTTTTGAAAATGAGATTCTTGGCACCAATTCAACACTAAATTGATTTTGAACAATGGACCCCGCGACCACCGACCCCCCAGTCACCATGGTGGGAGGAGAGGGCGAGGGGTCTGCCTTCTATTCTGCTATCTTTGGCAATTTTTCTCGCCATGAGCATCGGAGTGATGCTTCCGCTTTTCCCCCTTTTTACATAGAGAAAAATAACAACAGGAGGGAAAGTTCTGTGCGACATCGAATTCGGGATATACTTATACTCTGTCTTACATTGGGATCTTCCATCAGCATGCCCAATATTTTTGTGTAAAGGGGTATTTGGATGCTTAAGTCGAACACGAAGAGTGGCCACCCAGAGTAGTTGGGAGAGCCCTGATAGCCCGATTTCTCTGACAAAGGATCGTCGCCTGCAATTAAAGTTGCAAATAAAAGCCATCAAATTCAATTTCCCAGAGCCATTACCGCCCCCATGCACCCCCCTCCCCCTGCAACCCCCTGCATCTCTCGGATGCATGCAAAATTGTATTTGTGTGCCAAGACGAGCGAGCGAGCGACGCTCGGGCGACACTGGTGGAAGCGCTATCATAATTTTTCCGCTCCTTGCACACACAAAGCCATTTTTAGCCGTTCCTCCTCTCACTCACTCTCTCCGTAGAGAAGCGCTGCCGACATAATCAATAGTTGTGACTTCCTTTAATGGTTTCCCGGTGATTCAGCACTTCCTGTGGCGCCCCAGACCCCCACCCCCACCCCAACCTACTCCGCTATCCACCACCTTAAGCGTCCTGCTTTTCTATTATTTTATTATAGAAATTATTTGCCTGTTTTTTCACTTGTTGGACTTGAACTCTCCCCTGCGTCTCCGACTGTCTTTTGGCTCTTTAGCCTCGTATTCCAGCCGATCCTTAAGAATGGGTGAGTCAGCTTTACATTCTGTACGACCGATTAAAAGCTATTAATTTTTCCGTGTGAAATATATGTATCTTGTTTTTGTTTTCGCCATACCTATCAGGTGGCCGAATCTGGATCATATCGGATCCCTTTTATACCTCTTTCAACTGGGCTTTCTCATTCGCTCATTCGCTCTATCTCACTCTTTCCCATGCGGTGCGCGCCCTCTGGCGGAGAAAAGCCACACTGACCATACAAATGTAGAGTCGCGGAGAGCGTGGAGATAATAACACTCGGTGGATGTCAGCTCAAGCCATTTCTGCTTCCCCGAGACTCCAAGGAAACCTTTAACCCCCTCCTGGCGCTCGGCTTTGCCGCGTCTTAATTAAAGAATTCAATTTAAATGCACATTTTAAATTTTGTCCGCGTCGCCCACGCGGTGTTTGAGCATTGTCTGTGTGGACGGTTAACTATTCTTGGCGGGGAAAGCGGGACTAGCAGCACCTTTTTGGGAGCTATTAGTATTCATGAAAGTTGAAAAGTGTTTCGGCAGCAGCTCCTTCGGGAATCCCCGACAGAAAAGGGGACCCTCGAGGGAAGACATGTGTGCACACATACCACACGTATATTTAAATCAGCACGGGTGAGTTGTTTTGTTTCTGAATAAATAATTTATGACCAACATTTGGTCCTTATTAACGTGGCTGAGCACCGAGTGGGATCTGTAAAAGTTTTAATCGAATTTCATTTAAAGTTTTTACCCAAATGGGTTTCCTACTCCGCCCTTTTTTGTCGAAATTAAATTGTAATTTAAACATTTTATTTATGCGAGTTTCATTCATAAATGAGAGAGGAAAATTTTAAAAACACATTGCTCTGGGGACCATCCCCTCCCTCTGTCCGCGTTACTCGCGTTCCTGTGGGTTTTGCCACAAAAATCAGCCAAAAATTGTTAAGCTTGTGGCCAGAAAAAGTTTATAAACCGGTTGTGGAAAACAGAAAGGATGTGAATACGAATTCTAATGGCAGGGTGCTTGGAAATGGCTAGGACTACAAAAAAAATGTCCTTAACCTTAAACGTTTCCCTGGCATCCTGCCACCCTCTGCTCCCTCGGATGTGCGTACACCACACACATAAAACACTTTGAACCGGACCATGATGGAAGTACAACAACAAATTCTGTGAGTATATAGCAATAGCAAAATAATTATTTGAAATTACAATTGAAAGTTTTTCTGTTCGTGTCGCTTGGTTTGAGTTTTACCCGGCGAACAGCAAAAGGAAATACACCCAGGACACAAAATTTGTGTTGTTCCCCTCTAACCAACCCACAAACTCAAAATTGCATCTCCCATAGGAACCGTAAAGCGCATTGATCTGTAACGTATTTTGTGCATAGCTGGCAAATAACTGTTAACCGATGCGTGCGGTGGCAAAACAAGAGTTCTTCTCTGAGAGCAAGGTATACTTAACAAGGTAGCCGCACTGAGAGAGCCACTACATGTTATTTCAGTGGAGATGCGCTCACAATTGCTGCTGGGCAGACTTAAGAATAAAAAAGAGGGCGAGAGTGCGAGTGCAGCTACCTTGTTGAGTATACCTTGAGTCTCTCTGTGCGAGCATCACTCGTAAGTATCTCTCTCATTGTGCGATGTTCAGTAATAGAGCGTCTCACGAACAGCTGAACGAAAAGCGCTCAACAGTAAACGGAAACGAAAAGACACGAAGACTGCTGCTCAGAGAGAGAGAGAGAGAGAGAGAGGTTGTTCTTGCGAGCAGAGCGTAAGCTAAACAAACGGTGAACAGTTATTTGCGAGCTATGATTTTGTGTGAATATTTGTTCAACACATTACATTATTACTTTGAGATAGGGCATTCCATATGTCGGTGTGTTCACTTCTCTCCGTTTGTCCAAAGCAAATATTGATGGCCATCAATTAATTATGGGACTTTTCGACTGACAACCGCCCTGAAAGGTGAGCGTCCTTTTGCATTGAATTTGGCTTTGTTTCTGTTTTGTTTTCACCGACCTCGTCGCCATAAAATATTCAAAACTTCATTTTCGTCGCATTGAAATTGACATTGTTGAATAAAAACAATTATCATTATTGAATTATCAATTATTGAAGAGTCGCCACAATCAATGGCCATTTGTTGTTTGCCAATATTGGATGTCTGTCTGTTTGCCGCTGGAGTAAATGCTTATGAAATTTCAATTAAAACTACTTTCCGATAGAATTGTGTGGTCGATGATATGGGGGTTTCGGGGATGGAAATCGGAAAATGCATTGATTTATTTGGCATTGAAAGAGTAGAGTAGACTATTATCTGAGGTCTCTGAGCAGAGCTATTATTCAGTGACGTCTGGGGAAGGAGCTATTGATGGGATCATGCTGGGTAAAGGAGGGTGATGGGAGTATTTAGGAGGTGGTAAAAGCGCCAATTTGGTAATTAAGCCGAAAGCCGCAATGTTAAGAAAGTTGTTCGGGGCTGGTACTGGAGATGGGCGGCACTGGCCCATATGCATAATGAGTTAAGCATAAGTAGTACGTGTGTATCTGAGAGAGCAGCCTGGCATTTAATTGAGGTCATGCCCTGGCGGATAACTACAAACTGCACTCAAGCATACGCGAAAAGCAATCAAAGGAGCTCGTTCTAATTGAAAAGCGAAAGCGTTACTAATTTCATTTTCGACTTTAATATCAATGCCAAGTCATGGCCAAAATATCCCTGTGGAGGGGGAGTGGTCGTAAGTGGCTCTTAATATGGTATGATTACCTAATCTATAACAATAAAGAAAGAATCCAATCGTTTCGAACATTTGTTCTTATGCAGCCATAATTCTGTTCATGTTCCGCTTAAAGATTTGCCTCTGGGGTTGGTTTAAGGCTGGACCATGGTGGCATGGCCATGGCGTAGCCATGGTGCAGCGGCATATTTACAAATATAGTAATAATTTTAAAAGCAGCAGACAGGCCTCGGAGAGGGCAGCAGGAGAGCTGGAGCTCCTGGAGAGCCAGCTCCTGGTCCTCTCTGTGCTCGGGTAAAAATCGCAGAAATTCGCTCACATTACAAACACTTGGGACACGGCAATTACACTTAAAAGGCAACTAGCGCCATTAAGCAATGGCGCTCCGGGAGTTGACTTCCACAGCTGCTCATATGGGGAGCGCAGCCCTCGACGGCCAGGATGCGACGGCCAGGATGCGGATGGGGATGTGCTGGGGGTTGGGGGATGGGGAGTGGAGAAATGGAGATGGGAAAGCTCTTTGCCTTTTTGCAAGCTAAAAAACGAAAGACGCCGCCTGGCAACACTTGCAATCCATTAACTATAATGCCGGCCCATTATGTTATGATTAAAAAACAAAAAAAAATGTCTGCCCAGAGAATACGTAAAGAGCGAGGGAGATGAGCCTGATACTGGTCCCAGTTGGGACTGAAGAGAACAGAACTCAAAGGTTCTCCCAGTAATTCCACGACTCTAGATTTCGTTCAGCTGATAGTGGAGTATGGAATGAAACTTTAGTCAAACTCAATTCAACTTCGGGGCTTAAGATACAGATCTTAAAGCAGTAAAGCACTCCAGGCTTAAGCTGCGACTGAGAGCATGGTAAGACCCTTGTACCAGCAGCAAAATTAACTTTCATTCCAGTAAGGGATGTAGTGAAGGGGGAGATTTAATCAGATTCAGAAGCCGAAAAAGGGTGCAGAAAGACTTAACCGCTTACGAGCCACAAACTAATCAATTATTCAGCGAGCAGCGTTTAACATTGAAGGCTTTTTCTACCTGCAACTCCGGGAAAACAGAGTCGGGAAAACAAAAGCCATTAAGCATAACCATTTTCTGTGTTTCAACTCGATGCTTCACTTGAGATGTGGCGGAGGAGCCAGCCCTGCCAATAGACAATAAAAGCCAGCGAAGGGAGCTCCTTGAGGAGCCCTACCCATTGCATTGTGTGAGGTTTAAACACATAATAACTTAATGAATAACTTACAAGGCCTTTCTTCATCTAAGCATTGGTGGCATGGGTCATGGTGGAGGGAACTTCAATTATTTAACTAGACACCTGTGGCATATTAGATAACAACAGCCTTCGTTGTAGTGTTTCTCTCTTTCCCCAATGGCGTTGCATAATTCATGGATGACTAATAAGGCGGCAATTTCGTTGGGCCCTATCATGGCCCTTTCATATTTTTGGCTCTCTTCTCCCTTCGCATGTTTTCATATGCCCTCAGCCAAAGGACCACCGCTTCAGGTCATGTTTTTTGGCCAAATTTTGGTTTGAGTGCCACTTTTAAGGTTTAGTGGCACGCCCTGCAATTTCGCACAGCTCTGGTTACCCTCTTCGATTGCCCTTCTCTCTTGTTTCCTTCGTTCCTACTCTCCACTTTTCGCCTGTTGTGGCTGTCTGACATTTCCCTTCTTTGCTTTCTTTCTTTTATTTTCATAAAGCACAGTTCAGCGGCCATTATCAGTGTACCACAATCGAGTTAGACAATTGCCTCGCCAGCGCCGAGCAGTGTGCTTATACTTTTACAGACACTGTGCCGTTGCCGCATTCTTTTCTCAACAGTTATTGTTGCTACCCCTCTGCCTGGCTGCCAGTTGCAAAGCCAAGCTAAAATGTATACCCATCGAAGTTGGCCCTCGCCGCACAGGAAGGCTTCTTCTGCATCCATTTCTCTTGGCCCTGGTCAGATGCAACAGATTCTGTTCTAGCAAGTCCCACAGAATTATGATTCGCAAGCCCATAACGAAGCCCGCCTCATCGGAATGTTTTGCGAGTGAAAGGGGTCAATAGATTAACACAGAGATGAATCAGCAATTGCCTACTCGTAGATGGAGTAACCTTTGCCATGGCTCTCGAGGCCAACTAATTGCTCTGCCCAGCAGCCAACAATGCTTCGGGATTCCATATAGGGTGGCCCTTTAAGCGATGCCAATTTGAAAGCACTCAACGAGCCAGGTCAGCACTGCTGCCACGGCTCTTAAGTGTTGCACATGTTGCAAACGGTCGGGTCTTACAAAAAGGGCAAAACAAAGCGGATCGCAACTCTAGAATTTAGGAGAATTTCTATGCAAGCGTCTCAACTTTTCTTTGTGTCATAAAAATTGTATTTTAAATGTTAATGTAAAGACGCACATACATAGTTGGGATAGTATTGCCGAGTTTTATTTCTTGATCCCGAGAACAAAAAGCAACTAAAATATAACCATATTTTTATTTTATTCATGCATGTACATAAAAGTAGAATAGAAATAGCATGGGCAATTAATTCTGGAAAGACGATAGGGGATAGAGAAGAAGGCAGTGAAAGCGGAGACTGCGCTCAGTGACTACTGCGGTGATGCAGCAGGGAAGGAATTGCTGTAAATCAAATGCTCGATCGGTCAGCGGCGGGCATCACAAAACGCACCCGGCAAAGAGCGCCAGAGAGCGCCAGCCTCGCCTACTTCATCTTCCACTCCGTTAGGAAGAGAGCGCCGCAATGCAATTTTGTGCGCTCATGGGTGCGCGAGCGAATAGCGGACATGAGGGAGAGGAAAAGCCTCTCTCAAGCGAAGAGAAAATTAAGTGTTAAAATTAAGTGTTTCTCTCTTTGGTGGGTGTGAAAAGTGCATTTGTTGGAATGCTATTTATTTAATTTATTTATAGATGAAACCGATTATCCGCAATGGGAGGTCACAGTGCATATAAAGAGATCCCTGTTGACGATTTATCTGGTCAGATCTGATGTCGAAAGCCCCAACGAAAGTTTCGTTATGTCTGTACTTCTGGTTCCTGTCTAAAATTCATAAGCAAAGAAAAGTTTTTAATGGAACAACAGAAGGGGAAATCAAACTAAAAACAAAAGAGGCGAGGAAACATCTTTATTGAATATTCAAAATTTTGTGTGCATTGTTGCAGCACTTGAAAAACCTTGGAAAAGTGGGATGTAAGCCTTCGCTTTCGCCTTAGACAGATAGATAGATAGGCTGTATGGCTGGCTAGCCTATCCCAGACCTCCACTCCACATTTTCCTTTCCTTTCTTTTGTTCTCGTATTCTCTTTGTGTGCTCTTTGAAAGTGGGGGAGAAGAGGAAGTTTGTGGTCGTTTTTGTGTAGAAATTTATCACATTTTCTTAGCCCCAGCCTGAGACAGAGATGGGTATAGAGTTTTTCTGCTTTCCTGCGTTGCTCCAGAACTTTTTGCCTTTAGTTCAACTTGTCTCTCCATAGTGTTTGTATTTGCTTGGCAAAAACGTCAGGGCAGCTCCTATGAAACTGTTCCAAGAGTGGGAAGTTGAGCTTTTGTTCTTCTGACGCTCCTGCGGAGGACGGAAAGTGGAAAGGGTATCCAGTAGCAAGGCCTGTAGGCTGGATGCAATCGAAAGGTGTGGTGCAGAGGAGCCCGAGAGTGAAGATGCAGGCGGCGTTGGCATCTGCGGCAAATCCGCGAAGTCCATGTCTCCGCTTGGGCCTGCCCAAGAGGAATTCAACGTTTAGAAGGGAAGAACATACATCGATCCGTTCTCGAGCAGGGAGTGACAGCTCGGAGCGAGAGGGGGAGAGTGTGGCTTGGGGCCGGCTACTGCTCTCGCTGCGGACTGAGGGCTTAATTATTATATTTGCAATCAGTTAATTGATTCAAATACTTTAGAAATGTCATTCAGAATAGATTATTTCGTATGTGGAGGAAAAATAATTAATAAATCCTCAAAGCCAGCCACACTCACAGCTCTCAAAGGCAAGCAATGAAGGGATTCGCTTTCTTCTTTGAGGATAAATATGAGCTTGTACAGCAACAATCTCTATAAGTATATTAGACCCGTAATGAGTTTTGTATGTGTTTGTATGACTGCACTCTAAATTTAGTCGGGCTTTGCTGGCAATTAAATCCGCTTGAAAAGCCACAAATTGCCAACAAATTGCCAGTTGCGTTTCCAGTTTCATGGTGGCAGCGAGAAAGACGGAAAATCTGCCTTTCTTTCTGTGTATTCTTGGTTCCCTTTCCCTTTGGGGAATCTCTCCCACATTCCTTCTGGGATTGGCTACGGCGCGGACTTACCTTCCTGTTAATTTCCAAGTGTTTCCTCTTGCTTTTCCCTCCTCACTCCACACATGAATGGGAGAAGCAATTAAGCATAAAGCGCAGAGATAAAGTGCCGAAGGAAAGGCCACGCATAAGCCACAAAAAATGAGAGAAAACCCGCCGCAAAGGAAGGATTAAAAACATGACGGGGATGAATGTGGGATTCCCCCAAAAAAGGTTAGTGCCCCCCCCCCCCAACCATTGGAGAGAAAAATCAAAATCCCCTTTGCAAATAAGGCAAAAGACTTGATTAATGTGAGAAGAGGCTGTCTCTGTCTCCCCTTTGGGGAAGGGGGGAAAACAAAACTCTGACAAATCCATGATGTGTGGTCGAAGGGAGAAAACAGAATATTTTGCACGGGCGCAAGTGCACAAATAAATAAATATTTATTAAAAAACTGCCACACATCAGAGAGCTGCTTATTAACTCTTTTGGAATGATTTTTGCTCTGACAATTCCAGGTCACAGGATGGACTGATCCAAGCACTTAACAGCTTCATAAGACTTGCCGGTCGTCTTCATAATCGAGCTCCTTTCGGTGTTCAACGATTGTGTATAGACTGAATAGGTTTTCAAATGCCAAATTTATGCAAATATCGTCAGAGACGTACAGAGAGCACACGGCATTTTGTGGACACTTTGGCAGGATCCTGGCCACGCACTCACTTCTGCGGGTATTTTTTGCAGTGCAGCGACGAGTTATTGCATTTGCATTTGCATTTTGCCGCGCGGGATGCAGGCTGTTCCGAAGGTCCCTTCACTGTAGGACCCGCTGGCTGGCCTTGTGTGACACACGTCGCTTTTTGTGTTGCCTTCAATCATCAATCAATCAATTTTTTCAGCACTTTTGCAGTTCTGTGACGTTACCTTTGCATACTTATTGGCCCGCTGACGTCACTCGTCCCACGTCTGGCCGGGATCGAGGAGTCACGAGCCAGCTGCCTCGCCCACAGTTTGCCCCGCCAATTTTACCCTTGCCAACCCTTGCGCCTCCTCAAAGCCCACCTCCATGGAGGCATAGTTCATATTGTTCAGTTGCGTTCAAATGCGCATCACGTGCACCTCAGGGCCCTGTAGTCGGCGCCCTTGAGGTCCTCGTGATTGCCAGTCGCCACACATACGCTGTGCACCCTTGAAGCCGGGAGCTCTGGACATGTCAAGCTGCATTCCCTTTAAGTGCTTTGGACTCGCCCTTGACTCATGATCGTTTTATACTGTCCTTTAATTGAGAGAAAACTACAAGGATAATTGAATTGCCCGCACTCCAGTCTTTGTGCTGCTCCTACAACTGCATCTGTGTTCTGTGTTGTCGGGCAAGTTGTTCACTGGAAATTGAATTTCAATGGGCATTCGGTTCGCATACCAATACGAGAGAGTCGCCAAAAGGCTGCAGGAGCAGGAACATGATCTGGTACCTACCTTGGGCGTTATATCGAATGTTCTAATCTAGGAACTGGGAGATATACATGTCTCAACTCACGTGCCAATGTTGCTCAGCGGTGTATGACACATCCCACAGCCCAGAGCCAAGCCTACGAGCCAATGAGGGAGGGTGCAGACAAACGCCCGCCACCTGACACTCACCAAAGGTCAACGGCGAAGCAGAAGGCAGGAAATATTACACGGCCTAATGAAAATGGTAGCTAAACACGTTGACGTGTTGCGCGCACGCAAAGCGCGGAAATCTAGGAAATTATGTGCGGTTCTACGGAAAACACACCACATCGCACCACATCCCCCCAATATCACTCTCCAGACCACAAAGCAAAGCTTTGATTGTGTAATAACACGAAACAGGGATGAACAGGAGAGACACTCTAATAGATACAAGCATTGGTGGGGGAACTGCATACTGGAATTTAAAACTGCATTGAGGATACGTTTTTCGTCCACCTCTTTTCTTACATTCTGTGTTATCCAGGCAGAAATGGCAGCCAAGAGCTAATGAATGAAATCAGCCAAGCCTGACAATTATTTAACCCTCAGGATGCTCTGACCCACTCTTCGAGGCTTAACAGGAATCTGTAGCTGTAACTGTATCTGTATCTGGGGAGTGTGCTTGTATCTGTGTGTGCCCGCATGACCACTACTGCTCCCACTCCTGCCTGCTGGCCTGCCCGGCCCGCCATCATGTGTGTGTCGGTTTAGCCAGGTTTGCTTAGCCGCTTAGGCTTAAAAGTTGATCCAAAACTTTTGACCTTGAAAGCCGCACACAGCCGAGCATACTTTCGCATGGCATTTGGCTGGGGCTCTGTCTGTGCCCCCCACCCTGCCCCTATGGCCCACAGACAGCTAGACGAATGCCTAGTTTGTTATTTTGCAGCAGAGACTTTCAGACTTGAAACAAAAAGATAGCTCCCCATGGCAAACACACCCACAAACTAAAAGGAGACACACATACACACACACACATGCACCCATACACACACATAGGGAGAGGCGCATCCCCACATTTACTGTTGGCTTAAGTCAACAATAGTCGAAATTTGAAATTGTAAATGTTTGCACTCAGTTCTCCAGAGGCCAGACTCGGGGGCAGCCGGAGAGCCGGCGAGCTGCCCCTTGAACTGGAGCTGCGACAGGTAGCGGGTATGTTGCGGGGGTAGGTTGCAGGACCCGCAGCCCCCGGCCGCCTTGCCATTTGCCATTTGCCGCTATGTTTAACTAAAGTTTCGTGCTCTTGTGCAAATAGCAAAAGGATTCGCAGTCGCATTCGCACTCGGCTTCGGATGCTCGACCTCTTCCCCAGTCCTTGGCCGTCGACAAAAGCGGATTACAATCATAAGCGAAAATTAATGAATTATTTACCAGCAGCTTAGTTAGGCGAACGAGCACCACCACCACCACCACCCTGCGCCCCGCCCCGCCCCATCCACAAAAGCGAAACAAATGAGTGAGTGGAAATGTGTGCCACCATTCCCGACCCCAGACTCCGCTTGCCCCTGCCCCTCCGTCAATGTCGAAAGTTTCCCCAAAGTTAAATGCCTACTACTCCGGGGGCAGGAAGGGAGGGGAGGGGTGTCTGTACCTGCCATCTGGCAATTAATTAGGCAAGTCATTTGTCAATATTATCTGCGACTGTTGTAAATTGCAGCAAATTCCACAAAATTCTCACCAAAACACCTCAAGGCATTCGCCAATCCCCAAATGCTTCTCTTTATTATTTTGATTTATCTCAAGGAAACGCCCAGAACCCGTCGAATGGAGTCATTAATCTGAAGCCCCGAGATCTTAAGGGATCTGAAAACCTTTAAGCAAATCTTTCAGTACTTTATTAGAGCCCTGGGAATTTCCCTCTCCTCTGCGTTTCCAATCCTAGCTGGAATGCCCAGGCCGCAGGGCTCTCCCGGACACTGCTAGTGTCTTCGCTTACCTTCATGTGTAATTGGTAAGCAATTTCGAATGTCGAAGTATCAATTAGCATAATTAAATGGCACTTTTTGCACAAACTTTTGCCGATGCAAACTTTTTTGCAGTTGGATTACAAAAAAAGCAAGAAACGGCAACGAAATGCATTAAGAGTTTGGCAAACTTGAAACGCAGCCCACGAGGGCACACCGCACGGAGGCTTATCCTTTGCACTCAGAGAGCACCACTGCAGACGCACCACAGAAGATCTCTGTTATGGCCAAGTCGGAACAGATTTAAGACTCCTAGAGCCGCTGCAATTGAGAGTCGGGCTCAAGGGACGAAGGGGTGCAGTGGCCAGATCGCAACAGCTTTAAGGGAACAAGTATTTACGCATATCTGTATGGCATTCTGGACTCGCTCATTGGGGTAATTAATATCGATTACAGCTCATTAAAGCACAGAGGAAGGCAGTGTGTGCTGCGCATCCCAGGATGCGACACCCAAACTTCCCATCATTGAAATGACAAACACGCACGCGATGTTCTGGCCGTGTCTTTGCCGCAAGCGGCTTGCAATTGTGGCCAATGCAACAGCAGGAGTAGCAGGAACAGCAGGAACAGCAGGAGTAGCAGTAGACCTTGTGCCTTGGCTACCTTCCAAGAGCAAGCTACGATTGCGAGGCAGCCGCCAAGGCTATTATCCTCCATGGCAAGGGACGCGGGCCGAGGGCCGCAGGCCGCTTTTTGCTGCTGTCGTAATGCCGCACAAATTGTTTTTTCACACATGTGCGCCCAGCATATTAAATTGTAAACATGCATAAATGTTGTTTATTGGGACAAGCCATAAACAAGGAATGAAGAAGGGGGAGAAGTACACTGAGAGAGCTGCTGGGAGAGGGAAAATAGCTGTGCTCGGGCCTCAGTGTGTTGTTTCTTTCAGTGCAGTGCTGGAGGACTCCTTGGGCACACTTTTGGCATCCACTTGGGAGGGCCTGCATCCACTTCACTTCCCGAAGAAGCGACAATTCGCAGCGTGCCAAAAACAATTTCATGATATTTGATGACATTTTGAATAGCGTCCCCAGGAAGTTGCGGACTCTGCCCCTTGAAGCTTAGCGAAAGTGTATCCTGTCAAAGGGCATTACGCAACGAAATTATTGTAGTTGGCACCAAACAACCAACTTTTTGCCAAAGAAACACACAACACAAACAGGAGCCCAGGAAATCTGCCAAAACCTGCTACTGAGCCAAGTGGCATGTGCGGCATGAGGGCATGCGGCACCACAAGCGGAGTAACTAATGAGTCACTGGAAAAAACTGGAGACAATGATCTGAATCTGTTCTCTCTTTATATTGGCAAGATAGAGAGATAATATAACCCTTGCGCTATAAGAGTACACGGTATAGAAAAGTGCCAGATATCTGAAAGGCATTCTACCCATAAAACATACACAAAATAAAAGAAGTGGCAAGCTTTGCTTCTGCTTTTCCTGCTGTTGCAACGGCAAGTTTTTTGAACAATTTGCACATTGCTAACAATTATTAGCAATGTGTAAAAGGTAGTGGAAATGCCGGCCCACTGAAGGAGCGTTGGTTAACAGCAGTAACAGCAGTAATGACAGAAGCAGCAGTAACAGCAGTAACAACAGATTAACATCAGTAACAGCAGTACAGTAACTGTAGCAGCTGAGTAACAGCAGGTAAGCAGATTAACAGCAGTACCAGCACAACAGCAGATAAAACAGCAGAGCAGCAGCAGCGGCAGAAGGTGAACGGACAGCAGAAATCAGCCGAGATCAAGTCGCGACATCCAACCCGAATTATTCTTACTTTACATGCCTTTCGCGATTTAATAATATCTATAAATAATATTTAAATAATAACTTACATTTATGTATCATTGTCGTAAACATTTCCAGATGGCGGTAGGTGGTCATGAGTGCAAGGGCAGTCTCCCCGAGATTCGCTTAGCTTAATTATCTCTGGGGCACCTGCACCCTCTGATAGTCGTTCTATGAACATTTTTGAGTAATGCAAACAGGGTGAGTGGCTGGGGGACCGGCTGTAAGCAGTGGGAAGCTCGGTCTCCATCCACCATTTCCTTGCCTCACACAACCGCTTGCACCAAAACATTATTGCAATGTTCCCACAGATTCGTGCAACCAAATAGGGGCACACTTTGGTTCCTTTGGAAGGTCGGAAGGACAACCAGATGGAAGTTTTGAGAAGACAAAGAACTTTTCACGATCCAAATGTGATCTGCCATCAAAACTAATCTGAATTGTATCTACCGATACCCAGCCCTCCTAGCGCACCCTAACGCTGGTATCCACAGTTCCCTGTCGAGAGATGTATCTGCAAAGCAGCACATAGTGTCTATTTTTGTGAGCACCATAGTGCACGTTGCAGCCAGTGCGTGCCTCAGTTCCCTCTGGACGTGTGGCTGCTCGTGCAATTTTACTATTTATTTATCAAACGAAATGCAGCTGTTGCATTTCCCATACGCATTGCCAACATATTTTGAATTCATGCTAAACCTAATGGTGTCACGGTCTCTCCCCATCTCTTCGCTCTCTCTCTCACTCTCTCTCTCTCCCTCTCTCTCTTGGTTTCTCGTGTGTGTGCGTCTGTCTTAAGTTCGAAAATGGCAATTCATTCGGCGGCAGAAGCTAGAACTTTCCCCGCTGGAGTGTTGGGTTCGGGTTTCTCTTTTAGAATAAGAATCCAGTTAACTGGGACTTGGCCATAACTGTGCTATCTCTAGTTGTGGGAGTTGCGGGAATACACACACATAAATCACATGTTCGGACAGCCTCGAGGGAGGCGAGCACCTCTGATTAGAGAGACAATAAAGCCATAGTGCGTCCATATTTATTCTGACCCAATAGCAATTGGGCAAAAGGAAAGACCGAGACCCAACCAGATGCAGCAATGACTTTATGTGGCAGTGGATGCATGACTGCAGCTGTGATGTGACATGGGGCAGCAGCAGCAGCAGCTGTTGCTGCCGACGAAGACTGAAAGCGTCCCTTGAAATCCCCCACCCAGGAGTGGGTAATCCTCCCACCCACACCCACACCCGCACTCACACCCGCTCCTAAGCGCATTTGTATTAAATCGAACGTGTTCGTTCCCAGCCGGCGTCTTTGCCTCCTCTAAGAATGCTACACTGCAAAAAATTACCAGTCTACGCAGGAAAGTAATCTGAAATAATAATGGAATAAAATGTACAATTAAATGGCACAGAAATAATACAGAGAGATATGAACGATCTCATGAAGGACTAATCAATATTCGACTCAGTTCTTTGGAAACTGGTAGCAATGGGTTTTCGTCTCAGTGCAAAGACGTATGCTGGTCCTGGAGCTACTGCTTCCTACTGCTCCCTACTGCTCCCCACTCCCCACCCATGCACAAACTGTTTTATTTATTGACTGCACGTAGCGTATATCCTTATAATTTTTGTATGGGAGCTCTACATATGTCTGAGCAGCCAGGGGAAGCAGCGATTCCCTACGCCTGTGTTCCTTCTTGCGCTCGACTGCAGGTCCAAGTATCTACAACAGTTTCTTCGTCAAATGGCATGGCATTAAAGATACCTCTTTCCTCTCTTCGCCTCCTCCCCTCTATCCCAGTCTGTTTCTGTTCTGTGTATGCAATCAACTGAAATTGAAACCTGCAACAAATGGCCATGTTTGACTTTCTGCCGAGTCCAGCTCTGACTCCTGGCTCCTGGCACATTTTAACGGCTCTTGAGCAAATAAACGGTTTTTGAATTTTAGATTTTTAAGCGACTTCCGGCGCCAGCCGTGCAACCTACCTCCCTACCTCCCTCCTACCTACCTGTGTGGTATTTAGCAAGATTGAATATCGATTGGGCCTGCGTCTTCGCCCTCGCCCACGCAGTGTCTGTCTCTTTGTTGAACATCAGCATGTTGGCCAGCATGACTCTCATTTCCTGCTTGAGATTAATTTTTGCAGCGTTATGGCCTGCACTGCATATGGGATGCCCATTAAAGTCGGGGTGGATCATCGTCTGATACCATTGGGCACCCCCTGCGGATGCTTTTGTATCTCGATAAACGATAAACTGTTAATGAACTTTACTGATTACTTCACTGTCATTCGATAACGTTTCCTCCATCCACCTTCCTTAGTGGTATTTCCAGTGCCATTCCCAAATTTCAGCTGAAAATCTGCCCATTCAAAGTCAACTATTTAATTGACTATTTCCTCGGCAATGGCAGATGTAGAAATAGTTTCCTGCCTGCCTCCCAACTCCCCTTCGACGGGCCACCCATCCCCTCTTTTTATGACAATTTTTCAGACCTTCACAGACTTTAAGAAGTGGCAACAGAGAGGATGCATATATCATATTTCCCTACAGGTTCCAGAGCGGGGAAAAGGACAAATTAAATATGCACAACTTGGCAAGAGGCCGGAAAAATAACTCTGCCAGCTACTGGGCTTGGCATTAGGAGTGCTCCTCTCAGCCAGGACGTTCTCCGAGCAGTGGAAGCACGTCCCCCAGCTACCCCTATTACTCCCCCCTTTCACCCTCAAGTCGGCACAAAAGGATAATTTCATATTCGCGTCGCCTAACTTACGTAAATTGTTGAATCATACAATAAATAAAATGCAATGAATGTGCGAAATGTTCCTGAAAGAAAAGTGCAGACCTTGCGGTTTCCCCTCCCCGCCTCTCTTCCTCCACTCTTTCCTCCTGCTCTCTGCTCTCTGCTCTCATTGTTGCTGCTCGCCATTCTCCGAGCGCAGTAAATAAATTAATGTCAGCCGCACAACGTCATCGTCTTTGTCGTTATTATTATTATGTCCCGCGTATGCAGTTGCATGGCACGCATTTTTATGGCCTTTCCCAGGACCTGCACCCGCCCCTGCCCTGCCCCTGCTCAGCCCCTGCCTCTGCCGCAAGTGCAAGAGAGCACCAGGGAAAAACCAGTAACGACTAGGCGATACCCCCTAATCAGTTTGACTTACTCGAAAGTATGAGCGCAATTGAAATAGAACTTACAAAGATTGTATACTACATGCGATGGCGCCTAAACGTTTCTCGGTTCTCGGTCTCCAGAGGGACTACAATTCGAGTACCATTTATGGGCTGTAGATACCGAAGCTTTTCCTGGGTTTCCAGAGCGGTAAAAAGCGAACGACCAACAATAACAATTAATTATTGAAATGCAAATGCAAATGCCAGTCAGGCCGAGCCAAGGAGCAGGTTAAGTGCAGAACCAGAACCAGAACCAGAATCGGAAAGCCGCAAACTTTTCATAAGCAGCTCGACAAAGGACCAGGAGCAGGTCGCGTTGAGACGTGGCAGCACGGAGTGAAGTGCATTATCCAAAGGTGCCACAACATTATACTCCGCTTCCCCTCTTCCCAGGTTGCGTGTCAGAGGAAAATATTACGTGGTTCTGCAGGCGCTGCTATAAATTGACTTACTGAAAACGCTATTCGGAAATATTGTCAAATAAATGCATAAATAATTAAATGTTCGTGCAAATTGAACACAAATTTCTGCAAGTTTGGCATCGTGGTGGACTTTTCCTGAGTTTTCAAAGCGAACATCGCAAAAACTGAACAGATTTCAGTTTGAGAGCCTAATATTTTCCATACGACACTGAGAGAGCCACTGCATATTATTTCAGAGCGAGAGAGCGAGTGCAGCTACCTTGTTAAGTATACCTTGAGTCTCTCTGTGCGAGCATCACTCATAAGTATGTCTCTCATAGTGCGATGTTCGGTAATAGAGCGTCTCACGAACAGCTGAACGAAAAGCGCTCAACAGAAAACCGAAACGAAAAGACACGAAGTCTGCTGCTCAGAGAGAGAGAGAGAGAGGTTGTTCTCGCGAGCAGAGCGTAAGCAAAACAAACGGTTTACAGTTTTTCCAATTTTGAGTTGCATGTATCAGCTATTCAGCTCTCAACCGACTTTAAGTGGGATAGAAGAACTTTGTTCCCTGCTTGACTAATGCTGCCTGTACGCTGGGGAGCCCTTCTTTGATTTTCTTGGTCCTGTTCAGGCTTTCACTTTCAACAGCGAATTGGGACTCTGGGATGGGTGTCGACAAATACTATTTGAATTCTGATAGAATAGAGCTGACTCTTTGCGATGCTCCGGTACGTTCTTTCATTGCCATGGACACGCATACTACTTCTTTCTCAGTCTCTGCGTGTCTCTCTCTCTCTCTCTCTCGCCACCTTTTGCATTTTTCGTTGTGTTCCTGCATGACATTCGTGGCTATTTGGTGCGAGCGTAACGTAAATTCAATTTAATTTCGTGTAAATTGGCTGCAAATGCAGTTTACAAGCCCAGGGACATTCCGGCATTCGACTTCACCTGAGCAGCATGCGTGTTCTGGTGCTTTTCTCCTCCTGTTCCTGTTCCTGTTCCTATTCCTGTTATATGTGACCTGTGGCCGGGTCATGGCTGGAGATGGAGATGCAAATGTTGCCTTTTCCCTACTTTGGTAGACTCTGCCGAACCGATTCAGTTTCTATTTTCATGAATATTTCAGTTGGCTGCTGCTGCTCCCGTCTTCTGCGGTCGCATTCCGCACAAGTCCAAGGTCGGATCTGCCGCCAAATTCCTGTTTATTTAGTGGCAGCTGTAAAGTTTCAGGACTGCGGAAAAACTTGAAACTAATGCCAACTTTTATTCCTATTCTTATTCCTGCCACGGCGATCGATCACAGGGGGTTAATAAAACGCAGTCGAGGATTTTGTTGCCCCGTGGTGGCGTCAACGACAGACGAGGTGCCTTGCCTAGACACAGCCTGGAACTGGAACTACTCCTCTGAGCCACGGAGAACTTTGGCAAATGCGTGTGGTGGAAAAGGAGAGCAAGACCTGGCTGGCATCGTTTTCAGGTTTTTTGAGCCATAAAGCTGCAGCGGGTATTTACAAAGCTGCACTAAAAATAATGTTGCACACTGCGTGGCGCCCCCAGTGATTTATGCCAGTCACTCGGCACCACCCCTACCCCACCCCCACCCCCAGCCCTACATAACCTTGCAGCAAGGTAGCACCACTGAGCTCTAACTTTTAAATGCCAACACAAACAGGCTGGGAAGTGGTCCGAGTGTGTGGCAGAGTGGGCGGAGGCACTACAAAGTTGCAGGTGCAAGTCCGCCCCCCATCATCGCTTTACACGTGACGGTACAGTGCGGTACGGAATGCTGTACATGTGTTGGAGTTAATTCTATTTACAAATCAAGAGAACCAGACAAGAACCGACCTGAAGTGCGATTGGCCCAAGATTTCCACCATGTGACGATTCGCGATCTTCGCTTTCCAGGTATCTCCTTCTCCGTCCTTCTTCATCCGGTTGTAGTGCAGCTAACGACTCTGCGCGGCGGACTTCTTAAGATTGAATCTCATTCACTGCATCCTCGAGGCAGGGCGGACACATGTTTTCTGGTGGTACACCCGGTGCACTGGGATGTCATGTCATCTTACTGTGCGTACTACTAACAGAATAGAAAGCTGTTTATCTTATCTCGCTCCAGCGAAAGTGTGTACGCACTTTGACAGCGTAGAACTGTCAAATTAGTTTGCGACAAAATGACGTTTTTCAACACTACATCACTACAATATCGAGAGTGCTCTTGACTGTGTGACACAAGCAACGACATTAGTCAGAAAAGCTGCTCCAAATTAGGTGAAATTTAGATAGAGACAAGATGAATATACTGGACTTGCCGCAGACACTCCTCATGGACATTTTCGAGCACATGCCCATGCCTTAATATATAATGTATATATATAATATTACCTTTTCAGATCCCAGATCCTCCTTAATAATGCCCCAAATAACGGCGAGCCTCAGGCAGCCAATGTGTGTGTGCGACAGTGAGTTTGCGAAGCTGCAAAGGAGGAGGAGTCACAACAAATCAATCAATATCCCACCTAAATATATGGCCCCCAGTCTGGGTCTGCCACATGCCACAGTCACTGGGGAAAGTCTGCGTCTGTTTTCATTTTCCTCCTGAATTTCGTCTTCTGGCTTTAGTTTTTGATTTGGCGCCTCTTCCCTTTTGTTTACTTCTTGTCAAGGACATTGATAAACTGTTATCCCCAAAAACTTCTGCAGTTGTCTTTTGTTTTTCATGGGAAGCTTTATTTGTTGCGCTCCGGGCGCTGGTCCTGGTCCTGGTACTGCCCTATCTTTTGGTGCCAGTTCCTGATGCTTTTCCTCCTTTCCGAATAGGTATCATGGGTGTGGAGCTATCCGTCAAGTGCTGTGCGACGATTCGCACTAAATCAAATGTCAGATAAAATGCATTGCAGAGACAGAGACGAAAGTGCATGGAGCATAGTCGTACCTGCATTAGATATTGGGGCCGATATTGCCTCGGCATCATTGGATATGTTTTTACCAGAGAGAAGAGGAGTCTGTCCACAGAATGCACTACTCATTAATTATCCTCAAATGGCGCTCTGCACTCATTACTTCGACTCTTCCCGTCCAGTCCGTCAGCATGTCTGCGAAATGATATGGTTAGGACACAAACGCATAATTGATTTAAATTGTGCACGCACACGAGGGAGAAAAACAATGCGTCCCGTCTCGTCCCGGCTATGTCCGATTCCCAGGACTCGCCAGCGGCCAGATCTGCTGATAATAGGACGGCTCTATTGGGCCATTCCGCCTCTTCCGTCCAACTGTTGATTAGCCAAATGGCATACTATGTATGTGGCATGTGCCACAAAGCAAATACAGGCAGGGAAAGGCTATAATTATGCCAGTGGAATGTTCGGAGATGCATGGAGGAAAAAACTATCATTGATTGGATGCCAAATCACTTAACCCAGTTCAAAGCCATTGGCAACAGCTCGGCAGAGAAGTGGCAAACTGTCGATTGGCAGCTTAATGGCAGCCACGCCTACCGTCTACTGCCTACCGTCTACCGCCTCCAGCCCTGTCCACCGTTTCGGCCACGTCGAAGACGGTGGCTAAGAAGGAATGCTAAATAGCGAAACGCCAGAGCATGCCTCCATCAGTGGTCCGTGGAGCTGCAGTCAGCATCTGCCTCGCTTTGTATGCGATATAAATTTTAATTTCCTCCCTGCCTGGCGGCAAGCCAAAGCCAAAGCCAGAGCCGAAACCAAGGCCAGGGCCACAGCCAAAGCCGAACAATCTGCAAAGTGATAGCAGGGCACCTTCCACTCCCAACTCCACTCCCAATTGCAATTCCAATTCCAACAATTGTTGCTGAGTTAACACAAAATGCAGCCAATCTCCTTCGGCCAAGTCTACTCTGGCTATGGCTATGGCTATGGCTATGGCTATGGCTCGGCTCCTGCCGCTTTGGATATTTGTCAATGTCCCCTGGCCAAAACTGTTTGGGCGTTGGCAGTGCCCCTTCCAACAATGGGGAGTATTTGTCGGTTTCCTTATGAGTTTATTAGTGATTCTGATGCTGAGTCTGCCAGCAGTTTGGCATATAATTCTGGCGTATACTTAATGCAGCTCTTGGCCAGGATGGCATTGATAATCTGCCTGTTTGCCTGGCTGATTGTTGACCAGAGCAGAGAGAGAGAGTGAGAGAGAGAAAGAGTGAGTGCGTCCTTCAATAGATGATGTCTCTATTTGTATGGGGCTTAATTCGTATCAGTCCTCCATATAAACACTTTCCCGCTCGACCAATTGTGTTTGCTCGATAAATTTATTTCCATTTCCACCCTGGACCACTTGCCGTATGCTTAATATTTTGTGTACGTTGTCTAATGACCAGACTTTTGACTCTTTTTGCACTCCTTGCTCCGCTTTCCCATATGCAGCCCTCACTCCCCCACCGCACATAAAACAAACTTTGTGGTTACTTAATGAAGCTGAAAAATTGCCTCGGTTTTCCCCATTTTATTTGCACTTGCTTTCGGCCCATCCTCCATCCTTCTTGATGCATTTTCCTCGTTTTTTCTTGTACTTGTCTATCTTTTCTCTCGGTTTTGCCTTTTTTTTACGGATTGTAAACGTAGGTTAGGCGAGGAGTAGTGGGGGCCATCCTCCAGTCAACGATTTGGCCTCTTGCCTCTACTCGTAGTTGTGTTGAGTGACTGTCTGGCAGTAGCCGGAGGGGGGGAAAGGGCTGCCATTAAGCAGCCTCCCGCCACACACTCAGCAGGAGGAAACTTAACGCGAGTCTTGCAGGCCAGGCCCCAGAACCCCCAGAACCCCCAGAAGTTGGAGCCACTTTCACAGTCTCTCGCCCAGCCCAGTCGTAGCCGCAGTCGCAGTCCGTCCTCTGGCTGGAAGTTTCGACTTCATCATATCCAATTTTCATTTAAATTTTTTGCCACATTTCATTTTTAACTGCTGAACTTTGCATAATATTTCTTGCCGGCAACTTTTCTGCTTATTAAGTGTCTGTTTTGGCTGGAGTCCTCAGCTCACTCTCACTCTCACTCTCCTGCTCCTTCGACTGCCGATGACACCCATGCGAGCCATTCTCTAACTCTCCAGGAATTCAAGGGTGCAGGGTGATATGCAAACTTTGGTAAAATCAATTAAAGCCATCGCTGGATTGGGTCCAATCCCTGTTCTGTTCTTTTCTGTTCTGCTCCGTTCGGTCGGGGCCCTATAAATAATGACTGCTGATTTGTAAGTGTCGGCGGCCAGTCGACGCCTCTGCTCTGAGCTGGACTCTCGGGCCTCGGACTCGGACTCGGACTCCGACTCACACTCACACTCACACTCGTACTGACAGTGGCACTGGCACTGGAGCTGTCCGCCATGTTTGCCACTTCATTCATCTGTCTTAAGTGCTTACCGCGCTGACGTTGTCGTGGTTGTCCCGTCGCACTCCTGGCGGCGGTCTGGCGGCCAGGCGCCATGCAAAGAGCATGTGTACCATTCTGTATGCTTTGCTAATTGGCCACCGACCCAATCCAACCCGACCTCGTGGCACAGGCAGCTCCAATTCCCCAGGCCACAGCTCTCCGGTGATTGATTTGTAAGGCTCAAGCTATATGGGCGTGAAACGCAGCGATAAACGGTGTAAAATTAATTATCCAGCCGAGGGACGTGAATATATAGACAAACAATCTCCCCGATTCCTCCGACTGTCTGTCTAGCGCCGTCTTTAATGGCAGTGGCTCTGGGCTTACAAATGAATAAATGAGTCGCGATTATGCCACCTGCTGTTGCCCCTCTTTAAGGCCTGCCTCTCCAAAGGTGGCTCTGTCGACTCTCTGAGTTGCTGCCTCACAAGTGCAACCTGGTTCACATTCAGACTATACCGTTATTGACAGTAGATACAGTAGATAAAAGAGAACTCAGGAGAGCGAGAGCTCCCACGATAAACATTTTATTCCTGGCACCGCACTCGACACAAATTGTCGTCGTTCGGCCGGTCAACAGCCACCAGCCAGCAGTTCAGAGATAATTTTCAGACGTCTTTCGACTATGGACTTGCACCAACAATTTCCTCCCGTGACTCCTCCACACACAACTGTTGTTTATTGGGAGCCGAACAAAGTTTTCCTCCTTCCCCTTGTTGCATATCTGTGGCAAGTGCTTCGTTCGGGACTATTTCTAGTTTTTAGTGTCCGCTTCTTGAGACACGTTTAATAAAAGTTTCCCACGAATGTACAACGATTCACATGGTACAAATTTATTGGGGATCTTCACTACAATTCTGCGGTGTGGCAACTAGCCAATGCGAACCAGTGCCTACTTCTTGATGGCCTTCCACGCGCTCACTTCCATTTGGAGCCGCAGGAGACGTTCCTTGAAGTCGTCTGACACATTCTGGCCCGGATTCGACCAGGCCTGCCGCTGCCCCTGCCCCTGCCGCTCCGGGTGTGGCTGCTGATGGGGATTACCTTGGATGTGGGGCATCCTCGTTGGACGCTCGATTGTGGGGATGTGAGGGGCCTTGGGCGGCGGAGACTTCCTGCTGCTGGTCGGGTACTTAAGCATAATTTTGCTTTGATTGGCGTCAATCAAAAATAACCAAAATTTGAATTCGAATAGAATTTCGTATAGATGTTGCTTCGATTATACTTTTCAGTGCAACTCTGGGGGCTTTGTCGTATGTGGGGGAGAGCCTTGGTGCAGAGCCTTCTGTGATTCTGTGATTCCTGTCAACTTTGCAGTAATTTCATTAGCTACACACATAATTCCTGGTCTCTGGTCTCGGCTGGTGTCGGGGGGAGGGGACACTTGCCCAACGCAGCCACCAATGGAATTTTTAATTGTCTGTCCGCTTATAGGATTCATGGAGCTGCTCGAGATTTCTTGAATGCTGCACAGCCGCTGCTCATCTGGCGAGCACTCGAGTCACTTTATTATGCAAGCATCCTCTCTGGTGTCCTCCTCAGCCCATCAACCTCTCGGTTGGCGGGACATCGCTAGCTCCAGTGACCCCCTCCTGACGAAAAGCGACTGCTGTTGCTGCTGCTGTTGGTGGGGACAACTTAAGTTATCTTTGTGCCTCAAAAGGCCTACAACAGACGACTGTCTGCCTGCGCAGGGGCGGGGCTCGGTCTGGGTCTCTGTCTGTCTGTCTGTCTGTCTGACAAGCTGTGGAATAAGACCTGCGGATGAACTGTGCTACCCTTGAGGAAACTGTGCGGCACTTGCCACTCCAAAGAGAGTTGGAAGGGTTGCGGGACTAGAGATGTTTCTGCGATCGAGTGGGTGGAGGTGGGGGCTTGCTCGATTCGGACTTGCACCTGCTTTAATGCTTCAATAGGAATGCACAGCAGCACCCTAGAAAATCGAATCAAGTGAACCTGAGTCCAGTCTCAACTGCTCCTCGGTTGGGGTAGGAATAGGAAAAGAATGATGCAATGTTTCTCCCAGATGCAGAGCTCTTGTATTTGGAAACTCCCTTATCCGGCTCCGATCCCGATCCCCCTGGCATCAGCCCGATGACATCAGCCCAACGCTGAGGCCGACTCTCTGGGAAGACCATCAGAAAATGCCTTTAATCAAAACATATTTGCAGCCATGTTTCTGACAAAGACGTGAGCTACAGGCACTTGGACAGATGTTGGAGGGCCAGAGAATGAAGACACAGGATTGCCGGATTGCAGGATTGCAGGCGTCGACATGTGACAACTCATCAGATGACACACACAAAGGGAAAAGCTTTGCCTACCTGCGAGTCCCTGTCCCTGTCTGTGTCTGTGTCTGTGTCCCAGATTCACTTTGTGCCCATTTGTGGTGCGAATTAGTGTCCAGCTGTTGGAGAGAGTGTCCCATCCCGTCCGGCCATTGTCACACTCTTGCAGTCGTCCTGCAGCCTCCAGCATGCAGTCCAGCCTGTGCCCCTTCGATGTGCTAATGGCTGTCGCAAATCAGAAGCGAGAGGCTCCGCAGTTCTCATCAGCATCAGAACCACTTCCCGCCCGCTCTTCTTGTATTCCTAGCAGGTTTATTAGCTTGATAAGCCGAAGCCTGATAGCCGTAACAGCAATTAAAGTGAGGAGATAAGGCGTAAAGCCTCGTCCTGCACAATGATAAAGTCCTGTAATGAAATATCGACTGCAGAGGGACAAAAAACAAATGAAATCTAACAGCTGCTGCACTTCGGAATAAAGGGGCGAAGGATGTGCAGGGGAAATTGGGGAAATGCATATTTTTGATGTTGAAAGATATTTGCAATAAATTGCCAAAGCCAAGAGCGGGCAGCAGTTTCAGGAGAGCTAAAACCCCTCCCCCTCCACCTCCTCCGCCCATCCAGCGATCCCCTGCCGAGGCGTCGGCTGCCACCGACGTAAATCTATTTCAGTTGAGGGATTTGTGCATCAAACATTCCGGACAGACTAACACTGCAGAGCTGCTCCTGCTCCTGCTGCTCCTCATCTCCTCTGGTAGGGATGCTCCTGCTCCTGCTCCTGCTCTGCTGATGCTCCGTCGGGGGAGTCGTGGGCGTGTCCCCCATGGCAGCAGCGCGTATGAGTAATCTTTGTTACAATATTTCTAGATTTTCCACTGTTTTTCGCTTGTGTTTTGTAACCTCCCTCTTTTTGATTAAAAATCTGTACTGAAAATGTATTTCATTTAATTTCTGCACTTGATTCCCGTTCAGAGCATGCAAAAGTGTTTGAATTTTACTTGCTGTGGCCATATCAAGGGTAGCTTGTAGACTATGAGGGGGGTGGGGTGGACTGGACTGGACTTGGTTTTATTTGGAAGCTCGTACATCAAATCCAATTGTTTTCCATTGTCCATTTGGTTAGTTGTTGGCTACTGGGGGATTGTTTTCTGCACAGTGCACAGTGCACAGGTTTTATTTAGTCATGGGGCGATAGGCGGACTCCGAATCCAATAGAGAACCAAGCGAATACTGTCATAAAGCGGGAAATGGCTTAACCCGTTTGGCACGCCATTGACTCGACGATTTAAGTGCCAGGAGGCTAGAGCGGGACAATGGGACCTCAAAGTCATTCTGCCACTCCTCGAGGTCGTGCCATGTGTGACTTTTGTTTGCTTAGACGGCGCACCTGGCGACAAATATAACCGTTAGTTGCGCTTCCCGAGTTCTGCTGGTCAAACTGCCTCTCAAGTTTCCTCTGTGGCGGCTGAGGGAGGGACTGCGACTGGAAGTCGGATGGAAAGTGCAGCTGGAAGCGGGAGTGAGACATTAGAGGCTGTCCCGTCACACGCAAGTTGCTGCTCCACCCCCACATTGACCTCAGGGAACACCCCTCGAAAGGGGGATTCTCCTATTATCCTGCACGATCAGTCAGTCCCTTGGAGCTGCAGTACTGCATGCCGTCCTTTGTCCGAGGACAGTCAGCTGACGTCATGCTGGAAGCTTTCCTCTCTCTCTCATTCTATTTATCTCAGTCTTAGTCCCCTTGAGATCAAAATGGCGAATGAGTCCATGCCTATTTTCTTGGATATTTTTGGGCTCATTTACGCTTCACACGCACACGAGTACAATCGCGCACTTCAGGAGGGGGAAGAGGGCGCAAGGGCATGTCTACCAATCCAATTGCCTCGGCCCCACTGTGCCCATGACTATTTCGAGTCCTGTTTGTCTTGAGATCAACATATTGCATTGGGCATTGCATGTGTCCTAAGTCGGTTCAGTTATTACCCCTTTGCCCCTCGTTTCTTCTTTGCCAAACTGAAGTATGCAATTTTTGAGGCTGCAACAGCACATGCATACAGCTTGCCCCACGGAGAAGGTACTGGAGGAGGGAGGAGGGAGGAGTCGCCCCCAGTGGGGCACTCACATAAATAGTAACTTGTGAAGTGCGTTTTTGTGGGCGCAGGTAGGCAGGTAGGCAGGTAGGCGTGTGCTTCGCCGTTTTAGCCAAATTGCCGCCGTCCGGGGCAGCTCCCTCTAACACACAGACAGACACACACACACACACACACACAAGCCGCTTAAGTTAGAGTGTCAAGAGCTGTGGCAGGGGCACGATGACCAGCCCATCAGCGCCCACTGCGAAATGTGCAAAGCAAGCAGGACGTCTGGTCAGAGCAGACCGACTGGGCCGATGGGCTCCACCTCCGCCTCCACCTCCAGCCAAGGCACGTCGAATGGGACCTTAAGGGGAAAGTGTTGACGCCCAATACAGATTCTGTTCTGTTCTTCGGTTTGCCTATATATTATATTATATTTCATTGATCATTGTGAACAGTCGAATCGATTGCACTTCGATACAATCTGATGATAGTGTGACCTTTTTGAGAAGAACTTGCATGAAATCAAATCGAATGACTGCATAGGAGCCAATCGATCGGCAGGAGTATCAGATTATTCGGTCACAAAATAAATCATTTCCCTTTTTTAACCACAAACTTTCGTGTTGCTGCTGCTGCTCTTCGCGTTGGATGCGGTTTTAATCGGGAATCGCTTAAAATGTGCAATTAATTGCAATTGTCGCCCGGCATTTGCGAAGCATTGTCTGTGTTTACCTTCGCCAGGGAAATGGCAGTGGAAAAACAGGGGAAACTCGGCGGGAAAGCATCATAAATGTTCCACATAAATATAATTAAATTGTTTAATTTCCCGCACATCAGGGAGTCGCGAAGGAATGCAGAGTGCAGGCGTTAAGCAAAATATTTGTGGTTGTCTCCTGGAAAAATAAAAATGAAAATAAGAATGTCAGAGAAAATTGATGTGCAGGCATTTATGGTGCACGGAGTGGGGCAGAAACTGGGAATCCCGTTCTGTGATATTTACAGGGAAGTAATTATAATCTCCCTCACTTTATTTCACAATTGATTTGTCAGTTATCCGATTCCATTCCTAGGATATTCCCACTGAATCTTCATAGCAATGTTAAGGGGTGTGGGGTGCATGGGGGTGCCAGGAGTCAGGATAGTCGGATCCTTCTACAGCTTAGAGTTCTCTTTATACTAACAATCCATTGCTTCTGGTATACTGGGACTCTGCATCGAATCTCAGGTCGAGAAATAGTATAAATAAATGCTGTATGTATATCTCTGGTGTATCCATTTCAGATCTTCAAGTATAATTAATGCACATCCAACTCTGCGGTATTCCTTATAGTCTCCTCATTTCAGTGGATATCGATGAAAATGGTGCCAGAGTAAGGCTGTGGCCAACATTATGCCCAAGCACAATTGAGATTATGACTGAAAGCAGCTGGTGGATCAGCTATCCCTCTGGATTTGGACCAGTAAAGTACGCCAGTCAGCCAGGGAAATAGGAGGGAAAGTCAAATGGTTCGATGAAAGATTGATGAATAGAATGGGAGAAGGAATTACACCATGTGGTGTATTACCAGGGATCGTCTCTAGATCCAGCCTTTGGTCACACTTTCCTCCTGGAATGCATTCCGAACTCCTAATGGGGATATAGGAGTGGCTGGGAGGCAGAATGCATTACCTGGGGAAGAGTATTTGTCCTTGCATCTTAGCTTTCGTAGTCGCTCCTGGATTCACAGCTTTCCCTCCCTCTCTCAATTAGGCACAAGTATGCAAGGAGCCCAAAGTCCTGGAAAAGAATGCAGCTGGACAAGTGGATAGCCTCTGGGGCACACCACGTGCTTGGCACCTGCGACTCTCAAGGACGAGACGGGGAGGAGAACGTCAGCGACGACAGCGTCTTGCTTGGCTTTTGCGTGATGGGAATTTAAGCGCCAATGAACATCGAGCACCGTTGTATGAACCCCCCTGGGGGTGAACGGGATAGAGAGTGGTTTTGCTTGGGACGGATTTTCGAAAATGTTGCTTAATTGCCAGGGCAAACGAGCTCCATGAGCGACCAGCCCCCTCCCACCGTCTCCACGATCTTCGCCAGACATGTCACTGCCGAGGGCCCAAAAGAGTGCAGGAGTAACGGCAGGGAACTGCACACGTGCTGAAAAAATTGATTGATGATTGAAGGCTATACAAAAGAACGAGATGTGCTCCCCTTCTCTCCCCTCGCCTTGCCACCGCCTCTGCCAGTGGGAGTGGGAGTAGTGGAGTGGAGTGGGCTCTTGGCCAACGGAAAATCACAATTCAAAAGCAATTCAAGGCACAGAAGAATATTCGCACACGGAGTGGCAGAGCAGGGTGTGGTGAAATTTGTATGTCGGGGGGCTCCAGGACCCAGGACCCCAGGATCCTGAGCCCGAGAACTGGCACAGAAATATTCATGTGCAAAATGGCGTGTGCTCTCGTCTCTCGCCTTCTCGGCTCCGCTCCGACGGCATTTGCATAAATTCGGCATTTGGCTATTCAGTCTGATGGAAAGGACGACGAGAGCAAAGCACACAAACACACACAAACACACACCCCCTCCCACTGTACACTGAGCACCGAAGATGAGGACGATGATGAAGTTGTATGAAGCCATGAAACACTTGCACCACACATCAGGCCATAAAAATGTTTCATCCTCTGTGGAAACTGAGCCGAGACCAAAATGACCAACATCGGTGGCACCTCCACAATCCATGTTAAGGGAAGCCTAGTGAGAAAACCGGAGAGGAGAGAGAAAGAGAGAGAGAGGCGTACTAGGGGTAGCTGTTTAGATACCACAGATACAGAGATTAAATATAGATGCTTATTGAAGATGAACTGGCAACTATCAATCTCTTAGCTGCCGATGCCGTTTGTGCTGTTCTCTTTGTTGACTCACACACACTGTTGGCCTTGTTGTCCAGATTCCTTTGATGATGCGATTGCTCCTCTTGAGGAGCCACTGGACTCCAGCATGGGAAGCGTCTCCAGCCTCTAGCCTCCTGCCAGATACGGGAAGCGTTGGAACACGAGAGCTGGAAGACAATCGATGTGGGATTAATGAGGGAAACCCGAAGACAGAATGTGGCACAACGCACAAATCCCCCGTCTAACATATTTATTCTAGGAAAATAGTTTCTCTATTGCCCATGCTCTCGGTAGTTAATTAATTAAAAATTCAATAAACTACTGAATGAATTTATGTGAGGCACGGACAAGCGGCTGCAACAAGTCCGTACTTAATACGGCTGGATAGAGCGATTGATAGTTGATCGATTCCAGGGAGCGAGCCATCAAGTAACTCCACTCCTCCTCCAGACACTTCTTAGGTATCTTAATTGATTAACTGATTTGCAGAAATAATAATTAAGCTGTCAGTCGCAACGGAGCGCAGTGACCGCACTCTCCCTCTCCTCTCCTCTCCTCTCCTCTCCGCTCCGAGCTGTCACTCCCTGCTCGGAAATGGACCGAGATGTTTTCTCCCTTCTAAATGTTAAATTCCTCTTGGTCAGGAGACGACACACCGACAGGGACTCCTGCTCGTCCTGGGCTCCTGTTCGTCCTTGCCTTCGCGGATTGGCATCCAACGCCGCCAACACTTAATTAAAATGGCATCCGGCCGAGGCAGCAGAAAAAATTCCACATCTGCACACTGGAAGGGGAAGAGGCCTCCTCTGCAGCATACCCTCCCCGTCCCCTTCCCCTTCCCCCTTCCACCTCGTTTGGGGTGAGTAAGCGAATTCATTTCCCGTTTTTGGCCTTTGATTGATATGCCAACGAAGCGAACGCCGAGCTCCAGCCCAGAGCCAGCCCCAAGCCAGACAGAGAGAGACCTCAGCATGGATGCAGAGGCAGAAGGTGGAAAAAATGTAGTTCGTTAGCTATTATGCAAAGCAGGACAATAGCACACATCGCGGCCCGCTCCTCGGCACAAAGTCAACAAAAATGCAGATGGGGCCAGATAAATGGCCAAATTGAGGCGCCAAGCGGCCCAATCGCAGTCGCTTTCCGTCTCTTTTCCTCGACTCGTCTCGGCTCGGCTCGGCTGAGGTTGAGGTTGAGGCCCGACTGGATTTGGTCTGACCAGAATTTCGTTTCCTCTTTCTACGGCCGCCCCAACAAACCAAAACAAGGGGCAGAAACACGGGCAAAGGGAAGGGCGTGGAAGGGGCGTGGAAGGGTATGTGGCACTAAAATCAAAGGGATTTCGCCTTTGTTTGGCTTTCGATTCTCCTGCGGCAGGAACTCCTTCTCTGCAAGGAACAACCACAGCTAAAGTGAATCATGAAAAAACAGAAATATCTGTGGAAAAGTCATCCCAGGTAGCTTTCATTTATTTTACTAATTTTCCCATCTATTTCACAATCCTTAACATATTCCGAACTGTTGCTTTCTGCAATTCCTCCTGCATTCCTTCTTTAGCTACCATGCAGGGCATATCCCATTCGGTTCGGTTCTTACAACAGCCTCTTCCGATCCACATGAAGGGGCGTGGTTGATTAATTGCAATCTGCGGCTAAATCCGTTTTTAGTGCTGATTTCGGCAGTTTTCCTGAGGTTAGCTCTGCTTTTTTACTGTTCATTTTTCGCCGACTCAACAACTCCTCGACTTAAAGTGTCTTTATGTCCTCCTCCTACGGATCGGTTTCGGCCACGAATCCTCCTCCTTCTCCTTCGACTCCCTTTGGCCTTTGGCCATTCATCAATTGGTTGCAACTCTCGGGCATTGCACCTTCGGCCAGACGTAGAATCTTAAAGGGTGCGCTATATTGTTTACTGCATGCATTTCGTTAGTTGCTTAGAGGGGTAAGGACTGGATAGGGATGGGGATGGGGATTGGTATGGGGAGGACATGATATCCGAAGCATAAGAGAAGAAAGAGAGTAGCAGGGGTTTGGCTGTGGCTCTCTGCCTGAAATCGGAAGCTACATATATCGTCCGAACGGGGCAGAACTGTAACTTCCAATCGTTGAGCCACACGAGAATGCTGAACAAGGAAGCGAGGCCATTCGCAGAAATATCAAAAGACAAGTGGCAAAACAAGGTATGAAGCGAGGACCACCACCAGGAAACACCCAATGGGCACCACTAAGCCCGTCCGTTGCACGCAGCATTGCACGTCTGTTGCGGTCGACAGTTGAGAACATGCAACGCATGCGCAACGCGGATCTAATTGAAGCGCTGCGCCAGAAGCGCCTCAATAACCGTGATCTTGCCTCAGAAGATGCGTCACTCTTAGCGCAGCTGCAAGAACAGGCAGTGTGAAACTGCAAGAGGAACTGGATGAGCAGACCGCGTCGCTGCTACCATGAGGATGCAGTGCAGCAGATGGTAGCATGGTAGCCCAGTCCCAGACAACTACATGCCTCCCACTCCTCCACTCACCGTATGGTGGTCTTAAGGTGCGGCCATCTGTCCGGCAATCTTGTATTCGCATGCATCTTCGGGCAGGACGCTTCCGCTGCCCCCCCTGTCGCCAGCAAGCTCTGTTCCGTGATATTCGCTATTTGTATGTTGATGTGTGTTGTATTTGTAGGTGTAATTTGTAATTTGTTGTCGTGAAACAGAACTACCATACAAATTGGTCCCTATTCCAAAGCACACTATAGCCGTATCAATCACTATCTCAGCACCCAGTCCACACAGTCCACGCACTACATTATATATATCTGTACACCTACAGATGTACATATGCATACACGTATATATTTTAGCACCGCTGCCCCCTGGCCATCGCTCAACAATGGCAAACTGCCCAATCATTGAATGATTTAAATAGTCTTTGATTTTATTCACTGAACCACTCTCCTTGGGTGGCCGGGCCGGGCCCCTGAAGTTGACCTTTGGTCGGAGATAGTTTCAACTGTTTCCGTGGTGTAGCGGTTATCACATCTGCCTAACACGCAGAAGGCCCCCGGTTCGATCCCGGGCGGAAACATGATTTGGATTTGAATTATCGAAAGAGAAAACCCTTGAGAGCAACCAAATTCTTTTTTAGTTTTTATACCTGGTACTCGAAGAGTATGGGGTATATTAGGGTTGTGGTGATAGCGGATGTGTGTAACGCCCAGAAGGAAGCGTTGCCGACCCCATAAAGTATATATATTCTTGATCAGCATCAATAGCCGAGTCGATATAGCCATGTCTGTCTGTCCGTCCGTCCGTCTGTCCGTCTGTCCTTCCGTCTTCATGAGCGCCTAGATCTCAGAGACTATTAAAGCTGGAGCAACCAAGTTTTGTATCCAGTCTCCTCTGTTATCACACGACTACAAGTGCACTTTAAAAATTAGTAGAGGTGTAAAGGTAAACGAGATACAATAATTTACTTTAGAGCATATGTAACTGGCGGTCGTGATACTTCTCCATTTCTCTATGCTTTTCTCATCTCGCATGACAAAAAGAGATAAGGCAAAGAGATCCTCCTCACATTTATGCCCAATAATGCAATCAATACATAAATCATATGATCATATAGGCCCATATCTCGCTTTATTTTTATTACATTTTTAATGAAGGGCACAGGGTACGACCGTGGGAGGCTGTCACCTGGAGAGCAATGTTCAGAGCAGAACGAATTGGTAATAGGTAAGATTTAACTTACCTTCACTTCAGTGCCTTGGGACTTGAGCTTCGCAATCGCACCGCCAAATGCTCAACTCTGTACACCTCAAACGCATCATGAATAAACTTCTTCGGACGTTCGGGTGTGATCTTAGCATCGTAGCGGTATGCAACCGCTGGCATTTCATCCAAGTTTATTTATTTGTATCATTGAAATTATATCTATGAGAAACCTTTTTTAAATACGTTAACCACCAAGAGTATCTGCTCTGCTTTTCGCTTTTACTCCTGATGTGTTTCCTGGCTCGATTCTCAATTAGAGCTTTGCCTTTTATAGAGGGGACGCCGTGCGATGTGGTGTGCACATAATTTAAAAGCTCTCCGCGCTTTGCGTGCGCAACACGTCAACGTGTTTAGCACAGTTTTGTGGCCATTTTCATAATGCCGTGTAACTGTTCCTTCCTAACTGTTCGCTGTAGGGACTCTTAGGTGTCGAGGGGGCATACACCACTGCTCTGGGAATCACACGGCTAGAACAACGAAGAGGACTCCGTGTCAGGCCAGACCGATTTGCCAACATGGAGTCAGCCAACACAAACCCCAACTATGAAGACAAATGTGTGTGTATGGCTGAGCCGAGTATCTGTACAGTCCTCTCCCCTCTTCTGACACAACAATTACAACAATTAGGGCCCGGCCAGGACTCTTTCGAGTCTGTTTCGGTGCCCTGTCGTACCCTGCCCTCGTAGGCCAATGCATGCAACGCGTCAAAAGTTGAACGACAAGCTGTGGCTGTCGACTGTCAGCGCTGTTTGAACACGTAAAAAATGTCGGCGCATTGTTGAAATGCCACGAAATTATGAAGAGCTCGAACAGAAGGGGTAAAGGCCCACAGAAGGGGCGGGGACGAAGGCCAGAATAACGATGATGGTGACCAGCTGCCAGTAATTAAAATTACTAATACATAGAAAAAAGCGTTGAACGTCCGGCTAGGTTTCTCTAATAAGTTGTTTGATTAAAAATCACTCACACACTCGCATGGAATTTCTCAAGAATGGCACTCGGCGTCGCACACTAATTGCAGTTCCCAACCTGGTCTCATCCAGGCTTTGGTCTGGCGGAGGAGGGACGGACCCTATATATTCCGGATTGACATTGATGGGTTAATATATATCCATTGGTAGAGAGCTAAATAAAAAAATATGAGAAAATAGTAGTAAAAATAGTAGTAGTAGTAGTAGAAATAATAGTAGTTAAAGTTTATCGTCGTGTAGTTAGGAGTGCTGATCATTCATTTCGTTACTTTTCCTTTAAAAGGGCGCCTGTTGTCATCGATTACAGCGGTAATTTGATTCAAATTCCCCCAACAATCATCATTTATTCCTCCCTTGCAATTGGATTCCACTGCTGACCTTCACCTTGTAGTTCAATTGTATCTTTCATTCCATTTCTTCTACTTCCTATTCGGTTCCTCTAGAGCTGAGTCATAAATTTATGGCTCACTCCATAGCTACCATGATTTACAGGCCTCTGGTGTCCACAAAAAACGAAGAACGTAAACATTAGTTTTGGGTTGACTTTAAAGTGAATGCGAATGCCAGTAAACAATAAAACACAAACAAATAAATGTTGCATTCCGCAGCGGGTTATCCAGGCGGGAGAGTCTACTCCGAGCGGCACAAACACCCAAACGGAAGCCCATGCTGCGGAAGGGAATTTCTTCGTTTCCGCTTTGTTTCTTCTTCAAGAAAATTCCTCGGAAAATCTTAAGCTAATAATGGAAGACAAGAACTGTATGCCCTGGCATAATTATCCATTTGACAGCATGACGTTGAGTGGAAAGCATTCAGCATTCACCACGCCTTACGGAGAACTTGCCACAAACTACGGGTGCCCTCACTCCTCCTACATGCACCTTATTGAGGACATCGAATCTTTAATGAGCCCCAAACGCATACCATTTGAGTATCGATTTTATTTTGAATTTCTTTTCTTGTTAATTCTTGCCTCTGCACATTTTTGTTGCCCCTCCTCCGTTGCCCCGCCATTGATGCAGACAACCCACAACCCACAACACATGTGCGGCAATGTGGAGCTGCTCTACAGAACTTTTGAGCTACCTTTTCCAACTCCCACTCTCATTCTCTCCCTCTCTCTAACGTGGGTTTTTGTCTGCAACTTTTCTGACCATTCGACCAGTACGGAACATTGTGGCAAAAACAAAGGCCGAGCCACTACAACGAGGAGTAAAATGATGATGACCACCTGACCACCAGACTGGACGAGTTGCCTGGCAGCACCAAGTTCAAAAGGGGAATATTTATATAAGTAAGCCCAGAATAAACCTAAATATCGTATTTATTGCAAATTGTGCATCTTAAGCCTAGATCTGTTTACTATTCACTATTTTCTCTGATTGCGAGGACACTTCAAAGGTTGTCTGTTTTGGAAAGGGTATCCGTGCGCAGACTTTCCTCCTCCGACGGTATTCTGGGTATATTTGGCTCGTTGGCTTCGTTGGGCTCTTCGCAGTCTCGGTTTTGAGTTTCACCCATGCACTCCCACCCGTGGCTACCTCCACTGGAGGTCTGGGGATCTGTGGAGATCCATGGGGCGAGGTGTCTCAATATTCTGAATACCCTTAATGACCAGGAGGATGATGGGGATGTTGATGATGCTGGTAAAGGTATCTTTTCTCCACTCTCCACTCTCCGTCCTAACTGGTGTCGACAATGTGATTTTCTTGTTGGCTCTGTTGTTGGCATTGGGCTAACTGCTGTTGACTTATATTACATGAAGTTTTCACTGCTGTGAGTCTGCTGCTGCTACCAGCCACTGGTTACGGGCTGGGTTAGTCGCCTGCCATTAGTCGGAAGTTGAACCATTGTTGGGGTCCTGTCTAGCCTTGGTAGCATCCTACCTCCCTCTGCCTCTCTGCCTCTCCGCCACGGAAAGCATAATGGAATTTCCATGTAAGCAATTTGCATGGCTTTCGCTGGAAGAATCTTTGCGAGGGACTTGGCACAGGCACTTATATTTCATCAATTAACACTTCGTCCAGTCCAGTCTGTGGCTCTTTTGGCGTAGTTTCCGGTGCAATTGGATCACCCTGCCCCCCTCTACGAATGTCTGTCACGCTCTCTGGTACTCGTTAATGTTAAACGAAAGTGCAACTCTTTAACAACTAACCCAACAGGAAAAAGAAACAAGAACAATGATCAAGAAACATTTGCAATTTCAATTGTGTTGGAATAAAACCCAAGGAAAGCCTAAGAATACGATTGAGGAACTGGTGGAACACCTCCTATGAAATCCACATATATATTTTCCTGGTTGTTTTGGATTTACATGTTCTTACCGATCTCGTAATATAGTTGATATAGTGTTCGGTTTATACATATATAACATATATGAGTTCCGAGCTTGTTCGCGTATCAATCAAAGTCTGGCTTTAACAGAAACAGAGCCGTCCTTGCAGCGACTAATTTGGCCGTGAAGAGTTCAAGAAGAGAAATTCAAATGCATTAATTTAATCGTGAACCCTAAAAATGTATATTTCACCAGACAGATTGGCTTGGGGCCTGACACCGATGAGGGGAATTAATGTCGAGGAAGGCGCAGATAAAGGGCATCGACGTGTGATCACATTTCATACGGGTGGTCGCAGCCAGAGCCAGAGGCATTAAAAGGCATTACGATGAACCCTAGAGCCATAAATCATGGCGGGAGCCCTGCTAGTTCAGGTTCTCGCTTTTGTGAGCTTTATTGTTTGAAGATTTATGTCTTTGACTTGCACTCTCCAGAGGATTGCTATTCGCTATCCTGCACCCAGAACATCTTCAATAAATGTACGCCCCATGCTGCGTATGAGTAATACATTAATTATTCTCGAATTGTGCCAGCAGGAGTGCAGCCAGCTCAAAGCATTTTTCACTTCCATAGCTTCCATAGCTCTTTCTCTTTGTTAATCTTTTGGTCTTTTGGACCGTTTTAGTCATTCTCCCTAAATCGAATCGAATATTTCCTGAAATGGGGCAGCAGAAATTCATATTTTTACCCATTAAATAGAACATCATCTACGGCAATCGAAATTACCTTCGTCTTTTTCGGTAGAAAACTTATATTGTAATCTCTAGAGAAACTTCTTTTCTCTTGTATGAATTCATTTTTATTGCACATTCAATAAGACTTTTGATAACCAGTAATCAATGATGGCAAATTCGTGTCTTTCCAACAGATGTTTATTTAATAACACTTAATTCTGGAAAATGCTGAAACAGATGAATCGGTAGGGCTCCCACCTCTCACCTCTCATCGGCGGAGGGATAGGAGAGAGTATGCTGTCCTTAGGCTCACTTTGATGACAGCCCAGATTTTGGACCAGCTCTCGCTCTCTCCCCTGCTCTTCCACTTTGCCGCTCGATGTTCACGATGCGTTCTATCGAGTCCGAGATGAACTTCTGGCATAGGATGCAATGGCTGCACACGCACACTGTGACAGGTACACAGACACACAGACCATGCACACACATGTATGTTATTGATTAAATGAAGACTAAATTAATGATTGAAATCTTTAAGTTAAGTCATTAAACATTGTGGACCAGAAGGACTAGCAGTTCTCATTGCTTATTTGTCGCTCGTGTTCTTTCTTGGCCATTAAGATTATAATCTTCCAATAGCCACCACAATGGGTAATCGTCTCCTCCACTTCACTTCGTGAAGCAAAAGGCTGAACTGCAGTATGGCATTCTGACCCAATGCATCAGGCAGAACACTGTCCAGCGGAAACTGAACCCCCAGTGTGTTGGCAACATTTTGCTTAAGGTCAATTCCAAGCTAAACGGCATCAACCACAAGCTGAAGGATGACCAGCGCACTCTGCTGACGAATGCCATGTTCTTGGGTGCCGATGTCACCCATCCTTCGCCCAATCAGCCGCCTCCCACGATCCCGGGAGGCCCTTGCAGTATCGCCTGCAACGCTCTGCTCTGGAGGAGATCGAGGACATGGAGTCGATCACCCTTGAGCATTTGCGTGTTTATCATCGCTTCCGGAACTGCTATCCCGAGCACATTGTGAATTATCGTGATGGTGTTAGCGATGGTCAGTTTCCCAAGATCAAGAACGAAGAGTTGAGGGGAATTTCTGCGGTCTGCCGCAAGGTATGCCACATATCCTTTGACCTTTGGCTGCCAGAAACATCGTTATTTTCTATCCTCCTCTATCCTCCTTTCGGCTGCACATTAATCCCAGGATCTGCTGCATTATTGTTGTTAAACGTCATCCCACGCGCTTCTTTCCAACTGGCACTCCGTCCCCATTCAACAAGTACAACAACGTGGATCTGGGAACTGTCGTGGATAGCACCCTTGTCCACCCTGGTGGTTCTGTTTATTCAGTTTATTCTGTGAAGGGGCATCTTCGGAAGAAGATAGAAGAGCTTTTTGAAACACCAGAGCCAGAGGCGAGCCAGAACTCCCTTTGGTGACGAGAGTCCATAATGAACACCAAATATGCAATTAGTTTATATCTGCATTACCATGAACAGTGTGGACAGAAGCTGGCACCACAAAGGCAGCCATCGTCCGAGCGGGATTCTCTTAGCCAGGTAAATATACATATGCAGGTGCCAAGATAACTTTCGTGGCCATTATCTATGTTCCTAAGACCTGTATGCAATATAATCGGCTCTCCGGCTCACTTTTTAATAGTTAATACAAAAAGTTCTCATATTTGAAGGCATTTTTTATTTTATTTAGGTTTATCGTTGAGTAATATTATTGTTGAGCAACAGATGAAAGCAAAGGAGGTTGTGGAGCAGTCGGATATCTGAAAGTCCATCTGCAGCTATGGACGCTCCTAAGGAATGACTCAGTTCTATCCTCGCAACCAAACAAAAGCTCCATTATGACAGGGAAAATGGCCTACAAGTCGCCACATAATACATTTATTTTAATACATCTCCTCGATACATTTAAATATTCCATTTGCGGCAAGCAGTGTCTTAATTTTAATTAAATCAACCAAAATCATTCGACATTTACACAAACTTTATGCACTTCAATTAAAAGCCACTCTTTGGACAACAAAAACAAGGCTGAAATAGTATTATAACATTTTATTTTAAATTATTATTTTTCCATTACATTTTCTGGGATTTTTCAATTCGTAGATATGCACCGTGAAAATGATGAGATATGGAAAGCTCTTCCTAAAGTTGAGTTGACACTTCGTTCCGTCATTCTGGAGAGTAGCATAGGTCACAGGTTGAATGCAACGACAGGAACGATCCGTAGGAGTCGACGCGCAGGATGTGCCACGGGTAATGTGTTCAAAACGGCAACTGCCGCACAACTGACGCGGCAGGATGCCGTGGCAGCGGGCCCAAGCAGACGGCTGCGGAACAAAATGGGATTCGGAACAGGCCAAAACACGACTTCGGCTCCAGAGCCAAAGTCGCCGCACAACATCTGTTCGAGAGCGAGATAGACATACACATAGAGAATGCCGGGGAAGGGGCTTTACCAGGAGTGGCAGTGAGACTGGGACTAGGCGAGGGAAAGGGAGAGGGAGAGGGAAAGATGCATGCCACCCATTTATCCACTTTGATGGCTGGCTAACACTAACCTACCCTAGAAAGGAGACACGCAGAGGAAGCCTCTTGGGCTTCTGGGAGCCGCAGCGAGTCAGCTGCAGAGTAAATCGAGTGGGTTCGAAGGCGGATTGGGCCTACATCTAAGACGAGCTCTGACTGAAATTGCAAGCCTTAGTACTAGGCACCTTTTAATCCTGCTCCTTCTAAAGAATAGTGTCCTTAATCGGCATCCCTGGCCTTGTCTAGGAAAAGGACTAAGCGAATCAACATCAGGCAGAAGTGCAGCAAACAAACAATTTTGAACAATTGCCAAAAACACGAGACACGAAGACGACACTTGGGGGCACAAGGGATGTGGGGAAGGGGGTGACACTGTGGGTGGAAGTCTCTGAGGCAGCAGCGAGTGAGAATTTAGTGAACAAAACGAAAAGTCCTCTTTCTCTCTTCTGTGTTTTCTGTGGGGCTCTGTGTTGAGGCAAGTGTGTGAGCGGGTGCAATCCATATTACGAGTACTAATGATCTCTCACCACAACAGCATTGATGGGCAATGGAAAACGGACACAAAACTGTACCTTCAGGTGGTGTTCCTGTGTGGGGTTGAGTAAGCGAAAACCAAGAAGAATATATCAAACATAATGACAAACAGATAAACAGAAGCGAAGAGGCAGAGGCAGAGCAGGAGACAAGGAAGAGTTGGTGGGGTGAGACGTACTAGTGATAAGCATGTTGGACGTGACGAGAATGGCTCACATGGTCTGTTCGGCTATAAGCAACGTCACACACACACACAAACACACACACACACCAGCAAATATGAGCCAGAGGCAGAGTTTCTAGGAAAGTCGCTAATAAACAACAAGGTCTGCTTGTTTCCGCTGTTTCTGCTGTTAACCGGAAAATGTCAGTCGAAAAATGTCGGCCACTTTTGTATTACCTTTGTACCCTCCCCCATCCCCCAGCTTCCTATTTCTGCTCTGCTTTCACTTTCTATGACTTTATTTTGCTTGCTTTCGATGTCTCCTTCTCGTCTCCTTCATGGCATTAACATAACCAAAAGCCACCATAGAAAAGGAACGAAACGCAGAAGCGGATGGATGCAGATTTCACATGGAAAGAAAAAAAGTTGACGGCAAAGGATTACAAAGGACAAAATGCCAGCCGTCCAGCCAGCTCGTATTCTCATTCTCGCTCAAAATGTAAATAATTTTTCATTGCGTTTACGTAGAGTGCGACGGGACAGGGCGAAGGCGAGAGAGATGTAGATGTAGAGAGAGTGAGAGTGAGAGTTATCGCTCGCGAAAGCACAACACCAAAGCGAAAGCGAAAAGTTTGCGACGACACAGAAAAGAGCAAGGCGGACATTTTCCGCTGGCTTCCTTACTTCCGGTGTGGCTTGCAACACATAGACACACATAGCCACACATATACACATATACACACTTATACACACGTATGTTCGCGCCAAAATGCAGTGAAAGGTAGGTGGCCAAAAGGCGTTACCTTGTCAAATAAATTATGTTTTCTATTGCGAGTAGCTGGCTGGGAATTACTTTAATGTTCCTTAAAGAGTCACGACTCTACATATGAACCTCTTGAACACGTATTCCATCCCTAACATAAGATCAAGGATAATTATTCAAGGACGGCGGTGAAGAGATGGAGGACGACATCGACGCGAGAGTTTGGATGCGCCAGAAATCAAGAAGGAGGCTGGCGGCTCGGCATGCGGCTTGCGGTTCGGCTGTGAGAGCAACAAGCTGACGACTATCGACCTAAAACATATACTAACATTGACTAGACATTATCTATGAAGCACTGAGGTATGTGCAAAACTGCACAAGTACTCTACTGGCCCACATCCGTGTACATCCTGCACATTTCACAAAAAGCCGGTTGTTTCTGTAATTCATAAATATTATATAAATATGTACACAAATACAATTAATGTACTACAATTAATACACTTCATATGCTGTTCTATATGTCGAGTTGTTTGTATTTCTACTGCCATCATAGAGTAGATTGCCAAAAAAACAGTTGTAAAGCTGGTTCGGTGTCTGGCTGGGCCACATCTGACAGAAAAGTGAGGCTGCCACATGTCGCACTAGGAGACCTGATACAAATGAACAGCAACAACAAGAACAAACCGCCAACAGGACGGCTGCAAGTGACAAGAATGAAAAATGCATAAAATGATTATCACAGAAATTGGTTCAACAAGCACTATCAGCAGACGGGGGTGGGGAAGAGGGGCTGCCTGTTTGCCACAATAATATGACTACTCGTATTATCAGGCAGTGTCAAATGACAGCGGGTGTCACTATATCAGTGGCCGGGAGTGTCACTGTGAAGATAGCGCCCAGAACATGTGGTGGAGCCTGTGTTTTTCCGGGAAAGTGTCTGATCCTTGTCCGCCAACTCAAAGAAGACTCCGCCAAACAAGAAAGCAAATAACAGACCATGTGGGAAGTGAAGGAAGCCCCCAGAAAAAGGATTATTACACCATGTAGACCTGCCAGAGCGCATTAACTGGGCAGCAGCCACGAGGAGAGCAGCGGTCTGCGGCTGGGACTGGTGGCCAGTCGACTGTGGCCAGCGTCGACCACCTCCGTTTAGTCGAGCAGGCAAAAATATTATCTGGCCGAAAGCCAACAAACTATTCACACGCATGGGACATGGGACAGTGCAAGGAGTTCAGGCAGAGCGTATCAGTGGGCGTGTCAGTGGACGAACATGCTGAATGCAGGTTGTGAGTGAGAGGCTCAGCACCCTCCGACTTTGAATGGGGTTCAGACTCGCACTCGCATATAAAAATACAGGAATGGCCACAATTAGTAGTCAAGCAGAACACTGAGGCATTGCAAAGTGCTGGTGGCACCGCAGACACGGGCAGAAATTACGGCCCGGAATATTTAAGGGCAGTTCGCGAAAAGTAAGGCAAAGCCCCAAAACTGCATCCCACTTGTTCGGGCCACCACAAGCGTCTTGTGACACAAAAAAGGTGGGGGTAACGTTGCACTCTAACACCCCCAGCCCCCCCCTAAGCTACCACTGCTGCTGTCACTGTCACTGCCGCTGATTCTGCCCCGAAGCTGTCTCCTGCCTTCGGTTCTTTCGCTCCTTTCGGGCCTATTAGCCGTAATGGGACTTTTGCATGCTCCACTCCAACAACTCGCGCTGCTCAACACTGAAACTCTGGCTGCTGCACAGTCCGACTGCCCCTCAGCCAGTCCCGAGTTCCGGGCTCGGTCACTTTTTGCACGTCTCAGCAGTTTTAAATTATTTATGGTTTGTGGACGCTCCTGAATTAAAACTGCCTAAATATTGCCCCACAAAGACCCGTTCAGGCTGGGCTCAGGAATGGGCGGACAGCCGGAGTGGCCTCCCACTGCATATGAGTCAATTTCCCGACCAGCCCCGGCTTTGGCTCTGGCTCTGACTCAGACTGCAGCTACGATTGCGACCACGAGTCCCTCCCCAGCGGCAAGAGGCATACCATCTGTTTATGTAAAACGCGCATCAATCGCATATCTGATGAACGAAATAAGAGTTAAATACTTTCGGAGTACTTCCTTGGGGCTATGTAACGTCCTCGTCCTTTGGTCTAAGCCTGAGCATGGGACGGCTAAGTGTGTAAATAACAATGTAAGCATTTGGTAAATGTGACTCCCGTGTTTGTTTACGGAGAGCCCCGGAGGAGGATTAAGAAACAACTGAATGAAGACTCCGATGCCTCTTATCTGTCTGCCAGAATCACGAGCTTATTCCACTAAAGCCCCTCCATAAACACGGTCTACTTCAAGTCCGCTTGCTAATAAAAAGGAACAATGGAAGTGCACTTTAAATAAACCGACATGAAATATCAGTTTGTCCCTAAATGTTAGAGAAATATGCGAGCTAGCCGGTGAAATTTCTACAAACGGAGCCATGGCTGCTTTTTGTCCTAGTCGAGGGATCCTGAAACATACATATATCGAACTTATGCTTTCTTCAGAAGAGTTCCATGCTGATAATTTGACTCTTCAGCAGGACAATGCTCCCCATGAAGGTTTCACCGTATTCAATGGCCTATTTTAGATCCTGCAACAGATCAGTCTGTACTTAATAATTGGAGTAATTTGGATACCCGACGATGACAAATGGAGGAAAAGAAATGTGTAATGCTCATAGCTAACAATCAATAGTTCCACGAACCCAACCAAAAACAATATCAAGCGAAAGCCCACAGAGCGAAAGGAATCGGAGGGAAAGCAAGAGGTAACGAGCAACCGAAATATTCATGAACAAAGCAGCCTCGTAAATAAATTGCAGCCCCAAACAGCTCCTCGGCCAGAGCTCTGCTCTGCATCTACTGGTAGTGGTGGTGGTGCCACCAAAGCAGGCAGTCAAGTGTCTTGGAGTGGCGCAAAAATGCCAACAAAGTGCAGGGGAGCAGCCACGCCCACTGCAGCTGCAGCTGTCCCCGATTTATAAGTGTGAGGGTTTGATGATTTCCCGATGTCGTGGAATTAGCAATGAGGCACCGCAGTCAGAACAGAGAATGGGCGAGAGTGGGGCTCTGTCTCCTGCTCTCCATTTGTACTTGCAAGGAGCAGGGAGCAAGGAGCAAGGAGTGTGGTCGCAGGTCAAAGATGAGTGCCGAATGCATCATGCAGCAGCCATCAAAGTGCAGCCCTGAATTATTTGGCAACGAGAGCAGGAAAACACTGGAACCAAGACCAGACCAGAGGCAATTGTGTGGCAAGTGGAGGGGGAATGGAACTCTCGTAAATAAGTCAGAATAAAACAGAAGAGATGCTGATGAGGAATGATTTTCCTATCACCTTTGCGGGGAAATTGAGGCACAACCATGGGAAATTGATTACAAGCCGGGGATCTGTAGCCATACTTGCAAATTGCCTCAAATCGAATCAGGCTTAAAGTGTTAAATCGAATCTAATTCATCTGGGCAGCAGAGACATTGAAATATGTACTACTGCTGCAATCAGGATTGAATTGAATTTGCCAAACTTGCACGTTGTGTCCCTCAGATAGAGATAGAGGATGGAGTTGGCGACAAAAAGCCACGAAATAAATTATCTCAGAAATCAATTACAACTAATTGCATAGACCACTTGGGATTCAATTGAATTCACTTGAAAGCCGAGACCCAGACCCAGACCCCAGACCCAGACGGCACACAGTCGGCCCACAAGGGATCCAGCCCTCCGTTCAGGCCTTCGTTCGTGTGTGTTCACGGGATGATTTGTCGTGTACATACATACATATATGTATGTACATATGTTATTGCCTATGTGACGGTTTAAGCTAATGCATAATTGATTGTAATGCCTCGGCAAGCCGATTCCTGTTTTGATCAGCCCAAAGCCTAGCATCTGGAGTTTTTGGAGCTTTCTTGAATCTGTTGGCCCACAAGTAGGCCTACTGGGCGACACTAGTGCAGTTTTCTGCTTACTTTTCATCTGGCTCTTATTGTATCTTTTTCCTCATTTACCCTTTACACACACTCGAACACAGAGTCACACTTCAGGAGATAGGCAAGGGCCATACCTTATAGAACCTCTCTAGGCCAAGGACATTTCGACCCGGGTTTGCTTTGTGTCCATCTCCTGGGCATGGCCACTAATTCCATTGGAAAGTGGATTTCAGGGACAAGTCTGAGTGCAGTGCTCCGAGGGATTGTGCATTTTCATGTTGTGGGCATTCCTTTAATTAATTATTTTTTAAACTAACTTGTTTTTGTTACTGTAAATGACAATGTAATAAACGGTTTTTCCTTATCGCCAACTTCCTGCTGGGCTCGAAATTGAACATTTTAATTATATTCATGTGGACAAGGCATTCATATGTTGGCGTTGCCTGTTTTACCTGGCAAAGTAAACACCGACAATAGCCGCAGATTACCGGGCGACACTTGCAATTAATAGCGTATTTAAAGCGATGTCTGATTAAAGCCACAGACAACCCAAACAACAGCAACGGAAAGCGATATTTCCATAATAAAACAAGACGGGATGGACCCTATTTTCTGATATCCTCGCTGATCGATTCATGGGCTGGAGGGCTAACGGAACGGAATGTAAAGCATCTCCACCGATCGTCAATATAGCAGATCCAAACTGTTGTTGGTAAGGAACAGATGATGTGACTATGAGAGGTCAGAGGTGCCTTGCAAACATTCTGCGAGAATCATATGACCCTGGCAACTAGAGCAATACACAAATGAAATCTCTTTGTGGTCTGGCCAGGCTGAGCATCAAAGAGAACAAATTAATTGCTCTTTATGAAAAAAATTAACAATTATGAAAATAAAATAGGTTTGTTTTCAATCACTCAGTCCCCGAGGATAGGTACCAGGTCTCCTCTACCCTGCAACAAGGACTGGCAGGCCTGTACGATGGGGTGTGGGTGTGTTTGGAAGTCGCTTTTTGCTGGTTTCTTATCACGCATGCTAAACAAGCAGACGACAGCAGACAGCAGAAGACGAGCAAATACTATTTGAATTTTGATAAAATACATACGACTTTTTGTAGTGCTCCCTGCTATCTCCTGCTCCCACTATCTCTGCGGGTCTCTCCGCATCTTGCATTTATTGACGTTCATACATACATATGTATATAGTTTGTGCAAGCGGAGCGTAAATTCAATTTAAATTTCTGTGCAAATTGGCTGCAAATGCAATTTACAGTTCCCAGCTGCCTCCAAGAAGCATATGTACGTGTGCTCTAGTAGGAGCTGTCCATAGCTGGAGATGCATAGAAATTTGCTGTCTGTTTATTTTGGAGTTTGGTGCTTGATGGAAGGCCTGGTGGTGGGTGTGTTACCACACCTGGAACACCGAAAACTACGGCAAATGCGTGTGGGAAAAAAAGCAAGTTTTTAGGGCCATAAAGCTGCAGCACTGAAAAAAGGGCTTTTATGCCGCATGGCTCCCCCAGTGATTTATGCCCCAACCCCTTGATCTCTAACTTTTAAATGTTGCCAGTGTGTCGCCGAGTTGGAGCAGAGAAAACTTTTTATTAGACTACAAAGTTGCAGGTGCAAGTCGGCCCCCCATCATCGCTTTACAAGAGATGGTACTGGGGTGTTTGTATCGGGGGGAATACACAAGATATATTGCAGATATTCCAGAATAAATTAAATGAAAATTTAACTATGATTTCAATAGTCTTGTGACCAAGTTAAAAGAGATTTCTTAAGCAATGGCATTGAAAAACTTACTTCGCTGGCTGCAATCTCATTTCGATACATGAAGTTATAAGGAACCCTTCTAGCCTTTTGATGCAATAAGTTCAGAAAAGAATTTATTATTTAGTTATATCGTCAACAGTCAGTTACAGGGGCAGGGGTCGAGTTCAATGACCTGTTTGGTGTGCCACAATGCGTTGAGTGTCAAGTGTGGGATTGCAGTAGGAGGAGCCGTAAATAACACGTTTTATTATACATGCATATGTGTAGATGTAGATGCTACGTAGAGAGAGAGCGGGAGAGAGAGAGTGAGAGCAGAGTGAGCCTTCCCAGCCTTCCATTACTCGTCGCTTAAAGTGGCTTTAAGCGCTATTTGGGGTAAACCTCTTCAGCATCCTCAGACATAAGTGGCACAAAACAAAGTCGGCTTCTCTTGTTGCCTACTTTCTGAGGCCATTCATCTTGAGTTGAGTTCTCGCTGTGTATCCCCCATGTGCATCCTCATCAATATCATATTTATGCCCGGCTGCCAACAGACAATTGCAAACAATACAAAATACTTTGTAATTTCTTCGCTCACTCTGTCTATACTCTACTGTACTGTACTGTACGTCTGTGTCCGTTCGCTGTCAGTCTCCTCCCCCCTCTCTCCATCTCGTTTTGTGGCTGATACTTGCCCAGACGTGCCTCTGTGTGTGTGTGTGTGAGTGCGTATGTCTGTGTCCCAACTTGGCCTTGTGCCAGGAATTATTTCTATGTTTCTTGTGTGTATATTGTTTTGATATCGCTTTTTTGGTTCTACGCTTTTGGTGGATTCAGCCGCAGTCTTAGATGGAAGGCTCGACTCGTATTTAGGATTCAGGGGCGCCTCTAGCAAGGGTATTCCCTTTCCGAAACGAATATCATATCATGTGCCGTACATGGTTGACGATTCGGGAATTCGGATCTTTGATATGGCTATAGTTTACGCTAGTCTATGCAATTACCAATTTAGATGGGAGTTCTGAGTATAATCTGTGGAGCGTTCTTCGACCTCGCCCTAACACATCCCTCAAAGTGATTTACAGCCAGCCTGCTGCATGCATCCACTTAATAATGCCCAAAAAAGGCCCAAGTCCAGGGCCGCCAAGGCTTGTGTGTGTGTGTGTGTGTGTGTGTGTGTGCGACATTGATTGTGTGAAGCTGCCGGGACACTTCGAGCGAGTAGGTGGCCACGGATACCCAGGGGACTCGCAATAAATCAATCAATATCCCGTCTAGATATGTGGCTGCCTGTGTGCGGCTTCGGGTCTGCCTTTTGCATGCCACTGTCACTGCGGTGACATCAACTTAAAGCCAAGGAGAGCCCGCGGCTCTGCCTGTTCTTCTGCTCCTCTTCCAACTTCTGTAGTAGAGATTTTTCCTTTTTTTTGAAGGCCAACAGTGCCTTTCTTTAACCCTTACTGTCCATTTGGCTGTGTGCATGTATAATTATATGTTTTAGAAGCAAAACGCATAATAGATTTAGATTGCACTCGCAAATGGAGTGGAAAAACTATGTGCGCTTGCCAGGACTCGCCTGTAGGCAGACAATACAGCCGGAATAGAGCACTCCTCCTTTTCCGCCAACTATTGATTAGCCAAATGGATTCGGCCCGTGAGCAGCATTTGGCATGGAGGAACAAACAGTCAGGGAAGGGCTACAATTATTGCAGGAATGGTATGGTATGGAGAGAAAAACTAGCATTGATTGAGTGCCAAATCACTTAAGCCAATTCAAAGCCATTGGCAACAACTTGGCAGAGAAAGACAGAAGGCATTCTTTGCTGGCCCTCTTCTTCGTGCGATCAAAGCTGACAAATGGCCGATTGGCAGCTTAATGGCAGCTACGCTCCTCCCCTTCAACCTTCACCACCATTTCTGGCCCGGCCAAGACGGTGGCTGAGAAGGCATGTCAAATAGAAAAGCCCCCGAATGCCTCCCTCAGTGCTTCATGGCGCTGCATTCAGAATCTGCTGCCCAGCTTTATGTGGCATATAAATTTTAATTCCCTCCCTGCCTGGCTGCAAGCCAAAGCCGAAACCAGAGCCAGAGCCAGAGCTGAAGCCGAAGCAAAACCCCCAACCCAACCAAACCGAACAGTCCGCAAAGTGATTTCTTCCAATTCCAAAAATTGTTGCTGATTTAACACAAAATTCAGCCAACATCCTTTGGCCAAGTCTACTCTGGCTATGGCTATGGCTGTGGCTCTGCTCCTGCCGCTTTGAATATTTATCAATGTCCCCTGGAAAAATCTATTTGGGCATTGCCAGAGTCCTTACCAACAATGGAGTGTATTTTCAAGCTTCCTTATGAGTTTATTAGTGATTCTGATGCCGAGTCTGCCAGCAGTTTTGCATATAATTCTGGCGTATACTTAATGCAGCTCTTGGCCAGGATGGCATTGATAATCTGCCTGTTTGCCTGGCTGATTGTTGACCAAAGCAGAGAGAGAGAGAGTGAGAGAGAGAGAGAGAGAGAGAGAGAGAGTATCTCTATTTGTATGGGGTTTAATTCGGATCGATCCTCCATATAAACACTTTCCCGCTCGACTAATTGTGTTTGCTCGATAAATTTATTTCCATTTCCACCCTGGACCACTTGCCGTATGCTTAATATTTTGTGTACGTTGTCTAATGACCAGACTTTTGACTCTTTTTGCACTCCCTGCTCCGCTTTCCCATATGTAGCCCTCACTCCCCCACCGCACATAAAACAAACTTTGCGGTTACTTAATGAAGCTGAAAAATCGCCTCGGTTTTCCCCATTTTATTTGCACTTGCTTTCGGCCCATCCTCCATCCTTCTTGATGCATTTTCCTCGTTTTTTCTTGTACTTGTCTATCTTTTCTCTCGGTTTTGCCTTCTTTTTACGGATTGTAAACGTAGGTTAGGCGTGAGCTGAGAGTGCGAGGAGTAGTAGAAGTTATCCTGCAATTTGTCTTGCTGGAGCCGTGCCTAAAAGGGGCCTGAAACTGACATTAGCAATTATGCCTCAAAATCCCAATTTCTGAACACCCAAAATGAAAAAACGTTGCTTACCTGAGTGTCTGTCATCAAGTGTCCCTTGGATTGTATCTCTGGGAACTAAAGCCGCTGCGTATCCATGTGTGGTGTGACTTTTCTCTTGGCAAGTTGCTCCTATTTGCTTGGTTATATAATTATGAAACAATTACATATATTATATCCCAGAGGCAGTAAAGTCGATGGACGTTAAAAATAGAAAGAGAAGGTTCAAAAGACAGGTAAGAAATAATTTGTACCTCCAAGCAATGGGATTGGGAAGCGAATATTGATATGTAGATGGTGGAAGGATAAGTATTAAATGGAGAAGAGATACACACAGAAATTCCCTTTAATGGATATCCCCCCATATTCTGCCCCAAGTATAATTATGCAAAAAGCAATCTTAAGCAGGAAATGAGAAGCAGACAGGCAGACACTGAGAGAGAGAGAGAGAGACACAGAGAGGGAGGGAAAGAGAGTACCCAATCGATATGCAATTTTCCTAAATACCATATATGTACATATGTATGTATGTACCTAGAGGGCGGGGGGGGCTGCCGCCGGATGCCGCTTAAAAATCTAAAATGCAAAAATCGTTTATTTGCTCAAGAGCCGTTAAAATGTACTACCAGGCATCCAGGGCAGGCAGCTGGACTCGGCCATGCTGCAAAGAGTCAAACATGGCCATTTGTTGCACGTTTCAATTTCAGTTGATTGCATACACAGAAAGAGACTGCGCCAGAGGGGGAGGGGGAGGGGAGGAGGGGAAAAGTGCTGCCTCCAATGCCGTGCCATTTGACGAAGAAATTGTTATAGATATTTGGACGTGCAGTCGAGCGCAAAAAGGAACACAGGCGGACGGAATCTCTCCTCCTATTCGGTGCGCACACATACAAATGTAGCCAGAGCTCACATACGAAAATTATAAGGATATGCGCTACGTAAAGTCAATAAATAAAACAGTTGTGTACTGCACCCGTCCAGCAGCAGCAGCAGAAGGCCTCACAGTCTGAAAATAACTGGAAATGGGTTCTTGAATGCAGTCAATCATTCCAATTCCAATCTTATACTGTCCTTGATGATACGAGGTGTTTGTATGCCATAGTGAATACTTATTTCCAAGATAGGATCGAGCCATAGTCTGCTCTACTAACGACTAATGCAGATTTGCTGGCATTTGGTAATTTGATTTTAAACGACCTTACTTTAAGTGTTTCTGAATCTCCTTCCCTCCAATAGAACAGCCTTCCTCCTTGCTTGTCTGTGCTTGCCAAAAAAATGTTCGAACCACGCTTGTAAAAAACTCCTGTAATGCCAGGATTCGGACTCGCGCCTAGTGGTTGTTCAACGAGCCTAAAATCAACATGCAACCTCCGCCCCCGCCTCTGTCCCTGGGACGACGCGTCGTCCGGTCTGCTGATGCCCAGGCTGAAAATGAGGCAAGCTTGGCACATGGCCAGAAGGATCTTAGAGAAATAAAATACGAAATATTTGCAAAGGCCAGAGTGTTGGCCAACTGTCTCCCGACCTTGTCTGCCTGGTGCCTGCGTCTCCTTCTTCGCTTGTTGCAGGCACCAATGGTTGTGGCATCGGACTCGATTGCAATTGTTGTGTGTTTTTGAGTTGGGGTTTTGAATCGGGCAGTGGAATAAAGTATGACAAATGCTGTTGTAATTACTTCTGCTTCTGCTAATATGTAAATATGTATTGGTGTGAGTGTACACACAGGTACTTCTTGTACACTCTCAAACACTCTTGGAGCTGTGGAACTCTGAAGCTGTCTCCTGCAACATCTAGATGCCAGAAGCCATATTCTCTGACTCTTTCTTGCCTGAGTTCTGGCTCTCACTCGCTCTTGAGGCTCGACTTTCCACCATCCTTTCACAAATCTGGCAAAACTCGCTGCACCACTCGCAAAAAGGCTTGTGGAGTAAGTTTTTCGCTTGCATTCGCAGAAATGACACTGTGGGGCATGAATACTAATTTTTAATTTCGATGCTCCGGCATCGTTTCTGGCGCTCCTGGTGACTCACATTGGGAGGGGTGACACGACATCTCCCTCACTCTCCAGCTGTCTCCAGCACCACTTGCTTCAGGCCACAACTAGCTCTCGCGACATCAACGAAGGCTGGCAAGAAAAAGAAAGTTGCACTGGGTTAAGCACACTTTTTGGTTCCGAGAAAGGGGTATGCAAAAATCAGGGAAAGGAAGGGGAAAAAGGAAGGGGGGAAACAAGGGGGAACAGGGAACAGTTCACAAAAGTTATGCCTTGGTATTTCCGTGAACTTCAGACTCAAGCAGAGCGGGAAATGAATGGCAGCTGGGAATAGAAGACGAAATAGGACGATAGGTTGCCATATTAAAATGAAATAGAATAGAAGAATTCGAAGATTGATCATTCAATTAATTCCCATTTTGTGGTAATCTTAGATTAGTTTGAAAATTTAAAAAATGCTAAACTCCTCAAACGAAGGTCAAGCCGATTCTGAGAGCCAATGCCCTGCACTTGCCACTAGACTTGACACTAGACATTGGCCCCTATCGGCTGTTGCATATAAAGTACTTGCCACTTTGTTGTTGCGGTTACTCTGTGGTTTTTCCGGACACGGCATCTGGAGTCGTACAGCTGCCAGAAGTTCTCGGTGGCTCACGTTTTAAAGCAGCCTAAGGCACCGGACTCTGAGGCATGATGATGATGCTGTAGCGCGGGGACGGCAGCGTCCTATGCACTGTGCATACCAATTAGGTAAACGCTGCTTGTAGTCCTTAAATCAGTGGCCAATAGCTGTCGTAAACACATCAAAATAACCTTGGGTACTTCATTCCATCCGATAGAATTAAAACATGATTACGATTTGAAGCACTTAAAAAAGACAGCAAAAGGAAATCCAGCTGCTCTCTGATGTGTGGCAGTTTTTTAATAAATATTTATTTATTTGTGCACTTGCGCCCGTGTAAAAAATTCTGTTTTCAGCCTTCGACCACACATCATGGATTTGTCAAAGTTTTGTCTTCCCCCCCAAGGAGAGACAGAGACAGCCTCTTCTCACATTAATCAAGTCTGTTGCCTTATTTGCAAAAGGGATTTTGATTTTCCTCTGCAATGGTTGGAGGGGGGCACTAACCTGTTTTGGGGGAATCCCACATTCATCCCCGTCATGTTTTTAATCCTTCCTTTGCGGCGGGTTTTCTCCCATTTTTTGTGGCTTATGCGTGGCCATTCCTTCGGCACTTTATCTCTGCGCTTTATGCTTAATTGCTTCTCCCATTCATGTGTGGAGTGAGGAGGGAAAAGCAGGAGGAAACACTTGGAAATTAAGAGGAAGGTAAGTCCGCGCCGTAGCTAATCCCAGAAGGAATGTGGGAGAGATTCCCCAGAGGGAAAGGGAACCAAGAATACACAGAAAGAAAGGCAGATTTTCCGTCTTTCTCGCTGCCACCATGAAACTGGAAACGCAACTGGCAATTTGTTGGCTTTTCAAGCGGATTTAATTGCCAGCAAAGCCCGACTAAACTCAGAGCGCAGTCATACAAATACATACAAAACTCATTACGGGTCTAATATGCTTATAGAGATTGTTGCTGTACAAGCTCATATTTATCCTCAAAGAAGAAAGCGAATCCCTTCATTGCTTGCCTTTGAGAGCTGTGAATGTGGCTGGCTTTGAGTATTTATTAATTTTTTTTCCTCCACATACGAAATAATCTATTCTGAATGACATTTCTAAAGTATTTGAATCAATTAACTGATTGCAAATGTAATAATTAAGGCAGTAGCCGGCCCCAAGCCACACTCTCCCCCTCCCGCTCCGAGCTGTCACTCCCTGCTCGAGAACGGATCGAAGTATGTTCTTCCCTTCTAAATGTTCTAAATGTTCCTCTTGGGCAGGCACAAGCGGAGACATGGACTTCGCGGATTTGCCGCGGATGCCAACGCCGCCTGCATCTTCACTCTCGGGCTCCTCTGCACCACACCTTTCGATTGCATCCAGCCTACAAGCCTTGCTACTGGATATACCCTTTCCACTTTCCGTCCTCCGCAGGAGGGGCAGAAGAACAAAAGCTCAACTTCCCACTCTTGGAACAGTTTCATAGGAGCTGCCCTAACGTTTTTGCCAAGCAAATACAAACACTATGGAGAGACAAGTTGAACTAGAAGCAAAAAGTTCTGGAGCAACGCAGGAAAGCAGAAAAACTCTATACCCATCTCTGTCTCAGGCTGGGGCTAAGAAAATGTGATAAATTTCTACACAAAAACGACCACAAACTTCCTCTTCTCCCCCACTTTCAAAGAGCACACAAAGAGAATACGAGAACAAAAGAAAGGAAAGGAAAATGTGGAGTGGAGGATACAGCCTATCTATCTATCTGTCTATGGCGAAAGCGAAGGCTTACATCCCACTTTTCCAAGGTTTTTCAAGTGCTGCAACAATGCACACAAAATTTTGAATATTCAATAAAGATGTTTCCTCGCCTCTTTTGTTTTTAGTTTGATTTTCCCTTCTGTTGTTCCATTAAAAACTTTTCTTTGCTTATGAATTTGAGGCAGGAACCAGAAGTACAGACATAACGAAACTTACTATGGGGCTTTCGACATCAGATCTGACCAGATAAATCGTCTTCAGGGATCTCTTTATATGCACTGTGACCTCCCATTGCGGATAATCGGTTTCATCTATAAATAAATTAAATATAATTAAATAAATAGCATTCCAACAAATGCACTTTTCACACCCTTCACACATTCACAAAATCGCACTTCTGCATTTGCGTGGCGAACATTTACAAAAACACAAATCTTACGTTTCCCACCGTCCTCAAAGAGAGAAACACTTAATTTTCTCTTCGCTTGAGAGAGGCTTTTCCTCTCCCTCATGTCCGCCATTCGCTCGCGCACCCATGAGCTCACAAAATTGCATTGCGGCGCTCTCTTCCTAACGGAGTGGAAGATAAAGTAGGCGAGGCTGGCGCTCTCTGGCGCTCTCTGGCGCTCTTTGGCGGGTGCGTTTTGTGATGCCCGCCGCTGACCGATCGAGCATTTGATTTACCGCAATTCCTTCTCTGCTGCATCACCACAGTAGTCACTAAGCGCAGTCTCCGCTTTCACTGTCTTCTTCTCTATCCCCTATCGTCTTTCCAGAATTAATTGCCCATGCCATTTCTATTCTACTTTTATGTACATATGTACATGCATGAATAAAATAAAAATATGGTTATATTTTAGTTGCTTTATGTTCTCTTTAGTTACTAACTACAAATATACATATTATTGAGGCGCTGCGCCAGAAGCGTTATTCTGCTCGGCAGCGCCGCGGCAGAGGAATCGAATCGTGTTTCTTCGTGTCGGTTGTCTGCGCACACAAGCGCACCAAGAACATGTCAGTGGCTGCGTGCCGACCCTGCTGTAGTGCATGTCCAGACCTGCTCATTAGGCATTCAATTTGCAACCAAATTAATAAACAAATTAAATGTCCTCTGCTTAGACTCTTTTGAAATCGTTTCTCATTGCTTTTCCTTTTCCGGCCGACATCTTTCTATTTATGTGTGGGTTCATGCACGAGCAAGTCTGTGTGTGTGTGTCTGTCGGTCCGTTTGTGTATGCGTTTAGTCAAATTGCAACCAGTTGACATTTGCACATTTCTGTCTGCCATTCAAATTGCTCTCATGCCGTTCTCCCCTCTCCCAGACCCAGACCGAGACCCAGAACTAAGCTCCATTCAAGCTCTGGCCTCTCTTCGAAAACATTTTTATATACGTAAATAAAAAAACATTTTAAGCATACATTTATTTATGTGAAAGAATATAACGAACAGAGAAAACTGTGTGTATCCTGCCCATAGTATTAATAAGATCTCTGTCACTCTTCCGAACATCACTAGGAGCATCCCCAGGCTAATTTGTGTAAGGATGAGAGGAAGGCTACGAAAGGCAGCTCTCTGCTCTCTGGTTCACTTGGCCGAAATCGGCTTGCCGAGCCTTAACAATCAATTATGCAAATAGTCGCATATGCAATGGATACATATGTACATACATACATATATAGAATATCATACAGATATGTATGACAAAACATACACACATACGCATACACCTACGGCTGGCATGGGAAGGCATTGTGGCTCGAACGCATGATTATGGACGAACAGATCCCACTACCTCCCAGTTGGACAGTTGGGGAAAGGCTTTCAAGTGAATTGACTTCCAAGTCTACTCCTATATGCAATTTGTTATAATTGAATCTTAAATCTGTGTAATTACACCAGCAAGCTTGGCAAATTTATTTCAGCACAACGACTTTAATTAATGAGAATGCATTTTACATTTATGTCTTGATTAAATTTGAATAAGGCACAGGCCTACAACACAGACTTGTGGAGACACAAAACAGTTGGGAAAATCATTTCTCATGAGTATCTTTTTTGAGTCGGAATAATTTACTGTTATTCCTTCCCATTGATCTCTGTGCTTGGCTGACAACAAATTCAGGTTCTTCACTCTGTTGCCTGCTGCATCATGCAGTGTGCACTCACCTTTAGCTTGCACCTGCATCTCGCAGGGGAGCGGAGTAAGGGAAGAAGGACGAAGGTGCAGAAGCTGAAGAAGCCCAGTCCATTCTGTTTCGCTTCCTGTTGCATTTCTTGCTTCATTTCTAAGTCCATGGAATCGAAGCATCATAAAAGCATGCTGCCACCTCTAGCATAAACAGGAACAGAGCTGTATCAGCATCAGCATCAGCATCATCAGGCTGCAACAAGGACGACGAGGACGTTAGCGCATGGTGGAGCCAGCCAGGGCCAGGGCTTGAAGGGGGCTTGAAGGGGCTTAGGGGGCAATGTCTAGGAATAGAAACTCTCAATAATGTGTTTGTATGTGTAATAACTCTCAAAGTAACATGTCAATCTATTTCAGATCAATTCAGATGTTTATTTTCGCAAAAAACTTCTTTAAATTCTTGAAGAACGAACTAACATAATTTATTTTAATTAACGAGCTACTCCCTCAGATCTGTTTGCAGTTTCCTAAGTCTGCGGTCCTGTTTGAGTTTTGTTGCCTTTACAGTTGTTCTTTATCTCCTGGCTGTTACAGTTCTCTCTCATCCGGCATCCCTGGGGCAACTGTTGGAACTTTTCCTATTGCTAGTTTACTGTTCATTTCAGGACCCACTTCTCCTCTCCTTCTTTCTGACACTGACTGCTGGGGCTTGACCAGAAATCTCGACCGAAATCCTCAAACTTTCCCCTGTCGGAGCGGAGGGGCACGAAGGAGAAGGTGAGAGGATCGCGAACTGCTGTTTTCCCATTCTTTTCCAATCCATGCTAGGCGCCGCCAGCACTTTAGTAACGCTTATCCTAATTGTGGTGAGGTCCGAGCCTTTTCCTCATTTAGTGTCCTGAGCCTCTCACGCGAAACCTGCATTCAGCCTGTCCTGCCACTGCCATGTCTCTGGCTGTGTGACTTCCTGGCCATGTGCTATATGAGGATATAATTGTTTGGCATTTAGCCAGATAATGCACTTGCCTGCTCAGCTCCACATACATAGGTCGACTCGACTGTCCGTCTGTGACCCTGACCAGACTTTTTTCCATACTACTCCTGTTCCCAGTCCCCGCTGTGCTCTTCGTGGCTTTGCAAAGTTAATATCTTTTGACAGGTTAACACTGTCTGATATTAATTTATTTATTTTTTGCCTTACACTGCTATCTGGTTATATTTTCTGTTTTTCCTCCTATGATTTGTTGGATGCATAGGGTGGGCAGACAAGGATTCAACACATGCCCACGAATGTGACAGCCTGATTTCCTTCTCAGCATGTTACGTGGCCCTATCTTGACAAGTACACTGCCGGCCACTGATATAGATACACTCGGTGTCATTCGAGCACAAACAATTTCCCCTACCGTCGCGCTATTGCATGTTGAATAAATTCTGTGATAATCATTGTCTGCATTCTGCATTCTTGTCATGTCGTTGCTGCGGTTTGTTCGAGTAGTTGTTCTTGCTGTTCACTTTTATGGAGTATATTAACCAAACCCCGAAGCCACCACTTTAATCCTATTTTTGATAAATAAAAGACGCGCTAGATGGTGTAAGCTTAAATTCACAAACATGTGCATATATGTATGTGTGTATGTACTTATGTATATGTACAAATGTGTGCTATAGTTTTGGTTCCACTGGAACTAAGTAAACTAATGGAAAATGTCTGCCTTGCACTTTTGCCTGCACAACTTTCGCTTCTGTCTCTCCCACTATTCAGAGTTCTCCGTTAGGAAATGAAAAATGATTGCATTGGCCGAGAGAGAGAGAGTGGGAAAGAGCAGAGCTCCATGAGCACTATTTATGTTTCATTTAATTTGCCAGTTAAAGAGGGTCGCCTTCACTTGCTTTGGGCATTAAGTAGTTATTATTAACCAAAGGTAAAAGCAAATGAGTGGAAATATGGGAAATAAGCTTCATAAAATATGATTATAATCCGATAATGTTTCAGCTCTCCCTCTCTCTCTCTGTCTCTCTCTCTCTGCCTTGCTACTTATACCTAACTTGAGCTTCAGTTACGGTTATTGCAACCACTACCCTCCCTATTGAAGGACCCCAAACGACTCTCCCTTCTCGGTTAAAAAAAAACCTGATGACTTTCCGTTTTCTGTTTCGTTTCTTTTTTTTGGCTTAATTATTGTCGTAACGAAGTGATTTTCCGGCTGGACTTGAAGGGCATACAAGGGGTCGTTACAGCCCTACGCCTGCCCATTCGAAGATATTTCCCACAGCTCTTGAAATGGTGCGTGTGCGAAAGAGAAAGAAAGAACTGATAGAATGAGGGATAAAGAAAGAAACAGAAAATAACCTCAATGGTTTGGTAAGTATTTACCTTATTTTTAGACATTTCCCTTCCTTTCGCATTCTAACTTTTACCATTCTTATGAAAGTTTAAGTATGCTTTCACTTGTTAAAGTAAGAAGGAAGCGCAATTAATCAAGCCTGTGACTTAAACATTTAATTCAATTAAATGCATGACACGGCATTCACAAGTTTGGGACCCAAAAATAGCAGCACTTGTATAATAATACTTGTATTAATTGGAAGGAAAAAGAGGTAGGAAAGAAGCCATTTATACATGCAATTTCTATATACAATTAAAAATGGAGTACTACGGAGGCTACTGGAGGCTACGAGCATCACATTACCGGCTGTGGCATGCCCCTATTTTCCACCCACGACTCCTTGGGGGGGCTTGTGTTTTTAGCAGTGGTTAAAAAAGCGTTTCTTGGCTGCATTTTAGCTTAGTGTTGATTCGCCTAGGCCTATGCTCTGGCCTGAGCCTACGATTCCCAAGAGAAGCTTTTAACTTGCAACGTAGTGCGGCGCAGGCGCCGGATAAGCACTGCTAAGACTACGAAAAGGAATTGAAATTTGCAGTTGGATTTGGTCCTGCTCGATTCTTTCTGAAGCTCACTCGATTAGCCCTGAAGTTGGTTAAGTTGATTCGATTCAACTCCCAAAAGTTGGCAAAGAGTTCTCTCCTGCTCTCTCTCTTTCACTCTCACTCCATATCTCTTGTATCTTTTTGCGGTAGGTTAGTGCTAGTCAGCGGATGGATAGCTGCTCTTAGCCGTTCCCTCTGGCCCAATCCCAGACCCAGTTCCACCCCCGGTCAAGCCCCATCTCGTTTGCTCTCCGGTATGGCTATCTCGCTCGCGAACAGATGTTTTGTGGCGACTTCGGCTCGAAGGACCCGAAGTCGTGTTTTGTTTTGGCCTGTTTCGAATCCCATTTCGTTCCGTAGGCGCCCGCAGGTTGCACATGCTGCCACGGCATCCTGCCGCCTCAGTTGTGCGGCAGAAGCCACGTTGTACACATTCCTCGTTGCGCATGCTGCGCGTCATTCTCTTAGTCGCATCGAATCCTTCGAGTCTGGATTCGTTTCGTTTGTGCGACCGGTGTTTTGCTGTCCAAAAGTGGCTTTAAGTTTTCGAAATTTGTTAAGTCTCCTTATCAGGTTGCGACCCACCTGCATCTTCCCGGTGACCTCCTCATCCAGGCCGGAATATGATTGGGATGTCTTTCCCCCGCACTTTGGAGCAAGAGTCAGGCCTTCTTGATGTCGCTGATGTAACCGCTGTAAGTGTGAATCATGATTTGCCAGTCCTTGAGATGACCCTTCGGTTGCACTGCTGCTTTTTCTATTTTTTTCTCGACTCCAAGGTGGCAGTATGGATGCCAGGACAGAGGCTGTCCTCAATCTCCACCGTCTCCCATCGCCTTTCACCTGTTACTCACACGCACTGTGGACCGCTCTTAGCAGCTCTCAACAAGTCTGAGAGATTTTCGCCTGGATCAATGTGCCGGAGAATACCATAAATCACTAGGTATAAAGTTGAATACATTTTAAGCATTGACTTCCCCTTTCTCCGCCTCTTTTGGCTCTCAGCGAACTTTTTTAATGGACAATGGACTTCCCCAAACGCTCCCAGTAATTTCTTTTACACTGTCTGCCAGCAGTAACTTATTCTCCTTGTCACTGTAACTGTATCTGTGTGCGTGTGTCTGTGTTTGACCAGCTGTGCATTTGTTGTTGACACCCACAGAACATTCACACAGATACATATACTTCTCAGAGTTTGGTTGCAACAGAAACAGCAGCCGAATCGTTAGGGCTTGTGAGGCATAGTCTTTAATGGAATGGGGGCTAGAATGTCGGGAAATCATCAAATATTTATAGATAATATTAGTTGGACAGCCATGCTCTTAGAGCCTCTTATCGCTTATTTATATTCTTCCCTCTCCGGATTCTGCGACAGGGAAACGACAGGGGGGAACCCCCTTTAATTGCCAAAGTTTTACCAAACTCCTTCACATTTTGCTATTGATTTTCTTCAAGTGTTCTACTCTCTGCTCTATTTTGCTACAGTTTCCTTTGCTCGATTTTTGTTTCTGGAAGTGCTTTAAAAATTGCTTTGCTGCGCTAATTTTTCATTGCACATTTCTCGCGATTCGCTGACGACAGCGGGAAAAGGATGAAAAATTTGCATCCGAGGAGGAAAAACTTTTCTTTTGCACTTTCAGTTTGCTTTCGTGGGGGAACAGGGGGGTGCACCAAAAAATGTTAAGTAAAAAACTTGTGCAGTTAATTGGCACTGGCAGCGCGAGATGCCAAAACAAAGGCTGACTCAGAAGCAGGGAGATTGGGGTTAGAGGTTGATAAGCTTCGATAAGATCCATCTATGATGAACAGTGAAGTCAGGAAATCAGCAAGAATTTTAAAGCTTAACTTTCTTGGTGTGAATATATGTGATATACTCCCTCCTCCTTCGATTCCATAGGATATTTTGGCCATTTTCCACTTACATATAACCGCTTCGAGGGCACAACTTTCGGAAAACCTTTAGGTTGTCGTCTCAGGCTATAATCTTGGACATCTTCTTGGTCAGTAAGTCGATCTGATAAGCTAACCAGATTTCCACTCCCCAAATTTTCTATAGTCAAATTTTCCAAGCTATTTTGTTTAACATTTTAAATGTATGCCAAAGGCCAGGAGGCAAGGAGAGAAAGGAAGCGCCTGCCTGCCACTGGCATTGCCTGCTCTTCCTCCGTATTCTTCTCTCAGGCTACGTCTCTGACTCGTGTGATGCTTGTTTCTTCTCTGGGTTTCTCTCTATTACTATTCTTGCTATTTGTCTGGCTTGCTCATTTGTGTGTGTGTGTGTGTTTTTCTTTCTCCCACACACTTTTTAGACCGCATACAGATGTAAATAGAAAGAGAGAGGCGAAAGGCGTGACAAGTGCAGGAGAATAACTGTAGGAGTACATACATATGTACGTATGCATGTGTGTATGTATGTATGTATACCAGTATGCAAATGCAGCGTAGATGCGGGAAGGGTATTTCAGCTGGTCGGGTATCTCTCTCTGTTCCTATTATGGATTATGGATGAGAATGTTCTACATCCATTGTCAATCTTCCCAATCTTCAAAGCACTTTTCCACTCCTCTGAAACGACCCTCGCGAGATTCGTTCCACAGCGAAGGACTCAAGCTATTACCATTATCGTTTTACTAGTCTGTCGCCGAAAGTTGAATCAAGTTGATCGAACCATTCAGCCCAGAAATGTTCATGTGGTATATCCTTTTTTACCCAAAGATACATTTTTCATTTATCGTTAAATGATATGAAAAGATATGAAAAGAAGAAAAACTTCTAGGCATTATTTAGCCTAAAATTGTCATACTTTTAAATGGAAGTGGCGATTTTGACCTAGTCCTATTACAAATAGCCAAGATTACGGACTTAAAACGCAGCCCTGTGGCTTTCTTTTTCCTTCTTTATCATTCAGTAAAATCTGTAGACACCTCTGGGAGAAGTATATATCCATACACATATTGTGTTTATGAATTGCTGGCAAAAATTGTACGCTATCTGCGCTTGGTCTTGCTTGTAGGGGTCCCGCCCCTACTGCCGCCATTTTGCTTTCAACCCCGCAGTGAAATGAGGGGAATAGAAAAATGTGAACAACATTTACAGAACAATTGCTCCGATGTCACACAAGTTACGCGATTTTAGAATGCAAATTCAGTTCTCTCATGCTGCTAATTGCAGAGTTAGCTGTTTCTGACCCGTTTATAATGCTATAATGGGTCGTCTATGCGGGTCCAAAACGGCAGTAAATTATGTGAAAAGTAATAAATGAATAACAGAATAGCAAACAAACATCATATAATATTCATGCTGGATTCAAGCTAAAAATAAATTATCAAAAAATAAAAGCTTGCTGGCCGTCGAATTTTAAATATTTTATAATTAATTAATGTAGTGCCTCCAGAGGTTGGGGCAGGGGCGTGTCAGAATATTGAAACAAACTCAGTTCAAATACATCGTATAACTAGTGTCTGGGATACAGACAGACAGACTTTAAAGACTTAACGGGGCTGGAAACGCTTCCATCTGAGGGTTATACTATTAAAGAGTGGGAAGAGCAGCACAGCACTTGAAAACCGCAGCATGTTAACCGAAACCCCGGTCCCCGGTCCCCCATAAACACAATCGATTAGGGAAAGAAGGAAGTCCTGCGTGCTTATCGCACGATTCATCCAGATGAATCACAGTCCTAGAGCGGGTCCCACAGCATTGGGGCTACAGATAAAATCGTTGAAGGAACTATGGTAGAAGAGCGACATAGATTTCTTATTGCATCGAAGGGCGGAATGAGTCTGGTGCACATGAAATGTATCTTGTATCTGGAGGCAAGCACGTGCTGTGCATTCCAATACAATTAACTCGCTCTGCCGCCGCTCTCCAAAAGATATGCTTACGCGCTTTAAAGGCAGCTCAAAAATTTCCTCATCTCTTTAAGTTTATTCTTAAACTGATTGGGATTTTCCACCCGCTGGGCCCCCACAGTTCTTCTCTTGATTGGCTCTTTTTTCGGCCAGTCAGTAGACCAGACAACGGGACAACTATGCCCCAGGATGGGGAATGACTCGACTTGGCCACTGGAGACAGGACACTCTCTGTGTGCCCTCCATAAGTGTCCCCGCATATTCATTGTTGTTTTTGTTGCTGCTTTTCTCTTATTATGTATAAAACCCACAAAAACTGCCGAAACAAGACGCCGCACTCCTCGTGTTCCCCGACTGTCAAGGTTAAGGTTTCTCGCTGTCTCTCTGCTTGTTTGTGTGGCAGGCGTTGACCTTCCATTGGAAAGCTTATTAAAGCTTTCGCTGGCAACAAATCCTAACATTAAAGCTCGGTGAAAAGATCAATCTGTTTTTGGGGAAAGCTTAAAGAATCGAATAGCAGCTTCACGTGAGAAAGGTTAGGTATACTTTTGTATAAGGAAATTTAACATAATTATGTTCCCTCTCGCTATCTTCTACTTTTGTTTTGTTCACCTTTCACTCTTTTTTATCCTAGACTTCACTTAAAAGCAATTTTTAGGATTTTTCACTTAGCTCTTGCCATCCCTGCTAGCCACGCCCCCACTCGTTAATAAGAGACAAAAAAGCGCGAAAATATTTATAGAAAAATTCGAAAATTTTGGAATTTCCCTCAGCCCTGCCTTTCCTCTGTCTCTGCGTGCTGCCCTTATTTCTCGAAATACAGGAATGTGTTGGGATGAGAGTCGATTATGGTCGGGGCTCTCGCAGAGAAATGGCAGAGCATCGCATATAAACTATTGTATATCGCATCGATGTTTCATATTTAACTTCCCTTCCGGTTCCGCTGGCCATCTTCCTTGTTTTGGGCCACATTGATGGCAGGCAGTTACGCATTTTCGGAGTACATATGTACATATGTATGTATATGTATTAGGAAAATCTAGTTTGGGCATCGGCGAATGGGAGCCGAGTGCACGATTGAATTTATGCATTTTGAATCGCACTTTCCACAGCCAAATTAGTCGCTAAACATTTATATGTGTTATATGTGAGCGAATATTTCCACATTTGTATATGCTATATGCATAATAATTTATAAGTTTAGGCATTAGCGGAAAGTTAATTAATTGCTTGCATTTAAAATCTGCGGTCTCTGTGTGTCTGCCTCTGGTCGAGCCGAGATTCCAGCTGGTTTTCATGTTTTGTGGCGGGAATTGTGTTGGCCAGGCGATATGGCAGGGATTCGATGCTTCCTGTTGAAAGGGATACTTGATACCATATACATATGTATATATATTATTATGTATTGTATATTCGATAATATTATACATACATATATTCGTGTTATCCCAAGCCTCGAGTGCATCTTTGTGCAAGATAAGGCGACAAAAGTTAGCTATGAGAGAGAGGTGGAAAGGGACACATACATTTGTATGTATGTATGTAGGGGGGAACAGATGTGCGAAAGAGCATATCCCATGGGACGTGTAGAGAGATAAAAAGCAGGCCCAGACCAGCGACAGTTGCAACTTTTCCGAGTTAGAGAAGGGGGAGACGGGCATACGGTTGAGAGGAGTCGTTTGTAGAGTTTGAAAGTTCTCATAGGAGACTCAAGAGCAGGGATCATGGCATTCAGAAGAGTAACAAATTGGAAAACCACCAGTTAAGAGAGAGAGAGCAAGAGAGCCAGAAAGAGAGCACAATACTCAAAGCAAAGTAAGGAAAACTACCAAGGAGCGGAGCCCCAGCGATTCCTGCCTCATTGCTTTCAATATCATTTAAATTGCACGTCATTTTCTGTTGTCTGTTGGTGCCACACACATCACTCACAGCCTACGTTCCTCCACACCACCGCAATGTCATTTCACAATCTGAAATTTAGTATATGAAAGAGGAGTTTTTGCCACTGCCACTTCTGCTGTTCCTTTGCTCTGCTCTGTTTTGCTCTGTTTCTGTTGGAGTAGGAAACATTTTCAAACGGCTGTCAAAAGTCAGTCGACGCCAGTCCTTTCCTGCTATGAAAAACCGCTAGCATACGCGTATGTGTGTGCATATGTGTTGGGAAATATATTTGGATATGTTTGTTTAAAATCTATTGTATGATTTTGTGTAAAACAAAGCAAGGGAAGGCCATCCGAAACATTTTCATATAAATAGTTGCCTTTTATCACACAAGTGATATATCGAACCTGATATTTAAAGAGTCGAAAAGCTTAGCACTTTGGTGGCGAATGACCCTTAAGGAAATCCACACAGTGGACAAAATTGCTCTCTTGGACGACACCGATTTGAATAAGAACTTCATTGAAACAATCTCGATTACCCTGACAACTTAACCTTTCTCTCTCTTCTGTTGTCGCTGGTCAGGTAAAAAGCCTTCATTAGAAGTCTCAACTTTGGCATTTAAAAGGGGCGGCTGTTTGGGCGGATGTTTCCGCTGCTGCTACCCAAAAACTTGCCCTTAACCTTAGTCATGGGAGCGAGTGTACGAGTACCAGGGCGCCAGAGACGTTTCAGTGACGCGCTACCAACTGCATATACATACGTACATCTTTTAAGCCCTTTTGCCAAACCAATAAACCAGCACTTAACCACAATTACCCCCCTTTTCGGCAAACAAGGGCGAACACAGTAACGTTTTTTATCCCCTCCCTGCTCCCCCCCCGCTCCCTGTTCCCTGCTCCCTGCTCCCTGCTTGTCGACACAAAATCATGTGCACTGCAATCAGTCTTCATTTACACTTTGCACCTGCGGCACTTGGTCTGCTGCTGCTAGTCTCTCGCCACCAGGCCACCAGGCTCCCAGTTCTCGGTTCTCGGTTCTCTCAGTCTTCAGCCACACGAATGGAGCATTAGGTGGCAGGGGGAGGGGGATGGGAATGGGGGAAAGCTCAACTCTGGGGTCCAACAACTTTGAACTTGCATGCAACCAGAGCCGGAGACTAGGGAGAGGCTGAGAGAGAGTAAGTTTGTGTGTGTGTGTGTGTGTGTAGGTTGCGACAAAAAGACAAACAGAAACTCAGGTCACTATTTTTCACTGCATGCTGATAAAGAAGGATTAACTTCTCAGACGTATGTATGTACATATGTTTGTTGGTAGGCAGGAATGGCAAAACACGCTGATTAGAACACGTGGTAACAGGTGGGGTAAACAGGTAACCCCTGATAATAGGGGTAGTAATATTTTCGTTATTTCACCTCAAAGTCCCACCTAAATCACCTGCCACAGATCCCCATAGCCATAGCCGGAATGAGTTTCATGTTTGGGTTTCTGTTTGTTTTCTTGTTTTGTTCTTGTTTTCTGGGTAGCTATTGTATTCGTTTTGGGATCTGGCAATGCGAGTATTCTCGAATGGAAGGTTACATTTGATTGCTCTCCACATTCGATAGCGAAACCAGGACTTTCATTTGTAATTTACATTAGCAGAGAAGGAGGAGAAACAAGAGACAACTGACGACACAGAGAAGCTGCATACTCCTGGAGTGCCACAGAAGAAGAGAGTGAGAGCTGGTACAATCCTTTGTTTTGTCATTGTACTATTTCAAACTCATGTACAAATAATCGAAACAGAAGGAGTCTTCCCCTGCCCCTGGCACGTCAACAAAATGTTGCATGCAGCCATCATCAGTCCGGGGCCCATTGCTAGCCACACTGGGAACCCGCAAATAAGTTTTCTGGGCTCTTGTGGGAGGCAAAGCATTGTTGGTAGTGGGTGAAGTATAGACATACCTGTCTGCTTCTACCCTGAAGGGAAAATTACAAATAGTGTGTCTGGTATTGAGGCCTGTGGCTCTACCTCGCTGCTGGCCAGAAAGGCCAGAATTAGAGCATTATGAATTAATGATTCCGGGACATAGACAGGACTGGCCCCCCTTTGAATTTCCGTATCATAGTGTGCTCTCTGCCGCAATTGAAGGTTCTGAGGATGGAAACATTTGGTTTACATAAGAATTCTGGTATTGCATGCTCGGAGAAGTATTCAAGAGTTGAGCTAGAACCAAAATGTAAGGCAAAGTAGTAGAGAGAGAGAGAGAGAGTAAGAGAGAAAGTAGGGACAGCCTGAAGCCCGAGGCAAAATTCTGAGCACGAGTTTTTCAACTTGTGGACCAACAAGTTTTAACGAAAGTGTTTTGCCAAAAACATCTCGCTCTCTCTATCTGTCTCGCTCTCTCTGTCTCTGTCACTTTTCCAATCTCCTCTAATTCTTACACTTTTTACCCCCTTACATATTTTGCCAAAAAGTTATGTGAGAAAAAGTATATAATATTTTGTTGGCAAAACAAAAGCTTACACAAGTTAATTAAATAACTTCTATGGAAAAATATCTGGCTGGGAGGCATACGAATCCTTTAATTACTGGGGAAAGTCCTTTAGGATCTTTTTGGTGACAGCTTTAAAATTGGTCTCTCCCGCTACGGCAACATATACTCGTTGCCATTTGAAGGCTTAGCCAGAAAGCGCGACTCCTGACTCCTGAGTCCGACGCCTGGATTTATGTCCTTTTTTCTGGCTGGCTGGTTGGCTGATGGCTTAGGCACTTGAGCTATGTGTGGAGCGAGAGTAGGACCCACACTCAACATCACAGACGCACAGCATGCTACCGACTGTGTGTGGTGTGTGTGTGCTTAACCCCCGTTAGAGTGCAATACCCCAAATCGAAGTTTAATCTTCTAATTTTAGAAGTTATTGGCACATTTTTTTCCCTCGTGGTTCCAGAGATTTTAGGTTTCACCTCTTGCTTCTCATTGGTGTCCCTCACATAGGAGGTACTGTACGAGATGGTCGACCAATGGATGATTACTGCCTCCACTATCCATTCAGGGATACCCATTACAGAGCGCAGCTCCTCTAGGAAGTGTCCAACCATATTAAAGTGAGGTCACATCATGATGACGCGTGGCCTGTAGAAATGATTTGTATCTCACATGCATAGCTGCAGCAAACTCTGTACCCTGATACCAATGTACACATTATTTTTAATCGGATGAAAACGCTTGGAGGTCGTCGTCGCTCTGGGCAACACCTTCTGCTTCAGTTCAAGCTCCGCCTGCTACTCGGGGGACTTTAAGGTGGGTAACCTCTGGCCCAATGCACTGCTCCTATGGCACTGTGGGCTGTTGTGGGCGTGCCCGCAAAGTAATTTCAAATGTACATTTTATATTTTGTACGTGTTGACCACGTGGCGTATGAGCAACGTCTGTGTGGACACTCTACTCTGCTCGACGTGGGAGGGGAGCACCGTCACCTTTTTTGTGGTTTTGTTGAATTAATATTCATGAAAGTTTTATACCCTATACTCAAATGGTATCTGGGCATATTAGATTTGTGCACATGTAGGTAAAAGACGAAATATAAGTAAATAAGAACGAAGCAGAACTTTGTTAGCCGCGGCAAGGGCCGCTGCTCTACTGTATAGCCAGGACTTAAGCATCTGACCTGATCACATGGGAGTGCTGGCAAAGGAGAGGACAAGGAATTTCATCAGATGTTGCAAATGTTTGCGTCCAAGTACTTGAAAAGAAAGATGAGACCCAAATAAATTAGTTACACGTAACAATGCAATCAATCACAGGAAGTAACAAAAAAACTGAACGCACGGACGAGAGCTGTTGGAGAATATCCCCAAAAATCTAGGCAGAAAAAGTCACTTTGTGGTGGTCAAGAGGGAGAGGAGTAAAAGGGCAACAAAATGTTGCAAACAGCTGATGGATGGGTCCTAGCACAAGAACATAACGTATTTTGGCATGTCCTTCTTCTGAATTTTTGGCCCGCAGCCAGGAATCTAAGCGTGGCATGCGATCACAATCATCCTGGAATATAGGTCTGTTCTTTTCGGGCGCCAGTTCGCAATTATATCGTCCATGTAGGACATGGAAATATCTTGGGAAATGCTCCCTGCTCATGTCCTGTTCTGCTGCTGTCCTGTCCGAGGGTTGAAAACTAAGGAAATGGCGGAAGATTGATCTGCATATTAACTATCTTTAGGTACTCTATTGAGGACTATATCTAGTCAGGATCCATTGGCTCATCTCGCGCTTCTGGTAAAACACTTCTTGTCTAACCCTGGCTGGTTTATTCCAGTGCTGACCAGACCAAGGACACACTAGGAACACTCCACCCTGTCGTCGTTCCACCACATGACCACTTCACCTTTCACCTACCTTTTACCAATGGCTTCCCTGACTCGGGACCACACACTTAACACACGTTCAACACACACTCGAAGTGCTCTGCCAATATTCTTCGCGCTTTCTTGCGAGAGAACCAAAAGAAATACAAAAACAACTTCGGCTACATCTGCAGCTGTGCGGCTCTACAGTATGTGTATAAATATTTGTAGCTGTATTGTTTGTATGAGTGTATGTATCTATATGAGTGTGTATTGCTGGCAACTCGAGCATGAATGTCTCGTCCTTAAGCACACATCAATTTCAAAACAATAATTGGAAAGCGGAAGGAGGAAAGTAAAACATAGATGCATACATAGATGCCAGTTTATTCGCCTATATCTCTTCATATCTCATGCTCATAAGCTTGGCATACAGCTGGAGGCAAACGCAAAATATACATTTTATTATACCTTACCAGAAGCAAGGGAATGGGATATCCAAGCCAAAATGTGAAATCTGCAAGCGGAGAGAGCATCCAATTACACCGGAAACTACGCCAAAAGAGCCACAGATTGGATGAAGTGTTAATTGATGAAATATAAGTGCCTGTGCCAAGTCCCTCGCAAAGATTCTTCCAGCGAAAGCCATGCAAATTGCTTACATGGAAATTCCATTATGCTTTCCGTGGCGGACAGGCAGAGAGGCAGAGGGAGGTGGGATGCTACCGAGGCTAGACAGGACCCCAACAATGGTTCAACTTCCGACTAATGGCAGGCGACTAACCCAGCCCGTAACCAGTGGCTGGGAGCAGCAGCAGACTCACAGCAGTGAAAACTTCATGTAATATAAGTCAACAGCAGTTAGCCCAATGCCAACAACAGAGCCAACAAGAAAATCACATTGTCGACACCAGTTAGGATGGAGAATGGAGAAGAGATACCTTTACCAGCATCATCAACATCCCCATCATCCTCCTGGTCATTAAGGGTTTTCAGAATATTGAGACACCTCGCCCCATGGATCTCCACAGATCCCCGGACCTCCAGTGGAGGGAGCCACATAGGGAGTGCATGGGTGAAACTCAAAACCGAGACTGCGAAGAGCCCAACGAAGCCAACGAGCCAAATATAGCCAGAATACCGTCGGAGGAGGAAAGTCTGCGCACGGATACCCTTTCCAAAACAGACAACCTTTGAAGTGTCCTCGCAATCAGAGAAAATAGTGAATAGTAAACAGATCTACGCTTGAGATGCACAATTTTGCAATAAATACGATATTTAAGTTTAATCTGGGCTTACTTATATAAATATACCCCTTTTGAACTTGGTGCTGCCAGGCAACTCGTCCAGTCTGGTGGTCTGTCGTCATCGTCCGCATCATCATCATTTTACTCCTTGTTGTAGTGGGTCGCCCTTTGTTTTTGCCACAATGTTCCGTACTGGTCGAATGGTCAGAAAAGTTGCAGACAAAAACCCACGTTAGAGAGAGAGAGGGGGAGAGAGAGAGAGTGAGAGTGGGAGTTGGAGTTGGAAAAGGTAGCTCAAAAGTTCTGTAGAGCAGCTCCACATTGCCGCACGTGTGTTGTGTGTTGTATGTTGCCTGCATCAAAGGCGGGGCAACAAAAATGTGCAGAGGCAAGAATTAACAAGAAAAGAAATTCAAAATAAAATCGATACTCAAATGGTATGCGTTTGGGGCTCATTAAAGATTCGATGTCCTCAATAAGGTGGAAGTAGGAGGAGTGAGGGCACCCGTAGTTTGTGGAAAGTTCTTCGCAAGGTGTGGTGGTGGTTAAGCTGCCTCTGAATGATTTCCACTCAACGTCATGCTGTCAAATGGATAATTATGCCAGGGCATACAGTTCTTGTCTTTCATTATTAACTTAATATTTTCCGAGGAATTTTCTTGCAGTTCCAAGTCATTTTCTCATCTGCGTGCCCCCTTCAGGCTGTGCCGCAACTCCACTAATTACTACTTCCAGTCATCCTCCTGCCCCTCTTCGCACTGAGCTAGAAACGGAAACGAAGAAATTCCCTTCCGCAGCATGGGCTTCCGTTTGGGTGTTTGTGCCGCTCGGAGTAGACGCTCCCGCCTGGAACCAAAGAAGATGGGAACATCCCTATCGGCATTCCAGCTCGCAAGTCACAACCTTTGTTGCATACATATACACTCCCATACATATACACTCCCAAAGAACAGGCACCATAACCACTCGAAACTGGTGAATTGTGGTGTTCTATGATGAGTCTGTGGTGATTCTTTAACGGGCTGCTCAAAGCCTAATTTACGAGTATGCGATTGACCCTCGACCCGCGGCCAGCCACATAGCAGGTCCAAAAGAGTGAACTTTTATTTGTGCCAGAAAAAGTGGTTAATAAATTTAGAGAGGGATCTCCATTGGTCTCGAGGACGGTAACTACCTAATTGAGGCTGTTTTGAGGCTGTTTTGGGTGACGTTTTAGGCGATTCCAATCATTGAAAGAGAGAGCTGCACTGGGAAAGGTATACCGAATTCAAGGGACACAATTAGAATTGCAATTGCGGCAGAGGGGAAAATGCTTAGCATAAAAATGAAAAGTCAAGATGTGGCCGAACAAGTAGCTGCATCTGGAGGTGGAACTGGAGCTTCATGGGATCTGGCAGCTTGGCTTTATCTGAATCTCGTACACTTCTTTGTCGTATTCAAATTTCTGGAAGGAAAGGCAACGAGCGAGCCACAGCCAAACCCCTGCTACTCTCCTTCTTCTCTTATGCTTCGGATATCATGTCCTCCCCAAACCAATCCCCATCCCCATCCCTATCCAGTCCGTACCCCTCAAGCAACTAACGAAATGTATGCAGTAAACAATATAGCGCACCCTTTAAGACTCCACCTCTGGCCGAAGTTGCACTGCCCGAGAGTTGCAACCAATTGATGAATGGCCAAAGGCCAAAGGGAGTCGAAGGAGGAGGAGGATCCGTAGCAGGAGGACATAAAGACACTTTAAGTCGAGGAGTTGTTGAGACGGCGAAAAGTGAACAGTAAAAAAGCAGAGCTAACCTCAGGAAAACTGCCGAAATCAGCACTAAAAACGGATTTAACCGCAGATTGCAATTAATCAACCACGCCCCCTCATGTCGATCGGAAGAGGCTGTTGTAAGAGCCGAACCGAATGGGATATGCCCTGCATGGTAGCTAAAGGAGGAATGCAGGAGGAATTGCAGAAAGGAACAGTTCGGAATATGTTAAGGATTGTAAAATAAATGGGAAAATTAGTAAGATAAATGAAAGCTACCTGGGATGACTTTTCCACAGATATTTCTGTTCTTTCATGATTCACTTTAGCTATGGTTGTTGCTTGCAGAGAAGGAGTTCCTGCCGCAAGAGAATCGAAAGCCAAACAAAGGCGAAATCCCTTTGATTTTAGTGCCACATACCCTTCCACGCCCCTCCCTTTGCCCGTGCTTCTGCCCCTTGTTTTGGTTTGTTGGGGCGGCCGTAGAAAGAGGAAACGAAATTTCTGGTCAGACCAAATCCAGTCGGGCCTCAACCTCAACCTCAGCCGAGCCGAGACGAGGAAAAGAGACGGAAAGCGACTGCGATTGGGCCGCTTGGCGCCTCAATTTGGCCGTTTATCTGGCCCCATCTGCATTTTTGTTGACTTTGTGCCGAGGAGCGGGCCGCGATGTGTGCTATTGTCCTGCTTTGCATAATAGCTAACGAACTACATTTTTTCCACCTTCTGCCTCTGCGTCCATGCTGAGGTCTCTCTCTGTCTGGCATGGGGCTGGCTCTGGGCTGGAGCTCGGCGTTCGCTTCGTTGGCATATCAATCAAAGGCCAAAAACGGGAAATGAATTCGCTTACTCACCCCAAACGAGGTGGTAGGGGGAAGGGGAAGGGGAGGGTATGCTGCAGAGGAGGCCTCTTCCCCTTCCAGTGTGCAGATGTGGAATTTTTTCTGCTGCCTCGGCCGGATGCCATTTTAATTAAGTGTTGGCGGCGTTGGATGCCAATCCGCGAGGGCAAGGACGAACAGGAGCCCAGGACGAGCAGGAGTCCCTGTCTGTGTGTCGTCTCCTGACCAAGTGGAATTTAACATTTAGAAGGGAGAAAACATCTCGGTCCATTCCCGAGCAGGGAGTGACAGCTCGGAGCGGAGCGGGAAGGAGAGGAGAGGGAGAGTGCGGTCACTGCGCTCCGTTGCGACTGACAGCTTAATTATTATTTCTGCAAATCAGTTAATCAATTAAGATACCTAAGAAGTGTCTGGAGGAGGAGTGGAGTTACTTGATGGTTCGCTCCCTGGAATCGATCAACTATCAATCGCTCTATCCAGCCGTATTAAGTACGGACTTGTTGCAGCCGGTAGTCCGTGCCTCACATAAATTCATTCAGTAGTTTAATGAATTTTTAATTAATTAACTACCGAGAGCTTGGGCAATAGAGAAAGTATTTTCCTAGAATAAATATGTTAGACGGGGGACTTACTTTGGACATTTTGTGGCATGAAACATATGGAAACCATTTTGGCATACTCTATAAATGTTTTCCTCACTTTCTCTCTGCTTTGTTGTTTATCTTGTGCGTTGTGCCACTTTCTGTCTTCGGGTTTCCCTCATTAATCCCACATCGATTGTCTTCCAGCTTGCGTGTTCCAACGCTTCCCGTATCTGGCAGGCGGCTGCAGGCTGGAGACGCTTCCCATGCTGGAGTCCAGTGGCTCCTCAAGAGGAGCAATCGCATCATCAAAGGAATCTGTGAGTGTGTGAGTCAACAAAGAGAACAGCACAAGCGGCATCGGCAGCTAAGAGATTGATAGTTGCCAATTCATCTTCAATAAGCATCTATATTTAATCTCTGTATCTGTGGTATCTAAACAGCTACCCGTAGTACGCCTCTCTCTCTCTTTCTCTGTCCTATCCGGTTTTCTCACTAGGCTTCCCTTAACATGGATTGTGGAGGTGCCACCGATGTTGGTCATTTTGGTCTCGGCTCAGTTCCCACAGAGGATGAAACATTTGTATGGCCTGATGTGTGGTGCAAGTGTTTCATGGCTTCATACAACTTCATCATCGTCCTCATCTTCGGTGCTCAGTGTGCAGTGTGCAGAGGGAGGGGGTGTGTTTGTGTGCTCTGCTCTCGTCGTCCTTTCCATCAGACTGAATAGCCAAATGCCGAATTTATGCAAATGCCCTCGGAGCGGAGCCGAGAAGGCGAGAGACGAGAGCACACGCCATTTTGCACATGAATATTTCTGTGCCAGTTCTCGGGCTCAGGATCCTGGGGTCCTGGGTCCTGGAGCCCCCCGACATACCAATTTCACCACACCCTGCTCTGCCACTCCGTGTGCGAATATTTTTCTGTGCCTTGAATTGCTTTTGAATTGTGATTTTCCGTTGGCCAAGAGCCCACTCCCACTGGCAGTGGCGGTGGCATGGCGAGGGGAGAGAAGGGGAGCACATCTCGTTCTTTTGTATAGCCTTCAATCATCAATCAATTTTTTCAGCACGTGTGCAGTTCCCTGCCGTTACTCCTGCACACTTTTGGGCCCTCGGCAGTGACATGTCTGGCGAAGATCGTGGAGACGGTGGGAGGTGGCTGGTCGCTCGTGGAGCTCGCCTTCGCCCCCTACAGTTTGCCCTGGCAATTAAGCAACATTTTCGAAAATCCGTCCCAAGCTAAACCACTCTCCATCCCGTTCACCCCCAGGGGGGTTCATTCAACGGTGCTCGATGTTCATTGGCGCTTAAATTCCCATCACGCAAAAGCCAAGCAAGACGCTGTCGTCGCTGACGTTCTCCTCCCCGTCTCGTCCTTGAGAGTTGCAGGTGCCAAACACGTGGTGTGCCCCAGAGGCTATCCACTTATCCAGCTGCATTCTTTTCCAGGACTTTGGGCTCCTTGTGTACTTCTGCCTAATTGAGAGAGGCAGGGAAAGCTGTGAATCCAGGAGCGACCACGTAAGCCAAGATGCAAGGACAAATACACTTCCCCAGGTAGTGCATTCTGCCTCCCAGCCACTCCTATGTCCCCATTAAGAGTTCGGAATGCATTCCAGGAGGAAAGTGCCACCAAAGGCTGGATCTAGAGACGATCCCTGGTACCACATGGTGTAATTCCTTCTCCCATTCTATTCACCAATCTCTCATCGAACCATTTGACTTTCCCTCCTATTTCCCTGGCTGACTGGCGTACTTTACTGGTCCAAGTCCAGAGGGATAGCTGATCCACCAGCTGCTTTCAGTCATAATCTCAATTATGCTTGGGCATAATGATGGCCTCAGCCTTACTCTGGCACCATTTTCATCGATATCCACTGAAATGAGGAGACTATAAGGAATTTAAAGGGTTAACCGCAGAGTTGGATATGCATTAATTATACTTGAAGATCTGAAATGGATACACCAGAGATATACATATAGCATTTATTTATACTATTTCTCGACCTGAGATTCGATGCAGAGTCCCAGTATACCAGAAGCAATGGATTGTTAGTATAAAGAGAACTCTAAGCTGTAGAGGGATCCGACTATCCTGACTCCTGACACCCCCATGCACCCCACACCCCCTAACATTGCTATGAAGATTCAGTGGGAATATCCTAGGAATGGAATTGGATAACTGACAAATCAATTGTGAAATAAAGTGAGGGAGATTATAATTATTTCCCTGTAAATATCACAGAACGGGATTCCCAGTTTCTGCCCCCACTCCGAGCACTATAAATGCCTGCACATCAATTTTCTCTGACATTTGTATTCTCATTTTTATTTTTACAGGAGACAACCACAAATATTTTGCTTAACGCCTGCACTCTGCATTCCTTCGCGACTCCCCGATGTGCGGGAAATTAAACAATTTAATTATATTTATGTGGAACATTTATGACGCTTTCCCGCCGAGTTTCCCCTGTTTTTCCACTTCCATTTCCCTGGCGAAGGTAAACACAGACAATGCTTCGCAAATGCCGGGCGACAATTGCAATTAATTGCACATTTTAAGCGATTCCCGATTAAAACCACATCCAACGCGAAGAGCAGCAACAGCAACACGAAAGTTTGTGGTTAAAAAAGGGAAATGATTTATTTTGTGACCGAATAATCTGATACTCCTGCCGATCGATTGGCTCCTATGCAGTCATTCGATTTGATTTCATGCAAGTTCTTCTCAAAAAGGTCACACTATCATCTGATCCAATCGATTCGACTGTTCATAATGATCAATGAAGTATAATATAATATATAAGCAAACCGAAGAACAGAACAGAATCTGTATTAGGCGTCAACACTTTCCCCTTAAAGTCCCATTCGACGTGCCTTGGCCGAAGCCGGAGCCGGAGCCGAGGTCGAGCCCATCGGCCTAGTCGGTCTGCTCTGACCAGACGTCCTGCTTGCTTTGCACATTTCGCAGTCGGCGCTGATGGGCTGGTCATCGTGCCCCTGCCACAGCTCTTGACACTCTAACTTAAGCGGCTTGTGTGTGTGTGTGTGTGTCTGTCTGTGTGTTAGAGGGAGCTGCCCCGGACGGCGGCAATTTGGCTAAAACGGCGAAGCACACGCCCACCTGCCTACCTGCCTACCTGCGCCCACAAAAACGCACTTCACAAATTACTATTTATGTGAGTGCCCCACTGGGGCGTCTCCTCCCTCCTCCCTCCTCCCCAGTACCTTCTCCGCTGGGCAAACTGTATGCATGTGCTGTTGCAGCCTCAAAAATTGCATATTTCAGTTTGGCAAAGAAGAAAGAGAGGGGCAAAGGGGAAATAGCTGAACCGACTTAGGACACATGCAATGCCCTTATGTTGATCTCAAGACAAACAGGACTCGAAATAGTCATGGCCACAGTGGGGCCGAGGCAATTGGATTGGTAGACATGCCCTTGCGCCCTCGTCCCCCTCCTGAAGTGCGCGATTGTACTCGTGTGCGTGTGAAGCGTAAATGAGCCCAAAAATATCCAAGAAAATAGACATCGACTCATTGACCATTTTGATCTCAAGAGAGGAAAGCTTCCAGCATGACGTCAGCTGACTGTCCTCGGACAAAGGACGGCAAACAGTACTGCAGCTCCAAGGGACTGACTGATCGTGCAGGATAATAAGAGAGTCCCCCTTTCGAGGGGTGTTCCCTAAGTTCAATGTGGGGGTGGAGCAGCAACTTGCGTGTGACGGGACAGATTAGAGGTCTCACTCCCGTTTCCAGCTGCACTTTCAGTCCGACTATCAGTCGCAGTCCCTCCCTCAGCCGCCACAGAGGAAACTTGAGAGGCAATTTGACCAGCAGAACTCGGGAAGCGTAACCAACGGTTATATTTGTCGCCAGGAGCGCCGTCCAAGCAAACAAATGTCACACATGGCACGACCTCGAGGAGTGGCAGAATGACTTTGAGGTCCCATTGTCCCGCTCTAGCCTCCTGGCACTTAAATCGTCGAGTCAATGGCGTGCCAAACGGGTTAAGCTATTTCCCGCTTTATGACAGCATTCGTTTGGTTCTCTATTGGATTCGGAGTCCGCCTATCGCCCCACGACTAAATAAAACCTGTGCACTGTGCACTGTGCAGAAAACAATCCCCCAGTAGCCAACAACTAACCAAATGGACAATGGAAAACAATTGGATTTGATGTACGAGCTTCCAAATAAAACCAAGTCCAGTCTCCACCCCACCCCACCCCCTCGCAGTCTACAAGCTACCCTTGATATGGCCACAGCAAATAAAATTCAAACACTTTTGCATGCTCTGAACGGGAATCAAGTGCAGCGATTGCTAGAAATTAAATGAAATACATTTTCAGTACAGATTTTTAATCAAAAAGAGGGAGGTTACAAAACACAAGCGAAAAACAGTGGAAAATCTAAAAATATTGTAACAAAGATTACTCATACGCACTGCTACCACGGGGGACACGCCCACGACTCCCCCGACGGAGCATCAGCAGAGCAGGAGCAGGAGCATCCCCACCAGAGGAGATGAGGAGCCGCAGGAGCAGGAGCAGGAGCAGCTCTGCAGTGTTAGTCTGTCCGGAATGTTTGATGCACAAATCCCTCAACTGAAATAGATTTACGTCAGTGGCAGCCGACGCGTCGGCAGGGGATCGCTGGATGGGCGGAGGAGGTGGAGAGGGAGGGGTTTCAGCTCTCCTGAAACTGCTGCCCGCTCTTGGCTTTGGCAATTTATTGCAAATATCTTTCAACATCAGAAATATGCATTTCCCCAATTTCCCCTGCACATCCTTCGCCCCTTTATTCCGAAGTGCAGCAGCTGTTAGATTTCATTTGTTTTTTGTCCCTCTGCAGTCGATATTTCATTACAGGACTTTATCATGGTGCAGGACAAGGCTTTTCGCCTTATCTCCTCACTTTAATTGCTGTTACGGTTATCAGGCTTCGGCTTATCAAGTTAATAAACCTGCTAGGAATACAAGAAGAGCTGGCGGGAAGTGGTTCTGATGCTGATGTGAACTGCGGAGCCCATTGAAACCTCTCGCTTCTGATTTGCGACAGCCATTAGCACATCGAAGGGGCACAGGCTGCATGCTGGAGGCTGCAGGACGACTGCAAGAGTGTGACAATGGCCGGACGGGATGGGACACTCTCTCCAACAGCTGGACACTAATTCGCACCACAAATGGGCACAAAGTGAATCTGGGACACAGACACAGACACAGACAAGGAACTCGCAGGTAGGCAAAGCTTTTCCCTTTGTGTGTGTCATCTGATGAGTTGTCACATGTCGACGCCTGCAATCCTGCAATCCGGCAATCCGGCAATCCTGTGTCTTCAATCCCCGGGCCTTCAACATCTGTCCAAGTGCCTGCAGTTCACGTCTTTGTCAGAAACATGGCTGCAAATATGTTTTGATTAGAGGCATTTTCTGATGGTCTTCCCAGAGAGTCGGCCTCAGCGTTGGGCTGATGTCATCGGGCTGATGCCAGGGGGATGGGGATCGGAGCCGGATAAGGGAGTTTCCAAATACAAGAACTCTGCATCTGGAAGAAACATTGCATTATTCTATTCCTATTCCTACCCCAACCGAGGAGCAGTTCAGACTGGACTCAGATTCACTTGATTCGATTTTCTAGGGTGCTGCTGTGCATTCCTATTGAAGCATTAAAGCAGGTGCAAGTCCGAATCGAGCAAGCCCCCACCTCCACCCACTCGATCGCAGAAACATCTCAAGTCCCGCAGCCCTTCCAGCTCTCTTCGGAGTGGCAAGTGCCGCACAGTTTCCTCAAGGGTAGCACAGTTCATCCGCAGGTCTTATTCCACAGCTTAACAGACAGACAGACAGAGACCCAGACCGAGCCCCGCCCCTGCGCAGACAGACAGTCGTCTGTTGTAGGCCTTTTGAGGCACAAAGATAACTTAAGTTGTCCCCACCAGCAGCAGCAGCAACAGCAGTCGCTCTAAGTCAGGAGGGGGTCACTGGAGCTAGCGATGTCCCGCCAACCGAGAGGTTGATGGGCTGAGGAGGACACCAGAGAGGATGCTTGCATAATAAAGTGACTCGAGTGCTCGCCAGATGAGCAGCGGCTGTGCAGCATTCAAGAATTCTCGAGCAGCTCCATGGATCCTATAAGCGGACAGACAATTAAAAATTCCATTGGTGGCTACGTTGGGCAAGTGTCCCCTCCCCCCGACACCCCCCGAGACCAGAGACCAGGAATTATGTGTGTAGCTAATGAAATTACTGCAAAGTAGACAGGAATCACAGAATCACAGAAGGCTCTGCACCAAGGCTGTCCCCCACATATGACAAAGCCCCCAGAGTTGCACTGAAAAGTATAATCGAAGCAACATCTATACGAAATTCTATTCGAATTCGAATTTTAGTTATTTTTGATTGACGCAAATCAAAGCAAAATTATGCTTAAATACCCGACCAGCAGCAGGAAGTCTCCGCCGCCCAAGGCCCCTCACATCCCCACAATCGAGCGTCCAACGAGGATGCCCCACACCCACATCCATCCCCAGCATCAGCCACAGCAGCAGCCACAGCCGCAGCGGCAGCGGCAGGCCTGGTCGAATCCGGGCCAGAATGTGTCAGACGACTTCAAGGAACGTCTCCTGCGGCTCCAAATGGAAGTGAGCGCGTGGAAGGCCATCAAGAAGTAGGCATTGAGTAGTTCCCACACCGCAGAATTGTAGTGAAGATCCTCAATAAATTTGTACCGTGTGAATCGTTGTACATTCGTGGGAAACTTTTATTAAACGTGTCTCAAGAAGCGGACACTGAAAACTAGAAATAGTCCCGAACGAAGCACTTGCCACAGATATGCAACAAGGGGAAGGAGGAAGACTTCCTTCGGCTCCCAATAAACAACCGTTGTGTGTGGAGGAGTCACGGGGGGAAATTGTTGGTGCAAGTTCATAGTCGAAAGACGTCTGAAAATTATCTCTGAACTGCTGGCTGCTGGCTGGTGGCTGTTGACCGGCCGAACGACGACAATTTGTGTCGAGTGCGGTGCCAAGAATAAAATGTTTATCGTGGGAGCTCTCGCTCTCTTGAGTTCTCTTTTATCTGCTGTATCTACTGTCAATAACGGTATAGTCTGAATGCGAGCCAGGTTGCATTTTGTGAGGCAGCAGCTGAGAGAGTCGACAGAGCCACCTTTGGAGAGGCAGGCCTTAAAAAGGGGCAACAGCAGGTGGCATAATCGCGACTCATTTATTCATTTGTAAGCCCAGAGCCACTGCCATTAAGGACGGCGCTAGACAGACAGTCGGAGGAATCGGGGAGATTGTTTGTCTATATATTCACGTCCCTGGGCTGGATAATTAATTTTACACCGTTTATCGCTGCGTTTCACGCGCATATAGCTTGAGCCTTACAAATCAATCACCGGAGAGCTGTGGCCTGGGCAATCGGAGCTGCCTGTGCCACGAGGTCGGGTTGGATTGGGTCGGTGGCCAATTAGCAAAGCATACAGAATGGTACACATGCTCTTTGCATGGCGCCAGGCCGCCAGACCGCCGCCAGGAGTGCGACGGGACAGCCACGACAACGTCAGCGCGGTAAGCACTTAAGACAGATGAATGAAGTGGCAAACATGGCGGACAGCTCCAGTGCCAGTGCCACTGTCAGTACGAGTGTGAGTGTGAGTCGGAGTCCGAGTGCGAGGCCCGAGAGTCCAGCTCAGAGCAGAGGCGTCGACTGGCCGCCGACACTTACAAATCAGCAGTCATTATTTATAGGGCTCCGACCGAACGGAGCAGAACAGAACAGAACAGGGATTGGACCCAATCCAGCGATGGCTTTAATTGATTTTACCAAAGTTTGCATATCACCCTGCACCCTTGAATTCCTGGAGAGTTGGAGAATGGCTCGCATGGGTGTCATCGGCATTCGAAGGAGCAGGAACATGAGTGAGAGTGAGCTGAGGACTCCAGCCAAAACAGACACTTAATAAGCAGAAAAGTTGCCGGCAAGAAATATTATGCAAAGTTCAGCAGTTAAAAATGAAATGTGGCAAAAAATTTAAATGAAAATTGGATATGATGAAGTCGAAACTTTCAGCCAGAGGACGGACTGCGACTGCGGCTACGACTGGGCTGGGCGAGAGACTGTGAAAGTGGCTCCAACTTCTGGGGGTTCTGGGGGTTCTGGGGCCTGGCCTGCAAGACTCGCGTTAAGTTTCCTCCTGCTGAGTGTGTGGCGGGAGGCTGCTTAATGGCAGCCCCTTCCCCCCCTCCGGCTACTGCCAGACAGTCACTCAACACAACTACGAGTAGAGGCAAGAGGCCAAATCGTTGACTGGAGGATAGCCCCCACTACTCCTCGCCTAACCTACGTTTACAATCCGTAAAAAGAAGGCAAAACCGAGAGAAAAGATAGACAAGTACAAGAAAAAACGAGGAAAATGCATCAAGAAGGATGGAGGATGGGCCGAAAGCAAGTGCAAATAAAATGGGGAAAACCGAGGCAATTTTTCAGCTTCATTAAGTAACCGCAAAGTTTGTTTTATGTGCGGTGGGGGAGTGAGGGCTGCATATGGGAAAGCGGAGCAGGGAGTGCAAAAAGAGTCAAAAGTCTGGTCATTAGACAACGCAAACGAAATATAAAGCATACGGCAAGTGGTCCAGGGTGGAAATGGAAATAAATTTATAGAGCAAACACAATTAGTCGAGCGGGAAAGTGTTTATATGGAGGATCGATACGAATTAAACCCCATACAAATAGAGACATCATCTATTGAAGGACGCACTCACTCTCTCTCTCTCTCTCTCTCTCACTCTCTCTCTCTCTCTCACTCTGCTCTCTCTCTCTCTGCTCTGGTCAACAATCAGCCAGGCAAACAGGCAGATTATCAATGCCATTCTGGCCAAGAGCTGCATTAAGTATACGCCAGAATTATATGCAAAACTGCTGGCAGACTCAGCATCAGAATCACTAATAAACTCATAAGGAAACCGACAAATACTCCCCATTGTTGGAAGGGGCACTGCCAACGCCCAAACAGTTTTGGCCAGGGGACATTGACAAATATCCAAAGCGGCAGGAGCAGAGCCACAGCCATAGCCATAGCCATAGCCATAGCCAGAGTAGACTTGGCCGAAGGAGATTGGCTGCATTTTGTGTTAACTCAGCAACAATTGTTGGAATTGGAATTGCAATTGGGAGTGGAGTTGGGAGTGGAAGGTGCCCTGCTATCACTTTGCAGATTGTTCGGCTTTGGCTGTGGCTCTGGCCTTGATTTCGGCTTTGGCTCTGGCTTTGGCTTTGGCTTGCCGCCAGGCAGGGAGGAAATTAAAATTTATATCGCATACAAAGCGAGGCAGATGCTGACTGCAGCTCCACGGCCCACTGATGGAGGCATGCTCTGGCGTTTCGCTATTTAGCATGCCTTCTTAGCCACCGTCTTCGACGTGGCCGAAACGGTGGACAGGGTTGGAGGCGGTAGACGGTAGGCGGTAGGCAGTAGGCGTGGCTGCCATTAAGCTGCCAATCGACAGTTTGCCACTTCTCTGCCGAGCTGTTGCCAATGGCTTTGAACTGGGTTAAGTGATTTGGCATCCAATCAATGATAGTTTTTTTCCTCCATGCATCTCCATACATTCCCCTGGCATAATTATAGCCTCTCCCTGCCTGTATTTGCTTTGTGGCACATGCCACATACGTAGTATGCCATTTGGCTAATCAACAGTTGGACGGAAGAGGCGGAATGGCCCAATAGAGCCGTCCTATTATCAGCAGATCTGGCCGCTGGCGAGTCCTGGGAATCGGACATAGCCGGGACGAGACGGGACGCATTGTTTTTCTCCCTCGTGTGCGTGCACAATTTAAATCAATTATGCGTTTATGTCCTAACCATATCATTTCGCAGACATGTTGACGGACTGGACGGGAAGAGTCGGAGTAATGAGTGCAGAGCGCCATTTGAGGATAATTAATGAGTCGTGCATTCTGTGGACAGACTCCTCTTCTCTCTGCTAAAAACATATCCAATGATTCCGAGGCAATATCGGCCCCAATATCTAATGCAGGTACGACTATGCTCCATGCACTTTCGTCTCTGTCTCTGCAATGCATTTTATCTGACATTTGATTTAGTGCGAATCGTCGCACAGCACTTGACGGATAGCTCCACACCCATGATACCTATTCGGAGAGGAGGAAAAGCATCAGGAACTGGTACCAAAAGATAGGGCAGTACCAGGACCAGGACCAGCGCCCGGAGCGCAACAAATAAAGCTTCCCATGAAAAACAAAAGACAACTGCAGAAGTTTTTGGGGATAACAGTTTATCAATGTCCTTGACAAAAAGTAAACAAAAGGGAAGAGGCGCCAAATCAAAAACTAAAGCCAGAAGACGGAATTCAGGAGGAAAATGAAAACAGACGCAGACTTTCCCCAGTGACTGTGACTGTGGCATGTGGCAGACCCAGACTGGGGGCCATATATTTAGGTGGGATATTGATTGATTTGTTGCGACTCCTCCGAGCATCCACCTCCTCCACACACATTGGCTGCCTGAGGCTCGCCGTTATTTGGGGCATTATTAAGGAGGATCTGGGATCTGAAAAGGTAATATTATATATATACATACATTATATATTAAGGAATAGGCATGGGCTTCGTTTCTCTCTTGACTTCTGGAGGTAGTCTAGTGGGCTCACTTTTGATGGTCTATACCATGAGTCTCTTGAGGCCTGGCGGGGCGTTTGGCAGCGTCACTGACGGATTGGCCAGCATCTCCTCCAGCTGGCCCTTCAGCTCCATCACTTTGTCAGTCAGTTCCGTGGCGTAGACGCGTATGTTGCGACTCCGTGCCTCGTAGGCAGCCTCCAGACGACGCACCAGGCACGCGAGCAGATACTGCTGCTCGTATTGAGTCCTCAGGATTATGTTGAGGCGCTCGCAGGCGGGAGGAGCTGCAGGCTGGACACTGGCAGGCTCCTCGGGCACGACTCTGATGCCAAAAAAGACTTTGGTTCGTAGCGGCTTATTGTCTGATTTCGGCTTCTTGGGCCGCGGATTCAAATAAGTTGAGATCATCACATAAAAGATGCTACGCAGCTCCAGCAGCACTTCGTTCGGACGCCATGGTTTTGATGTTGTCAGCACCTGTCCCAGAATCTCATCAGTCTCGTCCAGAACCTGGCCTGGTATGAAGCGGCACACAGTATAGTTCATGTGCATCCCGTAGGCCCACTTCAGCATCGATATATACGTCTCAAGGGATCTGAGAGTGTCCGAGTCCGACGGGGGGCTCCTGCAATCAGTGCCAAGTGCAGATGCCATCGGAAAGATCTCGATGCTGCTCCTATCTGGACTTACCCGGGACGTGGCTGCAAGGACTGGATGCGCTTGTAAATCTCGAAATGCTCCACGACAATCTTTGCGAACCTGAGATTCAGCACCTGCTGGCCCGTATTCCTGAAGCGAGTGCAAACCTGGCAGGGGGAGAGTTCCGGGGAGCCCTCCAGAGTTAGTCCCAGGTCGGACTTTGTGCCCTTCCCCACAACTGCTCACCTCACGCTGCTTTGCCAGTTCCTCGATGGGCAGGTGCTCGAAAATGTCCATGAGGAGTGTCTGCGGCAAGTCCAGTATATTCATCTTGTCTCTATCTAAATTTCATCTAATTTGGAGCAGCTTTTCTGACTAATGTCGTTTCTTGTGTCACACAGTCAAGAGCACTCTCGATATTGTAGTGATGTAGTGTTGGAAAACGTCATTTTGTCGCAAACTAATTTGACAGTTCTACGCTGTCAAAGTGCGTACACACTTTCGCCGGAGCGAGATAAGATAAACAGCTTTCTATTTTGTTAGTGGTACGCACAGTAAGATGACATCACATCCCAGTGTACCGGGTGCGTGGTTGGGCGTGGCGATTCAGCACCAGAAAACATATGTCCGCCCTGCCTCGTGGATGCAGTGAATGAGAATCAATCTTAAGAAGTCCGCCGGATGAAGGAGGACGGAGAAGAAAAGACCTGGAAACCTGGAAAGCGAAGATCGCGAATCGTCACATGGTGGAAATCTTGGGCCAATCGCACTTCAGGTCGGTTATTGTCTGGTTCTCTTGATTTGTAAATAGAATTAACTCCAACACATATACAGCATTCCGCACCGCACTGTACCGTCACGTGTAAAGCGATGATGGAGGGCGGACTTGCACCTGCAACTTTGTAGTGCCTCCGCCCACTCTGCCACACACTCGGACCACTTCCCAGCCTGTTTGTGTTGGCATTTAAAAGTTAGAGCTCAGTGGTGCTACCTTGCTGCAAGGTTGTGTAGGGGTGGGGTGGGGGTAGGGCTGGTGCCGAGTGACTGGCATAAATCACTGGGGGCGCCACGCAGTGTGCAACATTATTTTTAGTGCAGCTTTGTAAATACCCGCTGCAGCTTTATGGCTCAAAAAACCTGAAAACGATGCCAGCCAGGTCTTGCTCTCTTTTTCCACCACACGCATTTGCCAAAGTTTTCTGTGGCTCAGAGGAGTAGTTCCAGTTCCAGGCTGTGTCTAGGCAAGGCACCTCGTCTGTCGTTGACGCCACCACGGGGCAACAAAATCCTCGACAGCGTTTTATTAACCCCCTGTGATCGATCGCCGTGGCAGGAATAGGAATAAAAGTTGGCATTAGTTTCAAGTTCTTCCGCAGTCCTGAAACTTTACAGCTGCCACTAAATAAACGGGAATTTGGCGGCAGATCCGACCTTGGATTTGTGCGGAATGCGACCGCAGAAGACGGAAGCAGCAGCAGCCAACTGAAATATTCATGAAAATAGAAACTGAATCGGTTCGGCAGAGTCTACCAAAGTAGGGAAAAGGCAACATTTGCATCTCCATCTCCAGCCATGACCTGGCCACAGGTCACATACAACAGGAATAGGAATAGGAACAGGAGGAGAACATTCGACATTCGGTTTAATGCCTAATATCGAAGTTCCTTTCGAAGAATTTCATAATGAAAAAGATACATTTGTTTCGGGGTGATATGTCTAGAATATGCTCCCAAAATTGTATGGCTCTGGCTCGTATACATAGCTCGAAGTACTTTTTGAGTATCGGGACAACTATCCAGACAAGTTGATTACAATTTTTTGAATATTTCTACTAATCGCTAAACAATTCCGATCTTTGCAGACTTCGCTAGTGGAGATGTAACCAGCACCAACTTCAAAGTTGAAGGTTAAAGGTTCAAGGACGCCTGGACACTCAGAGGGGACACAATCATCCATCACCGCCGCCCAAGTGAATATTTTGTGAGTATTCTGCAAAGATGAAATAAAGCCTTTTTACAAACATGTCTCTTGTTTTTAGGATTTTATTCTTCACAACTTCTGGCCACTCCATCCGCAGGACCAAACGTCCAGTGGTGATCTCCATGAGGTCAAGGGCAAGCTCTGGTACCATCCTACTTAGCGGTCCCTCATAGCCGCATGGAACGCTAATGATTCCTTGCTGACATTAGAAGATATCTTCACTTGGAGCGTCCAAGATCTTTTCCTCCATCTTGTAAGCTGAGGAGACTATGTACCATATGGTTAAATAAAAGCTAACCCATTGCTTTTCCCTCGCGCAGGTGTGGATTGTTCGATGGATCAGATGTCCCACAAGAAGCTTCCCAGCATAGAGCGCTGCATAGATCACAGATTCCATTCGCTGGCATAATCCATTGGACGGGGGAGAATTCCTCGACTGTGCACCTCTGTAGATGGCTTCTGGGATGGCATTTGGAATGAACTGGATCCGGATTAGCAAGGACAAGTGTTCCCAGTCCCAGTCCGAGCTGCGTTTCAAAAGCTTATGGCAACCGTATATATGGATACATGGACCTGTACTTCTGTTGGATGATACTCATGCACAACTGGAGGCCAATCTTCCAGCAGATTAGGTTATGCCATGTCTTGGTATACGGAATATTGATTCTTGATTGTGAAATGACTACTGACTGCCCATTGGGAGCTCTAAGCATTTGTCGCCGCACCGAAAACGACGGTTGGGACCGTCAAAATAAAGAGAAATTTGTTTCTGCCGAAATTGGTTGCTTCGTTTCTTACTGAGGAATAACAGTCCTGCTGTCGGACAACTGTGGGGCTAGGATAAGGATTAGGACTGTGGATGTCACCTGAAACTGGCCAGGAGCCAGTTCTCACCACAGATTCCGCTTGCAGCAGTGAGGCGCGTTTGTCCCTTGGAAGAGAGTGTCCTGTTGCAAGGAGAATGTCTCTTGATGAACCAGGAAATAAAACTCCACGAACTCGTGGCCGTAGGCCGTAGCTTTAGTAGATCGAACAGTGCCGGCTTCTTGGCCTTCTTGGCTGCTTCTTGCCAGGGGAGCTCCCTGGAAGACTCCTATATACTTAAGTTAAGGCCAACTTTAGGTGTATGGAAGGCAATCCCAGATAGACCCACAAGGCATTTCACAACTGTCTGATCAACTGTACCGATCGCAACTTTTCCTCCTCGTCGTACAAATTTATAATCAATTTGAACGTACATTTATGCATTTATCTGACAATATTGCCCTTTGAGCAAGTCAATTTATAGCAGCGCCTGCAGAACCTCGTAATATTTTCCTCTGACACGCAACCTGGGAAGAGGGGCAGCAGCATTTCAGAGTACAATGTTGTGGCACCTTTGGATAATGCACTTCACTCCGTGCTGCCACGTCTCAACGCGACCTGCTCCTGGTCCTTTGTCGAGCTGCTTATGAAAAGTTTGCGGCTTTCCGATTCTGGTTCTGGTTCTGGTTCTGCACTTAACCTGCTCCTTGGCTCGGCCTGACTGGCATTTGCATTTGCATTTCAATAATTAATTGTTATTGTTGGTCGTTCGCTTTTTACCGCTCTGGAAACCCAGGAAAACCGAAGGTATCTAAGATCCATAAATGGTATTCGAATTGAAGTCCCTCTGGAGACCGAGAACCGAGAAACGTTTAGGCGCCATCGCATTTAGTATACAATCTTTATAAGTTCTATTCTAATTGCGCTCATGCTTTCGAGCTAGTCAAACTGATTAGGGGGTATCGCCTAGTCGTTACTGGTTTTTCCCTGGTGCTCTCTTGCACTTGCGGCAGAGGCAGGGGCAGAGGCAGGGGCAGGGCAGGGGCGGGTGCAGGACCTGGGAAAGGCCATAAAAATGCGTGCCATGCAACTGCATACGCGGGACATAATAATAATAACGACAAAGACGATGACGTTGTGCGGCTGACATTAATTTATTTACTGCGCTCGGAGAATGGCGAGCAGCAACAATGAGAGCAGAGAGCAGAGAGCAGGAGGAAAGAGTGGAGGAAGAGAGGCGGGGAGGGGAAACCGCAAGGTCTGCACTTTTCTTTCAGGAACATTTCGCACATTCATTGCATTTTATTTATTGTATGATTCAACAATTTACGTAAGTTAGGCGACGCGAATATGAAATTATCCTTTTGTGCCGACTCGTGGGGAGAGGGGGGAGTAATAGGGGTAGCTGGGGGACGTGCTTCCACTGCTCGGAGAACGTCCTGGCCGAGAGGAGCACTCCTAATGCCAAGCCCAGTAGCTGGCAGAGTTATTTTTCCGGCCTCTTGCCAAGTTGTGCATATTTAATTTGTCCTTTTCCCCGCTCTGGAACCTGTAGGGAAATATGATAAATGCATCCTCTCTGCTGCCACTTCTTAAAGTCTGTGAAGGTCTGAAAAATTCTCATAAAAAGAGGGGATGGGTGGCCCGTCGAAGGGGAGTTGGGAGGCAGGCAGGAAACTATTTCTACATCTGCCATTGCCGAGGAAATAGTCAATTAAATAGTTGACTTTGAATGGGTAGATTTTCAGCTGAAATTTGGGAATGGTACTGGAAATACCACTAAGGAAGGTGGATGGAGGAAACGTTATCGAATGACAGTGAAGTAATCAGTAAAGTTCATCAACACTTTATCGTTTATCGAGATACAAAAGCATCCGCAGGGGGTGCCCAATGGTATCGGGAGATGATCCACCCCGACTTTAATGGGCATCCCATATGCAGTGCAGGCCATAACGTTGCAAAAATTAATCTCAAGCAGGAAATGAGAGTCATGCTGGCCAACATGCTGATGTTCAACAAAGAGACAGGCACTGCGTGGGCGTGGGCGAGGGCGAAGACGCAGGCCCAATCGATATTCAATCTTGCTAAATACCACACAGGTAGGTAGGGAGGTAGGTAGGGAGGTAGGCTGCCGGGCTGGCGCCGGAAGTCGCTTAAAAATCTAAAATTCAAAAACCGTTTATTTGCTCAAGAGCCGTTAAAATGTGCCAGGAGCCAGGAGTCAGAGCTGGACTCGGCAGAAAGTCAAACATGGCCATTTGTTGCAGGTTTCAATTTCAGTTGATTGCATACACAGAACAGAAACAGACTGGGATAGGGATAGAGGGAAGGGGGGGAGGAGGGGAAAGGGTATCTTTAATGCCATGCCATTTGACGAAGAAACTGTTGTAGATACTTGGACCTGCAGTCGAGCGCAAAAAGGAACACAGGCGTAGGGAATCGCTGCTTCCCCTGGCTGCTCAGACATATGTAGAGCTCCCATACAAAAATTATAAGGATATACGCTACGTGCAGTCAATAAATAAAACAGTTTGTGCTCGGGTGGGGAGTGGGGAGCAGTAGGGAGCAGTAGGGAGCAGTAGGAAGCAGTAGCTCCAGGACCAGCATACGTCTTTGCACTGAGAGAAAAACCCAAAGAACTGAGTCGAATATTGATTCGTCCTTCATGAGATCGTTCATATCTCTCTGTATTATTTCTGTGCCATTTAATTGTACATTTTATTCCATTATTGTTTCAGATTATTTTCATGCGTAGACGCACAGTTTTTGGCTATTTTTTGCAGTGTAGCATTCTTAGAGGAGGCAAAGACGCCGGCTGGGAACGAACACGTTCGATTTAATACAAATGCGCTTAGGAGCGGGTGTGAGTGCGGGTGCGGGTGTGGGTGTGGGTGGGAGGATTACCCACTCCTGGGTGGGGGATTTCAAGGGACGCTTTCAGTCTTCGTCGGCAGCAACAGCTGCTGCTGCTGCCCCATGTCACATCACAGCTGCAGCCATGCATCCACTGCCACATAAAGTCATTGCTGCATCTGGTTTGGTCTCGGTCTTTCCTTTTGCCCAATTGCTTTTGGGTCAGAATAAATATGGACGCACTATGGCTTTATTGTCTCTCTAATCAGAGGTGCTCGCCTCCCTCGAGGCTGTCCGAACATGTGATTTATGTGCGTGTATTCCCGCAACTCCCACAACTAGAGATAGCACAGTTATGGCCAAGTCTCCAGTTAACTGGATTTGCGTATATTCTTATTCAAAAGAGAAACCCGAACCCCACGCCCCAGCAGGGAAAGTTCTAGCTTCTGCCGCCGAATGAATTGCCATTTTCGAACTTAAGACAGACGCACACACACGAGAAACCAAGAGAGAGACAGAGAGAGATGGGGAGAGACCGTGACACCATTAGGTTTAGCATTGAATTCAAAATATGTTGGCAATGCGTATGGGAAATGCAACAGCTGCATTTCGTTTGATAAATAAATAGTAAAATTGCACGAGCAGCCACACGTCCAGAGGGAACTGAGGCACGCACTGGCTGCAACGTGCACTATGGTGCTCACAAAAATAGACACTATGTGCGGCTTTGCAGATACATCTCTCGACAGGGACCTGTGGATACCAGCGTTAGGGTGCGCTAGGATGGCTGGGTATCGGTAGACACAATTCAGATTAGTTTTGATGGCAGATCACATTTGGATCGTGACAAATTCTTTGTCTTCTCAAAACTTCCATCTGGTTGTCCTTCCGACCTTCCAAAGGAACCAAAGTGTGCCCCTATTTGGTTGCACGAATCTGTGGGAACATGGCAATAATGTTTTGGTGCAAGCGGTTGTGTGAGGCAAGGAAATGGTGGATGGAGACCGAGCTTCCCCCTGCTTACAGCCGTTCCCCCAGCCACTCACCCTGTTTGCATTACTCAAAAATGTTCATAGAAGCACTATCAGAGGGTGCAGGTGCCCCAGAGATAATTAAGCTAAGCGAATCTCGGGGAGACTGCTAAATAAATGTAAACAATGTGCAAATTGTTGCCACTTGCCGTGGCAACAGCAACAGCAACAGCACGAAAAGCTGGAAAAGCAGAAGCAAAGCTTGCCACAAGTGCAACTGCCTGCCAAGCCTGCCTAGCAAGAGCTGAGAGGTTGAGCAATTGGCGAACTCCACGAGTGAGTATATGTTATATTGTGCCGGTCATGGAAGTGTCTGTGTGCTGTATAGAGGAAAAGCAGGCGAACGTCGACAACATCAGACAGTTCGTTTTCATCCAAACGAAAGAGAAATATCATCAGTCATCAGAACGATAGCTAGCTTCTGCTTCAGGCCTACAATCCTGACCAGTGGACACGCGCTCCATCGTGGCAGTGGCAATGTCACAGCTGACGCGGCTCATTGGCCAAGCTGCACAGCATCGGACACTTGCTGGCCTTCTTACGCATAGCTTGACTGCGAAATGCAACACAAGAGGTCTTTTCTATGGCAGCATCTGGAGTGGGAGGAGCCGCAACCTGGCACCACCTCAGTGGACGTCGACACGCTGGCTGCCAAGCCCGTGGCCGAAAAACAGAGGCGTAAGCCACAAGCCGACCCCGGAACCGAGCACAGTGGCCACCAGCAACTCGGTCATCAAGGACTCCTCCACCTCCAACGACCTCTTTGGGAATGCTGCCAACATGGGGATGTTCGCAAAGTTCAAGCTCATGTACAATCAGTACTGGTATGTGCTGATCCCGGTCCATGTGGTGACCTCGATCTGCTGGTTCGGCGGCTTCTACTATTTGTCGAAGTGGTAAGCAATGGAGACCTCCCCCAACTCTGGACTCTCACTGATGGTTTCTGTCTTGTTTTGGCCGGTCTCAGCGGAGTGGATGTGCCCTTGTTGCTGAAGTCCTTGCACTTGAGCGATACCATTATTGGAAAGGTGGAGTCCTCCCGCCTGGAGCACTTTGCCATCGCTCTGCTGTGCTATAAAGTGGCCACTCCTCTGCGATACGCTCTCACATTGGGCGTCACTGCGATGTCCATCAAGTATCTGGTCAAATGGGGCCGCATCAAGCCGATTCGCAGCAAGAGCCAACTGATCCAAATCTGCAAGGACAAGATGTCAACGCGCGCCAGAGACAAGGCGGATAAGGCCAAGAAAGATGGGTGCAAATGATCGTTGTCCGCCCTCTGGCAGCACGCTTGGAGCACTGCCAAATCTATAATAATTTTCTATATTTTTTATATATATTTTCCTATTTTTCTGTTAGTTGTGAAACCTCTCCGCATACACTCTAAGGTGAAATACAATTGGACAGGCGAAAACTAGTGCTACATACATATATATCGGGGAGGTGCTGAAGGGTCAGCGGTCAGCAGTTATTAAGTCAATTTGTTCAATTATCTACTTACCCAACCGAGATTCACACACTTCCAATAGGGTTCGCATTATTCTATCAAACATTTTTATTTGAGTTTAAACCCCTAACTGCAGAACTGCTTCACTGCTTGTTCGCCCTCTGGTGGAATTGCTAAGAAGCATTTTCGATAGTGTATTTCGATAATTGGTATCGGACGCTGAACAGCTGTTCCAATGTGATCTCCAGCGCTGCTCGCTTCACAGGCTTTTCGCTTATTGATATTTTTTATTTCGCGCTTTTCCCACGCCTCTTTTCCGTGGCAAGGGGCGGGGATTTTGAATTAACCCACGGTGGAGATGGTCGTCGCTCGGGGGCTGGTGAGCAGCTCATGGTTGCATTTCCCCACAGCTGATCTGTTATTCTTTGGCAGGTTTTTTGGTTAAACTAACCTATTGGCGCAGGAGCTCGTGTGCAATTCGCGCTTCCAAAAGAAGAGAGAGAAAGAGACAGTCCCTTGCCAAGATAAAGAGAGAGCAGATGCAGAACTCACTCGCAGGACTTGAACTTAGCTTAAATAGTAAGAACAGGCGGCCGTACTCGTGGTGACGTTAATGCGGCACTCATTAGTCGTCATTACTCCGCTTGTGGTGCCGCATGCCCTCATGCCGCACAGGCCACTTGGCTCAGTAGCAGGTTTTGGCAGATTTTCTGGAGCCCTGTTTGTGTTGTGTGTTTCTTTGGCAAAAAGTTGGTTGTTTGGTGCCAACTACAATAATTTCGTTGCGTAATGCCCTTTGACAGGATACACTTTCGCTAAGCTTCAAGGGGCAGAGTCTGCAACTTCCTGGGGACGCTATTCAAAATGTCATCAAATATCATGAAATTGTTTTTGGCACGCTGCGAATTGTCGCTTCTTCGGGAAGTGAAGTGGATGCAGGCCCTCCCAAGTGGATGCCAAAAGTGTGCCCAAGGAGTCCTCCAGCACTGCACTGAAAGAAACAACACACTGAGGCCTGAACACAGATTTTTTTCCTCTCCCAGCAGCTCTCTCAGTGTACTTCTCCCCCTTCTTCATTCTTTGTTTATGGCTTGTCCCAATAAACAACATTTATGCATGTTTACAATTTAATATGCTGGGCGCACATGTGTGAAAAAACAATTTGTGCGGCATTACGACAGCAGCAAAAAGCGGCCTGCGGCCCTCGGCCCTCGGCCCGCGTCCCTTGCCATGGAGGATAATAGCTTTGGCGGCTGCCTCGCAATCGTAGCTTGCTCTTGGAAGGTAGCCAAGGCACAAGGTCTACTGCTACTCCTGCTGTTCCTGCTGTTCCTGCTGTTCCTGCTGTTCCTGCTGCTCCTGCTGTTGCATTGGCCACAATTGCAAGCCGCTTGCGGCAAAGACACGGCCAGAACATCGCGTGCGTGTTTGTCATTTCAATGATGGGAAGTTTGGGTGTCGCATCCTGGGATGCGCAGCACACACTGCCTTCCTTTGTGCTTTAATGAGCTGTAATCGATATTAATTACCCCAATGAGCGAGTCCTGGATGCCATACAGATATACGTAAATACTTATTCCCTTAAAGCTGTTGCGATCAGGCCACTGCACCCCTTCGTCCCTTGAGCCCGACTCTCAATGGCAGCGGCTCTAGGAGTCTTAAAGCTGTTCCGACTTGGCCATAACACAGATCTTCTGTGGTGCTCTCTGAGTGCAAAGGATAAGCATCCGTGCGGTGTGCCCTCGTGGGCTGCGTTTCAAGTTTGCCAAACTCTTAATGCATTTCGTTGCCGCTTTTTGCTTTTTTTGTAATCAAACTGCAAAAAAGTTTGCATCGGCAAAAGTTTGTGCAAAAAGTGCCATTTAATTATGCTAATTGATACTTCGACATTCGAAATTGGTTACCAATTACACATGAAGGTAAGCGAAGACACTGGCAGTGTCCGGGAGAGCCCTGCGGCCTGGGCATCCCAGCTAGGATTGGAAACGGAGAGGAGAGGGAAATTCCCAGGGCTTTAATAAAGTATTGAAGATTTGCTTAAAGGTTTTTAGATCCCTTAAGATCTCCGGGCTTCAGATTAATGACTTCTTTCGATGGGTTCTGGGCGTTTCCTTGAGATAAATCAAAATAATAAAGAGAAGCATTTGGGGATTGGCGAATGCCTTGAGGTGTTTTGGTGAGAATTTTGTGGAATTTGCTGCAATTTACAACAGTCGCAGATAATATTGACAAATGACTTGCCTAATTAATTGCCAGATGGCAGGTACAGAGCCCAAACACCCCTCCTGCCCCCCGAGTAGTAGGCATTTAACTTTGGGGAAACTTTCGACATTGACGGAGGGGCAGGGTCGGGAATGGGAATGGTGGCACACATTTCCACTCACTCATTTGTTTCGCTTTTGGGGATGGGGAGGGGCGCAGGGTGGTGGTGGTGCTGCTGCTCGTTCGCCTAACTAAGCTGCTGGTAAATAATTCATTAATTTTCGCTTATGATTGTAATCCGCTTTTGTCGACGGCCAAAGACTGGGGAAGGGGTCGAGCATCCGAAGCCGAGTGCGAGTGCGACTGCGAATCCTTTTGCTATTTGCACAAGAGCACGAAACTTTAGTTAAACATAGCGGCAAATGGCAAATGGCAAGGCGGCCGGGGGCTGCGGGTCCTGCAACCTACCCCTGCAACATGCCCGCTACCTGTCGCAGCTCCAGTCCAAGGGGCAGCTCGCCGGCTCTCCGGCTGCCCCCGAGTCTGGCCTCTGGAGAACTGAGTGCAAACATTTACAATTTCAAATTTCGACTATTGTTGACTTAAGCCAACAGTAAATGTGGGTATGCGCCTCTCCCTATGTGTGTGTATGGGTGAGGGTGTGTGTGTGTGTGTCTCCTTTTAGTTTGTGGGTGTGTTTGCCTTGGGGAGCTATCTTTTTGTTTCAAGTCTGAAAGTCTCTGCTGCAAAATAACAAACTAGGCATTCGTCTAGCTGTCTGAGGGCCATAGGGGCAGGGTGGGGCACAGACAGAGCGCCAGCCAAATGCCATGCGAAAGTATGCTCGGCTGTGTGCGGCTTTCAAGGTCAAAAGTTTTGGATCAACTTTTAAGCCTAAGCGGCTAAGCAAACCTGGCTAAACCGACACACACATGATGGCAGGCAGGCCAACAGGCAGGAGTGGGAGCAGTAGTGGTCATGCGGGCACACACAGATACAAGCACACTCCCCCAGATACAGATACAGCTACAGATTCCTGTTAAGCCTCGAAGAGTGGGTCAGAGCATCCTGAGGGTTAAATAATTGTCAGGCTTGGCTGATTTCATTCATTAGCTCTTGGCTGCCATTCGAGAACCGTGGCTATAATAATAATTTCTCTCTTTTTCTTCTTGCATCCGGCTCCTGCTCCCTCTGCTCCGACATGGTGCTCCTGGTGACTCTTGTGCTCTTTTAACGTTTTCAATTTGCCGCACGAGTAGATATCCCTTTTGGTTCAATAAGAAAAGCGCATAAATATTATTTCCCAGGCCACCCACAGCCCCACCCACAGCCCCAGCCCCAGCAATTAATTGAAAAAGTGTTCAGCCCTTGAATCAATTTCGCGTTAAGTTGTCACCGTCGCCCTTTCTTCCTTTGGCCGTCCTCTGGAGTCGTTTCATTTCGCAACGCTTTCAAGGAGAGAATCCCTGGGGGAGAATCCCTGGGCATTTACTTGGTTTTAAATTGAAAATATTCTACCAAAAAGGAGATATCGCTAGCCCCTTATTCCGCTGTCCGTGTTCAGTCCTATATCCTCATAGGATATGATCAGGTGGCCCGCTACTGTTGATCCTTTAAGAGTATGCCAAGCCGTGAGCCATGAATTTCCTTGCCTTTTTGTATTTTTTGGCTACCATCGTTTCTGTGTGCGACACATGAGAATTTGGGCGTGGAGCCACAAAAATTTGCCAGCCACGCCTGTGGATCCCCGAAAAAAAGGCGGGGGCAAAGGCAAAGGGGCGGATGCGGACGCCTTTTTTGGCGTTTGCATTTGTTTAATGCCAGGCCGGGACGCTGCTTAGGCTTGGAGATGCTTTTTCAACGAGTTGAACTCCTCGCCCGGGCACAGTGTTAAGCCTAAAATCGACATGCAACCCCCTGCGCCTCTGCCCCTTGGCTGTGGTCGGTCTAGAGCCTCCCACTCAGGGATGCTGAGAGGACGTCCTGGCTGCAGATGCTCGGGCTTAGAGAGAGAGTGAGGACTGTGTGGCAGCATTGGTGGCAAGCTTGGCACTTGGCCAGCAGAATTTTGTAGGCATAAAATACAAAATATTTCCAACTGCCAGACGACGGCTGGCGACCTGTCCTCCGCCTCCGCCCGAGTATGCCTCTTCGCTGCAGCTGATCCACCATTTAGGGCTTACTTCTGAGCGGGAGGAGCATTTGTCGTAAGTGCAATTCGTTGTGGCATCGGACGACATTGTTGTGTGGGGGATTGGGGCATCGAAGGGGAGGGGGGGCAGGGAACGGCTGTGAATGTGGGTGTGGTCCTGCCACCTACCAATACTGTTGCATGCCCTTTGGCAGGTTGAAAAGAAGGAGGACAACTTTATAATATGCAAAATAATGTCATAATTAAGGATTTATATGCAAAAGTTTGGCCATAAACTCACTCACACACACACACACACTCGTGCACACAGATGCCCTCACTCGCGCACTCAACACTCCGCACAGATACTCCAGCACACTCCCACTCCCAATGCCACTCCCTCTACACTCTTAAGCACTCTTCCAACTTGAACTCTGGCAATTTTGAACTTGCTTTCCACACACACACACACACACACACATACAGATGCACCCAGCCACTGCAGTCCATAATCAGCCATGTTCTGTCGCCCCTTCTCTCCCTCTCCCTCTCTCTCTCTCGCTTGTAGCTCGCATATCAATCTCCTGGTCCACCGCTCCCTCTCCCTCCCTCTCGCTCCCTCTCTGTCTCTCTCTTTCTATCTGCTCTGTGTAAAGGCTTGTGGAAAAAGTTTTTCGCACGCATTCGCGGAAATGACACTGTGGGGCATGAATACTAATTTCTAATTTCGATGCTCCGGCATCGCTTCTAACGCTGCTGTCGGTGCCAGTGCTCTCTCGGTGCAGCACATTAAGTTGCGCGACCCCACCAGCTCCGCCACCCCCACTTGCCCCACTTTCCCCACTTGCCCCATGCAACAACCAGCTCTGACGACGACGACAACGACGACAACGACGACTTGCAGTAAACTAAACCACAAGAAAAAGAAATTTACACTGCGTTGAGCATATTTTGTGGTTCCACAAGGATGGGTGGGGCGGAAAGGGGGAGTGGCTACAGGCTGCAGCTGACAAAAGTTATGCGTTTGCATTTCCGTCAACTCCAGGAATAAGCAAAGCGGAAAAGAAATGGCTACGGACGGAAGATGAGGATGGAATACGGGATTAAATGCTCTACAGAGGATTGCTTTCCATGCATGGAAATTGAGGGAAAATATGAAACAAACTATGAGAGACAACAGGAGAATATTTGCAGGAGAATTCTTAAACTGATCCCTCAAATTGCTTTCAATTTATTGCCTTAAATTATCAGAATACGAAAAGGTATTCCTTTTATATGGGAGTGAGATTAGCTAGGAATTTAGTGAACTCAAACCCAGACGAGTCTGAGAGCCAATGTACCCGCTTGTGCCACTGGAGATTCCCTTAACTGTTGTACGACAAGGCGGACCCTATCGGCCGTTGCATCTAAACCACTTGCCACATTGTTGTTGCGGTTTCTCTGGCCAGTAAACTGCGGAGATCCGGAGACAGCATCTGGAGTCCCACAGCTGGGAGAAGTTTTCGGTGGCTCACGTTCTGGAGGCAGGCAGTGGGAGGCAGCGGACTCCGCCGAGGCATGAGGATGCTGATGATGATGATGATGATGCTGTAGTGCATGCCCAGACTTTCTCATTAGGCATTAAATTTGAAACCGAGTTAATAAACAAATTAAATGGTCACTGCTTAGACCCATTTGAATTCATTTCCCTCCGCCTCCACTCCCGCTCCCGCTCCCGCTCTCTGCTCTTCCTTTTCCAGACAACATTTTTCTATTTATGTGTGGATATATTGCCAGATTCCTGTGTGTGTGTGTGTGTGTATGTGTTTCTGTTTCTGTCCTCCTGTCTGTCCGTTTGTGTATGCGTTTAGTCAAATTGCAACCAGTTGACATTTGCACATTTCTGTCTGCCATTCAAATTGCTCTCATGCCTTTCTCCCCTCCCCCAGACCCAGGCCCAGACCCAGATCCCAGCTCCAAGCTCCATTCAAGCTCTGACCTCTCTTCGAAAACATTTTTATACCCGGTGCCTGGCAGAGTCTAAGCAGGGATAAGCTGCATCTATGGGAGAGTATGTGACGTGTAGAGAGGTCGAACTCAAATAAGATCTAAAACATAAGAGTTTCGACTATATTCCAGATACTAAATACGACAAATATTCATACAACATCGTTCAATATTCATTCATTTTTCGACATTTCTGTGGTTTGTGGGGTATCGCGTAGTCGTATGCCAGGCCAAGTCGCTGCTACCTTGCTGTTTTGTTGCTGAATTTTGTGTGTATTTGTCTCTGCTGTGCCCCCTCTCTATGCTCTATTCTCTATATTCTACCTATCCGTTCCCATCTGCCTGCTGGCAATTCATGTTTAGCTTAAATAACTCAGTGACTTTCCGGGTCTCCAGAACTCTCCATCTCTCCATCCCCTCTGCAGGTCTCTTCAGGCCATAGAAATGAAAACTTTCACATTTGTCACTCGCCGCACAACAGAGTGGAGTTATTGTTGAGCCGTTGTTGTCGTTGTTGTTTATGCATTTCATAAATACAAAAGTGCTCGAAAAAATCCAGTGACGAGAGATCCTTTAGGGAAAGGGAACTTGAAACTGGAAACTGGAGAGAATGGTACGATTTTTAATTGTAAATCAATTGGAGAAAAGTCCTCTTAGCTGAGCTGTCATCTCTTCCCAGAGGAAAGCTCACCACTCCGTATATTACCTGGCTAATTTGTCGAGGATGAGGAGGGCTGGAGGAAGGCTGCAGGAAGCCTGGAGGAGGGCTGGAGGAGGGCTGTCGACTCCTCTGCTTGGCTCTGCTTGGCCTTGTGATTATGCAAACCGAAATCGGCTTGCCGAGGCATTACAATCAATTATGCATTAGCTTAAATCGTCACATATGCCAGGGATACATACATATACGAGTATGTGCGCACGGCAAACCAATCTGAGAGCACACACACACCCCCCTCTCTCCGGGAACGGATGAATGGATATGCCTGGGATGCCTCTGGCCGCCCGCTGCGGCGTCTGGGTCTTGGTCTGTGAGCTTTCAAGTGAATTGAATTGATTTCCAAGTGGTCTATGCTATTAGTTGTAATTGATTCTTGAAATAATTTATTTCCTTACTTTATGTCGCCAACCAGTCCTTCCCCCGCCCCTCCGCCCACTCCCCCAACAAAAGCTAATGGCTGATCCTTTGAATCCTTTGAATTCAGCAGAGTTCTTGCACAGACATTGCCCCAAAATAATTAAAGTCGATTTTACACCTCAGTCCTGATTCAATTTGGTTCGGGAAAAAGGCTGGGAGGGGGGGGGGGCTGCCTTCTAATCAATATTTCATGTAAATCTGCCACAAATTTCACCAGGTTTTTGGCTGGCTGGCAGAGAGAGATAGACAAGTGAAAGGAAAACCATTGCTCATCAGCATCTCATCTAGTTTATTCTGAATTATTTATGAGTACTCCCCTCCCCTCCCCTTGCCACCCCCCCATTTGCCACATAATTATTCTCTCGTCTTGGCTCTGGCAAATAATTCAGATGCTGCACTCAAATGGCGGCTGCATGATGCATTCGGCACTCACCTTTGATCTCCACCTGCACCTGCACTTGCACTTGCACCTTCCACCTGACCTCCCCAGTTGATATTAAAAATTCGCTCCTGGCAAATAAATATTGGCAGTGGCAGTGGCACAGCTTCGACCCCATGTTATTGCGCTTCCTGTGGCAGTTCGAGCCTCATTGCTAATTCCACGAAATCGAAGCATCATAAAACCATGGAGCTTCCAGAGTACTGGCTGCCGCTGCCGCTGCTGCTGCTGCTGTGTGGGTGGCGTGCTGCATTATGTTAGCATATTTTCAAGTTTTTCGCGCCGCTCCCCAAGCCACTTTGTGCACCGCTTTGGTGCAACCAGAAAAAGGAGCAAAGCTGCAGCTGCATCAGCATCAGCAGACGACAACCAGGATGACGAGAACGAGGCTGGGGCATCGGCTGGGGCATCGGCTGGGGCATCGGCTGGGGCATCGGCTGGGGCATCGGCTGGGATGCAGGAGCTGGAGCTGGAGCTGCTGGGGCTGCAATTTATTTATGAGGCTGTTGTGTTCATGAATATTTTGGTTGCTGGCTGCTGAGGGTGGTGGAAAGCCTCTTCAGCATCACCATACCACCTTCAACCATCATTTCCTTCAGTTCAGTTCGGTTCAGTAGCTTTGGAATGGTTCGTGTCGCCTTTTTCCAATACAAAATGGCGCACTATTGTTTATTAGCTGAACACTTTAATGCGAGGGAACTGCTGTCCCTTTCAGTGCGATCTATGGCTGGGAAAACGGGAGAGAATAGATGAGGCAGGAAGTACCTCAATGGCTGACACTTGCATTGATTCTCACGATGATCTATGGAGCTATCTGTTGATAAGAAAGAGAAATCTCAGAGTTTTTCCTCTATAAGCAAACAAAGGAGCCACATTAAACCAATATTTAAAGTGTAATTTAGTCATTATGTTCCATGTTCGCCCAGGGCCAAAAGTACTTAACATTTATTTGAAAAATAAAGCAATTTGGAAAGCGTGTTAAGCTGTTTTACATAAACAGACAGTACGCCGCAGGAGGCAGGTGGCAGGTGGCTCTGGACAGAAGATTGACTCATATGCGGGGCGAAGGTTGGGTATATTTCGACAGGGCCATTTGGTTGTCTGCCCTGGCCAGAGCCCAGAGCCTGAACGTGGCTTTCTTGGGCAATATTTAGGCAGTTTTAATGCAAGAGCGTCCACAAACCATAAATAATTGAAAACTGCAGAGACGTGCAAAAAGTGACCAGGCCAGAACAGAACAGAACAGAACAGGCCAGACCAAAGGCCATCGCGCGAGTTGAGCTTCTAAATATAAAAAAGAAAAAGCAAGCCGGGCAGTGGCAGTGGCGATGGCACTAGGAATGGATGGAACAGACGATGGCACAGAGTTCAGAGGACTGGCGGAGGCGTAGTCGGAGGAGTCGGAAGAGTCGGCAATAGTCAGCAGCCAGCAAGCGCGAGTTGTTGTAGTGAAGCATGCAAAAGTCCCATTAAGGCTAATAGGCCCGAAAGGACCGAAAGGCAAGAGACAGCTTCGAGACAGAATCAGGGACAGGCGAAGGGCAAAGGACGAAGGGCGGACGCGGACGCGAACGGTGACGGTGACAATGGGTGAAGAAGGGGGCATGGGGGTGTGAAAGTGCAATGTCCATTGGAAACCAGGGATGGAGAGACCAAAGTGTACAAGATTTGCACTTACGAGTTGCAGTTCTTGATCAAGAATGTGATCTAAAACAGTTTTGAGTCATCGTTTTGGCGCCAGCCAGCGAGCGAGTGATCCAGGGGTGGTCCTCCGCTCTTAGCCACCATCCCTGGGCCTACTGTTGGTAGCTTACTGTTAATTTCAGTACCCGCTCCTCCAACCTTTCCGCCACTGGCCGCTGTTGTTCGGCCAAAAACTAGGCTGCAATTTTCGAGCTTTGCACTGCCAGAGCCGGAGCCATAGTCGGAGCAGTAGCCGTAGCCGGAGCCGGAGAGGGTGTGAAGGCGAAGGTAAGCGGATCGCGAACTGCTGTTTTCCATTCCGGCTCGAGTTTTTTTGTGCCGTGCCGTGCCTGCCCCACTGCTGGCTCGTACTAAGCGCCGCCAGCACTTTGCAGCACTTTAGCATCGCTTATCCTAATTGTGGTTATATTTGTATGTGCGAAAGCGAGCCATAACGTAATCCCAAGTCCGAGCCGAGTGCCCTGAGCCTACATTGGGCATGTCCTGTGTAGTCCTCTGTCCTGCCACTGCCACTGACACGTCCTGCTCTGTGTGACTTCCTTGCCCTGTCCTACATGCATATGTACACATGCATGTGTGTGTGTGTGTGTGTGTGTGTGTGCATAATTCTGTTGGCTTTTAGCCAGATAATTTTCTTGCCTGCTCAGCTCAACAGGACTCTGACTCGCCCTCCATGGCTGTTGAAAAGTTAATGTGTCCTTGCAGGCCTACAATATCTAATATTTCTACCCTCAGCCCAGGTACTTTTTTATTTCTCTGTATGCCTTACACTAATTTCTCTGCCTCTCGAGTTGGCCAACTGGGACTCAAATGAGCCGAAGCCCAGGTCAATGACAGCCCGATTTCCTCCTTCAACATGTCACGGCATGCCCCTATCGGGACACTGACACCACCGCCCCACTCGCTGTCATTCGGAGCACTTTCATGAAGAGTGTATTGCGAGTATTGTAGAACAGCATGCCTCCCCCCACCGCTGCCCCCGCCCCCCAACGGATGTTCAACAAATTTCTGTGATAATCATTTTATGCATTTTGCATTCTTGTCATTGCCAGCTGTTACTGTTGCGGTTTATTGTCGTTGTCGCTGTTGTTGCTGTTGATTTTTATCAGGTATTACTGGTGTGGCATTTAAACGCCATAACCCAAACCCAAACCCAACCCTACCCAAGCGACTTTCCTATCAGATGCTGCCCAATCAGGCGGACAACCGACTTTGTTGTTGTTCATGTTGTTGCTGCCTGGCAGCAGGAGTCGGGAACGGCTATCCCCGAGGCTTCAAATACCCTTCCCAATCCAATAGTTTGGAAAGGTATTTGGTGGAATGTCTTCATATAAACATCTTCTCTACTGTGTCGTGTTAGTCTATCAGTTAGTAATACCCTGCGCAATACCCTACGCAAGTACATATATCCAATGTGTGTGTGCAACATGTGGAGAGCATTGCTGCTTCTTCTGCTACATTTTGCAGATATTTATCTATGTATATCTTTGGTCTTGAAGCGCTTGCAATGGCTATGTGATAAATGATTAAGCCCACACTCCCCATGGTTTTCCATATACACTTTAATATCTTAAAGTGGAAAAAAGTGTACACCCAGCAGATCCCATAAGGAATATAGTGCAAAATCCTGGCAAACCTAATCATATTCCGATTCCAATAGATTTTGAGGAAGATAGCAGCTAAATGGCTATATGTACATATGTATAAACCCAGCTAATAAATAAACAATATAAAGCTATAACCCGATTGGAATACGTTCAAAGGGGAGCTCTAAGCTTGTTCAGAGCAGCAGCCGGCAGTAGCTCTTAAGACATTTAAATAAGAATAATAATAATTTACCTTTTCTACGCACTCTCCCTCTTACGTTTATACAGCAAACGCAAAAACAACAGCAATACACGGTTTGCATAAGCAACGTCGTTCTTAGCGCTCTTAACTTTTCGCTCCTCTTCTGGGCATTGCCCTTACAACAGATGAAGGAGGAAGAGAGGATCACAAAACAGAGCGCATCGAAATAATCTACCTTTTCTATGCTGCTGTGGTCATCTACGCACCCTCCGTCCCCCCTACGATTCTAGACTCTAGAATCTAGAGTGTACGCCACAACAACAACACATACGGTTTGCACAAGCAACGGGATTCTTAGTCTGTCTTGTTCTCTTTTGTTTTGATGTCGTGCTTCGCGCGGGATGCAGTAAACTTCTTTCACCTCTTTTTCGCTCTTTTTCGCTCTGTCTCGTCGCAGGTTGCGTACGAAATGAAAAATTATTTACACTCTGTTTTCCATTGGGCGAGAAAGACAGAGAGAGAGAGAGAGAGAGAGAGATAGAGATAGATCCGAGAATGTAAGTTGAGCCGGATTTCGTCTGTTGTAATCCTTTCCCAGCAACTTTTAAATTGTATGTTTGGCGTTCGCCTTTCGCAGCTTTTTCTCTGAATTTGCTATTCCCCTATCCCTCTCCCCCATCGCTGTCCCTCCCCCTCTCCCTGTTCCTTGCGCAATGTTATTTTATTTCAGCGCTGTTAAGGCGACGAGACGAAGCCAACGACAAGTAAAATGAAGTCATGAAAAGTGAAAGCGCTGGGTGAATGGGAAACTGTGGCTGGCGGCAAGGGAGGAGAGAAGTGGCTCCATTTTTCGACTCTGGCATTTTTCAGTTAAAAGCAGCGACGGCAGCGACAGCAGCGACAGCGACCGTGCTCGTTATTAGCGACTTTTTCGGGCAAGATTCTCTCGTGTAGATGTAGATGTAGATGTCTGTGTTTATTTTCACTTTATGTCTGACACTTGCTGTCAGTTCGTGTGTATGTTTGAAACACAACAAACCGCCGCCACGTGAGTGTGCGTGTCGACTCCTGTTGTTTTCTGCATGCTCCTCACGTGCCACGTTATCCTGTGGCTCTTATCATGAGTGTGTATGTGTGTGTCTCAGTTTACCTGGCGCCCTCCACTCCCACGCTGCCTCTCTGCCGCTCCACTGTTTCTGTTTGTAAACATGCTTATTGGCAGCAGCAGCAGCGGCAGATAAATGATGTGTTATGGACCTCAAATGACGTGTGTCATGCGACGACTCGTTGGCTGAGTCAAATGTCAAGCCAGGTTGCAGATCGAAGCGAAGGGTTTGGCATATTCGTATTCCATTTTCCAAGAGGATGCTGTGAAGGGAGGCCAGAAGGAATGTGTAATGAGTGTGGGGGAAATGACAGCAAAACAAATAAGAGAAGAGAAGGCAGAAGGGCAGAAAGGAGAAGAGAAGGAACAAATGCCATAGATTGTTGACTATTTTGAATATTTACTCCCCCTCCCTCTTCCCTCTCCCTCTTATTCTACCCTGCCCCACCCCTAATATGACTGATGACTTTTCACTTTCTGTCTCGGCCATTTTCCGCTTAATTATTGTCGTAACAATATAATTTTCCGGCTAGACTTGAAGGGCAATCAAAGGGTCGTTACTTCTTATGATATATGTGTGTGTGTGTGTGTGCCCTTTCTTGGATATTCTCCGCCTGCTCACGAAATGTCGCGTGTGAAAGGCTTGTGCTCTGAGAGTGAGAGAGACACACAAACAATGAACTTATCGCTTTGGTAAATATTTAGCTTGTTTTTGGACATATTTCCTCCTCCTCCTCCGTCGCTCTTCGCATGCTAATTTTCACCTTTCTCGAGGAGGACACCCTCGAGGCGGTGGCGGCGGCGACGGTGGTGGCGTGCAGTTGGCGCCCTTTCCCTTTCGATTATGAAAGTTGAGGTTCGCCTCGCAATTAATCAAGCAGGCGACGCGCTCCACTGACATTAGCAGCTCCAACTTTTAATTCAATTAAATGCATGACACGGCATGAAAAGAGTTTCGGCCCAGCAGAAGGCCAAGCTAATTGAGTCACCCAAAGGTGCAGGCAGGGTCTAGAGACTGTTGAAACTGGAAGCCCCAGAAGCCCCTAAATGTGTGGCTTATAGATTATAGACAATGCTGCCCGGAAGATTCAGATTCCAAACATAATGTGTGGGTACCGCCGTGAGTAGGTCCCCAGGTAATGCCCCAAACTCCTTGATGAATATCTTCATCGGTTGGTCATTTCAATTTCCGCCACTTTCAAACCACACAAACACACGCAAAGTCACATATACATACAAGCGTATATATGTATGAATAGGGTGAAAGAGAAAGAGTGTCAAAGGAAAGCAAGAAACTGTGGCAGTGGCAGGTTTTGTTTTTATCTTGGATATTCCGTTTCTCGTTCGTTGCTGCATCAGCGATTCCCCCTCACACCCCCCTGTTGCCCCACCCACCCCTGACCCCCGCGAATGTCGTTGTTTTTGGCAGTGGTTCAACGAGCGTTTGTTGGCGGCCGGCTGCACTTTTGCTAAATGTTGATTCGCCCAGGCCCTAGGCCTATTCTACAGCCAAGGCCTGGCGCAGGCGCCCAAAGGAGACTAGAACTAAGGCCTAGCTAGGACCGAACTAAGGCTAGGACTAGCACTAGCACTAAGGACTAGCACTAAGGACTAGGTCTTAACTTAAGGACTTCCACTTGAAGTTGCGTTGCACAGCCTAACTAGATTCTGGCTCTGCGACTCGATTAACTCTGAAGTTGATTAAGCTCATTCGATTCGGTTGTCCTGCCTCCCCCTCTTCCCCCCCCTCTTTGTTTTTTTTGCGGTAGGTTAGTGTTGGCCGTTAGCCATTACAGCGGATGGCCGGATTGATGGCTGCCCGCCTGCACTTTCCCGCTGGCCCAATCCCAGACCCAGTTCCACCCTCGTCGGCTCTCCGGTATGGCTGTCTCGCTCGCGAACATCTGTTCTGCGGCGACTTCGGCTCGCAGGAGCCGAAGTCGTGTTTTGGCCTGTTCCGATCCCATTTCGTTCCGCAGACACGCTGCCACGGCAGCCTGCCGCCTCAGTTGTGTGGCAGTAGCCGCTTTGTACACATTCCCCGTTGTTCAGCCTGCGCGTCGTTCTCTTCGCCGCCTTCTCCGTGTCTTGGTCTACGAGTTTTCGTCCTCCAGTTCGCCAGTTCGCCAGTTCTCCAGCTCTGTAGTCATCCACGCTTTCGTCGTCGTCGCCGTCGCGTTCATCCTGTGTGCGCTGTGACTTTTTTTTTTCCTCCTCCTGCAAGCAGGAGCCAAGTGCCGATACAACTTTGAGCCCTCAGAGCCTTCAGAATCGTATCATTTTCTCCGGTGCGTGTCTATGATTTAACACAAAAGTGAGCTTCGCCCAACAATATTTTCGAAAATAAAAGTTCCAGTAAATAAATATATAAATTTTCCCCAAAAAAACACAACAAAATCTTGCACAAAAGTTTCCCTTTAGTTTTTACCACGATTTCCCGTTTAGAGCCAAATTGAAAGCCATTTTTAGCCTTAGTTTCCCATGAAATCTGCGACATCTCAGCGGGTTAAGGAGACCCTTAAATGCCGTCTCCAATTGGGCGGACAAGCCGTAAACCCTTTTATTCTCTGCCCGAATGGACGCCAGAACGGAGTCGCTTTATGGCAGTGTCCAGAACTACTAGAGATCCCACGGATTAACCGCAAATGTTCCCATTAAAACTGCAATTGGGGAAAAGTTTTTCGACTCAAAGGAACGATAATCCTGATCTACCTGCTGTTCCCCCTCTGTGTCTCCTGTCTGGCGGACATTACTCATACGCACTGTCCGCTGAGCTCTCAACAAGTCCCTGCTGCTGGGCGGACTGAGGGCATATAAATTTCAAATAAATATTATAAATCACTGGCTAAAAACTTGATTACATTTTAAGAATTTACTTTTACTCTCCCTCCCTGCCCGCCTCCCTCCCTTTGCCAGCTCGTTTCTGGCTCGTGTTGACATTATTCAGCGAAGTTTTTTTAAAGTTTTTCCGGCAATGGACTTCCGCTCTCTTTCTCTCCGTCTTCTTCGCCTGCTGCTTCTTGGCCCTGCATCTGTGATTCTGTGTGTGTGTGCCCAGCTGTGCAATTGTTGACACCCACAGAACCCACGCACTCACACAGATGCATACACATGTACTTCTCAGCAGCGACAGCAGCCGGCTCGACTCGCTCCATTTGCTCAACCGACTGCCGCTGCCGCTGCCGCTGCTGCTGCTGCTGCTGGCGCTTGTTATGGATACTCTTTAGTGGAATGGGGGTACAATAGTCCACACTGCCACAAGGCGCCCAATTATGCCACAACAATACCTACATACACTCCACATTGAGACTGGCAGGGAATATTTCCCTAATCTGTTCACCTAATACATAGATGGTTGTTTTAGTTGTAGTTAGTCGCAGTTAAAGCCCTGTTTTAAGCAAGAGATGGCGGCTTGTTAGCTGTTTCCCCCTGGACAATCTCAAGCCATCTGAGAAGTGAATCAGGAATTCGGCGTGACAGGCTCTGGGTTATCCGCCTTGCGACAGCCTGTGGGCACGGCCCGCACATTGAGTTCATTACCCCCTGGTGGTTAGAGAGCGAGAGGGGACCGACCAGCGACTACAATGCTCATCGCTTACTGTTTTGATCTTGCATTCTCCAATTCGAACTCAAACTCTTCGCTGGAGTCTGCCAGAGAGAGAAACAAAACAAAACAAAAACCGAAAACAAAAACAAAAACACGAACCCCAAAAACCACTTCATTGCGAAAGTTTTAGCCAACTCCTCGCACATTTTGCTATTGATTTTCTTCAAGTTTTCTCTGCTCTCCGATCTATTTTGCCACAATTTCCCTCCGTCTGCTGGAGTGCTTTAACAATTCTGCTGCTGCGTTAATTTTTTATTGAACATTTCTCGACGACGACGACGACAGCGGCAGCGGCAAAAAGATGAAAAATGTGCAACCGAGGAGGCAAAAGTTTACTTTTGCACTTTTAGTTTGCTTTCGCTGGGGGGGTGGGGGGTGCACCCAAAAAATGTTAAGTAAAAAAACTTGTGCAATTAATTGGCACTGGAGTAGAAGTGGGGGTGGTGGGAGGTGGAAGGCTGACTCAGAGCTGGATGTTTCCCTCTCTGCAAACTCCAGCCAGTCGATCGATGGGCGGTGAACGATTTGCTTGGCCATGTTATTGGCCATATTCAGGCCTACTCTCGGCCTTCCTTTAAGGTGTCTTCTCTGGCGACAAATCTGCCCAAATCCTTAGCCCAGATCGCCTGCAGTCTAACGCCCTAGGCCACAGATTGTGGCATGGCTGAAAATAAAGGCTCTGCCACTGCCACTGGCATTGACTTCGTCTTCCTCTTCTTCTTCTGCTGCATCTTCTTGTGAGTCTCTCTCTCTCTCTCTCGCTCTCTATCTGGCTTGGCTTTTGCTCATTTTTGTGTTTTGTTTTGCATTTGCAACGAGGGCAAACCGCACACTCCCCCCCACCGCCACCCAAACATACATACGTACATACATACATATTTATGTAAATAATCTCACACACACACACACACACGTGTAGAGAATGGCATAGAGAGAGAGAGAGAGAGAGAAAGGAAGAAAGGCGTGACAAGTGCAGGCATCATCCGGACGTGCCTGCCACCCACGAGCCCCAAAGAACTTTAACTAGATGCATATATAAATTGTGTTCTATATATTTATGCCCCCAACTGTAGGATACACTCCCCCCCCCCCCCTCCCACATGTACTCGTATGACAGCGAAAGCCCTGGGCTTGAGGGCTTGAGGGGGGGTGACTGTCGGGTCTGTCTCTCTGTAATTTGCTCATTACAGATGGCGATGATCCCCCTGCTCTAAGAAGATCTTTGCTGCACCACAATCTATTCCTTATAGATTATATTTGTGGAATTAGATCTTCAATTTCTCACCCCAGACTTTGCCCTCTCGTGACTCATCCGCCACGTGGTCTATGCTGAAGGGAGAGAGGGACATGGGAGAGCGGCTAGAAAATGGCAAAAGTTTTAACTGCCTTCACGACGACTGTCGATGTTTTGGGATGTTTTTGGCCAGGCGGCTCTCCCCCAGGCATTTCCCCAAACGAGAAGACAGCTTAACATTTATGCTGTTTTTTATGTGTTTTTTATTTCATTTTTAGTTCTTCTTCTTGTTTTCTTGTTGTTTTTATGTTTTTTTAACATTTACGCTTTATTGAGTTACGGCCTAAAGTGGGGATTGATGGCCGGAATGGGAAAGAAACTGGAGGCGAGTGTTGGACAGATGATGCTGCTAACACAAACAGAAAGAAGAGCCGAAGCAATTGATACCCTTTCAGGTGCCCATACGAAGCGGTTATCCATTGCGATGTTCAGGGTTTCAAATCATAAGATACAAAGATACAAATACACAGATACTGTACAGTATGCAGTGTGAGTGTGAGTGTGACACTGACTCACCGCGTGGGCCTACGAGTTCAAGCTACAAGCAATCTATATGTTAAGAGCACTTCCAGTTCATCTCCCCGTCTCCCTGCCTCCCTGTCTCTCTCTCCCTCTGCAGCTCTCTTCCTCTGTGTCCTCTGAGTCCTCTGCTGCTGCTGCTGCTGCTGTGTCCTCTGTCTTCTGCTCCTGCTTCGCTCCTTGTCTCTCTCTAAGGCTTTCCCTCATCTTTACGGCTCCCACAGCATTCGCTTTCGGCCTTGCTGCCAGCCAGCCTCTGTCCGTCGCACTGTCCCACCGTATAAATAAAGTAAATGTAGGTGAAAATATACATAAATAATGGCCACATGCGCTGCCTTTTTATGAAGTGTCTGTCTGTCTGTGTGTGTGTGTGTGGGGTGTCAACCCTCTGTATCTGTGTGTTTCTGTGTTTGTGTGGGAGAAAGCGAAGGCGATGTCTGTGAAAATTAAACAGACGACGCAGTCTCCCCCTCTTTTGTAGGCATGTGTAAATAGCAAACTAAGTATATATGTATATATATATATAGTATATATATGTATAGCCAGTCGGGCATACAGAAGCCAAGTCATCATGGAGTGGGGTGGGGGGTCTGGGGGGCAGAGCTGAAGCCATGACAAATACTTTTCGCTGCCTCTTTTTCTGTATTTGCTGGCCTGATTAGGAGGGTTTCTGTCTTGGGCACACAACTTGACCTCCAATCAATGAATTACATTAAAAATGGATTCCCCGAAAACAAAATGCAGCTGGAAACTTGGGCCACAAACTTCTTAGAATCGTTTGGATTCGACTTGTGTTCTGTGACATTCTCAGACATATCTTTCCTCTATGAAAAGTCTATCAACTGAGAGCTAACCAGAGATCTGAGAGCAACAAGTTCGTCTTCCAATTTTTGCTTTACGATCCTGCCCTGGCAGTCAACCGCCTCCTAATCTTGTCTCCTGTCAGCCGTTGGCCCAGTGAGGACTCATCATCATCTGTTCGACTTTCAGGCTTTCTTTTGCTTGTTTTTAGGTGTTGTCTCTGACTATCCCTAGAGATACTTCAGGTGGGGGAGTATATATGTACGTATATCCCCGCCGTACACATGTTGTATGTATGTACGAATTGCTGCCAAAAGTCTGCCTTCAGCTGTGCTCGCCCTCGGACCCACTGGCGCCACTGGGATGGGGGAGCCATAGACGAGAAGTGGTAAAAATTTTAAGAAAATTTGCGGATATTTGTCAGCCTGCCCCCCCGCCGCCCGCCTGCCCGCCTGACTGCGTGCCAAAGGCACATAATTATCACACACACACACACACACAAGGCAAGGCGCGAGGCGTATGGGAAATTTTTTAAATGAGAATTTATTTCTTTGCTGCTGCTAATTGCAGCGTGTGTTGGTGTTGGTGTTGGCTGGTTGTTTATAATGTTTTAATGTGGAAATTTATTGTTCTTGTGCATGTTTATTATCGTCCAGGTCCCAAGTCTGTAGCGGGATGTCAGCAGCATGCAATTCTCTGCTCTCGAATGAAAAATAAAAGCGAGTTTTATCAAAAGTAATAAATGAATAACAACAAATAAAAAACAAACGCCATCAATTATTTATGGTGTAGCCGAGAAACAACTGAAACAGAAACAGAAACTGAAACACAAAAATACCGAAAAATAAAAGCTTGCGGCGCATCGATTTTTAAATATTTTATAAATTAATTCAGCAAACAGCAACTGAAAAAGCAGCAGCAAAAAATATCAGGAATTAATGTAGTGCCTAATGCAATGTGTAAAATTAACGCGTAAAACACAACACAACACATAACATATATGTACGAGTACGTATATTTATTAATAAATAAATAAGCAGAGTAAATAGTGGGAAATATCCACAAGGAAAAACCACGGACAATTATAGCTTTATTCGCAGGGCAAACAACTTAATTGGCGTGCCCCAAACAGCAGCAGCAGCAGCAGCAGCAGGAGTGCAGCAGCAAACGATATTTGGTGAGTAATGCCACATATAGAGAAAGGGGGATCCCCTACAATCCCAAGTAGCAACTCCTCTTGCTTAGACCTTAAAAGAGAGGGTGTCAAAGAGTGGTCAGATCATAAATTCCATACCTCAAATGTGAATGGGTGACTACTCTCTGTTCTTCCTTGATTTCTCAATGAGTCAGCCACCAATCACTCACATGCCAAGTATTTACTGGCAGATACATGATTTGTGCTCTTTGCAACTTTTTACCCAACTAATTACCCAGAGTTTTCAATTTCGGAGAACAATCATATGTCTCTCTCGCTCTCTCTCGCTCTCGACACGAGAGACGTGAGGCTGCTCTGGCAGTCTTTTCAATGTCTGTGGCTCATTTAGCCCGCTGCCAGAGCTTAACTTTTGCTCTATTAACTCACGTAGCACACAGTCCCCCTCCCCCGCCCACAGTTCCCCCTCCTTGCCCCGAACCGCAAATGTCACATGCAAATTCAGTTGCAGGTTTGCCTTGTAACGGAAATGCAAGCGAAAAGTAGCAAAAGATTTTTCTACATAACTTTTTATGCGGCTCATTGTCGGTGGCGGTAGAGGGGGGGAGGGGAGGGGAGCAGGAGTATGTCTATGTCTGTGTGTGTGTTTTTTGCGCCATTTTATTCCATTTTCATTTGCAATTTTCTTTTGCGTGTGCACATTTCCTGAGGACGAGACGCAGCTGCGACTTTTGAACTGTTGCCGTCGCCGTCGCCGCCGCCGCTACTTTTTCGCTTTCCGTTTTGCCATCTCACATCGCACATCTAGCTTTTGCTCCTCCTCCTCCTCCTACCCCCCTCTTTACATTTCTAATTACACGCTCATTTTCAACTCGAAACGTAGGCAAACGGAAGCTGCTGCTGCTGCTGCCACTCGGCAGAGGCAGAGGCAGGGAAGGGAAGGGAGGGGAAGGGCAAGGCACGAACACATTTTGCGGTTCCTGCCGATGTGTGCTCCGCTTTTTTCCTGATCCCTCGCATAATTAGTTGTCCTCGAGCATTCGCAAAGTCTCTGAGAAAAGATCAGAAATATGAGGCAAATATTCGAGAATATTCTCAGTGGTTTTAGCCTCTAGAGGCAACCTTTACCTTTACCGAAAACACTTTCAGACCCTTGCGACTTGTGGCAGGACTCGGACTCGGCGGAGCAATTAAATCAATGTTGCATGCCTCTGGGAGCCCTGGGAGCTCTGACCCTTGTCCACTGTCCGCTTCTCGCTTCTCGCTTTAATTTCCATATTACGTGCGGACATGGAATTTATCATCGGGTGCACAAAAGGCAGAACCTCCGCCCACCAAAGGCTGTGCCAAAGTTACACTAAATAAATTGCATAATCCACAAAACAAATTGGGAAAATGCAAAGCCAACCAAACAATGAGCGAGCGCACACACACACACACACAGGGCGGAGTGTAAACGAGTCCCGCCTCTGGTGGCTACTTCTGTTGTGCCCCGCTGCTGTCCGCAAATATTTATGGCAAATAACTCAACTTTTGCTAATTGCATATTTGGTGTTCATTTGGGCTGCACATCATCAGTGGGCGGGGGCTGCCCCTGCCCCCTCGAAGCATACATTATGCGACCACAAATAATCGCCAACTACCCTGGCAGATCTATTGTGGCCATTCAAGATACAAATTAAAGCTCGGACTAGCTCTGGGGGGGACAGCTTTAAGCGCGCTTCTCACCGATTTGTTTGCTTTAAGGCTCTTCCAATCTCTGCTCTCGCCGTAATACCCTTTAAATGTGTTTATTCCCGTAATGAAAAGTAAATAAAATAAATTAATTTCCAGTCTGGCTTCAATTTTTGAGGCCCGAACAAACTTCGGTCACTGTTTCAGGCCGGCAATGCCTTTTGTAATGCGAATTACAATGATATCCGCGACCCTCGAGCAAAAGCAAACAAAGAATAAATCGAAAAATATTACAGCCACAATGTGTGTGTGTGTGTGTGTGTGTGCGTGTGTGGTTGTGCGTGTGTTGGGACATAAGATTTCTCTTGTTGCGGCGTGGTTTTCCTCTCTGTTCTGTGATGATGAATCGGCGGGCGTACCTGGATCGATTAAGCTTTTGGGTCCCTGCCCCTGCCCCTGCCCTTGCCCCTTGCATGGCTGTTGATTGAGTTTGGATGGTTGGAAGGGGCATGAATATGTGTGTTTCAGAGTCTGTCTTTCCCCCCGGAATGCTTCTCAGTCTTTTCTGCCCCTTAAAGCTGTCAGTTTCACTCGGTTTTCCTTTAAGTTTCCCAAACATTTTCAAGGACAAGCAGGAATGTTGTTTCGAGCGTGTCTGGGATTACTAAAAGGGTTAGCCTGTGGTTAGCCTGGTCTGTTGTTGGAGCAACAATCTCCCTCTTGGCACCCCGAAAGTGTCCATATCTCTGGGGGATTACATTCAGTCATTCATGAGCATTCATCAGAAATGAATATCCCATGTTGCAGCTGCTCTCTCTCTCTCTCTCTCTAGACCTCTCCCTGGGAGGAGTAATCCCTGCCATTTTTAAATGCATTTCATGTAAATCTCCGCCTCGCAGCTTATTGCATTTCCTCTGTAAATGCATTTCCGATTTATGGGACAGGAAAATAAAAAATAAATGCTAAAATTGGCAATCAAGTGCCGCTGCACGCCCCGTCAAAACATAAACATGTTTACCCTCCTCAGCCCTGCCTCCTCTCCTGGCAACGTGTCGTATGCGTAATAAACATAATCGATTCCGGCAGGGAGGGAGGGCGGAGAGTAGATCCTAACGATGATGATGGGTGCTGGGCTGCGTGTCTATCGCTGAAATTGCCCCTGAACATCTTCCAGATACATCCAAGTCCTAGACGAGGCACAAGCCGTGAGGCACAAGCCGTGTGGCACACAAGGCGGGTCCCCAATCAATGGCAGAATGTGTTTAATAAGCTGAAACGACGACTCACAGGCTCTCATGTGAGATTTTTTTGTGTGCTTTTGTATCTTGTATCTGAGAGTGAGCACGTGATGTGCATTTTAATGTAATACAACTCGTTGGGCCGCCCGCCTCCCTCTCCCTCTCCCAAGGTGTGTTTACTTGTTTTAAATCCAATTTAAGTATCTCTTTAGCCACAGCCTTGGCTGGGAGGGCAGGGGAGGAATCTTTAAGCTCCGTTTTAACCTTTTCTGGACAACATTGCCTCGAGCTGGGACTGGGGACTGGGCGACTGGGGACTCCTCCCTGGACAGGACACAGGCCTCTCTGTGTGTCCTGTCCTACCACCAGCTGGACGGACCTTCTTCATTCTTGGTTAGTTTTTATGATTCTCTGGCTGAGGCTCGCCGTCTGACTGCCACTGCCATGGTGTCTGTCGGTGGCTCTCTGTCTGTCTGTCTCTCTGTCTGTGTGGCAGGCGTTGACCTTCCATTGTCATTTGACATTTCAGGGCAGTTTGTATGTATGTATGCGTATTGAATGCCACAAATTGATGGCTGAAACTGGTAGAAACGAAAAGGAATTTAAGCTTAAAAAGAAATCCCGAAAATAATTGCTGAATATTTCTGCAGCAAATACTTGTTCAACTTTCCTTTAAAACTTTTGCATCGGGCAGTGGAACTCGAAGGAGTTGGCATTGATGGAGGGAAGAAGGGGATGGCGAAGATGGAGGAGCAAAATGAGTCGAAACATGAGTCAGAGATGGTGTGATTCAAGCTACCTATAATCGAGACGCCACCATGGAACCATCCATGGAATCCCCTGCCCACTGGCACCCATTCAGACTCAAGGCGGTTCCTGCCGTGCATTCAAAGACTTCGGGGGAGAGAAAGAGAACTTTCTTCTGCCACTTTCCACACTTCTCTTAATGTTAGGATTCTTCTTAGCCTTTGGTCCTCTTTTCTACGGCTACGGCTTAACCGCTCTCAGGACCGAACCCATTGTCATCTTTCCCGCCATAATACTAAACCAATTTTGGGCCTGTCCAAAAATCGCAAGTGCTTCCTCTTCCTCCCTGCTTGGCCATTATCCGCTCTTTCCTCTTCCGCTCTTCCGCTCTTTTCTCTTCCTTCCGGAAGGACAACTCTTAAATAAGAGCAAAAAATGCGAGAAAATATTTATAGAAAAATGTTTATGCCTGACATCGCATTTTGTGCGAGCTGCTACTGAAATTTATGCGATTTCCCCCCCTCCCCCGTCCCGCGGTCCCCCTCCCCATCTCAAATGATATTTTGTATCAGTTTTCGTAGAGGAGTTTCGTGCCGCTGTGGCTGTGGCTGTTGCTGTTGGCTGTGGCAAGATTATAATCTTTATGGCCACAAAAACAACTCGAGCGACAAACAAGCAATGAAAAATCACAATAAGCGGATGCAAAGGGGGGAGGGGAGTGGCAGGGCGGGGAGGGGAGTGCGAAGTGCAAAGTGTGTGCCCCATAAATTATTTGCTGCTGAATTGGCAATTATTTGATGTAATTTATTGTGTATGTTGGCCATGTTTTTATTTAATTTGAAAATAATTAATTCTCTCTGCAAGAGCGAAAGAGAGAGAGAGAGAGAGAGTCAGAATTCAATTCTTGCTGCTGTCCTGTCGTCCTGCCGAGCCGAGCTATTCAAACAAATTAAGTGCCACACACACACACACACACACACACACACAGACAAGCACATGGTGTCCATGGTACGTCCTGACAGCTGCTGCTGCTCCTGCTGGTCCTGCTGGTCCTGGCTCCTCCTGCAGTTTCCACCCCTACAATATGTAATGACTTAAGTCAACGATGTCAATCATTGTTGTCATCTTCATTTAATCAATACGAGCACACACACACACGTACACACACATATGCATGTGCATGTCCCAGTGTGCGTGTGCACTGCGAATTCTTCAGCCGTTGCATCGCCAGCTGCTGACTCGATTAAATGCATCGAGGGCATCGAGCGAGCAAAGTCTGAGCTGTCATCAAAGCAAGCCCCAACCCACCCACAGCCATAGCCTCACCTCTCTCTCTCTGTCTTTGTCTCTCTCGCTCTCTCTCTCTCGGGGGAATGGGAACCCTGTCGAGTCATTGACGTCAGCGTCAGCATCTGTGCTTCTGTGCATCTGTGTGTGTGTGCATTTGTTTTAGCTTGTTTTAGCCCGGAATTAAGTGTTATTTAAATACACATCTGTTCGATCATTGATTTTGCGATATCAAAAGTCTTAATGGATTAAAAATGCAGACAGACAGAGAGAGAGAGAGAGAGAGAGAGAGCGAGAGAGAGACAGACAGGGAGAAGGGAGGGAGAAAGAGCCGCTCCATTGCTCAATGAGGAGTTGGTGAAAAGGTTACAAGATGCGATTTCGCCCTGGAAAAGGCACTCGGAAAATAATTAAAATATTGCTCATACGCAGCGTGTGCCTGGCATTTATTGAAGCTACTGGCTCTACAACCCAATGGCGAATCCAAGACAGAGACATAAATCTCAAAACGGAAGCCAAAGCCAAAGAATGGAACTTGGAGGGGGGTGGGGGGCGGCTCCTCCTGCCATGATTTACTGCTCCAGGGTGGGGTTCATCGTAATGCCTTTTAATGGCACTTACATCCCCCCAACTTCCATCCTCCCACCCCCCCCCACACCAGTGAAATATGATCTCGGATCGATGTCACTTTGGGGTTTGGCCTCTGCCCCCCAGCTTAAATCTGACTAAATATATTTTCGGTGGGCGGAGGGGGGGTTGGAATTTATGCATTTTGAATTTCACTTTACACAGCGGCCAAATTAGTCGCTAAACATTTATTTATGGCCAAATAAGCGCGAAAATTAATGCATTTGAAATTTGATTCGAAATCTGCATAATAGAATAGAATTCCAGCGGCTTTTCCACTGATTTATAGTGCGGAGGGGGGGGGGATAGGATTAGGATTAGGGGTAAGCATTAGTCCATGTTGGCTTTAACATTCCTCTGGTTAAAGGTGAAAGGTGAGAGAAAAGAAACAACAGCTGCTCCTCCTGGTTGTTGTGGGTATTGCCAATTTAAGCGCAAATGCAATTGGAATTTGCAATGAATATTTAAGCAAACGCACACACATAGCCAGTAGGGCAGCCAATGCCAATGTGGTACACCGGTGGGCGGTGGGTGGCTGGGAGGGGGGCGGGCTGATAGGCGGAATAAAATTAACGCAAGTGTTGAGCAAAGTGCATGCGTAATGCCAGCCAGCTCTGAGCTCTGAGCTCTGAGGAGGAGGCCAGCCAGGAACAACCAGAGAAACCAGAAAAACGAAACGAAAACCCATCGGACGCTGTCCGTCACTGAACTCCGACCCCAACCCTCCTCTCCGCTGTGGTTTCCCTGTGGATACCCTAACAACGGCCGTCCGGAATGCAGGAGAGGAAAGATTTGTCTTTCCCCGAGAGAAGAGGCAGACAACGAAAGAGTATCCCACATTCGCCGCATTGCACTCCATTTCGATGTTTATTTGTGCTTCCTCTTTTTTGTATCCTTCAGTTGGCAAAATGAGCGTTAAAATTGTAAATAAATTACCAGCTCTGGGCAGAGAGCAGCGAGCAGCGAGCAGAGTGTAGCAATTAAAATATAGTTAATTGTTCAACTTCCTTTCGGGCGAGAGACAGAGAGAGACAGAGAGACAGACTGTCGCTGTGGCTAAAGCGTAACATGCGGGCGGGCGGCAGGGGGGAGGGGCAGGGGGAGCCACTGTCTTGGTGGCAGAAGTTTGCGCTTAAATCATAGCGAGAGCCATGGTTGGCTCTCCACGTTCTCGTAAGCCTCGAGTGCAAGTCTGTGCGAGATAAGGCCTCAAAAGTTAGCTATGAATGGGGAACAGAGTGTCAGGGGGGGGGGGACGAACAGATGTGCATATGTGCGAGAAGGGTAGGGGGAGGGGAGGGGTGGGTATATAACTCATGCGACGTGTGTGACAGCCCAGAGAAGAGCAGAACAGCAGAACAGCAGTCCAGGAAGTGGAGAGAAGAGCAGCCACACCCCAACGACAGTTTGAACTTTCCAGGGGGCGGTGGGCGGGGGGTCGTTGCCTTAAAGCTCTCGCTCGGAGTGCCATAGTGTGAAGATAATGAAGATAACTTTAAGTGGAGACACGAGATTAGCGGGAGAACTTGACAGAATAGATCGCAGAATACAGAAGATAACCCAGAGAAGATGCTAGGAATTTCTGGGAATTCCTGGAGAGCCTGTTACCTGCTGGAGGTCGCAATTGCCAAATAGTCGACTGTAGGCCCTCCGATTTCTCCTCTTCTCTCCTCTAGCTACTTCGCTTTCTCTTCTGCCTTCGCCTTCACCCTTTCTCTTCGTCGTTCCCTCGGTTCTGGCTGTTTCTCTTAAGCCCAGTCTTTGATTTATGCACGAACAAGCCGGGAAAATATCTTCGTCTGCTTCGTTTTTCGTCTACGGCTGCAACAATTTCAATTTGCGTTAACTAGTCGGGCCAGTCAGTCGATGGGTCTGGGCCAAACCCTTTTGCTGTCTTTTGTCCTGCAGGAGGACTCATCGACTCACCCTGCCGCCTCCTCGGCTGGCACGCCATTTTCTGTTGATTTGATTTTGGTACGTCTTGTTTGTGGGCGTGATCCATGGAGCGCCCCCCCTCCCATACCCCACCTACACCCCACATGTTTGCCACTGCCTCTGCTCTGCCTCTGCTCTGCTTCTGCTCATGTTGGAGTAGGTAATTTTTAATGCATTTAAACGGCTGTCAAGTGGCCCACACACGCCATATGCCCTCCAGCCTGCCCTGCCCCTTCTTTGGTTTGCTGCCCCAAAAATATGCAAAAACCGCGAGCACTTACGACACATGCCCCTGCACGACCTCCACCACACACACACACACACACACACACACACACACACAGACAGAGAGGATAGCCTGCCCAACCTGAAGTTAGACATTCTCTCTGTGCTGTGTTCTGTGTTCAGTTCTCAGTCAACGAAAAATGCCACCAAATGCCAAAATAAAATAACTTTTCCATAGGCCTAACCAGGCTTACAGAAGGAGGAGGGGAGTGCAGGGTGGAGACCGCTCTGTGGAAACACATGCCATGCATTTTTGATACCCTTCCAGGGGGGGAGACTGACACGTGCACTAATCGACGATTCTCACAGGCTTGAAGTGTGGCTAAACTAGAGATCTTTTCAGGCATATAGACAAGGATATAGGACAGCATCAGAACAGTTATTTCAGGATCCAATTATAAGCTATAGCTGGCACCATCAGCGAGATATTTGCCCAGGGAATCCCAGCTTCGTTACGTCTGGGCCATGGAAACCTTTCGAAACAAAAAATTCTCAGACTGTTGTTTCCCCTTTTCAGGGTAGGCAGGGGGCAGGGGCAGGGGCAGAGCACATGAAAAATTGAAAGAGAATACAAACATGTTGGCAACTTTTTGCAGAACAACAACAACCACTGCCACAGCCACTGCCACTGCCACTGCCACTTGCACGAGGGACGAGGGGCAGGATGGCTGGCAGTCCAGGGAGAGGAAAAAAGTTTTAACTGATTACGTTTGCTGTTGATAATGTTGAGTGACATTTGGTTTGCGTATTAACTTAAGTGAGCGACAGCGGCTCCCCGGCTCCCTCCCTCCGTCTGGGGGGCATGCAACATACATACTCGTACTGTATGTGAAGTGCTCTCCGTCCTGCTGCTGCCTGCTGCCTGCTGCCTGGGGGTTTGTGTTTCAATTAAAATGGGAATCATTTTAATGTGCTTCAGAGCAGTGGCATGGATTTTAGAAACATAAAACCAAAGAGCAACCAGTCGGTACACATATGTATATGTGTATGTATATGTATGTATGTACTTGTATGATTTATGCATACGTTAACGAAGGAATCTCCTTCCAGCGGACTCCAAACGGACTCTCTCTTGGAGGCCTCAGAAACAATCTCGATTGTAGCCCTCTTGTCGCTGGTCAGGTAACAAGCTAACACACACACACACACACACACACTCTCAACTTTGGCCTTCAAAAGGGGCGGCCCAAAACGTATGCCCTTAACCCTAGCGAGTGTACGAGTACCAGGGCGCCAGAGACGTTTTGGTGACGCGCTACCAACTGCATATACATACGTACATCTTTTAAGCCCTTTTGCCAAACCAATAAACCAGCACTTAACCACAATTACCCCCCTTTTCGGCAAACAAGGGCGAACACAGTAACGTTTTTTATCCCCTCCCTGCTCCCCTCCCCTCCGCTCCCTGTTCCCTGCTCCCTGCTTGTCGACACAAAATCATGTGCACTGCAATCAGTCTTCATTTACACTTTGCACCTGCGGCACTTGGTCTGCTGCTGCTGCTGCTAGTCTCTCGCCACCAGGCCACCAGGCTCCCAGTTCTCGGTTCTCGGTTCTCTCAGTCTTCAGCCACACGAATGGAGCATTAGGTGGCATGGGGATGGGATGAGGGGTGGGGGGTATGGTGCTCTGCTTGAAGAGGAAAGCTCAACTCTGGGGTCCAACAACTTTGAACTTGCATGCAACCAGAGCCGGAGACCAGCAAGAGAGTGAGAGTAAGTGTGCATGTGCATGTGTGTGTGTCGCAGGTCCTTTTTTCGGGGCGTATATGCTATAGATATAGAAGAAGGCTTAACAGGGGGCGGGGGCAGGGGCAGGAGAGGTTATATAGTGGGATATTCTCGAAAGATGTTGGCTCCACTTGGATGTTACCAGTATTATTAACCCACTGCCAGTATTCGTCTATCAAATACCCAATGATTTCGCTTGTCGCAGGCTACAGGGTACCCGGGAGTCCATCAATCGTGTTGCTGGGGCTTCCCTCTGGTTTCTGTTATAACACTATGTATTACAATTGTTTCTTGTTCGCTGTTGTTGTTGTTGTTGTTGCTTTTCCTGTTGGTTTTATTGTTAAAAAGTTGCACTTTCATGTAATGCTAACGAGTAACCAGAGCAAAGAGATGGATGGGGCAGGGGCAGGGGCAGCAAGGGAGAGGGCGAGTCCTTCCTGATAATAGGGGTAGTCGTATTTCCGTTATTCCACCCGTACCCGTACCCGTGCCCGTGCCCGTGCCACACCTGCCACCGATCCCCATTGCCACAGCCACAGCCTGAATGAGTTTCATGTTTGGGTTCCTGTTTTTGCCGTTGCCGTTGCTGTTGCTGTTGCTGCTGTTTTCTGTGTGGAGCTATTGTATTAACTTGACTTTTATTTCATCATTACAATTGTAGTTGTGGCATTGTAACTGTTAACATTCAGCACAGACCCGCCCCACCGCCCCACCGCCCTCCCTCTCGCCCAGACCCATTTTAATTGTTGTTTTAGCCCCCGAAGCTATGGATTCGTTTTGGGGTCTCGACTGAAAGCATATATTAGGGAAGGGGGGGAGAGTGGCGAGAGTGGGGAGTGGGTATAGACTTGTGGGGGTCAAAGTTTACAATGTTAATTATAATTGCGATTTGCAGCGAGGCACCTGGGGGGCCAGGGATCTGGTCTGCCCATAAAGATAACTTTGTGCGATTTTTGCGATTGGCAATGTTTGCTGTGGTTAACCACACAGAAGGACAACCCCGATTGACTCCTGCTTTCCCAGAAAGGATATCTACGACACCGACAGGAGCCAGCAGCCAGGACTTAACATTTTGATTTCTAATTTCCGCCAAAAGCAAACTGCTGACAGCCACTGGCATTAGTTGTGAGTGAGAAGAGACAAGGAGGAAGACACGAGAACACACACAGAGAGAGAGAGAGTAGATGAGAAGATGCATAGTCCTGGGAGTATCCTTTGTTTTGTCATTACAATATGTCAAAATCATTTACAGGGAATCGAGTGGAGACTCTGAAACCCTCCGTTCGCCCTGCCTGCCCCAGGCATGTCATCATCGCCAGGCCACATTGGGAAACCGCAAATAAGTTCTCTCTGTTCTGTCCTGGACTGGACTGGGCGGGGCTGGACTGGACTGAACTGGGCGGGGTCTTTGTGAGCAGCCAGAAGGTGTCCCCCCCATCTCACTGCGATGTCTGGCATATTTGTCTGCTTATAATTTGCAGTGCAAATGACCTGCTCGTGTGGGGTAGGGTAGGGTCTGGTCTGCCTCGCTACTGCCGGGACAAGAAAGCAAATTACAGCTTTATGAATTAATGATTTGGGGCCAGGACTGGACTGGCTAGGACTGGCCCTGATACTGGGGCTCTTGAACCCGTCGTCTGGGGCTCTCCTCTGCCTCTGTCCTCATGAAATTCTAGTTTAATTTTTGAGTGAACTTTATTTGTGATTTGGTGCTCCGCAGATGAATAGATAGATACATAGATACCCTTGCTTTGTAATGGGTATTCCAGCTTCCAGTAATCAGTTTTGGCTTAGATGTAGTTCAAGTGAGAGGGTTTATCCCACTGAAGATGCCTCTTGAAGTGTGTGCATTACTCATACGCCACGTAGACCAGAGTCGGGCATTGTTCCTGGCTGCTTTTATTGTTCTGCCGTCCTGCTGTCCTGTCTTTGTCTTTGTCTTCCAGGCAATTATGTGCTCAATATAATGGTTAGATTAAAAGCCATTTTGTTTGCTTTTGTGGCCAACCAAGTTGTTAATATGTGGAATCATTTACTCGAGCCCAGACAAAAGGCGCTCTTGTGCGGTGGTGCGGTGGTGCGGTGGGTGGGTCAATGTTTGCCAGTCGCACACTTTAAGCAGGCACTGTTTGGGGAGAGCAGATTCAATTAGTTGCATAGCTTGTGCCTCTCTCTCTCTCTCTCTCTCTCAACCTCAGCCAGCTGCTCATTCCGTGGTCGTCGTCTGTCTCTGTCTCTGCTGTAATCATGATGCAACCAATAATGTTGATTGCATTTTCATGCCTAACTCTGGAATTTGCCTGGAATTTCCAGGCGACAGCCTCAGTTGTGTGTAATGCGATGCTCTGTCCTCAAGTGTCCATAATTGAAGGGTCTCTAAAGGTGGAAATAGCTGTGATGGAGAGCAGAGAGTGAGGGAAAGATGCAAAGTGCCAGAGAGAGAGAGAGAGAGAGAGAGTGTAGCCTCAAACGATATCTGATTTAAAGTCCCCAAATTGGGGAACTGGGGGAAATCGTCCCTTAAGATCTCAACTTATTCTCAGCCAGTGACTGGATTAGCTTGTTGGCTGGCTAAAGGCTAAAGACTAAAGACTAAGGACTAAACTGGGTGCTTGGCTGCTTCAAAGTCCACACCTAACCTCGCCTCGACGCTGGTCCTGGTCCTGGCCTGGCCTGGTCTCCGCTTTAAGCCCCAAAATCAAAGCTTCAACATTTAGTTCAAAGTTATTAGCACACTTTTTCCAATTCTCTTTCTCTCTCTCCCTCTCTGTGTTCTCCTTTGTTTCCCCGCCCCACCCTCACCTTTCGGTCTATCTGCGTTTCCGGTATTTTCATTTCGCTGCAGCCAGGACTGACGTCCGCGTTTTGAAAATGAGATTCTTGGCACCAATTCAACACTAAATTGATTTTGAACAATGGGCCCCGCGACCCCCGACCCCCGCAGTCACCATGGTGGGAGGAGAGGGCGAGGGGTCTGCCTTCTATTCTGCTATCTTTGGCAATTTATCTCGCCATGATTTCGGAGTGATGCTTCCGCTTTTCCCCCTTTTTACATAGAGAAAAATAACAACAGGAGGGAAAGTTCTGTGCGACATCGAATTCGGGATATACTCATACTCTGTCTTACATTAAGATCTTCCATCGGCATGCCCAATATTTTTGGATGCTTAAGTCGAACACGAAGAGTAGCCACCCAGAGTGGTTGGGAGAGCCCTGATACTCCGATTTCTCTGACAAAGGATCGTCGCCTGCAATTAAAGTTGCAAATAAAAGCCATCAAATTCAATTTACCAGAGCCATTACCACCCCCATGCACCCCCCTGCACCCCCTACAACCCCCTGCATCTCTCGGCTGCATGCAAAATTGTATTTGTGTGCCAAGACTCGCTCGCTCGCTCGGGCGACACTGGTGGAAGCGCTATCATAATTTTTCCGCTCCTTGCACACACAAAGCCATTTTTAGCCGTTCCTCCTCTTACTCACTCTCTCCGCAGAGAAGCCCTGCCGACATAATCAATAGTTGTGACTTCCTTTAATGGTTTCCCGGTGATTCAGCACTTCCTGTGGCGCCCCAGACCCCCACCCCCACCCCCAGCTCCAGCCCAACTAACTCCGCCATCCAGCAATCCAGCAATGCAGCTTCCTGCTTTTCCATTATTTTATTTGCCAATTTTTCGCCTCTTTTGTCACTTGTTGGACTTGCACACTCTCCCTCTGCCTCTCCCTCTGCCTCTCCCTCTCCCTTTAATTTCTAGCTTTGGCTCGTCGACTTCCCTTTGCATACTTTTCGAGCCGATCCCCGGGATGAATAATGCGCAAATTACAAAGGGTAGAGAGACACTGCGAAGAGTGAGGGGCATAGAGGGGGATAGCAGCTGAGTGCGGGGTGTGGGGTGTGGGGTGGACATTCTTTATGACCCTCTAAAATGTTATTAATTTTTCGGTGTGAAATTTATCTGATTTTTGCTGGTCACACATGGAGGCTCTCATTTTTTCACGCTCCGTAGATTTAGCCATTTCGTTTCTGGGCAACATGCCCTGTAATCGAGGCAGTCGAAGCGGGTGGATGGGGCTAGTACTACAGGGTATCAGTATCAGCTGAGGGAAAGGCATATCGTTTGGTCCTACCATTCACCCTTTCAGTGAGGCTCCCTCCTCCCCCCTCCTCCTTGCCTGTTGTAAACCAAAACACATGTTACGTGTTGGCCAAACAAGCGGAAAATATAAATTTACGAAAAAACTGCACAATGTTGACCATTATCATATGTTACGGCTGAAAGCGGCCAAAAGGGGGGACAAAGGGGACAAAGCGGGGATAAAAAACTATCAAAGTTGCCCCGGGACACACAGCGGTGAGTCATTAATCAATGCAGCCTCATAAAATGTCAGATTTAGAAATATGTCAGCTTGACCCGACCTGTCGTGACCCTTGATTAACACTGAGGTCACGTGTTGCAACTATGCGGAGAGTCAGTGGCGTGGAGTCTGCCTTCTGCTGTCTATTAGCAGTTGGCCAACTTCGGGCTTCGGGCTGAACAGCGACAAAGTTTTGCCATTCGAAATGCTCAGCCAGAGAAGTTTCAGCTGCTGGCAAAGGGGAAGGATTAAGGGGAAAGCTACCAGAGATCTTCCAGATATAATCTGTGTATCCCGACTACTGGGCATAGAATGCATTTATCTGATAATCTGATAACAACCCTCGGCGGTTGCTTCACTTCCAGCCTTTCCTTTGGCTTTGCAGGGACTCCCAGGAGGGTCTCTCTCTGGTGTGCTGGGCGTTGCCGCGAATTAATTAAGGAATTCAATTTAAATGCACATTTTACATTTTATCCGCCTCGGCCACGTGGTATATGCGGGGCAGGGCGGCGGACGGTGGGCGTCACCTTTTCGGTGCTGCTTTTAATATTCATGAAAGTTGAACAGTTTTTGGGTTATTTATTTAAAGTGAACTGAAACTGAAATCCAGCTGAAGTCCATCGAGAATCCTCGACAGAGCGCGCAAAGGGATCGCATCAGAGGGGGAGGGGGAGGGGTCAGGGGTCGGGGGGAGGGGAGGTAACATGTGTGCATAAATTTTTATCATCACGTTTCGTGTAGCATTTTGTGCTCTTCCTTTTTTATGTGTTTGCAATTTTGTGAATAAATAATTCAAGATAATCATTTGGCATTATGGCAGCCGATGGGCGCGAGAAGCGGGGGGCGGGAGGGGCGCGCGGGGTCATATAAAAGTTTTAATCGAATTTCATTTAAAGTTTTTACTCCGCTGCTGCTGCTCCGTTTTGTGACGAAATTAAAGCGTAATTTGGGAGTTTTATTTATGCATTTCCCGCTCATAAAATAAAAGGAAGCAATTCCATGCCAGTCTCCCTCTGGGGAGCATCTCTCCCCCCAGCTCCTACCCAAGCTCCACGCTCCAAGCTCTCAAACTCCCAAACTCCAAACTCCAAGCTCCAAACTCCAAGCTCCTAGATTGGCCGCAAACAGCCAGAAATTTTGGAAATTTTTGGAAGTTTCAATATTCACATTACTTTTTCCCTTCAATTCACATATTCCCATATCTGCTCCCATATCTACTCCCATTTCTACTCCCATTTCTACTCCCATATCTACTCCCATATCTGCCCCCCTCTTCAGTGTGTTTTGTCTCGCCTTGACTGCTGGTGTAGGCTAGGTCTAGACTAGGTCTGGGGTCTAGGCTGTATCTAGGGTCTAGGCTGGGTCTAGGGTCTAGGCTAGGTCTAGGGTCTAGGCTGGGTCTAGGGTCTAGGCTGGGTCTAGGGTCTAGGCTGGGTCTGGGGTCTAGGCTGTATCTAGGGTCTCTAGGCTGGGTCTAGGGTCTAGGCTGGGTCTAGGGTCTAGGCTGTATCTAGGGTCTAGGCTGGGTCTGGGGTCTAGGCTGTATCTAGGGTCTAGGCTGGGTCTAGGGTCTAGTCTGGGTCTAGGGTCTAGGCTGGGTCTAGGGTCTAGGCTAGGTCTAGGCTGGGTCTGGGGTCTAGTCTGGGTCTAGGGTCTAAGCTAGGTCTAGGGTCTCGGCTGGGTCTAGGGTCTAGGCTAGGTCTAGGCTGTATCTAGGGTCTAGGCTGGGTCTAGGGTCTAGACTGGGTCGGGGGTCTAGGCTGTATCTAGGGTCTCGGCTGGGTCTGGGGTCTCGGCTGGGTCTAGGGTCTAGGCTGGGTCTAGGGTCTAGGCTAGGTCTGAGATCTCGCCTGGGATTGCTGGGTACAAAGAGGAGCGGCGGCTTCTCAACATTCCCTCTCGTTTTTGCAGTAATTTTTTGTCCTGGCTTGGTTATTTTTCTTTCCTGCTTGTTGGTCTTTAAATGCCTCAGCCAGGACCCGAACGAGAGTCCTCTTCCTCGTTTGCTCTGTTCTGTTCTGTGCTGGCTGGTGACATTTCATGCTCTGGCATTTGCTGTCTCTTGTCTCTCCCCTTCCCTCCCCTCCTCGCCTCGCCGCAAATGCGAATTCGTATTCGATGGCAGCAAACAGAAATGGAAAATTTTGTTCTCCTGCTGCTGCTGCTGCTGCCACTGCTGCTGCTGCTGCTTGTGTTCGAGCTCTGAGATATTGCACATAATCAATATTAAAGATAACAAAGCGGCAGCCAGAGAAGAAGAAGAACAATTTGTTCGATTTTTGCCAGGAAAGAGTATAGAAAACAAATACAGGATTATTATGGCCAAAGTCAATAGGAAGAGCCCCTATCCCCCCCGCTTTTGTTGTTCAGGGCAGGGCCTGAATATTTCCATCAAGAAAATCGATGAGCCCTGAGTGGGGGAGGCAGGGAGGGGCAGGGGGGAAAGGCATGGGGGGGAAGTCGAGCCAAGAAACCAAAGCATTGAATAAGAAATCATTTGCACTAATGATGCTGGCACTGAATAAAGAACTGCGATGAAGACGATGAAGATGAGGAAGAGGAGGAGGATGAAGAGGGAGCTGAAGAGGGGGGAGCTCCTGAAGACGTCATTGAGTCGAAGGAGGAGGTCCTGAGATGTGTTGATGATTGGTTTTTGCGGCTTTAAAGCAAAGCAAAGCCCCGTGACAATGATTTAGCAGCCAGATTTAGAGCAGAGAGAGAGAGAGACAGAGAGAGAGAGAGAGAGGCTGATGCGAATCAAATAAATTTCCTACACGATCAATCTAATCAATCAAAAGGCCACAAAGAGATCGAGAGGGGGGGGAGGGGGAAAAGGGCACTTTGTCGCTGTCGGAGAATCGCAGAATGAAGGCTGCAAAATTAACTACACAAAAAGTGCTCTGATGGATGGCTAGGGCCAAGGACACTTGGACCCTTCTTCTTTCCGATTGTTTGTTGGCCCCCAGCCAAATGGAGAGCGTGGAAACGTGGCTGGGAAATGGGTCAGGCTGGGCGCCAGTCCACAGTTATAGCGTTCCTGTAGTCCCATATATCCAGCTGCCTGCTGCTGCTGCTGATTGTACGAGTATCCTCTGGTCCGGCTGGTCTCTGCCGCATCTCCATTTTAAATAAAATTAGTTACATAAACAATAATTGACTTCAATTGGCTTTTGTGTTTGCATGGAATTCAATTCTCATTTCCTCTATTGAATCGAATTACGAATGACAATGATTGCTGCTGGTCGGCTGGTCGGCTGGTCGGTGGGCCAGTTGGGGGTGGAGAGGGGTGGCTGGAGGGGAGCCTGGTGGGGGGATGTCTGGCAGTGGCAGTTTCTTATTCCCTGCTCGTGTCCTGCTCTGCTGCTGGCTCGTCTCGTGCCAATTGCGGTGGACTTTTTCACTGTTCTCTCTCGCTCTCTCTCTCTCTCTCTCTCTCTCTGTCTCTGTCTCTGTTGTTTTGGTCTTTAAGGGCATGAATAAAGTTGGCTGGTTGTTTCCAGTTGGATCTTCATACTAAACAGTGGGAAGCACTTGTCGTTTTTCTAGTTTTATTTTCCCAAGAATTTCCTTTAATTGCTGCAAATTTATTTGGCTCATTGCCTGTGCTGACCAGATGTATCCCACAGATACTCCTCCACTTGACCACCGCTGAAACGCCTTTAAGAAGTGCTTTCTCTGCTTTCTCTGCACTCAACACACGTTCGACACACACTCGAATGGCTCTGCAACAACTTCGGTGGCAGCTGCAGCTGTGCGGCAATAAGTGTATCAATATTTGTGGCTGTGTGTGTGTGTGTGTTCAATTTCAAAACAATAATTGAAAATTGCAACAATTTGAAATTGCATTTTGTCGCTGGAATATTTCTATATATTTCAAATACTTATACACATACACATACACACACATATATGCAGTATGTAACACGCAAAGAGTTGGCCTGGCGGAGGGCCTAAATAAGTAATGTCCCAAAAAGCAGAAAAATTCATAGAAACTCAAATAATAAATGCTGTAAATATTTATAAATTATTTAGAACTCGAATAGAACTTTATACAAATGGTTCCAGTGGTATATTACAGGGCATGGAATAGTTTCCTATAGCTATGGCATATATACTCCTATATGTATTCCCTGTATTCTGTCCTTTGGCAGAGACTCCATTAATGCCCGACTTATGCCTGATTTAAATTCGAAATTAAATTTTGGAAGTGGAAAACAATTATCGGAATTGCAGTGACATTCTCTGCTGCTGTTGGCTTTCATTAGCTCTGCTCTCCGCTCTCCTCGCGGCAGGCGTTTTGTCTGTTTATGAAATTTTAATTACGATTATATTGTTAGGGGAAACAGAGTGGAGGGGGAGTGCAGGGACATGGAACAATGGAGCTTCGAAAGAGTGCAGATAGGATTGAAACTGTCCCTTATAGCAAGGGCTATGCGGAGTTCGGATAGATGTATAATGAGCAATAAGTCGGGGCTAGTAGGTGCCTGATAGCCAGATCCTTCTCAAGTGGGGAGTCCATCCGCCACGAGGATGATGATATTTCAGTCGAGCAGCAGACAGCAAAGCCAGAAAAAGAAGATGTGTTTATATGTCATTCATTTACAAGTAATTTAACAACTTGACGAGCCCCCCGACCCCCCTCCCGACCCCCCCTGCACAGCCTGACGAGCCTGCCTAAGCGGCACCTTAGCCACATTAGCGAAAACTAATTGCAACCGGCTCTAAATGCTGAATGCTAAATGCCCTTCCTTTCCGTCTTCTAATTAGAATCGCAAGCCTATGCTCCAGGAGGAGGAGGAGGAGTGGGAGGAGGAGGAGACAGAGGTGAATGGGAAAAACGAATTTAATTAAAATTTATATGCATAATGCCGGGGAAACAACAGCTAAATAAGCATATGCTTGGCACGAGGACGATGACGAGGACGAGGACGAGGACCACGAGTCGGACTGGGGTTCGCTCTTCCACTATGAAATTTTTAATTACTCGTTCTACCAACTTTCAAAAACTGAAGCTGAAGCTAACACTGGGACAGGGACAGGGATTGGGGCAGGGACTGCAAGAAGAGGGCGCGCGAGCTCATTTTGAAAATTTTCATAATTACTCGACGACAAGTCAGTCACACAGAGGGCGAGAGAGAGATGGGAAGGGGAACGGGGAACGGGGAGAGGGTTCTGTGGACGTTGTCAGACACGGCGGACACGGACACGGACACGGCCCCAGGAGCAGGGGGGAGCAGGGGGGACCAGGTCAGAGCTGGCAGATGGAAGATGGAAGATGGGTAGGCGTACAGCTCGAGAGAGCACTCACATGCGCAGCGACCAAAACTAAATGAACTTATGCACACAAACACACACACAAACACACATACACACACACACACACACACACACAGACATACACAGACATACACCTGAATGAACCTGTGTGCACGTGTGCTGGAGGTGGAGGTGGAGGTGGAGGAGGATGCAGCGGTTTCCGGAGAGGCCGTGCACTTGAAACTAAAGGCTAAGTAGGCGCATTCATATAAACATTCACAACAGATACACACACACACACACATCCATGTGTGAGTATGAGGAGTATCTGTGTGTGTGCAGAGGCTGCGGATGGGGTCTACCTCTAGTATCTGCCGCTGCTCGACCCTCTCTTTCAGCACTCAGCCACTGGTTATGTAATTAAATTTATTTCATTATATTTATTATACAGACACACACACACACTGAACACACACACATACTATACACACACACACACAGTGTACACTGGGATCCCCTTACCTGCTGCTGCTGCTGAGGCTCCTTCTTGGGCTTCACAAATAGCTGGAAGCGCAGGAGAAATATATATTTAATAAATCCCTAAAATACAGTTAAAACGGACGAGGAGAAGTCCAAGCCAAAAGGTTAAAGGTTACCAGTGCCGCCGATTGGTTAATATGTTAATTGATGAGGCAAAATATCGCGCACGGAGAAATCTCCGGGCAGAAAAGCTGAAAGCAGGCAAATTGTTTACATGGAAATTCCATTAGGCAGTCAGAGAGAGAGAGAGAGAGGCGGAGAGACTAGACAAGGCCCAAACAATGCATTGTTTGTGGCTTTAACCCCCTACCCCCTGCCACGATGAAACCTAATGGAAGTCCTGAACATCCTCTAGCAGGGCAGAGTCTCAATCCAAATAATTGTCGTGGACATGAGGGAAGGAATTCATGGGATAAAGTGAGAAATAATAAGGCTGCAGCTCTTCTTGGGGAGGCCTTTCTCCCATATGATATAGACTCTCTTTGAGGCCTGCGTGGCGTATCTGGCCAAGGCAGGAGACTCACCAAAGCAGGCTCAAAGCGTCATCATTATCATCATCATGTTGCTCCTCGCTATAGTCCTCGTAGCAGTGGCTCGGCCTTTGTTTTTGCAGACAACACCCACGCGCGCGAGGGAGGGAGAAGGAGAGAGTGGGAGCCGCACGTGTGTTGTTGTGGGAGTGGCACGAATTAGCAAGCAAAGAAATTCAAAATAAAATCGATATTCACATGGAATGCGTTTGGGGCTCATTAAAGTTTCGATGTCCCCAATAAGGATGTGGGAAGGAGTGGGGGGGCCACAGTACTTGCCACCCACATGTAGTTTGTGGCAAGTTCTTCGTCGTGGCTGTCAATTTGATAATTAAGCCAAAATTCGCAAAGTAAAGAGCGATGTTCGAGGGTGGCCTGTGATACCTAACATGTATATATATATATATATAAGTATAACCGAGAAAAGAGTCTGCTGGGCATTCGATTGAGGTCAGGCCTTGACAGATGACTACAAACTGCACTCGAGCGTGCTCGAAAAGCAATCAGAATGGGCGTCGGGCGCTCCTCGGGGCCTCCTAATTGAAAAGCGAAAGCGTCACAAATTTCATTTGCGTCTTTAATTTGTAAGCCAAAAAGGGGAGTATCCTGGCAGGAAGGTCGGCGGGGGCCTTGGCTTGATGACTTTGCCTGTGGCCCTCTGTGCACTTTCGCGGGCCAAATTCCTGGCATATTTCTCCGTTATGGCAGCCACTGGCTGGCAGGAGGCAAAGTTATTTAAATTAAAGTCACATTAAAGGCAAGTTTTGGGTCCTCCATTATTAATTTAAGATTTTGCCAAGCATTTGGCCCCCCCCTGCCTTCTGCCTGCCTTCTGCCTCCTGGCTGCCTACGTTCATTAGCTTCCGTTGCGGAAGCGGAAGTGCTAGTCGCAGTCGCGCAGTCAGACAACTGGCACTGGCACTGGCACTTCCTTGCCCCTCGAATGCCTGAGAGCGCTTGGGTTAACTTTGGGAGTCCCATTGATGGGCTTGAAAGTGTTTGAGCCAACAAGGAAGTTCGTATTCCGATCACCGATGGCCCCGAGTAAACATGAGCTGCGTGGAAGCCTGTGGAAGGAAGAATTCTTTTACAGGGCTTTCTTTCAGTGCCCATTTGACATGACCGTTAACTAACTTTGGCCAACTGACTAACAAAACTCATTGAATGCCTGGCTGAATGCACGATTGAATGACTGACGGGCGAACGAGTGAACGAGTGTTTTTCCATTCGTTTTGCTGCCTGCCTGCCTGCCTGCCTGCCTGTCGTCTCTCGTTCATATTGTATTTCTGACATTTAGTTTTGATTGTTTGAACGCCTGTCCGTCCGGGCGTGTCCAGGCCAGTCCCTCCCTAACTACTACTACTACTACTACTACTCCTTGGCTCTGACACTACCCACTACCCACTCATCTACTCCTTCTTACGGTGCCAGAAACGGAAGCGAAAGAATTCACTTCCGCAGCATGTGCTTCCGTTTGGGTGTGTGTGCGCTTCGTTGAGCCGCCGCCGCCGCCGCCGCCGCCTGGGCACGGAGGGGTTCACAATGCAATTTTCATGTGTCTGTATTCCGTTGTTTACTGGGACTCGGCGTCACTTGAAACTTATTTCCCAAAACTAATGGTTAGGGTCTTAATAGCAGCAGGAAATATCCCCCAAAATGGGAAGCAGAAAACAGTGTCTTAAAGAAGGAAACTCCAGCCATAATTTCAGCCAGAATTCCAGCCTGAATTCTCTTCATGCTTTAAACTACAAACAATACTAAATGAATATGTTTTGTGCACTCTTGTTCCAGGCATTGACGAGGCGATTATCAAAGTGTGAAATCAGCCAGGATCGACAGAGCAGGACATTCTTCGTGCTACATTTGGACACCGGAAAAGCCGAGCCCACACACACACACACAGACAACATGTTGGCCTTCCACAACGAGCACATTGCGAGTGAGTACCAAAACCAAAGGGCAGCAGGCTGGACCGGCGGCATATTTACAAATATAGTAATAATTTTAAAAGCAGAACAGCAGACAGGCCTCGGAGAGGGCAGCAGCAGGAGATTCGCTCACATTACAAACACTTGGGACACGGCAATTACACTTAAGAGGCAACTAGCGCCATTAAGCAATGGAGCAATGGCGCTCCGGGAGTTGACTTCCACAGCTGCTCATATGGGGAGCCCCAGGATGAGGCTGGGAAAGCTCTTTGCCTTTTTGCAAGATAAAAAACGAAAGACGCCGCCTGGCAACACTTGCAATCCATTAACTATAATGCCGGCCCATTATGTTATGATTAAAAGAGCGAGGGAGATGAGCATGATTCTGGTCCCAGTTGGGACTGAGGAGAACAGAACTCAAAGGTTCTCCCAGTAATTCCACGACTCTAGATTTCGTTCAGCTGATAGTGGAGTATGGAATGAAACTTTAGTCAAACTCAATTCAACTTCGGGGCTTAAGATACAGATCTTAAGGCAGTAAAGCACTCCAGGCTTAAGCTGCGACTGCCAGCAGCAGAATTAACTTTCCTTCCAGTGGGGGATGTAGTGGGGGGCACCGAAAAGGGGTGCAGAAAGACGTAACCACTTGCGAGCCACAAACTAATCAATTATTAAGGGAGCAGCGTTTAACATTGAAGGCTTTTTCCACCTGCAACAACAGAGTCGGCAAAAGAAAAGCCATTAAGCATAACAATTTCCTGTACTCCTGTTCATGGCGGGGGCAACTCGATGCTGCACTTAAGATGTTGCAAAGGAGCCAGCCCAGACAGAGGCGTGGGAGTGGGGGCGGGGAGTACCTGAGTGCCAATAAACAATAAAAGCCAGCGAGCCAGCTCCTTGGCCCTCCGCATTGTATTGTGTGAGGTTTAAACACATAATAACTTAATGAATAACTTATGGGGCTTACGAGGAGTTACCTTCATATGGTAGTGCACACTGGTGGGTCGGGGGAACGAACGTCAATTACTTAACTAGACGCCTGTGGCATATTAGATAATACGAGCCGAGCTCCTCCTACTACCCTCGTAGTAGTTTCTGTTTCTCTCTCTCCCAATCGGAGGTGCATAATTCATGGATGACTAATAAGGCGGCAATTTGGTAGGGCCCTGCCACGCCCCTTTATCATGTTTTGGCTCTTCTTTCCTAGCTTTTCCATGTCCTTTCCATGCCCTTCTCTGCCCTTCTCTTTCCGTCCCTTTTCAGCTTGAAGCAGACCTCTTCAGGTCATAGTTTTGGGCCAACATTTGTTCGAGGGCCACTTTTAAAGTTTGGCCTGGCACGCCCAGCAGTTTTTCAGAGCTCTTGTTTCGGTTTCGGCCTAGCAGTGGCTGACAGGCTATACACTAACCGATATATATCGAAGATGTATCGAAGTGTGCCTATAATTGAGGTAACATTTGGTGGTCCAAATGGCATTGGAACACTCGGTATATCTTTAATAAGAGTATTTAAAGCTTCGGTTCCATAGTTCCAGCCTTTGTGTTGCCACTTGCCACTTGCCGCCTGTTGTGGTTTGTCTTCGACTTTTGTCTTACTCCCCTTTCCCTCTTCTTTCTCTTCTTTCGCTCTGTTTTTTGTTTTGGTTTTTTGCATGTAATAAAGCAAAGTTCAGCGTCCATTATCAGGCTGCCTGACGCCAGACAATCGCCAGCCCCGAAAAGTGTGCTTTTACTTTTACTTTACAGACAGAGGAGGGAGGGTGGGGAACGGAGCTGTTTGTGTTTTGGCAGCCGCTTTTCATGTTGTTGCATTCTTTTCTCAATGGTTATTGTTGCCACTCCACTCGCGCTCCCTCCCCCTCCCTCTCTCTCTCTCTCTGCTGTCTGCTGTCTGGCCTGTCTGTCTGGCAGCTTATGAAATATTCAATTGAATTTAATGTACACGACCGACTGACTGACTAAGCTCTGTGCTGTCGGCCTGGCAGGGGTGGCGGGGGTGACGGGGGGGTGCCTGGTGGTGGTAGTGCCTCGTGTGTGTGTCAAAAGCTTATTTACTTTTCCACGATTCCGTAGTTCGGTTCGGTTAATAATTTACCACGGGGCCCGTCTGTGGCTCTGTTCCGTTCTTCTGCTCGTGGCGGAAATGTCAAAGGTTGCCCGTTGCAAGGCCAAGCCACAAATTTTAATTGCAACTCATCAAAGCTGCCCCCCTGCATGGCCCTCCCCCCCTCTGCAGCTGAAGGGCACTCGAGCAACTTTTTTCGGCCAGCTCAAAAGGCGCGAATTCAAATTGCCCCAATGCTGCCTCCTTCTGTTGCTGCCTCCTTCTGTTGCTGCCTCCTTCTGTTGTTGCCTCCTTCTGTTGTTGCCTCCTTCTGTTGCTGCCTCTGTTTCTTGTTTCTGTTTCCGTTCCTGATTCTATTTCTGTTCTCTGTTCTCTCTTTCAAGTTAATTTTTTATGCATGCACTGAATTTCAATGACTTTGACAGGAGCCACAGCCATAGGCATGGCCATAGCCAGGGGGTACTGCTGGCACTTGCTGCTACCCTGTAGACCAGCAGAAATTGTGTCCCTGAAAAGGGTATCCTCTGGGCTGTACAGAAACTCCTGCTTGTTGTGCCTACTTATGTACATTTCCCTTTCTGTTTCTCTCACTTTTGAAACTTTTAATAAAATAAACTTATTTGCACAAAATAAAAATGCATAAAACATTTCTGGTCTTTGATATTTCAATTTCCATAGCTCACAGAATCAGAGAGAGAGAGAGAGACAGAGAGAGATGCAAAGAGAGAGCACAAACTTATGCTAATTAAATTGTTCAGTTGTCGTTCTAGCCTCAACTTTTCGCCTTCTTTGTTGCCTTAGAAAACCGCACAGAACCAGAACCAGAGCCAGAGCCAGAAAGTGGTGCTTGGTGGTGCCCTGGTGGGGCTGCTGCTGCTTTAGTCTGCGGTCAGCGGGTTGGCAAAAGTGATTCATTAGCGGTGCTCCTGAGCTGCTCTCACTGCCCTCCGTGCGAGTGTCTCCTCCTCCTCTGCTGCTCTGCTGCTCTGAAAAGTTTCGAGGGCCAACAGAATCATGTTTCGGGGCCACATAAGCGGAAAGTTATGCCAGTGAAAGTGGTTAATGTGGGTTAATAAATTCAAAGAGAGAGATGAATTTGCACATCCACACGAGTAGCAGGACCTTTCGCCTTCTCCCTGTTCTGCTCTGTTTGGGTGGGCCGGAGCGGACTACGCAACTAATTGCTTTGACCAGCAGCTAACAGCGCTAACAGTTAACAACGTTGTAGGGGCAGCTTTGCAGCTTTGAATGGTGGCTGCTGGCCCTATAAACGATGCCAATTTGCAGGCACTTAACTGCCTTTTGGCACTCGAGTGTCTTGCTGCCAGAGAGGGCCACAGAAAAGTACGCACATGTCGCAAATTGTCGCGGACCACACCAAAAAATAGAAGGTCTGTCCGTCCTTCTGTGCACTGACAGAAAAGTCTATGGCATACAGAGGAAATCATTTGCACAGCCCTGATTCTGATGTTCTCCATTGTATTCTAAAAGTCGTTAGCAGCTTTGCTCCTTGCCCTTCGTGAGGGAGAAGCCTTTCTGCTCCATGCAGGAGAACCTTCTCTGACTTCCTCCTTCTACTTCAGACTCCTCTTCTCCTGCTCCTTCTCCTTCCCTAAAGTCTTCATGCAGTAAGGCAGTAACGACAATCTAAGGAGCTTTAAAAGTCAATAATCGCCTTTGCATTTAGCTTAATATAAATAAAGTATTTGTTATAAATATTGGATAGACTTTGTTTAGACCTGAAAAGAAAAGTCTAGACACTTGTGAGCAGAGTTGAATTCATTCTTACTTTCATACCGGAAACGTCGCAATGAGGGATAGTGACAATTAAGTATGGATCGGGTGCATCGGTACTGCGAATGGCCAAATATCAGTATTTTAGGACTAAATTAGGGTCTTAATTGCTCACTGCACTTGACTTAGGGATCATAAATCTAGATCAGATCATAAATTCTACACTTTATGTATGTTTTTTACTTGGAATAGATGGGTTTTCTGTAAAGATTATTGTTCTTTAGGTATAATAATGGGTTCAGTAGATGCCCCATGGACATGCACAAACATATACCCTACTTTTCCCCTCTCCAGGGTGGGAGGGGGAGACCTGCAATTAGTGTGTGCCGCCGACTGCCATTCCTGGGAAATTCCGTGCGAGTGGGAGGGCGATTTTTATTAATTAATAAACTCATTAGGCAGACCCTTCGGTCAGCCCTTTTGCTCTTATGTTTTACTCATTTTAATTACTGGCCGCCATGGTTCACCCTGCCTCCCCTTCGCCCATTCTGCCGCAGAGAGAGCTCCTAATAATTTCCTGGAATTTCAGCAATGTGCCGACAACTTTTGTGTTTTCAAACGGCGCTGACGGCCGACAACAGACGCCGCTTGTCGTTCAACTCTTGACGTGTTGCATGCTGTGGCTGTGAAGAGGCATGACAAAGGGCCACCGAAAATGGACTGGCCTAAACGTGCCTAAAAATTAAATATAATTGTTGCTGCAGAAGAGGCAGGGGGCAGGGGGCAGGATTGGGCGACGTTTAAAACCGCATGTCATAGATGGGGTTTGCGTTTGGCTGACTCCAACTCCGGCTCCAGCTCCAGCTCCTGGTCTGGCCTGACACGGGTTCCGCCCCGTGTTGTAGCCGTGTGGTTTGCCAGGGGAGTGCCAGGGTGGGGAGGGAGCTACACCTGACAGTCACCACAGCTCGACAGAGAGAAACAATTACACGGATTTATGAAAATGGCCACAAAACTGTGCTAAACACGTTGACGCGTTCCACACGCAAAGCGGGGCATGCACTTGCCCCATCCCCCCTCCCCCCTGTGTACAAAGTAAAGCTTTAAAACTCGAATGGGAATACGTGGGGACTATAGTATATCGTATTTTGCTATCACTGAAGCTCAGTTTAGTCTTCTTTAAGCCATATTCTATCTTATTTGCATTGCAGGCTGCGCTTTCCTCACCTACTACACGCCGGAGAGCTCCACGGCCACGGCGGCCAGCTCGCCCACCTCCTCCGCCGCCCAGGCGACAGCGACGCTCTTCAATGACAAACAGGCCATATCAGGGGTGAGTCCCGATCGATCTATTCCCTATCCCAATGTAAATATTAGTACTCCAACGCGTGTGTGGGGAGATGAATTTCCATGAATTTTCCAAAATATATATTGTAGTTTTTTCATATGTTTCCAAATCCGAAACGAGTCTTAGTTTGCTCTTTTGTTTTCCGCCGCTATCCACTTTTATCCCTGAATTTTAATGTTTTTGCATGTCCCGCGTTCACCCCTTCCCCTTCCCCTGGGCACACCCTCGCATGGAAAAAATTTAAACTGCATTTATTTGTTTTTTTTCTCTGTTCTTCGTTTTTGTTGTTGTTTGTCTGTGTCTATGTGTGTGGCATTTGTTGGTGTAATTTTGATAAATTATTTTTGCAAAAGACCAACCACCTCCCCTCCTCCCCCCCCTGGCTGGGAGCGGGGTGTAGGCGAAATGTTTTGCAAATAAATTAAGAGTTTCGTTCGTTCAAAGCGAATTTATGATTATTTATGTTTTGGTTTCGCCAAACACGTGTAAATTTGTTAATGCGTGAAGCGAACGTATGTTTTAGGTTTACCCCCCACCCCCCAACCCCCTCCCCCACTCCGTGTCGCCTATGCAAACTAAATAATTGAAATTGGTGAAAAATAGTGTCGAAATTGGCGTGGAAAATGAAACAATAATATGCGAAATTTAATGATATTCCTGTAGGCCCCTGGAGAGGCATAGACAGATGTTGATGACACACATGTCTCCCCCCCCCCCCCCTACCCCCCCTTCGACCCCCCCCAGAGCACATGTTGTTCTCTGATAATCGAAATTAAGTTTTGCATAAAACAAAAACAAAAACTAAAAACAAAAGCAGAGAACAGAGAAAAGTTTATTAAATATGCAAAATGCAATTGTAAAGACTCGGGGAGAAACGAGATAGTTAGAAGGATGGATAGATAGAGAGAGAGCGGGAGAGGGGGAGAGAGAGCGCAGTAGAGAGGCAAATTTATTGTCGTTTTTGTATAGAAATGTATTACATTTTCTTAGCCCCAGTCTGAGCCTGCGACAGAGATGGCTATGGAGTTTTTCCTTGTGGAACTTTTAGCTCGTTGTGCCACTTGTCTGCCAGCCTGGCTGCGTGTGTGTGTGTGTGTGTGTGGCAAAAACTTTTCAGGGCAGCTCATATTGAAATTTTCTTGGCAGCAAGGAGCAAGGGAGCCTTCAGCCTTTGTTCAGCTGTCGGATGAAGCAGGGAAGTGGGCAGAGGGCGGAGGAAGTGGGGTATCCTGTTGCACAAGAGTTGATTCATTGAGGAGAGTGGAGAGTGCAGAGCGTGTTCGACCGGGTTCACTCTTGAAACAACCGTCGTGTTCTCTGAGTGGTAATTAACATATCGAGAGTGCTTTGATGAGTGGAGGAGTCCTCCTGCAGCTCAAGGATCGGGTGCTGGGTGTCGGCTCCCTTATGCAATCTGCTGTTCGGCTCGACTCGACTCGGCTCGGACGATATAACTTCCGTTTTCCGCTTCAGAACATGCGGCTCGGATGGGGGGGGCTAAGTTTTTTGTGTGCAAATGAAATGCGGCCTGTCCGCAGAGAGGAAACAGTTTAGCATAAAAATGAAAAGTCGAATCAGTAGAAGGGCGGAGCGGGCGGCAGGGGGGGCGGAGCTGGAGCTGGAACTTCATGGCAACTGGCAGTTTGGCTTTATCTGAATCTTATGCGCTGCTTTGTCGTATTCAAATTTTGCACAGAGAAAAACCAGAGAGAGAGAGAGAGAGAGAAGCGAGCTCCGAATTGTGTGGGTGCACGGCGGCATGGAGGCGGCACATCGGCGGAGAGGAAATCATAACGGAAATTTTTTCGAAAATGAAAAATATCTGCAGCGAAGCGAGACAGGAGCCAGGATGTGGGCAGTAACTCTGCACACATGCCAGGAGACCGACCAGGCCAGAAATCCTTAGACCAGGAAGTGTCTGCGAAAGAAATGCCAGGCCAGGAAATGGCCACCCACCAGCCACCAGCCACTGCCACCACCCACTGCCTCTTCGCTCTTCCCATTTTCCACTAGGAGTATCATATATGTATCCTCCCAACCAAGCAACCAAGCAACTAACGAAATGTATGCAGTAAATAATACAGCGCATACTTTAAGATTCTACGACTGGGAAGGGGGAGGGGCTAAAGGGGGAGGGGGCATGGGGGAAGTGCCCCAAAGCTGCATCCAATTGATAAATGGTCCCCGGACTTTTGCTAATTCTCAACAGGAGAAAAAAGTAACCAGAGCAGGAGCCAGCAGCAGTAGCCAGAGGAACAGAGATACATACATATACCACCCCCACCCCCACCCCCAACCCACCGGCAATAGACGCCTTTATTTGGGCAATTTCGCGGTTCCTCTTCCTGCTGCTGCTGCTCCGAGAACTGAGCCTGAGCATTGTGCCTCCGCGCTGTCCAGCTGTAAAATATTTTTGCTTACGTGTCCGTTACTCCACTCCAAGTGCAGGAGGCAGGGCAGGGCAGGCAGGCAGGCAGGCTGGAGCTAACCGCAGAAAAACTGCCGAAATCAGCACAAAGAGGGATTTAACCACAGTCTGCAATTAATCAAGCACGCCCCCTCATGTAGCGCCCCCCAAAAAAGACAGTAAGAAGCTCTGGCTAAAGGCAACGACTGAGCAATGCCCTGCAGTCGACCTGCAGTCGAAAGTGGATCGTAGGAGAAAGTCTAGCTGAGAAAGTTCTCCAAGAAAATGCTCCACAAATATTTCCACTCCTTATGTTGCCACTTGCTGCAGCTTCAGCTGAAAGAGCATACATCCAGCCGCATCTGAAACCGCAAGAGGATCGAAAGCCAAAGGCCACCCACCCGCCACCCCCCAGCACACACCTCCGTATCCCGCATAGAAAAAATAATCCAAATTGTTGGCCCAGCCAGACCTCAACAGAGAATAGAAGAGAGAACTGAAAGCGATTGGGATTGGGATGGGGATGGGGTTTGGGCTTTGGCAATTTATCTGGCCCCATCTGCATTTTTGTTGATTTTGCGTCGCCGACTGGACCGCAGTGTATGCTATTGTTCCGCTCTGCATAAGAACTAACGAACTAGATTTTTTGCACATTCCTTCTTTGGGCTCTGGTCTCTGGTTCGAGTCGGTTTCCATTGCCGTGTCTAGGCATTCGCTTCATTGGCATATCAATCAACGGCCGAAAGCGAGAAATGAATTCGCTTACTCACACCAGTCAGGAGAGGAGCAGGAGGAGGAGGCCCAGTGGGCAGCATGAAGAATTTTTTCAGCTGCCTTGGCCGGATGCCCTTTTAATTAAGTGTAAGCCTAGAAGGAGTCCTTGGTATCTCCTAACCCAGAGAAAATATCTCCACCCGGAACGAGAGAGAGAGACGGGAGGGAGGAGATGCGACAGACAGTTTAATTATTATTTTTTATATATTTTTTTGTCTGGCATGTGGTTATGGCAAATAAAAGTCGATCATTATTCAATCGTGAGACATCAAGAGCCCTGCAAAGGATTAACTTATAGCGTCCTTATAGCAGGACACTTTCTCTGTGTATAGTTAGGGGCGTGGCTAATGAGTTTAATATGTATATTTCGGGAGTGCACTTTAGGTTTTTTGTTTGGGCCTTGCTGGAAATTTATGGCCAACGAATTGCTCTTTGCGGTTTCAGGCCCCAGCAACAAGAAAGATAAGCCCCTCCCCCTTCTGCGGAGAGGAGATTACCTGCGGTGAGGAGTTACCTTGTATTCGATTTAAAAGTGTTTCCTGTTGCTGCTGCTGCTGTTTCCTTCTTGCTTCTTGCTCGAAGAGCCTGAGAAGCAATTAAGCATTAAGCGCACAGTCAAAGGGAAAACCCGCCAGCAAAGCAGCAAAGCAAAGATTAAAAATGGCAAAAGGATGACCTAAAAGAAAGGGAGCGGGGGAAAACCATTGGAAAACCACAATACCCAGCTCATAATGAGGAAAAGGACTTGATTAATGGGCAAAGAGAAGAGCAGAGCAGAGGCTGGCAAGCCATAAAAAACGCTCTGTTCCGCCGCATCAGCAAAAGCAATTTTCAACTTTGGCAAATCCATGAAATGTGGTCGCCGCCGCCGCCGCCGCCGACTACAAAGAGAATATTTTATGCAGGCGCATGTGTAATAATATATTTTATTAGAAAACTGCCAGAGAGGACGACAGAGTGGAGCCCAGGAGCCCAGGAGCCAGGAGCCAGGAGCAGGAGAAGGAAGGAAGCTGCCTGAGCTGAGCTGCCTTTTGCATTTGAAAGCCAAATGCGCGACATTTTTATTGAAGTGCCGCACATCGTAATAAAAATGTGGAAATTCTCGTGGGTGCACACAAGGTACATATTTCGCACATCATACAGTCAGCCAGCCTGTTGCGCCACACACAGCGGCAGCGGCAGCGGCTTTAAATGATATTAAATTCGGCATTTGTATGGCCGCAAAATGGCTAACAATGGAGCCTGGCACAAAGCTTGAATTGCCATTAAAGAGACAGAAAAATTCGTTTGATATTTTATGGAATTTTTCAACATTTTGCCACGCCCTCGCCAGAGCAGACCAGACACCGTTTGTCGTTCGCTTTGTAATTATTATAGAAAATAGAGACCAGGCCAGGCTTTTGGTTAGTGTTAGTGTTAGTGCTGTTCCCTATGATATCTCAATTATTTTTCATCACACGCCAAGAATTGTTTGCTTTCTTTTTTTTCCTTTTATTCGTTTCACAAATTGTATTTAATGCCTGTGTGTGTGTGTATTTTTTTGGTTGGCTTTTAATTTGAATTATTTGCTGCAGTTACTGTTATTTTTTCCAATTTCATTTGTGCAGCTCCCTTTTTTTTTGCACATTTTTCTTTGAGTTGGCATGGAAATGAATATTCTCGCTTATGGGGCGGTAGCTTATGGAGCGGTAGCTTATGGAGCGGTAGCTTATGGAGCGGTAGCTCATGGGGCGGTAGCTTATGGGGCGGTCGCTTAAATAGCAGCTGTTCCTTTGGGCGCCTGCCATTTAATTTCGAATATTTGCCATTTCCCTTTTCGCCTTGAAATTCTCGGAGTAATTGAAAGTGTCCCTCAGTTCTGGGATATTATTATTTGAATAAGTATTCACATATACATATACACATACATTTATTTGCATGCATTGTCAATGCTTTTTCTCCCACTTTTCTCTCTCTGCACTTCTATTTCAAATATAAATAAATAAAAATAAATATTTATATGTCTCTTTGCGAAAGGTAAGTGCCATATTTATGCGATCTATGTGTATGTGTGTGTGTCTTTTGAATGTCTCTAAGCAAGTCTCTCCAATCTCGAAATGCTCCATGAGTTTGGGGGGAGGGGGTCCACCCCCATGAGGGGGGCGGCTCCATATATACCTACAAATACAATTAAGTTATATAAATCGATGTTGTTATTGACTTCCATATATTGATGTTGTTCTATAATTGATGTTGTTGTTGTTGATGTTGTTTCTACTCTATTCTATTGTACTCCTAAGACTCTACATATACATACATATATCATATATACACCCGCCCCCCCCCCAACCACCATCCCTCTCCCCACCCCCATATGCTCCATATGCTCCATATTGATGTTGTTGTTGTTGTTTTGTTAACCCTCTTTTTCCGCATATCCAGCAAGAGTTTGAGTTTTCCTTTGAGTGTTGTGTGCCACAGTGTGTGGCATGCCTGTGTGTGTTCTCTCTTGAATCTCTCATCAATTCTCTTTCAGGTAGCGTATCCCTCCTGTGGGGCCCTGAGCGTGCGACGCATGCGCTGGCAGCAGCATCAGCAGCATCAGCAGCAGCAGCAGCAGCAGCAGCATCATGTCCAGCAGAGGCATCATCCCTTTGGGTATCCCTATCCACGGCTGTGTGTGGCCCAGCGGCTGCAGCGGCAGGAAACGCACCAGCAATCGAGTCTGGGCCGACTCATTGCCAGCAGTCGCAGCAATTTGCGTGAAATTTGTAAAACTCGTGCGATTTGCTAACAGCCATTGCATGCCTCGGCCAGCGATGCAGCAGCAGCAGCAGCAGCAACAACATCATTATGTAACTCAACAACAAGAACAACAACATCAACAACATCGACAACAACAACATCAACAACAACAACTCAACTGGGGCAGTCGCAAAAAGTGCAAATGCAACTGCAGCCGTTGCCGTGTCCTACGCAAATTAGTCAAAACAAATTGGTAGGTGACCCACACAACAGTCAAAGTTCAACCCCCCCGCGCCCCCCCCTCGCCATTCTAACCTCTCAGCTATTGTGTTGCAGCCAAAAGCTTGATTAGGCTCCCAGAGAGAGAGAAAGAATGAAACGCAAAAAGGGCTATCAATCAGGCACTCGCCACCTCTAGGCCAGGATTACAGGATTTTCTACTCGTAGCACCAATCAAATATTGATTAAGTTCGGTAAACGGGTTGCAGATTGCCTCAGCCCGAAAGGGAGGAAAGATATCAAATTTGGTGATCCATTTTGATCTCTAGTTGGGTAGGACTCTCTGCAGGCCAGACATCTTTCTGGGATCTGTCTGTCTCTCTTCTCTCAGAATGCTCATCTTTGTCCCTCTCCAGAGCGAACACCCCCTATCGTCGCACCTTTGGTTATGACTTAGAGATACCTAAATACAGATATATGTAGAAGCTAAGTATCCTGGTGTTGAGACACGTGTGCCGCGCACTGAAACCATTCCCACTGGATGTGTCTTGATGTGTGGTGCAAGCATTTAATGGCTTCATACAACTTGCTGGGGGCGCCTCTTCATCATCGTCCTCATCATTGGGGTCGTTTCAGTGTTCAGTGGTATGTGTATGTGTGTGTGTGTGTGTGTGTGTGTGTGTGCTCTGCTCTCGTCATCATTTCCATCAGGCTGAATAGCTTTTCAAATGCCAAATTTATGCAAATTCCGTCAGAGCCGCGACGACGAGACACGAGACGACGAGCACACGGCATTTTGCACATGAATATGTTTGTGCCTAGGCTCCTGGAGCCAGCCAGGATCCTCACACACACACACACATACACCTCCTCCACTCACCTTCCTCACCTTCCACTCCCTCCTTCCGTGTGCCAGTATTTTTAGCTGTGCCGAGTTTTTGAATTGCCATTTTCCGTTCCAGGCTATCCAGGACTAACGGTGGGTGGAGGGCGGTAGGTGGAGGGGGCACGGGTGTGGGTGGGTGTGGGTGTGTGTCGCACACGTGCCTTTTTGTATTGCCTTCAATCATCTATCAATTTTTTCAGCACGTGTGCAGTTCAGTGCCGTTACTTTTGCATAAGTTAAGGGCCGCTGCAGTTCCACGTCCCTCCTCTCGTCCCTCGTCCCTCGTCTCCCTCTTGTGAGTTTGTCCCGACAATTTAGCAACCTGGGGCTGGGGCAGCCTTTACTTCTCCTTCGCCGCCATCCACCTCCATAATAATTCATGTTGTTCCGTCGCGTTTAAATGTGCATCACGTAAATGCCAAACAAGACGCTGTCGTCGTCGTCCTGCGGCGTCCCCCTGCTGGTCATCGTGATTTGTAGTCGCCGCACACACACACACACGTGGTGTGCAACGGTAAAGGTAAATGCCCCCAAAGCTCCGGCCAAGGCTCGTCCAGCTGCATTCCCTATAAGGACTTTGGGCTCCTCGCAGACTCGTGCTCGTTGCATACTTTTGCTTAATTGAGAGAGAGAGAGAGAGTGGGAGAGAGAGAGTGGGAGAGAGAGAGAGTGGGAGAACTGAGAGGAATGCAAGGATAATTACACTCCCCTGGGTACTGCCTCCCCTTGGCTGCTCTTACAACTTCATCGGCATCGTGTGAAATCGTCGGCCAAGGTGTTGACTGGAAATTAAAATTAATTGAGAATTCCGTGTGCATTCCACAACGAGAGTGTCGCCAAAAGGCTGCCAGGAACTGGATCTGGATCTGGATCTGGGAGCAGAGAACACATGGTACCCCCCCTCCATCCCCATCCCCATCCCAATCCCCTCCATTATTTCTATCTATCTCTCATCTCACGTGCCAACTTTTTGGGGTTTCGACCTTCCTTCCTTCCTGGCTGGCTTCCTGGCGAACTTTGGCACTGGCCACTGGTCCAAATCAAGTCGGAAAGCAGCTAACGGCTTTTGGTAATAAGCTTAATTATTGTTAAATTGCTTTACGTGACGACAGCCCAGGGAGCGAAAGTTCGCCCCGGAATGGCCTGGCCTTCCGCTGGCCTGCCACTGGTCTTCGAGGTGCAAAAAAGTTACTCGGAGGACACTTTCCTGGCAGCAATTAATGCGCCATGTCAGCAGCTGTAATAAGCAATTATTTGGGGACCTATTTAGACCGAAAAGAACAGATTTTAAAGGGTTAGCGAACGACAGTTGGAAGATTCCACAGCAAGACATCCCTTAAGGAGGGACCAAGCCGGCAGACGTGGCTTAAACTCAAGTCCTTTGGCTAAGCCTGGCTCAGTCAGTTAACTCTCTGTATATGCAGATTCAATGGGAAGAATCGTTGCTTCTGATTGTTCGGATAGTTGGGACATTCAGTGAGTGGGGGATTGTTATTATTTCCCTGTAAATTTCCCAGCCTGTCCGCATTCCTTTGCAGCTCACTGTGCTCTGCTGTGCGCGAAATTAAACAATTTAATTATATTCATATGGAAAAGTTATGCTTCCCCCCCCTCTGCGCCCCCTCTGCTTCCTCTCTTTGTTTTTCCATTTGGCGGGCAAAGGTAAACACAGACAACGGCGACAATTGCAATTAATTGCATATTTTAAGCGATCCCTGATTAAAACCGCAGCCACACGAAACGTTATGCTTAATGTCCATAAAAAAACCAGGACATAACGCCCTGCTATTGGGAGCCGAACTGTGGGATATCCTGGCAGATGATATCCTAGGTGTTTCCATGGGGGAAATGTGATTTGGTTGGACAGCATCATAGCAGCCTCTCTATAGCGTATGCAAAAGCGAGACGGGTGGCTGGGAGAGAAGGGTGAATCAAAGGCAATTATTATCATCATTAAAATTCGCTCGTTTTGCGCGCAACGATAGGTTGGCACTCACCTGAGATCGTTTATTTAAGGAGGTTAAAGGTTAAGCAAACATGAAAGTTGGACACTTTGAAGCCTGCTACTACATTCTGCTACTATTTTTAAATAATATATGGCTGCCCCTCCCTTTTGCCGCCCCTTTCGGGGCTTTCAACACAGATGGCTTAACTTTGGCTTCGCCTGCTGCTGTTTGAAGTTTTGATTCATTTGCTGCACGTATTTGGAGGAGCTCTACTCTGATGCGAGTGGAAGGGGGGAGGGGGGACACGCTCGACTGCCATTGTTTGTTGTCCATGTGTGTGTCCCCCAAATCCAGCTCCATGCAACATGCAACAAACTACACGGACTACAAGCTGCCGCGTGGAATGGAGTTTTTGCTGGCTGCTTATCACGCATGCTAAACAAGCAGACGACAGCAGACAGCAGACGGCAGGAGACAGCAGGAGACGAGCAGGAGCAAAGAAAATACTATTTGAATTTTGATAGAAAGCAGCTGAGTTTTTGCGGCTGCCATGGACATGCCTTCTCTGTGTCTTCTCCCTGTCCCTCTCTCCCTTTCTCTCTCTCTATTTGCACTTTTTGTTGCTGTTGTCTCCCTCCCACATGTGACATTCATTGATATTTTGTGCAAGCGTAGCGTAAATTCAATTTAATTTTGTGTAAATTGGCTGCAAATGCAATTTACAAGTCCAGGACCAGAGACCAGACAGAGACCTACAGCTGCATCTGAGAAGCATGCGTGATGCTCCTTCCCCTCCTCCTCCTCCTGTAGGACATGACTGGAGCAGGAGAAGGTTCTTTGGCAGTTTCTTCGGTCTGTTTTAATACACACGAATGGCTCAGCGGTTCAGGGTTTTCCTTGAGGTTCCTTGTAATCTGAAAGTCTGATCTGATCTGATCTGACTCCAACTTTCCATCTATGGAGCCCCAAAGTGTCAACTCTTATTCCTATTCCTGCCACGGCGATCGATCACAGGGGGTTAATAAAACGCAGTCGAGGATTGCCCCGAGGTGGTGCCGCAGAAAACTTTGGCTAAATGCGAGCAAGACCTGGCGGGCTGGCTGGCTTTCAGGTTTTTTGAGCCATAATGCTGCACTAAAAATAATGCTGCACACTGCGTGGGGCCCCCCCAGTGATTTATGCCAGTCACTCGGCACCAGCCCTACCCCCACCCCCACCCCCACCCCCACCACTGAGCTCTGCTAACTTTTAAATGCCAACACAAACAGGCTGGCAGAGTGGGCGGAGGCACTACAAAGTTGCAGGTGCCAGTCCGCCCTCCATCATCGCTTTACACGTGAGGGTACAGTGCATGGGGCATGGGGCATCGGGTGGGGCATGGGGCGGGGTCTAAGAAAACACAAATATACATATAAAAACCTGATTAAATATTCAAGCACGCAGCCAGTTTTGTCAGAATGTTGCAGAAATGCATTTAAAAGCTGCAACAGCCTATAATTATTTAGTGGCCACAATGAGAAAGGTGGCAGGGTGGCAGGGAGGCAGAGAGGCACGGAGGCAGGGTGGCAGCTACAGCTACAGATACGAAATGTATCAGAGCTTTGGCCCAAGAGTCTCTTTCGAGTCTCGGCTAGAGACAGTGGCCAAGTAGAAGCCATCGAGACGGAGTAAGTAAAAGCCAAAGCCTGTCGTCGCTCTAAATTATGCAAAGTTCAATCAACTTACTCTGATTGGAGAGCCGCAAAGTGGCGAGTGTCAAGTCATACATATGTACACACAGAGAGAGAGAGAGAGTGGGAGAGGTTGTGGCAGGGCGGGGTCCGCATCCATTAGAAGTGTTTGCAGGATTTGCTTGGCTGCGCTTCACCTCGTTTCGAGCGGTTTCGCAGCGCTAAGTGAGGCAACGTTTGTGGCATTCTTTAAGGTGCAAGAAGTGCTCCTTGGAGTGCTTCTTGTAAGCACTTTCAACTGCTGCTGCTTGCCTTAAAGTGCTACCAGAAATCACTAGCTACTTCGGTTGTTTATTCTCCGAGGGCCTTCCTCTGCTGCCCAAGAAATCTGCTCGTTTGGGGCGCCCTTTATCTGTGTGCATCCTCATCAATATCATATTTATGCTCGGCTGCCAGCAAACAATCGAAAACAATACAAAATACTTGGTAATTCTTTTGCTCCTTTTCTCAGTCTCTCAATCCCTCTGCTCCCCACTGCTCCCCCCTGCCCCCTGTGTCTGTGTGTCTGTGTGTGTATTCCGAATTGGCCTTGTGCCAGAAATTCTTCCTCTTGTTTCGTTGTATATTGTTTTGCTATCGCTTTTTCGGTTCTTCGGTTCTTCGGTTTTTGTTTTCGTCTGGGGAAGCAGATATCCCATCCGCCAAGGGGATGGTGGGGAGGGGAGGGGAGGGGTGTGGGGGCCAGGCATAGTTTTTGGGTTAGGCCGTTATGCATATTTGCCATTCAGCAGGGGCTTCCCCTTGCCCTTCCCCCGCCCTTCCATATGCCGAAATGTGCGTCATGTGCTGTCAATTGTTGATGATGTGGGAATTGGGTTCTCTCCTCTCGGCTTGGACGGACTTTAAGGTCATGGGAGGAAAAGATTGTTTGCTCTTCGATTGAAATGGAAATGAACTCTTAATATTTATGATGAAATCGTTCAGTTTCTAATCTCGCTGTCTCTCTCTTTCAGGTAAGTGACTGAAGAAAGCAATTCGCACCAGAGAACAACTGCAGAGTGAGTAAAATATCCCAGATCTTCCCCCCCTGCCCCCTGCTGCACAGGCCCAAAGCCGCCGCCAGTGTGTCTGTGCCAGAAGCCGCAAGGGGGAGTGCGAATGTGTCTGTGTGTCTGTGTGTCGCAATAAATCAATCAATATCCCAAGTAAATACATGTTTTGTCTGCCATATGGCTGGGGCTTGGGCTTGGGCTGCCACTGTCACATAAAGCCCGCCACTGTCTGCGTCTATTCACAGCCTGTGCCGCCTCCCCCTCCCCCTTTGTGGCTTGTAATTTAACAGTTTTCGGGTCTATTTATTCTTAACCACATTAATAGATGTCCTTGGCTTGGCTCCAGACTTCCAATGCAACATCTGTCAAGGGCTGTGCCACAATTCGTGAGACAGAGACAGAGAGAAAAGTGCATGGAGTAGATATTGGGGCCGATATTGCCTCGGAATCATTGGATATGTTTTTACCAGAGAGAGGAGGAGTCTGTCCACAGAATGCACGACTCATTAATTATCCTCAAATGGCGCTCTGCACTCATTACTCCGACTCTTCCCGTCCAGTCCGTCAACATGCCTGCGAAATGATATGGTTAGGACACAAACGCATAATTGATTTAAATTGTGCACGCACACGAGGGAGAAAAACAATGCGTCCCGTCCCGTCCCGTCCCGGCTATGTCCGATTCCCAGGACTCGCCAGCGGCCAGATCTACTGATAATAGGACGGCTCTATTGGGCCATTCCGCCTCTTCCGCCCAACTGTTGATTAGCCAAATGGCATACTATGTATGTGGCATGTGCCACAAAGCAAATACAGGCAGGGAAAGGCTATAATTATGCCAGTGGAATGTTTGGAGATGCATGGAGCAAAAAAACTATCATTGATTGGATGCCAAATCACTTAGCCCAGTTCAAAGCCATTGGCAACAGCTCGGCAGAGAAGTGGCAAACTGTCGATTGGCAGCTTAATGGCAGTCACGCCTACTGCCTACCGTCTACCGCCTCCAGCCGCCAGCCCTGTCCACCGTTTCGGCCACGTCGAAGACGGTGGCTAAGAAGGCATGCTAAATAGCGAAACGCCAGAGCATGCCTCCATCAGTGGTCCGTGGAGCTGCAGTCAGCATCTGCCTCGCTTTGTATGCGATATAAATTTTAATTTCCTCCCTGCCTGGCGGCAAGCCAAAGCCAAAGCCAGAGCCGAAACCAAGGCCAGAGCCACAGCCAAAGCCGAACAATCTGCAAAGTGATAGCAGGGCACCTTCCACTCCCAACTCCACTCCCAACTCCACTCCCAATTGCAATTCCAATTCCAACAATTGTTGCTGAGTTAACACAAAATGCAGCCAATCTCCTTCGGCCAAGTCTACTCTGGCTATGGCTATGGCTATGGCTGTGTCTGTGGCTCTGCTCCTGCCGCTTTGGATATTTGTCAATGTCCCCTGGCCAAAACAGTTTGGGCGTTGGCAGTGCCCCTCCCAACAATGGGGAGTATTTGTCGGTTTCCTTATGAGTTTATTAGTGATTCTGATGCTGAGTCTGCCAGCAGTTTTGCATATAATTCTGGCGTATACTTAATGCAGCTCTTGGCCAGGATGGCATTGATAATCTGCCTGTTTGCCTGGCTGATTGTTGACCAGAGCAGAGAGAGAGAGTGAGTGAGAGAGAGAGTGAGTGCGTCCTTCAATAGATGATGTCTCTATTTGTATGGGGTTTAATTCGTATCGATCCTCCATAAAAACACTTTCCCGCTCGACTAATTGTGTTTGCTCGATAAATGTATTTCCGTTTCCACCCTGGACCACTTGCCGTATGCTTTATATTTCGTTTGCGTTGTCTAATGACCAGACTTTTGACTCTTTTTGCACTCTCTGCTCCGCTTTCCCATATGCAGCCCTCACTCCCCCACCGCACATAAAACAAACTTTGCGGTTACTTAATGAAGCTGAAAAATCGCCTCGGTTTTCCCCATTTTATTTGCACTTGCTTTCGGCCCATCCTCCATCCTTCTTGATGCATTTTCCTCGTTTTTTCTTGTACTTGGCTATCTTTTCTCTCGGTTTTGCCTTCTTTTTACGGATTGTAAACGTAGGTTAGGCGAGGAGTGGTGGGGTTATCCTCCAGTCAACGATTTGGCCTCTTGCCTCTACTCGTAGTTGTGTTGAGTGACTGTCTGGCAGTAGCCGGAGGGGGGAAGGGGCTGCCATTAAGCAGCCTCCCGCCACACACTCAGCAGGGGGAAACTTAACGCGACTCTTGCAGGCCAGGCCCCAGAACCCCCAGAAGTTGGAGCCACTTTCACAGTCTCTCGCCCAGCCCAGTCGCAGTCGCAGTCGCAGTTCGTCCTCTGGCTGGAAGTTTCGACTTCATCATATCCAATTTTCATTTAAATTTTTTGCCACATTTCATTTTTAACTGCTGAACTTTGCATAATATTTCTTGCCGGCAACTTTTCTGCTTATTAAGTGTCTGTTTTGGCTGGAGTCCTCAGCTCACTCTCACTCTCACTCTCCTGCTCCTTCGACTGCCGATGACACCCATGCGAGCCATTCTCCAACTCTCCAGGAATTCAAGGGGGCAGGGTGATATGCAAACTTTGGTAAAATCAATTAAAGCCATCGCTGGATTGGGTCCAATCCCTGTTCTGTTCTGTTCTGCTCCGTTCGGTCGGGGCCCTATAAATAATGACTGCTGATTTGTAAGTGTCGGCGGCCAGTCGACGCCTCTGCTCTGAGCTGGACTCTCGGGCCTCGGACTCGGACTCCGACTCACACTCACACTCACACTCGTACTGACAGTGGCACTGGCACTGGAGCTGTCCGCCATGTTTGCCACTTCATTCATCTGTCTTAAGTGCTTACCACGCTGACGTTGTCGTGGTTGTCCCGTCGCACTCCTGGCGGCGGTCTGGCGGCCTGGCGCCATGCAAAGAGCATGTGTACCATTCTGTATGCTTTGCTAATTGGCCCCCGACCCAATCCAACCCGACCTCGTGGCACAGGCAGCTCCAATTCCCCAGGCCACAGCTCTCCGGTGATTGATTTGTAAGGCTCAAGCTATATGCGCGTGAAACGCAGCGATAAACGGTGTAAAATTAATTATCCAGCCGAGGGACGTGAACATATAGACAAACAATCTCCCCGATTCCTCCGACTGTCTGTCTAGCGCCGTCCTTAATGGCAGTGGCTCTGGGCTTACAGATGAATAAATGAGTCGCGATTATGCCACCTGCTGTTGCCCCTTTTTAAGGCCTGCCTCTCCAAAGGTGGCTCTGTCGACTCTCTCAATTGCTGCCTCACAAAGTGCAACCTGGCTCACATTCAGACTATACCGTTATTGACAGTAGATACAGTAGATAAAAGAGAACTCAAGAGAGCGAGAGCTCCCACGATAAACATTTTATTCCTGGCACCGCACTCGACACAAATTGTCGTCGTTTGGCCGGTCAACAGCCAGCAGCCAGCAGTTCAGAGATAATTTTCAGACGTCTTTCGACTATGAACTTGCACCAACAATTTCCCCCCGTGACTCCTCCACACACAACGGTTGTTTATTGAGAGCCGAACAAAGTTTTCCCCCTTCCCCTTGTTGCATATCTGTGGCAAGTGCTTCGTTCGGGACTATTTCTAGTTTTCAGTGTCCGCTTCTTGAGACACGTTTAATAAAAGTTTCCCACGAATGTACAACGATTCACACGGTACAAATTTACTGAGGATCTTCACTACAATTCTGCGGTGTGGGAACTAGCCAATGCGAGCCAGTGCCTACTTCTTGATGGCCTTCCACGCGCTCACTTCCATTTGGAGCCGCAGGAGACGTTCCTTGAAGTCGTCTGACACATTCTGGCCCGGATTCGACCAGGCCTGCCGCTGCCCCTGCCCCTGCCGCTGCGGCTGTGGCTGCTGCTGGGGATGGATGTGGGTGTGGGGCATCCTCGTTGGACGCTCGATTGTGGGGATGTGAGGGGCCTTGGGCGGCGGAGACTTCCTGCTGCTGGTCGGGTATTTAAGCATAATTTTGCTTTGATTGGCGTCAATCAAAAATAACCAAAATTTGAATTCGAGTAGAATTTCGTATAGATGTTGCTTCGATTATACTTTTCAGTGCAACTCTGGGGGCTTTGTCATATGTGGGGGAGAGCCTTGGTGCAGAGCCTTCTGTGATTCTGTGATTCCTGTCTACTTTGCAGTAATTTCATTAGCTACACACATAATTCCTGGTCTCTGGTCTCGGCTGGAGTCGGGGGGAGGGGACACTTGCCCAACGCAGCCACCAATGGAATTTTTAATTGTCTGTCCGCTTATAGGATCCATGGAGCTGCTCAGCACAGCCGCTGCTCATCTGGCAGCCGCTGCCACAGCCGCTCCGTGGACAACCCGTTACAAAAGACCTCATTGCTCGGCGAGCACTCGAGTCACTTTATTATGCCAGCATCCTCTTTGGTGTCCTCCTCAGCCCCTCCGTCCCTCCGTCCCTCCGTCAACCCTGTGCTGTGGGCTGAAAAGGTGAACTCCAGTGCCGCCCCTCGAGTTTCTCCGCTGGGGAGAACTTAAGTTATCTTTATGCCTCAAAAGGCCTACAACAGACGACTCGACTGTCTGTCTGTCTGTCTGCGCAGGGGCGGGGCTCGGGCTCGGGCTCGGTCTGTCTGTCTGACAAGCTGTTGAACAAGAGCTGAGGATGAACTACAGGGCTACACTGCGAGAAACTGTGCGGCACAGGTCCAGCCGGAAGGAGTGCCGAATGCCTGCGGGACTTGAGTGATTTCTGCGAGTGGTCGGAGGGCGGAGCTTTAATGTTTCAATTGAAATGCAGAGCAGCACAATTAAAAATGAAGTCAAGTGATGCGTGCCGGGCCGGGCCGGGCCGTGCCAAGTGTTTGTTGTTTAAAAATGAAGCGCCATAAATGGACAAGTTGTGGCTGGTGCGAGAGCCAGAGCTGGAGGCGGCGGTGTCATAGTCGCTCTGAGAATCATCTCCATCGTCCTGGCCCTCGTCCTTTGTTGGTTTTGTGTGTCCTTTGCTGGTGGGCTTTTCGTTTTTTATGAAGAGTGCTTAGCCAGGCAATATTTGGCTTTCTCTTTGTCTCTCTCTCTGTTTCCTTTTTGTTTGCTTCATTCACAAAAGCGCAATAGAGAGAGACATACACACATATCTACAAAAGAGATTACAATTAAAGGGATTTATTAGGCTCGAGCATGGAATAAGGATTTGCCACGCATTTGGGGGGCATTAGAAGATGTTCCTTAAACTAAATTTAGGAAAAATTGGCAGCAGCAGTGAATGAAAATGAATGAATCCAATCTGTGAGTCCAGTCTGGAGACGCGGAATAGAATAATCGAATTTCCCTGCCAGTTGCAAAATTTTTTGGTGCAGCTGCAAGCTCTTTTATCCGCTTCCGATGGCAGAGCCGGAGCCAGAGCCAGTGAAGCGTGTTTTTGGCATTTAACAAGCCAGTTGTCCAGCACAGACACAGACACAGATACAGACACACACACACACAGACGCAGGCAAAAACGCCTTTAATTAAAAAATGTTTGCAGCCGAAACTTTGCATAATTTCATCTCGATAGTTTTTGGGGCAACTGTTTTTGGCACACACACACGTGCACACACACAGACACAGACAGGCACAGGCACAGGCACTTAGGCAGAGCCAGAGCCAGTGAAGATAGCAGGATTGCCGGATAGTCGGATTGCAGGATTGCCGGATTGCAGGCGTCGACATGTGACAACTCATCAGGCCCCACGCACGCAAAGGGAAAAGCTTTGGTCACCTGCGTGTCTCTATACCCCTAAGAGTGTGTCTGTGTGTGTCCATCTGTGTGTGCCCATCTGTGTGGTGCGAATTAGTGTCCAGCTGTCCAGGAGAGAGTGTCCAGTCCTGTCTGGCCATTGTTCGTTCCTCTGCCATGTGCTAATGGCTTTGGCAAATCAAAAGCGAGATGTGTCAATGGGCTCCGCAATTGAGTGGCAGCAGCAGCAGCAGCAGCAGCACAGCACTCCTGCCTCTTCTGGTTTATAAATTGGATGAAAATTCATGGGAAATGCGGCATATGGGCAATGGAAAACAGAAGTTTAAGCCAGGAGAGAGCATATCCAATGTGGATGACTAATAAGGTTGACAGAATCCTGTAATAAAATGGGATATCCCTAAAGTCCGTTTGCTGCTGCTGCAGCTTAAATCTAGGAACTGCTGCTGCCAGGGGGAGGGGCGAGGGAGGCAGGGAGGCAAGGGAGCTGCATATTTTTGATGTTGAAAAATATTTGCAAATAAATTGCCAAAGCCAAGAGCGGGCAGCAGCAGGAGTGGCCAACAAACGCAATTGCAATTGCAGTTGGCTAAAACCCTTCCCCACACACACACCCACACACACACACACAGTGCACCTCCCCCTGCCCCTGCCCCTTCCCCTTCTGCTGGCAAACCCCTGCTGACGCGTCGGCTGGCAGTGACGTAAATCTATTTCAGTTGAGGGATTTGTGCATCAAACATGCCGGACAGTTTAGAATTTCAGAGCTGCTCCTCCTCCGCATCCCCTTCCCCCCCTCTTCATCCCCCTTCTGTTGGGCTCCTGCTCCATGTTGCTGCGTATGAGCAATCTTTTCTATTATTTTTCGGAAAATTTCCATTGTTTTTATCATCTGTTCTCTTCTTGATTAAAAATCTGCACTGCAAAATGTATTTCATTTAATTTCTCGCCGGAGTATGCAAAGTATTTGAATTTTAATTTGCTTTGGCTCCCCAGAAATGCCATCAGCAAAGGACTCCCCCACCCCCCTACCCCCTGGCCGCCCTCGTACATCAAATTGAATTGCTTTTTCGCTGCTGACTTTTGTTGGGGACTTTTTGTAAGTGAATGGTTTTTATTTAGTTATGCGGCGATAGCCAGACTCCCAATGCCAATCCAATAGGAAACTGCCCGAAAGTGGTTATGGCTGTGGATGGGGCTTACAGCGAGCCCAAACAGAGGCGTCGCTTTCAGCTCAAAGCCTTTGGGACTGTTTTTGTCTTCACAACATAATAATTGATTTATTAATGGTCAAAAGAGAGAGAGAGAGAGACGGAGGGCGGGTAGCAGTTGGCCAGTAAAGTACATACGCCCCCGGGGCACGACTGCACGAGTTGGCCCCTCAAATTGAGCATTTGGCTCGGCGCAACCTGCCCCCCCTTTGGCTTCCTTGCAGCGTCGCCTTGCTGATTTGCATGCGAGCTGAATGGCGGTGGCTTGACAGGAACGGAACAACGAGACCTCAAAGTCAGTGCCAGTGCCCGTTCCCCGCCTGCCTGCCATGTGTGACGGCACTCCTGGCGACAAATATAAATGTTAGTTACGCTGCCAGAGTTCTGCTTGCCAAATTGCCCGTCAAGTGAGACGGGGACTTGGCCTGGCAGTAGGACTGAAAGAAGGGTTACAAAGTGGGACTGGGACTGGGACTGGGACTAGGACTGAGACTGGCACTGGCACTGGCTGGGGGGCTATAAATATCAGAGGTCGCGAATCGCATACAATTTGTCTATGCCGCCCACTCGGAGAGAAACTCCTGCAAACTGGTTAAACATTATCCTGCTTGATCAGACCAGAGAGAGGCAGAAACGCTCTGACAGTCATCCTTTAGGAGGAGCGACTGCCCACTGACGTCATGCTGGAGTCTCCTCTCATTGGGGGGACTATAATCGAATTTCCAACCAGTTAGCCCTGCTCCACTTCTCGCCCGGCCAAGTTAGTCCCCTGTGACTCAAATGGCAAATAGTTGGCCATTTTTCTTTTGTCTTTTGGCTCATTTACACGCACAAGAGCACAAGATAGACGAGGGCGCAAATTGCGTGTCTGGCCATAAAATTGCCTCGTCCTCGTCCTGGCCCTCCCTCTTGCTAGACCAGATACCACTCAAGGCCAGACCCATGTCCATTTCGAGTCCTGTGTGCTTGTGTTTGCTTTGTGTGGCCATCCTCTGGGCATTGGCACTGATTTCCTCGCATCCATATAGTGTGTGGGCTTGGATTTTTCTCTCAATACGAATTACGAATACGACGGGGTGTCTGGCCTTTTTGTGGTTTAGAGAATCTAATTTATTTTAAGTAAGCTTGTTAAAATATGGTAAAACGAGGCAGAGGAGCCGAGCCGTAGACTTTAACCACGTGACCCAAATTTCAGCCAGCCAGGCAGACCCACTGCACTCCTTTGTGGCTGCCACAATCGCACACAATTTGCTCATTTCAACCGCACCAACGGAGTGGAGTGTGCCACAGAGGAGCAGAGAGGAGCAGAGCAGAGGCGCCCATTGGGGCACTCACATAAATAGTAATTTGTGTAGTGCGTTTTTGTGGGCGCAGGTAGGCGTGTGCTTCACCGTTTTAGCTAAATTGCCGCCGTCCGGGGCAGCTCCCTCTAACACACACACACACACACACACACACACGAAAATGGGGAAAAAGCCGCTTAAGTTGCAGCCGAAACTGTTGGAGGGCAGGGCAAGGCAGGAGGAGGAGCTGTAGCTGGTGGCATGGGCAGGACGATGACGAATGTTGATGACGAGGCCGACGACGACGACGACAACGACTGGCAAAATGTACTCGTTAAAAATCGAAAATGTAATGAAAACCGCAGGACGCCTACGAGCGTCTGGTCAGAGCAGACCGACCAGGACGATGGGTTACGCCTCCACCTCCACCTCCGCCTCCGCCTAGTCACGTTGAATGGGATTGTTGAACAGACAGCCCGCAGCAGTGGAACAAACTGGAGCAAAAGTGTATAAAATTTGAAAGGAAAAATTCAGATCTGGGCAGGACAATCTTCCCTATGGGCTACACTGGGATCCTCCTTAGAAAGCTTCGACTTTCACATTCCATATCTTTAGTATCTGAGTATCTTTAGACCCACTGTCGATAATCCAAAGCCGCCACAGCCTGGACAGGCAGAGTTTTGACAGGTGGGGAGGCCAGCCCCCACCCACCCACTAACCTTAGCCACCAGCAAATCCTCGGCCAGCAGCTGGCGTAGGCCACAATTGAACCAACTGGAGAGCCCAAAATTTTGCCCAAATTAATGCCGGCCCTCGAATTGATAGTAAAATGTATTTTCCCCCTTTTTTCCAGCCCTGCCCCGCCCCTCCCAGCCCCGCCCTTCCTGCCAGGGGGCTTTCATCTTTTCGCCTTATTTTCTCGTTCTTTTTTTGCACACTTTTAGCCGTAATAAAGTTGGCCGCTCTAACCACAAATAGAATTTTTGGCGCTTGTGGTTGCCCTACGTGAGTATTAGTAACTGCCAGAGTGTGTGTGTGTCAGTGTGTGTGTGCATTAGAGTGTGTCAATGTGTGTGTGCGTGTTTAAATTGCACTCTCTCTCTCTCTCTCTCTCCGTGTGGCATCATTACATATTCAAAGAGGCAGCTCACGTAGCGCATTTTTATGAAATTTTACTCGCTTCTAATGTAATCGTTATGCCTCCGGGCCCCCAGCTCCCCCCCTCCAGCCATCCTCGAGCTTCTTCTCTGCTTGTGTTCACATCGTCATCCTCTGGCTCTGGCGGGTCCTGGTCCTCATCCTGGGGCCTGCCATTTAAGAACGCATAAAGTAAATGTCCTGTGTTTAGGACAGACACACCAACGAGTCATAGCTGGTCCCTGGGGCACTGCTCTGGAGGAGATTTGGTCAGCCTTGGTGCTTGAACGGGGAGCAGGATGGCACGCACAGCAGTGATCGAGCCACCAGTGGCATCATTGGGTGGCATTTACGGCGTGCTTATGTTCTGTCCTCCAGTGGGTCCGATAGCCGATACATTGGTTCTCAATTGTAGGCGCCAAATGAATTCAAATTCGATATCTTAGAACTTCGTTTTTCTAGCTCTATTCGATTGTTCTATCGGAGGACTGCCATCACGAGTTGTAACAAAGAAACAATAGGTGGCGCGTCGCCAGGCGGCGCCTGGCCTTTCATCCAAAGGACGCCAGGTGGCGAATTATATCGTCGCTAGAGGCCGCTAGTGGCGGCGCGTGCTGCCACAGGATGCCTCTTGTGGCGAAAAGAAGAACTGCGGGAAATTTACATTTTACATGAGACATGTAGAGGTCCTCTCAAGTATGTAAGCTATGCATTGAGGTTATGTTGCCGCAAAAAGCTCTACAAAATATAGTTCCATAAAGCTTTACAGTCCTGTAGCTCTATAGATGTAGCTGCAGATGAGGAATCTTTTGTTAAAGTCTAGCACTAAGATCCGAGAACGCTTTTTTGCTGGCCGAGTGTGACCAGGTGTGCCTGCCCTACGGTTACACTGTGTAGATGGAGGGTGCTGTGCGCTGGAGCACTCCAATATTGGATAAATCCGACTAGCTAGCCCTTTTTCCGGATCCGAGCACTAAGCTCAAGGCGGCAGCTGGGGAGGAGGACGAACTTTGCTCTGCTGAGGCTCTGTCGACCGTTTCTTCTATCGAAATGGCCATAGCAACGATCTGAATGGTCAGTAAATAACTGAAACTCGGCTCTTTTGTATCACTGCTTTCCCACTGACAGTGATGTGAATTGGCGTCGCATCTCACAATTAGGCCTATGGCCTTGGCGACGATGAGTGCTCGAGATCCTTAGTGAGCCCTCCTGGTTCTCCTAGTTCTGGCTCGACACACCGTGCTTTTCTTACTGCTGTAGGAAGCGATTCTGGAGCCTATTCTCCACCAGGTGCTACCTGTCTTCTACCTATTCCCTCTTGCCACCCCGGAGAATGAGCGGTTGATCGGCTGATGCGTTCTCGTCCGCTTGGATTGTTGGCTCATAGCCGCTTGTTTGGGGCTCTGGCTGCTCTCTGGCGTCGTTTTTGGCATTGGTTTTCCAGATGCAGATGTAGAGGGATTGTCCTGTCATTCCTAAACTTTAGGAACAGCAACGAGCTCTTTTGAGTTATGGATTTTGGCATGGTTGTTGCCACGCTTGCCCCGGGAGGCATGATTAAAGCTAACAGGTGGTTGACGGAGGTCCACGACGGAACTTTGGTCTATGCCGTAAGGAAATATCTCAAATAGATAGATAGATTGATACTGTTTTCTGCAGTTAGTTATGCTTATAGATCTATAAACAGTAATCTGCTTAGGAATATACTGAGAATACTCTTTGGTGTTGCATGGAAATCTCTTTCAAAGGTCTCTTCCAGGCACATACGCCATAAATTGAATCAAGCGTATAGAAGTTGACACCCTTTGAGCCAAGCAACTGATTTCCCCGAATCCCCAATTTCCCTTCTAAGAACACACGTGTCCTCCTTCTCCTTCCCCTACTCCTTCTCCCCCTCCTACTCCTTCTCCTTTTCCTACTCCTTCTCCTACTCCTTCTCTGACTACTCCTTCTTTCCTCTTCGTTCCTCTTCAGTTGATCCCAAAAGCAGCCGCTGCGACAGCAACAATAAATAAATATAAAATCCCCACTAATTGAGTGCGATTTTCGAGCATCAATTTCATAAAGCATACCGACGGGGCACAAAAAAAAGAGAAAGGAATGTTTTCTGTATGTGAATGTTGTATATACAGATAGCAGCAGAGAGGAGAGAGGAGAGCGGCAGGGCATGGCATGGCAGCGCAGGAAACATGAAATAAATATTAAAAATAAAAATACAAAAAATGGACTCGACTCGACTCGACTCGACTGTGGCACTAAAAAGCTGTTGTTGCCAATCATATATACATTTTTTTTGCTTTGCGTCAAGCTTTCCCTCTCTCTCTCTCTCTCTCTCGCTCTCTTCTCAGCAACAAGAGCGCTTATGACACATTCAGAGACCCTTTCCTCTGCCATGTGCTCTGCTCTTCTCTCCTCCTTTACTTACCCAATGAAGAGCGAAGAGTGCGCTGGGCATTCCAGGGTATCCAGACTTTCACCCCGAATGCTGGCATAGTCCATATAGCTATGCGCAAGGGTGTCTCTAGCTTCGGTCCAAGGCCAGCTTTCGTTTGCTGTTTTCCTATATTTTTTCGTGCTCAGACACACAGCCCCCACCCAGCTAACATCCTGCTCCTCCTCTCGGTTTTTCCTGCATTTTTGCAGCTGCTCTGAACAGAACTCAATAACAAATTATAACGTATTATAGCTATGGCAAACTGTTGCGTTGCTTAGCAATCGGCAAAGAGCCCGAGCCCCAGCCCCAGCCCCAGCCGCCCCGGCTGTTCTCTGAGCAGAACTTTTTTCTCCTCCAACTATGGCGGCAGCAACAAAGTTGCCCTGGGTGATGTCGATGATGATGATGATGTGGCCCCCAGTCCACCAGTCCCCCAACCGCCCAGCTTCCACCCACTTGTGATATTTTTGCTCTTGAGCCGGAGTTGTTGACGAGGTCGTTTTGTGTTGATTGCCTGCCAGCCCGTTCCCCGACTTTGGTTTGAGTTTTGGGCTTTCGAATGGAGAGGGGGGAATCATCCTCCCAAGGAACTGTAAAGCAGAGGAGCAGCAGGAGGAGCAGGAGGAGCAGGATGCTGCCAGGAATGGAAATATGAAGTGCTTCATAATTTTTACCTTTTATTTACCTTGTTTTTTTTTTCTGTTTGTTTTGTTAGTTGTTTAACTCATGTTTTCCCCCCACCAATGGGTCGGTCGGTGGGTTGTTTTTTTGTGCAGATTTCGTGTTGTTTATCTGCTGATAAAGTTGAGTTTTTAATTATGTGGCATAGATAGGTTTCCTCCCCCAGCCAGACGGACAAATTGTGGCACAAAGTGGAAGTTGGGGGCACAGACCCCTTGGAGAGGGTATTCACAGATCCAGAGTAACGATCGGCCATACCCGACCCCGCCCGGCCTTCCTCTTTTTGGTCTTTGATCTGCCCAAAGGGGGATTAGGGGGGAGGACGAATCCCCAGCCCAAGCCAGCAAAACGCGCTCAATAAATCCGATGGCCATTGAGCCGTAAAACGATGCTGGCTGGCTATCGATGACTCTCTCTCTCCTTCTCTCTCCCTCTCTCTCTCTCTCTCTTCACTGATTAAATGATGAATTTATGAGTACAACTCACACAAAGAAAATGGGGGAATGGGAGATGGGGGAAATGGGGAAAATGCCAACTTTAACTATGCATTTCGTTTCGTTTCGCCAAGCCTCACCTGGCTGGCTGGCTGGCTAGCTGGCTGCCTGGCTGGCTGGTTGCATGCAACACATTTTCCAGCTGCCTTGCAAACTGCTTCTCCGGCGATGCATTTATGCGTAAAAATCGTAGAAATATGAGAAATATTTGATTTGTTTATGGCACAAGTGGCCAGCACTTTGGATTTTGGTTACGGCTACCCATTGCCCCGTAACCCGTAACCCGTACCCGTAACCCATACCCACACACACCCAATGCCATTCCGATTTCGATTTAGATTCAGAGTCAGATTCAGGATTCAGATTCAGAGCTGGATTCTTGCTCTCGGAATCAATAAGGCAAAAGGGCTGGCTGTGCGCAATTTGGCGTGTAATTTAGCATGTAACGATGATGGCCATAAAGGAGCAGGAGCAGGAGCAGGAGCACGACCAGATGCAGATGCCATGACGAGGACGAGGATGAGGATGAGGATGAGTGTCCTGCCACTGACGCTGCTGCCCCTTTCATTGTTGAACATTTATTAGTTAGACTTGCCTTTGGCATTATGCATTTATGCTTCATTGATGCGCAATTTCTCAACTCCTCAACTTTTTCGCTAGTTGCTCGAGCTCTCTCTTTCTCTCTCTCTCTCTCGCTCTCTCTCCTCTAGCTGTCCCGCTCTCAACTCGAACTTAAATTGTCAATTTATGGACGTCGTCGAAAGTATTTGCTCCGCTGGCTGCCTTTTGCACAACTTTTCTTCTGGCTGGGCGAAAAATTTTAATAAAGTTAACAGAAGTTCCTCTTCCCCCTCTTCTCATTCTCTCTTATCCCCCCCCTCTCGCTTTTCCCGCTCTTTTTATGCCATATTTTGATTCATAACTTTTTATTGCCTCTTTTCGCAACACTTTTGGCCAACTGTTTCGACCATTTTGCACACATTTGATGAGAAAATTCTTCGGCTAATTATGTCTGCTTCACATACACAAAGAGAGAGCGAAAGAGAGGGGGGCATATGGCAAATGGAGTCATCCCCCGCCCCGTCTGTCGTCTCTCTCTTCATATTTCCATTGCTTTTTGACTCTCAATAAAATAGCAATTTGTAAAATTTCAAAAATTTTTGCGGCTTCTCTTGCTCTTCCTCCCTTTAAACATACATACATACATATATCTCACTCTCTCTCTCTGTCTCTTTGCGTATGAGTGTGTGTTTCTGGAGGAGGGTTGACCCCAAGGCTGCGGGTGGGAGGGATCCTTCCTCATTTGCCACCCAACGGGCACATAATTAAAGGCGAACCGTCAGCGGCTTGGCTGCGAAGTGCCACAAGAATTCAAATTCGATCAATCAGGCATTTGCCCCAATGCCGAGGGACAGGAACACAGCCAGACAGACAGACAGTAGGAAGGAAACGTGTCAAAGCCAGGATTGTGGGGCGGGGTTGGGGCTGCCAAGTAACATTTGAGAAAATTGATTTGATTTGATTTTAGATTTGCCACTCGCCCCACACATACCACACAGAACCCTCTACAGGCTATGGCTATATACATAAGTAATTCGCATTTTCAATCAAATGCAGAGGCAGAGGCAGTGGCGGAGGCAGTGGCAGCGGCAGAGGCGGAGGGCGTGCTAGGAGATGTTGAAATAAATTGCTGCATATTTTTGTGCGGCGCCTTCGAGTCTTCAGCCTCAGCTCTATGCCCTGGTCCAAGGAATTGCAAATAAATTGATTTAATTTACAAATATATTCAGCATTTGTGTGCTATCTGTGCTGTGCTGTAAAGTAATGATCATTCGAGAGAGTGTGGCCGTGTCTGTCCGTCAGTCTGTCTGTCTGTCTGTCTGTCAACACTGCGTATGTGTAATTATTTCTCTTCTCTGGCTCTGGCTCTGGCCTAAACAAATTTAATTAATTTACAACTGAGTTTTTCCCGGCAGCTGCTGCTGGCTAACTCGATTCAACAAATGGAAATTCATTTAAATCATTTTTATGAGCAAAGCCCAAGCTGAAGCCGAAGCTATGCAAATTTGCAGTTCTTCTATTTATGCAAATATTTGCACATCGCAGAGGAGGGAAGGCTTTTGGATGCTCTAACCCAAAGCACAGATAGATAGGCCAACGATTGATTGAAGGACGTTGCCAGCAAGGTGCCAGTACAAAGGCAGGCAGGCACACAGCAGTGCCAGCAGCAGTCATATTTCATTTGGTAATTGATCTGCCTGCCTGCCACGCCTCCTCAAAAGGTAACCGCAAGAATTCCCCCTGGGTAATCGCACAGAAACCGCAGCAGGCAGCAGGCAGGCAGGCAGCAGCCATAAGGAATATTTCTGCCAAACAAATCTGCATGTCACTTTGGCTGTCTCCCCTTTCCCTCCTGCTCCCCATCTAGCAGCTCCTTTTAGCCAGATTCTAGCTTCCCCTGCCAAGCCCTTCTATCTGGCATCCTCGTTCTTTGCCTTTTTTCATTGAAATGCCTTGCAATTTCTTGCTTGCCACAGGGTCTTCCCTCTCTCTCTGTACCCATCTGCAACTCCATCTTCATCTGCAGCTTGGCTGTTGCTTTATGCATGACATTTAATCAAGTTGACGACTGCATTTGATGCCACAAATATTTCAAAATGACGCAAGACAGCAAGAGCTAGGTGTATGTGTGTGTGTCTGTGTGTGTGTGTGTGAAAAGTTGCATATTAAACGCAGACAGGGAAGCCAAAGGCTGCCAGCCAGCGACTTTTGCCGCAGTTAATGCAATTTCCCGTCGACCCGCCACGCCCTGCCGCCGCCCTGCCACCGCCACCCGCTGTGCGCGATAATTCAAGCGGAAACGGAAGTGCCAACGTCAAAAGCCGCAAGCAGCAAGCAGCAGCAGAAATTCAACAAAATGGAAACTATTAAATGCACTGAATGCGAGAATGCGAGAATGCGAGATCCTCGACCTGCCCTCAAAAGACTTGCCATCAGTCGGCCACAAACATTTGACAATCTGCACCGAAGAGCTTACACCCTTACACCATCTGTGCTCGATCCTTATGGTGATCCTCTCAAGACGCCACAGCATCGCCGCATCCAGTTTGGAGTACTTTTTCTTAGAGTATTCTTCTGTCTGACTCTGAGTTGTGGGAAATGTTTGCTGCCTTCTGCACTTAATGACATCTGTCCCTGCGTGTCCGTGTCCTGCTTTGCATCCTGTCCTGTGGCATGCCACTCGGATAAGTTATTTCATATAATAAACTCCCCACTCCCCAGAGGCGAGCGAAGGGGCGGGCGAGGGGCGAAGATGACTTAATGAAAACCGCAAATTGTTTGAGTTTGTCTTCTCCACAGCACCACCTCCCCACCACAACCCACCGCACAATGCAAATTAAAAAATACCTGCTAACAAAAACAGGTAACAGTAACCACTGGCAGGGAGGGGCAGGGGGGGATGGGGGGTGGCAACTGTTATTAATATTTATCTTTGGTAATTTTAGGTATTTTTTAATAACAAAAGCCAAGCGAAATGCCAAGCCACTCTCCCCTCCTGGCAGCTGGAAATGCGTCTGAGGTCTCTGCGGAGAAGGTCCAAAGTCCAAGTGCAAATATTTGCCTAGTTCTGGCATTGGAGAAAGTTCGGAAGGGAAAACTTACTTTCCTGCGGTCTAACAATTGAAATGCTGTGGCTGCCGCTGCCGCTGCAGGCAGAGAATGAAAATAGAGACCCCAAGGTGGACCAGGAGGAGGCCAGTCGGAGTCCAGTCGGAGTCCAGTCGGAATCCAGTCGGAGGGGGCTTCAATTTCACGGGTTTTTCCCACATCGTTTTCCACTCGACTGGCGGTCCACTCTAATTACCCGGGCCGGGCATCTGCAATAACAGTTTATCAATAACATCCTCCGGCTTAGCGCATTGAGTCGGCAACTAATGTGCCACGCCCCTGGCAACCTCGCCTCCCCGGGAGTACACACAAAAACTTGTCGAACATTTCACGCTGCATTGAGCAGGCTACTGCTCCTCCAGTGCTCCTCAATCATCAAAAAACGAAAACAGCGAAACTTTGTAGTTAATTTTAAAAATATTTGGTGGATGGGGGAGGGGGGTAGTGGGTAACGGGAAGCGGTAGATACTCATAAACTCAATCATATCACCACTTGCTTGCTTAATGTGCCATGCAGTAAATTTTCCGCACACATGGCTGAAGGAGAGAGGAGAGCGGGGAGCGCAGTGCGAAAAAATGTGTGTGGCTCTTCCTGGTTGCTGCCTCCAGTGTGCGTGCCAGGCTGCCGCACTGGAGGGTGGATGGACTTCACAAAGCGTTGCAATTAACGTGGCCGAGACTCAGTGGAGCTGCAACCGCAGTCCAGTCATTGGCATTGGCTTAATTTCCATGGACTCCGCTCTGAGTTGGGGCTGGCTCCGGCTCCAGCCTCGGCTGGGCGGCTGTTTATCTTGTGCGTTGAATTTTTGGCTCACACACAGATACTCGTGCGCACCCATACGTGCACAAATTGAAAATACGCAATGCAAAAGAGCTGCTGTCCTCGCCTCCTCGCCTGTGTGTGCCATGAATGACTCGCATCCAATGACGCAATAATCCATAATAACAATGGTTCGAAGTGGGGGAGAAAGAGGGGGGTGGGAGAAGAAATTGGTAGAAAGAGAAGCTTGAAAAACAATACACAGCATTGATTGTGCGTCCGTCCACAGCGACTCGACTGTTGCTCGTTGATTTTAAATGCCAGCCAGAGACCCAAATAGCACTTGACTTTTGTTTAATAAGCAGCTCACAGGAGGAGGGGGAGAGGCAGCAGGAGAGGCAGTAGGAGAGGCAGCAGCAGAGGGAGCAGCAGAGGCAGCAGCAGAGGCAGCAGCAGAGGCAGCAGCAGAGGCAGCAGCAGAGGAGGAGGCAGCAGAGGCAGAGATTAATTTCATTCCATATCCCCGCTCCCGCTCTCCCGCTCTCACAGGTTCTGCACAGATATATCCCACAACTAGTCCGCTTAGTCCCCCCCTTGGACTGTGCAAGTGGAAAACTATTTGCGGCAATTATGCTGGCATTAGAACCCAACCGCACCGCACCGCACCGCACCGCACCGCACCGCACATGCAAAACTAAACTATGCTCGCAAAATCTGCAAGTTTATGTGGAAAAGATCGAGAACATTTCCTAAATTATTGGCAGGCAAAAATGCACTAAGCTCCAGCCAGCTCTCCAGTCTACACTCTGCACTCTCCGCTCCCTTCTCCACTCCCCTCTCCACTCTCCCCTCTCCACACACCACACTCGAATCGACAAGTCAAGCAGACACGAGTGGAGCATTGGCTGTGGAGTGGAGGTCTGGCTGGTTGGTTGGTGAAAGTGCAAACATGTTAATAGGTTTTCAAAATTATTCAACTTTTGTTGCAGCATTGGGGCTGGGGCAGGCAGGGGGCAAGGAGGGGGCCAAAATAATATGCCAAACAAAATGAGTTGGCAAAATAGTTAAGCAGCTTTCAGCTCGACTGAGTTTAGTGACTACATGGAGTAGGGGGAGTGGGGAATCCGTTGCCAAGGAACACAACCTAACAATTAGGACTACAAAAGGTGTACCATAGATAAATCTCTAGAAAAAATCAAGGATAAATCAATAGATTGATAGATTTTAACCCGCTTAAACAAAGAATCCTTGAGCCACTTCCATTGAGATTACTCCACAGAATTACTGATTCTTAAGCTCGTCTCAAAGTTCCTCTAAGTTTATGCTAACCCCACCCCTTTCTCCTCCCTTTCTCCTCCCTTTCTTCCTTCTTTTTCTGCTGGCTCCTGTGCTGCCTGCCTATTCATTAACAAACTGTAATTAGTCGTTGGAGAATGGCTTGGACTTGGCTTGGGGGGGGGCCTAAGTATATGCAAATTAAAAGGCAATTGAAATTTTATGGCCCAAAGTTGCGTTAAATTTATAGCCGCAGGAATTTCTGTTGCTGTTTCCGTTTCCGTTGCCGTTGCCGTTCGAATGTCCTCGCTGCTTACCTTTCTGGCGCATCCAATTAAAAGACAATTGAAAAATGCTTAAGCACATGAGACTGCAGGGGGGGAGGGGGGAGTAACCAGTAATTGCCTGAGACTAGAGACTAGAGAGGGGTGGGGCTGTGGGTGGGGGAGCCTTGAGGGACTGCCAGTTGGCACGCTCCGAATAAATAAAATATTGAATATGCCAAAGTATTTATGGCCAACCCACTCCACCCACCCACGTGTGTGGCAGATAGCTCTTTGTCTCTGTGTGTGTGTGTGTAAATTAATTACTTCACCCTCTAGGAATGAGTGCGTGAGCTGATCACCAACAGTCGTGAGTCACGAATGAGCATTTCCACTTGCCAACAATGGGAAAAGCAAAAAGCATTTGTGAAAATTGGAAAATTTCCTTTGTTTGCAGAGAGCCAAGGACCACCCGAAGGCCCAAGGACCAGTGAGGGGGTGGGGGGGGGGCCAAAGCCAACTAAAGCTATTGCTATTAACTTGTTTTTCAATCTCGAGGCGAGGCACGCCTCGTTTCTATTTGCTTCCTGCTGGTGCTCCTCGAGGTGCTCCTCCTCCTGCGTACACCTGCTGCTCCTCCTGCAGCCTCCTCGATGTCTATTGTTTTACAGGTGCTTTTCCCTGTTTTCCATTGTTTGCCTGCATTGGGGTGGGGGTGGTTGGGGGGATGGTGGAAAATCTACAAAAATAATTGCCACGGCAGGCAGCCATTTGCCATTTGGTGCGCTTTTAAGCTTCACTTAAATGAAATTGTAATGAAATAGAAATGGAAATGAAAATGTATTTCTATGGCTTGATGTTTGGCCTGCCTCCACCCCCGCTGCCCCGGCTACCCACCTGCCCTGCCCACCTGCCCCCTGACTCTCTCCTTCCACTCCCCGTAATTGCTTAGGATAAAAGTTGCATTTAGTTTTTATTCAATTAGTTTTGTTGTGTGTGTGTGCCAGCTTTTCTTGGTAAGTTTTTCGGAGAGCGAGAGAGGGAGAGGCAGAGAAAGAGAGAGAAAGAGAGAGAGAGGGAGTCTTGTAATGCACTTCGCCAACGGGGGGATTCAAGGTGAATGCAAAACAATGGAAAAAACTCTCAAGCGGCTAATAAATTCATGGCCTACGGAGCAAATTGGTCAACTCCAACTCCAACTCTGGGCAAGGGCCCAAAGAGGGGCGCAAAAGGGAGCTGGTGGAGATTAAGGGCTGGAATCTATGATTCTCTGATAGATCACAGAGATTAATGGTTAATTTTCCACCTTAACCCTGGAAAATATCAGTGTTTAGCGAGTTTTTGGAAATCTCCTTGGAATGTGATTGGAATTGATTGGAAAATCTCTCTGGCTGATACTCTGTTTGGGCTTTAAAATTCAGCTCTCTTTTCTCTCTCTCTCTCTCTCTGGCATGCTGAATGCCTTTGCCTACGTGCGTTGTTATGAACAGCAACAGACACTCTCATATTCAGGGAATAACACACACACACACACGTATGTATATGTGAGATATACCCACACAGATGCACGTCATTAGCAGGGCCATTGTTTTCGCACAACAATATGCTTATTATCTCCAATTTCCGGGCAAAATGCATAACAAATAAAACCAACAACAGCAACGGCATTCAGTTTACAATGTGTGTGAGAGAGAGAGAGAGAGAGAGGGAGAGAGAGACAGACAGGCAGACAGACAGACAGGCAATGGTTTATGGTTAGTGGCAGTCGAAACGTAAAGTTTGCATTTCATGGCAAGCCCCTAACTTTAGGTACTTAAGCCTAAGCCTCCTCCTCTCAATTGGAACCATGGTGGGAGGCAGCAGCAGCAAACAATAAGCGCACTAATTGAGGATAATATGTGTGTGTGTGTGTGTGTGTGTGTGTGTGTCTCGGTGTGTGTGCAGCCTCTGACGACATCCGAACGAGTTGCAAAAGATGCCCTGCCCTGCCTTGCCATTCGGATTTGATGTACTCCAAGTCTGCGGTGCCCATAGTACATCGCATATCAGTGGGAGTCTATATGTGTGGTTTATTTTGGCTCCTCCCCTCTAATCCTCGTTAATTAGCTGCCAACCCAGGCGCATTCGTTTGATGTAGAGCCACACCCACACAGCAGCAGGAGCAGCAGCAGCAGAAAAAAATCTGAAAATTTCTCATTAATTTGTTGAAAAAAAAAAACAGAAAATAAACACACAAATATTATATTTATTTGCGTATGTCAAAAGGGAGAACGCGAGAATGTGCGCGGGGGAGGGTGGGGGGCGGTAGACAAGCTACTTATGGCCACACGCTCCGACAAACGCTCCGTTTTCCTTTTGAGTTCTTTTCGGCTTTGGCCCACATGTGGCACGATTCCCACGAACGAAACGAAACGAAACGAATGTTGCCTTGGCCTCTGCTTCCGCAGGAAGATGATATCTTCCCAATATCGATATACATATACGCAAATATGTATGTATGTGTGTGGCTGTGCACAATCCCTCCCCCCTGTACCTACCCCCAATGGACGGACGACAGGCTCATCAAACTGTTTTACAGCTCATGTGACATTTTAATTGAAAACCATACGCAAATTGGCTTTCCAAAAAATGTCCACAGTCCAGGCCCAGGCCCGAACCAGAGCCCGAGCCCCAGTCCCAGTCCCAGTCCCAGTCCGAGCCTTGTCCATTAATATGACGCATACGCAACGCTGTCTCCGGCTGCCTTTTGCTGCTGTTGTCATAAATATTTTCGTAGGCCCTGGCCGGTCCTGCTCCAGGGCCATGTTTGCTGGGTTATCATTGCGGTCAGGACATAAATCATCAATGGGCCACACACACTGCACCCAATTGTGGGTGGTGGGTGGTGGGTGGTCGTCGTCAACATGCTTCACATCATTTTATTGAAAATTTCACCTGATTTATTGGCCAACGAGGCGGCAGGGGGGGAAAGCAGGCTCAATTTGAGATTGAATGATGATGTCTGCTGCCGTTTCAACTTGTTAAAACATCAACCGAATAGTAGCCATCCTCGACACTCACATGCGAGCGGATTAGGCTCGGGAGAGACATTAGGAGAGCGGGGGAGGGGGCACAAACCTTTTGCCGAAGAAATAATTATTAATATGATTACAGCAGGATTGGGAGGACGAGGGAACGGGGGCGGGGGCGGGGGCGGGCGACTGAGAAGTCATGGCACTCCAGACTGCACTTATCGTAAGGTAAATAAGCCACTTGTAACTCAAGTAGAACAGGCCCGGACAGAGCCCTCTGCTGCTCATGTATTTTTAATATCCCACCTCAAGTGTCTGCCTCAAGAGCCACCAAAAAGAGAGAGAGAGAGAGAGACTGGGAGGCTGCCTCTCGTATATCCTTTTGGCCCGTTTGCAGTCGACTTTTATCGGCCTTAAAGTGTTGGCAGTTCCACACGAGGACTCGGCCCATTGTCTGTCTGTCTGCCTGCCTGCCATTCGGTTGCCGTTGCCGTTGCCGTGGCTGCTGCTGCTGCTGCTGCGCCCACGGGACCCATAACCATAAACGCTCCATGTTGTTGCGGTGGCCCGTTCGGGAATGTGTCCTGCCCCCCCTCCCCCTCCCCGTCTGCCATGTTTCCTTCTCTGAAATTGGTGCATTTAAAGGCGCCATAGAATGTGTTTAGGCTAATTCGATGGCGATTGGAGGAGGTTAAAGCAGCTCCTTCAGCCTATACGAGACGCGAGTGCTCGTCGTTTGGTCTCCCTGAAGAGCCAGCAAGCATAATTAATGCTTTCAGCCAAGTGGCTGACAGCTCCTAGCTCTCTTGGCCAACTCTTTTTCTGTGGAAACAATTGCAATGACCAACCGACTCGACTCGACTCGACTGCCAACAAAAAATTAAGACCCGCCCATTATGTGGCAGCTGATGAAGGCAATCATCGGCGTAATGATGATGAAGATAATGCAGCAGACGACGCTGCCAATTGAAAAATCTCCTCCTGTCTATTTTTCTTTCATTCTTTTCTTCTTTTCAACTTTTCGCTCTTTCTCTCTCCTTTTTTTTGTGGTTTTATCTAGCTTCTCTTTTGTTTGCGCATGGCGAAAGGGGGGGAGACGGGGCTCAATTATGAAAGAAACGTTTATGCGAAAATTGCTGGTTAATTGTCCTCTCCGCAAACCCCCTGCCCCCTCCCCCTGCCCCCCCTCCGAACATTCACGAAATTGAAGTGGCCCGAGGAGGAGTTTGGCTCAATTAAATTACTTGTGATTTAAATTTTAATTGTAGACGAAGCAAATTGTCTCGCGGCTATCATCATCAGTTTTGCCCGCATTTTCTTTTTTGGAAATGCAAAATTTACATAATAAGCTGGGAAAATGTTGTAGCTGCCGCGGGGCAGGTGCTGGTTCTGGTTTATAAGAAGTTCTTCGATTATGGCAGAGCTGCGAACTGTGTTCGGTGTGTCCCGTGTGTGACATCATTTTCCAGGGGAATAAGCAGCCAGCCGGCTGGCGTGGCGTGGAGTGGAGTTGCCACTGACAACAAGTGGCTGGCAGCCAGAAGCACCAGCAGCAGCACCAGCACCAGCAAATTCATTATAATTTATAATAAGCAACAACGCTGACAAGGACGACAGCAGCAGCGTGTGTGGGTGTGTGTGTGGGTGTGTGTGTGTGTGTGCAGGACGAGCAATATAACCAATAATGAAGCTCATCATTATCCTGTGCACAAATCCAATTTGATTATGTTAATACACGGGCAAAAGGAAAATGCTTTCGCAATTGCAATTGGCATTGCCAGCGCTGACAAGCCATGGCCGAAACCACCCCACCCCACCACCCACACCCCTCCTCTCCCCTCCCGTTATTGCCATAGGGTTCTGGCTTGGCATCAATTTTGTGACTTTGATTGAAGTGCCGCCGCCGCCGTCGGCGTCGCCTCCTCTCTAGCAATTCAAACTTGATAGAAAATTGTATAAAAATTCAGGAACTGCAACTGCAACTGAGAGCCAGCACCAGGACGTCCACAATCCCTGGGATCTGCACAACCGCATTCTAATTAAACGGCCCCCGACACATCCCAAATGCCACTCAGAGAGAGAGAGAGAGCCTTAAATGTCACGAATGCAGGACAAAAGATTCAGCCAGCAACTGCAACTGCCACACACATACATACATATGTATATAGCTATGTGTATGTGTTGGTGAGTGTCTCCGGGGCCTGCTCTATGCCGAAGCCTTCTCGGATCCTTTGCCATTGCGTAAATAAATTATATTTACGCAAATTCGCACTCCAAAAGCGCGCAGGACATGTCCACTGGATGGCCCTCTGACGTTGTAAGGGTGCAGGGGTGCAGGGGCAGCAGTGAGGTCCACAATGACGACGACTGCGTGTGACATGATAACATTTTGGCCTAAAATTGGCAACAACAACGAGGCCCAGACAATGGAATCTGGCAGCCATAGGTGATGGAGCGGCAAGTGGGCAAGGGGCAGTGGCAGTGCCAGAGATTGTGGCAGGGCAGGGGAGGGGAGGACCTCCATTGTTAGTGCTCGTAATTGGGTAGCAACAATTTATGCCACGGGTTGCAGGCATGGGGCGGGGTGCGAGGTGCAGGAGCTCCCAACATGAATTACAATTCGGTTTTCCACATGTGACGAGCCAGTCGAGAGTAGAAGCTTCTCTCAAGCTCCTCCTTCGGCTCCTTCTGCTCCAATTTATGGCTGGCAACGGCACCAATCGACCATTTCAATGATTGATCCATAAAAGATTATAAAAACGGATTGCGGATTGGATTCCCCCGGGCATGTGCATAAACAGTTCCTTTAATGCACGAGAGCATCTCTGAGATTCTCTTCTCTGTTTGCGTTGTCTTTGGACGAATTTTGTTTGTGACACAATTCCATTTAATCGCTTCTTTGGCGCCAGGCTGCAGCTCCGTGCGGCGGGTGCTACGGGTGTGGCAAGACAGCAATTGGAATAATAATGAATGCCTTCATTATCATAGATTCGGTTGGTCTTTTTGCTGCTGTTTTTGTTGCTGCTGCTGCTGGCCTTGTTTACCCCTTTTGGTGGCGTCGTCTGGTTGTGCTCCGTCTGCAGTTTCAGCGGCGGCTGGCTGTAAGCAGAGGCTGGCCGCTTTAGTTCCGGTCAATTTGTGGCTGCTGCTGCCTGTCCGCTTCTCTGGCGCCTAAGTCGGGGCTAAGGGAATGCACTGACCGAAATAAAGGTTTATGGCCAACACAAATCGATGGAAAAACTAAATCATTTACACAATTGGTAGGATAATGTCTCTAAATTGGTAGAGTTTGGTCTTTCCAGAGAACATCTGTGGAAATGGGTTGAAAACCCTTCGAAAAGGTCTTTATTCGAGCTTTTGGCACCACCCTACACCCACCCACCCTGTGGCGGCTGGCCTTGCTCATTTGCCTGCCATTTTGGGGGTGGATCTGTTAAGGAACCTCTGGCAAAAGCCCATTGTTCTGTCCCCAACCCCATAAGAGACTCAGCTGCTGCGGCAAATGCATTTAATTATAATTCTGCATGGAGAGGGGGGGGGGTGTGCGTGTGTGCGTGTGTTGCCTTAGTGGCATTTAATATATGCACATGATGCATGCAGCAACAACTGCCACAGAGGTTGGGCTTTCAAAACAACGCGAAAGGCGAAAGCGGATGCAGCGGAAACGGATGTTTGGGTGTTGCACATTGTTGGTGGGTCCCTAGGTGGGGTGGGGTGGGGTGGGGGGAGGGGTGTAATGTATGTGTATGTGTGTAGGTGTGTCGTTTAGTAGCAGCGGCAGCAGCAGCATTGTGCTGGAATTGCTTACTAGGTGTTAAATTTATGCATTTCGGATGGATGACAATACAACAATGCAGCAATAGATATAACTGTAGACGGCAAGACTTAAAGAATTTAATAAGCCCAAAGAGAGAGAGACAGAGAGAGAGCTAGAGCGATTAGAGAGATTGGCGTTGAGCGCGAGAACGTGTGCTTTCAATCATCAAAGAGATAAAAAGCAGGAGACGCCGGCGTCTGCCAAATTGCAAATAAATTGCAGAAATTGAATCAAATACGCATGCAATTGCAAACAAATAGAGCGAGAGAGCACACAGAAGAGAAAGGCAGAGAGAGAGAGAGAGAGTGGGAGAGAGAGTGAGAGAGATCCCGTGCTAGACAAACACATGCCGAGAGACGACTGGTGGCCGTGCGCCAGCCTTGGAGCAGGATATTTGTTGCAAAAAAGCAATTTTATGCTTGCAAAGGCATGAAAAGCCTTTGTTCGTGTCTATTTCACGTTAGTTTGGCGTCTGCGGCGGCGGCGGCGGCGACTCGCCAACCCGCCCAACCCCTCCTGCCACCGACTGTTGCATATGTTGCGCATACACCACGTACCCATGGAGCAAAAAAACAGGTTACAACCGATGCTCATCTGGACTAGGGAGTACCCTGGACAGCAGTTGAGATCATTTTCTGTGGATACAAAGAACACTTCAATAAGGATGACCCTTTGAGGCTGGAAATCAATGGAAATCAATGGAATTCCCCATATAACTTCCAGCTCTTCCAGCACACCCCTTGTGGGCTATCATCTGCCGAGGGTAGCAGCTCGTAAAAAAGGCTGTTCAAGTTAAGTTAGCAGGCGGGAAATGAATTATTTATGAAGTGGTTGCCTGGCTCTGGTTTAGCCCTCTCCTATGCCCGTTTCAATTGCTGGTAGTCGTCCTGGTAGTACTCCTGCTGTTCCCTGTTTGTTGTTGCTGTTCAACACTCGGCACTCAGCACTCAACACTCGACTCGACTCGACTCGACTCGACTCGACTCGGATCACAGTCCCTACTCCCCATTGTCGTTGGGCCTTTGTTACGGGAGCGAGTCAGTGCCTGTGCCTGTGCCTGTGCCTGGGCCTGCGCCTCTGTCCCTGCTTCTCTGCTTCTGTGCCTTTGCCTGGGTGCAGTTTGAAGTGTTTTTTACTTTATCAATTGGTTGCTTTGCACTTATTTGCTATTTGTTCTTACACACTCACTCTTGAACACACACACACACAGCCAGCTGCATTTCCGCTTCCGTTTTGTTAGACGGGCCTCTCCCTGTCTCGCTCTCTGTCTCGCTCCATAGGCAACTGTTGCGCTCCAGGGGAAGTTATTTATTTTATTTGCTCTGCCCTGCCCCGCCCCGCCCCGTCCCGCCCCGCCCTGCTCTGCCACTGCTCGTTTGCTAAAAATCAAAGAGGAAATTGAATTTGTTGCGAAAATTTATGTGTTCAAATGGAAATGTTGTTTGCCGTTGTTGCCGTCAATTTCCTGGACCTGATCTGCTGCCTCTTGTTGCTCATATTTTTCCTTGCCCCCTCCCATGCCCCTGATTAGTAGTTGGCTGTGGACAGAGCTGACCCTTGGCCGGGCAAATGCATCATCATCCGCTTTCAGAAGGGAATCTAATCTTCAAGTCGCTCACAATTTTTCATGCCAGCGCACAGAAGCTCCTGCTACTGGATCCTTCTTCTGTGTCCTTCGTCCTTTGTCCGCTGACGTCTTCGGCTCTGGCTGCTGCAAAATTTATGCATGCAAAGTGACAAGTGGGCGTGGCTGGCTGCCGCTGCCTGCCGCTGCCGCTGGATAAATTTAATGGCTTGTGCCTTGTTGAATGTCATGTGATAGTATGTTATCGATAATCGGCTTTAGTCAGCTGTGAAGGGCTTAAAGCCAGGCTACAGATGGGAGTGGCAGCTGTAGATATAGTAGGGGCTTTAAGCAGAGGAGAATGTGCAAAAATATGTTAGGGAATGCCAAGAGCCTTATGCATATGGGAAGTAGGTTTTTGTATAAAAACAATTCAAAATGCACGTTTAGTTCATCCCAATGAGAAATTTGCTTTAAAGTAACGGCCAGCTAAACGTGACATATCTATCAGCAATTTGTCAGGCATCGAGATAAGCGTGACATATCCATCAGCAATTTGTCGGGCAGCTATTTTCAGTTTTTCCTCTCGACTGGCTTTTTTTTGTAGAAAATTAATTAAACTAAATTAAATTTGATGGCACTACGATAAAAAACAGGAAAAAAAAAACAAAAAACCGAGTCCTGAAAGTTGTGCGATATTAAATTGAATTAACGGTGACGGTGGGTGGGTGAGGGGTGGGGGTGTAGTAGGGGGATTGGGAATATATATATTAAATTACTTATTTATCATTTTGCAGCAATTTGTGAAATTCACTCATTAATTTAATTAAAACCAATTAAATGAAATTGTCACTGTCATTTGGGGCATCGGTTTTCAGCGCTGGCTTTTGCCGAATGCGGTTTTTCGGTTGCTTCTGTCTCCCCCAGCCGCACCCCCTTCCTCGCACAGAGAGAGAGAGAGAGAGAGAGAGAGAGAGCCGCCTTGACAATTACATATTTCACATTGTACAAATTGCAGGCGACTGACTCTGCTCGGTCGATGGTTCGATGGCTGCGGTAATTTAATAACTTTGCCATTTAATGAAGCGACATCGGCAACAAACAAGAATAAACAGCTGATGTCGACAGAGGGGGGAGGGAGAGGGGGGTGTGGGGTGTGTTAAGGTACGATTTTGTTCATTATTTATGACATTGCATTTGCACGAAAGTACGCGAGTATTTAAATGAAATGAAATGAAATTAAGCACACACAACCCAGCAGCAGCAGCAGCCAGAGTTCTCGCATTAAGCATACGCCGCGTGTGTGCCCATGCAATTCACACTCGATTTAAGTTTATTACAGATGTAAGCGAGTACAAACAATGCCAGTACCCCCCACCCCCCCCAGTACCAGTGCCAGTACCAGTGCCAGTACCAGCCCCCAGGAGCAGCCTTCGTTTGGAACTCGTGGAAATCTGCTGCATAATTCAATTTCACATGAAAAGACGGCAAAAGCGGAAACGTAAAACGAAATCGAATCGCACTTGCAGGTGCAGGTGCAGGTGCAGGTGCAGGTGCAGGTGCTGGGGCAACGACGCAGAAGAAGGACTAACCCAGAGCCTTGCCTTTGTCCAGTCCGGAACTCTCCTGCCTGCGAATGTTTGCCATACATAATTCCGGGATTAACTCAATTAAGCTCTTGCTAATTCAGTTTCAGCAGCACTTTTTCCAGCACATTTTATGTCTTAATTGAATTCTGAAAACTTTTACCACAATATATTGTACGAATATCCGTAGTTCCCCCCCCCCCAAACCCCAACCCCCCCTCTATCTTTGTGTGACATTAACAGGGGAAAATAGTTTCGCTGTTTACTAATTTGTTGCATTGTTTATTCATCTCTCGGCGAGCAGCACAGCATTTTGATTTAATTAATTAAATTTATTGCGCATGCCATAGAGATGTAAGCACACACATACATGTGTAGTACATACATATGTACATACATATGTACGAGGACGAGCATCGAGCATCGAGCGTTTCCTGTTTTCCATCAGATGAGCATTAAGCACAGCGTGGGCCGAGATGCACCCTGCAATGAAATCAAAAATGGTAAAAAGGACAGGTGAAAGGACACCAGGACAAAGGCAAAGTGGCGGGGGCGGGGGGGTGAGGGCCGTGCCTTGGCCGAAACTCGCTTATCTCCCGACTTGTTGTTTATTTGCGTGTGGCTGTCAGGAGTTCCAGGCGCCGCAGAAGGACTCTCAAAGGCGGCCGCCCAGCATGGTGTGACACCCACTGAGCTGGTATGGCGCGCACCTTTGTTTGTTTGCTACCCAACACCGCCCCGCCCCCCCCCCCTGGCTCCAGGGATGGGTTATGTATGCAGTTTTTTATTATGCTGACAGGACATAAAAGAGAAATGTACATAAAAGTCGGTGAAGGTGTTTGCTGATGCATTGCGCTCGGTTGCCTTTGCTGCGGGAGAACTTATGCTTAAGAAACAGCTTTTAGCATACACACACACACACACACACACACGCACACACACACACACAGAGAGAGCCTCCTCAGTTGCACACTTCCGGCGGCGGAAGTTGTATATGTTATTAGCCGAGTTCTCGTCCCTTGACAACTGGACAGATGGACAGACGGAAGCGTCAAGCGTCAAATTATTGAATGAGAAGCGAAGAGTCGAGTCTGATGTGTATGTGTGTGTGTCAGTGTGTGTGTTGGAAAGATCAAAAGTTCAAGTCTTTGGCTTTTGCCTCCGACTTGAAGCTTTTGTCAAGTTTTGCCGCCTGCCGCCGCCTGCTATAAAATTAATATCCGGTGTAAATAAAAAATAAATTTTAGCCCCCCTCCCAGCCCCCACTCCCCGCACCCCGCACTTTTTAAACAAGCATCCAGCAACTTCCGCCGGCGTAGCTGCTCCTCTCTCGCGCACTTTCGGAGTACATTTGTTTGTCTTAAGCCGGAAATTGAAAAAAAAAACAGAGAACAGCACAATTCTGCTGCTGCTGCTTTGGCTGAAAGTTTTCGGTTTCAACTTTTCCTTTTTTACTTTACCATTTTTTTGGGCTCCCTGACAACGTTTCCCTACATAATTATAAAACCACTTTATTGTATTTTTCAATTACCTTTAAAAATTGACAACAAAAGAGTCTCCAGAGAGAGAGAGAGACAGGGAGAGAGAGAGACAGAGACAGGGCGCAAGGAGAATGGGAGGATAATAAAAATGCAAAAACGGCGAATGCAAATTACAAGGAATATTTAATTACGAAAAATTCGCATAATTATGTGGACTGACCAATATGTCGTCTCTGCGCCGTCCGCCCACCCACACAGCCCGCCCACACCTCCCTCTGCCAGCTGGCAGGGACAGTGCCTGCCATATTATATGGCCACATAAATAAAGCGACGCTGCGGCCACTGTCGTCCTTCGCCTGACGTCAGCGTCAATAAAAATGAGCAGCAGCAGCAGCAGCGGCAAGCTATTGAAATGAGGCCGTGGGTAAGTCAGTCCCACAGTGAGACCGAATCGCAGCTCATAAAGCATATGCATACATATATATGTATGTACATATCCAGGCAGCGACAGGTTAGGGTGGTGCTTAAAATGGTTTACCAAAACGAATATCAATTCTTGGCTGTTCCCAAAGGGCCAATCAGCGCTTTCGGATGAGCGGAAGCAGTAGATTTCATTCTTCAAGCTACAATATTGTCCTCTTCTGAACTACCAATCATTCCCTTCCGCTTTAAGAGTTTCTTCAGTAAGTTTTCCATGGCTCAGGGCCAGCTTTCGGTGCCAGCCTAATTACAGGAACCACAAAGCCGACGGCGCAGCTCGACTTTTGCTCGACGCTCGACTCTTGACTTTCTGCTCTCCCTGCCGCTGCCCCTCCCTCGCCTCCCTCGCTGACTTGGCTGGCTGTAGGGTCGCTTGCGTAATATTTTATAACGTTCGATTGCTTGGTCGGGTAAGTCCGGGTCCGGGTCCGGGTCCGGCTCTGGTCGGTTCTGGAGCTGCAGCTCATTATGATAATTTTGCGGTGATGCCGAAACACTTTCGGACTGGCAATTAAAAACCTGCCATTATGCATGCTACAGACATGCTACAATCTCATTCGCTTGCAGTTTCGCCTCGCCCCGCCCCGCCTCGCCTCGCCTCGATTTTTATGCAATTTTAATTTGCGCACACACATTGTCATATGCCTCAAAAGGTGGGCGAGGAGAGCGGAGAAGACTCTCCGATAAGAGTACGAAAAATTATTTAAAAATTTAATTAAAGCAGCTGCAGGAACCACAACAACGACGCTCCGCCTCCGCCTCCGCCTCGGACTGGGGCTGGGACTGGGACTGGGTCTGGAATGTAGAGGAGGACCACAACGAGAACAGCAATCACGTTGTTGTTGACGAGACGTAAACAACGTTGATGTTGACGTCGACTCTATTAAAATTTTCGCTTGATCAACAAGACAACGAAGAGAGGAGCGGCGGGGAGGAGTGGAGGATGCTGCTGCTGCTGCTGCTGCTTCACCTCTTGTTATTGTTACTTGTGGCGTCTGCCAGCGACGCCATTTTGTTGTTTGTTTGTTTCACCTTGTGTGCTGCCCGATTGTAGCCACAGAGAGGCGGGGGCGCGCGGGGGCGCGGGGGGAAACTGAGACAAGGCCAACGCGAAAGAGTGATTGCAGAGCGCAGACCGAAGGCAAGCAGATAATTATGAAATCCACTTTTCCTTTGAGGCCATCCAAAAAGAGTGTAACGGATAACACCACAAAGCTTAGAAGAATATCCTGCGACTGACTGCAGCTGTCTCCAAGTATCTTTGAGGGCGAAGCCCAAACACAAAAGAAACGATTGATATGAAAATCTCTTGTAGCCAGGGCTCTCGGGGGTCTTGGGGCACAGCCCTGCCTTCACCCAACTGGGGCGCCACAAACCACTTGACTGCAAAATTGTTTGATTTGGTGCAATCTTTGATAGAACTCCCTCATTACCCATACCCAGAGCCAGTCGCAATCCCATTCCCAGTGCCATTCCCAGTCCCAGGCCAAAAACAAATTCAAAAGTCAAAGCCCGACAAACAACTTCTTCTGGCCAATAAGTAAGCGAAACTTTTTCCTTATGCTTTGTGCCAACAAATGTGCAAAAAGGGAGTTGAGTTGAGTTCTGCCACTGCCACTGCAGGTGGCCAAAGTTTGCCAAAGGCCAAATTGATTTGCAACATTTTGCAGGGAGCAGCCAGCCGGTCATGAAAGGAAATCTTCCTCGATAATATTTCTTAATTTTGGCTGCCTTTGACGTGGCGGGCGGCCAATTAAATGGCTGCCATAAGTCAGGCAATCAAAGTCCGAGAGCCGCAGCAACAGAGCTGATATAGGGAGCAGAGTGCTCGCCGGCAATTAACTGGAATTGCAAATGCAAACAGTCCACAGAAATGGGAGCACAACGAACGCTAGATACTCTGTCCGTAAGCAGGATGGAGCACTCTCCTGGCTGCTCTCCTGGCAGCTCTCTTGGCCGCTCTCCTGACCGCTCTCCTGGCTGCTCTCCTGGCAGCTCTCCTGGCTGCTCTCCTGGCTGCTCTTCTGGCTGTTCTCCTGGCCGCTCTCCTGGCAGCTCTCCTGGCTGCTCTCCTGGCAGCTCTCCTGACAGCTCTCCTGGCAGCTCTCCTGGCCGCTCTCCTGACCAACAAACCCACATAGCTGGAGCTGCCGATCCGATCGCCAAGAGTGGGTGGCCCACAGCTGGCCAGAGAAATGGCAAATTAATGCACTCCGCCGCATGTCTCAATCCGCTGTTCTCCTTCTTGGTGCTGCTGCCGCTGACACTTTGCCGACTTTACGCTCGCATTGCAATCAATTTAATTAATTTTTAATGTCATTTTGTGCAATTTCAATTCAATTTCGAAAACACACTCACTCGGGGGGCTGCGACTGGCTGGTTAGCTGGATTGTTGTACACCTGGAAATCCATTAAATTGTCGCCTGGGCAAATTGAGAATTACGATGGTCGACTCCCTCCCTACCTCCCTCCCTCCCTCCCACTTGCCACTTCCGTTGAATGTGGCAAAAAGCTCAAGACAAAAACCAAAGTGCCATAAAAGCTGCCAGGCTATATAAATGTGGCAACAATGTAAACTGTGTCAACTTTGAGGTGGCACCACAAACGACAGAGAGAGAGAGAGAGAGAGAGAGAGAGAGAGATGGGATGGGAATTCCCTCGATGATCGTGTCGGGCGTGACAAAGTATCGCCTCACGCGCCCATCCCCGGACACAGGCAAAGTAATTTCTTAACGCAGCTGGCTCTGGCCCTCCTCTGGCTCTCCTCTGGAGCGGACGACAATTTTGCAATCGCCATTTTGTTGACTAAGAAATATCGAAGCCATCTTGAAGTGCGAATATGCTGCCACACACACACACACATAGGGAGAGACACACCCACACACAGCTACACAGGATACAGAAATGTTCGCCTCTGGCATGGAGAGCGGAGTGGCGGCAGGCAAGCGGCGGTCAACCCAAGCCCAAGCCAACCCATCCCCTCCCCTCCCCTCCCATCTTGACTTGACTTGTCCTGCCATTGGCATACATTTCCTTGCCTTCCGTCCTGGACGCTCGCTCCTTCCTCTCTGGGGCCACGCGCATGTCCTTCTGGTTACAAATTAAACTTCCGTATTTGTTTAGAAATCCATTTGTTAAATTACTTTGGCCAGGCGCTGGGCTATGGAACTTTTTGCAAATATGAAAAATGAATTGCATTTCAGTCAGGGGCTGCCGCAGGGACAGCCTCCCCCCTCCCCCGTCCCTTATCCACATATAAGCCGATTTCTTCAACACAAATTTATTGCTGGGCCATAATGCCTAAAATGCATTTGATAACTCAACAAAGGCGTCCCGTCCGTCCGTCCGTCTGTCCGTCCGTCCCCCCTGGCAGCCTGAAAATTGAATATTTTTTTGCGGCATGAAACAGTTATAAAGCATAACTGTAAATAACAAACCCAAAACAGAAAACAGAAAACACAAAATTCAAATTCAAACAAAAAGCCTGAAAATTGTTACAGAAATTTGTGCTCACTGAACGCGTGTTTAGGCTCTGATAGCAGTCGGGGAGTGGGGGGGAGCATATGCTTTTTTATAGATTTTTTTCAGCTGCAGCGGAACTTTTTTATGTGGCGAAACTGTTGGAACACTGACCATAAAAAAACTGCACTCTAAAGTTGTAAAATTATTAAAGTTTGTTAACAAAACAAATACAAATCGGCACAGCGGTATGTGTGTGTGTGTGTGTGTGTGTGTGTGTATAATTTGGATTCGTTCAATAAATAGAACCCACTTCATCATCATTCTGTTCTGTTCTGTTCTGGAAACAAAGAGTTCTATCTCTCTCTCTCTCTCTGCCAGGATGCAGCCCATATATTTTTATGCAGCAGGCCACAGATTTATTTGAAACATTTCCATGGGAAGGACACAGCGCACAAAACGCTCGCTCGCACATGCAACGGTCGTTGGGGAAGGGGAAGGGAAATCGCTCTCATTGTTTCTGGTGAGATGAGGTTTTATATTTCAAAACGGCTACGACAAATGTCCAAACATTGGCACCACACACACACACACACACAGAGAGAGAGGGGGGGCAGGGAGGACAGCCAGAGCCAGGGGATTTACAGCGCTTTGACCTCTCTCACAGTGTGCGTGCGTGTGTGTGTGTCGCTTGACATTTTATTTAGAAATAAATACCATTATTACTCGGTATACATTCCAATTTTTCTGTGTGGCTACCCCCTGCCCGACTCGGTGGGGAGTGCTCGATCCTGTGTGGAAGATGTGACGACCCTACACTACCTAGTACTTGCCCAGGGTATCCCTTGTGCCATAACCCTCTGTGAGGCTGCTCTTTGGCGTCTTCTTTTTTCACTATTCTGTGCAAAGTATTTTTCTAAAATACCCCAAAAAGCATTTGTTGGCCGTCATCACTTGGCATTACTCCCCCTCCAACGCTTGATCGCCGCTCTGCATGTGTGTGTGTGTGTGTGTGTGGGCCCCCTGCGTGGCAAAGTGGGCGTGGGTGGGGCTTCATCAAATTCACTTGTCTGCAGCAACCGGTATTACCGATGAAAATTATATGTTTGTGTTTCGTAGTCGCAGTCCAACGACCATCGGAAAAAAGGACACAAATGAACCTGTGACCTTTCGGACGCCCCCCCCCCCCCACGCTGGAACCCCTGGATGCCGCCACGATTTGGGATACTCTTTTGCGGGTTTTGCGTTTCAGTTTTATGTTTGCCCGTTTTTGGGTACGTGACTGGAGTGATACGAGGTGTAAATCACAAAAAAATATGTGTATAAATTGCATTTGATAAACGCATAGACAAATATCGAATGTTTGCCACTCGGAGAGATCGGATGTGTGTGCTCTGAATGACTGAGTTTGCATGGCGGTTAGATGGTTAGAGAGCACTCTTAAAGAGCTCCCCGAGCTGTCTTCTTCTGCTCGAAATGATCGCCTCTCGCTTCTGGTAATATGTCTGACTTGTTAAGGACCGGGCGGGTCGTTTACTTTCCCATACATTGCAGCTGCTGCCTGCTGCCTGCCCACAAAACCCTTTGATGGCCCCACCAAGGACCTCAGCTGGTTTGGCTCTTTGCTTTCCCATCGTCAGTCCTCTGTCCCCCGTCCCCCATCCACTGTCCCTGTCGCTGTTGCCGCGTGAAAATTGTTCGCTTTGTTTGCTGTTTGTTTGTTGACACTGCTCCTGGTGCAGCTACGCCCCTGCCTGCTTTGGCATTTCACTTAGAGCCAACACCTTGGCCCAGTCCAGTCCATCCTTGGCGCTGCCTGGCTGGCTGCCTGGCTGGCTGGCTGGCGCATTTTTATGCTTTGACATTTTTACGGCTCGTATTTTTACGGCACTGGCAGCTGACTGACTTGAGACTAACTGCTGCGAAACTGCCCCTCTGGCTAGAACGGGGACCTGACTCCAGTTCTGACTCCGACTCCGACTCTGGAGTTGCTCCCCGTTTGCTAATAAAGTTCTCTTCGGTGGCCTTTAAATGGCTTTTCCTTTCGGGGGCGGTGTGTTTGCTTTCCTTGTCTTTGACTTTAATGCGCTTTCAATAAAATTTTATGCGAATTTTGCTTGCATGCAAATTTTATAGTCCCAAGGACTTGACAAATACCGAAAGCAGAGAAGAAAAGCAGAGACAATGCACTGAAGTTTGTGCCCTTCGCCACGGGGGAGGGTATTACGGTTCTTCGAAGCATCCAAGGTGCATCTATGGTATGTCAAGTGATTACTAGAAACTCCCCTCAATTGTGAGATTAAATACATTTCATAAACTGCTTTCATTCGCCCCGACTTTAATTATTATTAACCATCTTTGAGGGTATTCAAGGCTTCGATTCTCTCGCCTTTAGTCGCTCTTTTCTTTCGTTTTTTTGTTGCTTTATTTTCCGTATTGGTTTTTTATTTTATTTCGTTTTCTATCGCGAACAAATTCATTGCAGTTGTAACCGTTTGGTTGTTGCTGCTGCCGCTGCTGCTGGGCGACTGTAAATTGCGCTTGTTATAGATAAATCATGCAACCATTATTTATGGTGTTCTCGTGTGTGTGTGTGTATATCTGTGTGTGTGTGTGCTGCCTGCATATGTGACTGGTGACTGGCTCCTCCGCTGCCTCCGCTCTGCCGGCTCTCTCCCTCCCGCCCTGGGCCCTGTCTATGCTGAAAATTATTTTTCAGTTTTCGATTTTTCGCTTTGAAATACCCATTTTATGTATAGCCGTGTGTTTCGTTGCCTTGATTCTCCCTCTCGCCCTCTCGCCCTCCCGCCCTCTTTTTCTCTTTCTCTTTTTTGTTGTTTCTTTTCTTATTTTATGGTTTTTTCCCCCACTCTTTGCCCTCACTTCATCTCTCTCTGGTTGCGATTTTTCCCGTATTGCATGCTTTTTAGCATATGCCATTGGCCGTCTGTTGGGTATATCCCCCCATCCCCCTCCCCCTATCCTCTTCAGGCTTTCCCAATCTCGCAGCTTTTCATTGTGTGTAAGGTTTTTCACTTCGGAGCCCCCGTCCCCCTGTTGCTGTCCCCCCTGTTCCCCGTTTCTTCTGGTTCGTTTTTGTTGCTGTTTTTTAGCATTTAATACAGTTGAGTGTCTGGCACAAATGTTTGGTAGAAATCGATAAACTGACAAATTGCTTGTTGGCCATACACACATGCATATGTGTGTGTGTGTGTGCTGCAGAGTGTTGGAGAGTGTGTGGTAAAGAGCCTTGGTCCTGGTCCTGGTCCTGGTCCTTTGGAGGAGTGCTGTAATAGAGAATGGGGGAATGCCGAGTGCCGAGTGCCGAGTGCAGCTGGAATGCCAAAAGGGGACAAATTGTACAACTGTAATTGTTGTCATATTTAAAATGCAAGGCATTTGTTACATTTCTCTGTGTGTGTGCCCAAGCTGGGATGTGTGTGTGTGTGTGTGTGTGTGTGTGTGTGTGTGTGTCGACGGTTGGCGCATTAAAGCTTTGGCTCTAAGCTCTAACCCAATCAGATTTATGCTTTCCACCTGAAAATCCAGCTCTCAAATGCCATAAATTCCACTTAATGCGGGGCGACATTATAAAGAAATACTCATTGAATATTTTGAGCTTATTTCTGTATCTGTATTTGTATCTGTATCTGTATCTGCAGTTTCGCATATCTCAATATTTTCATTAGGAATTATATTGCAATTTATTCAGCAGACGCATTGGACTTGCAGCAGCAGCAGCAGCAGCTAAAAGCAAATAATAAATGCCACAGCAAGAGAGAGAGACAGAGACAGAGAGAGAGGAGAGAGAGAGAGGGAGAGAGAGGGAGAGAGAGTGTGAGCTGAAGCTGGAGAACGAAATTAATATTTCCATATTAAGCACGCATCAAAAAAAAGGAAAAGGCACAAAGCAAAACGTGTTCTGCATTCGTATGCCAGCCAGAGGAATGCACACACATACACACACACACACACACACACACATGCCTTCAATGCACATGTGTGCGTGTGTGTGTGCGTGTGTGTGTGCTATCGATGTTATTGACAGCACTTTGATAGCCGCTAGTGATTGTCACCAATGCATGGAAGACAAATATGATACGCTTGTCAAGGTAACGAGTGTCTGACTTGCCTCGATGATGCCCCTCCCACCTCCCACCTCCCACCTGCTCCTAGCCAGATTCCTTTGGCTCTGCGCCGTATTTTAATAAAATGCATGCTTGCCTGGACAAACAAAGGCCCTGGCAATGGCAATGGCAATGGCAATGGCAATGGCTTTTACCTGATGAAACTGAATATATTTGCCTGACAAATATTTACAATGTTCTTTCGCTTTGCATGATTTTCTCTCTAATTAAAGTCTGCTTAAAGCATAACTAAATGCCAAGCGAAGGACGAAGGACCAACCATGAAAATATGCCATTTAAATAGTAAATCGGAGAAAGTCCGCTAAACACTTGCCTAATCTTTAGGTGAGCCTTTGCTCGTATTGTCAGCAGCAGCAACAGCCATGCCCTTGTCTGGGACTCTCTGGGAACTTGCCCCTTGCCCCAGCCAGTTGCATGCTTCTGCTGGGATTTATATGCCAAACATGCCCCAAGTAGATTAATCTATTATCGATAAGTGCAAGCATCGAAAATTTATAACCGTTGCAAAAAAAAACCAAGCGGAGAGCTGGAGCCTGCGGCCAAAAGGAGTCCCAAGTCAGAGCCCCGCCAGACTGCACTTAAGTGCTTGAAAATTGTTTTCGATATTATTTGGCTGTCCGACTGTGTGTGTGTGTTTGTGCCCTGCCTTTCAGCACATTTGGCCATTGGCATTTGTCTTGTCTGGACACTGGCCAATAGCAAAAAACCATTTGTTGCTCACTGGGAGCGCCCACCGCCACAGCTGCAGTGAATTTAATTTATTTGAACGGAGAGTCAGCGAGTTCTCCCTTCGGCTTTAACTGTTATTTATGATTATATTTTTGACTTTGCACTGCATTAGCCGCGAGGATTTGGCCAGGGTCCAGTGTCCATTGTCCATTGTCCTTTGCTGCTGTTGTTGCCGTAATTAGGCAGCTTTTCTCGGATTTTCCTGGCTGTCCATTAACTGTAAATCTCATTCAACAGTTTATTGGACAGCTTTTTGTGTGGATCCGCAGATTTTGATGCATTAGCTGCAAAAGTATTTGCCAAAGCTCCGCGCAGCTCTAGGAGTTTAATAGACGAAAGGAGAGGAAAGAAAAGGCGGGTCCAGGGGGGCCCTGGGGAATAGCCGATAGCTGCAGCTGCTTGGATTAAGATAACGTTGCATTGCATTTACGGTTAGTAAATTTTTATGGCCTGGCCATGACTTGATTTACCCGTTTTACGATCATTTCATTCGGTTCAGCAGACGCGATATGAGGTGCTGATGGCATGGAATGGCGTGGAGCGCCCGCTATGTGGATCGCCTTTTTAATGGGTTCTCTGTCAGGGCTTAAGCTCCCACTCCCACTCTTTTCTATTCCCTTTCTGGTCTGATTGAGTCGCCAACTGCTAATTTTTGGTCTTCCATTAATTAAGAAATATTTTTAGGGCTTTTCACTCCCTGCGGTCGAGGCTTAACTTTTTTATTTACACTACTTAATTCCTTGCATATTCACACAGACAGAGACAGAGAGAGGGAGAGAGCAGGATCAGGTCGAGGACCACGACCACGACCAGAACCAGCACCAGTACCAGTACCAGGCAGGACCAAAAACCAGTTGTCGCCGGGCAACCACAAAACTAGACAGGAGTCAATGAAAAAGGCATTGCATAGATATTGGGACCTGAGCCGGTCGCCGGCTCTCCGGCTCTCCGACTGGTCTCTGGTCTCTGGGCTGGCAACGGATTTGGCTGCTGCTGCACTCTCATCGAAGTTGTGAATTTTCCCCATCCTCTAGTACGGTTTTTTTGCTGCTTTTTCCCTGAGTACGGGTACGGGTACGGGTACGGGTTCAGGGTCCGGTCCGGCAGTATATTGAAGTGTTAAAGAAAAATGCAGTCGAGTGTGGCGAAAGGACATTACTGGCTTTTAGCGAGTATAGAAAGGGACATGAGGAGGCGGAGGAGGTGCAGGCAGCTGGAGGCAGCTGCCGGGATGGAAGTGGGAAATAAAATGAATGTTGTATGGCAGGCAGCGAGCATATTGAAGTGTTGAAGTCGCCCTAGAACAGGGGGGGGGGGAAAGGACTGGGACTGGGACTGGGACTGAGTTCAGAGCTGAATCTAGGGCTTGGACTGGGTCTGCTGCTGCTGCTGCTGGTCGATTCCGATGCCAATGTCGATGAGTCGATGACGACGATGAGCACACGCCCCACTGAAGTAGTAAGTGCCGTTCGCCACTGGATGACAATAAATTTCCATTTAATCGGATTTATTTGAAATTCTTATTCCTCTTGATGCTGCGCTCCCTCCTGTTGATGTTCCTCCTCCTCTGTAGCCGCCGCTGCTGCGGTTTTTACTTGGACGTTTGCCACTTCCCAAAAATTCGCTTTTCCTTTTGCTTTTATTGTTTTTAACGATTTCTTGTCCGAGTTCGAAATGATTTCATTCCCAGTCCGTCATATTTTTCGTGATTTTCATTTCATGCGAATAACTCTTGTACTTTCCTTTGTTTCAGGTGAGTTAATCGTTCTTAGAGGCCTTCCAGTGTAGAGTAAGTAGAGAACCGCAGAAGGCTTTCAGCTATTATCATCATCCATCAAATTTGCAAACGAAGAACAAGGAATGGAACGGAACGGAATGGAATGGAATTATATGCAATCAACTTTGAAGTTGCATGTCACTTTCCGTACAAAGACAAATGAGGCAAGGCGCTGCAAACTAGAGCAAAGTGGTGGCAGGACAAGTACGTCAACGCGGTGGCTGCTTGCCACAGATACTGCTTCATCGAGAGGGTATATCAGGCTGGCAGAAGAAACTACATATGTGCAGAGATATGTCTGAGCATGAAGGGACAATCCATACACAGATCCATTCGGATGCAAGACCACTAATCATAGATTATCAATAGATTATTAAGAGTCACCAAAGTGTCGATTCTTGTGCCACTTTTTGTGCCATGCATTTTTGCTTTTAGTTTAATTAAAATTGCTGCTTCTGCTGTGTGATATTCGATGTTGGCATTAATTACCGCGTTGTCCATCCATTTGGCGAATTATGCACATGGCAAGTTTTTAATTAAAATATAATGTAACATTGGATTGGCCGGAGAACTGTACGAGTGTACGAGTGCTGCTGCCTGATGGGATGTCCTGTTTGGGGCGGGGGCCTGACGGCTGGCAGCTAAATGAAAACCCATCAAATTGATGGGCAGACAGGCGCACACTGTAATTAAGTCTAATCAGAAATTGCAGCAAGCAAAAATCATGCGTGTCCAGGTCCATCAAGGCGAGATGCGTTCGTTGTTCGTGGAGTTGGCCCCAGGGCCCCAGATCTCTCAGATCTCACACACATTTCCCTCTCTCTCCCTTCCTGGCTGCTGCTGCCGCTCCGACTTCACCCGGTGGCTGGGTAACATGAGCTTCATTAGTGTATGCAATAATGGCCAACATTTTTTGCCTGCCAGGCCTGAATGGCCACGACGATGACGGGCAGCACTATGAAGTCTGTCGGTGGCCACATGGCGTATGCGCAACGAGAGCCCAGCCCAGTCAGAGTCCAGGCACAGTGAAGGAGTCAGCCAGTAGCCAGAGCAGGCTGTGGGCCTGATATTTGATACCCGAATATCTAGGTGGGTGGATGGATGTGTGGGCGGCGGGGCATTGTGTTCGATGCATGTGCATTGCGTTGCATGCCACACATCAGCAGCTGCTGCTGTTGCTGCTGCTGCTGCAAGGCCTTGTGATTTTGTATTTCGCATTTCTCGAAATTTGAATTTGGATATGATTCAACCTGATAGACTGGAAATAAGCGGAGAAGGTCGCATGGCCCCGGTCTGTCGAGGTTTTTAATTATTTTGTTTGCGTTCGTGTGTGTCTGTGTGTGTGGGTGTGGGTGTGCATGTAATGCAAAGATAATTGATGGCCCAGAAAGGGGCAGTGTCACACTACCAGAAGCAGCAGCAGCAGCCAGCAGCAGCCTGGCTGGATGTCTTTGACGCATTCCGCAAACGGAGAGCTTCTCCGAATTGATACATATTTGTGCTCCAGTTGCCATGGCTCCCACCTATTGGTGCCCCTATTTATGAGTGAACTTTTGCTGTTCTGTTTGTGGCCTTTTGTTCGGGCTTGCCTCGGCCTGGACATGGTTTTAATTAAGTTCTGCTGCTGACAAAATTACTTGCTGCTTGGCTCTTGGACTCGCCCCAGCCAGAAACCGAACTGCAACCCAAATGAAAATTGCTCGCATGCTTTCCTTCACGCTTCAATGGCTGCTGGAGGATTTCCCAAGGATTCCTGCTGCAGCCTGTGAGGGAGGGAGGGAGCGGGGGCGAGCGATCAGTTTGCTGTGAGCTGCCAAAGTCTAATTGCACGGAACGAAACAAACGACTTGGATAAGAACTGCAATGCACTGCACAGAGCAGAGAAGAGCAGAGAAGAGCAGAGCAGAGCAGAGAAGAGCAGGGCAGAGCAGAGCAGTCGAAGCAGAAGAAAAAACTATTTTGCATGCATGTGAGGCGCTGAAGAGTGTGCTATGGCAAAGTTGCCAAACCCACTTGTCGTGTCACTGCCAGCAGCAGAGGCAACACACTCCTCCTCCATCTCCTCCGCTTCCCCTCAATAGTAGGGGACGGGGACTAACTGGCAACGTCGTTTCGCTGGCTGGAATTGTTGCATAAAAGTCAAAAATCTTCAACTTGCAGCATCAACTATATAAACGACGCGACTGCTCTGCTCAAGTCGTCAATGGCAACGAGGACACTTGAGTATGTGTGGGTGTACGCGTGTGTGTGTGTGTGTGTGTTTGTGGGCTTTGTAAACACACAGAGATACGCACACACACACACACACACACACACACACACACACACACACATGTGTAAGAAGAGTCTCAGTTGGAATCATTGCCATTCTCCATTTCTTCACTCGCACTCCCCCACTCGCACTCCCACTCCGTCGCCCACAAGCCCTCAATCTTCTGTCGCTGTCGTCTATCATGGCACAAAAAAGCGCTCATATTTGCCCAGTCCTCGCATCGCATGTCCTTTTTTTGTCCTTCGACTTACGTCCCAGCTCCTGCAGCTCCTGCAGCTCCTGCCACTGCCACTGCCACTGCCACTGCTGGCTGCCGATGATGCTCCTTCCGCCCCGACTGGTTATGGATATGCCTTTGAGCGTTTTAAATTTCATATTGCAACTGCATCGTCTTCTGTGCTCATTGAGCTTTCGTCTCGTGTATTTGCACAGTGTCATTCAGCGGCAGACAGCCAGACGCGAAGGAGTCGACGAGAGGTTACCCTCCAAGAAGCGCTCCTCAGTTCTTAGTTGCCTTGAGAGTGCCCAGTGCCCAGGGTATATGCTATTCGATTCGATCTGCTGCAGCTTCGCTTAAGGTCCTGTTGTGAGGTACATGCAATTATCCTGCCGAACCGAATGAAATCACACTGACCAGGCTCTAGAATCATTTTTCAAAAATCATTCACAGCCAAGTGTGCATTCAATCGTGTACCACTCCCCCCCCCCACCCACCCCCTACCCTTTCACCCGTTTGCATATATTGCATAAAGCGTGTGTGTGTGTAGATGTGCGTGTGTGCGTATGTGTGTGTGTGCTTCTGTCCACGGCCCCTTCTGTGGACATGGAATATTCAATTTTTCAATATCTCATGCTCCGGTCTATCCCCGTTCCCGCCCTAGGGCCTCGCCCCTCCCCTACCGTACGCAAGCTTTGGCAAAAATCAACTGTAGCATTCGAGCCGACTCGTTGCAAGGACGGGCCGGCCGGCCCCTCCCCTCCCCTCCTGCCGACTCTCTCTGCGGCTCGGTTTGCTTCTGTCCTGTCCTGTGCATCACAGTGATTAATGTCTGTGGCAAATGCATTAAATTCTGTTAAATGTATTACAATTTTGCCAGTCCTCCCTCCATACCCCATACCCCATCTCCAGCTGCAATCCAGTCTATCCCCCCTGCCCCCAACCCATCCATCTGGCTACCGTTTTCACACCAATATCTGCGTCTGGCTGATTGATGGTCGCCTCGTCTGCTCCAGTTGTTGTGTTTGTGGGCGGACCTCTTTCATGTAACTGTTCTTGTCTGTGGCTGCCACTGATGCTGCTGCTGCCACTGATGCTGCCTCTACTGCTGCTTTTGATGCTGCTCTAAGTCCTGTGCTTGGTTATGAATTTGTACAGTTTCAATCTTCTGGAATAGCTGCAACTTGAAGAGACTGTGCCCGGGTTTTCGGTGGCCAAAGCTCTTTGAAAATGCATCAACTTTGGGCTGCCAGGTTGCAAGATACAAGATTCGTTGTGAGTTCTGTGCTGAGCCGAAGAACGGAATCTGATTCTGATCTACAATATTCTTCCGATTCTTCTTTATGCCCTGCCGAAATGTAATCATTTCTATACGCTTGAATTCAAAGCCATTTCAGGCTTTAATGCGACTGCTCTGCGAGTCCTCCATCCTCCCTTCTGCTGCGGACTTGGGGGGGCTGAAAGCCATCAAGTTGTTGCTTTAAACTCTTTTCAGTAGCCAAATCCCAGGCACGCACTTCAAATGCCAAACAGCACAACAATCTTCATTTGTAAGCCACAGATACACACACACGCACACACACACACATGCGCAGGCAGGGGCAGGGGCAGGGGGGAGTGGAGTTCTCTCTAACATACTTACCCGCGCCGCCTTATGCTTAATGCCAATTCAATTTATAAATTTTATTTTCCCTCTCTCTCTCTCTGCCTCTCTCTCTATCTCTTTCTGCACCGCAGCATTTCGGCAAACAAGTTTTGCACACTTGAAATTTTTGTGATTGATGTGCTTTGCTACATTTGCCACTGCCGCTGCTGCCACTGCCGCTGCCGCTGCCACTGCCTTTGCCGCTGTTTGACTTTGATGTCTCTCTGTCCCAGACTTCCCCGAATCTCATCTCATTCCAGCAGAACTAGTCCCATCGCCATCGCCATCGCCATCGCCAGCTCCAGCTGAACTCCCCCTCGAGGAATGCCTTGGATGTGTGCATCTTGAGTTGGTGAAAGTTTTAATTGCTTTTTGCAATTAGAACTATTAGTGAGTGTGGCCGGGTTACAACTGCGTTGCTGCATCAGTTGACTGAACAGCCGCAGAGGCAGAAGCAGAGGCAGAGGCAACTTTGCCACACCCCCACACCTCTGCTCTCCTCCGCCTTCTTCCCCTGTAATATCTAAGCAATTCATTTAATTGCTTTGCAATTTTCATGCATGCGAGAGTGCGGCTCGGCACTCAAATGATTTGTGCAAATATTTTTAAAGTGCACACACTTTCTCTGCTCTCTCTGCTCTCCCAATTATCAGAGGGCGTGGCAGAGGGCGGCACAGCGGGAAAGTTTGAAAGCAATTTCGTATTATTTTTGCTTTCTTTCTGTTTTTGTTGTATTTTGCATTTCTGTTATTTTCGCACACAAATCATATTGCGCTTGAAGCTGAAGCTGCATTGACATGGCCAAAGCGGGGACTTCCTTTTGTGGCAAATCGAACCGGAGTCGCCTCGCCTCGCCTCGACTCGATCCCGACTGGATTCCGTGTTGTGTTGTGTTGTGGGCACTCCCCTTCTATTACTCCCCTTCGATGCTGCCACAGCCATCGGTCTCCCTGGTTTTTCCCTTTTTTCTTCTTTCAATCTTTTTGCATGTAGCAAAACAAATCAACTTTCCTGTTTGCAGCTGGGAAAGCGTTACAGAGAGCAGAGAGCTGCATTCAATGGCAATCACAGCAGTGCGGTTGGGTGGCAAGGGGGGCCGAGGGGGGGCTGTGGTCAGTGGTGTGGCTTTTCGAAGGGGGCCAAAGGGCCACTCAAAGTGAAAGATCTTTGACGAAACAAGAAAACTCTCTCTCAAATGTCAACTTTTTGAACAGAACTTTCCCTTTGGAGTAACCTCCCCCCCCCCACCACCACCACAATCCCGCCCCTGTTAACCCATTCCGGCCAGAGCCCCTTTGACTGTTTGTATTAAAAAATTAAACTAGATTTCCCTTTAGCTTTGCATGTTTCCCAGCCGCCGCGAGCAATCGCTTAGACAGAGAGAGAGAGTCCAGTCCAGTCCCAGTCCCAGTCCCGTCCCAGTCCCTTCTCCCTGGTCCATTCCCAGCTGCGTTGTGTCCAGTGCCAAGCCAATGTCGCTTGCAATTCGAAGAAGCAATTTCAATACGCCTCAGAGCTGAAGGCGGCCAAAAGCACCACAAACGCGCAACGGTTTTTTAATTGCCATGTGCCCAGGGTCTGCTCTGGTCTCTGGTCTGGTCTCTGGTCTGGTCTGGCAGCCTGCGAGAGAGAGAGTGGAGTAGATGTAGGTTCAAAAGGCTCAAAATATGAATCATGGCTCCAAAGGACGGTCGGTCGGTGGGTCGGTCGCTCGTCCATGGGGCGCCCGCCAATGCCAATGACTAATTATGAAATGTTTGATTTCCCCAGGGATTGGAAAAGCGCGACGAATATTTTCAGCACCGCTTTCTAGCTTTCCACCTGTCCAGAGGATTGGATTGGAGACGACTCAGTGCTGCCTGGAGATGGGGGAGAAGGGCGTGCCGTGCGGTGCGGCATCCTCGATATTGCGCTTTTTTTTCCCATCCATTTTTCGTGATGAATTTTTGGCGCAGGGAGACAATCAACAAGGAAGCGCAGATGGGACGTGCTTGCTGAAAGGAGCAAAGTTAGGGGGGGGGGTGGGAAAGGGAAGGGAGGGTAAGGGTAAGAGTAAGGGAAGACCGAAGTTCGTCACATAAATTCGTGATGAAATGAAATGAAAAATCAAAAACAAATTGTCCAGAAATGTAATGAATTTTAAGCATCCCACCTACGTTATGCTCTGAGCAGAAGGATATGTGTGTTTGTGTGTGTGTGTGTGTGCTTGTGTGTGTGTGGGGTGTGCTTTTGACAACTGTCTAGTGAGGCCATGTCACACTATACGGTCATGTCTCTTTGCGGTCGGCCACAGGGTGTCTCTGACGATGATGACAGCAGCGCCGCACAGTGGGCCGAGGGCTATGCAAAACTAATATCCAGATGGATAGACTCCATAATGAAGGCCACCGCATCCACTGTAAGCCACAACGACTCCTTCGTGTGCCGTGTCCTGTGTCCTGTGTCCGTGCCAGGCATGACAAATATTTTGCAACTTCTCTGCCAAGCTAACGCTCTCTCTCTCACTCTCTCTGTCTCTCTCTCTCTCTCTCTCTCTTGCTCTCTCTCTTTGTGGTTTAAGTTTAAAATATTTGTGTTGAAATTGCTCTTGATTTAATTGTTGTTGCTTCTGCTGCTGCCTGTTGACTCTGTTTGCCTCGTATCATTTACAGGCGAACTTGGATTCGTTTCAGCCTTCAGCCTTCACCCCTCACCCTTCCCCCTTCCCCCTTCGTCTTCGTCTGCCTCTGCCTTTGTGGTGACTTAAACAAAAGTCACTTGCAGCATTCAATGGAAATGAAAACCATTTTCGGAAAAATCAAGGCAGCTCTGTGATGGTGATGCTTTAAGCCCAGCACAAATCTGGACACAAATCAAAGTGGGAAAGAACCGCAAACAAATGCTCTGCCCTCGAGCCTTAAATGTCTGGGCTCTGGATGGGAGGGGGCGGGGACTTGACCAGCAAATACTCGTAAGAGCTCAACGATTGTTGATTTGCTCCGGCTTTGATTGAATTGTTATAGCCACGGCCCCCAGCCCCCTGCCCCTGCCTCCGCCTGCCAGTCCGGGTGATGACATTTTCCAGTGACTGAGTTTTATGTTGATTACAGATTAAGATTGCAACATTTTGCGTCTCGATCTATTTGTCAATAATGTCTTTGAGCCGTGTCCTCTGGCCCGAGCATCCCCCGTCGTCTCGAGGCTATCCAATTCCGATTCCCATTCTAGTCATTACCTTGGCTCCCCCTGCCTCCCTTCTGGGCTAAAGTGTTAATTTGGTTGAGTGGGTTTTTGGTCGCTCGATTTGAATACGAAGCATCCCTTTCCCCCTGCCCCCTACCCCTTTCCCCTTGCCGATTTCCCAATTCCCTATTCCCCCGACAATGGGCAAAGTGTTGATAATAATGAGCTGACAGCTTGGCATTAGTTGTACGAGTATCGAGGATGATGTCTGCTCCTCCTAACCCGCTCCTCTCTCTCTCTCTCTGTCTCTTTCTGTGTGAGTAAATGTCTCGGGCTTAGTAACAATGTTGTCAACATTTCATGTTCGTCTAAGGAGGGACGCCGCCAATGCCAATGCCGATACCGATGGCAATGCCTTTGTTGCTCTCCCTCTCCCTCTCCCTCTCTCGCTCTCCCTCTCTCTTTCTGGCTGGTAATTAATTTTAAAAAGAGCCCCAGGCTAGTCAAACAAAGTGTAACAGGATATTGCATTTGATGACTGGGGAAAGCGGAAGTGTTAAAGTGTGTCTACAGATGATACAATGATGGAGCGACACGATAAGAGCATCAGTGAAGCTCATTGCCAGAGGATGTCCATGCACACACACACACACATGTACACATTGTACATGCTATTGTCTCGTGTCAATCTTCAGATTCGGTTGCCCATTAAACACACAAGTCCCAAGACCCAGCCAGCCAGCCAGCATCCTTCGTGCATCCTATTGTTTCGTGTCAATCTTCAGATGCTTCAGGCCATTCAAGCCATATTCCCTCCATGTAATACCAAATGTTCTCCGATTCTGGGTGCCTACTTCTGGCCAGTGTTCTGTCCAGTAATCAACTTCAACAGGTGCTCGCAAACACACACACACACACACATGTGCACATATTTAAAATTCGATTTTGTAAGCGAGAAACAGCGACAGCAAAAAACTCAACGGGAGAATTGCAAAAGTTTTTCAAATTTTTTTCCTACGGCCCTCCGTACTGAACGGACGACTGGCTGTAATGAAAATTCAGTTTCCATGTACTCAACTGCTAATGACAGTTTTTTAATGATGTTCCCGGACGGACGGACACTGGCCAGGGGGCGGGGGGCGGGGGGCGGGGCAATATTGCAAAATTAAATGGCTGAAAGTTTGTGCGCGCCAACAACTCACATAACAAAATGGCAAATGGACATTTAATAGGATAGACGTCGATGCTGCCTGCAGAGGGGGAGGGGGAGGGGGAGGGGGTGGTGCGGAAGCTGCTCTCGCGTAATTCTATTTTATTTAATTTCAGTATTTTTTCTATAAATTATTTCAAACATAAATCCGGTTGAGTGTTTTGTCCCCGAGCACACGTGTGCCCTGCCACCAAATGGCGGAGTATATGACACGCCCAAGGAGGGTTCGGAAGATGCCATAGAGATGGAGCCCTACCTAGTACTGGAAATATAACTTATATACATATCAAATATCATCTGGCAGGAATACCATATACAGTTTTAGTTTCTTTGGTGGTGCCTGGTGCTGGGCTATGTGAGGGGCTTTTATCACCTGCCAGGTATGCTCCGATCTACTCTGCAGCGGGACGCAGTCAACCTCGACGCAACTAAGCTGCGGTCCGCACAGCACTTACCCAAAGCAGACCTCAAAAAAGTTTCCCCAGCCACACACCCGCACACACACACACACACACACGTTGCTTGTGCCCCATCCTTCAATGCTATAAAAAGGTGCAAACAGCACCCGCTGGAATGGAATGGAATGGAAAGTGGGCTGGGAAGTAGGACCATCGCAGGACCTCACCGTCGCCGTCGCAGTCGCCGTCGCAGTCGCCGTCACCGTCGCAGTCGCCATCCTCGACCGACACTAAGCCTGAGTGCATTTTCTTGTTGTTTGTGTACGCGCGCGTAGTTTTCTGTTTGCCGTGCGTAAAATCCGCAACGTTACGCCATTTTGTGTGTGCTTTCTTTTGTGCGCCAACCCCCCACCATCCCCCATCCCCCATCCCCCATCCCTCTGACCTTTTTATAATGCCCGTTTCCTTTCCATTCCCCCGCATTCCGCATCTGCAGCACTGCCCTGCCCTGCCCTCGCCCTGCGACGCCTGTAAAATGCAAAAAAGGTGCGAAAAGTGTGGCCAGAGCGCGGCAGAGGGAGAAAGTGAGTTGTTGCTTCGCCCCGTTGTACGGCAGTTTGTCGATGCTGACGCTTTGATAGTGCCCCGTGCCCCATGCCCAACGAAGAAGAAAGAAGACGATGGGTGAGAACGGGAGAGCAATGGTGGGTGCACTAGAGATGGGCAGCTCGAGGGAGCAACTATCGCTCATCTCTAGAGAATTAAAAGATGCCAAACCGACACCGTTGGAACTCCCAATCTCTCAATAGATTCTCATCGGTGACTGGAAGCAGTGGAAGCAGTGGAAACAGTGGAAGGGGCAAACATCATCAATCGCCAGAGTATGCAGAAAAGAAAACCTGACCTCACCTGATGGCATTTCAAGACAATTGAAGCCACCGACTGGAACATCTCTAAGGCGAACCTCCCCCCGTTTGCCACTCCCTCTTTATGTTGCCTCTCGCCTTGCCGTAAAAGTAAAAGCCACGTTATTAAGTTGAAAGCACGTGCAACTTGTTGTTGCCTTCCAGCAGAGAGAGTCTCTGGCCCCGGCCCCGGCCCCGGCCACGGCCAAAGCCTGTTGGCAGTTGCTTTTATTGTTATTACTACAATACATTTGCCACTTGCCACTAGTTCTGCCTCTTCTTTTCCTTCTTTTTCGACTGCTGAATATATTTCTCACCTTTCCTGTTCGCCATTCGCCGTTCGCCATTCGCCATTCGCCTTGCTTTTTAATGGTCTTTTGGCCCTCTCCGGCAGCTGGCTGTAGTAGTATTTCATGATTTGCACGGCCAACGTATCGCCGTATTCATTTGGCGATCTTAAATCAAAATGCTTGTGCCACCACCACTGCCGGGGGCCCGGCCCTGGAGTCGTAAATCTGAGGCATAGTCGGAGCTCCAGCCCAGGGTATTCGCTAGTCTGGTGCCCAATACTGGTGGTACTCCTCTAATAATCAGCATAAAAACAACGACAAGAGAGAGCGGAAACAAAAACCCAGCCCCAAAGCTGAAGCTGAAGCTGAAATTGTTTTGCGCTTAATGGCATTTTAAATAAACTACACAAAGCTGTAAAAAACCATCTGTACGGTACATCTCTCCCTGTGTCCCTGTGTCGCTGTGTGTGCGGACAATGGCGCACTTTTAGCCATTTTAATGGGTCTAAGTAGATTATTGCCCTGCCCTGGGCAAATGTGCAAATAAACTACTTCAAATGGCTGGGATACGGCTCTGTGTAGGCCTAACACCCATACATATGCATGTGCAATGGCATAAAGAAGTTTTAATGATCTGGACTAAAACCTGCTAAAGGAAATTGAATTGCCAGCGGAGCCGCGACCATTCGTCCTACACGTCCTACTCTAGAGAGAGAGAGAGAGAGAGAGTCCTTTAAAGTCCGCAAGTTATCCTCTTCATCAATGCCATTCCCCCTTCCCCCTGGCTGCTGTACAACTGCATAAACAAATGCAAGATTCTGATTAAATTGACAATTACAACAACAGCAGCAGCAGCAGCAGCAGCAAGGACAATGATAATGAGGTCCTCCTTCCAGCTGTCATTCGAATGTTGTTGCCATTCGCTGATAGCCATCAATGCCAGGCAACACAGCAAAACATGGCCTGGGAGAAAACCAAAGCCCCAAGAGAGAGAGAGAGAGAGAGAGAGAGGGAGAGACTGAGTCGGAATGAGGGATTGGTGTTCTTCACTCGGGGATGACGATGTCGATGATGAAGTGATAATAATTAAATTTGCATAATGTTAAGTGATTAAGTTGTTGTCAGCCGTGTTCGATGGATGCCAGTCCTGGCAGAGGCAGAGGCAGAGGCAGACGAGCAGGAGCAGTCATTGTCAGGCCAGGCGATTGTAAAATCCAAGCCAGCTCCGCTCCGGGACCCAATTGTTGCCCAACACTTTTCCGCCGGGCTACCAGCTACCAGCCCTGATGCATGTCCCATGTCCCATGTCCCTGCTGTGTCCTGTGTCCATGTCCTCTGTGCCCTGGGATTAATTTTGTTATGTTTTTCTAAAACATTTTCGAATTGAAATGGCGACAATGTCATGCAACAGGCCACAGTGCCAGTGACCCCCTTCCCCGCCCAACGGATAAGTTCCTGGCACTTTATGACTCATCACGTTTCACATGGACCCAGAGACAGTCCGAGGACGTGGACGAGGACGAGGACGAGTCCCTGCTCCTTCGACCAGTTTGAGGTCTTCTAATTACAGCGCTTATGTATAATTGATTTGTGGCAATTTAATTAATTTGAATTTAACTATTTAATGAGGATTACCAGGCCAGGAACCGATGTCCCATGACTGCACCGCTGCGGCCTACGCGCTGAAAGCCGCATTTTAGTAGTCAGTCAACTAATTAGCTGTTGAATTTTATATTAAGCCTCCTCAGGCTCAGCCTCAGTCCTGTGCCTGGGCAGAGCCAAATTTATGGGTTAATTGTGGCTGGCCTGCTACACCTGCTCCGCTCTGATCACTGGCTGAAGCTGGGACTGGAACTGGAGCTGGAGCTGTGGCTGGAGATGGAGCTGGAGCTGGGACTGGATGAAAGATATCCCTGATGGACGTTTTTTTTTAGTCCTCTGCCCGGTCTGGGATTAATGTTAATGCATTTTGTCTGTTTTAGTCGAATTGTGTATTATTTGCCACATTAATTGTCATTTAATATGCCAGGCGTTAGTTGGTTATCAGGTGGCTACCAGCCAGCCAGCCAGCCAGCCACTAATTGCATTTGAAAAGTGCATTAGGTTAGATTTTTCCCTGTGGTTAAATGGATTGATTAGGGCCGATGATGACAGGCCGAATTAAAATGTGATTAAGCTCGCTGCCAATTAAATCGGAACACAAGTCTTTGAGCCTAATAATAAACAGCAGGTAAACACATAACTGTAAGTAAATAGACGATATTCGATTTAATTAAATGCATTGTTGCGTTATCTATTTATTTATTTGGTTATTAATTTAATTTGAAATTTTAATGGAAATTTTGTGGTTTTGTTTTTGTTGGATCTGGCTGTATTCTATATAAAGTCTATGGACAAGCTGCTCTTCCTGTGGATAAACACGTACGCCAGCGATAATCCTGCATACCTCTGCCCCGCCCTGCCAGAAAAACTCTTCTTCGAAACCGAAATGACAACAAACTTGGCCAACAAACTGTCCATCCAGTCCACCCAGTCCCCCTTCTGCAACCCCCTTCTGCCATCCCTAGGACATTTATTTGCTTAAGTATGAAATTTACATTCCATTAAACAAATTATTTTCTCAAACTGCAAGAAGGATACGCAACAATACTCGGTAAGAGAGGGGGGGGGACTTGGCCCCTCCCCCGTCCAATACTAATACTTTTTGCATGGCAATTATTTGTTTACCCCTCGGCTGAGACTTTGCGCTCCCCTGGAGGAATGCCATAGTGCGGGTCGGACTCTCCGACTGTTTCTAGCCATCCTTTCTCTTCCGTTTTAATAACTTAAGCCAACACGTCGCCAGGCGGCGTCTTTACTCCACACCACAGCCCCCCTTCCCCTCCCCCTCCACCTCCTCGTCGACGGCCTCGTCCTCATGCTGTTTTTGTTATCCTTTCTGCGCCATTGTCAACATCGGGAGTCCGGGGAGTGTGGCGCACCTGTAATGTCAACACGACCACGCCCCACACTAGACCACACCACCTCCTGCCCCCCACCTGCCCACCTGCCCACCTGCTCACCGATGTCATGTCTTCGCACGCCTCAACGGTTCAATTGTCTTAATTTCTTGTCTGGCGTTTTGTTTGTTTCTCCGTTGGCGAGGCCACATCCACATCCACGAAGCCGCCCCGCCCCGCCACCTCCTCCTCCACATTGCCATATATATGTATGTATGCGTTCTCGGCCACGTCCTTCGACGACATTCGTTGTCGTTGTCCTGCCGTTGCCGTTGCCGTCATCATCCTTGCGGTTAGCGCTGGCATCTGCAGCTGCTTCCTACACTTCAGCTCATCCTGCTGAGGCTCTGGCTCCGGCTGCAGTTCCAGCTGCTCCTGCTCCTGCTCCTGCTCCTGGTCGGCAGCTCCTGGTCCTGCACTTGGCTCTCGTACGTTTTGTGCTGCGGACAATGTGGCTCCAATTTTGACACATTCAAGCGGCGCCAGTCAGCAGCAACTGCCGAGAGGAATCTTCTGCGGATCCACCCACCACACACCACAGTGGCCCCAAGCTGGATATTGCTCGATATCAAGTGGCGGATCCAACATTTAACCACTTATTGCGCTGCTCTGACCCACTGTTCACCCACCGACTCCCTCGCTTTGGTCATGCGTTATCCTGCTGCTGCTCCTGCTGCTCCTTTGGCCCCCCCTTCTGTCCATTCATTATTTGTCAATGTCAGTTGGAGTCAGTCCGTCAACTCTCTTTCTCTCCCTCTCTCTTTCTCTGTCTCTTTCTCAGCTGTTCTCTTCTCTGTTTGCGTTTTGTCAAAATGGAAATGAACATTTGCACGGTCGCTGCATTTGTGGCATTTCTCCTTCGCGACGTTTTAGGTGTTTGCATGTCCTTTTTAATCATTTTTGTTTTCCCAGTCCCAGTGCCAGTCCCAGTGCCAGTCCCAACCTTCGTCCTTCTGTTCTCTCTGTTTCCTCTGCATTTTTTGTGCATTTTAGCACATTCTTGTCTGCTGCCCCCCTCCGCTGCCCCGCTGCCCCGCCTGGCACTGCTCTCTCCATTTGTCTTGCATTTTTATGCGTATTCGAGAATGTCCTGCGAGTCCTGCTGCGAGTCGTTTGTTGCGTGCAACCATTTTTGAAATGCGACAACTTTTTGCCAATGGACAACTGCCCCTCGTCCCCCCCTCGTCACCCACCCATCTTGCCCCACCACCGCACCACTCGATGTTCGTTGTTGCTGCTGCTGCTACGTGCAGTTCATTTATTATGTTGACACTTTGAAATTAACTAAGGAAATGAAATAAATTGATGTGACTTTATGAAGTGAGCGCGGAAACTGTAGGAGAGCTTCGTCTCCCTGTCCCCCCCTTCACCCCTTGGATAGTCTTTGTCAGAGACAGAGCGCTTAAAGTTTTTAGTGGAAGGCAGCGGCAGGGTCCAGAGGGGCAGAGGGGGAGCCAGCACGATAATTAAAGATTCTGATGAGCAGAAGGGAGGGGAAGCAGCAGTTGGGGTTGCTCATGCAATCCCTTTAAGTGGAACCAGAATATTCGGAGTGCGTGGGGCAAAGGTCGTCCCCTAATCAAACCATTATGGAACTCACTCAAAGCTCTGCCGTTTGACACCTACTTCAATCATATCGATAGCTGAAAAAAGTGTCAAGTTCAAAGTCAAAGTTCAAAGCGATTGAATGGCAGCAGGGGCGGGGCATGAGGCACCCCAGGAAAACGAGGAGCACTTCCTGGCGAGGCTCTGCGAAGGCCAAAGCAATTTCCCGTTGCGAGCAAAGCCAAAAAACAGGAAACCCATGGAAAGCACGCGTTACTAATTAAATTCGAGCCACGACGAGTGTGGCGGGGGGCGGGGGGCGGGGACGGGGAGGGCAAATGTTTGAAATTTAAATTATGGCAAAGATTTTGAAAGAAAGGCAGGACACATACACACACACGTACACGTACATACGTATATGGGGGTGCAGAAGGCACATGCCCCATGCACCCCCTGAATTCGCCCCCATCCATGTCTGAGGTTAAGTTTTTGAGCTGACAAAGCAATAGCAACGCCGACGACGACGACGATGAAGATGACAACAACGGCGGATATCCTGGAAACGTGCGCGGGATAGTCTCTTCCCAGTCCGCACACTAAAGGAGAGCCTGATGTGAGGGGAGTGGGGGGTAGAGGGAGCCATTAATTCACGACTTGTAATTTCCTCACTTCAACTGCAGCCAGAGCCAGAGCCAGAGTCGAGGAGTCCTGAATGACATCGCTTCACGTGAGGACGAAACTGTTTTTGACTATCAATAAAGGCAACAGCCAGCAGCAGAAGAAGAAGATCCTGCGACCATTTCAGGCTTCAGCCACAAGATCTGTGAAGTTGTTTCCATATTTCCAGGGATGCAGATACAATCGATGGAAGATGATAAGCTCCATGTTATATCAAGGAAAACAAGACCAAACCCCATTGAACGGCTCCACAAATGAGGGCCAACAGCTTGCATCCTGATCTGGCTGGATTTTCTCCACGATCGGAAAGAAAACGAATGCAAAACTAGAAGATACTTTGAAGATATGTATATGTATCTCTGGTATCTCTAAGCTTTACTGCCGTGCAAGCGTTAGTGGGAAATGGGAGTACTTTCTTTTGGGAAAGGGTGGACACAACACATTGCATGTGTCACCTAATTAAAATGTTTCTCAAGCGACCATTTCAAGTCTATTAATTACCTACTCCTGCAGGCTCCGGAGAGCCAGGGCTATTGGCAGGGATAAGGACCCCGAGTCCAAGCCCCAGTCGAAGGACGAGAGACAAAAGTGGGTCCAGGCTCCTGAAACTCCTTTTGTTATGCATTGTAAATCACAGCGTGCGAAGTGGTGCGCACTGTGGCAGTGGGCTGGGGGCAGTGGGCTGGGGGCTGGGGGGTGGCAAATGCAATCACTCGCCTTCAATTTTCACACCCATTGTCAACAAAAATCTGTGCAACTCCGAGTGAACTCTGCGACAGGGGCCATCATTATGCCCTCTGATGAATCTGTGTGTGTGTGTGTGTGAGGGTGTGTGTGAGGGTGTGCGTGTGTGTCTGTGTCTGTGTGTGAGGGTAAAGTCAAAACGTCATTGTCCTAGGCCTCTTTCTGTGCCGCTTTTCTCTGTGTGTGTGTGTGTGTGCCTCCTCATGCAATGCATGCAACATTTCAGTCGTCGTCATCGTCACTTGCAGAAGTTGGCAGTAATTTTGAGAGAGAGAGAGAGAGAGAGAGAGAGGGAGAAAGTGCAGCGAGAAAGGTGGCAAAGGGAGAAAAGGGCTCGTCCCACACATAGGCCAATGCGTGCAGCCGCAACATTTACGCAGGCGGACAAGAAGGAGCTGCAACTCCGTGCCACCGTGCCACCGTGCACTGAGACAAACCCAGCAGGAAATCGGGGCAAGGATAAGGCAATGGCTGGAGCTAAGCCTAGGCAGATAAGCATTTCTCGCAGTGCATTCTGTGTGGGGCCCTTGCAGTGTGTGGCAAGCGACTGGGGCTGCTGCCAGTTGAAAATGTGTCGGTGATTTACAACAATGTCGCCTACACAAATTTTCCAAATGTGTTTTTGCCACGAAAGCAAACGCAGGCCAGGCCGCAACACCCCCCGCCCCCGCCCCTATCCCCCTCCTTCTCTCAACTTGCATTGACACGCATGTTGCAGTCTGGCCTGCACACAATGTGTGATTGTACGTGTGTGTGTGTGTGCGATCCTAGCTGCTTGCTGCCACCTCGATGTCCTTGTTGTTGAGCGAGAAGGATGGAGAGTGCTGCCGAGTGCGACTTTATTAGCGGAAGTGCTTTATTTAAGCTACAGAGAATCGGGCAGGACCAGAACGACAACGGCAACGAGAACCAGGACCAGGACCAGGACCAGGACCAGGACTAGGACTAGGACACCTCTCCTTTTGAGCAGGACAACGCACACTCGTTTGTAATACGTCCACGTAGCCAGAGGGGAGGGGACTGGGGGGGTTGCTCTGGTTGGGCCAAGGGTAGACAAAAGCGCATGGCAGGCATTTTACTTGAAGGAAATTGCATTTTCGACATTTTTCACACTTGGAGGGGAGCTGCAACCGACAGAAAGGGCGCCCCAGCCAGCAGCCCCCAGCCCCGAGCCCCGAGACGGAAAGCCGAGGCACAAAGCATAGCAAAAAGCACAGCAAACACCTAAACAGGCACCAGGTGGGGGGCAGGCGGGGGACAGGCGGGGGGAGGCCAAGGAGGCAGATACTTTGCATGCAGCGCCAGGACAGCAGCAGCAGCAGGGAGTCCCTGGCAGAGGCCTGGCAGCGATGGAGGCGTGACGGGACTTATTGAGGATCCCTTCCTGTGGGGCCTGTGTCACGCGCTCATCTCTGGATGCGCCGCCCGCCTGCCCGCCCCCCTGCCCTCCCGCCTGCCCTCCCGCCTGCCTTTATCCCTTTTTGTCACACTTTTGCCAAAAGGTGTCAAAGGTGCATTCGTCCTTGTTGTTGTCCTGGGTGCGTGTGTGGCATTTCCGTTCATTTGTTTTACTTCTGCCACACAGTCGGTGGCCGCCCCCTACCCCCCCCCTGCCCCGCCGCCTTGCGGAAAAAGCGCAATCAAAGCGGAAATGAAATTTGCAGGAAGTCGAGAGAAAAAAAACACCAAAGAAGCACTCTCTTTTTGCCGTTCCTCTTTGAATTTTAAACACACACACTCACACACACACACAAAAGAAAAGCGAAGCGGGAAAGGGAGGAAGGGAGCCCCAGAGAGGTTTTTGGGATTTAATAAAATTCTGGAAATGCTTTTGGCCTAGGCCAATTTGCTTACTGCCAAGGCGGGGAGTCGTTAACTGCTCGCTCCGACTGCCGCCAACTGCATGACGGCGATAACGTAATGCTAGGGGTGGTGGACAGGGGTGGACAGGGGTGGGGGGCAGGCGTGGGTGTTGCATTAGGACTCAGTAGAGCGTCGTTCGTCCTCTGTTGAGTGGACGTTCTCGGCGGACTTCATTGTCACTGATCGAATGGCAATTGGTCGAGGGCGTAGCACAAAGGGCGCTGCTTCCAGATTCCAGGGAATCCCCCCCAAAATGCTGCCTTATAGGCGAAGCTCATCCCTGACCAGAGCCAGAGCCAGAGCCAGAGCCCTACTTAGCTTAGATGATGTGACGTGAGAGCTGTCACAAGCATGAAAATTGCACAAGCATAAAACAATATCATACTTAATTCTAAGAAAGCTGACAATTTCTTCGCCCTCTTCTCGCTCTCTCTCTCTCTCTCTCTCTTTCGGTTCAGTGGCGAAAAGATGGTGAAAGACAGAGAGAGAGAGAGAACAATAAAAAGTTATAATGAAAATGTCACACGCATTAATGACACTCATGGTGTCAGCCCGATGTTTGTTCTTGTTGCAACAATGCAGTGAGTCCCCTGAGAGAGAGAGAGAGAGAGGGTGTGGGGTGGGATGGGGTGGTAACCCTGTCTCTGACAATATTGCTGCCAAAGAGAGCTTTTTGTGATGGCCCTGCCCTGCCCTGCCCTTCCTGGTTGCTTGCCTCGTGTGTGGCATTAAAACCTAAAAGATAAAAGGATTTCATAAATGCAACATGATGTTGTTGTCGTTGTTGCATGTATCTTCTGCTGCTGACAACAAAGTTACATGTTGCAACACCCTGCCCCTGCCCCTGCCCCTGCCTCGACTCTGCCTCAACCCAAATGCTCATACGTACGTATAAATAAATAAATGTTGCAGCTTGGGAGAAAATGTCCAAACGACTTCAACACGCCTGTCGTCTGTCGTCTGTCGGCTGTCGTCTGCCCTTCCGTCTCCCCTGTGCATGTGTCCTCCCCCCCCCACCCCTTTCACCTATGTCTGCCCATCTCTCTGTGTGTCGTTCAAATGAAAATGCAGCCTGGGGTATTACAAATTCTTTTCATTAATATAGATGTCAAGTCAAAGGTCAAAGGGATTGCCAGAGGACTCCCAAAGTTAATCTATAATTTTCAATAATTTCTCCTCTTCTCTCTCTGTTTTTAGGTAAGTTTTTCGAGCGGCTGTCCATACTGCAGGTATTCATGAATGATTCCTCCTTCATTCATCATTTTAATTGCTCAAATTCAAGTGTCCTTCGCCCTGGGAAAACATATAGAAAAAAAGAACTTAATTAGCTTCTGCAGAACGATTTAAATCGACGTGGAATGCTTAATAAAGTCAAAGTCCCATAAATAACACAGTGGGAACCAACATTCAACAAACCGAACCCGAACCCGACCCCCGCCCAGCCCAGGGCACAGTGGGGCCAATCATTCGAAAAGAACTACAAGATATTCGGATTTTTCGTTGGGGAGATATAAGAACTCAAAGAGTGCATCTTTAAAGTTGTATAAAAAGTAAACTATGTAACGTATGATTCTGTTTTTTATATCTTCTATTGGGTGTACTCATTGCGCCCACTGTTCAAAGTAGAGCCAAAGCCGAAGCCAATCCCAGACCCAGACCCAGACCCAATCGCAATAGCAATCCCAGCTGGATTCATCCATCAATAGGTGAAAGACTTTTCAATAGAGCACAAAAGGCATTTAGCCGCTGTTTGGTATCGCCCATTGAACTACGCATTGAATAGGCTTAGCATGGAGTCCACCCACTCACCCAATCACCCGCTCACCCTCACCCACTCCCTTTTTGGACTCGTTCTCGTACTCCTCTAGGCCGGCCTTTTTCTTTAGAGCGCATACAAAACGAATCGAGCCAAATGAATGGCTGTGGTTGGGCCACCACCATCTATATGGCTATATGGCTGTATGGTGAATATCCTGCCTGACCCTGCACTGAGAGGATGTTCTCGTGCAATTACATATATACCGAAATGCTCATCTCCCAGTGTATGCCATGAATGGTTGTTATCGTTACCCACTTTATGATTAAACTATTGACGTTCGTGCTCGGATTCGCGTTGGGTTATGGATTTCTGGCTGGCTGCTGCCTGCTGGCTCGCTGAATGTCCAGGGCGACCATTATGCATGGGCCACAGAGCATTAAAAACGATGCTCGGCTAATTAAAATGGCCGTTCGTCCCGTGTCTACATGTCCGTGTCCAACGGAAACGCTCGCCCTCTCCACTATCTCTCTCTCTCGCACTCTCTCTCTGTCTGTTTTTGAAAAAAAGAAGAAAAAACTCGGAACTTTCTCTGCAGTTTTTTCGCTTGCTGTGCTGGAAGCCTTTTGCCATTGACATTTGAAAAGCGAGAGATATGCTTTGTCTCCAACCATCTCTCCACTCTCTCTCTCTCTCTCTCTCTCTCGCTCTCTCACTGTGTCAGCGTATGTGTGTGTGTGTGTGTGTGTGTTATACATTTGTTAATTATTTCGCTTTGATGCGCACAAAAGTATGCAGCGGAACGAATGCAAAAAAATTGTCGTTTGAAAGGACATAGAAAAACTGTTTTTGCTGTTAATCAGAGAGTTGTAGCTTAATTAGTTTCCTTATCATGTGTGTGTGTGTGTGTGTGTGTGTGTGTGTGTGTGTGAGCCATGAAATTAATTAGCGTTTTTCTGTTTTGCTCACTGTCCTTTGCGTCCTTCAAGGGAAAGCAACAAGCAGCCAGGGCCAAGCCAAGCCCCATGGTGAGCTGTCGATGTCCTCACCGCTCACCCCCACCCCCACCCTCACCCCAGCTGGAGCCGGACAATCCTTTCCCTCCCCCAACCACCGCACACATGAATGGCCCGCTGAGTTGGCTATGGCCTGGCCTGGCCTGGCCCGACCTTCCTTTTTGGCCCGATTTTGGCGGGTAAACAAGAAACAATAAGCGCCTTGATTTTGCAAAAATGAAATTTAATTATTCCTCTCTTTCCATGCATACACACATATGTGTGTGCCTGTGTGCCTGTATGCCTGTGTGCTGTGTGTGTTTGACAAATTTTTTTTATTGAATAAAAATGCATTCCCCCTCCCTCCACGCCCTCCACGCCCCTGCACGCCTCTTCCGTCCGCTGAAAAGAAGTGCGGCCTTAAAATGTTGTCGCTGTTGGCTGTCAACCGCAGAGCCAAGTGGGAAAAACTCGGCTAAAAGAAAATTTTGTATGCTCGGACAACAGAAAACTGAAAGAGAAGTAGAGTGGGGGGGCAGAGAGAGAGAGAGAGAGGGACATAGAGACAGGGAACAGGGACGGGGACGGGGACGGGGAGTGAGTGAGATGGCATGTCAGATGCCATGGGCTTGTCAGATTTTCATGCATTTGTTCTCTTACTTATTTGCCCGCTCCATTTTCTTCTTCGGAAACTTCTCCTGCCACTCCTCCTTGTCGCTGTCCTCTCTCCCCCCCCCACCCCCTGCTGATTCGTCTTTTGTTTTTGCAGCAGCTGTGTGTCTGTGGGCGTGGCACACGGCAAAATCACAAGATAAAGAGACCGAGACAGAGGGACAGAGCATTTTCATAAAAATTGCGCCTGTTAAAACGCTGTGGTCACTTTTTCTCTCCCCGTCCCCCTCCACTCCCCTCCACTCGTCTGTCCGTCCCTCGCCGTTCTCACAAATTAATAATTTTATTTTTATTGTCTTTGCCGGTAGGACGGCCCCTGTCGCCCTGTCCACAGCCACATCCACATCCAGGGGAGCTGGAGCTGGGGCGGGAGGTGGAGCTGTAACGCGTAACTGTTGCTGACGCATACATGGCAGACATTTTTATTTCATTTTATTATCACATGGGCAATACATATTGAAATACTCTAACGAGAAGAGCTGCTAGATTTTCGAGCACCGCATGTCCTGCTGAGCCCCCGATCTGTGGCCAGACACGGCCATGACCCTTTAACCCCCAAGATGGTACAATTGATGGCACAACGTTGGTTCTTTAGTCGAGTACACATCTAATACATATATTTGTGTTAAATAATTCCATTGTCTTAAATGAGTAGTGAACAAGTAAAAACCAGCAAGCGGACAGAGACGACGACTGGGAGCTTGAAGGGCGAGGAAAGTGTCATTCCCGATTGCCTAGTGAATACAATCGTTAAGGAGTACCTGGCGAGTGGCGGCCAGTACCTGTGCAGCCTCCGTGATCGTCTCCGTCAATGCGTCCAGAGAAACAACCAGGTCATCGACGAGTCGGTGCGGTGAAGGTGCTAAAGGAATTGCCGGCTGTGAGCTCAGGAACTTGAAGACGATCGGTAGTGCCAACGCAACGAACTTGGGCTTGGACATGGATGTGGATGTGGATGTGGGCCAGGTCCATGGCCTAAAAGAGCTCAATGCAGACTCCTCACTTCGAGATTGTCTGATGACTTTCAAGAGTGCGAACGAGAAGTTTGAGATGGTGCACAGTAGCCTTGAAAATATGGGCAGGACAACCGCCCATCTGGCTGTCCCGTCCGTCCGGAGAATGGATGGCACACCAGCTGGCTCTGCGTCTGCGATGTGAAGAAGCTGCGTCGGAGCTCCAGATTGGCCTTGCCACGATCCTGCGGCAGCTTGCGGCAGAGCAGGTCAGTGCTGGCACTGCTGCATCGCGAGTTCCACTCACACAGGATACTCAACAAAAAATTTACAAAATTTACAAAATTTACTCGAATTTTTACAAAAAAAATGTGGAATTTTACTGAATTTTATTTGAGGAACGAAACTTTACTGATGTTCACTGGCCGAGAAGAGAAACTATACTGAGACTTACCGACTACTGGCTGACTACTTTCATTCCAAAAACGACATTTGAAGCAGTGTGTACTGAAATACGAGTTCTGACGGAACCCAAGACCCAAGTTAGAACAAAATTGGATCAATATACCAACGCTTCAACTCTCGAACTGAATCGAATCTTAATCGGAGAGCATTGAAATTTCGTGGGGAATATCGTTGATAGTTTCCGTCCATTTTCCTCACTTTTGTTGCTATTTTTATTTGCTTTCCTCTCATGCGATTTTCTCCTTTTTTCATCATATTCCTGGGTCACTCATACGCCATGTTGTCATCGCCGTCGCGTCGTCGCGTTGTTACTTTTGCTGCCTTGGGTTTTTATTGAAAAATAATTACATGTTACAGTCATGTCGTGCGTGTCCCTCCCCTCCCCTCAAACTGTCTGTTTGTTTGGTTGTCCCACTGTCCGCCTGTCCGCCTGTCGTGAGTGTCTGCCTGGATCCTCATATGGTGCGGTCTATTTGTGCCGCCTTCTGTCCGACATTCGGATCCGTGCTGCAACTTTTCCACCGTCGCTTTCACTCGTGCTGCTGCTGCAGCTTTCCTTCTGCCACCTCCCTTCTGCTCCCTCGTTCCACTGCCTGTCAAGTGCAGCATGTGTGTGTGTGTGTGTGTGTGTGTGGGGAGTGTCCTGTGCGCTGACAAAGGGCTATCATAAAATAAAACACGTTTTTTACAAAAATTTTTATTTTTATTCCCTACCGCGTCCCTATCGGACTCCGCCTCCGACTCCCTCTCACTTTTCCGCTTTTCCTCTGGCATTGTCGCAACGCTGCAAGTTGTGCCCCTCGTGCTGCTGCTGCCCCTTGCCACTTGCCACAGTCTGTTGCTGTTGTTGCATAGCTTGTGACAAGTTTTATTTAATTTTAATTGCTTGTTGTATATTAAGTTATATTGTCAGCAAAAACGGTTCGCCTGTCATGTGGTCTCTCACTCTTTCTCGCTGTCTCTCTCTCGCTGTCTCTCTCTCTCTGTCTCTCTCTCTCGCTGTATCTCTCTGTCTGTTCTCGCAACAAATTGTATTTTAGTTTTGTTCGAGTGGTAGATGAGGGCTTTTAATCAAAATCCGTTTGAAGTGGATTTTGCCAGAGAACTCTTCAGATTGTAACCAAGTAATATTTTTCCTAATATACTTGCCCCCCTGCTCCCCCTCGTCCCCCCGTCCCTATTGGAGGCAGGAGGCAGGAGGCAGGCATCCATCTTTGGAGACTCTCGTTTTGCAATTAGCAGGGAATACTCGTATTTCGAGTTCAAAAAGTCAACTTTTATGGGCTCTCCCTGTGGCCCTCTGTCCCCCCCTCTAGCACCCACTTCTGCTCTCATATTTCTCTTATGTCTGTAGTCCCCCCATTCCCCTTTCCCTTGCTCCCCTCCTCATTTAAATGTGTTGAAATGACCGAAAAAGATAAGCAAACATCAAAAATACATATGTAAAATCCAGCAACAATTTCTGAGCTTTTGCCCAGGTTTATTTGTGTGTGTGTGTGTGTGTCGTACACAAAGTGAGCAATACGTACATGTATATGTGTGTGTGTATGGGTGTGTAACTGTGTGTCATATATGAGTGTATCAAAAGATAAAAACGTTAAAACAAACAAGGCTGCGATGGGGTTGTGGTTGGGGGGGGGGCAGCAGGCGAGAGGAGAGGAGAGGAGAGACATGGGACACAGGGGACACAAACACGTAGCAAACAGTAATAAGCATGCAGCAGAGCACACAGGAATTGACCCTCTCCCTCTGCCATACCTCTTTGATGGGTTCAAAAACCACACAGAAGGAAAGAGATGGCTGCCGCCGAGTGTATGAAAGAGAGAGAGAGACGTACACAGTGGGAGGGCGAAAGGGTGGGTGGGTGGGTGGAGGGTGAACTGTGATGTGATGCCTGTGCCTGTGATGAATGACTCTTTTAATTAGTTGCCGCAGGAAATGCATGAATTGCAAAATGACTCTGTTTGTTTACCCAGCGACGACGACGACGACGACGACGACGAATCATCTACCGCTCTCCTTCTGTCCCTGTTTCTCTCTAGGGAATGTCCGACACACAACCACACACACACACACACACACACACACATGGATGGCAGCAGCAGCACTCCTGTATCTCATCGCTGTGTCCCTTCTCTATGCGCTCATTTATTAAATAGTAGTTTTCAAGTGTCCTTCAGTGTCATGTTGTTTGTTGGTTCATGTTGTTGTTGTTGTTGTTGTTGTTGTTGGTGGTGGTGTTTTTTTTTGTTAGTAGGGGCTGTCCCTAAGCCAAGAATGGGGTGTCCTGTCAGGTCCTGTCCCTGTGCCCCAGCTTTGAAGCTATTTGGCAGTAACTTTCTGTCCTGCACGCAGCATACACACATGTACATCCATGTACATCCATGTGTATGTATGGGAGCTGCCATATATCCATAGAAAAGATCAGTCGATCCTTTGCTCCCAGTTTGACCTGAACGCTGAAGGCCCTGGGCTGCACCAGCCACGCCTACTCGATGCAACAATGCCAAAACAGAGGAGAGAGAAAGAACAAAGCAGCAGAGGAGGAGGAGCAGGGGGAGCAGCAGGAGGAGAGAATAATTTAAGTCGACTTTTGCGGCTTTAAATTCTGGAAAACTTGAATGCGGCTGTCGCTCTGTTTAATAAAACTTTCAACAAACTCAATTAACAAAAGTTTCTGCTGGCCGCAGCAAGAAATGCAAGAAAAGTGGCATAAACAAGGCAAACAAACAAGGCCAGAACAGGGCGAAGAATGGAAAGGCTAAGATGGTGTCTTGGCCAGGACCAGTAGCAGGACCAGTACAGCCTAGAAAGGACTACCAACTAGGCGCTGATTTATTGTAGAAGTGTAAACGGATATGCACAGAGTCGTCGTCGTCGTCGTCGTCGCAAGAAGAAGGACATTGGCGGAGTCATCTTCGTTTTGGCATTGAAAGTCCATTTAACATTTTGTCATTTACAGTTTTGAAATAGTTTTCGAGAACTTGACACCAAACAAATCTGCACTATAAAATTGCAGGAAACAATTGCTGACAGGCAGACGGACGGACGGACGGACGGAACGGAACTGTTGGAGATGCAGACTCGGACCCAGAGACAGACACCAGTCCCAACTTCGTATCAGGATTGTCAACAAGCGCGTTATAAACTTTTATTGCAACAACAAGGGGGTGGGGCTGGGGGTGGAGTTAGCGGTTGGGGGGTAAAACTGGTCTTTTACGAGTACGAGCACAGTCCAAGTAATCGAAAATGATGCGTCCTGCAGGACAACGGGCTAGAATAATAGAATGAAATGAGGCTCTTGATGCAAATTGATTTGGATTAGAAACTTTTAATACCGAAGCCAGAGCGAAACAAGCGAACGTACAACCCTCTCCCACATGGGCCATCACCATCCCGAAGCAGCGTTGCAGCAATGGAAACATTTCCAGTCTCGTCTCGAAAGTGCATAAAAATTTATCGCCAAAAGCCCCAACCCCAATGCCAATCGAAACCGAACTGAACCGAAAGTGCAAGCCCACAGAACTAGGGGACGCAGGAGGGTGGGAGGGAGGTAGGGAGGGAGGAGGCAAATGCCGGCGGAGATTGAGTGACTTTTATGCAGGAGATTCAATTTTAGGGATATCAAGAGTTCGGAATCGGAATTGACCCGACTTGAAGGAGGATTTTCTGTTAAATTTCCGTTCGAATGTGGCTTAAAGCTGCAGGCGCGCAGAATGGATAATGGATGCTGGATGCTGGCTGCCACATCCATCTCCTGGGCCACTTAATTAAGCTTTATGGCCGAACGACAATCCATTTACATGTGTGCCGCCACGGAACTCCTTTTGGCCAATAATAATAATAATACACAGGTTGTTTATAAATCAACAGTGGCATAAATCAGAATCCAAACGATGCGATGCGATACGATTCGATTGCCAAACGAGGCTGGCAAAATGTAATTTCATCCATGCGCTTCAATTGCCTTGAGCATTGCCTCTGCCACTGGCTCTGCAACTGACTCTGGCTCTGCCTCTGCCAATTGGCAGGGCAAACAAATGAGACACCGTCCGACCATCAATACTCGCATAAATAAATAAATCTTTGCCGTTCCATAACAACAAAATCAGTTGCAGTGGCACGCACATCTCTCTATACGCATGCAGCGTGCAGCAGAGAGAGAGAGAGAGAGAGAGACGGACAGACTGGCAGGAAAAATAATAACAATTTAATTAAAATATTCAACAAAAACACATTTCCACAGATAGAGCCACAGATCGGAGCGGAGCGGACAGCTTATGAAAATGCAATTTTTATTTTTTAATTGATTTCTTGTTTGGCCAATATTTACTCATATCTGTGTGTGTGTGTGTGTGTGTGTGTGCCTGTGTGTGTCTTTATTGCACTTTTTCTGGTGCGCAACGAGAGCTTTATTTATTATTTGCTTACGCGTTATTATTAACTCCCCGGGGTAAATACATATATCTACCCGATGCCCCATCCCCATCCTTGCCCCATCTGAGTGTATCATTGATGGATGATGCAACGTTTGACAGCATTTGTTTGAGGAATATTTGCCAACTGTTTGATTACGGAATGGAATGGAACTCCAGCTAATAATTAGGCCACACGATTCCATCGAAAGATCTGGATCTTCCCTGTTGCCTAATTGTATCTCACGGATTCATTGGGTTGCTGTAGCTGTAAAATGTCATTCCAGCAGCGTTGACATTATTTTGGTGTTTTATGAATTCTGCGGCTTTCACTTTGGGGTCTGGTCGGAACGCTGGCATTGGTCCAAGGTGGGAGGTCGGATGGGTGGGTGGTAGATTGGACCGCAAAATGCTGGACAGCACCCAGCAGCAGCACCCAGTAGCAACAATGGGTAGGTAATGATGACAACCCAAAAACCGCAGTCCCGCTTCGTACATGTACGCGTGTGTGTGTGCTTCTGTGTGGGTGGATATTATAATTATATTAGGGGCCCAAAATGTAAGCAATCAATTCAAAATTAATGCAAATGCAGCAACAATATCAACCAGCAGCAACCCAGCAACCCAGCAACACGAGCACTCGCCCATCAAACGCATTGAAATGGGGATTCATGGATGGGTACATACTCCTATGTATGTATGTGTGTGTGTATATGGTAAAGGGTGGGAGAAATCCATGGGCAAACAAGCCGCCTGGCGTACGGAAGTCGTCGGTTGCGGTTTTCCAGATTCGGCCATGCACTGCCAGCTGCACTGCCACACTGCCACTGCCACACTGCCACTGCCCCCCGGACTTTCCACAATTGCCATGGCAACTCTGTTCTGTAGCCAGCTGTCAGCGCAAACGCCCACAAACTGTCAAATTCATCAAAATCACACGAATGCAACCAAATAGAGACAGAGAGAGACAGAGAGAGAGAACACACACACACAGAGACACACAGAGAGAATGGTGACTCACACACAAAGTTGCAGATACAGATACAGATACGAAGGATAGATAGATGGATGGATAGATAGACAGTTGTCGACTGTCAGCCACCTGGAAATGTTTGTTAGTATTATTCTTGTTTGCCCCAAAAGCACTGCGAGAAAAGAAGTGCCACCAGATTCGGTGCAAATTCCACCGCTCAATGAGGCTTTTCTTCCAGTGTAGCACCTGTTTAATGGTCAGAGTTGGCCTCTCTGTATGCTGTATGCTGTCAGCTGAAGCGTTTTAGTTAGTTGAAGTGATTAGCATCGTTAGTGGCTTTTTCGTTTTGGCTAACCATTTATGAGTATGTTAATATAGCTGCCCCATACATCTACCATCCACCATCTCTCTCTCTCTCTGTCTCATGCCTGGCTTGCCTTTTGCGGCATTTGCAACATTTTGCAGCTAATTAAATGAATTTAAATTTAAATTTACGGCACAATTAGTTTTGGCCTGCCCTGGGAATATGACAAAAAGCTTTTAGTCTCTCCTTTTCGGCGAAAGTAATTGATTTGTCATAGAGACCTCTAGGACTCAGCTAAAGCCGAGGACTAAGGATTGAAGGTGCCGATTGCATCTTTGCCACATCTTTAGGATGCGATCCTGACACCCAAACCTGGCGGAGATTCGGCTACTGATTCGGCTTTGCAGTTGGGCCAGGCGACTCCTTCGAGCAGTCGCCTCTTGGACTCTTGGACTGGACATCTTGTTGGCATAGTGCCGGCGGAATATGTTGTCCAAGAGAGGAGTGTTTCTCAGAAATTTTGGTAGTGCCGGAGTGCCATTTGTGAGCCCCTATCTATACGAGGCGCTTCGTCTGTGATGCTCTTCGAAACTGCTTATTTTCGGTGGAATTTCTTCACAGCTGACCAGCAACCCGTTAGGTGCTCATCAGCTCATCAGACCACAAATGGCTTCCAAGGTTACGCTACATTTTCATTAGCATCTGCAGAAGTCACAAAAATGTGCGAAATTCACCGAAATTCGTAGAAATCTAGTTGGATATACATACATATGTATTTATGTATGTCTGTAAACAAATTATGTTACTTTTTCGTAGTAGTTGGAAAGGCGAAGCCCTTGAGTTCCGGACAGAAGTTGCCTTGGAGAACTGGAGTACAATGAGTGGTCCGAAAAACACATCAAAATAAATTGTATAAACAGGCGAGAGCAAAAGTTAGGAAGGGAATTTCTGAGAACCATATGAGGCTTCCTTCGAGCTATGCCAAACCCATAGAAAAGCCATTGATGGGGCAAAGGAAACTCTGATCTCCGCACTACCAGCCCCATGCCCCCCCATGCCACCATGCCACCTCAATGATCCGCACTCGCATATTCCCCGAAGAAATTTCCTTTTGATTTCACGCCGTAATTGGGTGTCAAACGTTACTTTTGTTACTGGCTTTCCGCTTTATTTTTTGCGCTGCCTCGTTCCCGCTCTGTGTGGCACTTATTGACATCTGCCACCTTGTTGTTTTGTCTCTTTTACACACACACACACAAACACACACACACACACGCGTGTACATGTAGCCAACCAATATGTAGGTATATATATGAATATATTTTATTTTATTTTGTTGGCACTGATTCTCCCGATTGCCGCACAGCAGCAGAAGAGTCTTTAGAAGGAAATCAGCTGGCTGGGTGGCTGGTTGGGTGGTTGGGTGGCTGACTGGATGGTTGGAGCCGAGCTGGAACCAAATGATTGTCAGGGCCTGAATAGAGACAAGCAAATTGACAACGAAAGGGACGCCTGAGAACAGCCGGCGGAAGGGATGGGGGATGGGGATACTAGATCAATATTATTCGATTTTGAATGAGTGACAGTCGCACTGACAGACTGACAGACGCATCGTGAGGATGTGTAATGGCAGATAATTCGATAAGAACTCGCTCGGAGCGCTCGGAGCGCTCGTAGCGGCAGCTTTAATTGGAAACTTTTAAATTTGGTCCTGTAAAAGAGTTAGTGACGGAGAGCGAGAGAGAGAGAGAGCGAGTGGCGCTAACAGGACATGCTAATTTCGGCAGGATACTCCAGCAACCGGAGCAGCAGCAACGGATGCTAACCCCAGAAACCGGAAGTCATAAATCATATACGAGTATATGCATGCAGCTGCTCTAGGAGTCCTCTCGCGTGGCTATGTGTGTGTGGTCCTCCGTGAAGCGCCACAACCGCAGGTGTTGGTATGCACCGAAAGGGGAAAGGGCGGGAAGGGAGTGAAGGCGAGAAAGGGTAATCGAGAAGCTGTAGAACCACTGGAAAACGCGCCGCACAGAAATTCAAGTACCCAGTGATTCCGTCGCTCTTTAATCCCATTCAAATGAACTCACTTCGAAGCTATAGATTGTTGAATGATGGCAGTCCATGCATGCCCATGTTACCCATTTGAGTGAGGGTATTCGAGGCAAGTGGAGAAATTGCTCCCCAGTTGGGTCGCTCGCAATGATTTCTGTTGGCTGTGCAGTTAGTTTTAAATTTTATTTTCGTTAGCATATTTTAATGTTCAGCCAGTGTTTGTCGTTTTGGCTAACAACTGGACACCAGCCCCGCCCCGCCCCCTGGCTGCCACCACAAACGGAAGCACTTTAAAATTATATGAGGCCTTTGCCGGGGATCCTTTCCTTTCTCTCGCTCTCCCACAATATCCCTGTGTATCCTCTGGTGTCCTTCAAGCCACAAGCCGGTAACCAACGAAAACTCAACTCAAAAAGTTTTCCCTGCTTTTCCTTCTGTGTGGGTGTGTGTGTGGGTGTGTGTGTGGGTGTGTGTGTGGCGACACTTCTATCGCTTGGGTGCGCTTTTCCGGGGAGGGGGCGGGGGAGCAGTGTCTCTCGTCACCCATTGGGATGCTGGCAGGACGAGTGTGCAGTGTGTATTTTTGTTGGCCAACTATTTTTCGGTTAGTGGCACTTTTTGATGCAACTAAGCGTATTTATTACTTATTTATACACAGGCAAGTGCCATCCACGTATGTGACATAAATAATTGAAAGGCCAAAAGCGAGTAAACAGTTGTAGCGGCAAAGTGTGTTCGAGTGTTCGAGTGAACCCCACCCTAGCCCCCCAGCCCAGCCTGTGGAAATTCCTGGAAAATATTAGAAATGAAATTAGTGAAAGGCACTCACTCTCCTCCCACCACCCACCACCCACCTCCTGCTGCTGCTGTACCTGCTGTACCTATCCCCAATTGGAATTCCTGGGGCACTTCGCATTCCCTCAGTCATCGTGGGATAAGGCCAGAGACTGCCATGAAAGATAATTAATTAACTAGACTTTGGGCCATGCATTCCCATTCTCAGTCCCATTCCCACCCCCCACCCTCTCCCCAAGGTTTTTATTGTGTAAACTCGCAAATAACTGGATTAAATGGCATCAAATGCTTTTAGTTGAGTCTTAAACAGGTGCAGTCCCGCCCCAGGCCCCAGGCCCCGGCCCACACACTTTTAGCCATTACAATATGCACACTGCTACGAAATGCTGCCAACACTATTTCAGGTGTGCGAAGACTGGATACTGGCACTGTACTGGAGAGGGAGAGAGTCGAGTCGAGTGGAGCAGAGTATTTACAAGCCAGCGAGCAACAGTGTTAAGCTGCTTAAAATTTATTACATTTTGCTTGAAATAACTTGCCAGGAACAAATACTCCTCCAACACAGATACAGCTACACGCACACCGAGACACAGAGACACAGAGACACAGAGACACAGGGACACTGGGACATAAAACAATGCGCAATGAGAATACAATAAAATACCAAACACACAAAAAGGATGGATGCCAACGAGGGCAAGAACAATAACAAGTGCCATTGTTATAAGCCAAACAGAAGCACACAGAAAACACTCTACAAAAAATACACACACACACACGCACACATACACACACACACATACATATCTACCAATGAATGAATGAAAAAACGAAATCTTGAAATCGTATAGAACTGGCTTCCGATGTTTCCTTGGCAGATCGAGCGGTTTCCTTGGTAAAATATCAAGAAATTAACTAAATAGCAGATGCATAAAGAAGCCAATTAGCCAATGTTCACTGTGATCAACAGGACCTTCCTGCTTGGAGTCCCAATCGACTGGCTAAATCACTTGAGCCTCTCCTATTTGCGGAGAGCACTCTCCCCATAGTTCTTTCGGGGAGTAATCATCATAAATTATAAATTTCCAGCATGCCTTGGGGGAAGTTGCACGCAAAAAAGTTCCTAATATCTTATTATTACTCGCGTATCTAAAGCATCATTTTTTGGCACGCACTTCCGCCCGGACGGACGGGGCTGCCGTCCCCCAAAGACCACCAAGTACGGTGCCCCCACCCGCCCGCCCCCTCTGCAGATGTCAGTGCATTTGCTACTCCTCCCCATCCCCACCCCCACCCCACACACTGTCTAAATAATAAATTTCAATTTTTAAAGATTTTTACGTGTTATTGAAAAGCTTCTCCGGGCTCCTCCTGTTTTTTCTTTTGTATTTTGTTTTTCTCTTCTTTTTTTCATGTGGCATTCTTTTCCCCGATGTTTCAGCTGTCTTGGGCCAACCCTGGGGGACATGACTTTCGCTTTATTATGTGTTGGTTGGTACTCCCCACCCCCCACTCCCCATACCCATTCCCACCCCTCCACCCTGCCGCTGGCTCATCATGTGCATTATATTTGCTTTTTGTTCATATAAACATAAATAACTTACTTATGTATTGCCACACTTTGCTAAATTTGCACTTCCTCTTTGGGGTTGGGGTTGGGGGGTGATTCCCACCCCCGCTGACATTTTGATGTATGTATTTTTCATAATTTCTGTCACATTTTCGTTTTGTCATTGCCGTCAAGATTATTGTTAGGGACCAGGTCAAAATTTATTAAAATTCGCCCAGAAATGAAGGCAGGAATTTCCCCCCCCCACCCCCACCCAAATCTCCTTAGCAGGGAGCAGAGTGGAGTGGAGTGGGGTATGCCTGACATTTGTTTGCATTTAACGTAACAAAAGCTTTTTGTCATGCCAACTGCAGAATGCAAATACTTTTGCAAAATACTATATAAAGTGCAGTTGCTACGCCAGAATTGGCCATAAAGACGAAGCTGGAATGCTCTTATGCGTATGGTAAGTAGTGTACTTGGAGGAGGAGCTCCATCAGAAGTTTTATGGGTGGAGGAGCTCTATTCTTTGATAGTTTCAATCGAGAGTTAGACCTACTGCCTATCCATCCCCTGGCATGTGGTTTGCGTCTAACCCTCTCCGTTCGGTGAGTGTATTATACATTTTACTCTGACTTTGGAATGCCAAGTAGGTAGCATAAATGTGTGCAGGTATTGGAAGGTTTTTAACTTTTATTTGTCATCATTTTGTTCGCCCCCCCTTTTCACGCTCCTCATTCCGGAAAAATAAGTAAAGAGCTGCTGCTGCTGCTGCTGCTGTTGTTGTTGTTGTTTTTAACTTATGCCATCTCTGGAGATAATTTGCCATGGTAACCAACTCAGGAGCAGGCGACCAAAAAGAGGTACACGAGCCGAGAGCACAAGTAGCGAAGGAGACAGACATGTACAGAGAGAGAGAGACAGAGAGAGAGAGAGAGAAATGGGAAGAAGCTGAAGCTTCAGGTAACTCTTAAGCTTTCTCCACGCTGTGGTTTTTACGTTTGTTGTTGACGCTGCCAGCAGTTATAGAGGCAGATTGGGCCACTGAAGAGAGAGAGTGGAAAGTGGAGAGTGCAGGGTGCAGGGTGGGCTGTGCGGGGGAAAACGAACTCTTTTGGCAACGCTTATCCACTTGTCCTGTGATTTTAATGCAGTGGGCGGGACTCGGGACTCGGGATGGGAATATGGCAAGAGATTGCCAAGGGCAACCAGAAGGAGCAGCAGCTGCAAATACTTTGCCATGTTGTTGTTTGTGTCTTTCAGATTTGGATGGCAGGAGAAGTGGCAGTGGTGATGGTGTGGTATCGGAAAGTGGAAAGTGGAAAGTGGGTGCCTGAGCCCTAAAGAGATCATACATACATATATATTGCTGTGGAGAGCAATTCATAAATTCCTGGAAATTCATCTGCAAGAATTCTTTAGTCTTTTACTTGGAAGACTTCTTATCAAGAGATCCCCCCCACATTCATATTCAAAGAACTGGGTGCAAAGTCTAAGGCTGGCCTTGGCGTGCATTTATTTTTGCTATTATTTTCCCAGAGTTTGGCTAATTTTCCAGCAAAGCGAAGGTCAGAGTGGAGAACGACGAAACGAAATGAAAGATAATCAAGTGCAACAGCAACGAGCTATTGTCATGGCAACGAAAAATTGTTCATAAATCGCCTTAAGTTGCACAGTAGTCCTGCCCGGTTGGTCCTGCTCTGTCTCCCCTTTTCTGTCCTCCATGCCCTGTCGATGCTCAGGACCTTCATGGTCAGCCATTTGTATGAAATTGGCTTCTTGAGTCGGTCGCCCCGCCCCGCCCAGCTCCCCCCCGCCCGTTGTGCGGGGCACGTCGTAACTTGAATTGAAATTGAAGTTCGCTTATGGAATTGGAAAAACTCTGCCCTCTCCCTGCCCTCTCACTGCCCTCTCCCTGCGTCGCCGCCGCTCAGCGACTTTTGCAATTTTCCTCACACACTTCATGTTCAGAATTAATTTAATATTAATTTTATTTTTATATATGTCTGTTTGCTCTGTTGCTGCACTGTTGCTGCTCTCTTTGCGATACTTTTCTCCCCTCCTGCCTCCCCATGGCACCCTTGCCCCCTGGTCCCCTCCCTGGCCCCCTCCTGGCGCAACTCCATCTGCCACTTGAGTGCTCATTTCAAGATTTCCTTCCGTCCGGAGAGCCAGAATACCAGGACCTTGTGTGGACACCAGTGGAATTTTAAATTGTATTAGCTGAACATAATTTCGAATTAAATGTAGTTTTGGGTGAAAACTGCTCTAAAGGGAAGGGGAGAAATGCCAAGAGTGAAACTCTCATCGATTGGCGGCAACAACCTATCGATGTTTAGGGGGGAAATACATATCTCCCAAGCACACTCATACTTCATATTACATCACTCCCTCCCAACTACCTGTACACCCTGCAGTTACACTGCCCTAAACGTATGTTTTCCTGGCCTAAAAAACCGCAATCAACGTTAGGCCTTTTTATATATTTCGGTCACGTTTCCTGTTCATCCAGAATGGATACTGCCACTGCTTGCTCCTGCTCCTGCTCCTGCCGGTCCCATTCTGTGGGTAAAAGTGTCATTTGATAGTGGGACACACCCACACACACACAGAAGGCATCTTAAAGCTTTGCCAAGCTTCCAATTTCCTTCGAGCCCAGAGTTCAAACTAAGCCAATTAATTAGGCCGACTTTCGTTTGGTCCGTATGTCAAGCAATTTGCCTCGTTGCGCCTCGTTGTTGCCTGTTGCATTTGGCCCCCCGGAAAACAAAGGGAAAAAGAAAGGGAGAACCAGCTGGGGGAAGGGGAAAACAGGAAGAGGAAAACGAAATGCCGAGGCCAAAAGAGCAGGAATGTAACTAAATAAATCAGCTTTCGAGAAGAAGTGGCCCACGCACAAATTAAACCCAATGAACTTGCATAATGGGTCCTGGCCAGACCAGGCCAGACCAGACTCTCATCCCTGCCTGGCCTGCCCTGTAGTGGCTGCTGAGACAATATGGCGGCATTAATTAAAGTAATTTATCATTTGGGGTCAGGGCGAAGCCAGCTCGGAGAAAGAACCAACCAACACGAGCAACCTTTGATTTACCAGGAAGCTGTATAAATATTTGCCTTCTGTGACTTCGACGACGACGACGACGACGAGAGAGAGAGACTTGGGTTTGGGTGGAAAACCGAACCGAAAAACTGTTGGCATGCCATATGGAAATCAAACGGAGGAAAAGAAGCCCAAATGATACACCCACCCACCCAGTCAGCCACCCAGCCATCAGCCATCCACCGTTGTTGGGCCACGCTTCATTTCGTGTCGGGCTTTAATCTTTTAGCACGCATCTTTGGCATTTTTATTGTAATTTGTTTCGATTTCAGTGCGAATCGCATCGCAGTGCGTGTGCGTAGCCAGCACGAAGCAGAGGATACACATACATACATAGTTCCCCCTGTCCCCCTGTCCCCTGACCCTGCCAAATGCATGAGAAAGTCACCAATACCTTGGCGAGGGACAGAATAGTCTTTCTCTCTCTTTCTCTCGTTCTTTTTCTCGATTCGTCAGCATGGGAATAAATTATGCGTGTAATTCAACATTTTATTTAATGAAAACCTAATGAAATGCAAAATGCTAACACAAATGAAATAAATTTTCGTCGACCCAAGAACTGGCTGTTGCTCCATCCAGCCCCAGCCCCATCCCACCCCACCCCAGCCCCCTCTTTCTGCTCTGTGACGTTTGGGCAAATTGATTAGGCGCAAAAATCGTTGTTACAGCGTGAACTGGTAGTTCAGGGAGGGTGGAGGGAGGGTGTACTTGTGTGGCAGCGAGGGGGAGGGATTGCTGCATTGACTTTGATTAATAATGTGCGCTTTGCGCCAGGTACAAGTTATTAGTTATCAGGAGAGGAGAGGAGAGAGCACACAGAGCAAATGAGCTGCATAAATGAGATGAAAGCATTCTCTAGACATTCTCCGGAAGGTATATGTACATACATACATATGATTAGATAGGGGATGGATGATATCTTGGCGAATAACAAAGCCAAAAACCACATGCACAAACATTTGCCAGCAATTTCATCTGCGAATATTTCTGCTCTGCTCTATGCTTGGCGCGTCAAAGCGTGGAAATTCCACGAAAATCTCATTACTTTCATCCATCCATTGTTTCGATGGAGAAAGGTGTTTCGGAGTCGCAACCGAAATGCAAAATTCATTTTTAGCCACACACCCACACACACACACACACGCACACGCACACACGCACGCACAATATGTAAAAGGCAGCGAGCTGAAAAATCCCAAGTCAATTAGAATTAACAACGGGGTTTCCCCGCGCAAGAGCCAAGCCCGAAAATTTCCCAACAATCACAAAACAAAAGACACGGAAAACGGATTCGGACAAGCCCAAGTCGACTGAAGTATACCCTTTCTTTGGCCTTGTGGCAGCCACAAAGAGAGTCTTCTCCATAAATAAACTCAATTTCATTCAGTCCCAGGCCAAAAATACTAATTAGCCTGTTTAAGTTCTCACAAAAGTCGGCATTCCCGTTCCCTGGGAGAGCAGAGAGCTGGGAAATATGCTGCCATAATAACTGCTTCCGACAGCTATGAGTGGATGGGGGGCGGGGGCAGGGGGCGGCAGGCGGTGGCATGCGTCGCCACGCTGGCAATCACATTCATTTCATTTCGCACAGAAATTTATTTACACACACACCAACAAAATTCAGGGCCAGAAGGAGATGGTGCAGCAAAGAGAGCGAGGGAGGGAGGGAGAGAGTGGGAGAGAGTGTGTCCCGGGGAATGCGCTGTGGCAGCCACTTCCGGCGGAAACTAGCTTTTAACCCCATGAATGAGTCTAGGCGTTAATATGGCGCCCAGCTATTCAACCCTATCCCATGGCTTCTCCGACTGCTGCTGGTCCTGTGTTCCCGCTCTGCTGCCCCCCCTTGCCCCCCCCGCTCCCTCCAGTCTGTGCGTAATGAAAAATGCAAATTCCCAGCGGCTAAATTCTAGCAAACAAGCAAAGCGACGCGCCGCGCCGCGTCGAGAGCAACGCGTTTCATTTTTTGCCCCATGCTCCATGCCCCATGCCCCATGCGCTGGGAGAAATCTCTGCGATCTGCAGCCTGAATAAAAGCGGCTCCACTGCGATGTTGGATTCTACCTGATCGTTTTTATCACTCATCAATCTGAAGTTTGCAGAATTTTCGAAAGGCCACAAGTCAGTTTGCCCCACAAATTTCTCTGAGTGTCTGCAAATAGACTTGCCTTGGCCTGACCCCATCTCCCAGCCAAGATGCAGCAGCTAGAGCAATTGCAGCCAGTCCACAGAGAGAGAGAGAGAGCGGCAGAGTGTTCCCAGTCTTCCTCATCGTCGTGGCCGCTCTCCAGCGTATTGTGTGGCAAATGACAGGAAATTTAAAAGGATGCCTTTGTACTCCTCCCATGCTGCCCCACCAGCAACAGCAACAGCAGCAGCACCACCACCACCACCAGCATTCCCCATAACAAAGTGCTCTGTTCTATTCTGAAGTCTCTGGCATCCCGGTCGTTGGGAGTGGCATGGCGTGGCGCTGCCTTCGTCCGTGGTGTTCTGGTGTCTAGCTCGCGGCCATAATTTCAATGCTCAACTTGATAAGCAGCTTAACCCACCAGTGGCAGAGCTAGAGCTAGAGCCAGTGCCAGAGTCTGCCAGAGTCTGCCCCCGCCCCCCCACTTGACCTGCCCACGCCATGGCCTCTCTCTGGGCATGAATCCCATTTGTATGTTGTTTGCTGAGCCTTGGCATTGCTTCAAAATTTCACGCATTTAAATTAATTAGCCCGCCCCCCTAACCGACCCACCTACCTCCCTCCCTCCTCTCCCCACACAGAATGGGTGAATGGTTCCTTCCGCTGTTCTCCTCCTCCTCCTCCTCGCTGTCGTTTTGGTTGTCTTCTATGATTTGGCAGAAAGTGCGGCGGTAGATGGAAAGGCGTTGATGGCATTCGGTGTTGGCGATAATTGAATTGAAGTTTTTGGGATAGGATCCAGGATCGGTTAGGTATATGCCCGACATATATTGAGGAATAACTTTCAGGTATTATCAGACATTGAATGGGCTTGTGGACTTTGGTTATCTCGTTCATTCCCTTCGATTTTCTTCGACACAAACTTTCCGCCTACGCAAGTGCGTTAAATGTTTATTACCCATTCCCCCTACCCCCTCCCCCTCCCTCTCCTTTCTCCTTTCTCTGAGAAGCACAAAAGCATTACCGTTGGCCTTAAAATATTTATAAATTGAGCTTTTTATGCAGAAATCTGGCGAACATTTCGCAAAGTTCGACGCCATTAAATTGAGCCGGCGCCCGGCCAGCTTCTGCTGCTGCTCGTCCAATAGTTTATGAGCGCAGCTTATGAAAATCCTTTTGTTACACAATTTTACAGTTATTTTAAGAAGGATGGAGAGAGCGAGAACAGCAGAGAGGCAGCAGGCTAATTTTGTCGTCTCGGACGTGCCAAAGCAGCCAAAGAAGGAAATGGATAGAGAGCAAGAGAGCAAGAGAGAGAGAGACAGCGGCAGCCAGACAATGTTGGGTGTCCTGTCTTGGCAATTAAAAACAGTTGACATTCTGCAAACTGAGGCAGAACGAAGACGAAGATGGAGCAGGACCAGCACTAGGACCAGCACCAGAGCCAGGACCAGGGCTAAGGACAGGGACAGGGCTTGCCTATAAACTAAGCAACGTGAGTTTGCCTAAAATTATGCTAAGCCGTGCAGCCAATGCCAAGAATAGCGCAGCATATTCCCCATCCCCCAGCCAGGAGCTGCAGGCTCCAAGACGAAGACAAAGTAGTCAACGCAATGCATCTTCGTCCTGCTCGACTGACTTTCTTTCGCTATCCCCCTCTCCCCCCCTCTCTCTCTCTCTCACTGGCCATACTCGTATCTCTGGTCCCGGCATAAGTACTTAAGGCAACAAAGTAGACTTTTGCATGCAAGCGCATGCCGCCAGCGGGCGCTGACAACTTTGTATACTTTTGGGGTAGTTGGGGGTAGTTTTTCGGGGTGGCGGGTGGCTAGGGGGGCTAGGGGCTGTGAAGCAAGGCTATTGACAGCTTCAAACTGCACACAGCATAAATAATTTTCAATTTTTTCCAAGCAATTTTCCAGCAAAAACTTACAAAGTTGTTCGCGCTGCTGTTTCTCTCTCCCGCTCTCTCTTCTCTAAAAGAAGTTTTCTATTTTTTCGGAGTCGGTTCAGCGCTTTAAATGAGTTGCACATAATGTGTTGCCTGCTCTTAGAGTAGAGCTAGAAAGCTGCAGCCACGCGCAGGATAAGTCTCAGATGTCGGGACAGGATATCTAGGCAGCCTCGTTAAGCGCCCAGCCCAGCCCAGGCAGGACAAGCTCAACAAGTTTTCCCACTCAGAGCCAGGAGATGACAGAATTTTATGCAAAAGCCGGGCACAGTGGAGTGCATCGGGAGCGGAAAGTCTTCTATTCTTAGATATAATTTCAAAGGTTGGGGCTATCCTGCCACTGCCACTGTCTGGCTTCAATTGCATTTTGATTTCCCCGGCTCGGGCGGGACTTGGGACCCAGGACCCACTCGGGAGAGTGGCGCCGGCACGCAGCTGCTAATGTGTCCTGGGTAATTGACTCGGCACAAAATTCAGCATTGTTGTCACGCATTCTCCCCCCACCTCTGACTGACGGACGGACTGTCTGTCTCCCTTTTGGGTGTGTGTGTGTGACTGGGCCTGGGACTCAGACTTGGACTCTGGGATTGGTACTGGGACTGCGACTGTGACTGGGTCTGAGGAATATGCAAATCAAAGTTGTCGTCAATCCACGTCCTGTACTGGTTTTGGTACTCTTGTGCTAGCTCTGCCTCTGCCTCTGACGCTGCTCTTGAGGCGAGGCGACAAAACTAGCGCGCCAACTAGGCAAACACTTCCGGTGGCCGGAAGCATAAAACAACTCGACAGCGGAAGTTGGCAAAGGCGTCGCTCCGACCCTGCTCATTCGTGTGCTTCAGTTTTATGATTGGAGCTGGAGTTCGACTTGGCCCCCCACCCCCTCCCGCCCACTTATTATAATTATTATTTTATGTGCGGCGGGCTGGCGGCGGCAACATATTGCGTGCAACATTTGCACGTGAGCTGTTTAGCCAAAAATGTGTTAAAACCCCATAAAACTGGAGTATGAAAGGCGAGCCATAGAAGTGTGAATACCCTTTATGGAAATGTGAGAACTTCTGGCCCAAAAACTGCAGCCCAAACTTTTTCCAAACTTATTTTATGCCGCCTCTCCAGCTAGAGTATACTTTGTGGCCATAATGCAGGCGATATGCATGGGGCATGGGGCATGGCGGGGGGCAGGGAGGTGCTTGGGAGGTGTTTACGAGTCCGGGCAATTAATTTAACTGCAGTCTCCCGAGCAGTCACGCCAGCGAAAGGCCATAGCTAAATTTATGGCCAACAACAGTTTTGTCAATAACTTTTATACGGAATCGTCCCACGCTCCTGTCCCTCCCCACCTAATCTAGCCGGCACTTCATTAATCCAAAGCTCGCAGTTAATGCCATGCATGTCAGAGCAGCAGACAAATGTTGGGAGGATCCTCCTCCTCCATCCTGGAGGATGCCTTTGGCTGTTGCTGCCGCCTGCTGCCTGGGAAATTTATGAGCCACAGCAAAATGCAACTGCCAAGGCAGCATATCAAATTATATGGGCGGCCACAAAAAAAAAAGCCAAAAGCAAAAGCAAAAACAACAAAAAAGTGTATCTCTGTGCATGTACATGGGTAACGTGCAACAGAGAGCAGGGGAGCAGGGGAACAGGAGAGCAGGGGAGCTGGGAACGAGGAGCCATTGCCAGAGATTGCCTGGCTGGCTGCATAAATTCTGATGAATCACTGCACCTTTGACTGGCTGAATGGGGCGGCGGATGTTTCCCCGAAAATGTTTCCACGTAATGCGGCATCTAATAATAAATTTAGCTTGTGCACCCAACGAGCGAGCGAGCGAGCGAGCGCACAGCGAAACTTCGCAGAATGCATAATTCAAAATAATTCAAAACACAGAGAACACACAGAGAGAGGACTCTGATTTGGGCCCGCTCCTTGGTGCTTGATAGAAGGAGGGGTAGCCAATAACATGGCTAAAAAGATGAGGTACGAACTAGAGTCGTGCCTCCGGATATCTTTTCATACTTTGAATCAGGCTAATGCAATCAGAAACTCCATTGCACGCATTGCGCTGCATGGAAATGGAGAGACAACCAAATCGGTACAGACCTCAGGGTATACAGACATCCTTTCTTATTGGACAAATCGAACGAAAGAGTACTACTTCTGAGTACTACGGTAGGTATCTTCCATCTTCATGGAGCCACTGAATCGAAGAGTCTGCTATCCAGATCCCTTTTGCTCATTTGAGTAACCTGATTGCCTGTTTCTGTCGGGGGAGATCCTTTGAGTTTGCTCGAACGTTTCTTCGTCCTTATTCGCTTGTCCAACCAATTCAGGCCTTAATTACTTTCCCCCAATCGCTGTAAGTGCATCCCCGCGCCAGCAGCTCCACTCCTTTGACTTGTGCTCCGTATATGGCTAATTGTTTTACCATTTCCTCCTCCTTCTCATTGCAGGTAAGTCTGGCAATTCAATCGGCATTCAGCGAAATGATTTCCTTAAACACTTTTCACAATTCTCCGGTAAGTTTTCCGTTTTTCTCTCTGTCTGTCTGTCTGTCTGCCTGATTGTCTGATGGTCCTCTCCAGCCTCAATTACGAATGTTTACATGCGAATCAGATTGGTGGCTTGACCAGATAGTGGATGAGAGGGAGCAGCGGCGTGGAGAGGAGAGGAGAGGAAAGCCTGTGGTTTTCCACGAGTTTCCCTTGCTTGAAATATTTAATAAATATTTCCAACAATCGAATATCATTTTTATTTGCGTGTCCATAATATTGAATATTTCCCCCCTGCCCATGCCAGAATTGGTGTCCGCACTCTGTAATGGAGGGGAACGGGGAGCGGGGAACGGGGAGGAGAAGCGGACTCCGTCCACTTGTAATCACACAAACATATAGCTTTTCACTCAATTATACACAACAATAAATATTGAATGCGAACAAACACGGCGCACAGTGGGCACTTTATTTAATAATAAACTCCTCTGGAACGGCAATTCTCCTCCCCGTCCTCCCCGTCCTCCTCCTCCTCAGCCTCGTCCTCCCTCATCGACTTGCCTCCATCGAGTGCCCACGTCCTGGCATCCTTCGCATCCTTAATATGCATTAAAGTGCAATTCATATTTATTTGTGCAAATTTTTCACATGCTCCGTGAACCTGATGCCGAGGCTGAGGCCGTGGCTGATTCTGCGTTCCATTCCACTCCATTCCGTTTCGTATCAGCTTACTCATTCCCACTCCTTCGTTCACATGTGTGTGTGTGTGTGCGTTGGTGGACCAGCTGTGGGATGTACCCTGGCATCAATTAAAATGATCGCTAGAAATGTAAGGAGACCTTTGAACACAACTATAACCTTTCCTAAGAAATTCCAAAAATATCTATCCCATTTATCATGAATGAACTTTGAATAATTCCTCGAATGGATTCCCATTTCTTCTCAAGAATCGCACAAATATGTTCTCAGACATAAGATACATCCTGTCTTTCGATCAGTAATTGGTCCCCATGGGGACATGCATTCCCTTTACGGAAAGAGTATGAGCCAAAATTACATGGCCTTTCTCTGCAGCTCCGTAAGAGCTATGCGCACGCATAAACAATAAATAAGGCTTCATAATTTTCCTTCATTGAACTTGCTGAACCCCCTCCCACCTCACCCCACCCATAGTTCCTGTTCCTCCTGCACAGCAATGCTTCATCGTGCCGCTGGTGCTGTTCCCGCTGCCATGCGGCCCGCATTGTTGTCATTGGCAACCCGGAGCGTCTGTCCGGAGTCCGTAGTATGGCAGCAGTCCGGAGTCCCGTAGTCCGGAGTCCATCGTCCGTTGCCGATCCGTGGGCCGTGCCTTGCACTGGAGTCCGTAGTTGCTGCTGAATCCTGTGAACGTGCTTTTGTCGTAATCCTTTGAATTTCGTTGCAATAATTCCACTTGAATGTTTATTTGTGTATACAGCACCCCACAGAGAGGGTGGTGTGGGTGCTGTGGGTGCTGTGTGGGTGTGGGTGTGGGTGCATGGCAGAGGGTGACAGAGCAGAGGGAGGGCTGGGCTTGGTTTCGCTCCGGTTCGGCCTTACGCTTTTATAAGGTTATTGTTTGCGTCACAGGCGTCATTTTAAAACGCACTACGCCGTCGCCTCACTGCCTCAATGCCGTCTGGGGGCCCCCCTCATAGGCACTGCTAACTCTTTCCGTGTAATCTTAGCCATTTGTTTATTCTGCAGCGACAGGAGGGATGGGGCATCCCAATCGGTATCCAGAACGGTATCCGAGAGTATCTGCAAATACGCCAACGACAGGTGGCCTCTAGGAGCAGTCGAAGATGAGAAACCGGAAAGAAAAAAAGAGAAATAGAATGAAATTCATAAATTTTTCGCCAATGCTGCTTTGAGTTCGAATCCGTAAGCCATTGATGCCTTTTCCATTAGTGACAACGGAGTCCTTCCTCTCGTTATGGCTCCTTGCTCCTATCCCCCATTTTTTGCTGCCTCATTCTTGTCGTCTCTGCGGCTTCAAGAGGCTTAGAGACCCATTGGAAGGAGTCAGGCATGAGACTCGATAGAGAGAGAGAGAGAGAGAGAGAGCTCTGCTCTGCTCTGCTCTGCTCTTTTCATATTCAATTAGCAGAGCATTAATTGTTGTAGTGCCGATAAGCCGCCACTCACAGCAGCACCCAGCCCGCCCTTTGTTGGGCAATCACCATGCATGTAATTAAAATTGGTTTAAATGCGAGTTCGCCCTGCAGTCCTGGCATAGTCCTCAATCCGTCCTTACTCTCTGCGCTCTGCGCTCTGCGATAGGCCCACGGCACAGCTTAGATTAGAGCAGAGCACTGCTCTGGGGGCGGTAGGATTGGGAGATTGTGTTACTTGGCCTGCATCGGGCAGCTATTTAAGCTGCAGCTGCAGCTGCAGTCGCCGTCGCCGTCGCAGTCCCAGCACTCATGTATGTCCATTTTTCGATAGCTTCAAAGTAGCTTAGTTATCTGCAGAGTCCCTCCGTAAGCCCAAGCCCCTTCCGGTCTGCCGGTCAAATAAACCAAGTCAAGCCTAAGCAAAGCACATTCCATGAAAGTTGCCCAGCACCGAGCAAATTAACAAAACAAAAGCCATAGCCTAACAATAGGCGCGCTCAATCTGAGGCTCAGGCTCCCTCCAACCCCGTCGCCAGCATCGGCTGTGGCTGTGGCTGTGGCTCTGGCTCTGGCTCTGGCTACTGCTACTGCATGGCCTGTTGGCAGTTGGCGAAACAAGCCAAATCCAAATGCAAACAGACAGTCTTGACCAAATACCAAAGCGAAAACGAAGAGCTCACCAATAGAGGAAAGGAGGGAGGGAGGGGATGCCTGGGACTCGATGCCTGAATTTATGCAGTGTTTGGTTTGTTATTACCAGGCGGAGATGCAGCTGCAGCTGCAGCAGCAGCAGCTCATTTCCTCCATTCTGGCAATGGGCATAGGAATGGGCTTCATCAGAAAAACCCGCATGCAAAAGTTGCCCTGTGGCCGGTGTGAAGGCCATGCCAGGTACAGGACCAAACACTGAGAGAATGCCGACTGCAAATAATCCAATTCCAATAGCTCTAACACTATATAAAAGGAGCTCGTGTACTCGATTTCCAGGAGAGGCATTATAGTCCTATTGGTGGTGCAGGATCATGCGCTTATCCTTCAACTGGGGGCATGTTTTCGCCCAGTGTGGCAACTGCAGATTGGATGCCTGTTTGTGTGCACCGTCCACTTGCTCTCCCTCTGCTTACAATCTCAGTTTGTGGTTAATATTATGCTGCATTTCTCATTTCGCGCAGGTTGCCGTCGCTGCTGCTGCTGCTGCTGCTGGTGCTGGTGTTATCCTGGCTGTTGTAGGTTTATTATCACTGGCATTGCCAATGCAAACACCTTCTCTGCTCCCCCCGTCATTCGACCCGACCCGGGGTGTCCCCAGGACTGCATTCAAGGGTTTATCTGTTCGTTGGTGTTCGGTTCGGTCTGTCCCCCGTCCCCTGTTCCTGTCCCCTGTTCCTGTCCCTGTATCTGTCCCTGAGCCGTGTCCTTGTTGTTATTGCAATGTTTTTGACAAATAGTCAGGGAAATGCACACGGATGTCTGTTTATTGTGCCGTGCATGCGGTTTACGTTTATCTCCAACTTATGCAGACAGCTCTCGCCCGAGTTCTGTTCGGTTGAGCTGGGTGGCATGTGGCATGGCGTTGCGTTGCGTTGCGTTACGAGTCGAGTCGAGTTCGGTGGTTGGTTGAAGGAACTGCAGCGCCACCAGTGCATCGCTGGAGGACATGCTGTGGTCTGAGACATTTTTGACGGCAGCTGAAGCGGTGCAGGATATTCTCTGGGTGGTGTGCTGTGCTGTGCTGTGCTGTGGTGCGGTGTGGTGTGGTGTTTGGTCCAGACACATTTCGTTGTGGTTGCTTCCTATTCTCTGGTCTCTGGCCAGACCACAAGATCAACTCCACTGCCAGAAGCTGGTTTAGCTTTTGGTTTTCTCATCTCCTGTCCCCAGAATAGGATTCTCTCTCTCTCTCTCTCTCTGTGCCTGTGTGCCTGTGTGTGTTTGTCTGTTTGGGTGTGTACGTCTGGGCCTTGTTTGCTACTTTCGTGTCTGCACTTTCAATAATAATAATCTAATTAAGGCCGGAGCCAGAGCCAGAGCCAGAGCCGGAGTCTATGAGGATTGGGATTGGGGCTGATAGGCTAATGAATAGCCTGCCAACGAATGGGAATCTTCAATGGTTTTTCCTCCATTATCGAGGTAATTAACACATGGCCAGGAAGCCGCCCAAGGTATCGGAATATGCAATGCAGGAATAAAGGAATTCAATAAATACCCTAAGCTGCTTCGATAATCCTCATTGTTTCGAACTCTCCCCCCCCACACTCTCTTTCTATCTCTCTCTTTGTCTGTCTATCTATCGATTGCAGCCGAAAATTAATCAAAGGCTGAGAGCAAGACGCTTATTAATAAACTTTTAAGCGTTTGAAAGCCTCTTACACAGTGCAGGTGAAAAGTCTATGGCCATTGGTGGAGCTTAAGTGGAAAAGGCAGAGTTGCCGTCCGCCCGAAAGTATGCAATAAATCATTGATGCGCCTAATTGCATCGGAAGGAAATACCACTACTGTGGCTCTCTGAAAGCCCTGTAGGACACAGGAATGCGGGAGGCAGGAGACGGGAGGCGGGAGGCGGGAGGCCCGAACTGCAGCTAATTGGCCCGAAAGCCCGAAAGTATGCAGGGCACATCAAACTAATGCAATTAGCCAAGAAAAGACAACATCTTGGCAGCCAGCTGGCTGGCAGCCTGGCAGTCGCAGGCGAAGGCGGCATGGCATGCAACAAAAGCCAATTATTGGCTGTGGCCCGGCGCAAACAATGGCAAATTATGCACAGAATTTGACATTAGATTAAATGTCATGACAGGCCATAAACAAAAGGCTCAACTTTTGCCGCACACGAAAGTATGCTAAAGTAAAGTTCCACAGCTGCGGGAGAATTCGAGTGTGCCTGTGTATGTGTGTGTGTCCATGTCTGTGTGTGTATGTGTGTAGTGAATGCCTAACTCAATTATGGCAGGGCAAATGTTTTGGTGCACAAAAAGCTCAAAAGCCACAGGAACACGGCCCATAAACGGAATGAAGCGCACTCTCAACTACCTTTCTCTCTCTCTCTCTCTGTCTACCTCTGTATACTCTTCTCTCTCTCTCTCTGTCTACCTCGCTGTGTGGCAGCTGCGCCTAATTGCAGGCAACATCAACAGCAGCAGCAGCAGGATACCCTCCCGTCGCAAACACACACACAAACACATGCAAACTCATTTATACATGCAATAATTTGGTTTATTATTGGCTTCCCCTTTACCAGCCTCTCTCTCCTCCGTGCCCGCTCCCTTTACGCTACATTTGCCATAACTTTTAATTAAATTAAAATGCACAGCTCAATGCTATCAGATAGAGAGAGGGGCAGGGAGGGGGCTTCAGTGTACCCCCCCGTTGGACGTTAATAACCAATTCGCTTTGTAGCCGAAATGTTCTGCTGCGTTCTGCTGCTGTAAACATATTTATGAATATTTGAGCAAAAGGTCTCAGTGAACGAGAGGCAGAGGGAGGGGGAGGGGGCCGGCACGTTAATCTAGTTAGCGATACGATAAATGGACTACAAAATGATGCCCCGGCCCTCAACTATTTACGAGAAGTTGCGGCACTCAGGCAGAAGATTGCTCCCCTGGATCCTCTTGAGCTCACACCTCACACCTCAGCCTTCAACGACACCCTTCAGCACCTGAGTCACACCCCCCTTACCCGAAATCCTATTCATTTAGCCAAATGCTGATCCGGCTCCTGCTGCTGGTCCGGCTGCATGTGCCATATGGTTAGCCAACTTCATAAAAATGCAAACTTATGCTTTTCACAACTTTTGGTGTTTGGCCAACCCTCGTCTATGTGGACATCAGCAGCAGCAGCACTACTCGCACACGCACACCCATACACCTGTAATCCAATTAAAGGTAGCACAGTAGTTGGCTTTTAGCGTGGGGTGCCTCCAGCTGCAGCTACAGCTACAGCCCCCCCGCCCCGCCCCCTGCTTTATCGGGGCACCTTAAAAGCTTTTACCAATCGACAACTCGCCTTGATTTTCAGCATCAGCGCAGCAGCAGCAGCAGCAGCAGCAGCGGTGAAGCCAGGAGATGGAGATGTCGATGTCCTGGCACTGGCACTGGCACTGGCTCTGGCTCTGGACCTGGGGATGTCCTGTCGCTGTTCGCGTTTTACGTATACTTAATTTGATTTTTCACACAGGCCCCCCACAAAACCCACTCCACTCCACTCCATAGCACGGCACACACTCACCCACACACACACACACATACAGACAGTGGTCATGCTCTGATTTTCATGGGGGAAAAAGAAAAACGACAGAGAGAGAGAGAGAGAGGGAGAGAGAGGAAAGAGCGAACCAGCCAGCACGAAAAAAAAATCTAATTTCTGTGCAATTTAACGAGACATTTACGTTTTTTCATTTGATTATCTCACAGTCAGTTTGGTAACTGGGCTCCGCGCCACGCCTCCACGCCCCACACCCTTACACCACACTATCACATCGAAAACCAAGGAACCAAAGCCGCCGCCGCCATGAGGAGCGTTGATTGTGAAGATTTGCTGCAGTCTCTTCCCTATTCTCTGTTCTCTATTATCTCTCTCTTTGTCCCTGTGTCGCATTCAAAACGCTTAGCAAAGGACTTACCTGGTCATTGCTCGGAAACTCACTTGCATTATGCCAAAACTTGGGGGCGAAAAACCAGAGAGAGGGTAGCAAGGAGTTCAGGGGGCATTCGAATGAATAATATTGCTCTGTAATTAATTCCAATTTCCACTCATGAGGCGCGGACCATTCCAAGAGGTTCACTCAGAGGTTCTGGTCCTCCTGGAGTTCTATTAACACATTTACTTGGTCGATGGTCCCTTTGAATATGTAAAGTAGGGTATCCCACAGTCGTTAGTCGTTGGATGGCCCCTCCCTCTGCCAGTTGGCAGTAATGCAGCTTTGGGTACTTGCATTTTGTAGCATACTTTTGCGGGCTTTGGAACCTGCAACTTTTCGTGTAATTTGTTTTATGTGATTGTTCATTGGCTCCATTTTCGGATTCGCATTAGCAACGGCGCTCGCTCGGCTTTCAGCCTGTAAGCCACAAAAGCGCACACATATGTACCTCTGCTCCGGCTCCGAGTCCGGCTCTGGCTTTGGCCCCCTCCGCTGCACAAAGTGCCCAAAAGTATGCAACAAATAGCATATGGACAAGCGAAACACGAGTTTGAGGGGTGCTGCAGAGCGAGAGAGATAGATGGAGAGAGGGAGAGGGAGGGGAAGGGAGAGAGGTGAGTTCGGAAGGACACACACCTTTTGTGTACGTGATGTCATTATGGCCAAAAGGTAAATTTCAACTGTCAGGGACTCTAAACGACTCTTTCGATCTGCTTGCCACACCACTCCCACTCTCCAGCGCTCCAGCGCCCCTGCGCTCCTGCTTTGTGGCTGGCTATGCCACCAAATCGCAACTAACCCCAACGCAAATGCACGTTTAATGTATTTGACATTTTGAAAGTCAAACCGAAAAACAGAGAGCACCCCGTCCCCCGGCCCGCTTCGGCCCGACCCGTCCCGTCCCGGCAACATTTAAACATATTCCTGAATGAGTACGGGTGCACGGGAAACTATGCACCCCCCTGCCACCACTTCCCTGCCTGCCCCCGGACTACCCAACACATTTGTCATTCGAGTTGACCCGATTTTTGTGGTCCGCCGTCTGTTTTTGCGCCTGTTTAGAGTTTAAATTTCCAGATGCCTCTCCCCCACTGCCAGTTGTGCCTCTGCTGCGACTCCGATTGCTCCTGCTCTGTGGCCAGCTCCTGGCTGGCTGGCTGTCCTGGCTGTCCTGGCTGGTTGTTGCTGCAAATTTGTAATTTGAATAATGCGTAATTACAAACTGGCCAGTGGAAGTCATTAGAATGGCGAGCGCGATCTGTGCAGCGATTCGTGTTTTCGTACACAATTTTTTAATGGCCACTCTAATGCCAATTTGTGTGCTGGTGCAACCCGAGGAGAGAGGCAACTACATGCATGCATGGATCCCTGGTTAGGTGATACGCAGGAGGTGTGCGATTGCCGATTGCCTGCCTTGGCTGCTTTTTACGACTGTTTGTCAATGCTGCGGCTCGTTAGCTGGAGCAAATAAAAGGAAAGACACAACATTTAGTCTTAATTAGGCCCAAACACAGATGACAGTGTACAGTAAACGACAGAAACAATTAATATGCCACACAAATTTGACATTCACTGCAGTAACTACTCGACCACCACCCACGCCTCCCCGAAACCAGGCCAAGAAAACATTTGTTCTGTTTATGAGGCCAGCAGCCCCATATAGACTGCCACCCCACCACCTTCCACCCCATTGTGTGTGCCCTTGCTAAGGGTGATCTGCGTTTGTGTATTCGATTATAGAGCTGCCATTGAATGCCGTCTATCTTGAAGCTGAAGGGTATCAAATGCCTCGACTATGAGGCCAGCCGTTCGCTGCTTGTTTTTTACATGCTGTCATTTATTTGCTTTTATTTATGCATTATTTTTATGGGCCTCGGTTTTTTTATGGACCCCGTCATTATCCAGCGCTGGTTGTTGTTGTGTTTGCTTTGACTAAACAAATATTATGGCCATTAAGCAAATTGGTCAAAATGAGACACCGCGTGGGGGGGGGGGGGGGGGGGATAGCTGACGGGATATACATAGGGGTCAGAGTGCTGGCGGCCATAAATGTCGGAGACAATTAAAATATAAGGCAAGAGTTGGCTTCGATCATCCCCACATGTCCGTCCGTCCCGCCGTCCGAGGCAAGTTCTCGCCTAATTGAGCCTGGCACTGCGGTCGAAAGCAATTAATCAACAATTTTGTCAATTAAAAGGGCGCTGAAAAAGCGCCCAAGTCGAAGCCCAAGTCGAGTCGAGCCGAAGCGAAAAGAAAAATCGGTGCAATTATGCAAATTGGAGAGAGACTTTTCCTTCGTTTCTTTTCTAATCTGAGCAACCCTTTCCCCAGCCCCAGCCCCAGCCCCATCCCTGACCTTGCTTTGTTGTCTCATTAGACGCATAATTACGCAGCTCTTCGCCTCAGTCTCAGTCTCTGCCTCAGCCTCTGCCTCTGCCTCTGGCCGGGGTAAAGGTCTTGAGTTGAAATTAAAAATAAATTACTAGGAAATCCGTGCCGGGCCAAATCGAAGAAACAAAAACTCGAAACGGGAAGCGTGGAGCGTGGAGCGTGGCAGCACCCAAAGAACCTGTCAAAATTAGCGAAATTAATGCAAAAGCGAAGCGAAACTGTCAGATGCAAAGACCAACAAATGTGGGGCTCATCAAATGTGAAATAACGACAAGTGGGAGTCGACTTCGAGACATACCCTTTGGGCCATTATTTCCCGATTGTGGGGATGGCCACAGGGTATGCCAAGTATTCACCCTTGCACAAGCACACAAAATGGCGGCTTATGTGTCAAATACTAGCCGAGGGGCGAACCCAGGGAAAAAGGTTCTTTCGACAAGAAAACTGAAACATTTTCCACGTCGCCGGCAAAAATGTCCTTCCCTCATTACGTGCGACAACCCTAACTCAGTATTAACACTCCCCCTACAGCCACACCCACACCCACAGCCACCCCATCTACCCCCTCCATTCAGATTGAAATCCAATTAATGCCGCTCAAAGCTTTCAACTGATTTCTTTTCCCTCCCCCTCTACGGCTGTTCTTTGATGAGCAAACGACTTGGAAAAAAGGAGTCGTCAACACGTTCACCTTTTGCCCTGGAAAATCCTTTTTTTGCTCGGCTTTTCTTTTGTTTTTTAAAAATGCCGAACGCGTTGCGTCCTTAATATGTAAAATTTCGAGTGGAGGGGAGGAGGGGAGAAAGGGGAGGGAGAGTTGCCCAGGGCAACGGGTACGGAAACTGTCATCGCGATGATTGTGACCGCATATACCCGACTTCGGCGGCGGCGGCGGATCGCAGAAAAGTTTCTCGGGCCCTGGGTAATGCGATAGTCCCGGGCCAATCCAATTGAGGCTTAATTAGACGACGGACCACCCACCACACAGATGGAGCCGAGCCGAGCAGAGCAGAGCACCGCACGGGAGAAAGTCCACGCAAATTGGATTGACAAAAGTTGGAAAGCCTTTCCAATAAAAAGCTATCGATGGCACGGGAGAGCGAGACAGAGAGAGAGACAGACGAGAGCCAGGAGAAAGTTTCAGGGGCTGATAGTTATCTATCATTCGAGTCCTATTAGAAAATCCCACCTGTAAATATTTGCTGGGGGGCAACAATTAACATTGACCACGACATTCCAATTACGGACTTGGCCGGGGAAATATCCACTTCAGGATACACCCATGCACCCAAGGCTGGCCAGGACTCGCCTCCAGCTGGGGGCTATCCGAAAACGCTTTGTTGATTTAGTCAGCGCTCATAATACAAATTTATATGTGTGCTTAATAAATAAACATTTTCTACGCTATATAAACGCAAATATGTCGGAAAAACAACAGCAGTAACCGGCCTGGAAAATGCGTAAGTGGGGGGGGAGGGGGGAAAAAAGTGCGAGAAAATATTGTGCTAAAATAATAAAAACATGCGAAAGAGAGGGAGAGAATTGCAGGCGCAGAAACAACAATTAGTGAGGAATGTTTACACTGCATGCAACTTTACTTAATTATTGACAAATGCATTAGCATACCGGACCGTTCCATGCCGTTCCAGGAAAGCATTTCTCCTGGAAAACACAAGTTTAGAAACCGCACTAGTTAGTTGCCAAAATATACATATATTTGCCACGTTTTGGATGCATTTTGTTTGGTCTTTTGGGAACACTTCCCGGCGTTGGCTGGCGTTTGCCCTCATTAGCATACTCGGCTTCATGTGCGCCCACAAAATGTTATCAACTTCTATTTTTCAGCACAAAAAATAGAGATACTTTTTCCGCTGGCCGAGCGTATTAATAAACAAAAATTAAATGCATTTACCTTCCTCTCCTCTAAAAAATGTGTATTTATTTCAGATTTCGAGCTCGCATTTGTGTTTGTGTTTGTTTGCAGTTGGCAGAGCATAACTGCTGTTTTTTTTCTCTGGCTTTTGGATTGTTCGAGTGTGAAAAGTGTTGGGGAAACAATATTCGGTTGCAGCATTTGTGACTTTTAGTGGGAGATTAATATCCATCTCTCTCTGCCACTCTTTGTCTCCCTCTCGCTCTGCTATCTCTATGGCTCTCTGTAACTCTTGGTGTGTGTTCCCAATTAGATTTGATTGTTTTCGGTGCGATTGCAGTTGGAAATGTTTGTTGCTCTCTCTCTCTCTCGCTCTCTTGTTATAGTTGTTGTAATTAGTGAAGCGCAAACAAATGTCGCTTAATGATTCAGTGAGGAGACAAGAGGAACTAAATTCCGCCCGAAAATAACCGCTGGGCAAGCCACAGAGACACAGCCAGAGACAGAGAGAGAGTGTGTGAGGCAAGTTCGATAATAATTAGTTTGAGATTTAATTTTAATTACTTTGAGTTGAGTCGAAGCATCCTTGTCGCCTGCAGGCCACTCAGCTGACTTCCAAGGATTGTAATTAATATGAGGGACAGTCTTATAAGACATGGAAAGACACGAACATACATGTACATGCATGTGTGTCTGTGTGTGTGTTGGCTGTTTATTTACTTTTGGCCAAGGCTAAGACTGAAAGGAGGGTTCCTTGGTTGGTCGTCTGTTCGCAAAACAAAAATGTGCCCCTGCGGCGGAGTTTGTGGGAGAATCAGCCCCATCTTTGCCATCTGTCAAACATCTAATAATCGGCTACACCTCTCGGCATTCCTCAACCTCAACCACTTGTCCATCCATCTCTGTCCCGGACTCGTACTCAGACTCGGCCATTTCATTAGCCAACAAGGAAGGGGGAAAGTTTTCCCAGGACATCTTCATCTTCGTCTTCATTGGTAGACAGCTGCTGGCTGCCCATTTCATTATAGTTTTTCTATTTGGCCATAATGAGACGTGGCCCGGTGATGATGATCAGACATATTTCACTGAATTTTGGCACAGAATTTGTTGCAATTTGCACACACTCTGGCCCTGCCTCTGCCTCTGTCTCTGCCTCTATATGATGAATTATGCGTTACATAATTTTCGCCAGCTCATGACACTCATAAAGCGGCTCGACCTCGATCCGTGCTCAGGGTGAGTCCAGGGTGAGCCGAGAAAAACTTTTCCGCAGCACTGCCTTATTTATGCATGCCTAATTTATGAAAATTTGATGTACTTGTAAGCCATTTCGGCGGGATACTTTTATATTTGTTTGCTCATAACCGCAACACATGCTCGGAGGGCCAAAGCTGTCGATGGGTGCCATCATCCCAATCCCAGTCCCAATCCCTATCCCTTCCATTCTCTCTGCCAAAGAAGAGTCTCAAAAACTTGCGCCTAAATAAATTACTTGTAAAACTTTTCAAATACTCGTAATTCTACATGATGTTGTTGAGGTCGTCAACGCAACAACCAACGTTCGATGCACGAACGTCTGCTTCCCCCCAGCCCCTCCCCCCCTTCCCAATTCTGCTTTGCAATGAGTCTCCTGCAGCATCCTACTGAACCATTCAGCGTTATCGTCAAAGTTTACTAAACCAACATAAATACCATTTACTGCAGAAAGTTGCCAACACCACCACCACCACCAACAGCACCACGAACAAGAGCACCAGGGCGGCGCGGGGCGTGGCGTGGCGGAGCATCACAGGAGGTTTCCCTGGGAAAAACTGCGAAAAATGAGTGGCGATTGTTGGCAGCAAAGATTTGAGAATGGCAAAAGACACGCTTGGATGCTCTTACGAATATCCAAATTATGGAGAAAGATGAGAAGAATTCCAATGATCTCAATGCCCTCTATATATTCTGTGACCAGAAGAGCAGGTGCAAGGTGCAAGGTGCATCGCATATGCCGCCAAAGGAGAGAAACTTTGATATGTATCCTTAATATGTTGCCTACTTTTTGGCGGTTGCCCCGTTCTCTCTCTCTCTCTCTCTCTTACTCATTTTCTCTGCCCGCAAACATACAGCGTTTATTTTATTGACTCTGACACACACACACAGCTACATACATATATACACCCTGATTGTGCTCGTGTGTGCCTATGTGTGTGTGCGTGTACGTGTGGACTTTCTAATAAGTTGCCGCCATTGCCATTGCCATTGCCGGCAACAGCAACAACAAACAACTGTTCATCAATACTTTTGGTCTCAACAAACAGAGGAGAAGACCCCAAAGAAGAACAGAGAGGGCAACGTAGAGAGAGAGAGAGAGAGAGAGAGAGAGAGAGAGAGAGAGAGTGAAATCGCTTTCAAGTGTTTTCTGCATTTGGGGATCTGCAAAAAAGTAGCAACAAACTTGTAAATTTGTGTGTCAAAGTGTCCACATGAGTGGGGCTCGCTCTCTGCCTCCTCCTTCGCTCTTGAATTTTCATATTTGTATTTTGTCTACCTTATAGACCCAGGAGGTCCCCCTCCGTGCCCCCCTCCGTCCTTCTGCAGGGGAAGATTTTATATTTTAGTATCAATATTTCTCATTGTTGCTGGGGTGAGCCCAAAAACTTTGCTCCATCCCAAAACAGAAAGAAGAAAAAACTTTTCCAGCACGCACCCAAAAATTCGAGTGGGGCAAAGGGATGGGAATGGGACCCTTACTTCTGGGGAAAGCACACTTAAGTCGCCTGTTTGTTGCACGAAGAGCAAGTACAAAAGATGAAGAAACACTTTGTTGCCGAAACTAGAAGAATAGGAAGGAATCCCTCTGAGGGCGAACAGACGGAACTTTTCGGGTTGGAGGATAGGTAAATACATGTATATGGAAGATAGTCCAATCCCGATCATCTTCAAAAGAGTATTGCATCCTTTCATCATGCCCAAGCCATGTGCCTGTTGCGCAACCCTTCCGCAAATAAAATTCAATAAAACGGAACTGTCACCAGCAGGCAGCAGGCAGCAGGCAGTCCTCGTGGCAAGACATGAGAGCCCTTCCGTGCTGTTCCAATAATAGCATTAAAACATTTTCTACATCAATGATGCATGACGTACATCCCACACGTCACTGTGCGGCAGATATGCTTACATAAGGAGGCGGACAGGACAGGACAGGACGGGACGGGACAGGCCGAACTGATACTGATTGATTTACATGTCTGGCCACGCGTAACTCTGCCACAGTCTGTCTCTAGACGCTCTCTGTGACGCAGAGGAATGCGAATATAGGCCAGAAATATCCAGGATGATTCAGATACGTGGGGATAGGTATCCTGCCGCGATTCCACTGGCTGTTAATGTCAATTTTAAAACGAAAGAACTGCCATTAAATTTCAATTTTCGGCTATCTGCCGACACGATGCCTTCCACTTAGTTTTATTAGACAACGCCACACACACACACACACAGTCTCAAGCTCTGCTCAGAAATTGCCCAGCAATTTCCTTTATTATCCTGCGGCCTTCCTCCTCCGCTCATCCATGTGTGTGTGTGTGTGTGTGCCAGCTGCTGGCGGAAATGTGTTGCCTGGCCATAGGCGCATTACTATAAATTTTTAAACCATTTCCCCGCCTTGGACTACAGGTGTAAAAGGCTCTTTAAGGGGGGTGGCGGCAGGTGGGCTCTTGCTACAATTTTTATGGCCACCCAAACAATATAATAATCTGTTTTCCTTCGTCCTACCCTTAGCCCCCCATCACCACTTCCTGTCCTAAGAAATCACAATTTTATTGACAACTCAAGTTGTTGCTGATTACACAGACTACATCAGTGTTTGTGTGTGTGTGTGTGCGTGTGTGTATCTGACAGATACAGACAGATCCACACATGCACACCCTTTTAAGTTTATTAAATTTGGCAATTTCTTAGACCCGCAAAAGTCTCGAGCTTAAGGTGAACTGCCCAAGAAGTCGACGCACATCTATCCAATCTGGAAGCGTCTCCCCCCCTCTCGTTGACCAGCCCGAGGGGCCCCCATCCTCCCTCATCCCCATTCCCAACCCACTCAAATCCCTGGCGAGTGCGTGCCTAATGCTCTGATGTCCAATTTTTTCCAAAATTTGATCCCCTTACTCAAGTGTTGGGTACATCTTCTATGGTAGAAGGAAACTCTTTCGATTTTGGGATTCCATATCAGAGGATATCGCCAGTTCGTATTGCCCAATGACTCCATCCTATTTCTGGCCTCCTCCATTTGTTCTTTCCATCTTTTTTAGCTTTCTACCTCTGACAAGAAGCCGTCTTTCGCTGACTGCCGGACGGCCTGAGTGGGTCGCAGGAGGGGGTGTGGGTGGATGTGTGTGGGTGGATGAGGGTCGGCTGGGATGACTGGCTGGCTGGCTGGCTGGGAAATATTATTAAAAAGGTTTCGGCTGCTGTCATATGTACATCTCAGCCAGACTTCACTTTGCCCCTGATTGATTAACGCTTGTCAAATACTCGCAGTTCTCCCTGCAAGAGAGTCCTCGCAGGAGTTTCGCCGAGCTGTTGACAAAAGATATCTCGAGCGAAGTGCATTTTGCATTTTTGATGCTAATCAAAGGACTCCGCATCCCATCCGTACATTCGGCAATGGATTCCTTGGCTGCTCCTAATGTAGCCACACTTTTCACAGTCGCCAGGTCCTCAATTTGTCTTCCGGTTTCTGTTGTGACTTGGCCAGGGACTGCGGCAATTTGTGCCAAGCCAGCACAATGTGCTTTGAATGTCGTCCTTTGATTTATTCGAATATGGTGTTATTCCCATGGACTTACTTTTTGTTCCTGCTTCATTAATGTGTGTAAAATGTTTATGCATCTTTTCTCATCTTTTATTTTTGGCTTTAATTCACTCTTTCCTCTCCGCCTTTGAGCCACCTGATTTGACTCTCTCTCTCTCTCTTTCGTATGTATTTATTTGAGCGTGCTTAGCAGCTATGCAACGTGTTTTGGCTTAATAAAGTCGGCGAAACCCATGGCTAAGTGGGTGGAAGAAGCCAACATAAATACACAAGCACACGCGTTCTCCCACTCCCAGCCACCCACTCCCCCCCTCTTAAGATACTGCCCGATATACAGTTATAAATTTAAGCAATGTTGTTGATGTGATTTACTTGCACACCTCGCCGCCAGCCCCCCCTCCTCCCAATCCTCCCAATCCTCCCACGCCATACTGCCCATCGCCTGTAAGATGGCAACAAATATTACAAGAGTCACAGTATCTGTTTCTGTGTGTGTCTTTGTGTGTGTGTGTTTGTGTGTTTGTGTAAATGACTTTATCTATGTCTGTGTCTGGGCCCCAAGCAGCGGGTGGCATTCTATGCGTGCAACATGTGCGCTGAATGTTGACGTTAATATTAAGAAAAATAAATAACCAAGCTGTTTGTTATCTAAGTTTATATAAACTGAACACACACAGCCAAAGCGAAGGAGATGGAGATGGAGTATACACCAGAAAGAGAGGGGTAGCTTACGAGAGAGAGAGCGAGAGGGAAAGGGAAGCTCTTGCTTTATTTATTGTATAGCAAACTACACGAATTGCGTTTTGGGGTTTTGTCTTAAATAACAACAAAACATCGCAAGGCGCTTATAAATTTTTGTGTGTAGACAAAAGGAAGTGCCGCCTGCCCCCCAGCCCCCCAGCCCCTCTATCCCTCTGCCCGTACCGTGTGGTTGTCCAGGTGAGAAATATCCTTTTCCGCCCCGGCACCCCACCCCACCACCAAAGACAACAAATGTGATGAAGGAAACTATAATATGAAATGCTGTGGCAAGCGACTGCCTCGACCAAATGGAATGGAAATGGCAATGGCAATAAATTCAAATGAATGCTTAAATGTTCGAGTGGCAGAGACGGAACGGACGAGAGGGCCTATAAATAGAGTCGAGCCAGTGGACAGGTGAATTGTCTACCAAATGAAGTTTGGCTGGGTACAAGATATTCAAGATTTATGTGCGAGTCGAAGGACAAAGGTGGATCGATCTTATATCATTTTTTGGCTGCCAAAGCAAACACTTTCTCTCGCAGATAAACATCTATCAATAGGGAACGAAGACATTTACTACCTGCCACTAATTCCTGAATAGTATGAACATTAGCGTTCTTCTGGTGAGATCTATTTCGAATCATCACAGATATCTGTAAATATTTTCCCTCGGCCCTTGCTCTCCAGGCGGCTCTCGTTCTAAGTGCATTTGGAGGCTATCAAAGGAGGATCCATTCATTAATCTTGCTCACTGCCCCTGAAGTATTGTCTGGCCAGGAGGCGCTAACTATTTGCGCACTCACGCATCTCTGGAAGGAGCCGCCGTCGATGAGCCTGAAGCTAATTTTTCATCATCATCGGACGTGGAGGCTGCTGAAGGCCCGATGCCCGATGCCTGATGCCCGATGCGTGATGTCTGATGCAATTTCCCTGCCGCTGGGTGCTGGGTGCTCGGTGCTGGCTTCAGCCATCCCTCGACTTTCATTGCCATGTGCAATTCATCAATATCATTTTATCAATTTTCACCGCTGTCCAACAGCAGCAGCAGCAGCCAGAGCAGGGAGCAGGGAGCAGGACAACGTGGCCATCAACTCAACTGTATATCACATTGCAATTTGTTGTCTATTTGTTGAAGGATATGCAGATGTGACTCCCACCATCAACCGAAAAAAAAGCAGGCGCCTCCTTCTGTCGTTTTTCATATGCGTTGACTTTTTTCTGTCCCCTCCCCACCCCCCCACCACCATCGCTCTCTATCGTCCACTCCATGGAGCTGGCTTTGGCTCTGACTGCATGGGCGTATGGGCGTATGGGCGTGGCAGTGTTTGCTCTTTCAGGATTCAGCGTTTTGCAACTGTAATTCAATTTTAACAATTTTTCAACTGCATTTCGTTATTGACGTGACGCATCGTCAGATGATGATTTGTTGCCCCCAAGCGGGGGGCGGAGGGGGAGAAGAAGAGAGTGGGGGGTGGGGGGATGGGGTTCGGTTTCGTCTGTCCTCTTTTCAGAGGTTTTGTTTGGTCATTTGCTATTTGCATTGATTTTTTGGTACTGTGCGTGACCCGAACAGGTAGAGCTGTTTGTGGAGGCGGAGGAGGCGAAGGAGGAGGTGCAGAGAAGAGCAGTGGCTGTATCGCATTTCATTGGCCTGGCCATAATCAAATATTGAGTTGGCAAATATTGAGTTTCATGTGACAGATACGCTAAATTACTGCTGTCAAACGGATTTGGTGGCTAATGCGATTGGCTGCTGCTGTGCAGAAAGATGGGCTAGTTTATGGCTGATCCGTAAGTAATTGGTGTGTGGTCGGAGCAGCCATCTCATGGCTCATTTGCCGCTATGTTTCACGCTCCGCTCAACGCATTCCTCACGTGGCCTACCTGCGTCAAGAGGCATGGGGCATGGGGCGGGGGTACCTCTACTTCCAAAAAATGACGTCCACAACTTTGTTACATAAAACGCGTCAAATACAGTTTGACGTGGCTGTGATTTGCGTGCGTGCTAAAAGTATCTGCCAGATACACTCGCTTTCCTTGCCACAAGCGCAACCATATGGTGGCACCCCCACTCCTACACATCCATGTGTGTATTTCCATTTCTTTCTTCTGCATCTGGGGTCAACAGCAGTTCAATTGCTCTTGCCACTGCCACTGTTGCTGCCACTGCTGCTGCTGCTGCTGCTGATTAGAATAATTAGCTGCCGCGCTCTCTGGACTGCACTGCTTTGCGGCACGTTCCCCTGCTCCTATTACCCATCTGCTGCTGCTGCTGCTGCTGCACCCCATGCTGCCTCATGCCTCTTGCCTCATGCCACTCTGGTGCAGTCAATGCCAATCATTAGGCAGCCTTCTGGTGTAAACAACACAAAAAACGCAACTATTTATAGACGCCTGGAGTGTGGTCGTCGGTTAGCAGGCGTTCCTGTTGCTGCCATCCAAACACAGATTCCACCGCCAACTCCGTGACTCCGTGACTCCTGCGATCCCATATCTTTTCGAAACAAATCAAAATCATCGAAAGAGTGGGTGGTGGGTGGTGGGTGGCAGAGGGGTAAACCATCATTCCAGTTCCAGTAGGGGTAGGATAGGGCCAATTCAAGCCGAGAATGTGAGGAGGGGTAATTTCCCAAGCGAAGTCAAAGAAAAGAAAGAAGCAAAGAAAAGCAAATCCATCCTTCGTTTGAATGGAACTCCTTTTGGTTTCAGGAAATTCCCAAAAGGGAAATTTCCGCCGACGCTCTCCGCCGAAGCACGACGCAATTCGCTGCTGCACAATCTCTTTGGGCCCGGGGCGAATTCAGTGCCATGGCTACAACACATGCGCACTTTCCAGGCCCGCCTTCCAGGACCACTTAAGAGAGGCTTTGCGGAAAGAGAACCAATGAACAAACAAACAAAAAACCCATGGAGAAAAAGCGAGGAACAAAGCGAAATGAACTCTTTTTCCTTTTGCCACTGATTTTCCTTTGCCCCTCTCTGCCCCCCCTGCTTTTTTTTGTTGTTTGTGCAAAATCAGCAAAAACATGAAACGACATAAGTATGTCAAAATGCATGGAGAGATGGCACAACACGGACACTGGTACAGACGCAGGCGGAGGGAGGGCTGGCCAGGGGGGGCACACACATGAGGGCACGTACTTATATAAGGGCCTAGGAGTACTTTTCCTGCACATACACATATCTATATACCCCATACATACTGTCATACTGTAGTATATTTATCCCCATACAGGAAGGAGTACATGTCTATGTGTGTGTGTGTGTGGAAAGGAAAGGCAAGGCAAGGAATGGACTGGAGTGGAGTGGAGTACATTGTAGGAGAAGTGAGACCCGAAGGGCAGAGCGAAAATGTGAATGTTTGGCTGAGGCTTTCGGGTGCCGCCCAGATGATTTGCCCCAACAATAACACCGAGAGTGGGGGGGGGAGGGAGTCTGTAGGGATCTCAGTAGCCTGGTGGTAGCCAAGGCAACGGCAACGGCAACGTCAATCACAGAGCCGAGAAAGCAACAAAAATATTTCTGAATGCTGCGATATATGGCCAAAACAAAACCCAACACACGCCAGCGAGCCAGCCAGCCAGCGAGCGAAAGAGACAGCAAGCAAGCAGCAAGTGTGTGCGAAAGAGAGCGCATAGAAGACAAATAAAAATACGGAAATGCTGGGCTAGGGTGTGGGGTCTACGAATGTATGTAGGTGTGTGTGTGTGCGAATATATTTTATTCAAGCAAAAATCCATATAATTCAATGGATTGGCTCCAACTAAAAGAGGAGACAGGCAGCCAGAGGAGGAGAAGGAGAGAAAGAGAGAGGAGGCTGGGGGGAGGGGGGGACGAGCACAAAATGAACACAACAAAAAGCAAACCGCTGATTATGAGACTACCAGATGGCAGTGGGGGGATGGACATAGTTCGAGGAGGGGCGACAGGACCTCGTCGACGACGACAACGACGACAACGACGAGGACGACGACGCGCTGTGTGGCCAGTCAGACATATTAATGACAAAATGATTATGATGACACTAACTGAGGTCTGTCAATCCAGATAGAGTGTACGGAGACAGACAGAGCGAGCGAGAGAGAGAGAGAGAGAGAGAGAGAGAGTGAAGAGGAGCGAGGAGGAGCCAAGTCGAGAGGGGATGGTATGGCCATACTCTTCCATGATGTATGTAAAACAAGATTGACAAACAAACCAAATACTTTAAATGATACTTAAAGTTGACACAGCTGTCGGGCGAGGTAGCAGATGGGCGGGGGAACCCACCCAAGCGAAATTAATGGCAAAGAAATGGGGAGAACGATGTGATAAGAGATAAACGATATACACTAATATAGAAAAGATTGCCATATTGTGGCAGAAAGCCATCAGAGTCATTGAAAACTGATTTAAAACTGATTTTAAAGCGTTAGCAATGAGTTAAGACATTGCACAAAGAGCGTTAAGATTATAAACTAAAAATCTTGGGTCGTCTCAGTGCAAATCGGATAGTTTGGATGCCTCGAGGGATAGTCCTCCAAGAGCCATCCCATCGCATCTGACATCGATCCTTGTGGCCTGTCAAATGGTTGTTGTTGTTGTTGTTGTTGCTGGTAAAAGGGCTGCGCTGTCACCTGCCGGGAAAACACTTTCCATTTCTTAAATGCTTTTCGGTTTTTCTTTCGATTTTGCTCTGTGTTGTTGCTCTGTTTCGCCGGCTAAAATAAGAAAATAAGGAAGAAAAGCCCCGAAGCCCGAAGCCAGATGCCAGGAACAGCAAAGAAAACCCGCGCTAACCGCGCCACCTCATGGAAACTACCTCCTACCCCGCATTGCCTCCCCCGCCTCCTCCTTCGACAATGGCAAGACCAAGACCAAGCGCCCCGTTAATTAGATTTTGCGGTTTTTGTGTTGTGCAAACTTCAAAAGCAAAAGCAACACACAGATGATGATGACGCTGCCGGCTGCCGGCTTCATGCCCATACTACGTACTACTACATCCACAAGCGGTTCCTCCTTTCCGTGCCCCTCCTTGTTGGTGGCTGCCAAACGCCAAAAAGTATGCTTTAAAATTTTTTGATACAACATAAAATTGGAATTGAAATGGGGTGAAAGCCAGCGAGTAGAGGGAGAGAGTGGAGTGGGGTAAAGTGGAGTGAGGTGGTGGCGGTTATTTGGTTGCTGCGGGTCGCAAAACAAAATCGATAAATAAAACTTTTTACAATGCGGCAACACTTTCACGCACTTTGCCCCTTTCCTATTCCACATCCCCACATCCCGACATCTCGCCCACGCCCACGCCCACGCCCTCGTTCCCTCTTTCTTGTGGTGGCATTGAAAAACCGCCTGAAAGTATGCGCCAACAACAAGTTTTTTACGCAATTAGTGTACAATTTCTTAATTTATACGCTGTCGCCAATTTATCAGAGGCAACACAGGCCGAAGACGGCGACGGCGACGGAGACGGAGACCCACTGATGAAGGGTTAGAGAGGAGGGGCAGAGGGGTGGGATAGGGCTTGGGACCAAAGTGAAATATTATTATGAGTACGTGTTCGTTCGGGAGCTATGTTGCCGGGCTGGTGCCGGTGCCCGCCCTTAAGTTTGTCCCGTGTCCCCCGAAGGGCTGAAAGGGTTGCCCTAGCCCTTGCCGTTGCCGTTGCTTCCTGGCCTCTATTTTCCGGGCTTAACATATGCTACTTTGACATAGTTCTTTGGGTCGAGCGTTGGTAGTGAAATATGAAATACTATTTATAACTTGATCAGCCCCGGACGGGTTGGATGCAAAGCAGGGATGACAAGGACTCATTCCCAGTATCTATCACGCTCATATCTCCGATGAAAAGATGGACTGGGCCAGGCTGGGGGGTGGATTGGAATTAGTCTATGGTGCGTGGACGGGGAACGGGAGCGGGAACGGGCCTGTGCATGTGGATATGGCTGTTAATTAAGTTATGATGGCAAACCACAAACATTGCGATGGCTTCTGGTCGTGAGCCCGGGCTCAAGTCCCTGAGATAGGATAGGATGGGATAGGATAGGATAGTAGGCACTAGGCACCGCCGTCAGTTTATGAAATTTTCATTAATTTTCGACCACAAGAGAGTTTCTGCTGATGCTGTTGATGTGCCCTCTGACCCTCGGGCTGACAGCATAACGAAAACTTGACGACACAGCAGGAATAGAGGAGGCAGAAGCAGCAGCAGGAGCAGCAGGAGCAGCAGGAGAAGCAGCAGTTGTAATGAAATTTTGCGACATGTATGACAGGACATTCAGTTTCGGTTCAGCTTGGCTCAGTTCTGCTCCGAACTTTTGACAGGCGCTTGGAAAAGTATTCTGTGACCTTTCTCTCACCCTCGCCATCACCAGCGCCAGCCCCTCTGATGGATGATGACAAATGTAGTGGAACATAAGAAACTTTCCCCTAATTATATGATAATCAAAATCTATCAGCATCGACTCTCATTTGGTTTTTAATTAGCCCGAACGGAAAAGTGGGCCATTCATTCGCAAGATGCGTAATCATCATAACAATGGCATATCATATATCCCCTCCCCCTCCCAACCCCCCACACACACACACACATTTGCAGTTCATTTTGTGGGCCACAGAAGCTGTCGAAGCTGGGGGCTGGGGGGTCGGAGATCTGGGATCTGGAATCTGGGATCAGGAGCCAAGTCATGGCCAACACATGATGCCACTTCCTCCAGCTCTGCTCCAGCTTCTGCCATGGCATTTAGCTTTAGCACTGGCATATAATTTAGATTTATCGCTTGATTTTCGCATAAATATCGACCATGTCAAGAGGGTAGAGGGCCTGGCCCGTCCCGGCCCGGCCCGTGGTCCTCTCGGCCCTCCTCCACTTTTGTGTGCTCGCTGATGCATAAAGAGGCATTGGGCTCTCGCTCTGAGTGCCCGGCTCCGGCTCGGCCTAACGACTTGTTGTCCGTCCGTATATGTATATAGAAGATGTAAAATCCAAATGACATTGAGCGAGTGTATTTGTGCGTGTGTGTGTGTGTGGGGGGGGCATGAAAGTGTCAGATAATGTCGTACTGCATAAAGCCAAAGTAAATGGCAGAAAAAGCATTGGTGATTTTACGTTTTATTGATTTCAGTGCCATTTCAGGAGGTCGGTAATGCTCGAAGGCAGATTTTTCACGCATAACGGGTTCATAACAGCTTCTTAACCGCCCTGAAATAACTTGGGATAAGCATGAACTAAGTGCCGCTGGGATATAACCGGTTCACAATCGTTACAGACGTTGAGGAACCGTTAAGAAACTATGATTGCCGCTCGTGTTTTCCATCAAGCTGCTTCCTCTTGTTAAACAATTGATTTCGTATCATCGCCGCCATCTTGACACTGATTATGTGCCTTAACACATGACTGCCTCCTCTCCTCGGAAAAATGCCTAAAAAAAGCAAAAATATCAACAGACCATTTAGCGCTAAATACACAACAAGCCTCAGCACCAGCACCAGACTCGGATTCGGACTGGGACTGGGACTTGGACACACGGGAGATTCCCATTGGGGAGTGCGGAGGAGGGGGGAGAGTGTACTGGTGTTGGTGTCCAAAAATTAACGCAAAATCAAAGTAAAAATGCGATAAATTGGCGACGACAAGCGCAACGCGTAGAAAGAATGGCAACAACCGCCGCCGTCGCTGCTGCCACCGCCGCTGCCACCGCCACGGCGATGATGGCAACGTTGTCCCGCGCTCGAAATGAGCGAAAATCGGTCGAGCATATCAAATTGAAAAACTCCAAGACAACGCCGGGGATGATGGCATGATGAAGGGAGGATGCTCTGGTTCTGCTTCTGCTTCTGGTTCCCACTTCTCTTGGGGCAAGACACAAACAGAGAGAGAGCGAGAGAGATTGTGGCGCGTGATACTTTTGCGTATCCTAGTGACACACAAACACATCGAAAGCGAGATAGAAACAGACACCCACGCACAAAGAACCGAAAGCAAAAAGCGCGTAGCAAAAATATCCGGGCAAAAAGAAAAAGAATAACTACAGCTACAATAATAACGCTTGAACGGAGTGGCATGTCCTGGCTTGGCGGGGCGGGGCGGGGCGGGGCGGGGCGGAGCAGAGATGGACGGGCAACGGAGTAGACGACATTCATTGCTGCTTTGGCAGGTTGTTAGGTTTCAGAGCCTGTCAAGGGCGCAGATTGTTAGCAGCTTGAATGAATGACTGACTGAACGCAACTGAACTGGACTGAATTGAGCTGACTATTGATGGATTTGGGCGTATTAGCCTGGCAGATTAACAGAGCGCGATTCAAACCCGATTCAGAATCGATGCTAGCCGGCATGGAAAGCGATCTAAACTTGTGAACACTTCCACATCTGTTTGTAAACTATTTAGGATCTAAAATATGATCAGAATCGAACTATCCTCTATCCATCATGACTGTAAATCAAAAAATGTGTCTCAACTATGAGGGAAACCCCTGCCAAAAAAACAACAAAAAAACGACCAGAAACCGGAAAAATACAAAAAATAAATAAATAAATAAAAAAACCAAGCAATCCCAAACCGCGCCCCAAAAACTTGGCTCACATCACATTCGATGCCTCGCAGATGTTTTTCTTGTTGCTGTTTTTGTTTTGTTGCCGGCTTTAAGCCACGCACAAAAGGAGCCCCCCTCTAGCGAACCACCCCCCTGTACCATCCACTCTGCTGTTGTAGTTCGGAGAAAATTGTTGCGTTTCGCATATTAATTTCTTCCTGGCTTCAGCATCAGCATCATAATGATGTATTTTGGAAAAAATGTTTGGTGAATGGAGTGCCGGAGTCACTATCTATCTCTTTTGGGCTCTCTTTAGTCAGTGCGGCTCTCTCTCAGCTGCTCTTATTGGCGTAGCTTTCCAGCCACGTTTTGTGTGTTTGCTTTTTGGCAGCAAAACCAAAAAAAAACCAACACAAAAAGCAGCAAAAAGCAGCAGAAGACAGGCGAAAAGGAAAGGGAAAACTGTTACCCGGCCGTAATTATATATATTGTGAGTCATGTGTTTCATAAATACGAGTATTCAGGCGATGATGAGCAGCGCTTTTCCAGTCAAAACAGAAAATGCAAAAACAAGCGGGGAAGCGGAGAAGAGGGGAAGCGGGGAAATTGGTGAAACGGCGAAACGGGGAAAACGCACATGTTTTGCCGTTGTACGCTCTCCTCTCTCTCTGTCTCTCTGTCTTGTGCCGACCGCCTCGTCATAACACTCCACTCTACCGCAGCTCACCCAACCCCTGCTGTAGGCACAGTCCGGCCAGCCAGCCAGTAAGCCCGGCACATGGCAGCCACGCGCTCTGCTCTCGCGCTCTCCCACTCAGATGCACTCCGCTCCACTATACAAAACACCTCACATATCTAAGGCGCAAGCCGCTAGCCGTCTCGCTCGCTCTCCCGCCACCAGCGAGCGCGAGAGCGAGAGAGGGAGTGACAGAGCGAGAGAGCGAGAGTGAGAGAGCAAAGGCTGCGCGTGCTTCGGCTGGCACGAGTGGGTCGGTTGGGTCGGTTGGGTCGTATATTTTCGCTTTAGGCCTTGTTGTATTTTCCAGCCTGTGTGCTCTGTGTGCCGCTATTCGGTCGGTCGGTCGGTCTTCGTCGTTTTCTCTTCCCCTCCATTCTTGGTTGGTTGTGTTTTTGTTATTCTCTCTGTAACGGACGGATGGGAGAGTATGCAATTTTGTCTCGAGAAATGTCCCAAGAAAAGGGTTTTATTATAGTTTTCCTTAAGATATCTATGGAATGATAATAGTTTCGAACACAACAACTGTTCGCCGAGGGACTTTTTCTTATCAGTTACTTATCGAGGACCCGACATCCGACATCCGACACCCGACACCCAACACCCGACATCCACCCAGATCTTGCTCTTAACTTGCAAACTTCCTGCTGCTTGTTTTCGTTCGACATCGAACCGAACGAGGCGCGCAACACACATGCTCGAACGTTCGAACATTCGGGTGTGCGGGTGTGTTGGTGTTGGTGTTGGTGTTGTGGGCGGGTGGGTGGTGCATTGTTGTTTACCGCGTACGTACGTACTCGTCCGTTGCCGGCTGTGTTGGGCTGTTGCGTTCGCTAGTTCGAATTGGTCGGATGTGTTGTAAGTTCGTTGGTGTTCGTTCCCGTTCGGTGTTGTTCGCCTCGGTTCGTGGGTCGTAGTTCGCCTCGGTTCGGTTCGGTTCGGTACGGTTCGGTTCCTCTTTTGGGGTTCTGCTCGCCTTCGAAAGCGCCGTCCTTCTTCAGTGTTTTCACATTTTCACGTACAGTTCAATCGTGAGGTTCAGCCTAGTGAGTTCTGTGTAGTTAAGTCGGAATATTTCGCATAGTTCTCGTCGACTGTCGTCTGACATTTGTTCTTCTATTCCGAAACGCTGCATTGAAAGACACAAATAATAATACAAACTAGAATATTCAACAAAAAATAAAGCAAACGCAAAACCAACAATTACAATTTTAACAAAACAAAATAATAATTCGCTTCAAAATATATTGCAAATATATCAACCAAAAAATTTAATCAAATTCACCAAATTCAAACAAATCGAAAAAACAAACTCTAAAAATCCAAAAACCAAAAAAACACAAAACAACCCAAAAACCGATTCAAATATTCAATTAACTGTTAAATCTGTAAGCAAGGGCAATTACCACTAAGATCATCCTCAGTTCACGCTCAAAAGTATTTCCCATAGCTCATAGCACACACATAAAGCAGTTCCCCCCGACTTATCCCAAGCCGATTCCAAATATCATATTTGTGTTTCTGTTTCTGTTTCTCTGTTTCTCTGTTCTGTTCTGTTCTGTTCCAACTCTCATCGACATTAGCTCTCAAAATAGATCGACTGCCCTGATAAACAAACCCAAAAATAATTAGAAGTAATTGGTAAACAAAAAGGCCCAAACAGAGCTGGAAAAGAGCAGCCGATCAGGTTGTTCTGCTCTCTTTTCTGGATGGGCCATGGGGCTTACTTTCCGCTCTCTCTCTGTTGTTCTTTGTGTCTTCTATTTTTTCCAATTTGCCTACATAAACAAACAAACAAACGGAAAATTGTTTCACGCTCGCAGCACACGAAAACATTTTCAATTAAAATTTGGCCCAAAAAGCAAACCAAAGCAAAGCAAAGCAAGCCCAGAGCAGAGAAAATGTTTCTCACATCGAATTTGAATATTTCGGGCATTCCATAATTTCATTTTCATTTGCATGGCATTCCTCCGATTCCGATTCTCCAGCACTCGACAGACCCGAGAGATGAGAGATCCCATTGAAACCCAATTTTTGTTTGGCGTGTGTTTTTTTTAAGAATTTTGGATTTGAAGTGCGTTTGCCATACCACACCACACCACACCTCCTGCTATATGTATATGAACATAGTGTATACTTTTTGGCCATGTTAATCGAACAGGCATTGCTCCTAATGACTTTTGGCCAACAGAGCATGCTTTTTGGCCCGTGCTTTCTGCTTGGCTAAAGTATTTCGTTTTACGGCCGCTTTGATGTGGCCCCCGATTGGCACACATTAAACCAAATTATTCGCCAATACTTCTGAAATGCTCCCGAATGACTTTAACAGTTTCGAATAGATTTCCTATACGTAGTATTCCCTAGATCTCTCGTTCGACTGCTCATGTGTGTCTTGGGTTGTCTGAAATATTTTGCTGGTCAACGGTAGACGGTGAACGGCTTGAAATAATGTTAATTTTTTTATAATTTATTTTCCGTTATCAGTTTTCAATCCAGTGCTGCGAAATGTTCGAAACTCAAAGTGAAGTGCTTGGAAATGGATTTTTTTTAAGTGCAGTCACATGTACGCCCGCAGATTTTTTTTATATATTTTTTTTAGAGTTCCAAAAGGCAATTTCGATGAAATTTCACTGACTAAATCCATTTGCCTGCCAAAAACAATAAACGCCAGTAAATATTTACCCCGAGGGTTGTGCAAAGTGTTTCGGATTGGATTTATTTCATCCGCCTTCAGCACCGGGCCAGGCCTCACCTCATTTCCAAGCAATTAAACACGAATCGCTTATCTAAATACGTACGTATCCGAGAGAACAAAACGAACCAGAAATTATTTCAAACCCACCAGCCGACCGACTGTACCTGCAAAGCGCTCTGAATTACCCATGCTTACACCCAACACGAACAGAACAGAGAAAAAACCAAAATGAAATACAAATTTTAATTCGATTCGATTTTAGAAACGAACAGGCGAGATCTGATCCACTGGGCAGCGAGCAGAGAGGAAGAGGGCATCAGCAGCAGCAGCAGAAGCAGCAGCAGAAGCAGCAGCAGCAGCAGCACTACCACTACTACACAGCGCGTGTGTGTTTAAATACTGGAAACACAGATAAGATAAATTATCCTAGACACTCACTCACGAGTACATTTAGAGCAGAGACAGACAACCAGCCAAATCAATAAAACAAAAACCAGAAACCAGAAACAACAACAGAAACAAAGAGAAAAAGCAACTCAAAAAACAACAACAAAAAAAAGTGTTACCAAACAAAAAACTTGAAAAAAAGAAAGCAAATTTTAAAGACAAAAACCGTGCTCGTAACGGTGCAGACAACCAAAAAAACAGAGAATATACATCCAAAATCCAGTGAAAAGCGTTCAGAAAAGCGTTGACCATTTTTTCTCGCAAAGGCGCCACGTCCAAGAGCAAATCGTTCCATATGGTTCATATTATTGAATTGGTCGGCCAGCCGAAGGTTGAGTTTGCTCAACAAGTTACTGTGAGTATCAAATCGAGAGTGGGAGCCAGCAGCGGGGAGGGGGGAGTGTGAGGGGAAACAGGAGAGTGCAGAGTGCAGAGCGCCGTCTGCTGTGTGTGTGTGTGTGTGGAGAGGACAAAATGATAATAAATCTTGTTGTCCGTAGAGTCACGTAATGACAACTTAATACAAATACATATGCATACATGACCGCACACACACACACACACACTAACGCACTTTTTATTATGTTGTTGTGACGCTTTCCCCTCTCGCTCTCTCCACCGCTGTTTCCTCTTCCCCAATTTCCTTCTTTTTTTGGCTTTGCTCAACATATTTTGACAATTAATCATTCGGCTGTGTGTCTGTGTGTGTGTGTTTTATGCATGTCCTTTACTGCGAGAGTGTGTGATATACATTTTTTCTGGTGGCAATTTCAAAATCAGTGTGTGTGTGTGTGTGTGTGTGTGTAGGTCAACGTCTGCCTCTCTGGGCCATTAACGCATCGCAATCTTTGCCCTGGCCAACATCTGCTGGGGTTTTTGTTATGACTGCATTGGGCTGCTCCTCCTGCTTCTGGGGGAGCCCTTGAAATCCTGAAAGTAGACTTCATTTTTGGGGGAATATTTCCTTGAAAATGTCACGAAAAACGATCCACACTTAAGCACATTTAGAGGTCTTTTTCGAACAGTCCCAGTCTCCAATTAGACATTCAAAGATTCCTTTTGACCAAGTGGACCACCTTTCATATCGCCACCTTTCTGTTGCCCCATCGAATGGAGCATGCAACATTCCTGGGGGAAACATATGGTTCCGATAACCATTATCTTTAACCTACATATTGATTTATTCACTGGCTGTTCCCCCCATGGCCTGTTCTCTCCGTCTCTCTATTTTCTCTCTTAAAGTTGTCAACCAGCTTTGGGAAATTTTCGAAAAACTTAAATTCTAATCGGATTTACATTTATTTCTCTGCCTGCGTCCTTTTTTATTTCCATCTGTCCGTCCGTCCGTCTCTCCGTCCGTCTGTCTGTCTGTTTCACTTTCAGCTGACTGCTTTATCACATGTTGTTGGTGTTGCCCGCCTGTCACCCTCCTCTTCTACGCTCTATACTCTAATACTTCTCTATTCTCTATTCTTTATTCCTTATTCTCTATTCTCTGATTTTATTACAGAGAAAAGTCTGTTACTTGCGAGGATATTGCGTAAATTTCATTGTGTATTTCACTTTTATGGTGGTGGCTGTCTAGGATCGGGTGCTAGTGCTAGTCCATCCGTATATGGTATGGGGATGGGGATGGATGGTTTGGATGGCATGGATGGTATGGGGTGGCATAATGTCACAGGAGGGGGGCGTTTGTGCGTGCGGCGTTAGATGACGTCGCCGGCGTTCTTTGTTGTGCTTTGTGCGTGCGTCCCGAGTCCTGTGTCTCTCTCTGTGTCCTCGTGTGTCCTGGTGTCCCGGTGTCCTGGTGTTCTCGTGTGGCCTGGCCTGGCCACCCACCACCACCCACCCACTCACTTCCTACTTATTCCACTTTTGTCTGTTTTTACATTCATCCTTGACAGGGGATGTTCGCCCCGTCCTCTAATGAAACATGCGTTCTCTGTTGCTTTTTCTCTCTCCATCTCTCTCTCTCGCTCTATCTCTCTCTCTATCTCTGTCTCTGTCTCTTCTATTGTTGTTCAATATTTTTGTGCCACTTGTTTTGAATTTTTTTACATCCCTTTGCCGCTGCTGCTGCTGCTGCTGCTGGCATTACGTGTTGGCTAACTCGCTCGTTAAATGGTTAAGTGGAGCAAAGTCGTTGACACACTTCTTGGGGTCCTTTCTCCCTTCTCCCCTCTCCCTTCTGCCAGCAGTGCGATTGCATTTTGGGCTATGACTCAGACACGAACTTGCTTTTTAAAGTTTTATTTCTCGGTCGCCAGTAAGTGATTTTTTCTCTTTGTCATTCAGAGATACTGACAAAGGAAAGAGAACCCAGGCGGGGCGGGCGGGGGTGGCCCTCTCTAAGTACAATGAATTTAGCGAATGACACAGAAAAGTTGCCAGCTAAGAAATTCTCATGCAAGAAAGTCGTATAATTTGGCTGGGAAAATGGCCAAGGGAAACCTTAAAAACAAAAACTTTTATATGGAGATAAAAGAAGGAAGTACTACAGAAAGAAACCCTAAAAACAGGGAAGCTTTCCTCGAAGTATCCCATTGATCAATGATTAAATTACAAGATTTGTGAGAATAATTCCCAGAAAAGTCGCCTGTGATATAAGGAAATTCCGTAGTAAAGTAGAACCATAGAAGATTCTGTGGAAAACTACCAGAATATCACAGTCGTTCTCAGATATCTGCCAACCTGTGTCTTGGCCCTGCCTCTCCACTCCTCCCCTGCCTTGTGGCTTTCGTGTAGACCCTTGAAGCCTTCTTTAGCTTCACTCAACGCCATCAACATCGCCGTCAGTCCCTCTAGTAGGCACTCGTCCGTCCCCCAGCACTTGGCACAATCATACACTTAATTTTCCACTTCATTTCATAATTTTACCCTTGAAACCAATAATCTTGAACGGTGCCTGGCCACATGCCACATGCCGCATGCCGCACAAGGAGCGACCAAAGGAGACCGAAGGAGCCTTGTCTCTGTCTTGTCAGCCGCTGGCATAATTTACCTTTTGACATGCCACTTCCGACTCGCTGCCCACCTGGGGGGCGCATTCAACAGCGCCACAGCACACACACACACACGGAGTCCCGTTGTATGCCTCAGAGTGCTATTAAATTACATGCCACTGCAAATTACTTGGGAAAACAAAGCGGCAGAAACAAAAAAGAAAACAAAGAGCCAGCGCCTTGACGTATGCAACAATAATAATAACGGGTTGCGGTCGCCTTTCCTTGACTTTCTGCCTCTGCCTCTGCCTCTGCCACTGCCTGTGTCTGCCATTGTTATGCTTGGACTTGTGTTTTGTAAGCCGTCAAGCATTTACATACCATTAGGAGGGGATCTAAGGGGGTTGGGGTTGGGGTTGGGGTTGGAGATGGCGAAGCGTATAAATATTGAAAAGCGCCAACGCCTTTTGTTGGCTTGCTGGTAATTGCCTAAGTCGGCAAATTGCTCGGCCTAATCAACATAAATACTGCCCAAGGAGCGGGCCAAGAAAGGCACAAGTGGAAAGTTGTTTGCCAATGCTTCGTAGGGGGTGGGGGGTGGAAAGACTTAACATTTGCCACTATGAATTGAGAGTAGAGCATGGGAAAATCTATCTGTTTGAAACACCTTCGTTCCACCTACGAATTCTGCCATCAGTTTGATTAAAACAGACATTTAATGACTCATTTCGCTGGCCCAAATGAAAGCCTGGCTGGAGCCCAACTGCAGTAATTTGGGTTTTTATGATGTATGCTAAAAGCCACGCGCCTGGCTGTGCCTGTGGCTGTGGCTTGGAGACTCTTGATTATTATAGGTGACAGTTTTATAGCTTTGTTAACAGGGAATACAGAGCAGAGCAGGGCAGAGCACCCTCCCCGTGGAACAGCCTCGCCCACATTCCCTTTCGCTCTTTCGTTCTTTTGTTGTGCTTGGCATGTTTAGCGCTGATTATGCTTTGTGCCAGCGCAACAGCAGGAAAAACTCACCCCCTGAAGATGGGTGAAAAAGGAAAACTTATCGCAACAGGGCAGAGCGGAGAGTGGCAAGCGGTTGAGGGTGCGGGTGCGGGTCTGTTCGGGGCATTGGAATTACTTGCGTGATTAACGCACACCCCCGAGCAGCAGCGAGCAGCAGCGAGCAGCAGCGTATCCAGGGTGCCCATGGTGCCCCTGGTGCCCCCCTCCTTGGGGCATTATCTATGGCTGCCCGCCTTAATTGTGGGTCTTCCATCTGACTATCGATCCATTTGCGCGATTCCATTCAATTCGATCATCGTAATGAGGCAACTTCAAAAGCTGCACAGCTCATTAGGTTTCCCTTATATATACACATACATATACATGCATATATATACTCGCTTTTATATTAGTTATACATTTTCCGACTCATCTCCGATTTCCGTCTCTCCACTTCACTTCTCTTCTGTTCTCTTCTCTCGATTCTCTTTTCCTTTGGCTTCTGCACGTTTTCCTTTCCTTTGTTTATGGCTTCTCAAAATAGCTGAATCGAAATGTAAACAAAAGCGCAAAAAACACCAAAAAGCAGTGGAAAACCAAAGGAAAATCTCACAGTTCGCAGCGGCAGCTGCGTGCGTCATGTGAACACATTTTCCAGATGCTTGCCTCTCCCTCTCTCCGTCTCCGTCTCTCTCACTCTGCAGCTGTGCCTGTGGCAGGGCGAGTGGGTGGGTGGCTGGGTGGCTGGGAGGGGGCTTGCATAATTTGTTTAATGTATTTCTGCGAAGTGCAAAACCGCATGAAGAGGGCTTCGCTCTCTTTCGATTCCACAATTTGTATATCGGATTATTATTTATGTGGCACAGCAGAATGTTTGCCTCGATTTTCCACATTTTTTTCTACACTTAAAATTTCCATCACTGCTAATTATTTTCTAAATATATTTTCCTTTTCCTGCCCATTTCCACAACTCCTTGGGCTTAAGTTATCCTGCCTATTGTTGTTTACCACTTGGTCAATAAATCAACAACCACACACACACACACACAGTAACACACACACACAGAGAAAGAGCGGGCACAATGTTAACATTATGCCAAGGCAAAGTCGGCAAACAAAACCGCTAATTGTCGATAAACAACCAATAAAATACAAATTTCCCAAAAGCATTTATCAAAAATAATATAAATAATAACAATAACCACACGCACACACACACACACACACACAGGAGGAACACTCTCACAGACACTCGAGGGCGATAAATAAAAATGGCAAAAGGAAACTCGGAATGGGCCTCGATGGGGTCGAAGGAAAACCTGTCGGAGATGGGGGGGCCCAGGGAGAAGAAATGTATGGAAAATAGTGTTTGACAGCTCATAAAAAATAATGTCGCATTCATTAAGGGGTGTCGCCCTGCCGCCAGGGGTGGCAGGCCCCTGCTGCAAGGGAGTGTTGTGGCAAGGAAGTTGCCAAAAGCGAATTTCATTTTATTTACGACAGGAAGCGGCCCAGAACAGCAACAGCCACTTGAAACGCACGCATGCAATGTTCCAACTGAAGGGGGGGGGAGGGGGATACCCACTGATGGCACACTGACTGCAAGTAGGGGATGCCCACCCCAAGGGGTGTCCAAGTCAAACCGAAAATATTCAATAGCAACCCAAAATGAGACATCGAATCAGATGGAGAAGGAACTTGAAGGTTGTACAGAACTTAGGATACCCTTTAAGCAAGATATAGATATATCGATATGGGATGTATCTGGTGTCTGCTTTCCTTATGCTTCTTCGTCTTCCTCCCTTCTTCCTCCCTTCTCCTACTCCCCCTATGTGAGTGAGCAGCGCGCTCCCAATGACATTGACAATGTCAGGGACCTTAGTAATGAGCAAATGATTGAATGACACACTGACAGAATGACAGACTGACAGTTTCCTTCTGGCGGGGCAGGTGTTTTATGGTTGGTTGTTGCTCTCCCCCCTCCTGCTCCCTGCTCCCTGTTTCTGCGTTCGCCAAAGGTGGCTTTGCGTGCTGAAACTTTTGAAAGTTGTTCAAGTAAACACCACCACGAGGGGGGTCGAGGGGGGGGGGGGGGGGGGTGAGGGTTGGGCATGGCTGGCTGGGGGTCTGGGGGGTTCTGTTTGCTGGCTGAAACATGCAAATGTTACAAGGTGTTATGCTTTATGTACATTTAATTGAGACTTATTAGGTAGTGAAGTGTACAATAGTTAAATGTGGTTGTTGTTTGTTGTTTGTGGTGCTTGTTGATAGTGTCGTTAGCGCTCGAGCGAAAGGGGTGGATGTGCCTGCGTGCTGGGGGTCCCAGGTCTCCCCCTGGTCGATAGCTTGAAGAACTGTCGACTTTTGTTGAATTCTCTAACCTAATCAACTCCGTATATGGATATCTGGGTATTCCCTTTCCCGAAAATTGCGAAGCCAAAGTGCACCTCTTGCTGACAGCAGCAGCAGGGGCAGCAGGGGGAGGGGGAAGAAAGGAGTTGCGAATCCGAACAAAACAGCTCCGAAATGTATGCCCCCACGGCATTCCTCCACCTCCGCCCCCCCTTCGGGTACATTAGACGCCGCCGCCGCCACTTCAATGCGCATTTCAACTTATTTCTCTCGTGCATGTGTGTGTGTGTGTGTTGGTTTTGTTGCATTTTTCTATTTTTGGGTGCAAAAATACAAAAGCACGAAACGGATTCCGCCTTCGACAAGCCCCGACCCCACCCCCGACCCCATGCCGCCCCCGTCATCACCCGTCGTCCCTGGCGGTCTGCCTTTCAGCATTTTCCTTTCTATTTTCAATAGACGTTTCTGCTGCTGTTGTTGTTGTTGTTGTTGCTATTTTCTTGCAGCCGACAAACAATAAAAATGATGCGTTGTATTGCAAAAGCACTGCTGTCCACACCAGACCTCCTCACTGCTGCTGCTGCTGCTGCCCCATCTGCCACCTCCCTGTTGCAGCATAGCAGAGCATATGTTGCAACTCTGTTGCTGGACTGAGAGTTGTGGCGGTGGGGGGAGGAGGAAGCTGGGGCAGATATTGATGAAAACGACGTCCAGTTACAGTTCGTTGGCTTTTGGTGCATTTTTCAAGGGAAAAACACGAAACGCGCTGCAATGGGAGAGCTGGAGAAGGGATGCAGAAAGGGCTAGGGGTAGGACTAGGGAGGGGGCTGGGGCATCCGCAACAGCTGAGGATATGCAAATGGTATACATTTTGTCAAAGCATAAAGACGATGTTTGGCAGGGATATAAAAAATACATGACACATGTTACTGGGATGTGGAGCTCCAGATGCAGATGCAGATACAGATGCAAAATAGAAATAGAGATAGAGATAGACGGAGACGGAGACGGAGATGGAAATGGAGATGGAGCAATGCATATGCATCATTAATCCAGAGACAGTGCGACAAAGTGGAGTAGGACATCCTAAATAGCAGACAGGATACCGCCAATCTCCTGTGATGTTCTATTCCTTTTGATTCGCGTTGGCCCAGACGAGATTATAACTCAGAAGTTGAATGCGGATTACGGGCACTCATTTGCAAATGGAAACCCTTGGACATTCCTTGGACTATCATTTAAAGGATCTTCAATCTTCAATCGCAGGAATCTGCCAGCTTCAATCCCCACTCCCTCTCCATCTCCACTTCTTCCGCTTTCAATTGGCCGCCTTTTGCCAACTAATCTTTTGCCTCCATTGTCTGCCTGTCTGGCTTAATTTAACGCTCCACGCACTCGCACCTATGCCTGCCCCTCCGCTAAACTGTCACTAATACGCCGCCTTGTGCCCAGCGTTGCGTGCCCCGGCACATAATTCATAGAGGGAGAGGCACTGGGAGCCAAGGCTAACAACTGCAATTGTCGGCAAGAAAAGGAAAACTTAATAATTGCCACAGCGCAACACTTTAACGCCCCAGCACTAGTAGCAGTCCCAGTTCCTGCCCCACACAGTGCCACATGTGCTGTCCAGCCTGAAAAGTTTCTATGCAAATCTTTCTGCTGCTCCGTGGAGGTGGAGACTAGCCAAGTGACAATGCACACCCAACACACACACACACATGGAGCAGCACTCACACAGATACGCGCACAAAGCAGGACACTTCGCGGAGGAGCTTGGGGAGCTCCTCCTTCCTGGTTTTCCGGCGCTTTCCTTTTTTTGTTGTTGCTGCTGCTCTCCATTCATTTCATGCCTTCGCTTCGCTTCGCTTTTTTCTATCTTTTTGTTGTTTTTTCTGTGCTGTGTGCAAGTTTGTGCAACTATTTTCCATGCGCATGGGCACAAAAAGGCAACCACCACGACTACTACTGCCAGGCCAGGGCAGGGCAGGCGAGGCCAGGGGAAGTCCCCAAGCCCGAAGCCGCCCGGCTATCAGCCCTTTCCTTCTCAACCCCAACCCTTAGCCGAGCATGTGGCCAGTGGCAGGCACAGCCAACCAGAGCACCAGAACTTGAGCATTGCAACTATTTATTTGTTGTAGCGGAGGCCAAGGGGAGGCCAAGAGGAGGAGCACATTTTTTTCCATTACGCGCTCGTTTATTACGGGGAATTTCTGTTCACGCCTAAACGTATGCAACACTCTGTGATCCTCCCGAGCACGCCGCTGGATGGATGGATGGATGGCCTGCAATCAGTGGAAGAAGTCCTTTCATCTTGTGTCGCCTGGCCTGCGGTCATGGGAGTCTCCTGTGAAACGCACAAATTAAGCAATCCTCTCCCCATCCCTCTCCCCCGTGGATTGATGGCCAACTGTCAATTGCTAAGCTTCCTAGTCAGAGCCAGAGAATCACAATCAGAGTTGGAGTCAGTCAATGGAAAGAAAGTTGAAGAGAAAGGCAGCCCAGAGACATGGCGAGAGACAGAGAGAGAGAGACACAGAGTGGGAGAGAGAGAGCGCTGAAAAAAAAGGAAGAAAAGTGAAACTTTTTAATGATGTAAAGTACAAAGTTTTCTGTCTTGTCGCTGGCGCAAGTAACTTGAGTAAACTTTGAGTTATGCCCTGCCTTAGACGGCGACGGCGACGACGACGACGACGACCTCAAAGCGCAACTTGGGAGGACATCCTTTCGCCCAAAAGAGGAGAGAGAAGAGCGAAAGAGTCTATCGATCGATGCAGCAGGAAGAGGACCTCCTCCGACTGGTATTTTGTCGTTTGTTAAAAGTTTTCAACACTCATTTTTATTATGACATACGCGCCAAAGTACGCCGAGCCCCAGCCGAGCCAAATTAGTGCCGTGCCACACAGAGAGAGAGAGAGAGAGACACAGAGAGTGGGAGAGAGAGTGGGAGAGAGAGTGGGGGGCCGGCAATGGGTTCGCTAATAAAATGCCAATTTGCTGCCATTGAATGGCTGCTTTATTGGCCGCCATTACAACTCGTACGCATAAAAAAGGGAATCCATTTCCACCCACATGAAGAGGCAGGAACACGCACACACACATGTGTGTGTGGGGGGGCAGGACTCTTGCTTTTATGACGGCAACATTTACACGCATAAAATATGCATGATAAAACTTTGTTGTTGCAATAAATCAGCCCCCCCCCCGAAAAATTGTGCAACGCCTTGGCCTTCCTCTGCCTCGCCTCCATCGCTGATGTGATTACAAAACCATTCCAAGCGGAACATGGATATAGATATAGAGAGATGCCAGCCTTATCGGCGATTTGGCCAAATCAATCGCGACTACAGGCGGCCACAGGCCACAGGCCACAGGCTGACTGTCAAACTACTTAAACTGCCATTAAACTATTGAGGAAGGAAAAGCGCCAAAAGAAGGCGAAACTTTTATGGGTTCTACGCCTCAATCAAAGTAGAAAAAATACTCGCACTGGCACTCGCACTGGCACTCGCATTGTAAAAAATATTCCCAACTTTGTTAGAGGTGCAAATGCTTCACAAACAGACAGAACAACTCGGCTCTCCGCTCTCCGCTCCCCCGCTCCCTTGCAGTTCGTTTCTTTTTTTGGCCATTGTGTTTTGACTGCTTTTGTTGCATGCATAAAATATTTATGCGCTGGAAAATATGCAGCAACAAAAAGCGTGGCAGGGCGGAGGCAGGGGCGGAGGGTTTGCCTTTCTTCCCGCAATTTCCTACTACGTTCCACTGTCTGGCCCCCTGCCTCCCCTGCCCTCTGCTGCCTTCCTGCCCCATGTGCGTGCAACTTTTCACACTCAAATGAAATTACGAAGGAAAAAAAGAGGAAAACTTTGCTACTTAAATGTAGCATTCTCTTTCTGGTCTCACGCTCGTTCTGGCTCTCTCCCGCTTCTCTCCCTGCTCTTCTCTTTTTTTATTGCCTTCTGCACTTTATCAAGCATTTTGCCATGGCTCAGTGAGCGCTCAATTGCTGGCTGCCAAAACAGGGAGCGAGAACTGGGGCGGCAGAGGCACCCCCTGGGTGTAAACTTTTCATTAATAACGATTTTCCATTAACTATCGATTGATTTCGAGTCCCGGGGACAGCCAGCATCCTTCGCCCCCGCCCCCCGCCCCACAACAAAGGGGCAAAAGTAGCGAACGCACTTCAGACAATGACTGCAACCGGCAGCTCCTTCTGCAGCAGCAACAACAACAACAACAACAACAACAACAACACTCGAGTCTATTTAAAACGCAAACAACAATAAACCGCCGGAGGAGGAATCCGGAGGGGCACGCTCATAACCGACGACGACGACGACGACGACGCCGCCGCCGCCGACAGGAAAAACTCATTGAAAAGTTTTTCTTTTTTACACTTGGCGCGCTCTCGCGTGCTGCCCGCCCCGCCCCATGCCAGCTCCCCCCTGCCTCCCTGTCTTACACCTAAGCTGTGTGTATCGAAGGAGCAAGTTTTTAATTTTTTATCGCGCCACCGCCAACGCCACCGCCAAACCGGGACGTCCGTGCAACGTTCCTGGATACGCTTAGGTGGATCGAGGGTAGAGATTTGGAAGGGCTTCAAATGTGAGATTGTATATATAGAACATATAGTATGACGATTGAAGACATCGGAACATATGCGAAATCTAGCCAAAGACCCAAAGTAATTGATATCTTTTTCCGATTGAGAAGCATCCAACAGATAACCTAGAATGATGTTTCTGGACTGTATTTCTAGGGTACGATAGCTTCGACTCTTGAAATTCCTCTCCTGCTTCGTTCTTATTGCTACACGCGTTACCTTCACGCCAGGATCTGCTTTCCCCCCCGCCCCCTCTCAGCATTTGTTGTTGCAACCATTATGTGTATTGCCTTTTGTGTAGGTCGTCGGCATTGCGTTTTTCCCAGATATTTTTTTGTTGGGTTCTTTTTGCCCCCATTTCGGTTTTGTTTCGCCCTCACCTTGCCCTCGCCTTGTGCGCGCCCAATATATATAAATTATTGCATAAAGTTTGGCGCTAAGTTGCAAAAAGTTTCCTTTTCATTGCTGCGGCTGCCGCGACGGCGACGGCGACGGCGTCGGCAACGTGAACGACACACAATAGTCTATAAATCTTTATGGTCAACAGAGATTACATGGGCACAGACGCAGAGAAGAAAGCCTTCATGTAGTTTACTGCCCATCCCCGTCCCCATCTCCAGACCGACCAAGTCCCTTGCTCTCTCTCTGTCTCTCTCTCTCCAGGACCTCGTATTGGCCTTAGCAGCTTTTTAGGCGCTGTGCGTTGTTTTGATTTGTGTGCCTGAACCTGGACGCGAACTCCAGCGCGGACCACGCCAGTTGTTGTGGCTTTTCCGATTGTTTTGTGGAATGGGAGTGGTACGAAAACGGGGAAGCAAGGAAGGTCCCGAGCATATGGCCATAAAAATGTGGTGCAGACGTGGTAGATGGTAGATAAATCATTGCAAAGCCTCGAAAAGTATGCAATCCTCCTCGATGTGAATGCATAGAAAATGCTTGTAAAAATCAGCGAATGGAGTTCTCCCTATCCTCTCTCACATCTTTCCCGATTCCTCTCCTCTCCTCTCTTTCTCTCTCTCTCTCTCTCTCTGGCGCACCTTTAATTGCTTGAATTTTTGTCATTTCGCGTGGGCTTCGAGCGTTTTCCCAATTCGATTTCTCGTGGCCTCGTAAACAACTTTCGGAAAAGGTATAAAGAGCGCCCAAAGACGGTCGTACGTACATAGGTTTACCGTTAGCGGCATTTTACATAAAAATGCAATAAATAGCTACACAAAAATTTATGGTGCTATCGAAGGGGGCAAAGGGAGGGGAGGGGCAGCAAGGGGGGATCCCCTATCTTCTCTCGTAAATGTCAAATGTCGTGTGCCGGCGACCGGGGACCGAGGCGACTCCAAGTATGCTTATAAATTGCTCTAAATAGCACTTTTTGGGCAGTCGTCTTCCCATTCAGAGAGAGAGAGAGAGAGAGAGAGAGACAGGGAGAGAGAGAGACAGAGATAGAGCGAGCGTTTCCAGTGTCGTGTCATTTGTTCGTTTTCTTTATTAGTGTCATGTATTTTTATAGTTCAAAGGACATTTGAATGATTGAATGAACTGTTTGCCCCACAGCCCTGCCCCTGCCACAGTCCCTGCCACAGCTACCGTTCCTAGCGTCCCCATGGGGTGGCATGCTTGACCAAAAACGAGTTGCGCGCATGATTTCATCCCTTGCAGCGATGGGTTCCGTTCCGTTCCGTTCTGTTCTGTTCCCTTTACGTGCGGTCAGCTCCTGCTCCTAGCCCGCGTCCGTGTCCGTGTCCTGGTCAGCGGCGGCGTTGGCGGTCCCAGGCACGTTTCATCATGTTGGTCGGGCGACTATATCAAATAACGACTATTGACTACGCCTGTCCTCTCCTGGCTCATGGCTCCTGTCGTGTCCTGTCCTGCCCTGTCCTGTCCTGGACTCACTCTCTTTATGCACGTGTAGGGTTACACGACTATTTTCCACTCCAGCCCTGTGGCCCCTGTGGGTGCTCATGATGATGATGATGATGTTGTTGTCGCCATCGCCAACGCTGTCGTGGCGATGACGAATGAAAATCAATATTTATTAGATTACTTTCGAAATTTTATACGAAAATAGAATTTTTATGACATTTTTTCTCTTTGGTTTTGCCCTCGGCAAACTTTGGGCCATGTGCTCGGGTTTGGGCGTGTTAAAGTGTTGTCGATAATCAATTTTTCGAGCAGACTCGAGGGGGGGCGGCTCACAGCCATCCAGTCTTTAAGCGAGAGGTCTTTAAGGTTGTGTTTGATCCTAAATGCTTTCATCCTTCATCAGATCTAATTACAGTTTGTGTCCCAGCTGGATTAGATTTCATGGTCGTGCACCCCCTCTGATTATGACATAATTATAGTTTTAGCCAATTATCCCAATGCCCTGACATGCCGCATGCCACATGCCACGCCATTATATTAAACTTTTCGTGTTCTCCCTTATCTGTCTTTCCAGGTAAGTTGCCATCATCCATTAATACCACCAGCCATCAAATTAGTAAGTACACAAAGCGACCTGCTAACACTCTTTATATTCGTCTTAAGCTGCATAAGTCCCCGCATCCCCCTGCATCCCCCCTATAGCTATATCTACACCCATCATCCTGTTTCATCCTGGCATATAGTAGAGCCCTGTTCCCCCCCGTACCCACATATATTGTAGGGAATATAAAGCAAATGCATTTTAGTGCCCTCAGTTGACCTCGTTTGGGGCTTGTTTTTATGGCCCGAAGCCCAGGCGATGATGCTACTCACGTGGCTCAAAACTAAAAGCTCCCCTGAGTGTGTCTGTTCCCCCCACCCCCCCGGAGTGTGCCGGGTACTGCTAGTTTTTGTGTGTGTCCCTCCCCCTCCGCCGCCGCCGCCTTGGGAGTCACTTAATTATGAAGCTGCACATGAAGTAAAACGTCATAAAGCGTCGAGTGGAGTTCGGTCTGGTCGGGGGCAATACCGGGATGGATGCCACATACGGCCATATATGGGTTGACTTGGGTAGCATCATCAGTCCCCCGGCTGTCTGCCAGTTCCTCTCGCATGCTTCTTTTTTTTTCTCCTTCTTTCTGTGGAACTGTGGAACGGGTCTGGCAACATTCTGCAGTTAATTTTCCGTTGCTAAATAAACTGTTTATGGCATTTATGCCAAAAATTGTTGGCCAAAGCCAAAGCCAGAGCGGCGAGGAGCGGAGAGCGGAGCGGAGAGAGAACTCTGGATGAAGGATGACGATGAATGAACCCCAGCTCCAGCTCCAGTGCTCCGGTGCTCTGGTGCTCCGGCCATGGGCGTGTGGAGTGTGTGGAGCTGAGAAATTTTTGCATAACCAACAAACAGAGGAACGCTCCTGCTCATCCTGGCCCTGGCTCCCCCGCTCCCCCGCTCCTGTTTCTCTTGTGAATTCTGTATGCCCGAAATTGCCTCTTAATTGTGATTTGCCCGACTTAAAGCCGTTAAAGCATTCTGCTCTTAAATCGTATACATTTTAGTTAATTTAAAGAGTATTTTGTTTGGATTGGGATTAGGGATCGAAGGACTTATCTTGGACACAATCCTGAACACAAATCGAATGGCTTATCTTCGGTTTTCCCGATTCGGATGTTTCTGATGACTTTTCTGTATTCACTGACCCCTCACTCGCACACACACACACACAAACACACACACACAAGGGGGAGGGGGGGCCATAATGAATATTTACATATTAAGCATACACACACACCCTTGCAGTGTACACCCACACACACACACACACACATTTATCCACTGACAATTTGGCAGTCACCGCAATCATAAAAATTTCCACTTCCAAGAATGTGCAGGGGGCAGGGGCAGGGGGCAGGTTGGCACGGGGCAGGGAAAACGAGGCCCGTCAGTCAGTCGCCTCTGCGCCTCATTTAAATGCAAATTTTTGACGAGCGGTTTTAACGTTCTTCTTCTTCTTCGGGTGGTGGTGGTGCTGTCGCTGTCGCTGCCTCTGCCACAGCCGCAGCCGGTCATGCCGCTACTCCTCCTCTCCGCTCCTCTGCGTCTGCTGCTGCTGCTGCTGCTGCTGGCGGTGAATGAAAACATTAAAATTAAAAAATACAAAAAATTGTAGTCTGCTTTTAGGCAGAACTCTCGGGGTGTGTATCCCAGGATCTGGCTCTGTGTGTGCATGTATGCGACTGTTTGTGTGCTCGTGAGAATAATTCAAGGTGATAGCTTAATTGAAATATGCTTTTAGGCGCTTTGCCACTCCCCCATCTCGAGCCCCATCCCCCATCCCCCATTTTGCATACTTCACTTTGTTGTGAACCACTCCGACTCCGCACCGCTCCACTCCGCACCACTCCGCACCAATCCGTGCCGCTCCACTCCGTCTCTGGGTGCATATTTTATGGAGCTGCGGTCGACCATAGAGACCCGCAAAAAAGAAGAGCAGCGAATCCGAATCGGAATAAAAAACCGAACTAAGGAGAGAACTGAAGCTGCTTAATGTTATGCAAAGTGTTTGGGCCTGCGGCATGCGTAAACCTACTGGAAAAAAGAGGAGCGGACCCAGGACTGTGAGCCGAGGCAGTCAGCGTGAAGGGGCGGAGGGCGGAGATGGCGAGAAAGTTGGAATGAGAATGGCCCCAAGTGAGGTGCGACGGCGCCATCATCATCTTTAATTGCTAGCCATTTCAATTCTCATTACAACTTCAATTGACTTTTGCCGGATGTGGATGTGGATGGAACAGGACAAATGGCGACCCAGCGGTTACCTTCGAGCGACAAAAGGGTAGCAAAAGGTATGCCCGACTGTGGCATGGTAATGGCCCCCCGTTGGATCTCATCCAAACCATAAACATTGATATGCATAAATTGGACATAAAAATACCCCCAGTTGAGGCCTTTTGCCAGTCGGTCCCAGGAGTCTGGTGTGGGGAAATTTATGCACATAACAGCAACTCGACTCGACTCGACTCGTCTCGACTCCTTGGACTCCCCATCGCCCCAAGTGCAACATTCTCTGGGCTTCTCTGAAGTTGATTTTAATGAAAAGCGACGGCCGAAGATGCTCGAGGAACGAATCTGTTTGGGAATTTATAAATTGCCCCAAAAGCCACAGCCACAGCCAAAGTCAAAGTCAAAGCGAAAGCCAAAGAAAAACAAAGGGAAATTCGGCTTATATTTTATGCAATATGCCACACCGCGTTTTATTAAGCAAATTACGATGAACGATGCCGGAAAGCGAAAGAGTCGGAAAGGAATCTCGGCAAGTCCTACTTATGACCTTGGCAAACAGCCTCCAAAACGACACGGCCCCCGCCACACCCATTGCCATCTACATCTACATCTACATCTCTGCTAAGCAATTTGGTAAACAGACTCTCGAGTGAACTCCACTCGAAGCATTTTTGCTGCTCTTAACGCACATTTTCATATATAAATTATTAATTTTGTATGCCTGCCTGATCCGGGACGAGGCCACCCCCCACCCTCCACAGATGGGGCCTCTGGGGGGAGGTGGAAAAAAAACCGCACGCCTAAGCAGGGAGCAGGCGAGCAAAATGCATTTTGTGCTCCATTAAATAATAAAAGCAAACGTGGCAAAGATAGCTGTCTCGGATAGCGACTGTCTCTGTGTCTCCCTGTCAGACAGAGTTCGTTCTCTGTACTCTGTACACTCTGTGCGGGTGTGTGTGGGTGTGTGTGTGTGTGTACACACAATAAAAATCTCACACGAAGAGCATAAAAATAAAGCAAAAGATACCCCCAAAGTGAGATTTCCCCAAACTCACACATACACACTCTCTCTCTGCCTGTCTCCCACTCTCTCTTTCTTATCTAATGGCAGAGTCAAAGCCCCATTGTGATTTTTAAGTTGGCAACCTTTATGGGGAGTACGAGGACGAGGCAGAGCACCAGGACGAGTGCGAGCACGAGTATGTGTTTGGCGGAGAGAGTGCATAAATAAGTAAGCAAATGCCTGTCGCTTAAGATTACATGGCAAATAAGCAGTCGGCAGAAGGCCCAGAAAGCACTGCAGGACAGGACAGAACAGGACAGGACAGGAGAGCATTTGAATGTGGGGAAACCCCTACCGCTTACTTGGTTATTCATAGCCAGACCTGGCGGCAAGTGTGTGTCTTGAGGGGGCATAAAAATCAGCATAAACAGCGATTGTTATGGGCTGTGAATGAAGCCTGAGATCAGCCACACACAGGAGCTCTTCAATCCCCAATCCTCCTCCATCCTCCATCCAGTGCCAGTTCCAGTTCCAAATCAATGACAGCGCATTCCCATGGAAGTATGACTCTTGACCTCTCGCCCCAATGCGAAGTTATTGTAGGATCCTTAAGGTATCTAAGGCTGTGCTCCTCGAGGCTAGCCTAGTAGAATTCAGTTGTGATATCCTCTCATTGTGTCTCTCTGAATATCAACACTCGTCCGGAATCATTTGAGAAACACAACAAGGGTTGCAAGGGAGGAAGGGAGGAAGGGGGCGGGGAGCTTGACACGCACGTGTCCTTGCCAATGACAAGGGAAATTTTACAACTTTCAAGTTTAATTTGCCAAAAGTAGCAATCAACCAGGAGCCAGGCAGCCGAGCAGAGAGCGAGAGAGAGAGAGAGAGAGAGAGAGAGAGAGAGAGACAACCCTGAAGAGCAACCGGAGAAAGGGTGGCTTTTTTAAGGCCTGGATGGGGAAGGGGAAAGGGAGAAGAGTGCCAACGCCAACCCTTTCGACCTAATTGCATGGAAGTTGTTAAATGTAAAAATTAAAATGTATAAAATTGTATTTTATATGAAACAGAGGGACAGCTGGAGAGAGGGGCAGAGGGGGCAGGGAAAGAGCTCTCCAACTGTCAGTCACTCACTTTCACTCTCTCCTACTCAGTCAGCCATTCAGTCGTTCCTTCATTCAGTCATTCATTCAGTCATTCATTTATTCAGCCAGAACGTAGCCTGTTTTATGAGGTGTTAAGTGGGCTTAAATTAAAAGGGGGTTAAGGCGGAATGCGACGAAATGTTTGCATATTTATTCAAGTTATGGCTGCCGGAGACCCGGAGAGCTCTTCCAGAAAAGCTGGGGCTTTCCCTTTCTCCTTCCCCTGCAGAGGGAGAGGGAAACTTGATTTCTGTTTGTTTTCCGTTTGACATGAAGGGGCCACATGTGTGCGTGTTATAAATTTATATTTAATAAACTTTCTTCTTGGCGCAGGGGCTCAAGTGGGAGCAGCCAGAGATCCCAGCAGCCAGAGATCCCAGGGCAGAGGGCAAAGGGCACAAGACAAAGGCGAAAGCTGTTAATGAACTTGGGAAGTGCCACAGCGGCACAGTCAGACTCGAGATACACATCTCTGCCTCTGCCAGATGGTAATCGTGTTCTCTCTCTGCGATTCCTCTCGCACACTGCACTTTCTCACCGGCCCACCACTGATACACACATAAAGGCCATTTCATTGACGGAATCGCTCTGTTTGCTTTGGCCGCACTCTCCGTGAAGGAGAGCCGTGTCCGGGCCCAGGGACACGTGCTAGCATTTGGAGCGGCAGCAGCAAATTGCTTATTAAAATAATAACAAGGCAGGCCGGAATAAAGTGAGACATTGGACTGCAGTCAACCCTCAGAGAACTAACCCCCTGCCCCTTCGGACAGATACATAAACAGAAACAGAAATTACAGCCTGCCGATTCCACCCCGATAATGAAATACCCCGAATGAAAGACTTAAAGTTTTAAAGCTGAATAGCGGCATAAAATGCGGCCTAATATGTGTGGCTCTTTGATCATAAAATCAAGTTGTTCCCGCAAGTTCCTGGCTGCTGCTCGAGGTCCCAAGAAAGCAACTATTATTGACCCAAGGAGCAGGCCGACAGCCGGGGGAGACACAACTAAATGAAATCTAAATTAATACAATTTTCGGGTCGCTACTCTCAGTTGCTACTCGGTTGGTCGAACGGACGGACCGTCCCTCTCCTCTCCCTTTCTGCTGCCATATTGACAGCCATCAAGATCAAAGATGTGCTAAGAACTTTTGCTCGCAAGGAATTTGCGTTTGTTGGCTGGAGGGGCAGGGCGGGGCAGAGTAGGAGGTAAATTGAGACATGGACACGGACCAATTTTGTTCATACGGAGCGGAGCGGAGCGGGGCGGTGCCCAGGGAGCACGGCAAATAAAATAAATGGCAATGAATGACTGAGCAAATGAATAAATGGGAGACATTTTTGCTTTGAAATTCAAATTTCAAAAGTTGTCATGACATTGTGTTTATGACATTTAGTTGCAGCAACCAGAAAGAGATGCAAACAGAGAGATGACAGACAGAGGGAGATACACACACGCAGAGAGAGAGAGGGAGAGAGAGAGTGAGAATGGCGGAACGGGACGGACTGCATATTTAAAATTGAATATTTGCACGCCTTGAGCATTTCAGATTACAAAGATATACTTCACTTATGCGCACACAAATACATGCAAAGTGCGTGCGTGTGTGTGTGTGTGGGCGTGTCTTGTTGTCATTTGCATGCGCCATATGCGCTTGTGCTATTTGCACTGCTCAAAGCGATGTTAAGCGGTTTTTTGTTTGGATTTTCTTCTTTTTTTCATGCTTGTTGTGTGCTCAGCACACAGAATTTGCCAGTCGAAAATTGAATTTAAAGAGAGAGGGGCAGCCTTGAAGATGATAAGAGATGTAGGATGGAAGATCCAGGACCAGCACCAGGGATTCATTAGATATGCCACAACTGAATCGGGGATCAGTGATGGATCTTATAGCCTACCTAATCTGTATCTGTAGTACATCCATCCATACTTTTCCATTCTGTTCCTGAGGGCGCAGTGCTTTAAATTTAATATGAAAATATGAATTGCATGATTTCATCGGGGGGTGTGGGATGGGACGACTGACTGGCGTGTTGTATCTGGCTGAGATATGAGTTACATATAATGTATCTCACAGATACATTTGCAAGTGTGCAAGTGCGCCCGCTGCTGAGAAACGTACGCGATTGCTATTTACAAAAACACGCTGCCGTATGCCGCACACGATTTTCCAATTGAACTCACACGTGTACACAGGCACAGACACGGATGCAGGGAAACAGATACACAGATACAGATACACAGAAGATACGGATACAAATAGAGTACTGCACGAGCACGAGCACGAGCAGGGGGCAGTGGCAGTGGCAGTGGCAGACACATGCATGAGCCTGCCATTGATGCAGTCGTGCATTCAATCGCTGCGTCGTCACCTCACCGAGCGAGCACGGACCACAGAGCCCGGACCTGGAGATTTGGGAGCGGGGGGACAGGCGGTCTTGGGACTGGGGACTGCCCGAAATCATTTCAAGTTAATAATAAATGGAGCATCATCATCAGACATCAAACCCGAAGAGCAAATATCGAGTATCCTTTTGGTCCTCGCTCTGTGTTTGTGTTTGTGTTTGTCTGTCTCTCAGTCGCTCAGTCGCCCAGTCTCCCCATCGGAATGTTTGCATTGCCATTGATTTACTTTTGGCATGAGTTTTTCAATTTGTAACCCGAGCAGCGGCGCCTGCTCCATGTCGTATAATGAGCTGTTGCCTCGAGTACTGCCACTGCTGCCACTGCTGCCGCTCCTTGTGTGGCACGAATCAATTAAAATACGTGCCAAGCATTAGAAGAAGAGTGTGTGCCCAGCCCAGCCGAGAGACTGACTTGGCAATATTTCAATCAAATTTTTTCTATGCCTGTCCAAATGGATATTTATGCTTATCATGCTTATGGAAAATTCACATTAGACTGAAAGTCAAGAGGCTGCCGACATGCCAGCTCAATTGACAGTCCCGGCAGAGGCAGAGGCAGAGGCAAAGGCAAAGGCAAAGGCGGGGCATATATATGTATATGTACATATGCCCAATCCTTATACACCGGGCCATGCCATAGTATGGTATATATACTATATATACTGTCATCCTGTTGACAGCCAAGGTGGCCTATACACACACACACCGACACACACACACAGAATCACATACACAAATACACATGAGTGCGTGTTTGTTGCCCTTAACAGACATTTTCACAGTTGAGTGCGTTGTTTGGGCCCAGCCTCTTGTGAATCTCCCGACTCGACTCGTCTGCCTCTCATCTGCTCTCGGGGCCGGCTCTATGTAATTTGTAGCATTTCTAGCACGCCTGCTGGTATGCAGCAAAAATCCTCCATGTTGCCATTACAAAAGCTATCGAGCAGGGGGGAGGGGGTGGGGTGAGTGGTTGGGTGGTCGGGTGGGTGGTTGCCGGTCCTTCTTCTTCTCGAAGGTAGGCTAGGCTTTTAATGCCGCTCAACCCCAATCCCCAGCAAAAGCAATCAAATGGGTCATCGCCCCAAAAGCGTAGGCATTAAATTTATGCCTCTGCCTAAGCAAGGAGAAGCCAGAAAAAACCGGAGAGCCGACCGGAGTCGGAGTTTTAATTAAAATATATTCCGGGAAGACGCATCGCATTTTAAAGTCGGTCCAATATTGCGCAATCGAAATCGAAATCGATAACTCAGAGCCGCCGTGACACAACTCGACAGCACGACAGGAGGCAGTCAGACAGGCGTCCGTCTTCGCCAGGCTAATTAGTAATTTCTGGAAAAGGTTCGTCTGCCAGGGAGCTGGAGCCGAGGTGGAGATGGAACTGCGTAGGTGGGGGTGGCCCCAAAAGTATTGATTAGCTTTCGCTGGGCATTTGGTTGGGTAATAAATTACCAAAACTAATGTTTGTCTGACTCGGGCCCCGAAGTTTGCCTAATTAATGGCAAACCTTTCAAAGGGCTACACCTTGTTCCATATTCCCTTTTTCTCTGCTGGCTTTTTGTGGGGGGGGGACTGGGCCGAGCCGGTCATTAGCATGCGTTAAAATGGCGTTAAATGTGTAACGGAAACGCGGCCTGGAGCCGCGCGCGGACATGCTTTTACTTTCGTTTCTTTGGCATAATAAAAATGTCATAAATATTTGGCATTGCCGTGTGCTGTCCTATCCTATCCATCTCTGTCTCTCTCGCTCTTCCTTCCGTTTTGTGGTGTGTGTTAATTTTTTGTAATTGTCTAAAATTTAGATAATTACATGCCATTAATTATTTACATAATAATAACGTTCCCTTTCCCCTGCCTGCCTGCCTCGCGCTTTACAGTTTTGTGGTTGACTTGACTGAGGGCGCACCCACTCACATGGACATGGACACACACACATACATACAGTGCATAGGTATATATGTATATATTTAGTACTGTATACAGTAATGTGTATAGTGGTTGGGGGGGCTGTGGATTGGTGGCTGGGGGTGGGGGCTGGTGGGTGGCGGGGAGTTAAATTAAATTTACATAATTTATGACTTACTCAGCAGTGTTCCATGGGCGTTGTGTTGCATAATTTTAGGCATTTTTGTTTATTGCGGCGTAAAATTTGAATTATGAATCAGGAATAGGCTACCGCTCCACTCCTCCTCCCTGTTGCCTCTTCCTTCTTCGCATTCCTTCATTCCCCCCCTTTCTTGCCGTGCTGGTTCCGTGTAAGGGTTACATTCTGAGGTTATTAGTAATTTATTTGCATATTTTGTGGGCATTGAATAGGAGAGGGGGACGGGGGCTGAGGTGAGCCGCAGCTGACGGACAGGAGCAGGAACTCGAGTGTCATACGACAGTCAAGTGTCGTGTCTTGAATGAAATACGCTTTGAGTTGGGTCGCCCAGGTGTGGGGCAGTGGGATGAGACTGGGCCGGGGGTTGGGACTGTGACTGTGACTTTGACTATGAACTATTCCAATGAAAGATTCTTCCTTTTTTTATGGCCTCTTATTCATTTTGCACCATTCCTTTCCAGCTCCCGATTATCGTTGGTTAACAGCTTTCGTGCTCGTGCTGGCCAATCTGTTGTCTGGCCCTCGATAATATATGAACCAATAAACATTCCTCTTGCCAAGCCTGCTACTGGCTCATGGCTGGCGACTGCTCTCTGTTGCCTGGTGGTGGTCGTGGGTTCAATGCCAGACCCAGTCCGACCAACTTTAATTGCCACTTGCTAATTGCAAACTCCCACAGACCCCAACCGAGGAGCGGACCATTATATACAGATGCCATATTTCATACATCAGAGATACATAAAGAATATAGATATTTCCCATTGAGCGGGGCCCAGACAACATAAAAAACGAACGAGCGAAGAAGCAGCCACTGATTAGTATCAAAGGGAAGTGCAGATTGTGCAGGGTGTGCAGGGTGCAGGGTGTGCAGGGTGTGGGTGGCAGTATGGATGATACAGCTGCGGTTGGTTGGTTGGTTGGTTGGCTGGTTGGTTGCCCTCCAGCTGAAGCTGAAGCTGAAACTGAAGCTGGAACTAGAGCTGTAACTGAAGCTAGTGCCGAGGCTCTCATCCTCGGCTGTGGAGCAGTGAAAAACTTTTGATTAAGCTGCAGTTATGGCAGGTTGTTGGAGCAGCAGGAGCAGGAGCAGGAGCACGACCAGGAGCTGGAGCTACAAGCTTTTGTTTTGCTTGCTTGCTCGTTAGTTTGTTTTGCTTTTACCTCTATCTCAAAAAGCTCCCTTTCTGCCACACACACACACACTCATATGACAGATGCTTGAGGCAACATTGTCTACTTTTAGGTGCTTTGCCAGTGACAAATTTGAGCAGCGTATCTCGCAGTACGACGACGACGACTACCCGTATCTGTGTGCCGCAAGAGGGCAAAAAAAAGAGAAACTTTTGCATAAAACTTTGATGATTTTTGTTAGAGAAGAAGCGAAGCGAAGCTGCGTTTTCAATAAGCAGAGCAGAGCAGAGCGGAGCTCTCCACCCGCCGGCTAGCCCCATAAAATATTACTTTTCTATCAACAAAACTTGCCGGGGAGCCCACTCAATTCGAAACCATTTTCCAAACTATCATCATCATCCTCCAGGACGGTCGTCGTCTCCGGCCGAGTGGAGAAAGCATAATAAAAATTGTTCTTCATGTGGTTCGGTTCGGTTCTGTTTGGTAGATGGTGGGGGCGAGGGGTTAGAGAGAGGCTGACTGCTGCCATAACAAAGCCATAAAACGTAGTTTTAATTGCATTTTCGTTGTTCCGTTTTATGGAGTTCGACTAGCGAATGCAGGGAACAACAAGAACATCCCAGGAATGACCAGAACAGCAGAGAACAGAACAGAGCGGAAAGCTTCGGCTTTGGACTGGTTCAATGCGCCGCATTCTAATTGCACAGAGGAGGAAAGCAAAGAGGGGGGACAGTGGAAGGGGAAGGGTCAGTGGAAGGCACTTACGGCTTGACTGGATCTGGGTGGGATCTCTGGCCCGTGCCCCGCAATCAACCAGTCACCCAGGCAGTCACCCAGTGTCCCATCCGCTGGCTGTCTCAGCGCACTTCGCTCTGCTCACTTAGCGCTCGGGCATCATAAACTAACGCAGTTTATGGGTCTATGCACCCAAACCAGACAGGGAGCGACACACAGTGTACAGTGTACGGCACTTGGCCAAGTTGGCACTTTTGGCCATTGCATATGCGTAAGCGGCGACACTGCGGCTAGCCTGTGGCCCACTGGCCCTCTCTCGGACATGCTGGGGCGCTAAAATTTGCGGTTTAACGTTCCCACTGGCGCCTGTCGACTCTCCACTCTCAACTCTCCACTGTGGCTGCAGCAGTATCTCTTCCACGCCCCCCCCCCTGCCCACCCTCAGCACCCCACAGACACTTTTTCATAAGCAATTGCCAAGGGTAATTGTGTCGAGGCAGGCATCTTTTGATTCCTCCTGCACCCCCAGCCCCAGCAGAGAGAATGGGAGAAAAAGAGAAAGATTTAATTAACATTTTGACTCTCAAAGGCTTCGGCTTTTGGCAACATTTAAATTTCAAATTATGTGCGCTAATTACGCGGCCAAAGAAGGTTGCCAGCAGTGGGAGGGGCAGGGGAAACCTTGCTCTTGCTCTTGCCATTGCCAGCGTCAATAATTAGCCAGGCTTTTGTGCAGATAGAGAGTGGGAGATGCCTTAGAAGGGCCGCCGAAAAAAAGGAAAAAGTTCCCGAGGACTTAGAAGAATTCAGAGAAGTGCAGTGAAAGCACTCCGGCACTCATGTGGCTGCCGGAGAATGCTTTGACTTGACGGAATTTTCCAGGAAATTCTGCCATAAATTGCCGGCAGTTCATTAGCCAAAATGAAAAGCGGGACATCATTGAATGCGAGTGCGAATGCCAGTGCGAATGCTGCTGCCGTCTCTGTCTCTGTTCAGCTTTTGCTGGCTGTTGCACTGATTTCTGTGCGGCATGGAAGCCGTACTCAAAGCCAGCTGCGGGCTCTGCCACTGGCTCGGCAGCATTGATAAATTTGGCTCGAAAAAGAGCAGATAATGGATAGCAAGCCTGCATGCTGTTTAGCTGCCTCGCCCTCGACCGCGCCCCCTCCGCTTCGTTCTTTGAGATGCTGCTCCGAGCATTACTTACAGTACTGAAAACATTTTCCAATTTATTAAACCACGACACATCAATCATTCATCAGCAGCAGCAGCCAGAGCAGCCAGAGCAGCCAGAGCAGCGGCATCCCCAGGAGAGGAGAACGTGCGACTAAATGAACATTTTTCGGTTAAACATTGGTTTAAATTCTGCGGCGTCACCCGGCCACCCGGCCACCCAGCCACCACTGCCACACCACTCTACTACAGCTCTCTCTCTGGCTCTCTGGCTGCCTGCCTCCCTGCCCCCCGCATCACTGTCAACAACATGGTGCCGTCGACATCGCCTGTATATAAAATCCACAAGGCTTCAGTTCATCGACCACTTAATTTATCCAGCTGAGCTTTGAGTAAGGCAAAAGCGCATTTGTGTGTTGTCTGGACAAGAGTGATGAAGTGGGAGTAGGAAGAGGGTAGTGGCGAGAGGGGGTGGGGTGGTGGTTCAGCATGCCTTTGGTCAGACAGAGAAATGCACTTAATTGCCGTACCCACGCCCTGTTTTAGTACGGGCGGGCGAGGGCTCCGATGGAGTTACGCTTAAAAAATCAACCAGCCAAAAATAAAGTGCAGCCTGCATTTAGGCGCGCTGCCTGCCTGCCTGCCTGCTTCGTCCTCGTGGGGGACCTCTGCACTCATTCATTATGCATTAATGTAAATACGGTAAATGTTGTCCAATCATTAACATAATTGAATTACAAACAAGCTGAGGAGAGGCCCAAAATTTCGGTTCGGTTCGGTTCGGTTCGGATCCATGCGCGTGCATAAATCGCAATTTTAATTACTTGCCTCCGACTAATGGATTGTTCCAAAAAAACACACACACACACATACACAGAGGGAGAGATTGAAGGGCAGAGGGATAGAGAGAGAGGCAGAGAACCGACCCGACTATGACATTAAATATTTCATAATACGAAAGGGCACTCGCTGGCCCGCTCGCTCGCTGTCCCAGCCACTCCCTCACGGTTATATAAAGCAATTGAATTTCGCAGTTAAAAGCTTCAATCATTTTCAATTGCCGCAAACTAATGGCTGATTATAAAATATTCATGCGACAAGCGGCAGGCGATGAGACGACAGACTTCCATGCGACTAATGACAGGCAAAGGCCCAGGACCAAGCGCAGGCACAGAACTGGGCCGAGACCCGGACACGGACACGGACCCAGAACCACCTCCTCGTCCACCTCCGCCTCGCCTTGCCCCCGACTTGCCCTAGGCCCTGTTGATGAGCCAATCTAAGGCCAGGAAACCCAGGGGCGTAGCCAGTGCCGCCCCCTTTCCATCTGTGTGTGGTGCAAATAAATTACACCTGCGAAGTGCGGGGCGGGGCGGGAGCCCTTGTGGGATCCCCCACCTTTTTGGTTATTGATTTGCTTGGGTATTTGCGGTTTTCGATGGAGCGCAGAGAGAGAGGCGGAGGCAGAGGCCGAGGGTGGACACTCGATTCGAACAGTCGGTATAAAGCCCTCAATTAAGTTTTATTTTAATGCATTTCATTTGAACGTCTTTTAATGGGATTTTTCGTGCTCCGGCATGGCCATATTACTCATTTGCCATAAACCGAAAGGTGACCACAACACGTAGCCCTCTCCCTCTCCGTGTTCCTGTCCCAGACCCAGTCCCAGATCCCAGATCCCACTCCCCACAGCAGAGTGGCCGAGCCGAACCGAGAGAAAGAGAGAGAGCGGATGAGTGGATGGGGCGGGGGATGGGGGATGGGGGAGGAGAACGTTAAGTGTTGGCTGGCCAGAATCGACATGGGTCGCTTGGGTGAGATTTAAGCTTTAATGATGCATGAAGCGGCACAGGATGTGGCTGCCCAGTCGTGGGTAAAAGGCAATGAGCGCAAATGTGCAGAGGACAGGAGAGCCAGATAGCGAGAGAGAGAAAGAGAGAGAGAGAGGAATACGGAGGAGGGACAGGACATGACAGGAGATGGGCTTGCATATTGAGTGCCATTTAAATGCTTGAAAATGCTTCGCTGGCCAAATGTGTTTTCGGAGGTGTTTATGAAGAGGTTCTATGCCGCTCCCCACAGCCGCAGCCACAGTATGTTGATTGAATTGGAGGGGGTACCGGGACTAATAGCATCCTCTGCCCGCTGCCCGCTGCCCGCTGCTTGAACCATTATCGCATGATCTCATACTCATCTAAACCGTCATCACAGCCCCGTATTAATTTCGATATTCTTTCCCCTCTTTTCCGCTCTCCTTGCAGATGAACCGTGCTTTACAGCTGAAGCCAGCTGAAAATGAAAGTCGCAGCGGTAAGTAATCAAATTCTGAATTATCCTTACTATCTACTATAACTCCCTCCCCCCTGCATGGCTGGAAAATCAATCAAGTCGCTCCATAGGTGACCCAAACAAATAATTACAAAAAAAACTTGACCCGTCTTTGGCTGTGGGGAAAGTTTTTGTGCCAAAAAGTGCAGAGCCAGCAAAAGTTTGGGATCCCGCACCCTCTACCCCTGCGAGGGCCCTTACTCTCCTTTCTACTGCTCCTTTTCTCCCTCTTCCATTCTATTTTCAACACCTACAACACACGTCAGCAGAAATTACGAGCGCACTTCGATAAACTGTCAAAACTGTCTGCAAAAATTTGACATTTCAGAAAAAAAACACAAAAATGGAAAAAGAACAGCAGAGAAACGAGAACCTCAAAAAAATACTTGGAAATGGTAGAGAAAATGGGAAAAGCGTATAGCAAAACAACGTTCGACTGTCAATGGCAGTCAGGCCGGTGGTACACACAGGAGCGACCCGTGAGTGGAAAGCGGGAGGCCGAGGCCGAGGCGGAGGCGGAGGCAAACAGCGCTGGCCAGGGCGCCATATTGTTTTTACCGGAACCCTCACACAGTTGTCGTGTTTCACGCTTGTTTGTGACAGCCCATCGACCCGGGAACCCCTCCAGAACCCGCCACCCGCCATCCCTCATCCCCCATCCGATTCGCCATCCCAACCGACCTTTGGGTTGGGAAAAAGAATGATAAAGATTTGCATAATTTACACAGCACTTCAACTTTGTTTTTTGGGTCAGCTGCCCTGCCCGAGTAGTTGTTGCTTTGATAAACTTATTGACAGGCTCATTATGCAGCCGAGGTTTCAAAGTAATTTCAATATTTCCCCCCCCCTCCCCCTTGCTTAGGGTGAGAGCTTAGCTCGGCTCAACCCCTGCTCATTATCTATCCTTTCTCTCCTGTCTCCTGTCTCTGGCAGAGCTCGGGCTCGAGGCAGAGGTGCAATCGCACAAAAGTATGCTACACATTTCGCAATCAACTCTCGGGCTGCCCCGGGCCCAGCGGCAGCAGCAGCATCCATCCAGAAGTTGGAGGAGTCGCAGGAGTCAGTGCACTCTGCAATCTTTTAAGACATTTTGCAGCTGGCACCGCTTATCACAGCAGAGCAAAGCAGAGAAGAGCAGAGCAGAGCAGAGCAGAGAAGCGCCCAAAATGTCCATTGCACAAATTGCTTGTGCACACACACTCACCCTCGGCCTCGCAGCATTCACTTTGAGAAAGACACCAGGGTGGTGCCTGGGTAGTGCTTGGGTGGGGCAGACAGGGCCATTGCTCATAACAGTCGCTGTGGCAGTGGCAGTGGCTGTCGCTGTCTCCGCTACTGCGTTGCTGGTGGCTGTGGCAAGAACCTTGACAAAGTTGATGTGTCAAATCAGCAGCCAACGAACGTTGAGCGAACGCAGAGCGAAGGATGCCATGGCAGTGGCAGTGGTTGGCTGGGTCGGGCTGGGTCGGGTCGGGCCTTCCTCCGGATGACCTTTAAACTTTGCCAAAGGACATGAAAGCACTAATCGTTACGTTGCTCCTTTCTTTATTCATTCATTCATTCATTCATTCATTCATTCATTCTTTTGGCTGCTTCGATTTCGCTTTGCTTTCGTTCTTTGGCTCTCTTTCTCTCTCTGTCTCTCTTGTTATCTCTCTCTCTCGCTCTCTGTCTCTCTTGCTGGCTCGGCGGCAACAATTTAAACTTTCCTAATCCGCTGGGGATTGGAAACTTCAAGCTGCACAAGCAACTGAACTCCGCTTTGGCAACTTGCTGGCAATCTGTCCGCACAATTGTGGACCTGAACCTGGACCTGGGCCTGGGCTAGAGCTCTAGGACGAGGACCAAGCCATCAACGACGCAATCAAGTCGACATTTTTGTTTGTTGCTTTGTTGGCGGCTCGTCGTCCCCCTCGACATCCCCCCTCGGACCCCTCAGTCTTCATCACTCGAGTGGGAACAAATTTCTAAGAAATTAAAGCGCTAAACTTTTTCGGGCCCCTATCAGCAACGTACTTGACAACTCTGCGCCGAGCCCTTGCCTTCCTTCAGCTTCTGCTTCTGCTTCTGCTTCTCCTTCCCTTAGCTTCCTTAGCTGAGACTTTTGACTTGTCCCCTTTGTGTGTGTGTGTGCAAGTGTGTGTGTGTGTATTTGGGAAAAGGGATCTTTGGCTTTGGGTTTAGGCCAAAATGCAATTAGACAAGGACAAGTTTAATTGCTTGGTCGAGAGTCCTGATATCCTGCAGGCTGCTGCTGCTGCTCCTGCTGCACCCGCTGACATTTGCATTTCTCAGCCGCACAAAGAAGTTTAATTTATTTAAACTCAAATCAAGCATGAAATGTGAGAGAGAGAGGGGGAGAGGGAGAGGGAAGGGTGTATTGTGGGGGGTATGAATACATTTTTTGCTGTCGACAAGTGCGAAGAGCAAAGATGATTTAGTGGGGAAACCCTCTTCATTCTGTTTCCATTTTTGGGCTTTTAGCCTGCCGTCAATCCCAGTAACTTCATCAATTTTAACTTACAGGACATGGCATGTGGAGGACTTTGTTGACATGTCTGTGCTTTGACCAAGCCCGAACCCCGAACCCCCTCCCCCCAAGAACCTCAAAGCACAATTTGTTGCCGTTGTCTTTCAACCGTTGTCCCTAGTCCTTAGTCCTGCTCCGTCGTGACAACGTTTGCCGCATTTGCAATCTTCTGTGCCATATCTGAGTCTGATGGTTTTCGTTTCATTGCCACACACACACACACACAGGCACACACACTCATACGTACATCCCCTGCTTAGTTATTTATCTTGATATTCCTCCTCACACACACACACACATCCATCCCATGCCTCATCATTATCAAACTCATATTGTCGTCTGCCTTTCTCTCTCTCTCTCTCTCTGTCTATCTCTTTTTCGCTTTCACGCGTAATTTGTACTTGTCTAACACGTAATGATGTCACGTAAATTGCATACGTTCGCTTACGTTTACGTTGACGTGTTACGTTAGCTCTTGCTCTGCTTTTCCCTGCGACTTAAAGTCAAATTAATATCACTCATACGACCCGTGAGCAGGGAAGATCTGCTAGGGGCTGCGCCTGGGTCTGGGTATGGCATACAAACATAAATTGTGAAATCCCCGCCATTTCCTCACGAACACTTTTACGCACACACACACACACACGGACACGCTCACACAGATACAGATTTATGCTTCTAACTACGCATTAATTTCCTTACCTTTATCCCGGCCGGGTCCTCGCTTGACTCCTTGTCACACGTCAGTAAATCAGATGCCGTTGCCCAGCCCAGCGACGCTTCCCGGCTTCCCGGTGTCCCGTCTTTCCGCCTTTCCGTCCTCCCGTCTCACCTCATTCATCATACTTATAAATATTCATTTCCTCCTGTGGTGCCGCAGGGGGGGATACTCGAAAGGGAAGCGCGCTGCTACAGAAATGATTGCGAAAGATTAAAAATCAACTCCATAAAAATTTCCTCGCATCTTTCACCTGATGATAAATGACAAACGAAAATTAACAAAGCAGCACATAACCCCAACGTGTGAGAGAGAGAGAAAGTGCAGAGAGAGAGAGAGAGAGAAAGGGGGAGAGTAGAGCAGAAACCTTAAAGAAAAGTGAGCGCGCATATGTGGAAAATTCCCGAGCAGAAAACTTTCGCAGAGCTCATTATAGACAACGTCTCATCAAATTGAAAAGCAATGAGCTATGAAAGGGAAGCCCAAGCCCAAGTCAGGCCGAAGCCCTCGAAGCTGGCACACAACACATCACATCCCCTGCTAATAAGCAGGCTGCCAAAAGTTTTAGGGCGAAAAACTAATAATAATAATACGCAGCGTTGGCCCGAAAAAACTTTTCTCATTTCGTTGTGCAACCCCTGGCTGCCTCTCAGCTCTCAGCCCTGCTCTTTTCGCCTGATTACGCATTTGAATTGTATTCGCTGGCAATTTGTGTCGACTACTTTTGGGCGGGCATTGGCACTCAGCCCGATCCCAAGTTTCATTTCGACATAAAGTTAGCGACACATTCCATTCCACTCTACCTGCTCGGCTCGCTGCTGCGACCTTATTAGTGTCAACATTTTTATGGCAGCTCGGCGAGAATGCCACGCAATTTGATTAATACAAATAAAGGGAGACAAATTCAATTGAATTTGTAATATAGATTGACTGCCAATGATGATTGGCTTCAGCTGTGGCTGCGACTGCGAGTGCGACTCCTTTTATCTGTCCCACATGTGCTCCCCCCCCCTGGCTTGGAGGCTTCAAGTTTTGGGGGAGTGCAAATTAAAAGAGACGGCAAGACAAGACGTATGCGAGGGCCGGGATATTCACCACTAAGCCCCAAATAACAAAGCCTCTGAGGCCAGACAAAAGGCATAAATAAAGCCCATCCAGCATCAGCAGCAGCAGCAGAAGCCGCATCTACGAGTACGCCTAAAAGCAGACATCAATTTCTGCCTTTCTGCGTTTTTCTTTGGTCCTTCTTTCTCTCGCTTTTCTTTCACTGCTCCGCTGCTCCAGTGGTCGCTCGTCGCTCGTCGGTCGGCGGTGGTCGGCGGTGGTCGGGAGGGGCTCAATTCTTTAATCAGCTTAAATTCACACGTACCAAAAGCGACGCATAGCCATTGATTGGAGGCTTACCCCCCCAATGGCTGCCACTCCTCCTCCTCTGTGGGCCGAGTCTTCTTGCTTTTATCAAAGCCAGTTCAAAGGCTCGTATGTGTATTTAGGCTTTTATTGTTTTTGACCTTTTTTTTCGTGCGAGACCAAATAAAAATCGATTTTTTCCACGCACACAGACGCACAGCTCACGCACAAAAGCAGGAAGGCAGGAGAGCAGCAAAGCAGCAAAGCAGGAAAGCAAAAGGGAGGAAAACCGAGCCGAAATAAAAGTAAATCACAAGCATCGCTGCTGGCAGCATTCGCAAGTTCAAATAAGCGATAATAAGTATTTATAGGCGGGCAAACAGATTCGGTTTTCGGCCCAGCCCCAGCCCCGCCCCGCCCCGCCCGAACAGCCTGCTAAATGCGTTTTAATGTTTTTTAAACTTTTCCCTACTCTCTTTTCCATCTTCCATCTCTCATCTGCCGTCTCGTCTCTGCTCTCTTTAATATTTAAGTACACTTTTAGGCAGCTTTGCTACGTAGCTACGTAGTTTCCTTCGACAGTTTTGTCTGCGCATCATTTTTCTTCGTTGCTTGATTTTGTTTTTACGAGCGACTGAAGCCTGTCAATTGGCTGAATGCCTCGTAAAAATGCCAGAGGCCTATGAGGCAGCTTTCCCTTGCCCGCTTTCCCTTGCCCGCCCCCCCTCCGAGGGCGACGCAGAAAAAAGAAAACGATTTGTTATGTTTTCTCAGGCAGCGAGAAACAGGAAACGGAAAAGCACACAAAGACAAAGACAAAATGTGCCTGCCTTCGCTCTCGCTCTCTCTTTCTCTCTCTCTCTCTCGTGCTTCTCTGCCTTCCTTTTAGTTTGTTATTTTGTTTTCTTTTGGCCGCTGCTTAGGCCTGCCAAATGTCATCATTAGCGTTTCAATTGCCATTTTAGTCCGTGACACTTGAAACATTTGCATAAAATACCAAAAGTCAAGTTTGTTGGCGCTGATATCGGGGCTTCTTTGATGTTTACCTTGCCCTACATAAAGACGACAAGGAAATGCTCTTACTGGATGGGATTATCTCTGGACGGAATTGAGTTCTCCCCCCGACGAGCTCTCAAAAATGTTCCCTTCCCGTCTGAACTTTGAGCTCCCAATTCCAGTCCCCCAACCCCAATCCTTGGCAGAGCCCCCCATTCAATTTATGACCCATTCTGCCTTATTGAATAGAGTTGACGCGGCTTAGCCATGATTAAGTCCCCCATTCTTATGGAATACCCCCGACTGCCACTGCCACTTCCGTCCGACTTCAGTCAGGTGCTCCCCGCTGGACACTATACAAAAAACATTTCTTTTTAGTTGATCTTATCGGCTCGGCAATTGTCTGACGCTTTTTGCCATTGCCTCGGCTCTCGGTGGTTTCTCCTGCTTCTCCTGCTTTGTGGTTGCGGCTTTGGGTGTCTTCATTTTTGTTTTGGCCAAAAGAAATGATAAGCGACACGCAAACGCGACACTTTCCTGTGATGATGAAGAAGGAACACTAGGGGGGAGTAGCAGCAGGAGTGGGTCTACAATTGTGACCGCAATCAATAGAGCTGGATGAGCGGAGGGGGGCGGCAGGAGGGCAGGGGGCGGGAGGCGTATGTGTAATATAAAAAGTAATTATTTCTTATGCAATATGGACGCCTGGTCGGGATAAGCATCTGGAACAGCATTTTATGGCGGGCCAGAGTGGATGGTGGATGGGGGATGGGGGCGGGGAGTCGGAGAAGCATTGTTTTTAATTGTTTGTCGTGGCAGGGTTGCCAGGCTTCTTTTTGCAGCACAGAACAGCACAGCACAGCACAGCAGCTGCAATATAGATTGTAATCTTAATTGCATTTAGAGTGCCCCGCATTGTAGGTTAATAATCATAAATGTTATGGTAATAGTTACGAGTGCCGGGGAGTGAGTGTGATCCTCAGAGTAGGCGGGGGGGCGTGGCATTGTCGAGCTGTATTTAGTTACAGTTTGTTGCAACAATGTAATGGAGAGGCTGTCCCCGACTGATTTAAACTTGCCACGAAAAGTGGCGCTGCAATTACAAAAATTGTTATGAGCGGCATTTACATGAGAGTGGAAAAAAAGCAAAAGTAAAGGCAAAAAATGATTGCTTTACCTTTGAAACAAAACTCTCTCTCTCTCTCTCTTTCTCTCTCACTCTCTGGGGAGCATTGCAGAAGACGTGCCGTTTTGGCGCAGATTTCAGATATACATAAAAATCCGCACAATCTCTGCAGCTGCAGATGGGGGAATCGAATTCCATGGCTATGCTTTGTCCAGCTTACATTTTGGTATCCCTTGCACGGAGGTGGTCCCCCCTCCCTGCTCTCCTCTCCGTTTCGTCCTCTAGCTTGGCGTGTTTTGGAGTGATTGACCCAGCTCGGGGCCATTTCTATTTATGGGGAAAAACGAAGGAAAAATGTATAGCAGCAGCGAAACAAAGCAGGACAACGAGCAGCACAAAATACGAGTATCAACTGCATCTACTTTAAATGCAGTTAGCAGGGGGAGCAGGAGGAGGAGCAGAGGCAGGAGGAGGAGCAGCCGAGAAGCTTTCGAAATCCTGCACATGACTTTGAAGCGACTTTGAGGAGAGCCAACACTAAGGACCAGGGACAAGCATACAGGCGCACGGCAGAACGTGTGGAACATTAATCTTGTCTGTGTCTAGCTGGCACTCCCACTCCTTCACTCCGGGCTCTTCTCGCTCTGTGTTGTATAGTTATCCTTGTTTAATGAGCTGTGATCCTGACGGGGCATTAAAAATTATGAAAAGAAAGGCAGAAAAACTGCTGGGCAAATGCATTTAAAATGCAATAATAAAAACGATAATGGCATTATAATACTAAGCCCCGGCAGACAAACAGTTTACATATTTAGCCGGGCAGCGGAGCGCATTCGAAGCCAGAAAGTATGCCACATTACTCTCAGCTCGTTAACTTTTATAGGATTCTCTGCTTAAATTGTTGTTACTCTCGCCACCATGTAGGTCCCTCTCCCCCGCTCGCTCGCTCTATGTTTTCATTCTCTTTATATTGATTTCACCTAAATTAACGCACGCTGAGAAAGCTTGTAGCCAAAAAATACAAAACAGAACCCCAGACCGAACCCAAAGCTTGTTTCTCCTTGTAGCTGCTGTGGTTTTCCTGTCCCCCGTTGTTATTTTTATGAGACTTTTCATATTATTTTACTTTTTGGCTTCGACTTTTGGCTTTAATGTGCCAAATTTCCACGCCCTGCCACCCTGCCGCCCCGCTGTCATCCAACTGGCCAAAACATGTCTTTGCTCTCTCGTTCTCCTTCTCTTGCTCTGGCTCTTGCTCTGGCTCCTGCTCCTGCTCCGTCTTCTATTAAGTTATCAAGATTTGTAAAGTATATGAGCCGAGCAAGCGCTGCCTTTGTGCGGCTCTGCTCAAGTGTGCACAAGAGGGATGGAAGAACGCATAAAAGTGCTATCTGTCTCTTTTACACGTTCCCGTCAGCAGGGAGCAGAGCAGAACAGAGCGGACCGGAGTGGAGAATGGGCCAGAGATATTGCCAAATGGCGTGTTGGCAGGCCACAAGGAGCTGGTCGGTCGCTCGGTCGGTCGGGTTGTTACGAGGAGTGCTCCTCGGATGGAAAGTGGAGATGGAGATGCCATGCCGTGTGGTCGGTTAATACATTAGAGGACTTGGCCAGGATATGGAAATTATAGAGAGCTCTTCCTGCTCTTCTCCGCTCGTCGCTGGCAATCACAAAAATTATGCAACAATTTGTGCTCTTGTCTGTTACCGAACGGCTTTATGCCTTTAAGGCGTCCTCCCTCTCCCTCTCTGTCCATCAGTCAAGTGTAAATGCAGTTGCAACTGTAGCCAGAGCATAACGCATCAATGACCAGACAGATATGGGGGCTGGCCCGAGAGGCTATGCCCCATACGGAGGCTGCTGCTGCTGCTGCTGCGGCTCCTATTCCTGATGCTGTTGTTTTCGTCTGGCGTTGATTTTACGTTACGTTGTGTGGAGGGGAAGGAGTGGGAGTGGAACTAGGAGCAGTAGTAGCAGAAACAGCAGGAGGTGCTCCAGCTGACTAACTCGACTGCTGGCTGTTGCTGTACGCTTAAGCCTTCAATAACAGCAGCAAGAAGCAGCAGCAGCAGCAGCAACAACAACAAAACTTTTTAGCCTTTTTGTTATGGCCAGGATCAGGAGCGTAGCATGGCAGGGCAGAAAAAACAACAACGGCCAAGCAGAAGAATTTATATGATAAGCGTAGGACAGGCAGGCAGCAGGCAGGCGTTTCGGGTCCGTCAATGTGAACTCCAGGGCCATAGCTCAACGGGTCCGGCTACGACTACGGGTCTAGTCCGGCTTGCCATGTCCTGTGGGTCTCAGTGGGGAACTTTCTGTTGTTGTTTTTTTCTTCTTCTTTTTTCCTGCTGCTGCTGCCCAAAGCGTGTCAGAGAGAGATAGAGAGAGAGAGCACGAAATATGACAGCGGCAGGAGGCCTTTTGTTCTCTTTCTCTGTAGACAAACAACATCAAAAATAACAGGAAGCAACAACAACTATAAGTCCAATATGTACGCTTTAAGCATAGCATATTAGTTTGCTCAGTGCGGTGACGAGGGGAGCCAGAGCAGTTCTGAAAAGTGAAAAAGTGGATTCAGTCCCAAATAGCTGGTGGAGGATGGAGCGGAGGAGAGCCAGAGCCAGAGAACTTTCGGGGCCAGAGCTTGATGTAGTTTGTTGTGTTTACAAAGCCAAATGCATGCAAGAGCTGGACAGCTTGATGTGAGCAGAGCAAAAGGGGTGGGTGGGGGTGTATATAGTCGGGGGTGGAGAGGGTATTTGGGTATAGTCCGAACAGACAAAGGCTTCATCGTGCGGGTCAGCGAGCTTCGCTGCATGACTTGCTGCATTGCATAGATGGATGGATGGATGGCTGGATGGCTGGCTGGATGAATGGATGACTTGGCTGGCCCCACCCCCCTCAGTCCTACTCCCGCTTATAGATAGCTATAGATGGATGCATGACTATGGCCATGTTTTGTTGCAGGCCACATTTGCCCCAGGCAAATATCCCTCCCGAAACAACAAGCGATTTGTAGGGAGTAAGTGCATTGCATTCGATCAGAGACTGAGGGAGGAGAGAGGAGATGGTGGGTAGTGGATTGTGGAGCTTTAACTTCACTTTTAAATAACAAACAACCAGATGGCAGAGAGGAGCAGTTCGATTAGCCAGAGACTCCATCGAGAGCTGCAGCTCATTGCGATTATACAGTAGAGTGCATCCCAGGGCAGGAAAGGTCGCAGAACCCTGGCTTACCGCATCCTACGAAAGAGATAAAAGTTATTTGATGAATGCCCATAGTTCTCTCTCTCTCTGCGTATTGTAACTTTGTCTATAACTTGCAATTTGTGCCAAGCAATTATGAGTTTTCTTCAAAACAGTTTGCCCCTTCCTCCGCCTCTCCGCCTCTCTGCCACTCCGCTTCCGCCAGGATATAATGTTGCAAGAACGAGTTGACTGCGCCTCTGCTACTGCCTCTCTCTCTCTGTCTTTCTGTCTGTCTGTCTGTCTGTCTGTCTGTCTGTGCATTGTTTTTAATGTTCTCTGGCAGAGCAAATGTAATGCAATATAAAACAAAAAAAAAAAGGGAAAGCAAAAAATGAGCAAAAGGCATTAAAAGGAAATGCTCACTTTCAAGTTGTTTGTCTCTCTGTCGCTCCATCCCTGTCTCTCTCTCTCTCTCTCACTGTCTTTTTTTGTGCACACAATCGTCGAGCAGAGAGTAGTCCTGCGTCCGTCTGGTACACATTCCCATCCCCATCCCCCTGCCCCGCTCTGTTCTATCTTGTTTGCCTCAAGTTGCACATTTTCTTGTTGCACTGTTTGACGTAATTATAATTGAAGTGAAGTCGTGAACGAGTTTCAGTTTCCTTTCCACCCTCCGCTCTCCACTCTCCATTGCTGTGTCTGTGTCTGGGCTTTTGCTTTTGCCTCTGCTCTCTCCTTCTGCCCCGTGCACCATAATGAGCATGTTAACAGGCAGACAATGGCACTCAGATGCGAGTGTGGTCTGGGCCATAAGCTTCATCATAATTTTATTACCCTTCTGTGCAGCGAGCAGAGCAGAGCGCCTCTGCCTCTGCCACTGCTTCTGCCCTCCTCTGTGAACCGTTTGAATGTCATTTCAAAGTCAAACGCGTCGCCATTGCCAACTTTCAATTAAACTAGCTCCCATATATTTCTGGCGATAGAACTGCTGCTGCCACTGCCACTGCCACTGTCACTACTGCACTGCCACTGCCACTTCCTCCCACAGCTAAGCACCCAATAAAATGTCATTTTTATCGCGCGTTCTCAGGCACTAGACGAAAATTTGTAGCATACTTTGCAGAGCTTTCGCTGGCTCTCATCTCCCCCCATCTTTATTAATTGCCAAACTCATCTGGACTTTCATTCGATTACGTTTCGGGCCATATATATATATATACTTTTCATTATACTAGTAAATTTTTAACTGTCAGACAATGTGACGTCGCCGTCCTCCTCCGAGGGCTATCCTTCATCTCCGGGCATTATCCTGTTGGTGTAATTAAAAACATGCGCGTTTCGCTCGCTTATTTGATAGACTCTCTGCCATATATACGAGCGAGTATCTCCCCCAGTCAGAGTCTGATTCTGAGTCTGAGTCACTTTCCGACTGAATGGATGGCAAATTTCATTACGTTGATGAGTTTATAGTGCTGCCAGCTTGACTGGCTGGCAGATAGGTGGCAACAGTTGTGTTTTATAACCACCAAGCGCTTGGCTAATTATTATTTGGCATTTAGTTTCCGATGGCAGATTGGACAGCCAGCTTGATGATGACTTGATGGAATTGGTAGAGCCTTCGCCCCCATTTGTAGACGTAACAGCTGCTCGCTCACACTATACCGAAATGGTTGTCAATCGAGGCTGGAATGAATTCCATTCCACATGAGTGGACAGCATTCCCATGACCATCTTCAAGGGATGGCCGGCATATATATGCAAGTAAGCGCCTTAACAACGATCTGCCACACCCCTGCCCCGGGCCACTCCGGAGTGAACTGTGAAAACTTATAAAAAATTACACAGAGCAGAGCAGAGCAGAGCAGAGCAGGGCGGGGCAGAAGGAACTCCGATGCTGGAATATGGATGGCACTCCCTTTAAGCTGCGTCTGCATAAGCAATGAGCAGGCTGGGCAGCTGGAGGAGGCTATAAATTTCTGCCAACTGTATTTTAAAAGAATTATGCACGTGCAATTAAATAAAGCGACAGCGCCCGAAAGTATGCAGCGAATAATGCAATAATAACAGCAATAAATGCTCTTGGAAGAGCTCTCGGAAGAGCCCGACTACAGCTACAGCTACAGACGCCTCCTGACAGTTATTGTTGTGTATTTAACTACGGACGAGCTTCATGCAAATTAACTTTCAATTTCCTAGCCCTGTCTGCTGCCCCTCCCCCTCTCCTGCCCTCCCGCCCGCCTGCCCCCCTGCCAGACAGAGACAATCAAAACTAATTTGCATAAATGTTGCCCAAGCAAAAAACCAAACCAAAAATAGCTGTCGACTCCTCGCCGTTGCACGGCTAGTTCTTGTATCTGTATCTGTATCTGCATCTGTGTGTGTGTGTGTGTATCTGTGATAGTTTGGCCAACGACCCACAGAGACTGAGAGCTGAGAGCGCGAGCAGTTTAGACGTGAATTTGCGAAACAAAAAGTCTAAATTAATAAGTTTTTGGCCCCAGAAAGAGACAGAGAGAGAGGGAGAGAGCAACAATAAAGAACAGATTTTTTTGGTCGTGCGGACGAGTGGTGAGTCTCCCTGAAATAAATTACTGCTGAGAGATCTTGCCCCGTCATCTCTCACAGTGACAGGCAGAGGCAGGCAGCACCATGAGGAGGGGAGAGGAGTGGAGGGAATGCACAGGCTTGCAGGCTGTGGACAACTTCTCTCAGTTTGTCTGCCCTGTTCTGTTCTTTCCTTTTCTCTTCTGTTGTTGTCTCCTCCACCTCTGCTATTGTCCGAACCGGACCGGACTCCACTTGCAGCGAGTCCACTTTGTTCTGGTCCTTGTCCTGCTGCAGCCTCGAAAGATATCAATAAAACGGCAACCACTGGCGGGCCGGCATTCAGCAATGGAAATGCTTTAAATTTAAGAATAACTTAACCCCAGTCCCAGTCCGATTGCAAGATGCTCAGGCAGGCTTTAGGCCAAATATCGACAGCTATCATCAGTTGTCCCGCAATAGCCCTGCCTGCCGCCCCCCATCCCAATAGTTTTTCATTCATTTTCAATTTTTACTGCTGCTGCCATCGCACGACCATCGCATGGCGCAAAAATTTCACAACTAATTGAATATTTAAAACTGCCAAACCGCAATTTCAAATTTATTACCCAATGCAGCGATCCAAGGGGAGAATGCACATGCACACACACAGCATTGGTAGTGCCTGGCTGGCTGGCTGGTGCATGGTGCATGTTGGCCAGACCAGACCATGGCCATTACCTCACTTTTGACTGGGCCCAGAGCCGGACAGCTGGACAGCGAAGTGAACCGAACCGAACCGAAGCGAGGCGAACGTGGAGCTGGTATAAAATGTCACTTAATTGCAATTTAGTAAATTGTTTTCCATGTTGTATAACAACAGCGGCAACAAGCGGCAGGCAGGCATCCTTCTGGGCCGCCACCGATGATGGAGGGCGTGGCAGGCACGCACACACACACACACACACACACGTATATTAAAAACCATAAATTTTGCGGTGATTTATCTTAATTTAAATGTTGCAACAATGCATCCAGGCAGCGGCAGCGTCTGTACTCGGCTTTTGTTTAAATATAACAAAGCAACTAAAAGTATGCAACGGTACACATTTTTTCGTTACATATATATTTTTGGGTGCCTGTGTGTGTGCTTATATAATATGGCGCATTTCATGTCGTCTACCCCGGGTAGATGTAGATGGCAGAAGAATGTAGCTTTTGTTATTTGCCGCCATGCTGTGTGCGAAAAATCAATTAAAAATTCATCAAATAATTAACAAAAGCATCGCAGTGAGTGCCGAGTGCTGTGGGGGTGGAAGGGGTGGATGGGGGGGCCAGCAAGGGGTTAAACAATAGCCGTCTTCGTCTCGCTGCCATTCCTCTCTCCCTCTCTCGATCTCTCTCGCTCTCTGGGGAGTGTTTAACTTGGCCTCTGCATTGGGTAGAGGATGTAATGTTCTCTGGCGCTGGCGCTGGTGCTGGTGCTGGTGCTTCTCCTGTTCCTCCATGGTCCATGTGTGCGACGCGCAAAACAAATTAAATTCAATTTAGTCGGCAGGAGAGCAGGGGGGACCCAGAGGGCATGGTGAGGGCATGGTGTGGGGGGCGCAGCACCAGGAGCTCCTACAAGAAGGTGCAATTTTGATGGATTGCTTTTGCCTGGCTCCCTGCTTGGATGCCTGCCTGCCTGCCTCTGCTTTTCTCATTTCGAGGAGGGCTCAGGACTGGGACAGGACCTTGTTTGTTGCTTAGCTGCAAAACTTTGCCATGTATGCGTGCGTGCATCAGTGCGTGTGCGTAATTTGCATATGTATGTGTGCGTGTGCCTGAGTTGGGACCAAGTTAAGGCAGCTGCATTTAAACTTTGTTTTGCCGAATGAATGGAGGCAGGAGCCGGAAATAAAGTGCAAGGCAGGAGGCATGAGGCAGGCAGCTACACGAAATTAAAAACTTTTCCAGCTAAATGACATTAAGCATTAAAGTGCGGCACTGGCAGTGGCAGTGGCAGCCTGTAGTGTATCATAGGGCAGGTCCCAGTGCGGTTTGGCCATCCATTAATCCATTCCTGGGCTCACTTTTAGCCCACATATTCATAATTAATTGTTTGGCGGCGGAGGGCAGACATCTAAGTGAATTTTCTGTTACTTATTAATGACTGAGCACCTCGGGCTGTTGGGCTGTCGGCTGTCTGTTTGGCTGAGTGGCTAATTAAACACGAAATCAGATCCTGCTCGCAGGCGGGCCATATCTCTTCCGAGACTCTTCCGCACGAAACAAGCCAGAAACCAAACCAAAAATCACAAATTTCCGTTTTTTAATGAATGCCCCAAGCGGGAGAAGGGTTGCCGGGGGGTGGGGGGCAAGTGGGTGGTTGGGTGGGTGGGCAATTGTGTTGAGGGCGTGGGTCGAAACGATAACACGTCGCAAGCTGTAACTGTAACCGTTTCGGGTTCTGTTTCGTTTCGTTTCGTTTCGAAACTGAAGTCGCCGTGACATGTCAGGTTTTGCAGGCATTCATGCCCCAGCCCTGCCCCAAGTGTGCAACTTCATTTATAACAGAAATAAAAACCCTTTTCTGCTCTGCTCTGCTCTGCTCCTCCCCCTGCCTGGCCCTCGCCTGCTCTGACTTTTGGCTTTTGTAATTTATACGCGCTTAAAGGCGTCATGTTGGCAACACCTACAAAATTCTTTTGCCCCGCGTTCTCCCAGCTTTTTTGCATAACGTCAACGTCTGACAAATGTGCCATAAGCAGGGGATTGGCCACGGAGGCAGGGGGCGGGTGAGACAAACTTTTGCGTGCGGTTTTGGTTTTGGTTTTTCCTCTGCTGCCACTGCTGCTGCTGGCCAGCGGGTAAAAAAGTTGTGGCCAAATAAATGGGCAAATGGCAGAAAATGACAAATGACCGTCAATCATGACAGGCCAGACGACGACGACTACAGCGACGACGACGAGGAGCAGCTGGTGGGAGGAACGCCAGATGGCGTGGGGGCAGGGCAGGGACAGGGCTAAGCTGTGTCTGGCCGGGAACACACCTGCTGGTCAATGACAGTCGAAAGCTCATCATTGGTTTGGCCAATTTTTTGCTTCCACTTTCGGGCAGAGCCATGGCTGGGGCCATGGCTAGGGCGCCATCTAAATGAGTGTTTTGTGTTAGATAACCTGACCAGCTCCTAATCTTCTGCGGATTGGTGGGGGGGAATAAAATATGGATGGGCCATTATAATGGAGCTTCGGGGATCTCCAAGTAGAACTGAATTCGGTTCCTGGACAAGGGAGGGCGGGGAGAAAGTGCTCTGCTGTGCGCTGCGGTGAGTTTTCGCATTTTCACTTTGGCATTTAAAAGCCCTCCGCAGAATAAACACTCTCTATAAAGGGAGAGAATGAAAGAAAGAAAGAAGGAAAAAAGTAAATGAAAGCGCGGCAAATCACTTTTTAAATTTAATTTGACACTTTCTTTTCTGCGCTGCGAGCATCAAAGACGACTACAAAGTGTAAACTTTTCCAAAAGAAATTTCATTTTCGTTGCCCAAGGGTTTTCCCTCAGCCCTCAAAAGGAGGAAGAGGACGAGGAAGAGCCAGGGATCCATTCGGGGTCGGGGATCGGGTTCGGGCTGGGGGACTTGGTATTTAAATTTGGTTGCCTCCTTTCTGGCCGAAAGTTAAATGTTTTGTAGTTTTCATTTAAGTGCAACGTTTTCTGCGCTGCATAAACTTTGCGTTATTTCACACGCAGGTATTATATGACCGAGCGAGAGCACAAAAGCAAATGCAATAAATGAGTGACACAAAGAAAGGCAGAGAGACGGAGACGATGGAGGAGAGAGCAGCAGCGAAAATGTTTGCAATCTCATATTAAATGGCATCAACAACTTTGTCTCCGTTTTGGCGGGGCAGGAGAGACGACGGGGGGGAAAGCGCACAGAAAGTTTCCTCTGCTTATTATATTCAATAAAATATTTTACAGTGGCACTTTGGGGGATAGCCTGCGCTTTTGCCACACGAAAAACTTTGCCAGCTCGGGAAAAATTTTGATAAGATTTTTCGTTTGGCTGTCCGTCCGTCCGTCCGTCCATCTGCTGCTGCTGCTGCTGCTGCTATTTGGCTCTTGGCGAGATTGCAAAACTAAAATTATAAATTTGAGCCGGCAAACGGTTTTGTTTACTCGCGCGCTCTGGCCAAAGTTTTCGCTGCTCGCATTACCCTCACGCATCGTCCGTCCGTCCGCAATTGAATGCAGCCCACTCGTTCGCCTGCCGGTTGCCAGGCGTCGTCAGTGCTCATATGTATGGATGTATGGTGTGTGTAGATAAGGTCTGAGTATCTGTCACTCGATGACACTTCCCACTGGCTCCGCCACTGAAGGAGCCTCCCACTGGCTCGAGTACAAACAATTTTTCATTTCCAAGGCACGAACTGCCTGCCTGCCTGCCTGCGATCAATAGGTGTGTCCTTCAGGTGCGTGTGAGTGTAAAGTCAACGTTTTTCCGTTTGACTTGATTTGAATGCATTCCGCGAAGCGCCAGGTCCCCCACAGGCACTCCTATACCTCCACCCTCTGCTCCTTCCACTCTGCAGTTCTTCTGCTCTCCCGCTGCTCATCCATTGATTCATTTATTTCGGTAGGCACTTGTGCCTCTGATTGTGCCTCCTATGCCTCGTGCCTCGTGCCTCTTGCCTCGCTGTGTTCGCTTTCAATGACACTTTTTTGCCGCCGTCGCCTCGCCGTACTCGTCGAACGGCGTTTGATTGAGTGCCTTTTTCATTGGCAGGCAACAAACTTAATCAATTTCAGCGCCTGTGTCCAAACAAAAGGCACGCCCAAAGGCTGGAAAATTGCTGGGCTCAATTCTGTTGCATAGTTTTAGGGGCAGACAGACAGACAGTCGGACAGGCAGACAGACAGACAGACAGGCAGACAGACACTCTTGTGACTCACCAACTAGCGCCTTTGACTAGTCCTTCTGGCTCTCAGACTGAGGACTTGGATTGCGACTGTGTGTTTGCCCAACGCAAACGCCATAAAATAATTTTGTTTTAACACAAACACACACACACAGAGAGCACGGCCACACAGAGACATATTTGCCTGTCGCAAATACGAAACGCAAATGTATATATTTAATTTGAGCAAATAACTATTTTTGGCAGCAGACAGACAGACAGACAGACGGACAGACAGACAGCTCTTACCCTTCCTTATGCGGCCTTCCTGCACTCTGTTTACATTCATCTGCCGCCACCGCTGCCACATGCAAAATATTTGAAATAATTAGTGTAAAATATTTGCATAGAAATTATTTGTTACTTGCGGCAGGCGGCAGGCGGCAGGCACGGCCGCCTTAATTGAGCTGGGCCTAATAATCGGGATGCCAGTGTAAAACCAAACAGAGTCCCGGGTCACCAGTCATTAAAGCAGGAAGCATACATACAAAGATTGAGCAATATCAGACCCACTCGAAGAATCGCAACCCTCTGCCTCTGCCAATACTCCCGCCGCCACTGTATACAGTCATGGCCATGGCCACCAGTGTAGACAGGCAGGCGGACGGTGACAGTCAGACCTTTTAATTAAAAACTATTTTGCTTTGCATTTTTAAGGCCTGTGGCGCTGGAGTGGGGGGTGGGGCGGCCAGTGGGCGTGGGTACCGACGCCCACAGCTTGAGCTGGGAAATTTTAGCATTTTAATTTTAATTTAATGTGGGCGTGGCATGGCGTGCAACAGTTTCCCCCGCCCGCTTCGCTTCGCTCTGCTTCGCTCGCTTCGTGTGTCTTGCCTTTTTTTCTGTCCGTTGCCGTTGCCGTTGCCATTGCCTGACTGCATTAAGTCAAACGTAATCCGCACATGGCCAGCCACAGCCGGGCATAAAGAGACACGGACTCTGACACGGGCCGGAGGAGACGGCGACGGCGACGGAGACAAACAGGACGGGAGCGAGGACAAAGCAGAGGATATCTCACACTCGCAGCCCTCTTGCTCCTCTCACTTTTTCACTTTGTTGGTGCTGGTCCTCGTCCTGGTGTTGCTTCTGTTGCTGGCCATGGTGCTGGTTCTGTTGGTTTTCTGGTTAGGTCTCTTCTAGTCTTCTGACTTCTGGGGTTGGGTCTGGTTCGGTTCGGTTCGGTTGATGTGGTGTGGCGTGGTGTGGTCTGGGTTCAGTTCGGTTTGGTTTGGTTTGGTTTTGGCTTACGGTTTGCTTTGACTGGTTGCCCAGCTGCCGCACCCGCACCCGCTCCCTTTCCCGTTACCGCTTCCTTGCCGCGCTGCCTCGTCGTTTCATTAAGTTATACAATTTAACGCCCTTTCAGCAGTCGGACTTCTATTTACATTTGCTTTGGGTCAAATTACACAAAATTCTACGGGTGTTGCGGCGACAAAAGCCATCGACAGCGGCAGTCTCCGTCGCAGTCTGAGTCCCTCGGCCTGTGTCTCTAAATAAATTTCAGGCGAATTGTTTGCACAATGTCTCTTGGTAATTTTAAACTTTGCTCCTTCTTTTGTTTTAGTGGCCAGACAAATATTATTGAACTCGGGGATTTCCCTTTGACTGGGGGACCGCTCTTTAAGCTCTCCTGCACCCTGCACTAGCCTGACCCAATTAGGCTCCTGCTGCCTGGCCTGTCCTTTGGCTTTCGAATGTGTCGTAGGCGAAAAGTTTTCGAGCACAGGAGCACAGGGGGACAGGCGGACAGGTGGACAGGGGCACCAATCCAAAGACGCAACCCTTGGCACATTCTGACTGCTGCCATGTTGCCATTATCAAATTGAATTTCTCATGCAAATTGTTTTCGGTCTTCTAAAAAGCTTTCCAGTTTTATGGCACGGAAATTGGCTCTTGCAAGTTTCTTCCCGGCCAGGATGCTCCCGGCCAGGCCTGGCCTATTCCCGCATAGAGATGTGTCGTGACTCACGTTCTGCCACCACTGCCCCTCCCTTGGCGCACGTTTGTGCACTTTTTAACCTCTGGCCCCAAAGCATGTCAAGCTAATTTCGAGCGCCCAATGCTAATTATGATGTCTTTTACGTGCCAACAAACGCTCAAGTGAGTTAGCCCAGTCGGAGAGCCGGAGTCCCAGTCGCAGGCTCCACTTAAATATTTATTTCACTGTAAACTCAACCTAAAAAACCCCACGAATATATGTACCCACTGGCTCCCAGCTGAACTCAACTCAACTCAACTGAACTGAGCGCTACGGTGCGGTACGACTGCCAAACCCCATTCAAAATTCAAGTGGGCGTGTTCTGATGACATGCTGCCTGCTTACCTTCGGCACGTAATGCGCTAGGGATTCGCCAATATTAGCCAGAGGAGAGACAGAGAGGGAGAGAGAGCGAGAGGGAGAGCGTACTTGTATACGGAATAGAGAAAAAACAATATTAATAACGGAGAGCCAGCCCACAGAGCCCAATCTAGAGGGCCATAATAATACATCAGCTGTGGCAATGCCCCCGCAAGGGGTTGTGCCACAGGACGCAGGACAGACGGTGAGCCGAGGCGAGGCGAGGACGTTGAGGACATCATCCCAGGCAGCCCGGGCAGCTAATAGTCGAGGCTTCTTCGATGTCCCAGTCCGTGTCCCTTCCCTGACAGACAGACTGACTGACTGACTGACTGACGAACCAGAAGAGGAATGAAAGAGACAGACAGACAGAGAGACAGACACAAAGCGGGAGAAAGCGAGAGGGTAGCAGGGACATCCAGCGTTCGCTTCATTGAAAAGTTTCAGCGTAATGGCTTTTGTTTGGCGTCGTCGTCGTCGCCGAGCAGTCGCTGACGGGGGACCCGCCCGGAGTGGGGTGGGGTGGGGCTTTCTTCTATAGCATTAAGTAATTGATTACATCTCGAGGGACTTTTAAGCAAGCCGAACCAGGCACGCCACTGCCACTGCCGCTGCCACTTTCAATGCTGCTGCCACTATACTCGTAAACCTCATAAATTTCTATAAAACTTGACTGCTCCGCACAATATAATGTAAATACATATTTTTTTTGTTATTTACCCCCCGCTAAATACCACGGGTAGTCGAAGCAAAGAAAGAGGTAGGATGGCCGATTCGGCTAGACCTCGACCTTAACCGTGTTCTACCATAAACAATAACCATAATTTAATTCCCCCGCCACCCACGCAAAGTGTCCGTTAATGTGGTTAGTGCGGGGGCCAAAATGGAGGCCATTAGTTGGGAGAATAGTTCTCCCCAAGGATCCCAGGGAATACCTATGTATAGGTATACAGGGGGCTATGTGCGGAGCTGATCGTAAATCAAGTTCGTGGACTGATCTGAACCCCAGACCCTGGACCACTCTGATATCTCAATGCAACTGCCCTCTTCCCTCTGCCCTTCCCTCTTCCCTGTAACGCTGTAACTCTTCGCATTCTTTGCGGCTGCTCACGTTTCGCTGTGGATTTTAAATTAAAAATCCCGTGAGCTTCTGCGGGTTGCGGGTCGAGAATGAAGCAGGGAAAAACAAAAGACGTGAAGATAAACAACCACGCCCAACTGGGGCGGTTAGCCATTTTTATGGCGCCTAATTGCCAAGAGCTCCCACAGAGAGAAGGAGTGAGAGAGACAGACATAGACAGGGCACTGGACCGGGCCTCGGCTGTTATAATCATAAAATTGCTTTTGTGGCATACAAACCGGTTATATTGCTCCCGTGTGATAGTCCCTCCCTCCCAGCAGCAGTGCCCCCAGATCCCACATCCACATCCAGAGCAGACCAGACCAGGAGCAGGCTCCTTCTTCATTTTCCCCATACAAATGAAAAATGTTGCGGTTTATTTTCATTTGGAGTTTTTCCCCGACCGTGTCCGCGCTCTAAACATAATTTGTTGCATTAATGTTGGCCACATGCACATGAAAATAGAAAACGGCAAACGGAAAACTCCCCACACACACACGCACACATGCATAGTTTTTGTTTAATTTCAATGTAAATTACTTGAGGGGGATCTCTGGCTGTCCGTGTGTGTGTGTGTGTGTGCGCTGCTAATTGCTTGGAGCCCTTGAGCTAGAAATTTTGCGCATAATTAGTGGCAAATGTGCATATGGAAAATGTGTTTGGAAATTACCCCGAAAGCCGAGCCGGAGACCCCATAAAATATACAAAGAGATGTTGTGCCATGTGGCAGTTGCCATGTGGCAGTTGCCAGCTGCCAGTTGGTTGTTGCATTGGGCTGGGAGAACATTCCTTTAATCAATGTTAAATGGCAAATCAAGCAACTTTATGGCGTTCCCCGTTGCCACAGAGAAAGTTTTCATTATCATTTTAAAAAGCCTGACCCCAATCCCCAATGCCATCTCCCTCCCCGCCCCCTGCCTTTGCTGGCGCTATCCAATTTGCCTGTCACACCATAAACCTACATTTAAGGACTGCCCCTGCCAAATGTCCCATAAAATATACAGGCCAAGCCCCACCCACCCACCGGAGGCGCCGCCAAGGTGAATGGACAAACATAAAAATGAGAAATAATAATGCCATTGACAAATACAAAGCCATAAATTATAAATGCGAAATGCTTACTTATACACGAAATCTACTTGGAGCAGCAGCAGCAGCAGCGGCAGGCATAAAGAGAACGAAACAATACTGACATCAGACGGGGGGAGGGGGCTAAGGGAAATGGGAAAACTGAAAACGAAACAGAAATACAAACCGCAACTTGTTATAAAATTAGTAAAATTTTCTCAGCAAACATTTACATTAACTTCGAGGCCCGCACACACACACAAACACACAGAGCAGCAGAGCAGCAGAGACAGAAAGAGAGAGAGAGAGAGAGAGAGCGGGGGAGGGGAAATTCCCAGCTCTGGGATCCCTAAGCACCCACAAGGACTTCAAAAGACCCATAGAAGCGGAACAAGGCATCGGGAGAAGGAAAGCCCAAGCATCGCAAGCAAAAAATAAAATACACGTATTATAAAAAGCAAACGAGTCCTGAGCCTTGTCCCAAAAGTATTAAGAGAGCAAAGCAATTAAAATATGAAAATGTACAACTTTCATCTTTTTGAGCTCATTGCATAAATCATTTCGAATGCCTGACATTTTGGGCAAGGGAAGGACTCCACTCCATCCTGCCACAGTCCCCCCCACAGTCCAACTTACTGTGTCGCTTTTCCTACTAATCAGCATAAGTCCTTGCCAGGCGCACAAATGCTGCCCACGAGCACTGCCACAGCCGCTGCCACTGCCACTGCCACTGCCACAACTCGGGACGAGGACAAAAAGTGATTTATTTCGAAAATTTTTCTCCTTCTCGTTTGCGTTTACCTGTAGCTGTTTCAGGAGGGTTCAGTTCAGATGGTGGCAGGATGACTGCCACGCTCACTGGCAACTGGCAACCAACCACTGACAATATAGAACATAATTATAATCATTGCGGCCATGGTCTCAATTGTAATTATAAGTAGGAAACTAAGCCCCCGCCATCCCAGGTCTGTGGCAATGCCCGCGAGGCGAGGCTGAACGCTCGACATTTTACATACAACAACGCGCACGGAGAGCAGAGTTTTCAGCAGCACAGGGGCACAGGGGAACAGGAGGATGCGTGTAGGGCGGGGGCAGGGGGGAGAGAATGTCTCATGTTCATGTCGTCTTCAATTAAAAGTTTGTACAAATTGCCAGCAATTTGTGCGCGACTCGGTTAATTGCTGGCAGGGTATCATTGGGCAGGGGCAAGCAGAAGGGGTAGCAGAAGAGCCGAAAGCAGGCAAATTAATTGTGATTAAAAAACTCAAACAAAATACTGCAGGGGGTGGCGATTTTGTTGCATATTCCGACAGCTGTAAGTCGCTGTAACAAACTAACAAACATGAATATCGAAAATCAAAAATCAAAAATCATATTTTAAGCCAAAATAATTGAAGTATCGCATAGGCAGGCAGGCAGGCGGCTGTGTATTCGTATATTTTTACAAATAAATACTCAGTACACATAAAAATATGCACTCGTATAGAGCGTATAGAGAGGGGGGCAGTGGGGGGATTGGGGGAGTGGCAGAGGGTTGATCCAGGCAAACGAGATGTGCGTATATAAACACAAGTATAACCAATCAAAAATCCAATTAAAATTGAGGAAAATTCGATTTGCATGTAAAATATGGAAATAAAAAAAGAGAGAGAGAGAAAAAAGAAAGGGAGAAGAGAGGAGAAGAGTAGAGATGAGATGAGAAGACGAGAAACGAATCGCAAAGGGGTGGGGGCGGGGGGAAAACATAAAAAATATTTGCTATATGTGAAATTGAAAAGCCCGAAAAAAGGGCAGCCCGACACCGAGAACTGAGCTCTGTTAGCATTGGATTGATGTGTGCTCGAGAGAGAGAGCGAGGGAGAGACGGGGGGGATCTGGCAGTGGCACTGCCACAGCCACAGCCGCAGCCACAGCCAGCAACCGTGCCTCGTACCGCCGAATAAAAAACAGAAAAGCATGCGGCAAAAAATGCAAATAATAAAATAAAACAAATTTTGTTACCTATAAACGTGCGGCATTTACACACGGCAAATATTATTCCGGCAGGCGTGTATAGTGCTGCAGATTGCTCTTGGGTTATTGGTGGGGAGTTGCTGGTGTTGGTGCTGCCACCACACGTTGCACAAACACAAATAGGAAACGAAAGCCGGACACAAATTGATTTAGCCGCGGGGAGGGGGAGTTCCACCCACTTAAACATCATTAAATACACAATATTCATAATATCTAATAGCTAATATCCTTCTCTCTCTCTTTCCTTCCAGGTAAGTCCCCCTACGATATGTCTATCTATTCCGCTCAGATCTAGAGATAAGCTCGCAGTAAGTCTATCGTTAGAAAACTATACCAAATGTTCCTTAAGTTACGCTTTTACTTCTGCAACGTTCTCGTTCTCACTCTTTCACTCTTACGATTTTCGACCTCTCAGTGTTGAACCTTAACCTTTCGTTGCTGTTTCTGCGTTTGAGATGCTTTTTTACGGGGGGGGGGGGGGTGCAATATTCGGCTGAAACATCCCTTGGCAAAGGCAATTTTCAAATTATTTCAAACACTTTTATTATGGGGGGGCGGGGCGTAGTCTGTCGATTTAATTAGTTCATTGTTTGCATTATAGACAGTGTGTGCGTGTGTGTGTGTGTGTGTGTGTGGAATATAGTCGAAAATTTCTAATAATTATTATTTATTTGTTGTTAATCATTTTAGCGACGGCGATTTTTAGCTCGCTTACAATTTTAATTGCGTTTTTTGGCGCACTCTCCTCTGTGTGCTCTGTGTGTGCGGCTGAGTGTTAATTAATTTTGCGCCTGTAACGATGTCAGTTGCAGTTGCAAAGAGAGACAGAGAGGGGGAGAGTGTTTAGAGCGGGGCAGAGCGAGGATCGTCGCCTTTTAATTAGACTCCAGTTTCCAATTAAATAATGCTTTTGCATTAATTATATTTCCATTTTGCGTACTTACCCCCTTCCATCCTGTCAACCCCCCCCCTGCCAGCCGCGAGTTGCATGTAATTTGTACAAAATTAATTAGAAATGTTTCCCTTACCCGATGGCGGCAGGGAGAAGAAATCAAATCAGAGCAGAGCAGAGCAGAACAGAACAGAACTGTCGTGGGCCAAGAAAAATAACTCGAGGTAAATAAATAATTGAATTCATTAGGCAAATGAAAAACTCTGTCACGAAGTCTAGAGACAGACAGAAATATAAATAGAAGTAGAAGGAGAAAGGTAAAGAGTGGGAGTGGGAGGGTCAAAGACTGCGGCAAGGACTAAGAAACCGTAACCGTTCTCGTATTGACCCAAATCCCAGGGATAACCCCTCGGACGGACGGGCGCCTGCCAGGAGGACTGTTAAAAACGTAAAGACAAATACATAAAATGCCTGTCACCTGCCGCACGTCACGTCACGCCCTTCTCAAGTTCGCTGCTCCTTTACGGCTGCTCATTAGTGACGAGAATCGAACAGCCCGACTAAAAACTAACAACGATAATAGCACACACACACACACACACATGTTCGTAGCACAGGATATCAGGGATATACGTGAGTGTGTGGGGGGTAGGCGAAGGCGGAGATGTGGGGAAAAATACGAAAAATAACAATGGCCACGACAAGGAAGCAAACAATGCGACAGAAATAATACATCGACAGAGACATGAAAAGGGGAAGGGAGGGGAACAGGAAGCCTGAGGAGGCCACACTCATACACTCATACACTTGTACATTGTGGCCACATTAAAGGTGTGCGCTGTGGTTGGGAGCCGCGCTCTCCCTCTCCCTCTCTCTCTCTCTCTCTGTGTGTGTGCGTGTGCCTGAATTTTTGTTAGTTTCGCAGATATCGCATCATGTTAACAAAAGCAGAGCCACAGGGATGGAACAGCGCTTCGGGGAGGAAAGGGCGTTCACTCAGATGGGAGGTGTTATATGTTTGTATATCGATTGGATGCCAGGCGAGTATTTCGGGCGCAATCATCGAGAGGAAATGTCATCTGCGGAAGTGGAAGCTTAGAATATGTATCTCATTATGCTGTGATACCCGCTTGATTGATGTTATCTAATTATCTGGCATAGCTGGAACCTGGAACCCCAGCAGCGACCCCACCACTTCCCTCACATCAAACTCAGACCAAAATCCGTCCAAGTGGGGGTTGGGGGGTGCCACTAAATTGCATTGCATGGCTATGAGCTGAAATTAACCGAGAAACAAAACAGGCCAAAAAGAGCATTGAGCCAGGCACAGCCAGAGCCAGAGCCAGAGGCTCCTTGAGAGCATAGACACGCTACATGCTACATGCTACACGCTTAATTATGCAGCAAATTAGGCCCGAGACGGGACTAAGAGTGCAGCAGAAGGCGGAGTCGATGTCTGGATGCCGAGATGATGAAACGAAATTATGCATTATGCATGGAAAATATGCAGTGCCAGCAGGCCAAACTCGGCGAGGCCATGCTCCATTACACGTCAACCAAGACGACAACGACGACGACGACGACGACGACGAACTTGGCCACCTATGCACCCAGGACCAAGCCAGATTGCAGCAGCTCTCTCGCTCTCCCTCGCTCTCTCTGCAGTGGGTAGACTTTATTATTAAATCCGAAAACTTAAACGCATGTGTAGGAGCAGGAGAGAGCAGAGTCCTCTGGCTGGCAGCTCTCTAGAGTGCACTCAGTGCACAGTGAGTTATTAACACGCTTTGCCACATTTGCTGCCGAGCTAATGTGGCTTGGTTTAGTGGCTACCCCCAGTTCCCCCCCTGCCTCTGCCTCTGCCCCTGTCTGTGTCTCCGTCTCCTTCTCCGTTTCGGGGGCCATGCTCCTGTGCCTGTCATTATGCTAAACTAAACGGCAGGCAGTGCTAGAATTTGCACCCGCAACCAGGTAGCCTCCTGCCTCCGGCCACCTCCTGCGACCATGCCCCAACCCCACCCAACCCCTTTTGCACGTGCTCTTGCCAGGTATAACGGCAACATTTCCGTTGCAGCTTCCGCTGCTGCGAGCGCTTTATAATTATTTCGCCTGGCGGGCCTTCAGTGGATGGCATATGCTGCCTGTTGCCAGGATTGTCAGAACATGTACGTGTTGCACGTTGCAAGTGTGTGGGGCTTGTCGTGGTGGGAATGGAATGGGATGGAATAAGGTGGGGTGCGGTGGAAGACGGCGGGAGTTATAAGCTTCATTAAGCATATGTACAGCACGTTGTAAGCTCTCCCACTCCCCCTACCCATCTCTACCTCTCTCTCCCTCTCTCTCTCTATCTTTGTGGTGCTCTCTGTGTGTAGAACTGGTTGTGTGAATTGCATTTAAGCATATTTAGCAAAGGGATTTGTCATTAACGCTAAAACTTCTACTCACACAGATGGATAATTAAATGGGGGTTAATGAAATTTTTAATTGCTGCCAACTCAAGTTCAAGCAGGATAAGCAGACACTTCTCCAGCGCACCTACATATGTATGTATGTCCCTACATATGTATGTATGTGTGTATGTGATAAGCCCGCTCTGGCTCTGGATTCGCCCTTTTTAAAGCCACTTCTGGCTGACATTTCTATTAAAAGCCATCAACCCATGGTCGCCTCAAATTGCTTTGACCTTTGCACACCAGATGCGACTGTTCGTCCTCCTCCTGCTGCACGAACCCGCACATAACTCTCTGCGAGGCGACTGGGGGGGGCGGGGCGCGGGGGATACATTCTTCCACACGCACATTAAGTCACGTTTTCGCACCATTAACCCATAAAGAACGAGACTCCGAGCAGGAAGAAGAAGGGGCAGGCGGGAAGGCGGGCAAGCGGGAAACTGAGCCAAGAAGCAGCAGAAGATTTACAAATATTGAACTTTTTCTGCTTCTGGATGCTGGCTTTCGAGTCGTAAAGCAGTCACAAGCATATTTTATAGATTTTAATATGCGCGCTACATAGCACACACTCACACACCCCCCTCCAGGGTCACATCAGCATCATCCCCGGGCAGGCTTCGTCTCCGTCTCCATCTCCAGCCACACATGATTCCTGCCTTTTAAATTCACGCCGAAAAGTAGGCAAGGCTTTCTTCTCGGCTGATTTTTTTCACCCTTGTCAGATGCCTACCTCCGCGTTTCGTTTAGTGACTTTGCTACCCCTACCCTTACCCCCACCCCCCACCGACTGGTGCCGTGCCGCCTGACAGGGTGTCAACGTGGCTCCAGTGTGTGCTCCAGTATGGGGGGGGGGGGGTATGTGCGCGCCTAAAAACCAACTTGATAAGGGTTTATCAATGCGACACAGTAACTTAGTGATTTACTCGTGTGTGCGCCGAGTTTTTTTTTAATTTTGAAAATTGAAAAAGTGACTTTTGCTTTCCCGAGATGCTGTCGCTTCCGGGTGCCCCTGGGGCTTAGGCTGGGTTCTGGAAATGTAATTGAAACTGGCTTACGAGCGGATCTTCGGAGATTCAATGATCTCCAGCCGATTCGTTGCCGCTCCAGCTTCAACTATCTTTAATTGTCATCACCGTTGACTGCACCTCCATCCCACTATCACTTCAATCTGCCAACTCACAAAGTTGCCAAACATTCATGTGGCCCTCCACGGTCATCTCCCCTCCCCACCCCCTCCGCCTCCCTATACATACACACTGTACAGAGAAAAGCAAAAAATGTTGTGCGAAAAAGCGCTTTTCATCTTATGAAATCATTTTTGGCTTTCAAGGATTTCTGAGCGCACACACAAAAAAGGAAGCCAGGAGGAGAACGGCCGAAAGATACACCTGCATAAGCGAGCCAGAGTTTCCAATGCTATTTAAAATAAATAACAGCATCCACACACACACAAACACACACACACACACACAGTAAGAAAGAGTGAGTGAGAGAAGAGAAAAAAGCAAATAAATTGGTTTCGTAACCGCAAAAGCCAAACGAGCTACGAGCTACGGAGAAGGAGCAGGAGCAGGCGCTGGTGAAGGAGGGAGGCTACCCCACCCACCCACTCACTCACTCACTCTAGCACATCCATTCAATTCAATCAGACATCAAGCATATACAATTTTCACTCGCAACACAAGAATTATACAATCAATGGCTTGCCAGAGAGCAGACTATCCTCAGCTCAGCTCAGCCCAGCATCGCACCGCACCGCACCGCATTGCCTCAGCTGTCCCACCTTGCCACCTGGCCCAGTGTGGAGTGGAGTGGAGTATCTGGCTGGGAAGGAAATAAAATGCGGCAGGCACGTTGCAACACTATTACTTATTTCGTCGAGCACACAGACACAGACACGGAGAGGCAGAGGCAGAGGCACAGGCACAGACGACAAGGACGACGTCTGACTGAAATGAACTACGTTTGTTTGTGATTGTGTGGCCGTGCCTGTGCCACTACCTCTGCCACTGCCACCTCTGCAACTGCCCCTGGTCGGGTGGGATCAGAGGTGGGCCGAGGTGGGCTGGCAGTCTAAAAATGCAATAATCTTTCAGCGCCGTCGTCGTCAGCGTTTAAACGTGACTTTTAAGCATGATGTTGTAATATTTTAACCTGACTAAGAAACGAGGAATGTGAGGGGAGAACCAGGAGCGAGCCACAGGACGAGGACGGGGACGGGGACGGGGACGGGGACGAGGGTTGCTCCTCCATTGTGTGTATGGTTGCAAAATTGTTACAAATGCCCCCAGCGTGCATTTTATGGCCAGTGCGATAAATAAAATGTTGCAACAAACACGAGCGAGCACACACACACACACACAGACACTGACACACACACTCGGCCGGAGAGAGGGTAGAAATATGTGCAAATAATATGGGAGCAGACCCTGGCAGAGGCAAAAGGTAGGTAGTGGTAGTCCTACGGTCGGTCCTCTGCTCCTGCCTTGCAGGCAGGCAGTCAGACAAACAATAACATAAATTTCGTTAGCTATTTTATTTTGTGCCCCCCTCCCCCAACTCTCTCTCTCTCTCTCTCTCTGTGGCAAGTAATTGTGCAATATGTTTTAGAGGATGGCCGGGAGGAATGGAGTAATAGCTGCAGCCTTGACCAGAATGTGAGCTGGGACAGACAGTCAGCGGGGGCCGGAGGGTGTTGCTAAGTAGTGGGAGAAGATCGGGGGAGCCTTGAAGGAGTCTTCCTTTAAATTCTGGCCATTTCCCTGTTCACGGGTTGAAGGTCCGTTAAGCTGCTAAATGTTTTGCCTACTTTGTCTGTCATTACAATTACTGTTGGCCATTCTTCTTCGGACCCGGACCGAGCTCTCCTTCATCTTGTTCTAGGTTCGGTGTTCTGTCTTCCATGTTCTGTCTCTGCGCTCTCTGTTCTCTCTTCTATGCGTAATTGTAATTGCAAAGGCTTCGAGGGTCTCTTCCTATCCTTTACTATCCTATCCTTGCCTTTCCCTACCGCTCTTTCTTTTCCATTTCACCTCCTCTTTGCTATCTGTCTTGGACGGAAGCTTAGACAAGTTTGCTGCTAAGCCAGCATAAGACCCGCAAGCATTACATACACCAGAACGGAAAAGGCAACAAACTACACAACTTGCCAGTGTATGTGTGTGTATGTGTTCTCTCTCTCTCTCTCTCTCTGTGTGTTTCTGTTTCTGTTGTTATCGTTGTGGTTGTGTTTGTCTTAGTTAAATTCCGTAAAGCGTAACGGGGCAAACGAGGCTGAGCCGGGGACTGCATTGAGTGTGGCTTAAGTGTTCATCGACTCAACCGCAGCAGAAACGCTTCATCTCTCTGCCCTCTCTATCAGGCATGCCACACTGCCATGCCACCACCAGCCCCTCCCAGCTGTCAATAGTCTCGGCTCTGCTGCAAGTTCAATTAATTGCGCGCAACGAACAAACAGAAGCAGCAGCAACAACAACAGCAACGACGAGGAGAGGCAACCACAAAAATTAAATTAAAGTAGAGCGCACATTGTCTTCCCTCTCGCACTCGCATTCGCACTCGCTCTCGTCTGTCCTGCCCTCTCTTTCCGTCCCACCCGTGCGTGTAAATGAGCGATGTGCATGGAGAGAGTGCTAAAACCCTTTTGTTTGCTTGTGTGAGTGACTGGCTGTGGGGGGTACGAACATGTGTGCATACACTTCTGTGTGTGTGTGTGTTTGTGTGTGTGTGTGCGTTTGGGGCTAGATGAAGACGTATGGTTATTGTGATGACTTGGAAAATTGATAAATATTGCACAACACACACACACACACACACACAGATACACTCGAGAAAGAGAGAGAAAATATAATTTAATTAAAATGTTTCATGTAAGACATGTTTATTGAACCATTTTCTCTCAAAACTTCCCAAAGCAATTTGATTGACGGACTTCACTTGGTTGTTGTTGTCTCTCTCTCTCTCTCTTAATGGTGCTGTTGCAACCTACCTACTTGCCACCCCTTTGAAGTCCTTGTTTGTTGCTTTTATTGCTTTATTTGTTTATTTGAAGCATCAGCTGCTGTCAAGGTGTTGAAGAGTGTTCCATGCCCCGAGATCTCTATTGATTTGTGGCCCAAAGAGATTGAATGCGTGCGTGTGGAGAGAGGAGAGTGGAGAGGAGCTGGAGGGCAGGACAATCACTGATTGAGAGCCTCGTCTATCAGATCTCGTGATATATGCGAAGACTTGCCCGAATTTCCCAAAATCGTTAGATATTTTTCATCAATTAATTAACCATCGAATCAATTAAAATAGGTTCAAATAGATTTCTGTGGATTATTCTTACTTTATAAACACTAAATCGTATCGTATCGTATATCCTGTTCCATTGTTGTGGTAATTCTTTGGCCATAGGCCCCGTTGGTATTGCTAACCTCTAGATTATTTATTTATACTTTAGCCCTACATACATACCTACATATACTTATATATCTCCAATATCTAATCACCATTCTTTCCGTATATGTCGTGGTTGTCGTGTATTTTATAATATTACCTACTATTATATATGTATATCGTGCGTACATTATATATTACTATATACCCCCCAGTCCCCCCACTCCCCCCCTAAATATTATATATCAGCTATAAGACTTTGATGCTTTTGAACATCAGCCATAAATTACTCGTACTCGTACTCGTACTATATTGTATCTTCATTTTCTTATACCTAAACCCCCCTCCCCACCCCCCACACTCCCTCTTTAAACTAATCAATTTTTCTGTTTCCCCCCTCCCCCCCCCATAAAGTTTTTATATCTCAGTGTTGTTGTTGCTCCTTGATGTTGTCACAAAAAATACAAATAGAAATGCAAAAAGAGTGGAGAAAATCAAAGAAAATCTCTGAACATTTATGCTAGATGTTGTGCTATATCTACATATATATTTCCTATAGAATCAAGCAAACTGCAATTGAATTGCAATCCGTTGTAGTGTGGCACGTAAATATTTGTTGTGCGTTGCTCATTTTGCGTAGTGCAAACAGTTGAAAAACTACTGATAAACGATTTAATTCATTAACAATAAGCGACAACATTTCCAAAGTAAATAAGCCTCCCCCAATGAGAAAACAACAGAGATTATAAAAATTTTATTTATTCTTACTTTTTCTCTTTCTTTTTTCTGCTCTTCTCTTTTTTTGCGCCAAACCCTAACCAAAACAAAACAAAACAAAAACAAAAACAAAACCAACAACCACAAACTACATGCCATAAATTTGTACACGAATCTAGCGAACGGCGTGACAAGCTGGAAAGCGGCAGCCTCCCACTAAAGACAGACCTCCGAGAAGATGGTCGCTGCGGACCAGGGCTACGAGATAACCAATGAAACCAATAACCCATTAAGAGCTCTAAAAGCATCAAAGTTTTTACTGATATCAGCGTAGGCAAGCAATCAGTTCCAGTTCTAGTTCAGAGCATAAAAAAGACACAGATTTGAGTTCAAGCCGGAGTGGAACCCAATTAAATATTTAATAATATAGAGGGTAGAGTTTCTAGAGCAGACCAAAGCCAGACCCCACAAAAAGTAAGCATATTTATGAATACTCTAAACTAAGATAGCTCTTTAATTAGTTTTTAGTGTCCAACGATCGAGTAGAATGGCCAGCCGTTCCCATCCCCATCCCCATATCTGTTCCTGCCATATGCGGAGTTATAAAAGCGGGACAGACCATATAAATGGCAGGACGGGCGCTGCCTAGAGCTCATAAACTTAAAATTCCGCTTTATCGCGGGAGATGCTCAGCTCAGCCTTATTATATACACATACATACGGCTATGTATATGAAATAAAAAACAAATCTGCACACACATAAAGCGGCAGCCACAAAGAGGACATTCCCCGGGTGACATTTCCCTTTTTCTCTATCCATTCTCATTCTCTCCCCATTCTCTGGTGCTTTTCGCTTTCCTTTCTTTAAACATTTCACGGGGTCGGACGGCGGACACTTTTATGCGTTTGAAATGAAAATGCCATGTGCCATTAACATTATCCCTGACGCGTCACTACTTAAAATAAAAATTTCTATATTTTTTATATGTATATACGGGTATATAAGTGTGTGTGTATGTCTTTGTGTGTGTGTGTATAGCTAGAAAGAGCACCTTTTGGTCGTGGCTCGCCTTTTATAGCCAATTTCTGGTTACCCCAGTGTGCAGCCAATTTCATGTCAAGCTGCAGCAGCAGCAGCACCGCAAAATGATAATCCCGGGGTCATAAAAAGAATTTTTACTTTATATTGACTTTTAGTGTGATAGTCGAGGCGGCAGCTGAAAAAAGCGGAGACAAGGTGAACATGAAATGTTAATGGCATGTCAAGATTGTCTTTCCAGAAAGCACAGGAGGGGGACGGGGCAGGGGGCAGGGAATACACAAATTTATTGCCACCTGCAACATGAAATGCAAATGGAAAGAAGATGTGGCAAGGGATGATATTAAAGGGATGAAATGGAACCCAGGCGCAGGCTCTACTCCTTTTCCATGCCAGGCCATTCCATTCCTTACCATCCCTCCTCCAAGTCTGAGAAAAGTTGATCCTTTTCAATATTAATTAACACTTCAATACCACAATACCGAGGAGAGCACACAGAAGCCCTAGACAAAGTTTTGCCTTCTGCTTGTTTCCGTTTGGTCTGCCGCTGACTGGCGCTGACTCTTGGCCCCGGCCAAACAAAAACTTTTGTGCCTAAAAATGTGACTATAGAAATGTCTGCCACTGTGCATACCCACAAACAAAGTCACGCTGACACTAATTAACAATTAGGCGCATTTTAGCGGCATTTTCCCCAGTCCCAGTCCCAGCCTCTCGCAGCCTTTCTCCGTTTCCATTCGCATCTCCATCTCCAGCTCCATCCGAAAGGCTGTCAGCGACTTGAGCAGGAACTTTGTGAACTACTTACAAGGCTAATAACTAATTTACTTCTGACTTTGGCTAAACTCCATCATCCAACTCCTGGTCCTGGCTCTGGTTCTGGTTCAGCTCTAGTGCCATTCGCAGAGTTTGTCCCCAGCCTATAGTCGAGTTTTACGCTTATTACTCCAGAATTTCAAACTGACAAATAAACACGTCTCTTAAAGTGGGAAAGCCTGAAAGAGACCCAAAGGATTCCCTGCCCGTCTGCCACAACGGCAACAAAGGCCTTGCACTTTTCGGTGTCAACGTCTTTCGGGGGCTGGAAAATGCCTCCTGACTCTGCCATCCTGACTTATCTCTAGTCATATATAAACGTCAAGTCGTCGACGATACGGAACGGAGCAGAGCGGAGCGGAGCGGAATGGAATGGGACGACTCGGGAGACTTTTGACAATTGCCACACAATTGTCGAGCCACGACACCAACTGTTTGCCTCCGTCGCACAACCGTCACCGTCTCCGTCTACGACTCCGACTACGGACCGTTCTGGGAGTCATAAAGGAAAAATTTAGCTTATTTGCTGTATAAATACTGACACCTCCGACGCGTCGGCTGTGCAGGGATGGCCTTTCCCGTCTGGCAGTCTGTCTGAGTGCCATAAAAATGGGATGTCGCCTGCAGCGACGCTTGGCTCTGACTGTCGACTCTTGACTCTTGACTCTCGACCCCTCGACTGGGCCCACATCCACTTCCAGATGAGATGGGGCAGAACAATTGCTGGCAATATTGATGGGGCAACAGCTGATGCTGATTCCGGGTGATGATTCAGGCCTGGCATAAGGCAACAATCCATTTCGGTCTATCCGGGAGCAGGGGAAGGAGCGAGCTTCCATTTCTATTCCGATCTGAGAATCTGGGAGATTTTTACATTAGCCTCGTTACATGTCAAATGAGTGTCACTAATTACATATTAATTAGTTGCCTTTTACCAGTCACTCACTCTCCCACGCCTTCTACCATCAAGGCAGGCACAACATCAATCAAACGGGGCAGCGAACACAGATAGAGACAAAGACAAAGAGGGAGAGACAAAGAGAGAGAGAGAGAGGGGTCCACTAATAAAATATAGAAAAATGCAAATGAAAAACTACTCAAGTCCAGGAGCCAGACTGTTGCCCTTCACTTAATCAATGTACATAATTCTAATTAAATTTTCATTATAAGTAGCAGGGAAAAATAGCAGCAGAACAACAGCAGAAGCAGCAGCAGAAGCAGCAGCAGCAGGGAAATATTAAGTATACGGCGTGGTGCTCATTTACCCATTTCCTGCCTAAGTAATTACAATTTCAATAATTTATAGGAAAATAAACGTAGTCGAATGCACTGGCCAGACAAGAGTCCAGATGCGGAGATACAAACCGACAGAGGCAGCAGCATAGACACGGACACAGATACAGACACAGACACAGACATCAGCAGAAGGAGACGTTGAGCTGATGAGGCCTGGCCTTCATATTTCAATCAATTTTTGCCAAGCAAATATTATTCGAAGACAGCACTCGTGTCCCACAAAGTTTTGTAATTATAACGGAGAACGGAGAGAGTTGAGAGACTCTAGCAAATCCCCACAAAATAATTAATAACTTAAACATATTTACATAGAATTCTGAGCTATCTGCTGTAATCAGATTAAGGCCTTTTCAGATATGAATTGGTCGCATTATGGCAGGATCCCAGCTCCCAGTTCTCTCTTCTCCGCCTTGGACTAAGCTGTGAAAATTAATGGAGTATTTATTTGTTTGCTTAATGATTTATTAGCTGCAATCAGAGTCCACTCCACTCCAGAGCCCCGAATGCCAAAGGGTTTGCGGAGACGAGTTTGAGCCATGGCCAGGGGGCAGCCTGGCATTCCAGCAGTGTGCAAGTTGTGGCATCTTATGCATTCGTTGCATTCACCTGAATCAACAGAAACTTCTCCATTAACCTGCCTTAATCTATTCAAATAGCTAGCCCCTTGGACTCCCCATCCGTGCTCCCCGCTCGGGGAGGGAGAACTAATCCTCAGACGCTCATTAGCAACCATTAAATGTCAATTTACATGTCAATTGGCAACAGTGCACAGCCACCAGCCACCAGCCAGCCAGCCACCAGCCATCTAGCCAGCCAGCCAGCTAGCCAGCCAGTTAGTACAGCAAAAAAACGGAATAAAGAACCCGCCGAGTGGAATGGGACATGTGCTTTGAGCTTTGACTCTCGCGTTGTCAGCGACTCTCTGTTTAGTTTTTCTTGTCTCCTCTGTCTCCTCGCTGTCTCTCGGTTCTTTTTTTTATAATTTATAGACGCGACTGGCTCTTCCACCTTTGGCTTTCGCTAGGTCTTAAAATACAATTACTTGCCCCAGGGGGAGGGCAGGAGGCAAGGCAGAGAGAGAGCGACTCAAAGGGAGATAAGCAAAAACATAACATGCAACAATTAGTGGCCTGTCCTTGTCTCCTGCCGTGGCACACACAAAAGTTACCATGTGGTTAACTAATTTAATTTGGTTTTCTTTTTGCCTGCTCCACTTAACTCCGCCTGCTCTCTGCCACCCCTGCCACAGCCCCCTTTGACGGCAGCATCAAAGACAACGACACGTTAATGACTTCTTTTGCCTTTGCCTTGGCAACAGACAACGAGAATGTAGACGTGGACGTGAATATGCATGTGACTGTGGATGTGAATGTCGCCCAAGAGGAGCAGCAGCAGCAGCAGAAGCAGCAGCAGGCATGAAAATAAAATCTAAAAACTGCCACACATGGCCAGCAAAGGAATCACGAACAAGGATGGAGACCAGGAGCCACTTAACTTGTCTATATGAGCCTAATGGCCTTTAATATTATTTTCACTGCTCTTTCCTTTGGCTCTGAGGACGAAAAAAAGAGCCGGGAAAGAGCTGAAAAAAACTGAAACAGCCAAAAGGGAATCAGTGAAAGCCCTGTGTGCATTTTATCCCTGCCTGGTCCGTCGGTCCGTCGGTCCGCCGGTCCGCCGGTCGGTCTGTGTCGTTGTGCCCCAGGTAATTGTAGAAAATTGCTGCAACGCCAGGCTAAACATTGTGCAAATCCTTTTGTCCTGCTCGGGTCTTCTTCTCTGTTCTGTTCCTCCTGTCTACTTGGCTACTACTATTCCCCCACTCTTTACCGTCTCAACCTGCACGCCTCGTGCTTTAGCCACCTCTCGCTCCATCTCTCCCTCTCTCTTTGGTTTTTTGGCCGCAACTGTTAACAGCCAGTTGAACTATGCCATTTCATATGTACAACAGCAGGCGCCGCAAAGTATGCTGCACTATTTTTACCTTGTCCCTTGGCCCCGCCCCTGACCATCGCGTCCCGGACTCGAACCCAACCCCAACCCACTCTGAGCCAACGTGCTTTACATTTTTATTAAGCCAACCCTTTTCTCCAGCTCCTCTTCGTTTTGTTGCTTAGCATGCCAGGGGCGTTGTTTGGCTTATTGCACGTGCTCAGGGTGGGCTGGGGTGGGCTGGGTTGTGGTGCGAGGCTGAGAGTGTAAAAGGCCAGAACGGAACCCAAATGCCATTAGGCTTAACCCGGACACAAGACAATTGCCTGCAGGCCATGTGTGCATGCATGGGTCCAACGTGTCGTATTAGTTATTTTCTACTTCGATTGCTTTTGCCACTTTAGCGCGACAGCAGCAGCTGCTGTAGCTGTGTGTGGCGTGGCGTGGCGGTTGTCTACGGGTCCGGCCCGTGTGCCAAGTGTTTTGCCAATTATGTGATGCTCAATTTTCGATATGATACGATAGGATGCCCTCAGACCTCAGAGACCTGAGAGCAGAGACCTCAGAAGCTTAAATGGGGAATGGGGTAAGAGGATGGGTTAGGATTGCCAATCGACTGGGGGACAGCTCTCAGCCTTCAATCTGGGTCTATCTTTCGCACATCTCTGTAGATTAGACCTAAGCGAATCGATTGATCCCAACTCCACCTCCGCCTACACACATATGTATGTCTTCTTCGGCCTCTGTATGTATGTATATGTAGCATAGTCTAGTCTAGTCTAGTGTATTCTAAGTATCTACTCGTAGTCAGTAAGTACTGTTAAGCTGTGCATTCGTTGACTCCCAGCATACTCTTACCATATCTTTCCAAGTAGTGGCTAACGTGTTCTTCCCCCTCAATGTCTATCCTAACTCCGTAGCCAGCTCGTAATTGTGTGCGTGCCAGTGGCTGTTCTATATCCATACATATATCCAAACATGCCACCTATATAAACTATACGTATATACCTAGCTAACTGTTACTGTCAATCACTTGACATTTTCGATTCTCGTAAGTTGTAAGTTAAACAAAAACAAAAACCAAAAACAATAAACAAAAACCAAAAATTGTGCGACAACTTTAACTAAATATCACCCATTTTTGTCTTCTTTTCTTTCCTTTTTATGTAACACTTGTTCGTGCTCTGTATAAAAAAAAAATATATATATATATGATTGAAAACGAAAAAAAAAAAATATATACATCAAAATTGGCAAAAATTGGAAAACTGACAATTCTTCTACTTATGATTTCTCGAAAATTCCGTATTACTTTCCCTCATTTGATTTTGATTTCTGATTTCTGATTTTGTTTTCATTTTCGTTTCGATTTTCCTTTCTTAATGCAACAATTTCCTCAAACAAAAAACAATGATGAAAACCGTTTGTTCCGCTTTTAAAAATCCAAATTATATCCCCTCCCCCCACCCCGAACCCCGTTACCCCACATTAATAAATGTTGTAACTGTACTTGCTCTATTGGTGCTCAAAATATCCACCCGAAACACCAAAAAAACCAAAAAAAAAAAACAAAAAATCTCTCGTTAACTAAATGTTGTTGCTTTTACTTTTTTTTTGGGTATTTTGCGCCTGTTGAAATCTTTGAAATTATCAAAAAACACACAATTACATAAATGTGCCTGCCTCGTTCTCGTTACTCGTTACAAACCAAAAAAAAAAAACAAAAAAAAAATTAACCAAAAAAAAACGAAATGAAATGAAATGAAATGTGTTTACATCCCTTAATATGATACACATTTATATGAAAAAAACAAAAACAAAACACAATGGAAATCCTTTTTGGTTCTGTCGATATTCATTTTATGTTTTGATTTTTGGTTTTCGTGCAAAATTCCTCTGGCTATGGCTTCTTGTTTGAAAACTTATGATTTCCGGAACGAAACGCACACCCACACTGACACTGACACCGCCACATTGCCATTTATCCATTTTGCCGCCTCTTTTGGTGCCCGAACAATCGAAATCAATCAATCGTATCACTCCGATCCGATCCAATGCGATCGCAAAAAAATACATGAAAACCCGAACCACCACATGAACAGAGCATCTAGATCGCAAGCTCTTCGTTGGCATGCTCAGCAAACAACAGACCGAAGACGATGTTAGACAAATCTTCCACCCGTTCGGCTCTATAGAGGAGTGCACCATATTGCGGGGCCCGGACGGTACGAGCAAAGGTGAGTACAGTCCCAAGCATAAACTATATACTATATACTACAATATGCCATATATACCTACTACTATATACTATATACTATATATATATCTATTGCTATACCTCCTTTTTCTTGTTTTTTGATCCTGCTCATATTAAGTATACGTAACGTGTTCAGCTCGTTAGCCGTTGTAATTGCCAGTTTTATTCCATTGATAACCAGTTTTGCGATTTTGTTGAACGTTGCGTTTTTGGTATTAGTTTTGATCGTGTGTAGATATCTAGCCTTTTTTATAAACCGTATCTGTAGGGATGTGCACACCTCAAGCATATCCTTTAGCCTTTAGCTAAAGGATGAGCCCTCATCCTAAAGGATCTCCTGTAGCTTGCCAACTGATAATGGCCCCGCCATGTTGGCAGCTGTGCAACGAGCCAAATAATCATCACACACACAGCCGTAACAATTACAGGACTCTGCATAGAATGGGTTCGGGTGGCATCAAATAAAAATCGGGTAAACAGTTCAATTAAAGTTGTTTGCTTCTGGCAGCGCTGCTCGTTTCACACGCTCGCCATTTGCATTTGGCTCTGTCTGTGTCTGTGACTGTATCTGTGTCTGTGGGAGAGTATTTTCACTTGCAAATGCTACGCACATACACAAACACAGCGCATAAAAAAGCAACGACAGAGAGAGAGAGAGCGAGCGAGAGAGATAGAGAGTGCGGGAGAAAAGTTTCGTTTGTTTTAATATGCAAGTAACTTTTTTAACAATAACATTCCATTTTATTATGTCAAAAGTTTTGGTTTTACAAACACATAAACACACACACACACACATACTGTATCTGTATCTGTGTGTTGTTTGTTTGTTTGTATCTTTGTTATATATATTTTTATTTTGCTTACATTTGCAACATTTTTGACTGCCGCCTTTTGTGTCCCTCTGCCTCTCCCTCTCCATCTCCATCTCCCTCTCCGTGTGTATTTTCATGTTAATGTTTGTTATTTCTGTTCTTTTGTTAGCGTTTATTGTTGCCATTTTGATATGCATGAAAAGGCACTCGGAAAGGGGCGTGGCACGCGGCCATGTGACACTTTGCATAGAAAACCAATGCGGACACATATTTGCTTTGGCTGGAGAGTGGGGTGGGGGGGAGAGCTCCTGAGATTGCAGCTCCCAATCGCTCCTTCAGGCAACAATCCTGCGGCCTCGTCCCCCGCCCGATAGGCAAGTGAATGTTAAATCAAATTGATGCCACAACTGCCACAAATTTGAATAGCCAAAATATCTCCCCTGCCAAGCAATGCCACACACAAATTCCTGACAAAGCAGCAACATAATTTGATACACATTTTCAGTTCCTCAGTTTTTCTTCACTTCCTGTTGAGCGGGAAAACTTACTGATGTCTTTGCTGTTGCTGTTGTCGCCCTTCAAGTTCGACAGTTACCGGCGTGCAAAGTTCAAAGCCGCGCAAACTGTCAGTCGATGGTGGCAGTGGCGGTGCTGGTGGTGGTGTAGCAGTGGGTCGATTGCGGCTGTTGTGGCTGCGATGCCAACATATCATTCTTCATTAAAATGCGCTTCAAAGTCAGTCGTTCTGCAGCTCCATTTTTGGAGTCGGAGACGGTGTTCGCTGGGGTGAAGTGACAGGCGCTAGCCTGTGTAAGTGCCAAAATCCATCAACGTCAATGCTTTCTTTCCACCACTTTTCTAGCGCTTTCCTTGCCGCGCAGTGCCGCGAATTATATTCAAGGAAAATCGAGTCAGCTTAGGCGGGGAAATTGGGAGAAAGGAAGGGAAGGAAGGACGGAAAAAAGGGACAAGGATGAAAAACGAACGAAGTAATGAGGAATGAACATTGACTGACTGGGCGAACTGCAAATGTATGCAAATGATGATGCATGTGGCAGCAGAATGCGGTGGCGAGAGGACAGCTGGAGCCGGAGCCCAACCAACAATAATAACCAAGGAGGTGCTCCAGCTGCTGCTCCAGCCCTGTCCGTGTCGTAGGTGTAAGTGTATGTGTGTGTATGTGTGTGTGCTTGTGTGCATTCGTGTGTGTCTGACAGGCAACAGGAATAAGCGCAACCATCATGTTAAATTATGCAAATTCGATTTCAGTGAGTGAATGAAATGAAACGAGGTAAAGGCAAGCTTTTTCTGAGGGAGCGGCTCGAACTGACTTTGAAACTTTTGCCAGCACAAAACACAAAGCATGTGGTGCCTGCCCCCAGCCCCCGCCCCCACACACTGAGCGAAATTAAACATCAAATGGGGATTAGACATGGCTAGACTGGAAGCATTTGACACTTGTTTTTTCTCCGGGTGTAGCCAGCCGTAGACACAAGCAAATTTTCTATCACGACAATGGCAGGAGCCAGGACATAGCCAGAGCCAGAGCCAGACCCTAACCCATACCCACACCAAGACCTGGCCAGGACACTGGCTGGTGGCTCATTTGATTAGAATATTCATGCATGCACTTCATTGTCATCAAGGCTTGCAAGGCAGCAAAGTTGTCATCTCGTCCTACGTCTTGTCATCTGTGCAATCAACACAATTGTGTGTGGCTCGACGAGTCCCCGTACCCGTACCCCTCTCCAGTCCCAGTCCCATTCCCGTTCCCCTTTTGCTGGCTCTGCCACTGGCTCTGGCGGTAATCAAAGCTTCCTCCTACACGAGTATGTGGTGGCAGCAACGGGTGTCGTCTAGTGCCAGAGCCGAGCATTTTGCATAAGTAGCCGCATGTGTGTGGAGCTCAGGCCAAGCCAGGCCAGGACGAGGACGAGGACGGGCCGGCTCCTGTTGCTGACAGACAGTTGGCATAAGTTGACGTTGAAAGCGACGAGTAGGCAGTGGCAATGATGCTCAGAGGCCAGAGGCTTTTCCAGCTTAAAGCGGGCTCCAACCTAATCACTGGAACTGGAACCTGTCATTAAGTAATTGCTGGATGGAACGAAAGGGTGGCAGGTGGGCAGGTGGGCAGGTGGGTGCGGTAATGGGAGGCAACTTAATGAATTAAATGTATATCCAAATGCGAGTGAAATACGATTGAAAAGAGGCCAAATTTCAGCCGAAAATCTGCATCGAAGATGCCCCATACTGCGGCAGAGTCAGACCCTGCCTGAATCAGACTCAATCGACCCACTCAATGTCGGGGAATGGTATTGTCAAGTTGTGCTGCCAAAAACATAAATTGAATTAAAATGTCGTTTAGACTCGAAATTAATTCGCATGTCTCGTTTTGTCAAATTAACTTTTAATTGCCGCAAAGCCAGCAGAGGCAGCAGCAGAGGCAGCAGCAGAGGCAGAGGCAGCAACGTCTTCTCTTGCTGCTGACACACAAAAACAAATTCCAATTAATATAACCGTACGAACACGCATACACATACACAGATACACAGACGCATAAATGAAGATGCCACACACAGACGCACACACTCGAAGCCACAACAATAGCGCCGTAAAGTAGACTTCAAATTTCGTCCTGCATTGTCGTCTATCATATCAAAAGCGGCGCAAACCCCATAAATGCCAATAATTAATGTGACATTTTCGGCGTAATTGAGGCAAGTATGCAGCAGCAGCAGCAGCAGGCAGCCTGTCACAACCACACACACACACACACACACACACACAGCTATAAACGGCAATTTGCAATGTATCCCAGGCAGGCATGGCCAAGTATATCTGTGTCTGTGTCTGTGTATGTGCATGTGCCTGTGCGTGTGCCTCAAAGCATTCCCCAAAACTGCACGGCATGCCAAGTGGCAAACTGCTTCTCCTCTGCTCACCACGCATGGCTGGCTAATTGAATTTCTGCACATAGCTCTGGCAAATTCTATGAGTGGGCGGCCTGCAGGCCCGAAAAAATAACCCCCCCCCGCCCCCTGAACCGGAGACCGAACTGCAAACTCCAAACTCCAAACAAGAATCGGAGTCGTGTGAATTGTGGAGTGTGCAACAAAATTGTGTCGCCGCCGTTCAGGTGGGCGAGCCGAGAGCTGAGAGCTTGAGGAGAAAATTTATTGCCTGCAAAAAAATATCAGAAAAAGAAGTTAAGTAGCCTTCACATAATTGCTCAGAGAAAAGTTTTTTAATACCTCTCCGGTGCCTCCCGCCCAGCTTTTCCTCAAACTTTCGAATGACAGTTTAAGTTGTTTTTCAGGCTGTTGCTGGTGACGCTGCCACTGCCGCTGCTGCTTTTGCTCTACTTGTTGTTTGGCCAACAAATTTTTACTGGAGAAGCTCCACATAGCTCTCTCTCTCTCTCTCTGTCTATAGATCTGCCACATACGCATAGAGATACACAGCAACAGCTACAGCTACAGATGCAGATGCAGAAACAGAAGCAGCTATAGATACACATACACACACAGAGATACACTCAGATATCAACGTGGCAGCTCTCGCATCATCATTTCATTTCAATTTCAATTTATATGAGCAAAGTTTTATGAAGTGCATGTCATGTTGCCTCTCCTGCTGCCCAGCCCCCCGCCCCCACTCCTTCTCAGTGCCCAGACGGGAGGGGAGGGGATGGGATGGGACGCACTGCATTTATTAAATTTCATTTCATTCCAACTCTATGCTCGTCCTCATGTTTATTTTACAGCACACTAAAAAGTTCTAACAAGTGCTGATTGAGAGCGCTGCAAAAACTGTCAAACAGTGCCCAACAAAAGCACACACACACATGCACACACACACACACACACGCACCCACTGGTGGCAGCCACACACAGCACACAGAAATGTTGTAAAACTCAAATTGAATTTAACGCTTATGACATGCGAGAGCTCTGCTTTCATTTTTTATAATAATGGCCGAGAGTGTGATGGGATTTCGGAATTTGCCGCTCAAGCGTTGTTGATTGATTCGGGCGGAGGATGGAGGATGGAGGATGGGAAGGGGGTGTGGCCAATCTGTGTGGTGTGTGCCATTTGCGACTCGCCATAACTCGGGCATAACTCTGATTTAGCTGAAGTTTCGATATTAAAGTTTGTGCATCTGTTGCACGGAGCGGGAATTCGAACACCCACATGCCTCGTAAAACATTCCACTTAATGTGCCTTAATTAAAACAAAACTCGCTCTTCTCTCTCCCTCTCCCTCTCTCGCTCTCTCTGTCTCTGTGAGTGGTCTCTGCAGTCTATAACTATTTATTGTGTGGCACGAAGAAGCATTTGTACAAGCATAAGAAAAAATCATCTGAGTAATAATAATAATGTAAGTTGTGGCATAAGCTCATAAGTGCCATTTAAGCCAGAGTCATCCTTGTTGTTGCCACTGCCACAGCTTCGGCTTCGACTTCTGCTACTGCTGCTGCCACTGCCACTGCTTCTGGTAAGCTAAAAGTCCCAGAGTCCTAGAGCCCCACTCGACTGCAAAATGGCACACAGGCCAAGGAATTAAAATACATATCAAAAAGGAAAAGGGAGAAAGGAGAAAGGAGAAAGGAACAAACGCGAACTTTGGCGTCCCGTCCATAGACCGACCAAAAACCAAAACCAGAAAACCCAGCCAGCAGCAAACTTTGCCGTCATCATAGTCGTAGTCGTAGTCGCAGCCGAAGTCGTTGCCATGGCCACAAGTCTTTTGTGAGGTCTGATCCTCTGAGCCTGAGCCTGAGCCTCTCACTCGCTCTCTCGCTGTAAGTTTTTGTGTGGGCCGCAGTTTAATGCAGCTTAAATTTAATTGCAATATAGCAAAAGTTTCATATGCAGAGCGGACAGCGGACAACGGAGAGAGAGAGTGAGAGAGGCAACAGCCGAGTACAATAAATTTTTATCACATACAACTAGCAAAGGCGAAATGTGTTTAGACCCCCATACCATGCCATCCCATCACATCCTCTGGTGTTCCATTCGTCCCTGTTTAATGCTAATTAACATGCAACACGCCCGAAACTATGCAGCGCCGCATACAGGCACTCGCACAAAGGTCAAGGCAATTAAACGGAGCCAAGGATGCGACAGGAGCGAGACCAGGAAGGTACCGTGCCAGGAACTAGCTGAAATGTGATGCCTCCAAGCCAAGAGTCATAAAAGCCACACAAAGTGCCAGCCAACTTATGCTACACTGGCCAACAAAGCCAGGAGAATAAAGATAGCTACCCATACCCTCACCAGATCAGATCAGGCCCCACTCGAGCGGATCTTTGATCTTATCTTCAGTCGAATGTTACCAGCCTTGTGTGGGGATGCGCATACCCTGCCCCAAGTCGAGGCAAGCTGGTTTCTTTCCGCAATTTCGTTTCATTATGTGGCCAACGTTGGTGGCAAGTGTGCTTTATTAACACATTTCGTGGCCCACACACACACACACATACAGCGTTACAGCCTTTTGCCCATCCCCTGCCACACCAAACATATACCTAAGAACATAACTTTTTTAATACCCATCGCCATCGCCCATTCGCTTGGCAGGCGGGCCGACCGGCTGGCTGGCTGGCTGCCTGGCTGGCTTTAGTTGTAATAGTTTAATAAAGTAGTAAAAGCTGCGGAAATTAGATTTGACCGCAACACACGGGCACAGGAGACCAGGGACCAGAGACCAGAGGAAACTTTGCCGCACCGCAACGCAACGCAGCCCGGGAGGTTGGCTGGAAAAAATGTTGTACACGACCACTGCAGGGGCATGGAGAGGGAGGAAACCCTTGGCTGCTTCTGTTGCTTCTTTGGGTTCCTGGATTCTTGTCAATAAAAATGTCAAAAAAGTTTTGGCTAAGCATTAAACAAAAAGTTCGGGTTGGTCGGTTGGTCGGTCGGTCGGTTGGGAGCTGAGAGGATGAAAAGGGTTGCCCAAGCATACTTGGAGAATGTGTCTAGGGATGGGCATGAGAATGAGAATGAGGATAAAGATGAAGATGCGGATGCGGATGCGGATAGGGATGTGCTTATTAAAGGCCGAGCAGAGCCGAGCCGAGTCCCAGAGGCAGTGGCAGTGGCTGTGGCAGTGGCAGGATGAAGGCCTTGCAGCAAATTTAATTAACTCAGTTGAGCGCGTTCGCCTTCGGTTCGTATCGTTGGCTGTGGCCCGGCATCAATAAAAGATTAGTCCTATCAGCCGTGAAGTATGGCACTTAAGATATTTGTTTTAGTTGCGCAGGATTATTGAAAAATTAATGCAATAAGCGGCAGGATAGGATCGAATCGGATAGGATAGGATAGGGATACGAGCTGCGAGCTGTGAGCCTCGGCTCGTATGCAATTAAGCGAAAGCGAAACTGACAGAGGCTCCTCCTGACTCCTCCTAATGGTTATTGATGTGCCCACACACACACACACACACACACACACATATTCGCAGAGAGGGATTCTGTTACCCCAGCAGCTGGCGCCCTAAGGTAGGCTTTAATTTTAATAAACGGCATAAGGCGGCAGCCACTGAAAGCTTATTAAATTTCAGACAGCGAGCGGGGCTGGCTTCGCTTCTCTTGTGTCTGCCACTGGCTGTTGGCTGCTGGCTGTTGGGTGCTGGGTCCCGGCTCCTGGCTCCTGGGTCCTGCCACCTGTCAGTTGCACATATTTTGTTATTATCAGGCGCGGCCGAGGCGCCACAGCGTATGCCACATACATATTCTGGAGCTCATTTTCTAGCTCATTGCCGGGGCCAAGACATGAGCTAAATTAATTTATTCCACTTTTGTTGTTAGACAATATCCCTCGCAGCCGCCTCTGCCTCCGCCTCCGGTAAGAGGATCCGGACTGACGCTGAGGCTGAGGGTGGAGCAGGGACTGGAGCAGGGGCATTTAATGAAAATGAAAACGTCTAGAGCCCGAACGGGATACGAGGCTGCCTCGGTCGCTATCCTTTTTCAAAGTTGAAGGCACAAACTGAAATAAAATAATATAAAACTGACACTGAAGATGGGCCTGCCGGCTGGGCTGGGTGGGACGGCTGGCGGCTGGTTTCCTTATGGGTTGCTAAGCTGCGTCAAGTGTCGACAGCAAGAGGCAGCCAAAGGAAGGGCTGAAGCCAGGATGCCAGGGCCCAGACTCGGCGGCAACTGTTTATGTTTATGCACCTAAAGCGCGGCGGGGGGGTTCGGCGGAGTTTTTGCTCTGTTCTTTGCTGTTTCCTTGGTTAAACCTATTATATTCGTAGCCCCGATCGATATTGCTCTGCTTTACCCGAACTCATTGAGTTTTCGTTCTTCTCTCTGTTTTAGGTAAGTGCACAAGGCTTCATCCTTACAACAGAACACGTGATCCACGTGGCGGTAAGCAGATGACAAACACTATTTAACCATTCACCACCCAATGCAATGCATACCACCTCGAAGGTAGCCCCATCTGATCCCTCCCACCACCCACCCACCCGTATGTTACATTTCACCTTCGACCCTCCCCCGCGCCCACCGAGAAACCCCATGACAAAATGCAAATGAACGAGTATCCCTTGGCCACAAAAAATATATCGAGTATCAGCATATTGTCAGGCAACAATGCATAATAATGAGAGTAAACACTCACACTTACACATGAATGTGTGTGCATAATATACTGAAGGTTTTAGGCCTTCGCACAGGACGTGCAAATTCAATAAATAATTTCTAAATATTTTTGTATAAAACTTCATGCTTCAGCAGCTGGTAGCCAGCAGCCAGCAGCCTGTGGCCAGTGGCACGGCTACTGAGACGTTGCAACAACAAATTTACAAAGCCTTAGGCCTAAGCTTGGGCCCCTCTGGTTTTTGCTTCTGTTTGGTCGGCACTCAATCAAAAATCACATTTCCGTGTCGGCTGTTTTGCCAAAAAAATAGAAGCAAAAACAAATAGCGCCCACTCCCAGCCGCACGGCCACCCTGCCACACAGATGAAGCAAATGTAATTAAAATTCGATATACTTGTTTTCGCAAAACTGCCCACAGGGAGCATCAAGTGGGGGGAGGAGTTGGGCATAGCCATAGCCCAGTGCAACAGCAACCGACCAACCAACCCTCTGCTGTGCAGCAGGGGAGGGACAGGGAAGGGAAGGGAAGAGTTGCATACATCATCATCATCATCATCGTCGTCGTCGTCGTCGTCGACGTCGTCATCCTCGGTGCAGGCTGCAAAATTTGGCAAAAATTTTAGCTTCAATTTAAATTTTTGGTCAGATTTGCACGTACTCGACTCCGCTTCGTGTGTGTTTGTAATTACATATACGCACACGCACACACACACACACACTGAGCACACACTCAGCACACACAGACAGACAGACAGACAGACAGCCAGCAACACAACCACACAATTCATGCAAATTGATGTTGCTTTTAGCATACACACTTCCAGCCCACACACTGGGAGAAAAAAATGTTAGAAGCCAGAAGCAGGGCAGGCGGGCAGGCAGGGGCAGGCAGGGGGCAGGGGCATTGAAAAATATTCGGTAGTGTCCGTCCTACTTTACTCCGCTCTCGGGCCCAAAACAATGAAGATTTATAATGCCCTTCTGGCCTCTGGACCGTTCAGCTCCACTCCGCCCCGCCCCGCCCCGCCCCGCTCCTTCCGTTGCCATGGCTATCCTTGGGGCCAAAAGCACTGTATGCCATAATAGCCATATATTAGGGTTCAGCAGCGATTTGGCCGCAACCAACAACAATTGAAGCTGGCGGCCACTGAGAGGGAAAAACAAGAGTGAAGAAGGCTCGCCTGGATAGCCGAGGCCATAGATACCCTTGCAGCGCCATTGTATGCAAGCCATGTACATGATTTTGAGCAAATCATATGTGGCCTTCTTCGATGAATAGACGCACATGGCTATATCGACACGGCATTGATGCCTTCTGTGTGCAAGCCGACATACCCTCTGCAAAGGCAAAACATGGCTGGAGGCTGGCGGGATGGAGGGGTGAAACGAAAGCTTTTTGATCGCTAGTAATTGGAAGGAGCTTAGACCTGAACCGAACCGAACTGAACTGAACTGAATCACTCTCATAGAGATCCAACCACATTGAAGTGCTGTTCATAAAACACTCTTGAGATGCATGCATCGATGCTGGGATGGACGCTCCTGCTGCTGCTGCTGCTGCTGTCTCTGCTGTCTCTGGCATTGTATAAGTTATGCCAATCACATAACAAAATATATGTTTTTGCTCTACTCAAATTAAATAAGAGCCGCAGAGCAGCAACACGGCACAGCATCACTACCAAACACCACCTCCACCGCCACTCAACCACCAGCACTACCACCAGCAACAGCAACAACAGCAGCAGCAACAACAGCAACTACAACAACTACAAATCGCACACTCGAGCGCAGAGCGTAACAAAATTCAATATCGCTTTTAATTGCATGTTGCCCCGGCAACGGCAACGGCAACAGCAGCACCAACAACAACGGCAACGGCAACAGCAGCACCAACAGCAACAGCAACATGCGACAGACATTGTAAGCCCCTTGCAAACTGAACTGTCGGGCGGATGATGCTGGGTGGGTGGGATGAAGGCCACTTATATAAGCCCGAATGCCTGGGACGAACCTGTAATTTAGCAAAATGTTATGTAAACTTTAAATCGAGTTATGCATTTTAATTGGTTGTTGTACAATTTCGCAAGCGGCACGTTTTGTTTGCCACATCACAGAGCATACGGCTCACAGCACAGAGCACAGAGCGCAGAGCACAGAGCCCAGAGAGCTGCCATTATGCATACACAGATACGCATAGATGCAATAGTATGTGTGTGTGTGTGTGTACCTGCTATATACTCACATATACAGATGCATGTACTCAGGCCCTCAGCAATTGAAACTGCAATGCTTCACAGAGATTTTTGCGCAATGCAATTGAAATCTTGTGCAATTTGAACAATATTCAATATGATTTAAAGGCATTTCCACTGCAAGTGCGTTCGTTCTTCTGGAGTTTTCTATTGTGCTGTTGGAGCTGGGAGCTGGGAGCCGGGAGCTGGAGTGGCTTCTTTCTGGTTTATTGCGGAAAACTCCCCAAAAAGAAGCACTCTCTTCTGTGCTTCCCATTTCTGGCTAATTAAATAAATTTCGAGACACACAAAGCCCCAGAGAGTGCAGCGAGCGCATCTGTCTCGTCAAAGGCAGCGGCAGCTTCAAGTTAATCTACCTCATGGCTTAATTGCTGCCACTGCCACTGGCACTGCCGCTGCCACTGCAAATTGCACCCAAAAGGCCAACAGCAACAGAGCAGTCTCAGTTCTAAGAGTCGCCTTCTCCGCCTCCGCCTCCTTCTCCTTCTCCATCTCCATTCTCTTCCTCCATCTGCTGGCCCTGTCTAGGACGCTAACTCATTTTAATGATGCTTCTACCTGGGATGCCTTAAGTGCAGTGGCAGTGGCTCTGGCAGTGGCAGTGGCTTGGCTGGTGTCGTCTTCCGCCGGTTTGGTCTCAGCCTCGGGGCAATTATGGCCAACTTGGCTGTGCTTACATGTGGCCAAATTGTTGTGGTCGTTGCTAGCTCCATCGCCGTCTCGGGCGCATTAAAAATGAATAATGTGCGCGACTTGGGCGCACAATTTATGCACTCGCTGTCCGACCGCATCCAGATGCTTACCTCCAAAGGGGGCCGAAGCAAGTGCCAGAGCCAGAAACAGAGCCGGAGACAGAGCCGGAGACAGAGCCAGTGCCAGTGCCAGAGCCAGAGCCAGGACCTGGCCCTTTTCAATCATATATAAATCCATGCAATCAAATTCCGTTGGGCAATACAATTAGCTTCGTCTTCGCCTTCCCTCTAGTCGCCGGGAGAAATAAATTTGCTGCATGCTTTTGGGCGCGCAGTTTATTAGGCTTAGCCTACCTGTCCAGGTCGAGGTACATACAGTTAACGGCACAGGCACAGGACCAAGACCAGGTCCTCGGGGTCTGGCCCCTGATCCTTGCTTATGCTTTGATGTTCCGGCTAAGCCCGGGCAAATTGATTTTCCCTGCCGGCCACGGGCCACGGCCGTGTTGTTGTCTTTATTTTTATGCCACAGACCCCACGAAGTCGGCAATAAAGTTCAAATGAAGCGAGTCGCTATTAAGTTATGCGGCTTTAGTCCTTTAGCTCGTTCCACCCGCCCCCCACGACACTGTTTTGTGCTCCTTCGGTGAATAAGTGGGCGCATAAATCGTCAAAGAATACGGAATGAAATGCTGTGGAATAAGCTGAAACAATGCCAGTCCATTGCCAGATAAACCTCGGAGGGCGTAACAGTTACCTAGATGGGAGCCACCTATCACAGTCGTACAGCTGCTGGATGAGATTAAAGTTTATTTCCCCTACGTCTTTCCTTGCTCGCAACAGCTACAGCCCCTGCCTCTGCCCCTGCCCCTACCTTTACCCGTTCCCCGGAAAACCTCAGCGCCCCAAACTGTACTGCGGTTTTAGTTGCATTTGACTTTGCGGTTTGACGTTGTTGCGTTTTCCCGTTGTTTTGTTGTTTTTATGTATTTGTTGCTCTTGCTGCCCCAGCTCCAGCCCTAGTTCATGCCCCACTCCTTATGTGCAGCACACGCAACAGCTTTTTGTTCACACTTTCGCCTGGCAAAAACAATTTTCCTCCCAAATCAGACTAGGAGAAGGAGCGCAGAGAGGAAGCGGAGTGACTGCTGCCTGCCCCGCATGCATTGCGGTTTCTGTTGCATAATTATTATGTTGCGGTTGCCAACCTTCCCCCCGTACACTCGTACACCATCCAACCAGTGCCCCTGCACCCGCATTTGCCACCAGCCATCGCCATCGCCATCGTGTTGCTGTTGCTGTTGCTGTTGTTGCAAAAGCATTTACCTTGTTTGTGGTTCGTTGAGCGCTGGCAACAGTTTTTCAGAGGCCCCTTTCTGGCCTAGCCCCCGAAATTACTTTAGTCTGGGTGTAGGGGGGCTGGACGGGGCTTTTAAATCTTTGACGATGCAGTTTATTTCGATGGATATAATGGTACATTTTTGTGCCATATTATGCCCCGAACCCCCCGTCAACTTTAACGAGTTTTAAAGTGGTATTTGCGGGCAGTTGTCATTTGCTGATTTGATTCGAAAGTTAATTGAATTGCACCCAGCGCAAAAAACCATCACTGCAGAGGCCAACGCATACCAATTCCTTGTTATAAGAGAGTATTTGCCTTAAATATTTTAACTTCTGAGTCGAATTCCAGTGATGTTAGAGGCACTTTGACATGGGTTGGGTTGCTATGCGAGGAATCTGGCCCACTAAAGGGTTCAAACCCCCTCAAAAAGGACACAAAACTAAACAACAGAAGGGTGACTGGAAGGACAACTACAACAGGAATAAGTTCCAACAGAACAGGAGGGGAGGAGGGGGCAGGGAGGGAGCAGCAGCCGACTTTTTCGGCTGCGCTCAACAAATGTTACACAAAGCAGCAGAAAGCAGAAAGAGATGGACACAGAAGGAGGAGGAGCAGCAGCAGGAGAAGCAGCAGGAGCGACAGAGAAGGGTGAACAGTGACTATTTGGCTTGTCCTGCTCGGGCTTCTTCTTCATCTGTTGGTGTCATTTGTTAAAGAGGCTTGTCAACATGCCTTATAACAAGCTGGCTCGGACTTCAGAGTCGGACTCAGACACAGGTCCCCCAGCCCCGGCAGAGTAGACTCTAAAGTGGAAGGCAAGGCGAAGAACTTTTGGGAAAAAGAAGCCAGAGACAGAGACAGGGCCAGAGACAGGGCCAGGGCAAAGGAGAGAGTGAGAGAGGGCCAAAAGCAATAATATTTCAGCTTTTGTTATAGGTTTGGCTCTCGCTTTCGGATCGTAGCTGGTGTTGGTGTTTGTTCGTATTTTGTAGCATACTTTTGTGCATTATTTGCACAGCACTTGTACGGAACTAGAGACGAGGGCGTCGCTTGGCTTTGGCTCTGGCTCTGGCTCTGGCTTTGGCTTTTCAATTTGCCAGAGACATTTGTCTGTGTGTGTACACAAAATATTATTTTCTTAATTGGTGTTTATTGTGTGTCAGACGCACACACACAAATACACAAGCACACACACAATACATACAGCACCAGACATACATAGACGATGACGAGGGCAGGAGGCAACGGGGGCTGTACACTTTTAGGCCAGCACTCGAGAGAGCCATAAAAATGTCAGCAATGTGGCTCTGGGCCTGGATCTGCCGCTAGATCTGGATCTGGAGCTGGATCTGGCCTCATCTATTAAATTGTTTGAGATGGAAACACACAATTTCTGCCTTGTTGAAATGTAATTTCCAGTTTGCCTTTTTCGTTTGTGTCCCATTGTCCCTGCGGCCATGCAAAACTCGTTCGTCCTTTGCGAATCAGACAAATTTCCTAGCCAGTCAGAGAACAAAAAGTCTCGTCTCGGCCCCGTCTCGGACTGTATCTCTCGTCCAGTGGCAAATTGCTTATGAAATTGCAATTTGAGCCCGCTCTGGACACTGATTTTTATTTAATTTGGCTTGCGGATGCCTAAGACTCAGACTCAGAGCCGGAGAGTCAGTGGAAAATATATATCACATTACACGTACAGGGACACTCTCCGGCAGAGCTCCAACTATTTTGCATGTGGGACTTTCAGGGGTGCCCGTCCGTTCGTCCGTCCGTCCGTCCGTTGAGCAATGGATTCGCATATGAAGTGACTCCAAGCCGAAATGTTATTTACGAAAGTTGCAAATCCTCAAAATGCTTTAGGCCTTTGTCCAACAAAAGTTTCATTGTTTATCAACTGGCAAAAGGTAGTTGAAAGTTTCTTTCTTTCTTTCTCTCGCTCTCGCTCTCACTCTCGCTCTTTTCTGGCCAAAATCAAGAATAATGCTCCCACTGGGCATGTCGGCCGCACGTAAGAGAGAGTGTGTGCTGGGGGATGGGGATGGGATGGGGATGGACATTGCCCCCATGGACTGACTCTGTGTGATTTGTATGCAAAGTGCTGGGGCTCATGCCTGGCAGAGTTCAATTTCAGGCGGCTGGGTCGCAGTTGTGTTTGTGTTTGTGTTTGGCAGCTCGTACGAGTGCTCGTAGTTGGCCATATTGATAAGTTCTGCCTGCGATAAACTTGATTAGAAATGCTGGTCAAAGTTTTGTGGACACATATGTCTGCTCTGTCCACGTCTGGCCCGTTGGAGAGTCTTGAAGCGACATTAGTTACCTGTCCGGGACATCATATGTTGCATTCGGATGAGATTATTTGATTTCTTTTGGCATGAGATGCATTCAACTGCGAGTGCGAGTGCGAGTGCCATGCCACAAATGCAATTTTCAGTCAGTGGGCGGACGAGCATCCACGTCCACAGTTGAGTGGAGGCCAGCATCCGTTCTAGCATCCTTCATCATGCATCAAACAAATTCGATAGCCTTGCCGGGGCATAATAAGCGTAAACGTTGGCTAACAAGATTCATGCTACGCTCTTGCGCCCAAGAGGCAAACATGCATTGGCCATCAACATGGTCCAGTCGGGGCGACCTGCTCATCCCCAGCCCCTCGCCCCCGGCTCCCAACTCTGGATCCATGCTCGGTCGTCGGTCGTCGGTCCTCTCTCCGACAAATGACTGTGACGCGACTGGTGGCCAACGAATGTCGCGCGCTTAATGCAACTTTGTTGCTGATGCCTGTCCAGCCCCCAGCCCCCGTCCCCACTGCCCCCTCCTCTCCCTGTCAACATCGGAGGCAGCAACGGCAGCAACGGCAACAGCAACAGTAGTAGCAGCGATTGAAAAATCCCACTAGGGCGTTTTTAATTGGATTTTAAAATACTTGTCCCATGCAGCATGAGCAGCAGCAGCGGCAGGCAACATCAGGCATCACAGGCAGACAGAAGCAGGGGCAGGGGCAGAGGCAGAGGCGGAGGCGGAGAACCTGGCCCGGCCATAACATGAGCCTGCCGCTGCCCTTGCTGCTGCTTCCACAATCCTTCCAGCTGACAAGGCCAACATATCGACCCAAACCCCGTTAACAGTTTGGGACGGCGGTTGGGGGGCCTCAACACGCTCGTTATCCTTGTTTCCTGCTGTTGCTGCTGTTGCTGCTACTCCTGGTTCTCGTTCTCGTTCTGCTGCTGGTTGCTGTTTCTCCTCCTCATCCTTCTGCTCCTCCTCATCCTGCTCCTGCTGCTGCGGCTGCTGCTACTGTGCACAATTTGGTTACGTGTTTGACCAGCGGCGATTTTTCATGGCAAGGCATTTTGGGGTATTTTTTTGTGACCAGGGGGAGAATTGGGGTTCCTCATACATTAATGGCATTGCAAATTTGTATTGCAAATGTGCAAGTCGTGGCCAGGCATGAATACCATCGAATCGAGGCCCCAGCCCCAGTCCCAGCCCATTCCTTTCCCCATAAATACCATAATCGCATGTGTTTGCATGAAATCTCGTGCAACTCAATTTTCGTGGCGTACCTTTTGGGGAAGACAGAGATTGACCCATTAAGGCCAAATGTCGCCCGATGACCAGATGGCCTGCCCCTGGCCATAATGGTGTGGTATCGGAGGAATCCATTATGATGAGTGTTTCTCCAGAGCTGTAAATAGAAATAAGCTTCTGCTCGAGGAAGCTCTGGGCGGGTGGGTGGCAAGCAACAACTAGACAACAACTTTTCCCGGCTATAATTTTAATGACAGCTCAACTTTTTCATTATCATTAGCATATTTGATTAAAAAGTGTCATTAGGCTCAGCTCAGCGCTGCTGCAGTCGCCAGTTGCCAGTTGCTAGTCGCCAGTCTTCAGTCTTCAGTCTCTGCCGCTGGCTCCTGCCTGCACTTCTTCTGTGCACTTTTCACGCTTCACCGGAAGTTGCACAAGACGCTGAAAACTTGGCGCACTCGCTCACATTTTAATTTCAACTAATTGCCGAGAATCAGAGATTCTAAGAGAGAGGGCAGGAGAAGGAGAGCAGTTAAGTAATTAAAGCATTGCACTTTGTTAGCTTTAAGGAGGAGTCCCTGTCCTGCCACCTGCCACCTGTCCCGTTGTCCTGTTGTCCTGTTCCGCTAATTGTCAGGAGTGTTCGCCGCTGTCTTGGCTTGATTTGTATGCAAATTGAATTTGACTTCTTCGGCGAGCACTCTCACAATCGCACATCAAAGCAAAACTCGTGATAACTGGACTGATGAGCTCCGCGACCCGGACTCGGACTTCCGTCTGAGTCACCTCTTTGGCTGGCTGGCTGGCTGGCTAGCTGGCTGGCTAATTTGCTTTTAATTAATATAATGACTACAAGTTCGACAAATTATCCCTGATGATAGTTAGAGCGTCGCGTCGCTGTGCGTCCACAGAAAAAGGTAAATAGTTAAATGGAATTGTCCCCAGTCCAAGTCCAAGTACAAGTCCAAAACCTCATCCTTGGCGCACAACTCCAGTCAAACAGTCAAAGATACACAAATTAGCTGAATGGCCAGTGTTTCCTCAGTGTTTGTCCAAAACGCTAATGAATGTAATATCGTAGTGCTAGTGTTTGACTTGGAACGAGGAGGGGGTACGAGGAAGCAGGAGGGAGGCGGGCTCTGCCTTTGCAACTTTTCAATAAATACGAAATGAGATAAAGAACTTACTCCTGCCCCGGCAGCAGGGCCACAGCCGAGTGATGTAACAAAGGAAACATTTAGAAAGCATTTCCAGATATCATTTGGGCCGTCATATAGGTGGGTTTAAGCCTCCACAATGTTCCGAAACTTTTGGCTCGCAAAAGTTATGCCAAGAAAAATATATTTCCCGAAAAACATAAAGAAGTCGCCCCCTGAAAAAATATTGTACAAACAAGAAAAAACCTAAAAAAACGGACACAAAAAGAAAAAGAAAAGCAAAAAAAAGGAACACAAAATCAACTTTGATTTAAGTTTACAAAAATGCTTAGCAATTGCCTCGCTTTTTTGGCTTTTTTGTGTTGTTTTCTGTTGTTTTTCCATTTCGTTCTCGCTTTTTTCCACTCTGTTCTGCAGCTGTGTGTGTGTGTGTGTGTGTGGATTAACAGGCAACAAAATATTTTATTTTTTATTGTTTAGCAACGCTGATTTGCACTCTTGTGTCCCCCGTCCCCTGTCCGCTTACGCGCCTGTCCGCTGCATGGGACAGAGAAATTCTGGATTTTGTTGTCACTTCAACACACAAAACATAAAATACACAAGAGTCGAGTCGAAACGAGAGTCGAGTCGAGAGTCCGCGGACGAGGCGGGCCGAACAGAAATCCACTTGAATTTTTTACACTTTATTTTTTGTACATTTTCGGAGAGAGGAACCCAAAAAAAAAACACACAACAAAAAAGGCGACAGCGAAAAGGAAAAAGGGGATTGGATTCGCTTCCAGCTCTTCGCGCTGTTTGCACGCGAAATTTGCGCTTGTCTGCCTTTCGGCTTGTCAGCTCGCATGTTGCATGGTTTTAGGCGGGATTTGTTTTGTTGTTCTGCCACTGCCACTCCCCTAAAACTCCCTTCTGGAATAGCGTCAACTACAAAGGCAACAGATACAAGCAGGGCAACCAGAACGGGAGCAGGAGCGGGAGCCCAAGCCACAATTTGGACACCCACCCACCAGTTCGAACCCTCTCCGGGCCAAGGGTTTGGGAATTAGACATTTGGGAGGGCTTTCAAATGGCTATGGCTGGGCCCCCCACACCATTCTCCGGGCTGCTGGAGGGTCTTAATTTTCAACATTGTTGATGTTGTTGCGTAAAGAACAGAAAAAACAAGCGCAGGGCAAAGGTTAAGCTCGGGAAGGGAGCCCGGCAGAAGCCCTAATTAATTCCTTCGCTGGGGGGTTGAGAATGCGGCAGATAAATAAGCTAGACTTCCCAGAGAAGGTATGGATAGAAGTGGATAATATAGATATGTATCCAAACTATCCAGGTATACATAGTGCCCCTGTCTCTCTGTATCTCTCTGTATCTGCATCTGGTTCTGCCTCGGACTCTTAATTTGTTCTCCATTTACAAATGTAAAACAATGCTTGAACCATTCCGCTTTTACCGCACTTTAAAATCGCTTTCAAGCACCAGCTTACATGTGGCATGAACCGCACTTGCCCCGCCCCAGCCCGACCCTGCCCTTCTGTGCCGCCCCTGGAAAGTCCTTACTTTTTGTGGTTATTACTGTATATTAAATTAGCATAAATGATTTTTAATAATTATGCCATTGAAGCCGGCTCCTGAAGACCCACCCACACACCCAGAACACACCCACCCACCCACCAGCTGGCACCCAAATTACAATATAATGAGCGCGCAAGTGCAGCGAATATTTTTTGTATATTTTCGGTTCGGTTCGGTTTGGTTCGGTTTGAATTTTACATTCCCTCCTTGCCATTCCGGTCCAACGCAGGCCGACTATTATTTTTATATAATGGGCGATGATGGGCGCTGATTCCATGCGATGCTGCCCCATGCCCCATGCCCCCACCATCAGGCTGCCACCCCATGTCCATGTTGATTTTCATGCAAGAGTGCACGAAGCGATTCTTGCAAAAATGTTTTTTAATTGCACTTAAAATTTTATTTAAATGCTCCACACACACACACTGACACACACACACATGTGATGCTGTCGCGGCTGTACGAGTATCTGAAGCTGCATCAGCTTACGAGCTCCCCAGCCGCCCCCCCTCCAGCCCCCGCCCCCAGCCCCACTCAGCGCCACTCAATTGGTCTTTATGGAATTTTTACTGATTTTTAAATTCAATATTCAATAATGTGGAAATTTGCGTTAATTTTCTCGCAAAGGATGGCGAAACAATTGAGTTTACTCCACACAGAATTAGTTTACCGATCAACTATATATATATATATTGATTCCCAGCTAATCCATATCTCGCATATCTCATTTGCAGGCTGCGCTTTCGTCAAATTCGGAACGCAACAGGAGGCCCAGTCAGCAATAGCCAATCTACACGGAAGTCAAACTATGCCGGTAAGTGTAGCCACTATAAGTTCTATGATGTAAACTGATGTAACTTGATGTAACTTGATGTCCACTTGGACAGGCCGCTGCGGCTGGGCTGGGCTTTCCCACGCCGCTTGGGGAAATTAGAAAATTGTATTTTCTGTGTTCACCTTCTGGCCAGGGCCCACCCACACAGCCACCGACCGACCCACCCACACCCACACCCAACACCCTCCTTGGCTCTGCTTTCTCGAGCACATGATGGCACTTGTGTGCGAATAATACGAAAATAATGAAATTTCAAACCTGAAGTACGCGCACTCAGGTTGTTGTTGGAAAGTACTTAGCAAACTTCATTTAAGCTACAAGTGCCCCGCCCCTCTACGGCCCGCCCACCTCAAACTTTCACTTCACGTTTTATAAATAAAATTAGAATTAAATTAAATGCCGAGCAGCAAAATGTATTATTATTTTTCCTTTTGCGCCGCACTTCAATGGGAAATCAAGAAGCGAGCTTCTACTATAATTTTCTAAAAAATAAAAAGAAGCGTACGAAAAAAAATAAATCAAAATAGCTTTTGGCCCGAGAGGAAAACGACAGACAGACAGACAAAGAGAGAGAGAGAGAGGGAGAGAGAGACGGACAGAAGAGCGACGAAGGTTTGCCGCCAAGTGACTTCATTATGCTCGAATTTTGTAAGGAATCACCATATACGTATAGTCGAGGCAGAGGCTGAGGCTGAGGCTGCGGCTGAGGCTAGGAGTGCGGTGCGGTGCGGCTGTAGCCATAGCTATAGAGCGAAGAGCCGTTAGCTCTATGCCAACGCAGCCCGGGAATTATTTCGTCTTTTTTCTCGCTTTGCTTCTTGCGAAAAATAAATGAAATTTGCATGACACTTGAGTTATTTTGCACGTAAATTGCTTCTTTTGACAAACAAACAAGCAAATACACAAACCAGCTGCCGGGACACTAGAGAGAGGACGGGGAGGGGAGTGGCAGGGGCTGGCGCCATTGTTGTATTTTCGGTGTTTACAGGCAGCAGGCAGCAGCATCCAGCATCCATCCAGTGCAATCCCAAGTCTCCTCGGAAGCCTCGCAACCATCCTTACCCCTCGCTTTCTATCACTCTTTCAGCATACGAATTTTACATTTGGGGTTTTGTGTGTTTGCCGTCTCTCTCTGTCACTCTCTCTCTCTCTCTTCTTGGGTTGCTGCGATTCTCAAGTCGACAACTCGTTGCCGCATTTAAATTCAAATTCAAATATTGTTGATGAAATTTGTTGCTTAATTTGCAATTTAGATGCGTTTTTAAACAAACGCCGCGCTGCTGCTGCCGCTGCTGCTGCCTGAGAAATCATGTGTTTACTTAGGCGGAAGTTGATGATGATGATAATTGCGACAGGATGGGGCACGAATTGTGGCAGTAACTGTGGCACCAACTGTGGCAGCAACTGCGCCAGAACGGAGGACAACTCCCACCGCGTAATTACAGCTGTCTGTGTGTGCGTGGATCCAGGGACTCTCGAATCGATGCTGCCACAGTTACACTTTTTACGGCTCTTAGAACTGGCGAAAACTTCAAAAATATAGCCGCAAGTGGGGTGCCTGTGCCACTGCCACAAACAAACAAAACGAGACCCAATTCCACTTCAGAGGCAAGTGCAAACAGTCGAGGCTTAAGTCAATTTCAATTTCAAGGGGATGCCGTCACATTTTATAGCTGATTGCAGTCGATATCCAGCAAAATCAAAGCGAGGCCCGAGCCCCGAGGCGCCACCCACCTCCCAATGATCGGAAAAGGGTTTTCCAATCTAAGATGAAATCTGTGAAAGTTGAAAGCTGTTCCCCCCCCAGCCCCCTGGACATTTCCATAATTCTTTCCCTGTATTACTGCGGAGCTGCGTCTCCGCTTCAGGCCTACACACAACTGCACTTTAACTCCAATTATGCTGGCTCGGGACCACCTTTCGCCCCAGGCAATACACGCTTCGAATGTCTGACCTGGCCCGACCCATGGCGACCGGCCACGCCTCCGCCCCGCCCCGGCCCGCCCCCCCAGCAACATGCACACGAAGGACTAACAACGACAGCTGCAATTTTTCACCTGGCCAATTTTTAAGATGAGCAGCATTCCGGACCCCTAAACGAAGACCATGGCAAATGGCGGCTGCCTTGGAGAGAAAAAAGCGCCGTGTGCAAAGGCCTGGGGGAGGGAGAGGGATGGGGGGTACGAAGCAAAGCAAGTTGTACATTTTTTCTACTTGTGTTCTTTTTTTTTTTTTTAATTTTAAGAGCGCGTAATTTTTGTATACCTGCCTGAGCATTAAGCATTTTAATGTCAGTGTGGCACCGGCCGCCCCACCTCGCCACCTCCCCCGTCCCCCGTCCCAAAGTTGACTGTAATTGCAATTTGGCATTACGACTGCTCCGGTCCTGGGTCTTGGATCCCAGTCTCAGGTCTCAGAGAGTGAGTGTTGCACCCTTGGCTGGGGCGGGGCGGGGGCTGGGGCGGGGGAGTGAGGTAATTAGCGCTAAAACGACGCCAGCTGCTGTGTTGTATAAAAATTTTAGCTGCCACACTTTTTCCCGCACCAGGCATACATTAATTATATAACCAAGTGCAGTGGGAGGCAGGAGGCTGGATGGAGGATTAGTGGGCGTGGTGGCTGGGTGGGGCACCGAATTGATTGCCTACCTGCAGGCGTCAAAGTTGCGCCAGACAGAACCGCAAGTTAATTTCAAGCTTAACAAAGTTCTCCCTCTCCCTCTCGTCGGGGGGTGGGGGGGCAGTCGTCGGTCCACTCTCCATGCTGATGTGCCACAGAATGCTTTTAAAAAAGAGATGCAGAAGAAGAGCATTTTTTGATTACGCCAAACCTTAAGCAGCTTACGAACACCCCTCGACGTTCCGGGACTGGACGCAGGGCTCATTAAAAAGGAATTTCCAGGGCGTGAATGCTCCGCCTGCCACACTGGGGCACCACCGGAGCCCGGACTCACCCACCCCTCAACCTCGCACCCCTCACACCCCTCACACGTTCAGTCCGTTGTTAATCTCTTGGCACTCAACATGTTATAAGTCGCTTTTAGTGCGGTTTGCAAACGTTTTTCTAAATGCAAAAAAACAAAAACACAAAAACAGAAAACAACAGAAAAAATACACAAACAGTGAGAGAGAGAGAGCGAGCTGTGGTGGCGGGGCGGGGGGGGGAAAGTTTACAGTTTACAGTTGTAAACAATAATTTCGTATTCACTCAACACCCACACACACACACACACAGACACACAGACAGACAGACACAAGCACAAAAGTGGACACAGATAGAGACGGACACACACGGGCATTTGCATAAGCCGCTGATGCGATTTTTTGCTGTCCGCCGTGCTTCTGTGGGCGCGGCTTAGAAGTGGGCGTGGTCCGGGCACTTGTTAATGAAAGCTCGCGCATGCATTAAAGCTGCCGCTGGCTCTAAATGCTTTTGATTGACGAAGCGCAAAATCCTCACTGCCAGCACACACAAAAACGAAATACGAAATACAAAATACAAAAAAGTAAGTGAAAATAAAAATAACGCACCGCCTGTGGGTGGAGGGGGAGGGGAAGGCAATGGGAAAGCCCGCACAACACATAAATAAATATTTTAAATTACAAGCAAACCTCCGGACTGAAACGAGGGCAGTGAGACGCGGCAGCTCCCGCACCTTTGGCCGCCACACTTTTCCGAATAAATTAGTCAATTAGCATTTCCATTTTTATTTTTATTTGCTATTTGTTTCGTTTCGTTTTGTGGGCGAAAGAGTAAGCAGAGCCAGGTGGGAGGTGGCAGGTGGCAAGATAAGAAGGAACCTCTCACGAATAGTGGCCATAATGGTCGATGGGTCGATGGGGGGGATACACACTTCATAAGCATTTGTCACACCTTCCTCATTATGCAGGCCACGGGAACATATGTTTCATCGGCATCGTTATCGTTATCGTGGCGTTATCAAAGACGCTTTTCCCCGGCACCAAGCTTGCTCAATGCGCATTTAAATTTCAAATTAATTTCTCGCCATGTGAGCACAAAAAGAAAAGCAAAGAAAACAAAAGAAAAACAGCAGGAATTGAAAGAAATAAGAAATCTGCAAGCTGACAACGCTCATGCACAAATACATACACACACACACACACACACACACACACATACCTATAGAGGGGAAAGTCCCTGAATAAATACGAGTGGAGTCCGCGCTGTTCCAAAAAAATGATATGCGAGGGAGCTGGAGCTGGAGGAGGAGCTGGAGGAGGAGCTGGAACAGTACCTGGAGCTGGGGCTGGGGCTAAGGACATCTCGCTTCCATCCCATCAAACCTGTTTTCACAGTCATTTCGCGGAGAGAGGGTCCCGTAAAATATGCAAAAGAAGAAACATTTTTGCGCGCAGTCCGCACTGCTGCTTTCTTTTGCTCTCCGACCAGAGGGTATATGGCATTCAATCAATTGGATGTAACACCAAGACTGGCAGAGGTAAAGCAACCTTCCAAGAGTCCAGAGAAGAAAGTTCTGTTCAATGAAGTTCTGTTCCATCATTGGCTTTCCGAGTTCGAGTACTGGGTATCCCATAGTCGGTGCATTGCAAATTGTTACTTATTCTACTGGCGCTGATGCTGGGGGTTCCCCATTTTGTTTTCGCTGCTCATGGCTGAATTGACGCAACATATGCCAGTCGAATGCTGTGCGGCTGCTGCTGCTGCTGCTCCATCGCCTCCCCCGCGTCCTTCTCCTTCGCTCGCTGCTTTTGTTTTCCTTCCCTCTGTTCGGTGTGTCTCGCATCAATTATGCTTTTATTTATACAACAATTTTCGTTCTGCTGGCCGTTCAATTTTCGTCAGCAGACGAGCAGAACGAGCTGAGCGAACGAGCGCCGCCTTAATGCGACTTGACAAAAATGGCGTCCAATATGGCGCAAATGTGGCTGTGCTGTGGCTGCTCAGCGCTGTAGGAGGACGGAGTGTGCTGGCTGGGTGTATGCGAGGGGGGGGTTTCTTCTTAACGCTTGAGCGACGCCCACACACGCACACACACTCGTACACTCGTACAGATCGCACCTTGGCGCGTCAAGATGACGACCAGGAGAACGTTGCCGGGTCTGTTCTAGGGTCTGGCTTTCTATTTTAATTCACACGCCATTGTTGCGCGGCGCCTAAAAGAAGACGAGGCGAAGTTGAATTTCTAATGTGCAGCAGCTGCTAACAATGAAAGTGTGGGGCGGGGGCTGGAGTGGGGCAGGTGTGGTGTGGTGTGCGGCAAGGGGCAGCAACCTGATTGTGTTTTGGCTGTTTCTTCTTGTGTTTGTGTGCTTGTACACGCGTATTGTGTTCTCCGTTCTAAAGCATACTTATGAGCGCGTTTAAGCAATTTTTAAATCGTTGTCGTGTAAGCCAGTGCCCGCGTGTGTGCCACCCCAGGAGGAGTCCCAATCCCTATGAAAAGCAGGAGAGCTTGAAGCCTTACAAGTGGAAGTTTGAGCAACCCAAATTGGGATATTTACAGCAAGGAATATCAAGTAAATTGGGGGCCATTTGGGCCACTGACGGCTCTAGGCCATGAGGCAGTAAGGAAGATGCTTGTCAATATATAGTTCCAAAAGTTCTTTAAATATATTAACTGCTTTAAAGGTTAGACGCTGTCTCTTTACACTTTTTTGGGTATAATTTGAGACACCAATTTAGGTATTATACAAATATAACCTGCCACATTGGACTGGATCATGTTTGGCTATTTGAAATTGGCTTAAAACATTGGCTGAACCTTTTGGGAGCCTTCTTCTTGAGTTTACAGCTTTCACAACTTTCGTTTTCATAAGCAGACTTGCAATACGAAAGTGCGACAGAAGCGACATAAATCTTGGGGATGCCGGCAAAGCCAGGTCGACTCATCCACCACTAAATCATGTTTGATGTTTAGCATATTAGACACATGCTCAGGGCTGGTGAGCAACAGCCCAGCAACCCCACTTCACTCCACCCCAAGCCCTCTCTTGCCGGTATTGATTTGCCAGCCAATCTGGTATCGACTCCTCTCCACTCCAGTTCGCCTTCAGCTTTCAGGCTCCATCAATTTCAATTTCGCTCTATAAGGAAATCCAAACAACGGCTGCCACATACAATTTCTGCCACTGCCTGCAGACTGGCGTCGTCCTCGTTCTCCGACTCGTCCTCGTTCGTCCTGGGCATCGGCGTTTTTCGGTAAACTAATTTTCTTGCTCAATATCTCGACAGTGAAATTGGCACGCGGCAATGGTGCCAATCAAGCCCCCACGCACCGACGCCGACAGTCAGGCGGACGGAGACTGAAATAGAAGCAGCGCCTCCTCCCAGGAGTGGAGCATACTTTTTGGTGCCGTGCCACCTGTTTTGCTATTGACATCACGTTCCGCGTTCACGGCGGATTCTGCCTGCCTGCCTGCCTGGCTGCCGGCTGAACGCCTCCTGCCAGAAATTTCCTCCGGAGTGGACATAAATATTTGGTTTTTAGTCGCCCGGAAATTGAAGTTGAAAGTCTTTCGAGTGCAACATCTTCCAGTCGCAGGAGTCGCAGATAGAGAGAGAGAGCAGCAGAGAAATCTCACATTTCCTTGCCTCATAAAAGAATCACTGGTAATGGCTTTCTTGCGGGGTTCTTCCGCTCATAAAACCAAGTCATGGCAGCTAAAAGCTCAAAACTTCCGGCTTTTTTGTGTCCGAACGCGCGTGCATCATTAAAAGTGGCACGGCCCGTGTTTCTGCGCCAAAAACTGTGTGCAACATAAAAAGCGCTGCAGCTGCCCGACAGATTCACAGTCGCCAGAGTTGTTCGCCTCAGAGGCAGCAGCGTGTTATAAACAATTTTAATAGACTTGCTTAAGGGCAAACATTTGCAGGTAGCCCTCGGCTGAGACTTGTCTTTGTCTGTGCTGCAGAGGCAGAGGCGAAACACTGTGGACGGACTTGCAGCTGCTTCATCATCATCATCGTCATCGTCCCTGATGTACCCCCATTGTCTTTTGCATTTCTTCTTGCTTCTGCTACGTGCCGCTCTGCATTCGCCTGCCGTCGTCCGTCGACCGATGCGACGGCTACTTAATTTAATGCACGTCTGTTTGCATAAACCCAAACCTTATTGAATCGGGAGAAGCAGCAAACAGCAGCCGTTCAGGCACAAGGCAGCAAGCACAAGGCAGCAGGCAGCAGGCGGCAGGCAGCAAGCAGCTTGCAACATGCAGCGGGGCATCATCAATGTATGGGCACGTTCGCCGAACGGGAGCCGGCGAATGATGAGCAAACTTCAATTCGCTGCCAGTCGCTGCCTAGGAGCCGTCTGGAGCATAAACTTTAATGAGCCGCACGAACTGGCCAGGAGAAATTGAATGCTGACGTGATTTTCGGCACACGAAACCCTTGCATACTTGAGGCGAAGGGGAAGGCGAAGGGGAGGCGAGCGTGTTTCAGGAAATGACTAAGAAAACCCACCACACCACACCATACCAGTCCCACACCGTATCTCTGTAGCTGTATCTGTATCTGTATCTGGCTTGGTTCGCTTCTATCCTGTTTGGCTTTGTTTGTTGCATACCTTGAGGCGCTGTCAACCGCTTGGCTTTTGCATTCGCCTTTCATTTAAGCCGCAATGAGAATGAGAACGAGAACGAGAATGGGATTGAGAGAACCCTTTCCCCGAGGCCAATGGGGCTGTTTTAGATTTCTATCACACATCGGGCGGGCGGTGGTGCTGTGGTGCTGTGGTGTTGAGACCAAACCAAACACTTCAAGCTTCAATTCAAAAGGGAAACCGGGCCCAGCCTTCTTCCGCTTTACGTGCCAATGATGACAATTGGTTTTCTTACCCTCACCCTTACCCTTACCCTCCCCCTGGCCACGCGGCTTCGCGGCTTCGATTTTGCTATTTCTTTCGTTTCGTTTCGTTTGGTTTCCTTTCCGTTTCTGTGTTTTTGTGTTGCACGTCGTCGTCAGTTTTTCGCCGCTTGTCTACAATTTCAATAAAATTTTATTAACGAATTCCGGCGAATGGTCGGCGGACGGAATCGGCGATGACAAGGCAGGGCCGGGCCGGGCCGCGCCGGGCAGAGCCAGACTGTGGACATTTTTATACCTCCACACGAATGCGAATCGATATTATTATTACAATAACAACAGTCGAAGCAGCAGCAGCAGCAGCAGCAACAGCAGCAAAAGGCTGCCTGGCTGGCTGGCTGGCAGGCAGGAAAGGAAAGGAAGTGTGGCATGGCGGATGGGACTGGGGGCGGGGGTTGTAGGGGGCAGGGCAACTGTGGCAATTGCCTGTCAGCATTGTACTTGTCGATTTTGCAGCTTACTTTGCTGGCATTGCATACTTTTAAGGCGCTTTGACAATTCTTTTTATCTGCGCCCAGGACCGAAGGCAAGGACTTACTTGGCTTGTTTGTTTGTCATTTACGCCAGCCACCCCGCCCCCTCCCCTCCCCTCCTTGGCTGCCTGCTCCCCTGCTGCTGAAGCAAGTTGAAAGCCCGCAGTTCAATTCTCAATGGCGCAGCAGTTTTTCTTTCTTTCTAATGGCGACGTTTCCGCTCCGTGCCCGACGTCGCCGTCACAGAGTTTGTTTTCTTCTCCCAACTCTCTGCTCTCCTCTCTGCTCTCCTCTCCTCTCCCCTCTGTCGTCTTCCCACCCACCATTCTTGCCGCCCAAAAGTTGACATCAATTTCTGTTCAATTTTATTATTTTCATCTTCATTTCAGCGCCAAATCTATAATTGTATTTATGTCAACTTTTTTTTTTAAATAGATGATGTGCTTAGGGTCGCTCCCCCGCTCCTGCACTCCCTATAGACTTGTGGAGTGTGGGCGTGGCATTATAATAATGACTTTGCTTTTGTGATAACGACTTACGGAAATGTTTGGGCATGTCATTAGCGTTTGGTAAGAAATTTGTCTTCAAGCGGTATTATTAATAGACAGGAAAAGGGCCAAGAGCCGGGCAAACTAGACTCTGACACGGAGAGCGGGAGAGCAGCGGATGGCAGTACGAGTGCGAGTATATTTATGTGGGCGCCAGGGAGGATGAGTACGAGAACGACTATGCAAAGCAGCAGCTAGCCGGAATATTTATGGGGAAAGTTACAAGTGCAATATAAATTAAATGTATGTCTGAGAGGCAGAGAAGGCAAGAGACAAAGACGATGTTGCATGAGTAATGTGAACATGCAACTATCGACTTGGGAACAGAGAAAGAGAGAGAAAGGAGAGAAATCTTGTTGAAAGCGCAGATATCTGGAAAATATACAATATATAATCCGGCCTCCAACAGTAGCTCCAAGTAGCTCCTTCATCCTCTCTCTCGCTCTCTCTCTCTCGCTCTCTCAGCCAAAGTCCAAACATTCTCGACTCTCAAAAACTTGCTAAAAACTCGAAGCGAACCCTGGCCAAAAACTATCAACTGTAATCAAGTCTGGCCGGGTCTGGCCTGGCCTGGCCTGGCCTGGGACTAAAAGCCAAAGCAAAAGCTGCTAAAAAGCATTAAGGCGCTGTACCTCCAGGCAAACGTCAAGAGGGGGGGGCGGCGAGGGCGAGGGCGAGGGGAAAAACTATAGACGGAAGTCGGCAGACATTAGTGCCAAAAGTGCGTCACAAACAATATTTCCGTATCAGGCAGCAAAACTAAAGCGCAGGCAAAGCCTAGACACTTTTTAAGAGATTAAATTTTAGGTCCCATCCCTGCCCTGTTCCGTTCCGTTCCCCTTCCCCTTCCCTCGTGTTCCCTCTGGCGCAGTGTCTGCCATAAAGCGACGAAACTGTAACGAAACATTTACGGTGAGCACACAGATACACCAATACCAATACGAGTACGAGTACATGCATGCATCCGAGCACATACACGAGAAGTTTTGCCAAACAACAATGGGAGGGACAGATGAGATGAGGGGGAGGAGAAAGGCTTAGAGGATGATGGGATGTGCTCGCAAGAGAGGGTGGGGCATGGGGCATGGGTATGGCAACCTGCAACTAAAATAGCCAGCAGCATTTTTGCGTTTGCGTTGTTTAAACATGCGCAAAGTTCGGGGTTTTGAACTTTTATCAAACATACGCCAAGCCAAGCCAACCCGATCCGATCCGAGGCAGCGCAGCGGAGCGGGGAGGGTCTGGGCCTGGGCCTGGCCAAGAGCAAGCCGAGACATGCAGCATACTTTTGGGATGGCCCAGCAAATCTATCCTACCCCCTCCTCACATCCTCGCATCCTCGATTCTATCCTTCTCTCGCTGTGTATGTGTACGTGTGTGTGTGTTGGTGAGGATGTAAAAAGCAACTATCAGCGCCCTGGGGCCGGGCTCTTGTTATTCCAGCTTGGCTCATTTCCTCCTCTGGGAGGGTGGGGGAGGGGGACTGGCCGCCTCCGACTGATACAGCCAGAAAGGACATTAAGGAAATTACCAAAATTAGTAATAGCATATAAATTACCCACAGCCCAAAATGGGCGAAGTGGGGACTCGCTCGCGGGGCGAGCTGAGCAATAGATAGAAATTAAAATTTCACTCTACGCATTCGCCGTTCGTGGCATAAATATTTTATAAGACTCGCGGCTGCGGCCGTATAAAAAACTTGACAGCTGTCAAAACTTGCCGCGCTGTCGTTCTCTACTTCTCTCCTTCTCTCTCTCTGTCTCTGTCTCCCTTCGTCTGTCTGTCAGTCTGTCTGTCTGCCTGTCTGTTTAAAATTTACATTGCATACATTTGAGGGCTCTTGACGGTTCTGGCTTTCAATTTTCATTAAACTAGGCGGATAGCAGCACCATCAGCTCCATCAGGAGCTCCTTGAGGACTCTGAGAAGCTGTTCTCGTTTCCGGGGCGCAACAAATAACGAAATTCCACAATGAAATCTTTTAATACCAATGAACTGTGCAGATCTGTCGGACTTCGTGTCCGCGTCGTCATCTCTGCTGTGCTCTGCTCTGCTCTGCTGTGCCTGGAAAACAACAGGCAAACGTTTCAGGCATTTACTTTATCGACAAGGGATTAGGTCTGGCCAAGGACCATCCACGTAGCAGCTACTCCTCCTCCTGCCCCTGCTTCTGCTCCTGCCCTGCGCCTTGCAGTGTTGGTTTCCATTTGGTTTTGGTCCCGTGACCACTTTAAATTGAGAATTATTGTCGCAAGTAACTGTCTGTCCGTCTGTCTGTGTATCTGTGTGTCTGGGTCAGCCCGGGGGTCCCGGCCCCTGATAAGGATATATTGTGTCTCACGCAGTTTGGACAGCTTTAATCTCGGCCCAAGCTCCGGAGTCCGGACCGAGCGCGTACGTGCTTAATTTTGTTTGCACTTTTAAGCCAGCCTCCAGCCCCAGCTTCAGCTTTAGCTCTGGTTCCAGCTCTGGTTCGACTCTCGACCAGCGACGCCTGCAGTTAGGCTACAAAAATCATGGGGAATCGTCAGAGGACGGGGAGGAGGGGGCCGCCGCATGCGCTTGGCCAGGGATTAGCGCTGATTGAAATTGCAAATGAAAATTTATTTTTACTGCGCCTGGGTCGAGACCGCCTGACACCCGACCCCGAACCCCCCCGAACCCCCGCAATGTTAGTTTAGCTTAGCTCTCGGTCTCGGTCAGAGAAAGGGGATGGGATGGGAGACCGCCTGCGGGTCCGAGCGAGTGCTCCACCGCTACCCCATTGTATTAAAATTTAATTGAGTTACTGACATTTTATTTTTGTATAATTAAATTAAGCCCCGGCTTAGCGTTTGATTTTAATTTGTGCGACATTTGTCCGCTCGGGCAGCCGGACAGCCGGCAGCCGGACAGCCCGGACAGTTCCCAGTTCCGTCTGCATTAATGTGTCATAGAAAATGCAGCTGCCCCCATCCCTGCCCCGCCCTGCCCCATATGCCTGCGGTGCCACCAATTATTTTGCCATAAATTTGTTTTATATAAATATTAATGCGACTGCCGCAGGATTAGTTGCGAAAATTATGTCGCTTTTTTCGAGGCTCTTTAAAGCCCACTCGCACTCGCAGGCGTTCGCGCATAATTTATTGTCCTGCCGACTGAGTGTCTGTTTGCACAGCTGTGTCCGGCCAGGAGCTTAACCAATTGATTGTCCTGGCGGGCGGGTGGACAGAAGGGGGCCGTGACTTATATGGAAATTAATATTCCCCCAGCAGCTCATCCTGCTGCTGCCTCTGATAGAGATCTTTATTGAAGCTGGACGAACTTTTGCTAATTAAGAAATACTCGGAGGAGCGGCACACACACACACACACACACACACTTTCAGTTTGCTCTGCGGATAACAATGGGGAGTAGAGTAGTCGCCTAAGCAAATATTAACCATCCGCCATGTAAGCCGCGCTTTTGCTCAGCCACTTTTTTAATAATAAAAATTTCATTATTTCAACAAACAGAGGGGTGTGCTCCGCTCCTGTTCCCCGTTCCCCGTTCCCTGTGCCCCCTACGATTTCGGTTTCGGTTTTTTTCCGTTCCGTTCCGTTCCATTCCCTTTTGCATGTACATACAACGTTTTTAATTAAAAAATCCTTTGGTCAAGCAATTACGGGGCCACATTAAAATAAACACTGAGCCAGGACCAGCCCCAGCTCCAGCTCCAGCTACAGCAGCAAGAGGCAAGGGGCACGAGGCAAGAGGCAAGAGAATCCTGGACCCTTGTTGGCACATTATTAAAGCGGAATGTATTACAAACTAAGCTTTCATCTAAGGGAACGGGAACGGGGGAACGGGCACCGAGCCGACCCCGGCTGACCTAAGTAAATATTAATAATACATATTAATAACGACGGGCGCTGCCCTTTCGGCTATTTGCACGTAATTCCTGTAATGCATAATTACGGGCGGCAGCAGCAGCAGCAGCAGCAGATGCCGATGCAAAGGTCCCTTTGGGAGGGCTGAGGGCTGAGGGTGGCTGGTGGGCTGGTGCTGGGAATTTGGGATTATTGAGGCATTAGGCAATTACAAATATTTGCCCGTTGCACGTCAAATGCGTTGTGGGCTTTAAGAAAGAAGAACCGTCTTGCGTCTCCATATCTCATGTTCCATCCGCATATTCCAGCGAGCAGAAGCCACACCTTTGGCTCGCAATTTATGGCGCACTTTTAGGCGCACTGTCATTAGAATCGGAATTAAGCCTACGCAACTTCAATGCCTTCGTGTTGGTGTCTGTGTCTGTGTCGACGGCCTTTGCGAGGCTTACTTAAAAATTACATAAATTTTGCTTTATGTGCCACTGAGCCAGGGCCTCGCAAGGCATCGCCTGGTCCGGGCCTAAGCCAGGCAATCTTTTAAAAACCCATCCATAAAGTATGCAATTAAATTTTCACTTAAACGATTATCACATAAATCCCCACATAGCACATAGCACACATTGAAACGGGCAAATGGGACAGGGCGACAGGGGGAGAGAGGGTGAGAAAGAGAGATGTAAAGACCAGGCCGGAGTCAAACGTGTTTGCATTTAAATTAAAAGAGCCATTTTTCTTCGACACGGTCACGATTAGAGCGGAGTGGGCCAGAGCCATAGCTAGAGCCAGAGCCAGAGCCAAGGTGGGCATGCCGAACAGACAGAGGAGGGGAGGTATAACGACCACAAAGAGCCCGCCCACCTTATGATAAGACCATTACAGAGTCTGGCCAAGTATCTGGTCTGAACCGCAGCACGCCTCTCACGTACACATGGAACGAGCGAACACACACGGAAGCGAGCCCAACCGAACCGAACCCGTTGTATATATATTTGCTTATGTTAATTGCCGTTGAATCCATTTCCATTAAGATGCAAGTCCTGCTCTTGACGATAATTCCACACACACACACACACACCCACACAGAGAAGCACACACACACGCAGTGATGGGAGGAGGTTGGTCGCATAATTGCTTACAGGGGAGAGCGCACAAAAGTATGCCTTGACCGAGGCAAACGATAAGCTCGAACCCGGCCCGGCCCGGCCCCGCCCTGGTCCTGCTCCCTCGTTGCCTTTGCTTTTCAATATGCACAGCAATATCCTTGGGTAAACACAGATCCTGGTCCCTGCCCTGGCCCCGGTGCGGGCCCTAGTCCTGGTGCTGGTGCTGGTCTTGGTCTTGGTCCTGGTCCTGGTGCTGGCCCTGTCATGTGGCAGCTTCGGCTTGGCCATTTTATTATACAATAACAAAAAAGCTCCGGCATACCAAGTGGCGCACTAATGCCAACGCAGCCCCTGCCTCTCTGCCTCCTCCAATGCCAACGACAACGCCAACGCCGCTGCGGAATCTCCGGAACGTGCTCTTACATATTAGTAAACTTCATAATTTTTAATTGATACATTAAATTCCGTGCAAATATTGATCGAGCTGAGTAGTGTGCCGCCCCCCGCCCCGCCGGAGAGTGTTTCTAAGGGGCTTCCGTCGGCTGGTGGCTGGTGGGTGGAATCTTAGTTGAGTGACAGCTTAACGATGTAAAGCCCAGTTTATTATGCATGGCGAGATGGCTGGGATTACTGGGCCAATGTTCAAAAGTAGGCAATGGCAACGGCAACAGCAGCGGCAATGTTTGCCATGCCTCGTCTCAGGCGGCATACAACAATCTTTTGGCTTTCCTGGCATCCATCCCGATGGATGTATTAATAAACTGCGCCTAAAAAGTGCTCGCAGATCAATCTAAGTGCTGGCTGGCCTGGCTGACTGGACTATCCATCAGTCTGGAGCTGTGTTCCATTAGTGGACTGTTGCCCTTTTCATAATCTGCCTCTTCACACTGTATCTCTAAGTTCACACAAGAAATTCGCATTCATATTTGGAGGAGGCGGGGCAAAGCGAGAGCTTGTGATATTCCGACTGTTTGCTGTCTAGAGCCAAACACTCAAAAGCAATTTACCCGCATTGACTTTGCCGTTTTCAGTTTTTTTCTCAGTTTTCCCCTGTTCCAGCTTGCAGCTTTCTTTTTCGGCACTCTCTCTCCCTTTCTCTCTCTATCATCGACGTAGTCTCGTAGTCTGAGCAACCGGCCCCATTTGGCACTCAACCGCAAATGCATTTCAACGTAAAGTTTTTAAACAAATATTTGCTCAACTTGCAGCCGAGCCGTGCTTGGTTGGGCTTCATTTTTTTCCCTGTGGGTCTGTGCCTCGCATTCTGTTCTGGCATTCGAACAATGTGCAGGCTGCCTGGCAGGCAGGCAGGTCCAGGAGTCCAGGTCCAGACCATGCAGCCAGCCATAAAATGAGCAAACGGTGCGCCATGCGGTATGCAACAGTTTTTTGTGAGTGTATCTCTCTGTGCACGCTCCTTTCATATTTGCAGGCCCGTGAAGGGGAGGGCAGGGCCAGGCAGGGGCAGGGCCAGGGCAGGGCAGGGCCGAGGCAAACAAATGGCACAAAAATGTATTTGCAACTGTTGCGGCGGCCAGGACCTTCTCCTGGCAGGCAACTCCATAAATGAATGTCCTTTTGATTTTGTTCAACGAGCCTAGCGAGCGACTCAATTCAGGAACAGCAGCTCCAGCGGCTGCAGCAGGAGCAGAACCAGAGCCAGAGCCTCGGCAGCTCCAGAGGCCCTTTTGTTTCGGTCTGGCCCGGCATTCTTCTAGGCGGCCCCACCTACTACTCGTACTCGTACTCGTACTTCCTCTCTCTCGGGGGTCCTTTCTTCTCTGCGCTTGTAGGAATGTTTTAATTTGTTTTCCTATCCGCCAGCAGCTCTGTGGCGCTTCTTTTTATTGCCCTGCCACGGGCTCGGTTTGATTGTTTGCCTCTACCACTTGTTTATGTGTGGCCGCTTCCTGGACCCACTCTCCACTCTCCGGCTTCCTCCGATTTCTGTTTGCATTCATGACACACGACACACGCGGCATGCTACGGATACTCGTGTTTCCCTCTGCTTTCTACTCTGCTGCTTTCCACTGTGGTGTGTGGGGTGTGTGGGGGGAGGTGGGTCGTTAAATCTCCTTCTTATATACACTCACATATTTCTTTTATTGTTTGTTGGGATGATTAATTGAAGTCATAATAATATGGCGAGAATTTCAATTCCATACAAAAATATTTAATTAAAACATTGGCTCATTCCCCCCCTCTCTCTCGCTCTCTTTACTTACAGGTAAGTGACGTCCATGTCCATCCAGATCCTGGACAAAGCGTAAGTCCATTCGCCTAATGAACAACAATATCCACTGGCAAATCTATTTACTGAGGCGGGGGCAGTACTGGGGGAGTACTGGGTAGTGCTGGTGGTAGTGCTAGTGGGAGTACAGTCACCGCACGCCTTTATATTTAATTACAAAAGCAACTATCTTTCAATTATTTACACCTGCAACAAAAACCGTAGCCAGACCGTGTCCGTATCTGTGTCCGTGTTCGTATCTGTGTCTGTGTCCGTGTCTGGCCTCAATGGGGCTGCACTTCTTGGCAAGCCAAACAAAATATATATCCGCTCTTTACATTGATTACCCCATGGACTCTGTCCTGGGTCCTGGGTGCTGGGACTGGGTTGCGGGGTAGCGGGGTCCTTAGTCCGCGCAGTCACTTACTCTCGCCCACTTGACGACCGCGCCCACTTTCGATAATTAATTGCAGACATCAGTTGCAGTTGGCAGTGTTTTCGACTCTGGATGGGGTTTTTGTTGGGTTATTTTCCGGCAGTACCAATGGGAGCAGGAATGCGAGGAGTAGGAATGGGAGATGGTAGATGGGAGATGGGAGATGGAGGATGGAGAAATGGAGCATCCCATCAATTTGTCTTTCAGTTTGTAGCATACTTTTAGGTGGGCAAGCAATTGTTCTGCAGACGCGCATCGCGCACCGAACTGAGTCGAACTGGAGTGAAGTGCAATTACAAATGCAACTCAAGTAGCATGGCATCGGGTCTGGTAGTCAGACGAGAGGGAGGTGGAGGAGGTGGAGGAGGAGCAGGTGGAGGGACAAAACGCTTCAGGAAATGCTATTAGTCGGAGTGACACAGGCAAATAAAAGCAGGTGGAGCGCGCAGGAGAGGACAATGGAGAGGAATGTCGAATGCCAAAAAGCATGCAACGAATTGGTGTGGCAAATGAGAGAAAGAAAATCTGTTATGAGCAATCCGTTATACATATACACATACACATGTACATATGTATGTATTGGGAAACCCCAAACCCATACCGATTGAAGACCAACAGCTGACTATTCGATCAGCTGCTGGCCACGGACATGTCAATCTATCGAACTGAACGATGATTTATGCGATTGGCACTGGAACTGGTTTATACCGTTTCCCCATCCACCAGCAGAGCAGAGCTAATAAAAATAAATAACAATTAATATGTATGTGCTTTGTCGCTTGCTCTCTGATTTGCTGCTTTGCTGCTTTCTTCTGGCACTTTCCCTGCGTGGTTTTTAAAAGCTTAAACGTGTTGGGATGCCCAGCTCTAGCCTCTCGCCTTCCCTGGTGCACCTCCTAAAAATTAAGTTGGAATTTCGAATTACCTCACTGAGAGCGGAAAAAGAAAGAGAGGAGAAGTAGAAGTAGAAGGAGGAGTCGTGCGGGAACGCAGTTAACTCGCGGAATTTAATTAAAAGAATTGTAAATGTAGCTTGTGGCACTTTCCGCGACTCCCACCCGACTCCCCGATAGTTAAAGTCGGCGGTCTGGTCTACTTAGTCTAGTACAGCTCATAAATGGTCCGGCTTCAGAGTATCCGCTGACTAATTGCATTTTATGAATATTGCATTGCATTTGCCGTGACACAGGACACTGGACGCAGGACCCGGGACCCGGGGACCGGCGGTGCTGGCGGTGCTGGAAGATAAATGGCCAGCAAGCGGCTAAGTGGCTGCCCCACTGCTGTGTCCGCTATCCGCTATCCGGTGTGGCTGTCTGATAGTCGTCGTCCCTCAAAAGTTAACCTCAGGTGTGTCCCTGCCAGTGCATTAGATTAATGAAACGCCGCCTCCGTCGCCTCCGTCGGGCAGTCATGCGGCGGGCTGGAACTTTTAGGGGACTGGAACCCTTTTCCAATAAATGCCAAATTAATTAAAAAATACAGCGCAAAAGTAAAGAAAAAGCCAAACTCAAGCAACCCGAAAAGGAAAACTTGAGACACACAATGAGGTTTTCCTTCTCCATTTTTCGCTTTTTTTTTATATGCGTTTCTTTCTTTTCATTATATCCCGTATCTGTGTGTATTGTATTTTCTCTCTCGCTCTCATCCTTTCGCCCTTTCTCCCTCTGCTGCTCAACTTGAAAGTGTTAATTAAAAATTGTTTCACAGTTTAGCTGCGAAAATGAAAATTGAAAAAGGCAAAGGGAGTCAGTCAGTGAGTCAGTCTCAGATCCAGTCCCAAGCTTCATATTTTCCTTTTGCCTTTCGCTCTGCCTGTCCCATCCCATCCCATCGTGGCCCCGGCCTTGCCTTATTTTTTCATTAGCCGCCTCGATTCGAGGCAAGAACCCAAGTGTATTTATCTTAGGACCACTTCGCCAACGTGTAGTTGTAATTGCAAGTGGAATGCAGTCAGCCCCAGTCCCAATCCCAATCCCAGTCCCAGTCGGACTCCCAGAAACTTGGCCACAGTACGGTGCTTGACCTTAGGCCACTCCTCTCGGACTTGGACTTGAAGTGCTCTCCTGATTGTTATCCTTGCATGCAGCTTCTCTGTCTCTATCTGCATTCGGATCTGCCGTAATTGCAGCAACTTAAGCCGCATCGCTGCTCCAGCCGGGTGGGTCCTGGCAGTCGCCGGCAATTGTCCCACAATTAGGTTCCATCTCTTGGCTAGAAATCTTTTGGAAATAGGTTAAGATTAGAACCGAATTGAGTGAGCTACTGCTGTGGCCCCATCCCCTCCCTCCACTTCCATTATCTCTCCTCTTTATGCACTCCTCTTCTTCGCGGGGGGTGGGGGGGAAAAGAAACAACTAAAAATATATTTCTGTGGAGCAACCGTTTTCCATTTTCCATCAAAATTGTTGGACTTTCTATTTGAGTTTTTCATTTAATGCTGGGAGACTAGCGCGAAAAAAAGGGTCTACAGCCGGAAGATTTTTCCTCATCTGGCTGGGATTTTGGGGGCGTGGCAGTCAGACATCCCCCAGTAGCTCGGGCGGCGGACGGAGGCGGGCGGAGGCGGCTGTTTGTCTTGCACTGCGTGTTTTTAATTTTGCGCGTTTCGCTTGTTCTAATTGAAAGCCGCGTTGTGTGTACTTGCTGCGGGGAAGTGGGGAAGTGGGGGTGGTGGTGGTGGTGGTGGTGGGTGTGGGCCATGTATGCTTTTCCTGTCTTGTGTTTGTCTTAACATTTATACGCCACGCACACTTACGCGCATACAGCACTTCCAATTTCCTTCTGGCTGCTGCTCTACACTCGTAGATAAATAATTTACTTTTTGCGCACTAAGGCACAAACAAACATCGAGCAAGATACGGAAAAGGATACGGGAACGGGAGGGGGAACGGGAAGGGGAATGGGAAAGCGGAGATCAGACTGGGGACAGGGGACACGGATAGGACTCAAGAATGGGACAGGACTTGGGGCAGGAACAGGAGACCGTGACAGGCAACAACTAAAAGCAACGTCGTCGTCGGCATATCTTTTCCTACAGTAAATATTTATATGTATTTCTGAGTGTGCCTGTGTGTGTGTGTGTATCTGTGTTTGTTTATAATATAATGTACAGACAACAGTGCGTAGATGGGAGGGAAGCAGCAGAAAGAGAAATTTTTACCAACATTTTTTTGTGTTTGTTGATTTTGGACAAACAAAACTTTGCACTTCTTCGCTCCCCCCTCCACCCAGCGAAAGAAGAGGAAAAACCCTTTTCCTGGACGCCCCCGAGGCACAAAGGTGGCGGGGAAGAGGAAGAAGGAAGTGGCCAAGGGTAAGGGTAAGGGTGGGGGTGGGGGTGAGGGTTCGGCTGACGCATTTTTCTTTGCTTTTACTTCTCTCATATTTTTGTTTTCTTCGTCCTTTTTTCGAGGCCTGAAATTAAAAATTAAGTTTATTTAGCCCAAGACCAGGCTCTGCCCCATAGAGGGTGGAGTGGGGGGGGGAACTGGGAAAAGGGAAAAGGGATCCATCAATTTCGGTTGGCTTTGCCCTTGAGTCATGACCTTGTGGGCGTGGCTGGTGGTGGGTCTGCTGCTAAACTCGATGCACTTAAATCATGTTATTGCCCCAAAAACTAAAACGTATGCAAATGTTCCACAGACAAGCACAGACACACACATCTGTATGTATATGTATGGATGGTGGAGAGTGAAACAGAGACGTGAAAAAATTGCATCGCATAATTTATGGTGATTCCGGGGTGACTCCCCCTCCCTCCCGGGGACCGTCCTTGCCGTGGCCGTGCAAAAAACACAACAGACAATTTGCCCTGTGTAAAAGCATGTGATTTGTCTTGGTTTCGCGTTGAACTCTGCCCAAAGGATCCGCAAAAACGAGAGACACTCTAACAGAGGGCTACTGCAACAGGGGGATGGATGGCCGAGGGACGATGAGGAGATTCTCCTGTATTTGGTTTGCCTGGAAAATGTCAACAGCAGACGATGCCTAGGCCCCAGGACCAGTCCTCGGCTTGGAGGCTGAGAACCCAAAACCCCAAACGCCTGTCGCCCATTTTGACGAAATAGAGAAATTTGCGTTTTGTTGCAACCAAATGCCCTGAAACTGGCAGGACTCTGCCACTGCCACTGCCACTGCCAAAGGATCTCTCTCGCTCTCTCGCTCGCATGGCACATGCATTTCCCTTGCAATAAATCATATGCAGAGAGACAGCAGCAGCAACAGCAGCAGCAGCAGCAGGCAACAACAACGAGGCAGCAAAGAGTGGGGCAGGCAAAAACAATGTTGTGGCAAAAAGTTTGCTCCCCCCACTCCCGCCCTCGCCCATCGGGGTTTTTTATGTTCCTACAACAGAAATGTGACAAATACATAAATTTGCCAAAAATGTCGCCGCCTTTCAAAAAATTTGAGCTGGCAATTTGAAATTGTTGTGCTTCCTCCCCCCCATTCCTGCCCCGCCCACCCCATTTACGCCTCCCCGTGCCTCCTATGGCATTTAAAGTAAAAAGCCTGACGACGACGCGTCACGGCCATAAATCAAACGGCAGCGGAATGCTCGAAAGGGCACAGCGACACAGCGACCTGGGAAAGGGTTCGGCTCGATTAATTTTTAAACATTTAATCCACACATCGCCCGAACTGTTCCACTGTTCGACTGTTCGATGACATTGAAATGTCTCGTGGCTGTGGAGGAGGGGAGGGGAGGTCTTCATTCGCCAGATCTTGTTATTTTCCATATTGCTTGACATTAAATTAGGCAGGAACAAGGCAGCATTAGGGAGCCCGCAGTGACAATCAATTCCGATATTTATCTTTGCTTTGCAGCCTATACGGCCACACTAGTACATAAGATAATACCATAAGAATACTAAATATACTGCCGCATTACAAATGTGTAGACCGATGCCCGATCACTTTTTGGGGTGGCATCGAAAGCGAGAGGAACAAGAAATAAAGAGAGAAACAGAAAAAGACGTGTTTAGATATTCATCTTAGATATTCATAATTATCTAATGGGAGCCAATTTTGTATAAAAGTTAAGGCAAAAGATACATATCGTATCATAGTCAAACTTGCACTTACATTGTGTAGATGGATGATATCGTTTGATCATAAGTACACTTTATAGGGTATACACACAGTGCGAGTATGCCCTCAGTGGACACGGGGACACGGGGTATACTAGTAAAAAGAATAATTTCTTCCCTTGCGATGTCGCAAGATGTCGGAGAGAAATTCCGATACATAATTCACATGCCAAAACAGCACGAAATGTTTTGCATAGCTGCGATAGGGGGCGGGGTGGGGCGTGGCAGCGGCAGCGCCGTCCCGGGTGTCGCGGACGAGGACAACAACAAAGTGGAAGCCATTAAATTTCATGCATGCAACTAGTAAAAAAGTGAAGAGAAAAAAAAACAGAAAAAAAGCTATGCGGGGAGAAGGCAGAACGCTATCTGCCACGCCCACGCGCTGTTTTGCACAGGCGGCCAAGAAATGAGTTTGCACTTTTGTTATGCAAAAAAGGGAAGCACCTGCAATGTTGCACCTTAAAAAATGCTGCTGAGACAGCAGACGCTGTCAGGAGAATCAGAGAGAGGGACAGAAAGAGGGACAGGGACAGTGCTCCCCCAGAAGACGTTGCCCTGAAAGTTTTTAGCATGTTTTTCATATTTATCCTGGCAAAAGGAGCCCGGCAGACAGGCAGCCATGCAGCCATGCACCCAAGCAGCCTGAAGGAGCAGGAGCACTGAAGGGTTAAGATGCGTGTGCGAAATTATTTAGCCAAAGTGTCAGAATGCCAGCTAGCCATCCCGCCACTTCTGCTTAAGTACTGCCCTCTCCTCTTCTTCTGTGCTGCTGAAATATTTGTCTGCCTTATTTATTGCGTACCCCCAGGCGCACACCCACAGACACAGCCACACCCACAGCCACACACATGAGCGCTCCTCCACCTGCCCGTGTGTGTGTGTACCTGTGTGTCAGGTGTCAGTGCCTGCAGCTATGAAAATACTTTGTAAACATTTCCTATTTCTATTAGCGAACCCTCTCGTCAGCTCTCTCTTTCTCTCTCACTCCCTTTGGCCCAAATGGCCTTCAAAAAATTGCATCCCCCTTTGCGCAGCGCCCAAAACTATGCAACAATGTTTTGTCAGACAGACAGGGGGTAAAAAGTTTGCCCATAAGTGCTTCCAGTCCCTAGAAAAGTACAAATATCTTACCACTTTGGGCACCTTATCGATGCCCCGGCTGAACCGAGCCCCAGCCCCAACCGGAGCCGGAGCCCGCGGCTATGGGGCCATAAATTATATTTTTTGAAGTCTCACCCAGAGACAGAGACCAAAAATAAAAGCAACAACAGAGAGCCAAAGAGAGCCAAAGAGAAAGAGACTGAAAACTTTTTGGCAGTTATTACCAAGTGTTTTGTCGTCTCTTCCTCCCGTCCTGAAGTTGCATATCTGTAAACATTTTTTGCGACTTTGAAGCGCACCTGAAAAAAGTTGCCACCGAGCGGAGGCAGAGCGGAGGCAGAGCGGAGCCAGAGCGGAGTGTTGGAGAGGATATCTCCCGCTCGCTTACTTTGGCCAAAACTTTGACTGCAGTTTGTGCAAAAGTTTTTGAAGGTTGCTAGACCTTTAATTATTTTGTGATAAATGATGACATTCGAGTGCTGGAACAGGGTAAAAACAATTACAAATACGAGTGCAAGAAAGAGAAAGAGAGTGCGAGTGGGAGTGCGGTGGGAGTGCGAGTGGTCGTAGACCTGATAGAAAATCTGCTGCGTAAGGGGCGAACACTTCATTAGCACCTGCCAACCGTAGAAGATGAGATCTCTCCTCGAACCACCTTTGACAAAGCCAAACACGAAAATATTAGTGCAAACAACAGCTGACAATGACATGGCCCCCACAGAAACAGGAGCAGAAGCAGGAGCAGTGGGGCCCAAGATTGTCCAGCCCATCATCCACTTAAAAGCGCTTTAAACCGGCAGAGTCCTGGACAAACAAAGCTGGCAACGTCCACCTTGGACAGCCACTGCCACTGGCACAGCTACAGCCACTGCTACAGCCAGAGCCAGAGCCACAGCCTTGTCGATGATTGATGATGGCGTGTGACACTAATGGTGATTGTTGCTATTTTATCACACATCGTAGAGCGGCAGATCGGGGCGACGGCGACGGCTACCCCAACCACCTGCAATTTGCTGCTACACTGGAACATATTTTTTTATAAATATACCCCATCCGTATCCGTGGCTGTATCCTTGGTCTAATTTTACATTCTAATAGGGCTTTATGTGCGGACGCCTAAAACTATGCAACAGCTTCCATGATTTATGATTGGCCCCGAAACAGGACAGGACCCCGAAAACAATTACTCAAATTTGATATTTACTCAGGCGGGAAGGGATTTGGAACAAGTGTTTTCGGCTAGATTAAATCTGCCTTCTAGGTGCTGCTCCGCTCCATTTTTATTATTATTTTGGGTTGATTAATGTTCAGCTAGTCAGTCGACTCGAAAGAGGCCCAAAATGTCTGCGTGGAGTACGGATGGTGCGCATCTGATTGTTTCAGGCTTCAGTCCGGTGGCTAATCCCCGACAAACAATTCATTAAAATGCATTCCAAATGAACCACAACCATTCCAGACTGCCTGGTGCACCACCACCGCCCTCTGGCCGAAAACAATTGTTAATTAACTTTAGTGGAAAACATTTCTCCAACTGGTTGAACATTGGGCGGGGGGGCGGAGAGCGGGGAAGGGGAAGGGGAAATTCCAAAAATTGTTGGGGCCAGCCACTGAACAATTCACACAAGCGGAAGTCATGGCCGAGCATTGAACAAATGCTATTAATGTAATTTGGCATTTATTTATGCACTGCCATTAAAACAAATAGATATATGTACATATATGTGTGTGTGTGTGTGTACGTGGCGAGCGAATCATAATGCAAAATGATAAAATAATTATAATTGTGCTGACAGACAAATAACAGGCATTGTCCCCGACATTTGATGAACATTGAAAATGCATTTTTACAGACTCATTTGCATGTCGCGATTGCAACTCAATCTGGCCATAAATAATAATCATTTTCTATTTGCTAGTCCACTACATACATACACACATAGATATGTACATGTGTACACACATTTCCCTTTTTGCCCACTAACTAATCTCTCTGGCCGGCTTTTTTCGAGTTAAGCCTGAAATTGGCGGCTTTTCCTTGATGCATTTTCTCCGGCTTGCCGTCGGCCGTTTGAATTTTAATTAAAAATCAAAAATAATTAGCTATTTGTTTAATTACATGAAAATCATTTGCGCCTGGTCGCAGCCATTAATATTTATTTGAAATATATTTCCCCATTCCCATTCCCCTTCTCTGTCTCTTTCCCTGTCCCTCTGTCTCTGTCTCTGTTTGCCTTATATTTGCTTGTTGCATTATTTATTAACGTTTCAAACATGTGTCAACATGGCCGCTGGCCAAAAATATATGCAAATACATATAAATGAGGGAACAGATAAATATATTGAAAATGGCATAAGCCTATATCGGTATACATACATACACACATACATACATACATATAGATATGTATCTGCATCTGTGGATGTGGCAGATGAATTATGTTCGCGCCAGGCCATAAATGCATATTTAATTACAAAATTAATTAACATGAAAAATAACTAACGCAAAAGGTATTATAGCAGAAAAAAAATATAAATAAAATAAAATTATGGAAAAAGCCTATATATTCTAGTACATACATATATGTACATATATTTAATAATTGTATAATACAGAGCTCACTCGTACGTGCAGAAATTAAAGACAAATAGAAGTTTTTTTGCATTTGATAATATTTAATTTAATTAAAAGCATTTATGGAAATTTATTCTCCATACATATATGTATTCCATTCTCTACCTCGCCATCCCTCCCTCCCTTTCCCCCTTTCTCTGTATTCAGTTCTCAATCACTCACCGAGTACATTCATTTGCCTGTTCCCAATGTTCTCCAATCAATTTTAATTAAATTAATTCCTCAAATTTAGCACACTTCCAGACCACAGGCAAACTCGGGCCAGCTCCCAGGAGAAGGGGAAAGTTTTTCCAGCGCCCACCCCCCCTCGCTTAACCGAAATGAGTTAATATTTGGCCTGGGCCTGGGCCTAAGCTTAGGCCTGGTTCCGGTTCTGGTTGTGGCCCTGTCCCCCCGAGCAAATATCACTTACTTATGTTTAGTTGTTGGTAATAACTTGTGCCTTGCCTGCCTCTGGCCAAGGGCTGTGGCGCCTGCTGTTAATGACACAACCGCAAACAAAGTGCGAGGAGCACACACACAACGCACGCACACACACACACAGAGAGGAGCGAAAGGAGAGGAGGAGCAAGAGCAAAGCTTGTTGTGTAATGGCATAGCTCATTAGCTTTGCAGGCAAACAAGTTTTAAAGCATGCATTTAGGCGCGCTGCGGTTTGACAGCCAGCCTCCGCCTGCAGGCTATCGCTGTCTCTGCACACACGAGCTGTGCCAGTGTGTGTGTGCCAGTGTGTGTGTGTGTTGACACAACAATTAAAAGCATTTAAAATAAAGCATGCCACACTCGTAGGTGGCTGTAGGCGGCTGTAGGGCGCCACACAGCCAGACCCTGCCACACCAAGCTCTGTGGCCCCTCCTGCAAATGCATAAATTCTGCCTTACAGCTCTCTGTCTGTCCCTGTCTCTGTGTCGGTCTCTGTGTCTGTGTCTGCGTCTGTGGCCATGTGTGCGTGCATGCGTGTGTGTTAGTCACTAATTAGCATGTCTTTAGCTTTAGGATGGCATATGGCATTGGCACTCGCACTCGGACTGGCGCTAACAGTTGTTGTGGCCATAAACATAAACCCCAGAGGCAATGGGCAGCTCGGGCAATTAGAGCACATACTCGAAGTGGAGACACAAGTGGAGGCGTTCAATTTGCGGAAGGGTATCCCTGCCTCGACTTGGCAATTGCTGCCTCTGATGTCTGGCCAAATATTGTTTGGCATTCGTAATTATGTGCTGCCAGGAGCCGTTTAACATTTAACATTGAACTACAGCCAGTCCACAGCCACACAGCTCGATAGACAGACACATTAAATTTTCAAGCCATGACAAACAACAAATTTTACTTCAAACAAAAGACAAATTGCCACGGGGCCAGGCATTCTTACCTCTATCAGACGCCGCCAATCTGCGACTCTTTCACAACTGCCTTCTTTCTTAACTCAACTCGACTCGACGCGACTCGACTCTAGCCGACTCTTGGATCAAGTCCGCGTCAAGTGTTTGCCGAGCAGAGTGGCAGAGCAGACTTATCGGGTCTGGCCCGTTGTTTGCTAAATTGCAAACACATGCTGCTTCCAGAGCAGCGGTGGCACGGACGGATAAAGGGCTCCGCACGGGGTAGGACGGAGCAGGACAGGACAGGACAATGGCCAAAGTTTAATCAGGCGTGAAATCAAGCAGGTGTTTCAATTTTTACCAAATTGACTTGAATCTACCTGACTGCCTTTGTACTCTACTAGCAGCCCCCTACCAGCTCCGCCCCCTCCCTGGGCGGCTTGCTTGGCTTGACGGGCGTTGATAAATCGCTCCTAGATCTGGGGCCAGGTCGAGGGTCGATTGTGATGTCGTTGTCAGGTCGTCTGGTCGTCTCATTAAAACGATTATTATGCATTGCATTTCTGATTATACAACCAAATTAAAACTTATTTATGCAATTCAATCGGGAGGTCGATATACTCACATACTCACGAATATGTACATATAATATATGTATATATGATAAAAAAGCAATCATTAAAATGTGTGCTTCTATGTGGCATATAATTTTTCACATTTACTTTCTGACAATGGCCGAAGACGAGCCTCGGACAATCCCCGCCTCGCCGTCAATGCAATGTAAAAATCAAACAAGCAAACGACAAAAAATTAATTATATAAAAAACACTCAATAATAATAACAATAATCTGGTGATGCGTGTCTGGGTGCACGCACTGATTTCGGATATATCTCGACTGCGAAAAAATTGTAATTATTATATAATTATACATATATGTGTGCCTGTGATATATTATATGTATCCACACACAATGCCCTCTCATCTGAATAGATACAGTCGTACAGTTGTGCAGCTGTGTGTGTGTGTGTGTGATTTATGAACAGGCCGAATTGAAACCAAAAGTTGAATGGAATCATCCTCTGAATTGCTGCTCCAATTGTACATATTATTGTGACCAGCATTGTGCGCCTCCCCCCCACCCCATACATGTGCATTCTGTTCAGCTTCAGCTTCAGCTTCAGCTTCTGTTCGCTGTTCGCTGTTTGTTGTTTGGGGGGGGGCGGGGGGACTACCATTTTTTCCTGTTTCTGTATATTATGTCAAGCATAAATTGGCATTTTCAACTGGATTTGCATGTTAATTAAAATGGCGCACGCACGGACAGTGGAAAGCAAATTCAGACACGGCATTAAAGCTCGTCGCTCTCTCTCTCTCTCTCTCTCTTACTCTCTTTACTCTCTTCACCGATGACCGAGCAGGGAGCAGGGGAGGGAGGGGCTTACGAGAAGTGCGAGCAGAGCCACGGACCAGATCGATGACAGGCGGCAGGCCCGGACCGGCCCAGCCCGGACCCTGCACTTCACCCGCGGCTGGTTGCATTTCATTTTGAACTCTATTTACTTGAGTGTTCGCCAAGCAAAAGCAAAAGAAGACGGAGTGCAGCAGCAGCAGCAGCAGCAACAACAAGCTGGGAGTAACGTCCCCAATCCCCACTCCAATCCAAACAGAACAGAACTGAACTCTACAACACAGAGCGCGACCCGACCAACGACCTACACTTGACTTAACCAGCATTGTCGATTGCAAGGCCCCGCCTTTCGCCTTGCCCCTTGCGGAGCTGCAACGCCTTCTGGCGTGGGAGGACGAGGACTACAGCAAGACTTTAATGATGATTTCTTTGGCGCTTAAGTCGTTTAAGCTGCGCCCCCATCTTCGACTGGGAGTGGGAGTTGGACGTCGTCTTCGTCGTCTCCAGCGTCGTCGTTGTACTCGTCATGGACTTGACGAGTGCCTTTTTGTGTGTCTGACTAGGGAAGCGGGCGGAGTTCTTCGCTTCGCTTTTTTATTGCTCAAGTCTCCTTTCATGTGCATTATGGAGCACTCGCCCTCGTCGTCGTCCTCGTCGTCGTCGTCGCTCTCTTGAGCTGCTTTAACCACTTGACTTGGCCTAGAGGAGGTAGCAGTAGGAGCCCCGAGCCGGCACAGGTCCAGGCCCATCCCGCATCCACTTGGCGGGCTTAAAGATTGCGCTCGTCTTGATGGAATTATGGACAAGTGCATAGTCGTAAAGTTCAATATTTTTATAGTTCAGTGTCTGTATATCTCTCTCTCGCTCTCCACCTAAAAGTCTGCGAACATTAATGGACCACCACCCACCCAGCCACCCACCCGCCTCCATTTCCATTTCCAGTGCCAATATCCAGCTCTCACTCAGACTGAAACATTTATCAACTATTAAATAAATGTGCAGCTGCATTTTACTTAATTCATGCGGCTGCAAATTTTATAATTTATTATAAGCAGCCTCTGCCTGTCAGCGATTGTCCGGGACGAGCCCGAACCCGAGCCCCCCTCTTCCGCTCTTCCGCTGCCCGTTTAATTGACATATTTAAAATATTAAATTGCATCCGTGTGCACAAATGTTATGGGCATTCGAGTTGGGGTTCGGGCTCTCCATTTCTAGAGCTAGGCATTGCTTTGTCGGCAATTATGAATTTTTAATCAAGTAAATAACTCTGTGCACGAAACGCAAACAAACGGACACGGGAGACAACGGGACAGGACAGCAACCAGACAGGATAACACAGGAAGGGACCGCTAACCGCAATGTGCGTGATTTCCTTTTTTGGTTTTGCCAACGCCAATGAGACGGCCGCCAGGTGGGACAATCGGTACACACAGTGGCCATTCGAGTCGGTAAATGCTCTTTAATCGCACTTTAATGGGTATCGAATTTGATTATATTTCGGGAAGAACCCGACAGACCGCAGACAAATTGTGTCCGATTTTGGGAGTCTTTTTCAGATCGATTCCGAACAAAGAGAGAATTAGAGACGCCTCGACTCTCACGCTGCAAGTCTGAAAAATTAATAACGAAATTTGCAACGCCAGAAGAATGACAGCAATTATCCCGCGGGGCTAGCGGGGGTAGCGGGGAGGTGGCCAGAGACCAAACGCTCGGGGCGTGGCTGTTTTATTAATTAAACGACGCTTAAAAGTGTGCCAACAAAAGCGAGCTTAGGGCAGGCTGGCAGGCAGTTTTTGTTTTTTGTTTTTTGTTTTTTTCGCCTCGCTTTCTGCATATTTGGATTTTGTTTTTGTTTTTGTTTTTGCCTTTCGACTGCAGCTGGAAATTTATTATCAGTGACAGGCAGACGGACAAACAGCCGCCGCAGCAGCAGCCTCCGAGCGAGAGACGTCGTTGACAAAAATTTAATAAACTAAAAACCGCAGGATATTTACACTGCACTCGATTGCATGCCACCTATCCGTGTGTCCGCGTATCCGTGTGTCCGTGTCCGTGTGTCCGCGTGTCCGTGTCCGTAACTGTGTCCATGTCGGTATGTTGGTATGTTGGTATGCCGGTATGTGTGTTCCATGTGCCTGGCATTTCAATTGGAATCAGTGTAAAATTAGTTTGTCTGTGCCATATTTTTGTGGATTCTTTTTCCATCGAGAGCTGCCTCGAAATTAGTTGCTGTTTATCGCATATTTGGTCATGCATGAAATGCGCTGATTCGTGTTGCATAACTCTGGGCGCTGGGCGCTGAACGCCCGAGCTGTTTATTTAGTTGTTGTGGCTGCCACTGTCAGAGCCCTGGGCGCTCCACAAGAGCTTTGATTTATTATGGCGAACTCCACTCAAAAATTAAAGCTCCTTTGATTCTTCTGACAACAACGACTAAGTGCAATCTGTGATTGGAATGGCTGCTGGCAGCCAAAGGTTGCCGCATCCTCATCTGTGTGCCCATCTGTATCTCGTATCTGTCTCTAAGAAGCCCCATTAAGATCACATAGTTCACCAATCCACCAGTAACAGTTCCCGAGAAGCGTAAAGGGTTTCTGTTCTTTACCGAATTCAGCAGTGGCATGCCCCTCCGTCCATGTAAACGTCGTTTGTGTTTGTGTTTGCGTTTGTGTGTGTGCCTGCTTTAAAATTCAGAAACTCTTTAGCTTAAAGTTGTGCCTGCAATTAGGGCATGCTTCATTGGCTGCCAAAAGGTACATAAACTACGTGAATGTGTCTATGCGACCACACCCCCGACCCGCCTTCTGGCCACATGCCCAGGACCAGCCCCCAGCCCCCAGCCCCCATCCACCCAACCCCCAACCCTTAGACCCGCTCAGCTTTTCATGTAAACGCTTGCTCTGCCATTCGTTCCGAGTCATTTCATTTTCACTTTGTTGCCGGAGACGGAGACGCAGCCGGAGAGCGAGATGTGGCCGGAGTCGGAGTCAAGGCGAGACGAGTCGAGTCCTACAATGCCATTTGTGCCGGGTGCCTTTTGCCCATAGTTCCACCTCACTAGCTACCCATGGCACTGACTTAAAATGACAAACAACATTGGGACTCCTTGTCGGAGTCCTGAGTCCTGAAAAACGAAAAATGCTTTTCCAGCACACACACACACACAAACACTGTGAGGATGCGGGGGGAGGAGTGGTAAGTAGGAGCAGACGCGTACATGCCATTGCACAATCATTGGATTCCGAAACATTTCTCGAATATTTAATAAGAAAACTGAAAATCGTTGAAATGCCAGCAACACTCATAATATCATCCCAGGCTCCACGTCCTCCACGTCCTCGCCCTCGCCCTCGCCCTTGTCCTCCTCCTCCTGCCGGAGAGTCTAGGTTGATTGTCGATGTGCGTGCTTGTGTGTGTGTGTGTGTAGCTCCACCCAGGGCAGCATTTCTCGATAAAAGGCTAAGGTCAAAGACAATATTGAAATGCCAATTGAACTTTTAGCTATTATTAAAATTTCACTGGTCCTGCACCCGTTTGCACAAGGAGCAGGCTGGAGCAGGAGCACAACCAGGAGCAGGACCAGTTGAAAACGTCGTTAGGTTCCGTCCTGCCCATTAATGGCACATTTCAGGCATGGCCCCAAAACGGTTTGGTAATTGATTCTTTGAGCACCAAAGTGCAGAGCGTAGCACTTCGATGGGACGGGCGAACAATCCTTTGCTATGGGAAGTGGGAAAGGGCACAGGGAATGGGGTATATGATTCTCTTAGTATCGAAGGGGAATATTAGTGAATCTCTTACATTTACAAGACCCCATTCAATTCAAACTAAATCTGATTTTCCCTCTTCTTTCTCTGTCGTTGCAGGTATGTACTACAAATTTGCATAGCTCCAAGGATATCAATCCTTTGCCCTGTTCTGGCGTAAGTTCAAGTGCCTTTATCTTGTCCCATCCTGTCGAGTCCAGTCCGGTCCGGTCCGGTTCAGGGCAGTCTGGACCCGATCCGAGGACAGTGAAAAATTTGTATAGCTTATTATTAATAACATTGTAAGGAGGTAAAACCCCATCAAGTAGCTAAATCTTGGGAAGCATTTAAGCAGCATGTCAGAAACAAAACGACGGCCAAAGCCACCCATCCCATCGCCCTCCCCCTTGCCTCGTCGTCGTCGTCGTCGACATTGACAGTGATTACAAGCTGAAAGTATGAAAAACAGCAAAAACTACTTAAGCACAAGAAATAACAAAAGGCTGGCCAGGCCGCGCCGGGGCCAGGACGTCGTCCCGGGACATCTCAGCTCGAAGAGGCGTAACCGGCCAAAGACCAAGACGTAGACGGAGACGTAGACGGTGACGAAGACAGAGACAGAGACGCAGACTGTAGACAAATTTTTTGCATAAACACAGACGACAAAGCCAACTACTGACTGCACTTAAAACAAGAGTCGGCCAGGGGCTGGAGCTGAAGCAGGAGCTGGGGATGAACCTGGGGACCAGGCCAGGCCAAGCCAAGCCAAGCCAAATCGAAGCCGAAAGCCGAAAGCCATCGAAAAGCGAAGAGATGGCCAAGAAGGAATTTCCTCAATTCCTGATGTGAGATGCGAATTTTTCAATAAGTGCAGCCAATGGGTGTGGGCGACGGCGACGGCGACGGCAGGCCATCCAGGGACCGTATAATAATTTCGGGAAGGGGCATGAAAGGGGGCGCGGCAGGACAAGCATCGTTTAAAATGTGGGCTGGGCTGGGCTGGGCTGGGCTCTCGGATGGACCGGGTCTCGGGCTAGGAGCAGGAAGCACATAAGTTGAAACGGCTCAAAATGCAAAGTAGACGACATCCGCTTTGAGATTGGATGACGTTCGTCCAGGCCCTGGTCCCGGTCTCGGTCTCCGTCTCGGTCCTCGTCCTCGTCCAGCCCTAGCGTCGTCGTGAAGTATTAAAAGCAAATAAGTAATAAAAATAATAATGGAGCATTTTTACCATTTTTTGCCCCCACGAAAGGGAGCAGCGGGACACAGAGCAAAAAAAAAAAAAAGGATAAGCATCTTAGCGCAATTTCTTGCTGCCTTCTCAATATAACAAAAGGTCCTGTGCCGAAAATCGGAGGAGTGGGCGGACGGCCAGAAGGAAGGGTCCGCTGCTGTTTTGTCCTTTATTTCCATTTTTTCGCTCATATTTCCAACCCCCCTCTCCCCGTTGCTGGCTGCCCTTCCACAGTTCTCTCAGCTTCCTTTCCCAAAGGGACACCGACATAAATGCAGGAAATTTGAATGGACGAGCGCAGTGAATGAAATTTGCAAATATTTTTCAAAAATTGAACTTTTCTGGCAAATTTTTTCCTCCAATGCTGATGGGGCAGTGGCAGTGGAACGGGGGGCAGGGATGTGCGACTGGAGGAACTGAAAAGGGACTGCTTCGGGTTTATGAAAATAAGTGAAGAAAATTGATTTGAAGTACTTTGAAGTGCAAAAACGCGTAGCCAGAATCAGTGAAGAATGCTTTGGCATATTATTTCGACAGAGTTTTTTCCCTGGCAGAGTTCCCCAATTTCCATCCTCCATCTCCCCGTCTCATCTCTCCTTTGGCCAGACAACTTTTGTTGTGATAAGCAAGTCAAGCAGAAGCGGCCTGTCCATATAAAAATGAAGAGCGAGGGACAGAGCAGAGCAGAACAGAGCACCAGATGCAACTGCATATCTGCTTATGTTTGAATAAAGTTTCGAAATGGAAGAATAACCGAGTCTCTATACAATCTCTGTCCAGCCAGGGAGGCACCTTAAAGAGTGAGAGAGTGAGAGAGATCCAGAGTCTTCCAGTCTTAAAGCTCACATAATCGGGTAAATTGCTTTCTAGGCTTAGCCACATCCTCCCCTTCCCTTCCCAGACAACAAAGGGGAGCAACATGCGAGTATTACGAATATACGAGTTTATAAATCGCCTAGAAAACTACCGACTACCGACTGCCGTCTATCATTTCCTCTGGCAATTCGGTTTCGGGAGCAGCGACAAGCGGCAAAAAGAAAACTTTACCTGCAGCTAGAAAAATTGTGAAAATATAAACCTAAACCCCCCCACACACACACACCCACACAGATCAAGGAGGAGAGGGGTTCGAGGAACAGGTAACCAAGACGACTGTCGTTTATCAAACAGGGAGCAGTCCTTGGGCTGGGCTTCCACATTTTTTTCCGACTCAAGTGAAACGTTTCACGCCGCCAACGCCTAGAAGTATGCACTGGCAGGCAGGGCGAATTTTTGTGTGTTTTTTCTTTATTCTGCACTTGGTTTTCCCTCTGCCAAATATATTCATTGCAGGATTTGTTGCCGGTGGGCGGTGGACGGGGGGACGGGGGAGGGGGCGCCACCCACAGCCAACGTTTTGCATATGAGGCAAGTTTGCCCCGTCTGCGTCTTCGTCTTCGTCTGCGTCTGGTGCGTGTGTGAAGAGACTGAAGAGACTTATGCTTGAATTGCAAATAGTTAGAAAAGATTTGCCTTGATTTCGGTGACAGCGACTACGACGACTACGACTCTCCGCTCGGAGTGCACTCTGTCGTGGACCCGGACCCGGATCCGGACCCGGATCCGGACCAACTTGCGGCTTGCCTCTCAATTTGGAGACAGGCAAATGTGTCTGCCGAGGCACTCGAACGATTTGTGGTACTGCATTTGGGCGGTTCTCTGGCGAATGGCATGGCGAATGATTAAATTGAGGCGGTTGAGAGATGCCGCCAGACACTGATGGCTTCACTTGTGTCTGCTGGGGAAACTTTTGAAGATTTAATTTGTTGCAGTCCCCCACATTCTCATGCCTCCTACTCGTGCGACTCCCTGTTTCTGTCTCTGTCTCTGGCATTAAATAAAATGTGAAACAATCAGAAATCAACGCAAAACACAAGCAAATAAAAATATAAAACATTTGCGGCCATTTGCCGTTAGCCATTTGGCCCACACACACACACAAACACACACACACTCACACACATATTAGTGTGCAATTTGGCCAAATGTCGCCAACGTGGCAGCCTGTCCTCCGCTCAAAAACTTTCACAATATTTCCGCAAAACAAATTGCGCGTAAAAATGGCAATGCAATTTTTGGTCGTTTGTTGCGGCGGCCGTTGCCAACTGGACGCCACATTGCATTCACATTCACATATGTCCTCCTCCTCCTGCTGCTGCTGCCCCTTCAGCCCTCATCCTTCAGCCTTGTGCCTGCTGCCTGCTGGCTGCCTGCCTGCGTGTGCGTGTCCTCGCATGGTCCATGTTTCTGTAATGTTTGCCCAATTGAATTTAATAATATTTTCATTTGGATTTTAGTTTAGTTTTTCGTCGAGAGAAAATATTTTTCGTGCCATTTTCACTGGAGCACTCTGGCCGTGGCCCTGCTCCTGACATGTCCTTTCCGAAATGTTTTGTCCGTCCTGCGGCTGCAAATTGCCAAGGGAACTGGTCACGACTGTCCTTCGGCGGTCCTCCCGGCCGAGGTCCCGCTCTGGAGCTAATTGGGTTCGCGTGTTCTGCGGTTAATTCTGATTTCGAATCTGATTCTGATTGTGATTCTGAATATTATGTTTCGTTCATAATTGGCCTTGTCCTGGAGCTTTTAAACTGAAGTGGCCTATACTGATTATCACACTCTCTCTCTCTGTCTCTCTCTCTCTCTCTGCCCCTCTCTCTATCCCTCTATGTAGTGGCTATAAAAGCAAGGAACTCTTTCAGCGCCCGACTTATCCGTGATCCTGGGCACGGACCAACTATCGTCTCAACAGCTCGTAAAACCAAAGCAGCAAATTAAACTGCCACCATAAAAGGTCTCTTTCCTTCCCCCTCCCCTTCCCCAGCTGACCATTTCCCTGACCATTACACTGACCATAAATACAATATTTGATAATTTTATTAACAATTTCGACTGTAAATTGTTTACGACCGAGCAACTGGGGCGGAGATTCGGAGAGGGGAAGATGAAGCTTTTTAGGCGTCTGGTCCTGGTGCTGGTGCTGGTCCTGGTGTCGGCGCTGGTGCTGCTTTCGTGCACTTTTTATGCTGCCGCAGAGCGAATGAAATATTCATGTCCTCGGACTATCTCTGTCTTATTCCCAATTCCCCTCTCGTTCTCGCTCGGAACGTAAATTTAATTTAGCTTCGCCCAGAATTCTGTTCAATCAAGCACAAAAAACGCCGCCCACAGACAGACAGACAGACAGACAGAGCGAGGCAGAGCGAGGCAGAGAGTAGGAATAGGAGCAAGATGAGGTGGAGGATGAGCAACGAAATGCTTTATCCTTACTATCGTTCATACATATATAGCCCAGCAGTGGTTTTGTTTTTCTGACTTTGATTTTAACTGCATTAGAGGCCCAGTCCTCTGAACTGGATTCAATTTGTTGCAATGCTATGCTAAAATGCTGAAATCGGGCTGGGATCTGCTGCCAGCCGGAGGTCCTTTTTGTGCAGCTTTTCGCATTAAATTTATGAAATTGTGCGCTTCCTCTTTTTCGGTTATGTTCTCTCAAAACTCAATCATGCCTGCATGTAATATCCTGCCGCCTCCTTAGATGTGTCCTCTGTCCTTTGCCCTGTCCTGCCGTGGCCTGGCCCGGCCCGTCCTTTTCTCTCCTTTCCTGTGTCCTCCGTTGAGCTAGCCCATTTGTTTGAGAGAAAACTCCCTCTGCAGGTCCTAGTGACATTCATACCCAACAATAACAACATACACAAATCCCGGGGCATGTTATCCGGGCTGGCATTGCTCACAGTTGGACTCCTGGCCTTCCAGACCTTCTTCTTTTGAGCCTCAAAGTATGCAGGACAAGTGCAGCAGAACGGAGCAGAGCAGGGCAGAGCCAAAGGGGGAAAGGATTCGAAGGAAGCAACCTCTAACTGTGCACTACCTTCCAAGGATTCCAACTTCTTGGGGCGAAAGTGCCCTTAAACTTTTCTGGCACATTCCGGGCATATCTTCGCCAAAGTTGCCGGAGGCCAATTTCCAGCCTGTTGATTGCCCATTTAGGAGAAGCCTTCCCCATTGTCCTTCGCAAAGCGTTGCAGGATCGATCCTGAGACCCTTGTGGAACCCCATTAAAGACAAAAGGTTCTCTTCTGTTCCGTTCCGTCCCGTTCCATTCCATTCCATTCCGTTCTCGTCTCCTCTTTTCTGATCTACACGCGGCGGCGTCTTTGACAAATTTCAACCCTGTTGATTGCCCTATTAGGCCCTATGGGAAGAGATGGAAAGAGAAAAAAACGGAGGAGAGGAGAGGAGAGGAGAAGTATCCTCAAAAAGAACTCTCGGCGAGTAATTGAATTAAATGGCTGGAGCTGCGGCAAAAAGCAAAGTAAATTAAATAAGTTTTTCATTTTGGGCCGCGGCCAAGTTGCATTGTCAACGCCGTCGTCTGAATCCTGCCTCTTGTGTCCTGCGATGGGTCGCGCTTTTTGCTTGCCCGCATTTTACGCTTCGCCGGCGGCGGCCTTTGTTGGCAGCAGAGGAGAGCAGAGAATGGGACTGGAGGTGGGGCTGGAGCCGGACCAGGAGCAGGAGCAGGAGCCCGGCCAGAATGCAATGAGCCAAAAGTTGTTTAATGTATGCATTGCCTTGCTGTCCCGCCCTGTTCCTCTTTGGGGGCACCCAGGGCTGCGGTTAACAGCGCGTCGCAACTTTTCAGATTCGGGTGAGGGTCCGGGTGCGGGTCCGGGTGCGGGTCCGGGTCCGGGTCTGGGGCCAAAGTAACTTTCCGCATAGTACGTAAATTGCTGGATTTTTTGCGGACTCCGCTAATGCTGAGCATACTTTTAGGTGGCTTAGTGGCATTTGCACTAATTTCAACTGCAGTCGTACTCGTCGTACGGGCGATGGTGTGATTTATTTGCCGGAAAAGATTACTTACTCGCCCAGTGGTTCCCGTCCCGCCCCGTCCTGGGGGGACGGATGAGAAAGAAGCCTTTTGAAATACCGTTTTGACATTGCTCTGCTCAGCCCTCTGCTGCCGCTGCTGCTGCCGCTGACAGCGAAATTGAAATCTGAAAACGAATTTATAATTAGTTTTACTGCTACTTTTTACTGGCTGCTGCCATTGCTGCTATTCTATTGCGGGTTTTTCTGGCCTCGTCTCAGGTTTGAAAACTAATTGAAAAATTCGTTAGAAACTGTCACTGGAATCAGCAGAGTGAGTGGCAGATTCGACTGCCAATGAAGGGTTCCCTCTGTTTTATGGGTCAATACATACTTTAGTGCTCTGCCAGTGGCAGGGCAACAGCTTTAAGCCCGGCCACAAGGGGCAGAGCAAACATTAATTGAAGTGCACTTCCTTTCAATTTTGGGCCAGCAAATTACAGAGTATCAACAACAGGAGCAGCTGCAGCAGCAACAACAAGGAGACAACAAGTCGGGTTCGTGCCACTCCGCTCTGCTCTTTCGGCTCACAGTGCTGTTAATTTCATATTTCGAAACATGACACTTTCACACTTTGGCTAATTTAAAAGCATACAAAATTGTTGGTCGACACACGCACGAGGAGAGCAAGAGTTTTGCCGTTGCTGCTTCCTTTCCTCATTTCGTGACGAATGTGCTTTGTTGCATGTGCCACACAAAAGGCTGGCAGGAAGGCAGGAATCCTTTCCGCGCATACGTATACGTGTACGTGTGCTTGTATGTGTGCGTGTACGTGTATGCAACGTTGTCGCTCGTTAAATTGTCGCCTGACACCTCGCTAATGTCATCATCATCATCATCGCCATCCACATCCACATCCGCAACACCACCACCACCACACCACTCCTCGCCCCAGTGGTGCTGTCGCTGTCGTCGTCATCGTCGTGGCCAGGTTAGAGTCTCGGCCACATTATTACTGTAATTATGTTGGCCGTGTAAACGTCATTAGGCGTTTTAGCGGCGGTCACCCTGCACAGGCAGGCGGAACGTGCCGCAGCCCATGTTGCATGGACTGGAGCTGTAGGTGTTGCATCTTTCGACACGTTCACCCGAAATTGCAGTGGACAAATTACAGTCGAAAGTAGGCGGCAGTTTTAGGCCCGGGCCCCAGCAGAGATCACCAAAAATTGAATTCAATTTCACACAATCGAAAAGATTAAATCGGTTTTCCCTAAAGTCAAAACTTTCCCCCACACAAAAAAACGCAATGGGCAGCCCATCAACAGTTGTTCCTAAAAAAACAGCAAAAAAAGAGAGGAGAGAATCTCCCATTACCATTAGCTCTAAAATTTATGTGCTGGCATTTTTTGAAAACATTTCGTTGTCGCTGCTTTAATTGATAGATAAAAATGGCTGGCCATTAAACAAATGCGGACCAGGCCAGGCCGGGCCGGGCCAGGCCAGGCCGACGAGGCCAATTCATTTGGCAATTAAAACAAGCTGCGGCCAAAACGAGCATCACAAGAGATCCAAAAAAAAGATGGAAAAGCTTCGACTGCAACTGCAACCGAAACAGAAACAGAAACTATAAAATGCAAATCAGTTGCATATGTGTGTACAAATAAATGTGTATAATTCATTTGTTAAAACCATTTGCCGGCCATTTGCTGGGCATTTTTTTGCGTTTGGCCAGAAGAAATATGTTGTCCTTTTAGGCGTTGACAAATCGACTCTCACACCCATGCCTAAAAGTATGCAACAAGCAAAAAGCAGCTGCAGATGCAAAGCCAAAACCAGTGCCACAGCCACTGCCTCCACTTTCAAAGCGTACGTATACGTGGCGAGGCGGGAATAATAATTTTTGGCACGACTGCCATGTTAACATGTCCCCAGACACGTATGTAGTACCCCCGTAGTCCTCTGCCCCTGCCCCTGGCCCTGAATACGGTGAACGTTGCATACTTCCCTGCGCGAGTTTATTATGTGCGACAGCGTGTGTGTGTGTGTGTGTGTGTGCCCTGGCTGCATTTCAACGCCCCTGTCCGGGTGACTCCCCGGGCTCACGGATTGCCCTTGCGGCTTGTATAACCATTAGTGAACACGGGTAGCTCTGATTACCCTCAGATCCACTGGGCCCTCGCCCTCCCCCTCGCCTGCGCCCTCGCCCCATCGGCACAACAGGTCCTCCCCAGGAGAGTCTTGGTTGCATTTACATTTGCATTTGCATTGAAATACATAAATACGTGCGCGGCTTTTGGGGCGGCAGACAAATTACTTTTTAAATGCACTGTAAGCCCTTCAATTGTAATTGGCCGTCCTGCGGTCTGAAACTTTGCCAAAAAACGAACGGAACGGAGAAACCATCACTGAACAGGGGGGGAGGAGCGCGAAAGAGGGAGAGAGCGAACGAGAGACCAGAACTTTGAGCGAGTGGCATTAAAAAACAATAAAAAATATTTGCCAGAGGCGAAAAGGCTAAGGACGAAGGCCCATCTAATGGCGTCACGTTTGTGCCGCCCGAAAAGTGGCATGCAACATGCGATTGCTGCCAAAAGTGCCGCCTGGCACGAGTCCAGGAACAAGGACCAGGGCATCCAGGCACTAAGCACCAGGCACCAGGCAGCAGGCACCAGGCAGCAGGCGCCGGGGAAGACCTCTCTTGTTAGTTGGCTTGTTAGTTGGCAGCCAAAAACGGCAGCCTGCTGCCTGCTGCCTGCTGCCTGCTGCCAACTGCCGCCTGTTGCCTGTTGCATTCCCCACTGAGGCACGACGACGATTCGTTCTTGTTAGGCGTGCTGCCAGCTCGCACTCGCCTCCTTCTAAGGCTGTGTCTGTGTCTGTGACTCCAACTGCTGCTGGGCCTGGCCCTGGGTTTTGGGACTGTGTGTCGTGTTGAATTTTTCATTTCATTTGGCGGCAGCAATTCACTTGAATGGGATCTTCGTGTCGTCGCAGTCGTCTTCGTCTTCATCAAGCGGAAGCGGAAGTGAACAGGCCAAACAACTGCACACGTATTATCATAGCATATAATAGACGTTTATATTGGCTGCCTGACAGACTGCCAACATACGTAACTCCCCCCGAAAACAGCGACGATTCTGTGGTTTTTTTGGATTTGTTTTGGGTTTTGAAACGTCCAGAGAAGCCTTGAAGAATAAGCAGACATGAGCCGGGGATTATTAGGCAATTAAATTGACGTTAATGAATTAATTTATGAGCTTTTGCGGCTCCCTGCTTGCCTAACGGTGAGCTTGTGGCATGGTTTTCGGCGACGGTGGTCGGCGACAATTAGTGCCATAGATTAGCCATTGATAATGGGGCTTTATCGGTTTCAATGGGATTGCCAATTGTGGCTGCCATCGAGCGTTCCTCGGACGCTGCCAAGCATCTCTGCTGCCTTTAAAGGTTGAAATGGATATTTACTTGATATGAGTACGAGTATATGAAAGCTCTGGTCTTGGTCCTGGTCCTGGTCTTGGTCCTGGTCCTGGTCTTGGTCTTGGTCCTGGCCCTAGCCCTTGTACGTTTAATGTTCTAATGTAGCTCATTAAAACCTATTACACAGGAGCTGGCAAGACAGGGCCAACAGACATAGTTTCACATTCCCAAGATTCTCCCTGATTCTACGCCCACGCCCCCGCCCCTGCCCACGCCCACTCCAACTTGCGTACCTTCCCAACGGTCTATCCGCTTATGGCTTTTTGCATAAACTCGAGTTTCATATTTCATTAATTAAAATTATGTTCGGAGAAAAGCAGCAGATAGCAGCTATACTACGTGAAGCACCTGTTTTGTTGTAGTCTCATTAACAGGACAACCACCCAACCACCCACCGACACACACACACACACCCACCCACACACACTCACAATGCCCAGAGAGACGAGGGGCGGAGGCAGAGATAGGAGAGAGCTAGAATTATGCAATACAATATCATTGTTACTTTGATTAATGATTTGCAAAATCATAAAAGCATTTCAGCTTCCTGCCAGCCCCCCTCCCCACCATCACATTCATCATCCTCAACCTCATCCTCATCAGCATCTTCATCATCATCACAAGGAGCAGCAGCGGCAGCGGCAGGCGAAAAGGTTTCCTATTACAAAAACTGTCTTAATTAGAACAAAAACCAAATGTTACCGAATATTGGAAATGTCTATTCAAATCAAATTGTCATACGTAAGCGGGGACCTCTTCGCGGGGGTGGGCTGGGGGCACGGGGCACGGGGGCACGGGGAGTGCGAAATGTGAAGCCTGCCATTATTATGCTAATTAATTGACATCAAAAGCAAAGAAGAAGGAAGAGCAGAGCAGGGCCTAGTCGAGTGCTGAGTGCTTTGTTCCCAGTATTAACGAACGAGTATTTCGATATCAATGAGAGACGACGACAATGGATGACATCGGAGTCGCTGGGTTAAAATAGGAGACAGAACGGGAACGGGAATGGGAATGGGAACGGGAACAGGGAGCGAATTGGAGTGGAGTGGAGCCCATAAGCTGCTTTCAATAGAAATGCAAATTGAAGTACGTGTATGCCAATTATTTTGATATATACTTATTTTTCGTATTTAGTTATATTATAATAATAATGAGCAGCAGCTCAACAAAGGACTCCCCTCCAATCGAGGGGAGTGGGAGCCCCAGCCACAGCCGCAGCCGGCAGGTATTCGCCGGTCGCTGTCATCGTCACAAAATAATGGCCTGTAATAGGATTTCCTGTTCCCGGGAGTAGAGCGAATGAAAAGGAAGACAGAAAAGCCTCCTATAAATATGCAATGGCTGTCAGCTATCAGCTCTCAGCACTGCCACTCCCACTCTCACTCCCACTCTCACTCCCACTGCCACTCAATTCTCTTTCGGCCCTCTTATTTTGCAGGGTGCATCCTCCAGCCTGGTCGTCAAATACGCCGACACAGAGAAGGAACGACAAATCAGGCGCATGCAACAAATGGCCGGTCATATGAACCTGCTGAATCCGTTTGTCTTTAATCAGTTCAGCCCGTACGGCGCCTACGCTCAGGTAAGTGGACAGCTGGCAGCTGCAGCGCAGTGACCACCTCTTACGCCCACCATTTCTGTGAATTTGTGCAGCAACAGCAGCAGGCCGCTCTGATGGCTGCCGCTGCCACCGCGCCTGGCTCGGCAGCCGCCTACATGAACCCCATGGCCGCCCTGGCAACGCAAATACCTCATGGCTTGAACGGCACCGGACAGCCGCCCTCCTTGCCCTCGCCGACCATGCCCAACTTCAGCATGGGCGCCAACACGCCCAACGGCCAGCCCGGCGGAGCTGCCGCGGCTGCAGCAGCTGCCGCTGCGGACGGGGTCTTCACGAACGGCATTCCACAAACGGCATTCCCAGGACGTAAGTACCACAGTCGAGTCCACAGCTTAAGTTGGCCCAAGCTGACAAGCTGGCCCACAAGCTGTACACCTTGAGTTTTCATCAATCATTCTCATTGCAGATCCGCTGCATTTGACTATACCACCACAAGGTCTGCCAAACGGCGATGCTGCTACTCTGCAACATGCCTTCCCTGGGCTGCCACCGTTTCCAGGAGTTGGTAAGTGTCCCCCAGCCGGCCCAGGCGCGCACTAAGTCTTTCTAGTACTCGTAGCTCTAAGATAGAATAACTAGGTAAGGCACCACAAAAAGGCATCAATTGGAATTAGCTCAGTCTCCCCCCATTCTGAACACTCGAAACACTCGAAACACTGAATACTTGCCTTGTCATTTGAGCCTTGTTTAGTGCTCAGTTTTCAGTGCTCAGTGTTCAGTTTCATAATTAGCCACGGCACAGGCACTGGCATCAGTATGTGCCATCGTCACCATAGTCATTATCGTTTATACCACCAGATCCAGTCCAAAGATTCCAAAGAAACCAACAACAACAAAAAAACAAACCAATCATTCATAATTGTTTTTGATCGAAATAAATAATAATTGTTGTGTCATGCCATAAATATTTACTGTTAGTAAAGTGTTATATAACTCTAACTCTTATATACATATTGATATACATACATACAATATATATTTAATTGATTTCCTTTGTTGAACGGAAGCAAGCGAATGTTGCATAAAGGAAAGAGAGCGAGCGATTATCTTGCCACTCGTATTCCGTATTCTCGTTGCGATTTCTATGCGATTTCACTGTCATTAACTAATGCAAAAGTAACGGCGCTATAGCTTGGTTCTTTCTGTTGGCTTTTGATTTGAATATGTTTAACTTAGTTATTTGATCATTTGTTTTACCACAAAAGTGTATTCTTCAATGTTGAACGGTTAACATTTGTTGCTTAACAGCTGAATTAATAAATTATTTGTTGTTTTCTGACACACTCACATACATACATACATGTATGTGTACGTATGTATGTATCGGCCCATCGTTTTGAAAACTCTTCCTCAAGTCCAGCTTCCCTACTGGGCTGGGGTATTAGCATTAAATTAATGTGAATATTCTTTTGAAGTGTGTATCATTGTTTGTTTACTACTAAACTATAAAATAAACTTTAAACCTTTAATTATATATATATATATACTACATACATACATATATAATCGTACGTATTCTTAATTGTTGTGTTGTCTTCATAAATGTTTCGGATTTTGTGTAAAAACCAAAAACAAAAATTATTTATATATAATGCAGCCTTCCCCGCCGTCTATGGACAGTTTCCACAAGCTTTACCACCTCCCCTAGCGGCGGTTGCACCCACTCAGCGTGAAGGTAAGCTTTGCATTATTATTTCGTTAATCAAATCCTGTAACCCCCCAGTAACCCAGTAACCCCCCCAGTAACCCCCCCTCGAAACCGCCTACACGTTCTAGTTCGTTCGTTTCCGTTTCCGTTCTCGTAACTCGATATCGTGTATCGTTTATCGTGTATCGTATTTGATTTTTGCAAAATATCGAATGATACGTTAACAAACAACTGCAAATACTTATTTGTTTCCATCAAGTACTCGTTAATGTTTCGCTCCATGTTTTCTTCGATTCGTTGTCATCGTAATCATATATGTACACACACACACACACACACACAGACACAGACTAACACACCATGCAATACACAGACAATAGAATATCGGTCTTTATGGGGCTCGATCTGGCCAATCCAGAAAAGTAATTAATTTTTTTCGTTGTGTTTTGTCCAGAGAGAAATTAAATTTAAAGCAAAATCTCATAAAAATTAATTACTTTGCAACAGTGTTCCGTTCCCGTTCTGTTTTGCCTTTTGTTTTATTTTGATAAGCATTTTATCTCTTTCCGCAACCCCCGAAGTAGAAGGGATGTGAATACGGGGAGGACATTCAACCCTTTTGCGATGTCGGGGGGTTGTCGGGCAAGGCGTAAATCGTTTTTAATGGCTGCATTCAAAGGAGTTTTATGCCATCGTAAAAATTACATATAAACTGCTTAAAATCATATAAAGACTGTCGGCGTATTTCGAAGACATTTGCTCATAAAATTTTATGTTTCTTTTTCGGTTCGTTTTGTTGTGCCTCCTCGTCTCTTTTCTCTCTCTCTCTGTTCCTTTTTTTCGGTTTTTTGACAGAGACAAAAGCACTCAGTTGCCCCCCCAGTAAAATATAATATAATTTATGTCTGTCTGTGGATATGCGTCTGTGTATTGCAATCTATATGCTATCTACATATCCATGTATGTATGTATGTATATGAGTGTATGCGTGTGTGTCTGTGTGTGTGTACGCTAACTATAAACCTAACTTGAGTGTAACGTTCTATTTCCATATCTGTTGCGCCGTAGTCTAATGTATCTCTATGTATCCCCTAGAATCTACCCTGCATGACACTCGCATACACACATACACATATACAGACACCATATCTCATATACATATATTTAAATATATATTCTATTCTATCATATGATTAATTTGGGGCTGGAATACTTGGTAGAGAGACCTAAGCTAAAGTCTATAGTACATATTTTATTAGATCCATTAAGCATTTCGAAACTAAACGAACATTAAAGCCTGTGTGTACACCATTTAGCCTGTTCGTTTGGTTTTGGTTATGGTTTTGTTTCCTAGTTTGCGACGCCCTCAAAGCGCATTAGTTTTAGTTGAATCGTCCAGACAACAAGATCAGCCACAGAACACAGATCACCGATCACCGATCAGAGCACAAATCAAAATCAATAATCAGAAATCGATCAATTCAAATTCAAATTGAAACATTATGAAACGAAACGAAATCAATGCAAACAGAACAAGAACAAAAACAAAAAACAAAAAAGCAGACATAGACATACTCATAAAGTTCGAGATTATGATTTCGCCATCGCTTAATTTCATTCTCTACTTTGTTTCTTTTCTTGTAATGTCTTCTTTTAAGATTTTCTGATGTTCCCAGGATGCTCGATATCCGGTCCAGAGGGCTGCAACCTCTTCATCTACCACTTGCCCCAAGAGTTTGGCGATGCGGAATTGATGCAAATGTTCCTGCCCTTCGGCAATGTGATCAGCTCCAAGGTCTTCATCGATCGCGCTACCAACCAGAGCAAATGCTTCGGTAGAGTCTCAATATACCCATTATGCCCATTATGTTCGGCTGTACCTAATAAAATGGCTCCCTCCTTTATGCAGGTTTCGTGTCCTTCGATAATCCAGCCAGTGCTCAAGCGGCCATTCAGGCCATGAATGGCTTCCAGATTGGCATGAAAAGACTGAAAGTTCAATTGAAGCGGCCAAAGGATGCCAGTCGACCCTATTAACAATCGGAGTTCCTTAAGTGTAATTCGCAACAACTACAACTACTACCTGGAGCACCAACCACAGGAGTAGTCGCAGGAGCAGCCATGCCACAAACAACAACACAATTTGCAACTGCAGCAGCAGCAGCAGCAGCATCCACAGCAGCAGCAGCAACAGCCACAGCAACAACAACAACAACAGTACACCATTACAGTCACAGAAGCGGCTTTAGGCCACCATTTCCCACTGAGAGCTCCCCTCATCTGCCGTACCAGTTCGCCAGCTGGCGAAACGGTACCTACTGCTACCGCTATAGCACCCCCAGCAACATCTCCCCCAGCCCCCGAGGCAACAACAACAACAGCAGCAACATCAACTGCAGCAAGGACAACAGTACCGGCACCAACACCAACAACACCACCACCAGCAACAGCACCACCAACAACAACAGCAGCAACTGCAGCAGCAGAATGGACGACTCATCCATCCATCCATCCATACACGCACATCCAACACAACCGGACATGGCATCCCATGGCAACCAGAAGAACCTATCCAAAGTGGAACTAGTCGAAAAACTGTTCATGTGGCAGCAACAAAAGCGAAAGACCTAAAGCCACCAGCAACAGCAACAGCAACAACAACAGCAACAGCAACCATGACAACTGCGACAACAATAACGAGCAACTACTGAAAGGGTGAGCCATTGCATTCTGGTGATTGGGTATCCCCCCAGTCCCCCCAAGCACTCCAGCCAGACGGAGATCTCTTTTCAAGCGATCTGGCGATCTGCCGATCTTGGAAAGAGATCTTCGAGACACAGCTTGGATCGCCGATACTAATGCTCTGCCGTTTCCTCTTTTCAGATGGTCTTCACCATGCTAAGTGAAAATGATTATAAAAATGAAACACATGCAAAAGCGTATGTAAAAAAAAATCTAAAAAATAGTAAACAAACAAAAAAATGTATAATAAAAAAAGAAAATACTTTAGAGCTGAAATTTAAATAGATTTATATATATATACAAAACAGCAGAACATACATGCAACTATATATATATATTTATTCGATTATACATGCAGCTGAATGCAGTACTTAAAAAATTAAAGAGAAACCCAACAGAAACAAAATGATGATAATGATGTTGAGAAGCCCGAAGAAAGAACAAAATTTTTTTGCCAAAATATCGATTTATTATGAATATATATAGACACATAAATATATATATATTTATAGAAGCAAGGAACAAACATTGATATTGATAATTTTGTTAAAAGAAAAACAACAACAAACCACATAACATATGCACACCCAACACACCACACACCCAACACACCACACACCAAATACACCACACACAGAACACACCACACCACACACAGGACAAAAAACTTGAGACAAAAACTGACTGGCAAGAGACCAAAATTATCTGGGTTTTCAAATAAACAAAACAAAAAAAAAACGAAACAAAACAAAACAAATAATAAATTAAACGAAACAAACAAAAAACAAAAAAAAGAGAGAGATACATACGAGTAGAGCAGCAACCATTTTATAAGAATAATTGGTGATGGGAATTTATTAAATTAACAAAATGCTGCAGAAGAGGAGGAGGAGATTTAAAGAAACCAAATACAAGAGAAAAACTATCAAAACTGAATTTGTTAATCTGATGATGATAAAATCGAATGGAGTTGACAGTTAAACGAGTTAGAAGATGGCGTAGAAGATGCAGATGTAATTGGCGATGTAGATGGAGATGGAGATGTAGATGGAGCAGAGGGATTTAAGGGATAGAGAAACATACATAACTCTGCAACTTTTTAGCATTTAGTGGTAAGCAAAAGGCAGAATGTTCTATATATGCATATGCAAGTATGTATAAATATATACATATATAGGCATATATGTATGTATGTATATATATATACATATAGGTATATATGAATGTGTATGAATGAAAATTAACACAAAAATTCGAATTTAATTAATTTTAAGTAAAACAAAAGGATATAAGAAGTTAGGACTAGACGAGCTCAGAGCAGGCCACTTAATATGCGCAATGCTTTGATGGCTATGTGGAAGGAGAGGACATGGAGGGGGATGAGAAGTTAGAGATGGAGATGGAGTAGGAGAGAAATCGTAATATATATACATACATATATATATATAGTGCGAGATATATAGTGCTACTGGATAGGTCGAGTCCAGGCCAAAGCCCCAAAGGGTGTGCCTGGCCTCGCCGCAAAGCAAAAATATCAATTTTTTTTTATAGTATATAAATGAGAAACTAATCTAACTAATCTAATATGAATTTGTTAGAGCTATTAACGGGAGTCGAGAAATCGATAACTCGAGAAATCGAGAACGAAGGAGTAAACATAAAACTAGCAAAGATTAATTAATACACAAGTCTCTGAAGCGATCACTTGTGTTGGCCTGAGAACTCTGTTGGAGATTGGAGATTGGAGATATTCTTCTACGATACTAGTTTGCAATTACGAATTCTGTTCTTTTGTTCGTTTTGTTTGGAGTTCGGTTGGGAACTCTTCTAAAACTAATGAAAATCGTAATCGATTTTATAGTATAATAAACTAGTATTTGTATAAAAAGAAACCACAAAAAATTTTACACTTAAACTTAGCTGCTTGCAACAAAAACAAATACAGGTACTTACAAATATACATACATACATATATATATGTATATATATATATATATAAAAAAAACAATGCAAGAAACAAAACAAGAAACTAAATAAAAAACTCAAAAGAATATATGAGCAAAGGTATAAGCTACAAAAGAAAAAGGAGAACGAGAAGCAGAAGCGAAAGCGAAAGAAAACACAAACATTTTGCTAACAAAGTATATATACATACATAACTATATAGTATATATATATATATATATACAAAACAGCAGAAACCCGAAGATTTGGCCACTTATTTTCAAGCACCCAGCTCCAAGAACCGAACCGAACCCAACAGATAATGAAGATACAGATAAACAGACCCAGATCCAGATGCAGATGCAGATAACAAAAACCGTTCAACCGTTGACCATAGCGCGCCCTAGCCCGACTAAGCAAACTATTTAACACTTAAATCTTAAATGATATACATATATGATTAATTATTGATTATTATTACGATATATGGACAACAAATAAATTAGCATTTTTTATAAAAGCAAAAAAATAATAATAAAAAAAACAAAAAACGAAAGGAGCAACAACTTTTAGCAAAACTAGAGAATTGAACACGTCATTTTGAATTTAATCAACGTTTTGGCCTTTGTTACACACTCTCTCTCATATAGGACACACCCCGAACACACCCCGAACACACCCCAGAACACACACACGAATCTAACTTATTATTAACATATAAACTAAAGAGAGGAACATAAAAATGAAAATGAAATCTTTATCCAACATTTACTCAACTCAACTCAACAACAGTCTGTTGAATCGAACCATTACCAATTTGACTAAATTAGCAGCAAAACTTGTACAAAAGCAAAAGCAAAAGCAAATGAAGAGCAGAGAAGAGAAGAGTAAAGGAAAGCGTCAAATCTACAGCTAAATATGCCAAAAATGAAAGGATATTGATAAGAGGAAAGGGATTAGTGCAGATTAGGTTGAGATAACAAAATGAAAACAATTATTTAGAGTTTGTATAGAGAAAACCACTATGTTTAGGGTCGCCTAGTCTGTGGGTCCGCACTCCGCAATCCGCCATCGGGCGGAACGTATTTGATACTAAAGATATGAAATTTAATTATTACCAAATATATACATACATACATATATATATATACATATAAATTTATAAGAAATATGAAAGGGAAATTGTTATCAAAGTTGAAGTTAGTTTTGTTACAAAAGCATAAAATATATCATTTTGTGCAGAGCTACACACATACACACATACATACATATTATCTCATGAGTTCCCCTCTCAGCTAACAAAATATCAATATCGAAATCAAAGTCAGTTTAGTAATGGTTTCAGTTTCAATTACCAACATTGTATTACCATTGCCGGGCAGATTCATTGGGACAGTATTCAGAGTATTACGAGTAGATCTCCAGTCTGCTAGCCGAGTCAAGCCCAGAGCAGATGGCAAGTATTACATACTCGTATATACACACATACATATATCAGAGTTAAATTCGATTTACTTTACTCCTACCGTGTTTTTTTTTTTGTGTTTCTTACAAAATGTTAAGTCTCAGAAGGAGATCTCTTGTAAATATAGAAAGGCGAAGGGAAACCTAGAAGCGGATGAAAGTCCCACACAGATGAAATGAAATGAAACGAATGGAAATCGCAGTTATTTAACATACACATATGTACTTAAAAGTATAACTATCTACATACAAACATACAAATACATATACAAGTACATATACATATACATTCATACAAAACTACATGCATACATATATGAAAAATTATCAAATTGATTTAGAGTCTATCCAAAAAGTAGTTGAGCAAGACAGCAAACAATTTGACAGCTTCGAAACGAAATGGATGCTTAACTAGAATTTTATTAAGTCACCCAAACATAGACACACACACACACACACACCACACACTACATACATACATACATATATGTATTTACGATCTTGTATGAATCGATATCGATCTAGTCAAATTCAAGTTAATTATTGCATAATGAAAACTAAACATTAAAGAGTAATGAGAAGATCAAGATCCGAGTCAAACTATTGAGATAATAACGGATTACTATTGGATCATTATTATGTATTATGTATGATTATTTTGTCAGATTATTATTATGATTTGCCCATGTATTGAAAATACGAACATGTATTCAAATTCAAATGGATATATACATAAAAGCGATTCTTAATTATTATTACAATTACAATTACCATTATTATTATTATTATTATTCCATGCTATTATACAAAAGTTTTAGATCATGTACAATATACAATATACTTACTATTGAAGCGGATTCAAACTTAGTGCAAAAACTGATTTTGGCAAAATTATGCGAATATATGCGATTATACATATACCAAGAGGAGAGATACTAAACCCTAAATTATCCTAACCTAACTATTATTTCTAAAGCGTAACACACACAATAAACTAAACTTAAACTTAAACTAAACCAAAACCAAAACCAAAACAAGCAGAACAAATAAAAGAGAAAACGAATTGAAAACCACAAAAATACAATGCAATCAACCTTGTTTTATTTTCTCATTATTTTGCGAGCTCGTGACACGTGACACGCGACACGCTACACGCGACGCGTGACACGCTACACGCGGCTTGCGATCACTTTCAATTGGCGGAGACCAGAACCAGACCAGACCAGACCAGGACCAGGACCAGACACAACCCCCACCCCAAAACCACCTGACAGAGAATTTGGCACATTCCATTTCGATTTGTATATCATTTGACATGTTCACCCTTAAGTATCATTTGATAAACCAAAAAAAAACCAAAAACACAAAAGGGCTGTGACTTGAACGTTTAATAAAAAAATGTAAACCAAAATCAAATTCATTTATCGGTTTTGTTCACTCTTCTTTTGTTGATCATTATATAGAGCGGTGATAACAAGCTACCACGAAAGCCAAATCAAAATTAAATCGGTTAACGAATAAACAACAATATAGCCTAACACTAAAGTCGCTTATTTCAAATTCGAAATGAAATGTGATGAAAGCTAAAGAAACATAAGATATAAATTATAAAGTAAAAACATATGACGAATTCAAATTGAAAACAAAATAAAAGAGAAAATAAGAGAAAAGAAAAGAAAGACAATTGTACCTTGAGCATAAAGTGTAAAGATTGGAACTCGTAAAAGAAACATATTGCTAGGCCGAAATACATACAAAAGCAGAGATAAGCCAAGAACGTCACCTAAAATTGGACAGGTTTCGCCCTCTCGATAGAAAGAACATGCAAATTGGCACATTTCTTTGCAAATTTTGCCAAAATACAGTTTAGTGCGGGAAAATTCCACTCTGAATATCACACTCCGCGCAGCACTCACACATACACATACACATACACAGACACCCACACGCACACGCACACACATCATATCAAACGATCGATAGATAGATCGATAGATCGCGGATTATCGAAGTTGTAATCGTAGCTTGGCACTCTTCTCGGCGATGCGATTCTCAAGCTGTTCAGCTGGGGAGTGATGAAATTAACGGGACCCCATTGGCACTGCATTTCTGTCTGATTTGCTCCATTCGTTTAGATTTCCGTTTTCGGTTCGTAGCCCATCTAGAATAGCCCTAAACTAAGGATAAGCATTGTACATTTACTAAATGAAATGAAGTCTCTTATCGATGATCGTTCCTTAAACTTAATCTATAAGGTATACACATACACATGTGTACATACATACATATGTATGTATGTATATGTATACAAAGATATGCAGATATATATATGTATATGGCGGAGCATACGCTGCAAATAGATTTTGTCCTATGCATAATGTATTTTTATTATACATAGTGCAAAATGTGGCATTCTTATAGAATGTTTATTACTCTATACAACAAAACATTACTAAAACTAACTAACTTATTTATTTATTATATATATATTGTATACATTATATATATACATATATATATATACATATATGCTAGTTAATGACAGGTTAGACAAGGTAGTGAATGAAGCTTACAACACTGACACAACAAGAACAACATGCAAACGAGAAGAACAACCAAAAACACTGGAGTCCAAGTTTAGAACTTAATAATCAAAAATATATTTAGATACACTTTTCTGCAGGTATTTAAAAGAAAGTAAAACAAAAGCCTAAAATAACTATAAACGTAACGGTAACGATAACGATAAAGATAACGATAAAGATAACGATAACGATAAATAACGATAGAGACAAGCACTTAACCCCACCATAACCAAGGACTTACCAAAATTGCATACACTAGTTTTTCTATCCAGACACATCTTTACTAAACACAACACGGACACACACACATACGGACACACACACACACACACACACACACTTACACACTTAACCCACACTTGACTCAAACTTCACAGATGCAGTTACACGGGCCCAAATAGGAGGAAGAGAATGGCAGGGTAGGGATCGAATGGGATGGGATGGGATGGGATGGGATGGGATGGGATGTAGGGTAGTGTAGTGTAGTGTAGTGTAGTGTAGGGTTGGGCAGGGCTTGGCAGGGGAATAACGTATAACAGAATGGGGTGCATATCTTTTTGCTAGACCTAGAAAACATTCCGCCTTTGATATATACTTATAGTGCATTTTGGGTTTGTTTTCGAATCGGATCACGAGGATAAATTTTAGGATACAGGGTAATACATGCAATTATGTAAAACTAAATGGAAAACTCAAACGGAATAATCGAATCACTCTAAAAACTGCAAACGAAGCATTCCGAATTTTTGGTTCTAGTTTCCTCCTAAGCTTTTGCACTTGCATTGTTTATTCGATTCGGTACTTTGAAGCTTGAGCAACGTTTTTGAGGCTTTGCTTACCAATTAGATTTCGCTTCGATAGGGATATGGATATGGATAGGAAGAGGATGAGGGATATATTGATCTTAGAGGAAGATCAACCATGGGCATACATAGTCGGGAAATTGTAAGACGGAAGTAGGCAAGATATAGAGGATATATATATATATATATATACATATGTACATATATGTATGTATGTATATATGTATATATACCTAGGAATATAACAGCAAACAGCAACAATAATTGGCGGCGCTTGTAAGAAAGCTCAGAAAGTGCATTTAAAATACAACAAAAAATAAATACGAAGACGGTGGAGAGATTTAAACATTTTTAAAAACAGAACCTAGTCATATTTATATAGGCGATGAATTATATATATATACAGATATATAGATATACATATATTACTATTATTATGACAATTATTACTATTACTATGAAACAAACAAAGATTTATTAGCGAGCTAAGGTCAACAACCAACCAGCATTACCAGTATAAACCAATTTTGCAATTATACAAACCCCAACCAAATCGGGTGGAATGGTGGAATGTGGAATATGTGGAATATGTGGAATGGAATGGTTGCAGAACGGTTGGAGCCATTGGACTAGGACTTGGCTTGGACTAGCGTGTAGCACTAGCCACTAGCATGGGACGGCCCAAAGGTTTTTTTTTTTTTTTTTTTAGATAAAACTGTTATCCTTTAGCACTTAGCCAAATGTTAGATCGAAGTACCAGAGATGAGGACACACAGACACACACACACACACAGACACAGTTAAGAACAAGAGCAGCTAAGGATTTAAAAACCAAATGGTCAAAGCGAATTTATATTGTACATAGGCAACAATCCCCAAACGAAGCCCCATGGATGCGAGGGTCTAATTATTACAGATTACTGAATAATACAAATAAATAGTTGCTAGTCTAGATTTTAGCATCGACACCCATACAGAAACATACATACACACACACATGCACACACACAGCGACACCCTTTTGATTGCAGCTTGAGATGCGTACAAGAATTTTTTTTATTTCCCAGCAGCAATTTCTCTGTACACTCTATACTTTCCGTTTAGAAATCCGTCCGTATTTAGCATTATGCAAGCAAACAAACACAGATACACACACAAACACACACACACACACACACGCTATCGCAAGAAGTTTAATTTCCGTATCGAAGGGCAGTCAATCCCGATTGCCGGTCCACTTTGAAATGATTAAATGATTTGCAAGTGACACAGAGATTTTACACAGGAGAATGTGTATGTGTATTGTTTTCCCCAACACCAGACACCACCACAAGAAGAAACCCACACACATACGATTACATGCCTAACAATAAATACAAGAATCTACATATTGTTTGAGATTTGAAGAGCACCTTTAACGAAAACAATAATAAATTAGCAGCAAACAAGCAAACAAGCAAAATGAACAAAAGAAAACACAAGAAAGAAGCAGCAAATGCCACGTAAAATTAAGACAAACTTGCACCTAAAATACTAATAGTAGAGTAAATGTAAAACCAAGAGGAGATCCCAGATCCGGGATACAAGATCCTTGTCATTATTGTTTGAGAATGATTAAATGCAAATCCAACAGAATTCGTGACTAGTTCCTGTCAAACTTTCAAGAGAACAAACGGAAAACAAACACACACACACACATAAATTAAATATTAAATGTAAAATGGTTTCAGAATCAAAAAAGGAGAAGAAAAATATGAATAAATATGATGCATGAACAGGATCACTCACCCACCACCACGTGGACATGAAACTGTTGAAGCGTGTTCCTCAGATTTCCTCCCTAGTCTTTGATTTGAATTCTCACATCGAATGCACTTTGTACCCAGATCGAGCATTTCCCCAAGTCACAAATTCTTTCGAACACGCCACAACAACAAAAACAAAAACAAAAAAACCAAAAACCAAAAACAAAATTCAAGAGCCGGAACTAGAGGCAATGGAATGCACACATCTACTCGTAGAAAAATGCAGACATACGTATATATTTATATTGCAAAAATTTATATTTATACATACACATAAAGTGCAGAACTAAAGGGAGAAGATGATTGATGAATGATGGTACGAGTAAAGGTAAATGGGAAAAATAGTCAAAGTAGTTGAAGCGACAGAGCAGAGCAGAGCAGAGCAGAGAGAACATTAAATAACTTATTTAAAATAGCAACCAAAGTCTTTATATAACTATATATAAACATATATGTATGCTATATACTAAACATATGTGTACATTAATTACAATCTATGAATAATGAAACCAAATGGCGAAGTGTGTAAAATTTGTGCATTCGTTCATGGAAACAAAAGGATGAAAGTAAACACCGAAAAACATTACAGATATATATCTAAATATATTCAATACAGCGCTTGCCGCGCTGCCCCGCCACGCGGTCGGCTGCTGGAAGCCCACAACACAATTAAATGCTATCGAACAAGAAAACTATTAATTAATTATGGACAAAACTATAAATATTTTAATACTCAATGCATTATTACCATTACCAGAAAGTACATATATTTTAAACATTATTTATACGCCATACATCAGCATACACCGTAAATAAACCCAGCATAATAATAGATGAGTACAGTACATACTACAGTCAGAGTAATGATCAATTAGAGAACCCCAACATATATACACACACACACGAACACATACACAAACTACTATCACAAAGATACATTTTTTTGAGCAATTTGTTACCTTAAGAGAGTACTTTTCCAAAACACACACCAAACACATACGAAACCAAATACCAAACCCGGAATAGAACTGAACAGCAGAAGCAAAGCAGTTAGGCCAAGAGCGCAATATAGAGCTAACAATAAAGGGAAAGGAAGATGGGAAGGAGGAGCAGAAAGGCATACATTATAATAACACAGATATCAAGAAACCCTAGGATTAATTATTGCCAGTTTCAAAGTGGGGCAAGCAGTGTACATTTTGTTTGTTTGCCAAAACTGGGCGTCGCTGACGGGCGACATACATACATAGGAGCGAGGAGGAGGAGGATGGTAATGTAGAGATGGGAGAACATAAAACACACAAGGAGAAGTAAATATAGAAAAAAGAGAACATTATAAGTGAACAGATAAACAAAGTTATAATTACATTACATTATTATTAATAAATAATTATTATACACGAAAACTTATGCAAAAGTGTACTAGGTATATAAATAAAAGAAAAAAGAACAACTGGCAAGTTAAACCAAACAAAACAAAACAAAGAAAATAAATGAGAAACAAAAACAACAAAAAACAACAAAAAAAAATAAAAACAAAAAGAAAAAATACAAACCACAAAGGTAAAATTACAGAAATGCAGAAATATATATTATATATACTTTATAGACATTTAAACATGAAAACAAAATGCAAAGGAGAAACTAAAAAATAAAGTTGCAAATAATAAACTTTTACCATAAAAATATTACTCACACCTTGTTTCATTCCCACCAATGGGAGGTTCAGTTATTCAAAAACAAAATTTTCAGGAATGTCGGGAGGTCGCGGCTCTATTAATAGATCGATTATTAATATCTTATCATATCTACATAAACGCAGAAATTGGCATCAGACTCCCCCTCTCTCTCTCTCTCTCTCTCTCTTGACTTGTTGGTCAATGCGCGGAGAGGGGATCTCTTAATTTTGCTCGAAATGAGAGAGATAGAGAGAGAGTGTAAAAAGACTTGCCACCCAAAAGCAGGCTACAGGAAAAGTGCCAAAATGTATCCGCGGTTTGGCATCAAGAGAGTAGGATGGGTCTTCAGATATTGGTCGGGATCGGCTCGTTCTATCGAGAGCCAATTTATCTGTGTGCTGATTGTTGAAGTAGAACCACGTCGAAACAATCACGTGACTAGACGGGTAACCATTGCCATTACCTGTTCCAACTTTCCCGAAGATTTCTTGATACTTTTGACCTTTGACACATTTGACTACTTTTCCGAGCTGTGTTTCAAGCTAACACTCTAACTGTACAAGTAGCCCTTTTTTATATAGATTTTTTCAAACGTCACCCACATTCAGCAAAACAAATTTCATAGGAACAACTGAAAAGTTAGAAATAAGTTTCAAAATTGAAATGGCTAAGAATATAGCAGATATTCTGGCACACGAGCCAGACGATGAGCTCATTTTCGAGGGCCCCTTCGACAGGACTATCCAGCGCAGTCTAGTCATTCGCAGTCTGATCGATAAGGATATGGCGTTCAAGATGAAGACTACCTCGCCGCGCCTTTTCGCCGTGCGCCCAAAGATTGGTATACTGCCAGCCGAGTCATCGGTCACCATAAAAATGTACATGCTGCCGACGCTTTTCCGACGCGTTTCCAACCCAGTTGAGAAGAGTCACAAATTCCTCATTGTGGCTGCCGAGGCTTCTAAGGACGTAGAAGATTTAAAGGATTTCTTCAAGGGTCTGGACCCGGCCAACACGTGGGAGGGCAAGGTCCACTGCAAGTTGGTACCCCCAAAGCCGGAGACCAACGAGGAAGTGCTGACTCCGAATTTGGAGGAGTCTATTTGCCAAACTGATGGCGGGATATCCCCTGAAGAGCCCGAGCGTTCGACCGACGCATCGGAGGGCAACTAAACTCTAGGGGGTGCGTCTTGATTTTACCCAGGAAATCAAGGAAATCAACGATATTGGAGATCAGGGAATCCGGGGAAGACCGTCAAGAAAATACGACTTCGACAACCGTCGGCGCCGTCTTATTTGTTGTTATTTATGGCAAAGCTCTGTAACAACTAACTAAGCAAATCTTATCAGAAATTGTTCTGTTAAAAAAAATAGATTTCCTGCTTTGAACGCCAATGGCTACATTATACCACTAACCATACGGTATATGCTATATATATATATATATATATATATGATCGTTTTTGCTTGTTCCTGATCGTTCCCGAGTAAACATCTCGTTAGGCTAATGAATTTTCCGTGTGGCAAGGGATCAGCAATTTAATTGGCCATAGGTGGAGAAGCTGCCAACGGCGTGAGCTCTACTACATACACACACATGTACATACATATGTACATATGTATATCCATGACTACCAGGATGCATGCTTCAACAAGCTTGCAAGACGTATTAAGCGACGCATTTAGAGACGTGCATTGGATGCATTTTGGAATCTGGCGGGGGATCTAAATCAATTCCTAAATCTTAGAGAATTTTTGAAATCTCAATAATTTGAGTAAAATATCGATGGCACCATGGGCGCGGTGCCTGGAACGCCCAGGGCGGTGTTACACCAACGAATTCAATGCAATGATTGCGTCTACTAGATTGGAGGGGGATTAGAAGCATCATCCATCGGTGGGGGAGTCGGCGACGGCGTAGCCAGTATGGCGGCTTATGGCAGCAGACAAAGTGAGCAACGAGTAGTACTACTCCCCACCACAGTTCAAGGTCAAGTGCAAGTTCAAGCGCAAATGCAACTCCCAACGGGAGCCAGAGTCCGGCGTAGAAACCCCATAAAAAAAGACGAGCAAGAATTTTTTGTGCCGGGGCAGTAATACGACGTTTAGTAATGTTCTAATGTAAATTCTTGCACTTCGTCTATCATTTTTTCAACTAATTACCTAATTTATTCGAATTTTATATGGTTTCTATTTTAGCTACTGCTTTTTATTCCGATACATCTGTCTCTCTCTCTTTCATTTCTGGCTCAAACACCAGCCAGCACCAGCTGTGTTGCTATCTCTCTCTCCTCCGCCAGAGTGCGAATACTGCACGATAAAGAGTGTGTCAGAGCGGGAGAGAGAGAGAGAGAGAAAGAGAGTAAGGACATGCTACATAACCATGCGACTTCAATATTAACCTGACAGACATGCCTATAACGACACCACAAAACGAATCGTATATTCGTTGTACAAACAGCGCAAAATAAAACGTCTAATATATTTTCAAGCTTCCCGCTTATTGCCAGATCAATGCAAAAATATTAATTCAGCCAGTGGCTGCCAGCGCGGTGCAATTTAAGGGTTGAGGTTTTGTTAAGGTTTTGTTGAAGTTTTGTTAAGGTTTTTTGTAGGTTTTTGTGGAGGTTTTGTTAAGGTTTAACGGCCAGAAAAACAGTGCTGCCACGCATTCGAATCCGTGGAAATGTGGCAGCACTGTCCGGATCGTGGCCGGCTGCCAGATAGTTCGTTGGATTCGAATTGGAGAAATGTGCGAGTTTTCAAACATTTTGCATACATTTGCTTGCAAAATCAGTCGCAATGCCGCCGTCGTTGCCGTCGGCGTCGCCGCGAATTCTACGCGGCTAAGCTCTGATGCCAATATAGGTACATACATATATGAATTGGCGAACTGGGCAATTAGTGACTGTAATTGTGACTGTTGAAGAAGTTTCCGCGAGGAAGATCTTACGAATTCCGGTGGGAAATTAGTGAGCCCGAGACAGAGGGGCATTGGGACAGAGCGACGCGATCCGACCCATAGAACTGCCTTTGCCATGTTTGTTGTGTGTGCTGTTTTCTTTGAACAAACGAACCGAGCGTGGGCGTCCGAAGTGGCAGTTATGGCCATAAATACAAATATGTACGTTCGCGTAAGCAGGTATTGAATAAAAATAAAAATTGCCATTGACTGTCTGTCGCTTAATAAACATGCTCGCAGATAGCAGCAGTCTAAGAGTCGCACAGTCGCTCAGCCACTCAGCCGCTTAGCCGCTTAGCCGCAGCTGCTGCCAAATAGATGTGCAATATCCAAGATCCGAATACAACGTAGGTTGGAATCCGCCGATTGGTGATGTAAGCTCCGGTTCTGGCCGCCGTCTAACAGCCGTCTGTGCAGCTCCCGTGTGCTGCACCGCATTCTGTGTAGAATGTAAAACCTCTTGCAGAGCAGCTACTCAAAAACTTGCCCACCCACAGTCACAGTCACAGCCACACCAGAGTCACAGCCACAGGCCAGGCCAAGCGTCATCGCTGCATAGTTCGACATGAAGTTTGAACTTGCACTCGTTGCTAACAGTCGAAAATCGGTCGATGAGGAATGTGATAGACGGCAGTGTATTGTGACAGTAAATAAGGAGTAAGGTCTGTTATTGTCTATAGACGACCAAATGAGTAGCTTGAAGAGCGCTGCCCCAAAAGGCGTCATTTCGTTTATGGACTGTGGCAAACAAGTAAGGCTGTGCTTTGCATTTTTGATATCATGTATCTATTTTGAGTATTCGCCATCCCGCTGCGACTGCGCAGTGGACAAAGTGACATAGGCAAACCCCAAACCTAAATGCACACATATTATCATTACATTATCACACCCTCTCTCTCTCTCTCTCTCTCTCTCGAGTCCCCTCGGCTGCCGATATGACCTATATTCCCATGCACATGGCCCAAAATAGAAGGCCTCAAACAATTGTGTATTTCGAGAGGCGTTGTTCCTTTCCTGTACCGAAATCATAATCCCATAGAGGCGCAAGGCAATACTTAGTTGCCCTAACCCGAAGCGCATAAGGTGCTATTAATAAAATGTCATCAAACTGAAACGATCTCGCGTGTGCGTATTTATCAGCGGGAGAACTCAGCTCTCACCTCGCACCTTGGAGAACCATGAAGAGAGTGTGCACTAGTGATCGACGGGGAGTACCCTCTGCTTTGCCCAAAGATCTACCAAATATAGTCAATCCTATCAAAATAGCTTTCTTTGGTGCTGATCCAATTGCAGAACGTAACAGAACGTAAACCGAACCATTTTCTATTCACCCTGATCTGTTGATAAAATAAACACACATGAAGGGGGCATGGGCAGGGACAGGGACAGGGACAGGGAGAGGATTGCTCAGGGGGATTGCTCATGAATGAAAAACAGTGAAAAACACATTTTCGGATTTATCTTCTCTCAATTTTTTCTGCCGTGTTTTGCGTTGGTTTTTAGTGGATTGGATTGGATTGGATGTGTGTTTGCTGCTGATTGCCCGAGAGGGGTGGTTTATATGGCCGGCAACAAGTTGGATTTGTTCTAAAAATGAACACACGAAATATCTTCGTCTTTGGCGTTAAATACAGACAACGACATCGGTGTCGAGCACCAACAACGCATCTCTGCCCGAAGAGCCGAGAAGAGCAGAGCAGAGCAGAGGAATTTGATTTTCATTTGATTTTCCTTCGGTCTCCCCGTCGTTCGCGCTATTTTCCTCTATTGTGTGTGGGGCGTGCTTGCCTTGCCTTGCCTTGCCGTACCGTACCGTACCGTGCCGTGCCTTTCCGTGCTCTCCGCCGCGATCCATCTAAGGAGCATATTCTGAAAAACAAAAAACGATGATTTTCTTGACTTGATTTTCCCGCAAGTAGTCGCGTTTTGGATGTCACCACGATGTACACGCGCACAGTGGCGATGCTGCTCGACCGACTCCCTGTGGGAGAGTGAAGTGAACCATAGACTGCGATTCGGACTTGAACTGATACGAGGATTACCAATCAATCATTGAATCATTCAGATCTACAGACTGAGTCAAAGCGAAGCCCTCCCATATAGGATTCCATATAGGATACATTTTGTTAGCCCATTTTGTGTACAAAATCAAAAACTTCAAAAGGTAAATCCATAGTTTCACTTCCCCTCCCCTTGCCCCCTCAGAACTCATGGTCTTTGGCTATGGTATGGATATGGATTGGGGGATTTCTGTGTCATCCTCCCAGTGAGTGCGGTTAGGCCATTTATGGCCATGCTTTTCGACCAAGGGAATCGAATTTCATGCACAAAAACAACATTTCTGTTTTCTGAGAGAGATTCGCTGCGTTTCTGTGTGTATATGGTTTGCGTACGAGTGTGTGTGCGAGAGCGATCAGCGCCACTTGCCAGTCCCCTCAGGCATTTAAATAGAATTCCCGTGCTGGCCACCGAACGAGAGCAAACTCATCTCCGTGTCCGCATCCGTCCCCGTCGGCACCTTCGTCTCCGTTTGCGTCTCCGTCTCCCTGTTCGGCTGCCGGCGAGCACGATCCACACCAACAACAGAGGAAAACGTGTGTCTCTCATGAGAGCTTCCACCTACATATGTACATATTTCAGAAATTCCGATCCCTCGTGACATATTTTCCATAAGCCAACTAGATCTAATTGCCTCATCTCTCGCTCCTTATTCGCAGCAAGCATCAGGATGCAGGAACTAACGAGGGTCTGCGAACTGAACAACAACAGCATCCATAACAAGGTGAAGACAACGGCAACTCCCCCAGTCAGCAATCTGGAGCCGCTGCTGCCCATCAAGCTGGAGCACGACCATGATCTGGAGTCCTGGCTGCCCACAACAGATCATGGCCACCTGCGCCTAGACCTGAACACCACCCGGCTACTCCTGCAGGGATCGGATGATCCCTTGATTTCGCACGGCGCCTCCAACGATGCCCACGACGAGGACCATCCCTTCAAGACATTGCTGGCCCGCAAGACGGCCAGCCAGGAGGAGCAGCAGCAGCAACAGCAACAGCAACACAACGGCACCTGCAGCCCGCTCACCAAGCAGCAGCTAAAGGCCAACCTGTTGATGGGGAATCGGAAGATTCACAGGTCCCAGGCTACACCTCAGCTGCCCACTCCGGAAGAGTCACAAACTCCACTCGCACAAAAGACACCGCGACCTGCTCCAGGTCAGAGCAGGTCCAAGAAGCGTACGAACTCCGCTGGAGCTATGAAGCTGCGCTTCCATCACCAGGCGCTGCCTGCGGAGTATGCGGCCCACTACGAGGCGACCCAGGGTCGGCAGCTTCCCAGACCCGTGCTACCGCCGCCGCCTCCGCCTCCTAGCCAGGCCCACGAAAACGTGCGCAGCTGGCTGAGGAAGATAGCCGAAATCCAACGCAGTGCAGAGCGACAGCAACAGAGGCAGGCATCCACGAGGAAGGACTCTCCAGTTTTGCGCCCTGCGCCCCCCGCTGCAGTGCCAAGCGTACAACCCCCTACAAAGTCGCCAGAGGTAGCCGCACCCCCTAAGCGGGGTGCCCTGAAGTACGCAGATCTGCCCTACATGGGGGAGCTCACCCTTGACAACTACAAGCCGCGACGCGGTCGAAAACCGAAGAAGGCCGACATCTGCCACCTGATCTACAAGAACTACGGCACCATCGTGCCAGCTACAGCCGCAGTGAGCCTGCCAGTGAATGCACCTCTGTCTGAGATGCCCATGCATAGGGTCACGTCCACGACAGTGATACCCGAGGAGCCCCTGAATCTCTGCCTGCGGGATCAGAGCAGTGATCGCTACTCCATCTCCAGTGGGGACAGCGACAAGCCAACGACAGCCACCACAGACTGCGGAAGCTCCTCCCATCGAACGACACCTCTGAGCACAGTCAAACCCCTGACCTTGGAACTGGTCGGGGGGCAGGAGCAGCCTCTTGTCGCTTCCAAGTTACTATTGCAGCCTGTGGGCCTCTACTACCAGCAGCTGATGGAATCCTGTAGCTTGGGAGGCTTGCCCGTGCCCGTAGAGACTATCGAAAAAGACAACCAGCTCTCGCTCAAGATACCCATACCGAGTGGGTTCTTTGCGAACGAGGCTATGCCCCTGGCCCTGCGGAAGAGGAAACGCTCTGCTATCTTTATACCGCCCATGCCTGCCGAACACTCGTCGAGCCCCTCCACGGAGGTGAGCATTTGTAAATTCAAGTTCACGGGTGGGGCCAAGCCAACTCTGCAAGAAAAGAAGATGCTATCGGTGGACGCGGAGGGTAACTATCGGTACTACAACGGCACCGGCGATAAGACCTTGCGAGGCTATGAGTTCATTTCCCGGGATCAGCAGCAGCAACAACAGCAACATCAGCAGCTGCAGCAGCTGCAGCAGCAGCACCCGGGTCAAGCGCCAGGACAGGAGAAACTCTATGTGGACATACCGCCACCTTCAACTGATCTCAGCCTGGAGCTCCTCCAAATACCACCCGTGTCGCCCACATCGTCGCTGCTTCTCTCCAGCGGCAATAGCCTCGTGCCCGCAATTGCACAACACAGTCCTGCCTCCAGTGTTCAGAGTCCCATGCCCACAGCCGTGTTCCCGAGCCTGCCGCCTGTCAAACCCTCGACTGAGAGCGAAAGAAAGCGTCGGAGCTCGCGTCGGTCCAAGCAGCGAGAGAAGCTGGAAAAGACATTCAAGGAGAAGGGTTTTCTCATCCAGACCCAGCAACTGCAATCTGCCGAGGGTGCCACCTACTGCAAGTTCAGGCAGCTAAAGAAGTTCACGCGCTACCTATTCCGAAACTGGAAGGATCACATACCGGATAGTGATCTCGTCAAGCACCAGACCAGTGGCAGGGAAGACGACGGTGTCATCGACAACCTGCTGGGGTTAGAGAGTTTGGCCAGCCCGGCCACATGAAGCTGTCAATAGTTTTCTGAAACACCACACAAAGCACTGCCAAAGATTTTTAGGTTTTTTTTTATGTTTAAGTCACTTTCAACCGTGTTTATATAGTTGGCCTCCACGTCTTACACGGGCTAACGCGATCTTTTTTTGTTAGGTTTAAGACGAGACGATTGCCGATTATTCCGTCCATGCAGGCTGCTCCACAAGATGGGGATCCATGATCTATAATCCACAGTGACGCCTCCTAGTCGTTCATCAGTTTTTTTTATTTCTTCTTAGTTCTTAACGATGTGTTATTGTTAACAAATAAAGTCAATGTTTAACCGAAGGGCTAAACCATTGTGGCTCTTGTAAAAGGCATCGTATATTTTTAATGTACAAAATATGCGTTAATATATGTAAGTAAATGTGTTAGTACAAAAAAATAAACTCCAAAATGGGAAATAAGTCTAAAAGGGTGGGCCAAATAGCCTGGCTTTCTCTCAATGTCGTTTGAATGCCATTGCAAATACTTCTCGTTCTCATCTTGATGCTTAATTTCGAAGATTATGCTTATGTTAGCTACAGAATAGTGTAGTATAAATTTCCAAAATGTTTCTGGTATGTTTAGGTCCGCTAAAAAGAATTTCGATTTCATCCGATTGGTGCTTGGAAGATGGGGCGCGCCCAGTTAAATTCTGGCTAATATTGTCGTGTTTGGTCGATTTGGTTACTTGCTTGTTTCGGGGCAGTTCATTTGCCTGGACCCTCTGACAGGGCTGGGCTTGAGCTTATAACTAGATTAACAATATTTGTAAATGAATTGTGCGTCTTCCGACACCAGCATTAGTTCGAGCTCATTGAGCTCTCGGGGTCCTTGACCGTCTCCGAGTTCGATGCCACTGGCACCCTAGCATTCATCGGGCACACGTACTCTGTCCAATCGACATCACTCTGTCCCTTGGTGCTTTTGCGGCGCTTTAGCGAAAACTGCGTCCGCTTGACCGGCTTTAGCTTAGCCGTAATGCTCAACGGCTGGTATCCTGGAGCCGATTCCGCATCTCTCTTGCTCAGGATAACCGGGCGACCTACTAGTTCCTTAAAGTGCATGGCCAAGTGACGACGCAGCAGCGACTTGCTCGGAGGTATCGAGAGCAGATCGGCAAGCAGATCTGCGTTAAATCGCGACTCGTACATCATCAGTGCCCCATGGACTCCGGCCCCTCGCAGATTTGGCGTGTACTCCGACAGGTCGATGGTTTGTAGCCACCCCATTATCCGATGCGCTGTCCACAGTTCCACGCTGTCCCTGTCCGGACTACTGCTGGACTCGTCATCATTAGCCACCTTGGTTGAGCGCCGAATCAGGCCCTCGGCATTCCAGGACATGCGGCGCATGCAGAGAATCCCGGACCTGAGGGAGGCTATGTGCAGACAGGAGCTGACATGCAGCTGCGACAGATCCTCGAGCGTCAGACGATGGAGCATACGACCATCGACTTTGGCCTGCATAAAATAGTCTTTGTATTGTGGCAGACCTATATCGTCCAACCAACGCAGCACCCAAGCCGTATCCAAAGTGGCCGCCTTCAGAGTGAGTTCGTCGTACTCCTTGCCAGTGATATCGTCAATGGCCAGCAAGATCTTTTTTCGATGAAGCGGGAACTTTAGGTTGAGCTCCTTTTCAATGTCCACCGGCGAGGCAGTAAAGATTGATGCCGTTGGATTGGCCTTCAGCCATTTTCTGTGAAGAGCAGTTGGAAAGTTGATTTGGCACTCTTTTCAAAAATATGACTTCCTTACCGGCAATTGTCCTCGTAGCAAGCTAGACCGATGTGACAGAGCCAGTTGCACACATCCTGGGGTGTCCAGGAGCTCCAATGCTTTTCGTTGTCACTGAACAAGGACGTTTGAGCACTCCATTCGATGCGTCCACCGGCCGTGGCCCGAGAACCGCCACGTCGAAACTCGGGCTCAGCCTGCTCCAGTCCGGCCAGCTCACAGTTGCTGCTATTGCTGCGTCGTAGCTTGCCGAGAATGTTGCGCAAGCCGCGGGCAGAACGCTCCCGCAGCTTGGGCGAGGGAGTAAACTGAGACATGAAGCTGGACGTCATGGCATCATCCGCATGAGCACTGTCATCGATTAGGATTTGTTCGTTCGATGCAAATGCCACATTCCGCTGCTTTCCACTGCTGTTGGCGTTGACATCCAGCGTGCGATTGTTGTTGTTGTTAGCCTGTTTACCATGGGATCTCGGTAGACTGTGAAACTGCGGCCTTATTTGATGGCGCAGTGCCGAAGGCGGAGTCTTTGGTGAACCCATGAAACCTTTCTGGTTTATGCTACTCAAACTACCGTAAGGTAAACTAGTATTAATCGCAGATCCGGCTCCACCTCCATCGTTGGCCTGTTCCAGCGCTGTACGATGTAATTTCAGTTCACTTAAGGCACTCATCAGCTCAAGCTTCTGCGTCTCGAGAGCAGATCGGGATATCATCTGACGCTGCAGCAGCTCTTCCTTGTTGCACAGCTGTTGGGTCTTGTCTGTAATGAGACCTTCCAGCTCGATTATCTTATCCGCCTGCTCGGACACCCGCTCCGCCAACATTTGGTACTGCAAAGCCAGGCCCTCTTTGTCCCGTTGCAGGCGACGCATTCGCTCATCGGAGTCCTGGCGTGGTATGTGAGTCTCTAGCCAGTCGCTGATAATTGCAGCAGTAACAGGATCTGGAGCCGGAGCAGCCAACCCCACCTATAAGAAGAACCATGTGAGTGTCAAGCGGGTGAGTTCTTTCGTTGTGACTCACCTGTTGCAATGCCAGGGCTAATGTTTTTGCTGTAGATAAAACATTGGTGGCTGAAATCAAGTTACGCTCACTTAGCGTCAGCGAAGCACCCGCCCCACCGCCGGGCTGCCCAACCGTGGCCGCCGTACTCGATATGAGGCCATCCATTTGCTGTAATGCTGCCTCAAGCATTTTGCTGCCCTCGGTTGCCGTCGCCATGAAATCAAACTAAAGCCCTTGCTTATGCCTTGGTGATTGATGTGGGAACTTATTCTGGGGCTAGTGCATGGTTACATAAGCACTTTATTATAGGCACGTCATTTTGCAAACATTCGTAGGCAATTTACATGTATAGTTATTAAATTTAGCACAAATTAAGAAATAAAAAAAAAAACTATCAGGAAAATAGATGGGGCGTTCTTCTTCTTGTATTTCGGGAAACGTATCGATATATCGATATATAAATCTAATCAGACTATTGCTTGGAGGTTGGCTATTGTAAACGCGAAGCCGATATTTATGTCATCACACTTTGCTAATCTCTCTCGCTCTCACTGCATGCTTTTTCCATAAGGCTATCTCTTTTTTTTCAGTTAAAGTTTTAGCAAGGTTTTGAACATTTTCTTAAACTGTTTCAAAATGCTTTAACAATGTTTTCAATATTTTTTATTAAAATAAAGCTAGATGATTTAAGAAAAAATCGGGCTGATGAAATGATGAATACGATTCATTTTATTTGTATATTAAACAAAAAGCATCTTGACTTGCAGAAGAAATCGATCCCATAAAGCACTTAACCATAAGCACTAACCGAGTCGAATTTACAAATCCGTCTATTTTCAATTTTGGTACAATTTTCAATACGTTTGACTTTAAAAAAAAAAAGCTAAATCGGACTACAAACAGCTGGTGTGGCCAGACTGCAGCGCCCATCTCTAGGTGTTGTCTCAATAATACAAAAAAAAAAAAAAACACAAAAACTTTAAATTTATGAAATGAATCGCTTCGCTTATGTGGAGGCTCGTCTGAGCTCCAACGAAACGTTCGTCAGCCGCGACAGCAGAGTGAAAATCTTCGATGGAGACCAGAAAGTAAGTAAACAGATTTGTCCTCCTGACTTACCTCATTTCCAATGGCATTTTCAGACAGACTTTGAGGAGGGCGAGGTGGTGCTGACAACACACAGACTGTTTTGGGGCCGTCCCGGAGAAATTGCCAGAGCTGCCGTTACCCTCTGTCTGCCACTTAGCTATGTGATATCTCTCGGGGAGGAAACAACAGCCTCGAATTTCTTTGGCCGCAAGACCCGCATAATAATGCACTTGCGTCCGCCCGGCCCTGACAAGATGCCTGGCCCCCTGGACACCAGTCGTGCAACGCACATCAAACTTTCCGGAAAGAATGGCCTAAGCGTGGAGTTTCACAGCGCACTGCGGGAGACTCTTAATGCCCGCATCTGGGAGATATCCCTGACCAGCGAGACTATCTTCAAGGGAGTGGACAGCAGTCCGACGACTGACACGGGCAACGATAGATTGGCTCGTATTCAGAAGCGTACAGGAATAGGAGGCATTGAGCGGCACCTGGAGGCGAAAGCTAAGGCCACAGATGAGAACATTGCACTGGCTTTCCAGGATCTCAGTGTTCTAATGACTATGGCCAAGGATATGGTGGGCCTGTCAAAGACAATCAGCGGCAGAATACGCGAGCAAAAAGGCGAAATATCCGACGATGAGACGGTGCGTTTCAAATCCTACCTCATGAGCCTAGGAATCGATGATCCTGTGACGCGTGACAACTTCACCAGCAACTCAGCGTACTTTTCCAGCTTAGCACAACAAATTTGCCAGATGCTGATCGATCCTATTGAAGTGAGTGCTTCGGGCCTTAATTCGATTCATTTATTTAATCCGAAATTTGTTTACGTGGGATAGGAACACGGAGGTATGATGTCACTGGCAGATGTATATTGCCGCGTGAACAGGGCTCGTGGCCTGGAACTGCTTTCCCCTGAGGATTTGCTGCATGCCTGCGAACAGTTAAGGGGACCAATCCGATTGAGGAGCTTCCCCAGCGGTGCCAGGGTGCTGCAGCTGGAATCGCACGACGATGACTTGATTGCCGTTGACACCCTGGAGAAGGTGCAGGCAGCTGAATCTCTGGCTGTGGAGGAGCTCGCCAAACAGCTGGGTATCTCTCTGCTTTTGGCTAAGGAGCGACTGCTGGTAACCGAGCGCCTGGGCAAGGTGTGTCGGGACGAGTCTGTGGAAGGGCTCCGCTTCTATCCAAATCTGCTGCTGCAACGAGACTAAACGATCTGTGAACCTGTGCTTGTTACTAGATATTCTAAATAAATATTTCTTATAGTAATCGAAACCGGCTAGCATTTGCTCCTTCATGGAATGAGGAGTCCGTTTGGATCTTATAGGTTTCATTTCACACTTTATTGATTAACGGCGCTTTTCTGTGACTTTGTCGACGCTTCATTAAGTATTTTTAATATTTCTGGTTTCGTCATAATTATTAATTATTTTTGTTTGGTTTTGTTTTTTTGTTAGTAGTTCTCGAGAGTTCTCTTCGTAATCGGTTTAATGAAAATTTTCTACAGTCAGGTATTTTGATAAGCAGTTATTGAATTGAAATTACACATTTATATTAATAGTTGGTTTCATGTTTACATATACATATAAATAGCTTATGCTGTCGCTTAGATTGCTCCGCATTACATTAATAAATCTTTGAATTGCGTTTCAATAACCATTTGATCAGACCACACGTATATCATTATCTTGTATATAGCTTTCGTACTCAGGTTTTTGGCCAGTTATTTGCTTTGCTTTGCTTTCTTTCGCTTGACTAACATTATCCCAATCTATACTCTAACTTCGTGCGGATTCATTATGCTGTCGTCATTCATTCGGTTTATGTAGTAGTACCATGATTTCTTTTGTTTTTATTCTTCTTAAATCACATTTATTAATTAATATTAACATTGAGTAAGTTATGCTTGAGTTTTGGGGTACGGATACGGTTATGGGTGTGGGTGTGGGCTGCCATGTATGGGGTAAGGTTAATTTGTGTTGTGTTCGTTTTCGCATTATGTTTTTGAGAAGTTTAGTTTTTGGGTTGAACAGCAGAAGAACCAAACAATGCTAAGCAATTACAGCACAGATGTAACATAATTAAAATCGTTGCTTAAATAAATAATTTCATTCTACAGAAACTGGAGTAGTTTAAAAAAAAATTGATTTAGTGCAAGCGTTTCTTTTTACACGTTCTCGACACTCGCTCGTTCTGTATCTCTATCCGCTAACGATTCTTCCTCTCTTGCTAGTCTCGTTGTACATTGCGCTATTACAAATAAATTGTTTAAATAAGTGATGACTTGTTGCATGTATTTTGTTTGTTTTTTGCTTTTCGTTTTAATGTTTCTGCAATTGGAAGTACTAAATTGGTTGAGGCTACGACTTTTTCAATACAAACTAAAATGGGTTTTTTCATTAGCGAACTTAAACTAGGAAATCGATTTAATAATTAGCAATAATAATAGTAATAGTACAATTTTATATGTATAATTATTCATATGAACCCCTACACCGGTTCATATTTCATATTCTCTTGTATCTAACGTAATCGTAATCGTAATAATTAGAATTTCTTTACAATTAACTTACGTTTTTTGTTTGCTGTCTCGTTACTTCTCTTCTTATTGCTTTCGTATTCTTTCAGTGATCCACCCCCTGCTTTATAATTTCAAATTAGCACGCTTAACGAGCTAGGGCTTAACGAATTGGAGCTGGGAGCCAAATGGACAATAGGTAGAATGGCGGTTGGATGCGCGGGAAAAGTTGAAACAATCTTCACATAATCGTATTTATAATATATATAATGTGTATATACAACTAGATAAATATTATTAAGAGCTTTACACCTAATTCGTTTATGCCAAGGGGACACAATTAACACAAGCGCAGTCGGCAGAGCTGGAGAGCTCAACCAAATTCAGTTCCAGTTGCCGCCAGCTCCAGCTCCTAGCTAGGTTGCACATATTATGAGCTGCCATGCTATTACCCATGTACATTCATATTTCACACTTACGATTACACATCAAAACATATATAGATATTTGGGTATACAATGTACGATAGTGGTGATAGTTAGGAGGTAACCATAAGCTATAATATCATGCAAATACACAACGCGTAGCCTTATTATTTTTTCGTTCTCATCTTTCATCTCTCAGTCCTCTCATTCCTTACAGTCCTTACACAAATCTAATATTGTGCCATTTTCTCTTCTTCATTGCCTTTACTTTGTCGCGTCAGTGGTGGACCGCCGTCGATTGACCGCCGCCTGCTGTTGCTGCTGCTGCTGTTGCTGCTTGGCTGCCGCCAGAGCCGTGAGTGTTCGCTGGCTAATTGCTCCCGTGGCAGTGGTGGCTCGTCCAGCGATTTGGATGTGTTGCAGCTGCGGTTGCTGCGACACCTGCACTTGGCTGGGACTGGGCAGTGTCTGGGACGAGACTGTGGCGGTGCTCTGGTTGAGTATTCGATGTTGCTGCTGCAGCTGCAGTTGCTGCTGTTGCTGCTGCTGCATAGGCGCTTTCACAGTCTTTAGCTGCAGCTTCTGGCCAGACATTACAATGGGACCGCCACTACTGGTTACTACATTGGCAGCTACAAAGGAAAGTATTAGAAATCTTTACAAGCACTGGCTGAGTTCATTTCAATCACCATTCATCGGACTAGTGGCTATCTTGAGCGTTGAGCCGCCTATCTGACGTTGAGTAGTGATAAGCTGTCTGCTGGTGGTTAATTGCTTGGCTCCAACCACCTGGACGTTTCGGGCCCGGGGCTGGATGGTGCCCACCAGCTGAATGGCCGCTGTGTTGCTGTTGCCCGACTGCTGCTGCTGTTGCTGCTGGATCGTCTGCTGGGCAACACCTACACCACCACCAACACTTGAGGTACGTATTGTTTGAGGATTTAGTTTCTGTACACCGGCACCGACTATTTGAGCTGTAAGCAGAGAGAGAGCAGAACGTGGGTGTGCGGGGAGATTTTTTTGGTTGTTGTTTTAGGTTGCAATGAGAATTGTCAGAGGTCGACTGGAGGGGTCGCCAACTTGTAGGATATAGTACGAGTAGCATGGTTTTGATTTTGGGTTTGGGTTTGGGTTTAGAAAATGATCTCTCTAATCTCAAACTGATGGCATTTCGGGTTAAACACACACAAGACACATAAAACAGTTTAGTTGCATGAGAGAGGGATCGAAACGAGTTGTTAACGGGTTTGTTTTGGATTGGTTTGTGTTGTACGAGTATGTGGTTTTGTTGTAAACGAGAAACGAAACAGAAACAGAAGAGAACAAAATTAAGCATGTTCAATCAAAAGAAAAAAAGAGTTAAATATAAATAATGCAGATATAAAAGAAGATCGCAACAGGTAGATCGGTATCAGGAAAATCCTCTTCGGCCCGGCCGAGACGAGTATGCAACTCTGCTGTGCGCTCCTCTGCTCCTCACTATGTCCTTTCACTCACCAATGGGAAGGGTCAGCATGGCTGTTGTTGCTCCTCCTCCTCCACCGCCTCCGCTGCCACCATTACCACTGCCGCTACCTCCGCCGCCGCCTGCGTTGTTCGTGATGACCACCGTCTGTGTGCCGCCCACTGTCGAGGGCAGACTGACTATCGTTCCCGTTGGCGGAGCGTGCTGCTGTTGCTGCTGGTGTGACTGCGTCTGCAGCGTGATGGTGTGTGGCAGTTGCTGGTGTTGCTGGCTCGAGACGGGAACCGACACAAGGACACTCCTCTGCTGGCCCTGCGTCGTGCCCGCACCCGTTGCCGAGTTCCCCGTCTGCTGCTGCTGTTGCTGCAAACTGTTGCCGGAGAACTGCAGCGAGATGGGCTGTGTGAAGCCGGGAATCTGCACTTGAACATTCTGTAGCCCGGCAAAGTTTGCCATGGCACCCTGCAGCTGTGACAGATTAATGCCTTGCAGGTTTAGTGTGGCGGTGGTTTGTTGCTGCTGCGTCTGCTGCTGATGGTGCTGCTGGGGCGAGGCTGAAGGCTGCGGATGCGGACTAGACATGGGCGAATGTATGGATGATGTGGCGGGAGAGTGTACGATGGTTTTGGTGATAAACTGCTGCGTCGCCGTCGGTTGCTGCGGCGACATATGCGGCATGGCCACGGCGGACACGTTGGAAGTTACATTGCTGAGACGCTCGAGCAGGGCCTGGTTCTGATGCGACTGCGAGGACTGCGAGTGATCCGACCCCGAGGGCGAGGGAGTGGCCGCATTTGTCAGCAGGGCGGAAAGAGCTCCCACCCCCCCTCCGCTACTGCTGCTCGACGCCAGGTTGTTGGGCACTGCGAACCCACTGGCATTCGAGGCATTCGAATCGCTGCCTGGCGAGGGAGCTGCCATGCCCACCACAATAGCATTGGGGGGTGCTGTGGTGCTGTCCCTTCGCAGAGTGCTCAGAATACGCTGCTGCACTGGCCCCGTGGGACTCTGAATCCAGGCCGCAGCCGCCGCAGCACTGTTGCCCGACGAGATCACCGTATAACTTGTGGTGGGATTCGTCATTACGGCCGGCGGAGAGGCTAGCTGTGAGGCCAGAGCCGACATGGATACTCGCACCGTCTGGCCGCCGCCATCTACCGTTTGCTGATGCTGCGCCTGCGTTGTCGGATTGAGGTTGACCGCTATCAAATTGCCTGCAGAGTTTGTCCGAAAGGTAGTGGTGGTGGTGCCACTGCCTCCCACGATCTTTCGATTGGCATTCAGCAGATTCTGCAGCACCTCACTGGACTGCTGCTTCCGCTGGGCAGTTACTAGCGTGGGCGTGCCGCGGGTTGTCTGCACATAGGTGGCTGTGGCTACATCAGAGGTGGTCGGAGCGGATTGCGGCTGCTGTTGGTGTTGCACCAGCGTCAGCGTCTGCGGCTGCTGTTGGCCGGTGGAGGAAGTGAACGTGCCACTGGCCACTGGTGTGCTAGTCATGGCAGCTGGGGCACTATTCAGCAGGTTCAGAATTGATGCATTGCTGGAGTTCTTCAGCGTGGCGGTGTTGCTTCCGTTGTTATTATTGGTGCCGCCACCGCCACCGGATGTTGCGCTGCCGGATGTTGCAATGTGATTGCTGTTTGTCGTGGTCCCGCCTGAAAGGAACACCAATGGATCGATCAGTAACCTATTAAGTCCCTTCCACCTGGAGGCTGTTATATTTCGTTTCTTACCTTGCTGCTGCTGTTGTTGCTGCTGCTGTTGCTGTTGGTACTGATTGGCGGAGTTCATGATGCTGTTCATTATGGCATTGATTGCAGGATTTGGATGTATGGCCGTGTTGTTCATATTGTTATTACTGTTATTGTTGTTATTGTTATTACTGGAGGCAGTTGTTTGTTGTTGCTGCTGCTGCTGTTGCTGCTGCTTTTGCAGTAGCTGCTGTTGCTGAGCCTTCAGCTGCGATTGCTGATTGCAGAATGGATAGGAGAGAGTCAGTGAAATCCTTTGCATATTGTATTTAGTACTTACCAGAATTGGCACATTGGAGTTCAGCTGGGCCCGCAGAGCAGAGTTGGTGCCAATAACCGATGGCCCCTTCACCTGCTGCTGCTGTTGAATGCTGGCTGGCTGAATGGTTATGCCTGAGTGTTGCAGGGCCTGGGTTAGCTGTGACTGCTGTTGCTGGGGCTGCTGTTGTACCAGGACCAGGGAACCATTGCTCAGGCTTACTTGGTGGGTGGTTGTGGCAGAGTTGCTGCTTCCGGTGGCCAACTGTTGAAGCTGTATGTGCTGCTGCTGCTGCGGCTGCTGTTGCTGTTGCTGTTGCTGCGGGACAATCTGCTGTGTGGCTGCCTGTTGCTGCGTTCCATCAACGCTAAACGTTTGCTGTTGCTGTTGTTGCTGCTGAGGCTGTTGCTGCTGCTGCTGAGGCTGCTGCCGTATGTTTTGCTGCACGTTGATGACATTGCTGGCCCCTGCTAGATTGAGAGTCTTTTGGGTGATTTGTTGACGCGGCAGGGCTACATGGTGCACAGTGGCAGACAATTGTTGAGGCTGTTGTTGTTGTTGTTGCTGCTGCTGCTGAGACTGAGGCTGCTGCTGTTGTTGTTGTTGGGGGTTGCCGACCACTACCACATGCTGCGGCTGCTGTTGTTGCTGCTGCTGCTGCTGCAATTGAGCTTGCCTCTGCTGCTGCTGTTGTTGCTGCTGCTGCTGCAGGAGGAGTCGCTGCTCGTTCGTCAGCCCCGTATGGGTGACAATTGGCACATGTCCCGGTATCAAATGCGTTATCTTGACCGCCTTGCGCCCCTCCTCCGTGAAGATCTCGCGAAATTGCTGAATGTATCGATTGGCATGCACCCGAGTGCCCAGCGCAAAGCGACAGGACTCCCCATTGCGCTCCCCCTCGCGAAAGTCCCGATCCACATACAGTTCGCCGAGGTATTCCGCATCGGAGGGACGCTGGTAGATGGATAGCTTGATGTGGTACAGCGCCCGCCGTCCCTCGTTGGCCTCCCGCTCAGTCTCCAGGACGTATTCCTCGATCAGTTGGGGCTGGAAGTTGTGGCGACAATTCGGCTGGCAGCCATCCTTGCAGGCCTCGCTGAACTCATTAAGGGGTTCGAAAGTCTTGGCATACTTTTCTACGCTGATGACATGCTCGGGCACCTTGAGATTGGCGGGGTACTCCAAGCACGGGGGACGAATAGGCCGAATCACTTCGTGAGGTCGTCTGGGGACCTTTGAGGTAAAGGAGGATAGCATGGCGCCCACCAGAGGGTTGTTGGTGGGAGCAGTGGCCGGAGTAGGGTTGCCGCCAGCGCTACTGCTCCCCGTCCGGGGCCTCTGACGCAGCCGGGCCAGATAGTCGCACAACTCTAGGCCATGGTGGTGGGTGAACTGGTCCAGCTTGCGCTTCCGATTGATGGCAGTCTGGGTGAACTTCTTCATCTGGCGGCGCAGCTCGTGCGAGTTGAAGAGCTGGCGCTGGTGCTGAGCATTGATGGCCTGCCGTCCTATGCTTGGATCTGGTTCCAGACACAACGGCTCCGCCGTGGCCAGCACCAACTGGCTCTCCAGGGCAAGCTTATCCTCCGCCTGCAGTTGGCTGCCTATTTGCTGCACTTCCGCGAAGAGGGTGGCGTTCGTCGGCCTGAGCAGGATGTGCTTCATATCACAGATATTCGTTGAGGTGGCAAACGTCTGGCGGAAGTCGCGGATCTGGGCGATGACGCAACCCGCGTAGAAAACGCTAGGTTTGGCATAGATCCGCGTTCCCTCTCCCCCATCCGACAGGCTAACTGTCTCGGCACAGAGCAGATCCATCAGAAACTCTGGCAGGATCTCGCGATCGATGCACTGCAACAGCAAATCGTTCTCGTACGGCCATCGAAGCACTTCAACCAGCCCATAGTTGTGCTTCGACTCCGCCTTGGCTTGGCTCTCATCCATTGCCGCAGACTTGGTCGAGAGCAGCCGCCTATGACCTCCTGATCCTGCTCCTTCGCTGGCCGCCTCGTCCCTGTCACTAACAGACCACTCGTTCGTTTGCGTGTTCAGCATCACATGCTCATCGTAGTGCAGGGCCAGCGAGTATCCCTTGTTGCCAGGATACAGGTTTACCACGATCGTGTTGAGTTTCTCTCTCTCCACCAGCCGTTCCAGGGTGAACGATCGTGTGCGCTGCTTAAGCTGCAATTGGAAGAAACGATATACAATATACGTATGTAATTCGGGGACTATCCACTCCTACACTTACCCCAGTCTCAGCAAAGTAGTTGATGTCGTTGCTTAGCAGCTGCATATAAAGATCCTTGAGTTTCTCGTGAAGATTGAAGAACTTCGTGCTGCCCGGTGGATACACCGAGGAGCCCTTCGATGCGGACGAGGTGCTATTGTTGTTGTTGTTGGAGGCAGCGCCGGCGCCAGCGCGCGCTGTTGACGACGACGATGAGGAGGATGGGGCTGAGGATAAAGCTGAGCTGCGACTAGAGGAGCTGCACTCCTTGCTGGTGCTGTTGCTATTGGACTTCTGGCGCTTGCTGGGCGACGACGTGGGCGAGGCTCCGTGGACCCCATGGTGGTTGTGTGACTGGTGGTGCAGGTGATGGTGGTGCAGGTGATGGCCCCCAGAGGAGGAGGTTGAGTTGGCAGAGGCGGGACGCTTCTCCGGTTTCTTACTGACCGTCGTCGTCGGTTTCGTCGTCGAAGCCGTCGTCGTTGCAGCGGCTGCAGTCGAATTATTGCTTAGGCTGGAGTTGATGCCTGGCGGCGTAGACAGCAACAAGTCAGGAACTACTGGCGAGGGCGATGTGATTGAGTTGAAATTTGACAGAGTCGTTGTCGAGGATGAGCATGATGAGGGCGACGGGGCAATCGCTGTGGGCAGGCCGGTGGGCGTGGCCGATGTCGGCTCAGTGAGTATGCCTAGGGAGCTCCCAATTGATGTCCCTCCCCCATCGGGCGGCGATTCATCGTCATCGAAGATGCAGATGGGCGGTTGGGCAGGAATCTGTGGTATGGCTTGCAGCAGGCTGGTCTCCAGATACGATTTACTGCTCGTTGGAAAGCCAACAGTGACGGCTGCGGATGACTGCTGCTGTTGCTGGAGTGCCGTGTGGAGGTGGTGGTAGGACTGCGTTTGCTGCGGCTGCAACTGATGACCACTGGGGGATGAGGCTGGCTGGTACTGGACAAACTGCTGCTGGTGGACGCCCGTGCCGTGCACCACGGCATGAGCTAGTCCCGGGGCATGGTCAGAGTTGTTGGAGCCTTTCAACTTCTTCAGCGTGTCATTTATGATAAACTATTTGCAGATAAACAATATGCGGGATTAAGAGAGAAAGGATACGTTATTAGATTGGTCGACTGAGCGACTGGTAACAGGCGCGAAGTGGTCTTACGTCGGCTTCTTGGCACGATGAGTCCAGGCTTTGCATTGTGCCAGCGGATTGCAAGAAGAGTCCCAACTGTGGATCCCGAGTCCAATTACCGACGACATTCAAGCCAGGATTGAGTTCGACTGAGTTCGATCGAAGGCCTATTAAGGATCAGCGTTGCTCTCATTGCGCTTGCAGGTGTCTGCCCCTGTGAAATTACAACTACAGATCGCTTGTTGTTGTCTTTTATTTTCGCTCACGCCTCGGGGCTGCGCCCCCCACCGTAACACTCACTTGTTTGTGTATCATTTTAGTGTAGAACCATTATTGTTTTTTAAATATCTTATTGTTGTGTTTTCAGTGCGCCTTTGACCAGAAATGTAATTTCTTCACACTTTTTCTGCTGCTGCTGCTGCTTTGCGTGACATTTTCTCTCTTCGCCCCTCTGCTGGACGACGGTCTTTTTGGCTCTTTTGCACAACAATAATACACAGCCACCACTTTTGCTTTAATTGATAGGAGAACGCAGGGGTTGTTCTTTAATAATATGCATAAGATTGCTTAATTTTAATTGTTTAAAAACTTTGTTTTAGGCTTTTTTTGCAATGTAAATGTACTGTACGATCAGTGTGACCGCGGATTTATCTGACCCTCAGAAATATACCGAAATATACCATACCATTTTCAAAATACATATACCGTAAATATACCAATGAAAAACAACGAACTTAGCCCACTTAATCCCCCTCTATTTAAACATAGTAACAACTTGAGTTTAAGCTGCTGTTTACCGCAGTATATAATAATGCTTGTAGCCAATCCTTCCACTTGACTTATAAAAACTATATATATATATATCTTTCATCTGAACTGTACTGTATTTGTTCAAATTTTAAAATATTCGTGATATCGACTGGTCGACAATGGGTTAATCATCCACGGTCCATGATCGGATTTCATATACATTTTCCTCTATTTTTAAATTCGGTTTCATTTACTATACGATCAATGTGACCGCGGATTTATTTGACGCTCAAAAATATACCTTTGTAGTCAATTTCACGTAAAAATATACCGAAAAGTACAAAATATAATATACGGTACTATTCGATTTTGCTATCGAAAGGGTAATCGTTCGCTGTGAATGCCACTGGTGTTCACGCACAGCGCCACCTGGCGTTATTTTTTGCAAATCGTTCTATGGAAAAATACCCATCACTACTAGAACAGCTCTTTTTGGCGGGATGATTCAAAATGATGTATTATAATATTCGCAAAATACAAGGCAGCCTAGGCGTTCGCTACGCCTCCCGAACGGCCCTCGACGGGGCCTCTCATAGGCCAAACAGGCCCTTAGTTATCCGGATCTTTGTATGGACCTTACGAGGGTGTTTCTGAGGTTCCGAAGTCCCCCAGAATCGAGGTGTTTTAAGCAAAGGCAAGCAGTTTCCCTGGCGAATTCTTGGAGGCGTCCTCCAGTGATACCAGCATCGGTGCGCCCAAGTACATTCTCCTTACCCTTGAGAGAGCCGGACACCGGCAGATGAGATGTTCCAGGGTTTCGACAGCCCCGGGTTCATTGCATTTTCTGCAGGTGTCACTGTTAGTGATGTTCAGCCTGGTCGCATGCGACGCATCCAGGCAGTGGCCTGTTAGTATGCCCACTAACAGTCTGCAATCCTTCCGTGGAAGATGCAGCAGATAGTGGCTGAGATTATCATTGCGTTCCTTGCACATGATTTTCGAGATTCTGCAGGTGGTGGTGTTCTTCCACCTGGGGTCTGTCCTCATTTTGTCCTGCTTTCCAGGTCGCTTTGTAGCGTCGTTAGGGAGATCGGCACGCTTTCTGTCCTCTCGTTTGCCAGCCCGACGCCTTCCTTAGCCAGAACGTCCGCCTCTTCGTTTCCTTCGATGCCCTGGTGACTGGGAACCCAATAGATCTGCACTGACTTAGTCGTGCTTAGTGACTCTAGTGCCTCCCTGCTTGCCAGGACACTTCTAGAACTGATCGCGGACGACTGGATGGATTTTATCGCTGCTGGCTGTCAACGAATATGTTAACCGTAATGTGTGGTCGCTCGGTGAGCTGAGCGTCCTCTGCTGCCTTCTTGATGGCGAAGACTTCCGCCTGGAATATGCTGCATCGGTCGGGTAGCTTATACGACGCCCTTATTTCAAGGTTTGTACAGTATAGGCCTGCTCCTACTCCTTCATTCATCTTGGAGCCGTCGGTGTATATGTTGAGGTGTTGAGTCTGGTCCCGTCCCGCTTTCCAGTCTTCGGGACCCATGAGGAGGATTGTTTTTACTTCAAGGCACGTTTGGGGGATCATGTAGTCGGTTGAACTGATCATGTCCATTCCAATTGAACTATGCCCGAATCTTTGAGGAGACATGTTCCCCGACGCAAGAGAAAAAAAACCAACGTTCACATTTGGATTTGTAAGCAATAATATATATATTATTTGTAGGATTTGCACTTAATTGTAATAGGTATATTATTAAGGATTAGTCTCTACCAACTAAGCATTAAGAATACAAAAAATGTTTGTCACTTTTACGTATACACAGTTTTCCATACACATAAATCATAGTAGATCATATCATCGTATCATAAATCATATATCATCATATATATCCGTATATAACCGCTATCAATATTCAATATTCAAAAAAATCATTATTAGAAACATATTGTAATTGTAATACACTCGCAGTTGAAAAATTTCCATTCACATCGTCATGAGATCTTTAAACGTTAATTGTGTAGTTTGAAATATTTATAATAAAAAAAAAATAAAAACAGCTCTTGAGTTGGATCTGGGTGAGGATCGGATCGGATCGCATCGGAACGGGATCGGTGTGTAGTGGCTGCTCCTCGTCCTCGTCCTCCTAATCCTTGTGGCCACCCTGAAGCTTCTTCCAGGTCTCGCCCAGCGCCTTGGCAAAGTGGTCGTCGACGGAGGCTTCAGTCTTGGTGAATATCGAAATGTTCGTGGACGAGGTGGGCGAGGCGGGTGGCGTCTGCGTCGAGGAGGCGGCCACAGCTGCCAGTCCCGGCTCGGCCTTCACGCGTATGATCGCCGGCATCGTGGGGGTGCTGCTGGGATTGGGAATCTGCGTTGGAGTTGGCGTCAGGGTCGGTGTTGGTGTTGGAGTCGTCGTCGGCGTAGAGGCTTGGATGCTGCCGTACGCTGGCGGCGGTGGCGGAGTGTTGTACCGGGGCGGCGTGTGATGCAGTGTGTCCAGTGCTCGCTTGGTGGTCACGGATGTGTCCAGTGCCTGGCTGGGAGCGGTTGCTGATGTTTGCGGTAGTTGTGGCTGCTGTAGCGGCAACGGTGACGGCGACGGGGGAGTCGGGGAACGATGCAGTGAGAGTGGCAGCGGTTCCTCCTGCGGCGGCGGCAACTCCAGCTGCGGCGACTCTGGCCCCGATCGCAGCGTGGGCGAGTGCATCATGGCCAGGCTCGTCTTCTGCAGTGGCGAGCGATGTTGCTGGTAGAGAAGAGGAGCAGCTGCTGCTCCTGCTCCTGCTCCAGCTGATGTCGGCCCATAGGCCAGGGGCGATACCTGCTGCATAGGAGTTCCACTGGGCGAGGGCGTGGGTGTGGGTGTGGGCGTTGGCGACTTCTTGGCAAAGAGGAACGCGTAGTCCTTGCCCAGCGAGCGGCGGAAGTGCTCATCAATGTCACACATGGCCACGTTCTCTGCAATCAAACATTAATCAGTTGATATTTCTGGGGGATTCTGAGCAGAGAGCAGTGACCTACCTGAGGAGTGAGCCGGCTCTGGCACCTCCCGCTTTGGCGGTGCCTGGGTGATGACGCTGGGTCGGCTGTTGGCAGCATAGTTGGTCCCCGGCAGTGGCTCGCGGTAAGGTGGCGGCGGCGAGGCCCGATTCTGATGAAGCTTCAGTGCCCCCGACGTCACCGACATGTCAATGGGGCTGTCCATATCACGCTCCTCTCGCTCTCGCTCTCGCTCCCGCTCCCTGTCGCTGCTGCCGCCGACGCCGGCGTCGTGAACCTGGTACTCGGCCGTACGCTGGCGGCGCTCGCGCCTCCATTTGGTAGTTGGCAGCTCCTTTGATGTCACTCGCATCTCTGCAAGAAGAACAATGGAAAGAAGCTCGGTCAGGGAAGAGTCAGAGACCGCACGCCGGAGAACCCGTTTGCCATCTCATCTTTTTTCGGCATTTCGAGTCGGCGCCAAAATAATAATAGTAGGAGTAGGAGTAGTAACAAAAATATAATAATATAATAAGAATAATATTAATAAGACCGATGGCGGGCCGCAGCTACAGCCCCAGCCACAGCCACAGCAACGTCAACAAATCGCATTTCAATTAAAGGCCATAAATTTGATTTGGCTTTTGTGGTCGATTTGGGCTTTTGTCTCGTATCTTAGTCTGTGCCTGAGCTTGGGTCTGGCTCTGGGTCTGGGCTATGAGTATGGGTATGGGCATGGGTATTGGGTATGAGTCCACTCCTCTGTGTGGTTTACGTGTCTATCGTCTTGGGTTTTGATTATGCGGTCGCCGTTGTCGAGAGTGGGCGTAATGAATCACATGGAGTTAAGGCGAGGCAAACTCTACAAAAGTTCCCCCCACCCCCCCCCCTTCTCCTCTTCCTCCTGCTGTTTGCCTGTCCCGTCCCTCCTCCGCCTCCTGCCGTCACGTTCAAGTTTGTTGCCTAAGTCTTTCGCTTTTTTGAATGAACTTCTGCCAAAAGCTCTCCTCGGAGGGGGGGCCGCGGGCAGCAGGCGGCAGGCGGAAGGCGCGGTCAGAAGTGGGCAGGCAGCACAAAATTATGCACAAAGGCACAAGAAGACGTCGCCAGCAAAAAAACAAAAAAAAAAACAGAAAAAGAAAAACAACAATCGAAACTCCAAGTCACAAATACAAAAAAAATTGGTTAAGAAAACCCGTTTCGTCTACGCTTATGCTGTACGTGTGTATGTGTGTTTGGGTGTGCGTGTGTAAGTACACTGAGCGAAATGCAGGCCACCATCTCTGGCCGAAACGTGTTTGGCGTGCGAATGGGGGGAATCGCTCGAGTTTCTGGCGTGGGAAGTCGCCCGTCAGAGTCGGAGCCCAGTGCGTGGGCTGCGCTGCGGTTCCCGGGAACTGGGAACAGGGAACTGGGATGGTGAACTAGTTCTGCGGAACCCAAGCTGGAGCTGGTTCCCTGACAGCTGGGACAGCGATTGGATCTGGTGTCTCTTTCCCTTCGTTCCGAGTACAAGAGCACCTCGTACAGGAAACAAAGTTTATAAATAAAGCTGGTGGTTGGTGGCTGGTGACTCCAGCTCCAGGCTCCAGCGCCCCGAGAACCCAGTTTCTTCCCCATCGGTCGCGGCAGCATCCAAAATCGAAGGGGCCAAACCAGTCGGGCAGCTTCTGTACATTTCGAGCAGCGGAACAGCGGAAAAGCGGAGAGGCCGAGAGCCTGCCTGCTTGCCTGCCTGCCTGCCTGCCTGGTCGGACCTAAAGTCGGACCAACGCATGAATGAATGAATGAATGGCGATGGATGGATAGTTGGATGGACGGACGGACGGACGCACGGATGCATGGAGGCGGCGGCAATGGAGTTGGAGTTTCTTATGTTATGGCGTTGGTGGTAGTGCTATTGGTAGTGGTGGAGCAGTGGCGGTGGTGGCGGCGGAGGCGGGAGCGTTGTCCTGTTTTTGGCAACGTCACCGCGAGGCTGCAATTTATTATTTCTGCGCCTGCGTCACGAGAGGAACTCACAACACTAGCAAAAACAAAAACCACTAAAAGGAGGGACAGGGGAACCGCCTGAGGAAGAAGAAACTGGTCTTTGGAGAGTGGAGCATGGAGCATGGAGCATGGAGACTGGAGTACGGGTACGGGGTGCAGAGTGTGGAGTGGAGCTGCTGCAAACCAAAGAAAAACATAAAAAACGAGCAGGAGAGTGAGGCAGAGGCTGCTTCGGATTGGGATTGGGTTTGGGATTGGACTTGGGCTTGGGCTGCTGCTGCGCTGCGCTGCGGCGGATGATGATGGGGATGATGATAATAATAAAGAAACATTCAAATTTTATTGCACATTTCCGGTCGTCGGACGTCGCTGTTCCTCGCGCTGCTCCCCCACCCCGCCCCGCCCCGCCCCGCCCCTCGACACAGCCAGGCCACCGTTTGGCGGCTGTGTTGGGGGATCGACAGCGGCAACGACGACTACGACGACGACGACGACGACGACAAAGTCGAAGCTTTCTTTTTGAGGCTCTCCCTCTTCTCATCTTCTCTGTCCAACCTTCGTCGCTCCTGCTTCTGTTTCTGCTTCTGCTTCTTCTTGTTCTGCTTTGCATTATTTATTTGTTCTGCTTTGCTTCTGCCACAGCCGCTGCCGCTGATGGCTGATGGCTCTTGGTTCTCTGCTCCTCTGCTCGGTGGGAGATTGGAGCTTTTTAATCATGTCTGACTCGGATAATTGGCGATAAAGGGGAAATAGTTGTTGTCACAGCGCGATTGAAGGGCAATCTGCTTGTAGGGGTGTTTAATGGATCACTCAGGGGTACACATATTGTAGGGGGCATATGACTGTCCCTGTGCCATCTTTGGGGTCACGGCTCTGGGAACCAGGGAACGCTTAAAGGGAATCGATTATATAGTTGGAGAAATCTGATGGTGAATCTTGTGAGGTCTGGCTAGATCTAGATCCCAAAAAGGTGTAATAGGAATCAAAATCTGAGAAGTTCATACATTCGACGTGTGTAATTGTTATTGTTAGATCTTTGAAAAGTCAATTTTCATTCAGTTTCCCCTTAAACCAACCCCATATTGGGATCTTCAATAGAGCGATCTTTGTTAAGGGTATGTATGGTATCATACATTACTAAGGTCGCTGGGCAGGTATGTACATTTCGCAACGATAGGGATTGCAATTCCACGAATGATCTCTTCCTCATCCTTCAATAAAGATCTTTGACTAAAGACATGGGGAACACTGTAAGGATCAATCGCTAGCTACTCCCCTACCTATGTATTCCTCAAATTTTGAAGCCTTTCTCGGCGCGCCCCTAAGCCCTGGCGCACTCCCTCATCAGGGGAGGAGCGAGAACCCAGGTCGAACTTCAATCGGCTTACGAGTGTACAAGCACACACACTCACACACACACAAATACATACATACATACATACTGATGGATTGCACTACAAATGGCAATAGCAACAAAAGCAGCACACATTTCTTGCTTATGCAAACAAGTTGTTGTTGTTGTTGTTGTTGCTGCTGCTTTTTGTAGTTTTTTTATACATATTTATTTTTCCATCATCACCGTCGTAGTCGTCGTAGTCGTCGCAGTCGTCGCAGTCGTCGTAGTCGTCGCCGTCGCCGCCGCCGTCGTCGCAGGCGTTTCTCATTATTTATATTATTTCTCGCGCCGGCTCGTGAGTCATGCCCGTAACCACGAATCCGGCCGCCTGCCCCCCGCCACCACGCCACCCCGCTTTGGCACCACTCTCCGCCCAGCCATTCACCGTTCTCCGGTGTACCAGCAGCATTGGTCTCCCTCCCCCCGCCCCCCTGGCACCACCACCACACCGCACACCGCTGCTGCTGGCCGAGTTGATTGCAAATCTGGTTTTAATATGTCAACAAATTAACAAGAAAGAAGTCTAGCTTCTGGAGTCACCGCAGATTTGGTTACCCTTCCAGATCTGTACACATACATATGTATGTATATGTATTGTGTGTATACGATTAGGTTGATATATTGATTGGAGCCACTTCCGAGCCACTTGTTTAGAAGCATTTTCAACTCAAATTTCTCATAAGAAACGAAACCCATTTCCGACAAAATGTTGGTCGAGGAATCTTGGAAAGAATCTGATATCTGATTTGATAAACGGACACATGTATGTATGTATGTATGTACATGTGTACTTCCTTCTCTGGCAGTACACACACTGCAAACATTTAATTGAAATCTTTATACCTTCTGGGGAGGGTATAAGTACAGCGAAAAGTAAAGTCGAGCCGTGAGCCAAGTACAGCAGCCAGCCAGCCCCCCCCTCCATTCTCCCCCCACCCTCTTTGCTGGCACCACCTCATCATCCAATTTTTTTTGTGTAGAGGTTTTATGTTTAAACAGGCGCTTGCTGGCTCGTTTTTTTTCTTCTTTTTGCTCTTTTTGCTCTTTTTTCTGCTGTTTTTTGTGTTTGTTTGGCGTCGCCATGTAATTGAAAGCATTTGTGTGATTTGTGCAATGTCGCCAATTGCACAAGGGGGAAACGAGCGAGAGCGAGAGCGAGAGAGGGAGATGGAATGGTGGAGACAGGCAAGAGCGAGAGAGGGGTAGGTGTAGGGAAGGCAATGCAATACGTCAATGGAGCCAATCGAAGCCCGTCTAATGCGGCCGGCTGGCTCGTGTGGAGCGTAGTAAAAGTGTTGCCAATTTCATTACCAATTTTCCAGCTCAAGCAAGCGAAATAGAAATGGTAGCAGAGAACCACCAGCTCGCTGCGCCGCGCCACCCCCTTCCCCCTGGTTGCCAACCCCACCCTTGTCACGTCCTAGCCACGCTTTGGCTTTACAACCAAGATAAACGTAATCAGAACGCACTCGATCCGAGTCCCAGCAGTCTGTATCCGATCCCATTCATTGACGGAGTGCTCATCATGGCCAGAGGCAAACGGCACGTACCCCGATCCATTGAACTTTGGCCCAAGTGGGTGGTGGGTGGTGAGTGTGCGTTTCACGTGAGCAACAGGTGCATGTGCATGCACTGATGCTCCAGCCCATACATAGGTCAACTGTACCTAGGAAATGGTACTAGTGATGGCTCCACAATCCCTCTGGCTGTGGAAAGATCCACCTGTTCTATTTTTTCGCTTACCTTTCTGTAAGTCAATCTTCAATGGGTTGCCACAGTTATACCACCCTTTGCCATGCCCTTATTCGCTGAAATTTCACTTCAAATGGTTGTTTATAATACTTATCTTCAATCGTCTTGAACTTGTAAACTGTTTTCTATTTTGCTCCCTTCTTTTCCCTTTTAATGTTAATATTTAAATGGAGGTAATTGTCCTTCCTTCGATCCTTAGAATATTTCCTCAACAATTGATACTGTAATCATTCTTTGAAGAAGCATCTCTATACAATGTTGGATAGTTAGATCCCCAGCATCATACCACTGCCATGCTGTACCTATGCCCTGCCCTCAGAGCATGTTCTATTGCGAGATCCAAGAATAATGTTTCCCCATTTTCGGTTTGTGACACATTCGCTAATTCGCCTCTCACTCTCACTCTCTCTGTCTCTGTCTGTCCCTCGTTTAGAGGTCAGTTCAAAGGTTTTCGCAAGATTTTCTTTATAAATTTCCCCGACAGACGAACCTTTGTGCAACTGCTGTTGCTGCTGCTGCTGCTGTTGCTGCTTGTAGAGCTGATGGTGCATCGCGGCCGCCTGCTGGAGGTCTCGCCATGGCTGCCAGAGCAGACTGTTGGCCATATTGGAGGCGCTGGGATCCGCGGATGTCTGGGGCTGGGGCTGCTGTGGCTGATTAGCGGCTACCGCCTGTAGCTGATGTTGTTGCTGCTGCTGCAGCTGCTCCAGTTGCTGGCGATGCTGCTGCTGCTGCTGATAGAACATCTCGGATTGGGCAGGAAACTCCCCCTGTCCGTGGCCGTGGCCCTGCGCCTGGCCATGATAGGCGGCAAGCCTTTGAGTGGCCGCCAGGGCGGCTGCGGCCTGGGCCACTTCCCTGGCTGTCGATGTGGGAGAGCTGGCCGTGGATGAGGAGGCCGAAGAGGTGGACGGGTCACTCGACGAGGAGGATGCTGAGGGGGAGGAGGCTGTGGACGATGCGGCAGCTGCTGCTGCAGCGGCCAGACGGGTGATGCGGTTGTAGTAGTCCTGCTCGAAGGCATTTAGTATGAAGACGGCTCCATGGTATTCCATGGCTCCCAGAAGATGATGCTTCATAATCCCGATGATCGCCGATTGCTGCTCGATTTTTGATGCTTGATCCCGCCCTGTCACACACACACGCAGAGGGAGAGACGCAAATCAGACGGCTCGCGGATGGCTCTATCAATCTAGAGGATGCGGCTGAGGAGGAGACGATCCTGAAGAGCGGCAAGCTTTTATTTATTTATTTATTTTTCTTTCCCTCTAGTTTACGATTACTTTTGGCGCTTTGCCGCCGCCTGCGCCTGCGCCTCCGCCTCCGATACCGATACAGATACAGATACCGCCGCACTAATGTACAAGTACACACACCAAACGGGCCGCGGGTCGCGACTGTAGATACAGATACAATCTGTTTTCTGTTTGTCTGTTTTTCTGTGCTTCTCCGCTTTTTTCTGTTTTTTCTGTTTTATTTCTTATTATTTTTTCTCCTCAGTTGTGGACGGCGGCTCGGGTTACAGTCTCTCGATCTGGCTCTGGCTCTGGCTCTAGCTCTGTCTCTGGATCTGACGACGTGAGTCTCAAGTCGACATTTAGCGGAATAAAAATAGCACGCTCTTTTTCCTTCTGCCTCTGCCGCTGACTCTGCCGCTGACTTCGACTTCGACTCTGTCTCCCGACTCCGACTCCGTATTTATATATTTATGTGTTTCTTTTCCGAGTAATAATTTGCATAGAAATCGACAAATCGCTGACTGAACTTGAGCGCCAGTTTTCGCTTTCAGAGACACACACACTGACACTCGCACACATGGAACACATAGAGCACACGGAGCACACACCGAGTCAAAAAAATAAAATAAAAACACGTAGATATTATATATGTGTCTCTATATATATTGGTATCTGAACGAACGCTGCTGTCATATGGCGCGACCGACCGACGCGACGCACGTTTCGCTGGCGACGACCACAACAAAACAACCAACTGGCGGCTTCGGCGGACAAACTGGAAGTGATCGACACAGCGACTTGAAGACTGCGACTGGGGCTCGCTTTTGGCTTTGGCTTTGGCGCTCGCGTTCGCCTTCGTCTGGCTCTGCTCTGCTCCGCTCTTCGTTTTTTCTTTTGCTTTTCGTTCACTTCGCGCGCGAGCGCGCCCTCCCCACCCGAGACCCGAGGACCGAGGAGTTCTGCGGCCGTGCCGAGTGACTTCGTTTGGGCCTTAAAAGCCATTTGCACTTGCGCCAGTTGTTGTTTTTATTTTTTCGACTGCGACTTCGACTTCTTCTTCTCTTACCAATTTCCGTTTTGGCTATTGTTCCCTCTCTCCATCTCCAGTTCCAGCTCCATCTCCATCTCACTTGTTCCCCCAACCTCTCTCTCTTTCTCTCTCTCGTTCCCCAAACATTTGCTTTCTTTGGGGATTTTGTAATTGAAAAACAAGAAAGGAAGGCTGGCCGATGGTTGGGATACCCTTGCAGATCGATCGTTCTTATCCCGATTATGATAAGGCAACACAGAGGACACTATAGCCCCAGTTGGAGTTTGCTTTCTTCAAAGGCAATAGTGTACGTGTTCTTTTCGATAGAATAGAAAGGTGCAAAGGTGTGTCATCGCACAACTAAACTATCTCTAATGAGAGCTCCTTTTCTGGGTTACAAACATCTGAACAAAATCATAATACTCTCTGCAAAAGGTATACCTGGCAACTATGTACATCTGAATAAGGGTCTATGCTGGGAACGCCTTCGCGTAGGATGTGGCTGACACGCCCCCTCGCCCATCCACTCCACTTCTTTGGGCCACTCTCCCATTGATGTGCTTGGCAAATTGGGCAAAAGGGTAACGAAATGGCAGCAATTGGAAATTGGCCACAGTCCGGAGTCGAATTCAAAGTCCCGCCAGAAGAATCTTTGGCTGCTTTCGGCCTGTGACTGGGACTGAGGACTGGAGACTGTTGACTGGGTTGGGCCCTCCCCGGGTCCAACCAACACATGGTGTGGGCGTTCTTTTACGTTTCTTTCTGCTTTTCCGCTGGTTACTTGTTACTTGTTTTTCGTTGTTGTTGTTTTGTTTTTTGGGCCCGGTCATTGCATTGGGGCTCATTATAATGTTTACTCACAGTTTTGCCACAAAAACAGACAAACAAACAAATGCACAAATACAGTGACACACACATACATACACACATGTGTGATGTGTCTGTGTAAATGCGTGAAAAACGTAACTAAGCCCATGCAGAAAAGCGTAGCTACATATATCTGTGTGTGTGTTGATGTGTGTGTGTGTGTGCCGAGTGCAAGCGGGCTTGTGAAAATGACAACAAAACGAGAAAAAGAAGGTTAGAAGATGCGGCTCCAGCCGATGGTGGGAGTACCCTAACTGCTGAAGGAACTCAACCAAAATGGTTACAAATCTTTTATTAAGAATCCTTTTCGGATGCCACTTGTAAGTCCTACTTTCCCATAATCTCACTGCAGTATTGCACGACTCAGGCATTAAACGACATCCTTGCGAGATACAAGCGAAATGTTCTAAAGAGAATGCACGGGAATCCGCGTAAATGAAAGTACAAGCCTTGCGTAGACTGAGCTGGTAAGTGCTATCGGGGCCACAAATCCGAAAACAAAGTACACAGCGCCAGAGCGCACGACGTAAGACCGAATTTAGCTCCCGATACAACCGAAACAACATACACGTCGTATACGTGACGAGGGATTCAGGCTCGACTTTTGTAGTTGTGATTGTTGGAATGTCCGCCCAAGTTTATTTTTAATTCCAACACTATATATGTAATCCTGAAATGCAGAAATACCCTCAATGCTCTCAGGACTTCTTGGATAGCTTAATGTAGCTTTTCAGATAGCCAATATGCCCGCTTCTAATGAGGCAGGCAACATAATGAAGCAAACAATAGGTCGACGGTACTACACGTTTGTGGCTGCTTTGGGGCTTGGCATGGTTTGGCTTAGTTCGGACTATCCGTCTGTCTGTCCGCCTTGTGGGCTGCTCTGACAGGAGCAGCCAAAGCAGTTACACAGCATTACAGCAACTGCAACTGCAACTGTGACTGCAGCTAGAAAACGGCAACATGCAGCCGCGCACAGAAGCAGCAGCAGCAGCAACAGCAACAGCAGAAAGCATCGGCAAACAACAGCAACAACCCAAAGCAAACTCGTTTTTAATTCAATAGCAGGCCCATGAAATTTTACGCTCGATTTGTAGTACAACTACTACTGTTGTTGCCCCATGAATTGCAACTGCAACTGCAACAGCAGCAGCAGCGAGAGAAAGAGAGAGAGAGAGAGAACGAGAGGAGAGTCTGTTGTGGCATAGAACGATCGGATCGATTCCAGGTCTCGTAGCACGAGTGTTATGTTGCCATCACATCATATGGCCCGCCCCGACTTATGGCCTGGCCTCTCCTCTTGCCCCATCGCTGCTGCTGCTGCTGTTGCTGCCGCTGCTGTTGAACCTCATCGATGGATCCATCGATTGATCGATATTTTCGCTGCTTATTGTTTTCTCTTCCTTTTCGAGTCTTTTTTTCCACTCATTTGCTAATCCATGTCAAAAATGTGCAATTTTTTGTTGCGTGGCTCCAAGGGGCCAAAAATCGAACAGAAAACAAAAAGCAGCACAAAATTAAACAAAATCAAACTTAAATGATGGACTGACTGACGGATTGACTGCTCCTCTGTCTGGCATACCCCCTCCCCCCGATCGACAGACAGGCCCCCTACATTTTGGCGCTTACTCATCATCGGCCGACTCCGGACTCCGTTCCGCGCGCGGCTCAGGTCTGAGCTGCGAAAATTTGTAGTGTAGCGTGAAACATGCGCACGCATGCGCAACGAGGTCAATCGAATGGCAATCATGGCAGCAACAAAAACTACGACAGAGACAGCGACAACGGCAACAGCAGCAGCACCAGCAGCAGCAGGCTTTGGGCAGAAGAGTCTTCTGCCGCCGCCGCCTGGCCAGCCAACAACAATGGCAACAAATTACAGAAACCCAAACATTGTAGACCAAAGCAAAAAGAGGCACAAAAACGAGTCGGAAAGTGGGCAAAGCATAGCTAGTTTTGGGGGACAAAAGGTAGAACCCAAATGAAGGAGCTCAGATCCCCTAATGATCTGGCAGAAGAGTTGCTGAAATGAAATGGAAGTGGAAGTACCCTATAAGAAACTCACGCTGCACAGAACACAGAGTGTTCTTGCATTCTCTTTGGCAGAATGAAGATACATACGGTGGAGCTACCTCTGGTATTCCTTTCACCAGTTCCAGTGTATCACCACATTAGGGAAACTATTACTTAACTTAGGGAAGAGATTTCCAACTGAACACTGGAAGGGTTTCCTCATCCCATATCCCCCAATAATGCTGTTCAATCTTCTTCTGCTTTGATCTATTTATTCCACAAGCCACGCCAGTGATTGAATTGTGCACCATTTGCACTATTAGATTCAACTTAGATTCAGCTTACAGCAAAACCACACAGAACAGAAGCTGAAAAATAAATATCTAAAAACAGAAATCAAAATAAAAATAGAACAAAAACCTAAAAATACAAATAAAAAACCCGGAAAATGCTTTGCTAATTGAAATTTGTTTTGTTTGGAAATCGGCACAGAAATTCGAGATCCCTCGCCCGCGGATCGGCTCGGCTCGGATCGGATACAGGGCTTGGGGGAGATTTGGGTCAGTGTAATGGCAGCAGCAGCGGCGGTGCGGAAGTCAACAAGATTGTTCTTCTTTATGGGAGATCAGATCTCCCCTGCTTCTGTATAGATCGGCTCGGCGATGATGACACAGAGAGATGGCCGGCGATTTCCAGAACATGTCGATACCAAGAGACAAATTATGTTGTGTCTCCATCCCATTCTGTGTGTTGTTGTTCTTTTTGTTGTGTGTTTTTTTTGTGAAATCTAACAATCTAATATATGTATATCTCTAACTAGTGGGTACATAATATATACGCCGCGGAGACAACACAAATCAGCGGCAAACCAGTTCAAAATTTAAATAAAACTCGAGCGTGCGCGCGATTTGAGGAGGAAACTGGTTTTCGATTGCCCAGAATAGCAACAAAAACAACAAATAAATAAAAACAACAACATTAGCAGCAGCGGCAGCAGCAGCAGCGATGGAAAATAGCAAAGCTAACAATAACATAAATATAGTTGTCATTATAAAATATCATCCGGTGCTAAATCAAGCGTGAGAAAACTTTTAATACACAATTTTGCCAAATTTCCAGTCGGATTCGATCGGATCGGAACGGATTTCAAAATTATGGATGGCGATTGGTGATTGGATCTACTTCTACTTCTGATTCTGACTCATACTTACACACACAGAGACACAGAGGCAGAATCTAATCCTAATCCAAGACAACTTTCATTTAGATATTGTCCGCAACAAGTTGATCTTGCCCCTGCCGCCGCACTCGAAGCAGCACGCTCTGACTCGACTCGACTCGAGTCGACTCGAAACGACTCGCCTCGACTCTGCTCGCGGCAAAAGTCGCGCAGAGTGAAAATTTATGGCAAATAGGCAAATGTTATGTTAAAATAAATAAATAAATGGCAGCCAGCACAGCAGCAGCAGCAGCAGCAACAGCAACACTAAAAAGAAAGGTAATGCTCTAGTCCCAACTCTAATCCCCAGCCCAGTCACAGTCACAGTCACTATGACTACGACCCCATCACCATCCCCAGCTCCATCCCCATCTCCATCTCCATCCCCATCTCCAATCCCATTCCCATCTCATTGCAGGCAGCAAACTGGTTTCGTTGTTTGGATTTTCTTCTGGTCGAGATTTGCGGCAATTATGCGCACCGTTTGGCCATTGCCAGTAAAAGGAAGAGAGTGTTTGGCCCACAGAGTTGGCACTGGCTGAAACGGAGAATTGAAAGGCCATGTAAATTACCCGATGAGCCGTCAACCAGGCCGTAAGTATCGCCATCCCCACAGCCCCACAGCCCAATCCCAATCCCCATCGCCGTCCCATTCAGTTTCAGCGACTGCTGCTGCATCTCCAGCTGTGCCTGGCCCAAGCTCCAAATTGCCACAATATTTCTTTGTGTGGTGCATAGACACACACACACAGGGGCAGGGGCAGGGGCAGCGCTCAATTTGTGTAACTATTTGTTTATTAATTATGGCCTGGCCGCGCTCGCGCTCCTCGGCAAACAATGGAAGGGCAGCTTAATTAACGGTCCGATCCAATCCAATCCAATCCAATGCCCAACCGAACCGAACCGAACTGAGCCGAACCGATCGACCCGCTTTTCTACGTGTGATTTATGAAGAACAGAATCTCCGTGGTGCCTCCTGCGATTGCCGCGAATTCATTAATCATGCACGGGTTAACGACATTTTGCATTTCCAATGCGTGGCTGCCGCGCCACCGAGCTGCCAAGCCGTCGATCAATCCATCCCAGTCCTGACAACGAGCCACTGGTGGTCAGGTCACCAGCTCAGGGACGAATGGAATCCCGCGGATGACTCTACGGAAGGAGCGTTTAAAACCGCTCGAGAATCGCGTGCGTTATTCAAATATTTATTTCGATATCAGAACCATTTCTCTTCTGACTTGAGGTCTGGGGTGTCTGGGTGCTTTCGCATAAATTGTACGTCCTCTGTCTTGACAGCTGTATGTACAGTGGACTTTCCCTATGCCGGAAATCCCATAGCGTGGGATTTCATGGGAAAATAGTTCCTCTACTACTCACATATATCCTTTAAAATGAGGCGCCACTGTATGCATGTATGTAGCTGCGTATCATCTCAGGAATTTGTCAAATATTCATAATTATTGTTGATAAAGCCATCTCCCTCTCAATGGGTAAATAAACAAAAAAAACAAGCATAAATATAAACAGAAATGGAGGCCATTATCGGCATTCCATTCCTCCCCCTTCCACCAGATTTGCATATATGTATGTACATATGTATGGCATATTGTGTTTTTTTGTGGGAGTAGGAACCACCACCCGACGACGAACCCCTATTATCAGCAGCTCGGGAACTGAAACTTAAACTGGGGGAAAAATCAGAGCCCAAACAATGCGCAGCCGGACGACCCCGGACCCCAGATGGCGAGGCGTGTGCTTATCGCCCCGACCGACAGACCGACCGACTGGCCGACAGACCGCCCATAAATTGTGCAATTATGAACATTCCTAATCAAATTGTTATTTTGTTTAACAATTATACACATATTTACGCCTCGTAGTGAGCATTTCTTTGGCATGTCACGCGGTTGCAGTCGCGTTTGTTTGTCGCTAAAGCGATGGGCGAATGAGGGAATGGCGACTGGCGAATGGGGCGGATGGGGAATGGGGGAATGCAAATTGCAAATATAAAAGATATGTATGTCCCCAGTACAAAAATATGCAATGTATATGTGTGTTGGTGAGAGGGGCGACCGACCACCATCCACAATTCGTGCTCGTCAGCCAGAGCGGCAGCCCCCGAACTCAGCGACGACGAATGCGACTGCGACTGCCCGGCTGGCTGGCTGGCTATTGATAAGGGGACGGGACCCGCGACCCGCAAGCAGAATCGGACGTACCATGCGCATGCATGTGCTATACGAGTACATATGTATGTATATGTATATCCGTATGTACGTACATACCTCTGTCTGTCTGTGTGTCGTTCGGTTGTCGTCGAAAATGCGGCATTTGACACATTTATGAAAATCGGAATTGGAATGTGCCGCAAACTCATTTTGTTGGAATGTTCTGTTCTGTTGTGTTGTATTGTATTTTTTGTTGCCTTATTGTACGAAAATAAAACATTTCTCAGATATGTCGAGTGTTTATGCGTACGCACAGTGCCTGCCATAATTCATCACACACCACCGAGGCAGCCGAGGCAACCGAGGCATCCGAGAGGCTCTCAATATAGCAACATTCGCCTTCAGGTCTCCATCGATTCCTGAGTGTAGCCGCATACTTTTTTGAGTCACTGCGTGTGGGTTGGGGATTCGTTTACAAAGAAGATGTCAGGGAGGCCCGAGGGCCTGTTGCAATCATGAATCATGCATCTGGAATGGAATATGGGACTGAGGACTCGGACTGGAACTACCTACAGTTCCCTGCCACCCCACCTCACCTCATCCCATCCCATCCATTCCGTTCTATTCCATTCCGCGCAGTATGACACACTCAGAAGTGGCAACGAGAACACATTGTTGAAATACTTTTCAAGTTGGGGCTCAAAGGTGAATGCCATAAAAAGAGGAAGAAGAGTGGCAGAGTGGCAGAGACAACCCCCTCCCTGCCCCAATTGATGTACACATACACGTTGTTTGTTTGTTTGTTTGGTTGTTGGCCAAGTTAACATCATAAAATTTGTCGACTCTTTTTTAAACGGAATTGGTTAATGACCATCCGACACTCGACACTCGACATTCGACATTCGACTACTTACCGCTCGCATTGTTCTGCACCATGGTCGCCGCTCTGGAGAGCACATCCAGCGCTGATTCCATGTCGGCGGAGTCTATGAACGTGGGCTGCTGCTGTTGTTGCTCCGACTCGATCTGCACCGCATGAGTTTCACACTGAAAATGCAAAGAAATTGACCATGAGCACATGCACACACTCGTACGTACATACGTAGCGCACAGCGCCGTTGTGCCGCCAGATATCTGTGCATTATACTACGTACGTACGCATACATATCTCTGCACCACAAACTGGATATATCGCGGTGCCGGAGCCTGGCTGCATTGGCATATATGTAAATGGAACGAACAACTGAACAAAGACACTGACTCTGACTCTGACGCTTGCTCGCCGCCGCCACCGCTTCTGACTCTCTGACTGACTTCGGAACAAGTAAGGCGAAATCCTGCTGCCAAACCAAACAGTTTTCATATGTTGCCCACAGGCGGACGGGGGGCGAAGGGAGGTCGGCACAAGCACGATGCAGTTGGGACAGGTTTGGAAGACGTCGACGAGCACGGCAACGGCAACGGCGACGGGGCAGCCGAAAATTTTGGCAATGACCAAGTACAGCAGTCAGCAAACGAAATCACTGACAAATGCCATATTGTTGCCAAGCAGTCCAGGGCAGGCCAGGCCAGGCCAGGCCAGGCCCAGGCCATCATCTGCTGCAGCAGCACCAGCAGTTACCAAAACCATACAAAATCCAATCGTATGGCAGCAGTCTTTACCTTTTGCCTTGGGACGCCTTCAAACTGTTGTTGTAACACAATGTTTCAGCTGTTTTCGTGGCCAAGGAGTATATCGAAGGCAGTGAATCGATTTCTTTGAGATTTATGTTCGCACAGCACTAGTGGGTGGGTGTTTTAGTTATTTTCGGTACGATTTCGATCGCAATAGGTGAAAATTATTTTCTTTGCTTTGCTTTGCTTTCGTTTCACCGTGAAATACACTTAACCATTTAAGAGTGTTGGAAAATAGTCGATAGTGCCAACGATACTATCGACTGTTGGAAAATGATCCGACCATCGACTGTTTCGGTTCACCATCGATAGTATCGGGCGGGAAAATTGAACGGCGATATTTTATACATATTTCATACAATACGTTGATTCATTTCGTATTTTTAAACAGAAAGGGTTCAAAGGGAGAGGAAAAGATTTTTAAGCGCAAAATTTTTCTACCATTTATTGATCAAATAAACCGTCTGACCCTCAGAAATATACCGAAATATACCGTCTCAGTTTCAAAATATACCGGAAATATACCGATGAAAAAGCTCATAGACAGCACTGCTTGATCATTTTATCCAAAGAGCTCGTAAAATTCTTCGATTTGCAACCATTTTTCGGCAAATGTTCCACTGTACACCGTAGATCGTTCCTGCAATTCTATATATATGTTAGTAGTTAGCTTTGATTAGCTCTGGTACTGATTAAGTCTATGGTTAGTTGTAGCTCATGTGCTATTACGCGAACCAAATTTATAATTGAACTGTTTTAGTATAGCTCTTTTAATATCTCAAAATTATGTGAATCTTATAATGCCCCATATTGAGCGTTCTTCGTTTCATTGTTTCGTTGTTGGTATTTTGGCTGAGCTTTTAAAGCCGATCGGAATGAAACGACTATCCAGAATTGCAAATAAATACGTTTTAATTGAATTATGAATAAAGTAATTCACTTTTAAGTACATTTCCAAATCAAATAAACAAATTTAACAGAACAATTCGTTGTACCTTGCTTGTTATTTGCCAGAATGTTTTTTTTTTTCAAATTCGCCATTGTCCGCGCTCACGTAGCGATAGTTGAGCTAACTCCATAGCTCGGTATTGGCGGTTACACGTGAAAATTCGAGCTATGGAGTTTGGCTGCAGACAGGACTGCTTGCTGACCAAGGCATTATTTATTTCGTAGTTATTATTTAAAAGAATTATATGAATATTTACTTTTTTTCTATTTGTTTTTGTTGCTTTTCTTGTAGCGATAGTTCACACGATATGCGAACAGGGCTGACATATTCCGAAAATCGGATAAACGCAAATTAAGCGCAACGTAAACTTCAACGTTTTTGCCACCTCTAGGCTCCTATAAGAAACTTTTGCCCGAGAGAGCTAATATTTAAAAGTCCGTTTAAAATAGACCAGTAAATTAAATGTAAACGCTGCCCAGTCGTTACTTTTCATCACTAATGCACTCGTGACTTGGAGAGCTGTGACAAGGAGCCACGACCATCCTTGCCGCTGGACAATCGAAGAGACAGAGACTGGAAAATCAATCAGCCGCTATCCTATGCTGTTTGCTGTGTGTGTGCGAGAGAGTCGGCTGCAGTTGTGCATTTAATTAAAACCTAAGCCACTCCGAAGCCAGAGTTGGAGTCATTGCGGGGCGTTGGCTTTCACTCGAACGACGTTGGGCGAAGACGCAGTCACAGGCATCCAAATAAGGTGAACCAGTGAAAGCTGGCCGAGATCTCTTTGTTCAAGGTCATTGGCAACCCCACACCATGGCCATCAGCTTCGAGAAGAATCGCTCGCAAATCGTGGCCGCCTGGAAGGATGTGTTGGACGACAAGAGCGACACCAACTGGTCCCTGTTCGGCTACGAGGGCCAGACCAACGAATTAAAGCTCGTTGGTTCCGGAGACGGCGGTGTGGAGGAGCTGACCGAGGACCTCAACAGTGGCAAGATCATGTACGCCTTCGTTCGCATTGAAGATCCAAAAACCGGCCTCAATAAGTACTTACTCATCAACTGGCAGGTGAGTCAGGACCCCTTTTCCATCGCTAATCTTATCACCAGTCGCTTATCTAAACTCTTACATTCTGTCTTTGTTGTTGCTTTTTATGTTGAAGGGAGAAGGCGCACCTGTGCTTCGCAAGGGCACCTGCGCCAACCACATACGAGACGTCAGCAATCTACTTTCCGGTGCCCACCTGACCATCAACGCCCGGAATGAGGATGACATCGATCTGGAGCGCCTACTGAAGAAGCTGAGCGCCGTCAGCTCCGCCTACAGCTTCAAGGAGCCACGCGGCACTATGGAAGAGCAGAAGGCGCCAGTGGGGACAAACTATACACGCGTTATCCCAACCAAGGAGCTGAATGCCAGCGTTATGCAGGACTTCTGGAAGAAAGAAGAGGCCGAGGAGAAGCGCCGCCTGGAGTCAGAGAAGGATGCCAAACGTGTAGAGCTGCAGAAGCTTGAGCAGGAGGTTCGCAGTCGAGAAGAAAAGGAGCACAAGGAGCGGGAGAAGCTAGTCATCAGCACCACCAAACTCCAGCCGGCGCATGTACCCATCAAAACGTAATTGCACCCATCATTAGCTACCATAACTTGGTCAAAACTTTTCCCATTTGTTCTTCTAGCTCCCCGCAACCTCTGAGCCCTGAAAAAACCGCACCAGGATTTGGCAACAACTTGACGGATGCAGAGCGCATGCGTCAGGCACGTAACCAGGAGGCCCGAGAATTGATTGGCTCGCGTGTCGGCGCCGCCAAGGCCATGTTCACCAAGCATACCAGCGAGGGTCAACTGCAATCCAAGTGAGAAATCCTTGTTTTTCAATGGTTCCTGTATTAATAGTACGTTCTGCTCTTATAGACTCAACACGCAACCGCCGGCGAAACCAGCACGCAACTCGATTGCCCAGCGAATCAATGTGTTCAACCAGAACCAGCCTCAGGAAGCCCCTGTGCCTTCACCACCACGCGCTGTGTCGCCCATGAAACTGCCAGAAGTAGTAGAAGTAGAGACTGTTGCCCCAGTCGCTGCTGCCATGACTGCTGCTGTTGCTGTTGCACCGGTGGTCGCCGAAGTTGTCTCGACCATAGCCGAGGTGGAGGCCGAGACGCAGCCGGTGGACGACTTGCCTCTTGCCCACGAGAGCGAACAGTTCTCGACCATCAAACGATCGCCGCACAGTAAAACCAACTCGCTCCAGTCGCAGTCGCCGGACGAGACAACGTCTTCCAATGAGACGGACACGGCGGTGTATCAGGAGGAGGAAGAGGTGCGCACCAAAGTGTCCGTCACTGTGCAGCAGTCGCAGTCGACGAAGACGGGCGCTCTTAGCACTTTGGAAAGGAATACATGTAAGAAGCAGCAAAGTGTTTAAGGATGTTTCCCCAACTAATGCGTTTTCTTTAGTGACCGATTTGGTTAACGAGGACGACTTCATATGCCAGGAGAGTCTGGGAGATCTGGGTCTGCGTGCTCGAGCACTGTACGACTATCAGGCAGCCGACGAGTCGGAGATCACATTCGATCCGGGGGATGTCATTACGCATATCGATCAAATCGATGAGGGATGGTGGCAGGGCCTCGGCCCTGATGGAACCTATGGACTGTTTCCGGCAAACTATGTCGAGATCATCAACTAAGCAGCGACCCAAGTGCCAAGCAGCTGGGCCACCTTTTTGCTAGATATCTACATACATCCCTACTTTATGGAAAGGAAGAGAACTACTTAACATTTAATCCCCACTCTTGAACAATAAGGCAACATAGAAAGAAACCTAGAGGAGGAGATTCAACGATGACTAAATGCGACTATAAGGCGATATCTATCGTACATCACGTCTGTTTTTTTTACATACATACATATATTGCATAGTACTACTTTATCTTTATATAACGCATACATATATACTCGATGCGATGCCACATATGCGACCCCATCTTTGTCTGTGTATACATACTTATTATTATATGATTGTTTGACTTTCGTTAGTCGAAACCATGTTGCGTCCTTTTAAAATGTTCTTAATATACGAGTGCATACAGTGTAACCACTACTTAGTCAGTATTTAAGCACCCCATCTCCATCCCCATCCATCCTATCCCATACCATCCGGCGATTCCGGACTCTGTATATGTATTTAGATGGAGAGACCTTTGTAACCTTTCGATAATAAACTTTGATAATTGTGCAACAATATTGTGTATGATCAACAATATCTACATTTATTCTCGAATTAATTAGTAGCATAAATAGTTATTCATAAGAGTTCTCAATAAGTGTGTGTGTGTGTATGTGTGTAACAATTCAACTGCAGCAAAGACGTAAGCGGTGCGCTAGCAAGCTTTATTTGCTGTAGATTTGTATGAGATCATACTGCTGCTTGCCGCTTGCTCCGTTTCGTTCCGTTCCGATCCGGTCCGTTTCGAAACCGTGCACACTCGCAGTTGTCTGATACAATATACTCGTACAATGATTATAAAAAGTGGACTCGGATAGCCGTGATCTTCTATCGCTTAAACATAATCAGCTCTTTCAAGTGTCAAGCAACTGAGTTACCAATATACATAAATCGTTGCTTAAATCGTTTTCGGTTTGTTAACTTCCAAATTCTATGCAGATGCAGGCACTTTTTTTTTGTCAATATTTCAATATCAAATTCCTTACTAGCCTAATCTATGCGTTGTACGAAATGTACCATGTGGTGTGTGAAGGATGGGCTTATGTGATGGTGATGCCTTTGTTATGTCACATGAGATTTGCATGCTTATATGCATGCTATATGTGTGTAGTACGTGTGTAGTATATGTGTGGATGGAACAACATCAAAGATACGTGTGTTCACATTCACTTCACATGCCGTTTAATCAATCAAGTTTTCGCTACCCGTTGATAAGTTCCAAACAAAACTCGTCTCCTCTCTGCTATCGTTCTCTCCCGCCCAATCATCACTTGAATTTGGTTAATTTGCGTAGCTGTCTCGATGTGGTGGTCGCCTTGTAGAGGCGCTCTGTTCATCATTCGGACGTCGAGGTGGTTGTCTCAGTCGAAGAGACGGTTTGAGCCGCCTCGGCTGCAGCTGGAGGAGCCTCAACGGCTCCCTCCACAGCACTTGGTGGCGGAGGCAGAGGAATTGGCTCTTGGATCTTTGTAGCATCCTGTGGCTGTGGTGTGACCGGCTCTTGCACCTCTGCAGCAGTCTCTGTGCACACCTGCTCGGTGACGGGACCTCCAGCCTCTTCTCCTGCCGCCAGCCTGGCGTTCTCCTCGGCCTTGGCCTCCAGCACATTAATTGAAGCCTGAATGCATCTGAAAGGGTTGAGGATAGGTTGATTAGCAATCTGAAATTGGAATATCAGGAGATTGTATGACTTACTTGATGGCTTCCTTGCGGGCTAGACGAATGCTGTCCTTGCCGTTTGTGTCGATGGTGTCCAGCTTGAGTAGATTGCGGGTTAGCATCTCGTCCAGATAGGCATACTCCTTCTCCTGCCGCATGCCCTTGAACTGCTCTACCTTGGTCATCAGCTCGAGCACGTCGCGCTGGATGTCCTGAATCTTGTTGATCGAATCGAGAGTGTGGGGCGTCTGGGGTGGCAGTCCAGCGGCTCCATCTGCCGGAACTTGTTGCTCCGCCTGCTGTTGCTGAGTATTTAGTGGCGTTGGACGCGACTGCTGTGGCGAGAAGTGGGCCTGAGCCTGGGCAGAAGCATGGGCCTGGGCTTGAGCCTGGGCCTGGGCACTGGGCGGAGCATTCTGGTTGGGAATCTCCTTGTGGGCATTGATGATGGGCTCAGTCCGACCCTCCACGAAAATGGGAATAGTGCGCACGAAACTTCCCCCGGGCGTCTGTGGGGCAGGTGGCGGCGTCTGCTGCTTCTGCTGAGGATGCGTTTGCTGATGCGGGGCATAGTACGACTTGAACTGAGGCGGATGCTGCTGGGCTTGCTGCGGCTGCTGGTACTGCCCCTGCACAGGGGGACTGGTCTGAGTGCCAAATTGTGGCTGATGCACTCCAGGCGGGGGAGTGGGCCGCTGCTGTTGCTGCTGTTGGTACGCCAAGTTCTGCTGCTGTTGTTCTGGCGGAGGCGCAGAGTGGGAGCGGGCTGCCTGTTCCTGCTCGGCCACACTCTTCACACCCATGTCTACGGTGTTGCGAAGTCCATGCTGATTCAGGTTCACGGGTGCGGCACAATCCACCTCGGAGCGGCCGGCAGGATCCTCCGTTTGGATGGCCGCATCGCAGAGACGCTTGGAGGGCGACTGCGGCACCGGCTGATGCTGCGGGGCCACGGGCACGAACTGCTGCTGTTGTGGCGGCATTGGATAATCCTGCTGATAGTACTGCTGTGGGTACTGCTGCTGCTGTGGCTGCGGCTGCTGTGGAGGCACGGCGCCAGTCGCCGGTCCCGGACCGCGTCTGGCCCCAAAACCATCGGGGATGTACTGTCTGAACTCCGACGGCAGCCGGTTGAAGAAATCGTCGTCGTGATCCATGTGGTTGTTGGCACCGCCAGCCATGCGTCCCCGCCTGCCCATAGTCGAGAACTGGGGGAATCCAAAGTCTGGGTCGTCAAAATGGGAGGAAAAGGCATCGTCAGCATTCGTTTGGGGGGGATCGTGCAAACTACTCCGCTTACGTGTGTCGCCGAAGCCGGCAAAGGGATCGTGGTGCATCCGCCCTAGGCGCGAGCGCGGGAACATGTTGTCCATGTCCAAATCCATGTCGGGTTCAAATCCAAAGGTCGGCTGCTGAAATCACAGATCAGATCGAGAGTTGTTATGAGAACAAGTGCGAAAAGCGAATGGAGGTGAGGTGGAGGTGAGGTGAGGGAAGAGGAGTGTAAAGTGTAGTGTTTGGCTCGGTGGGCGAATTGTTTATAAATAACAACGTGACTCAGCGAGAGCACTTGTGGAGAGCAGTCAGCAATGATTCGACACGAACCAACAGCTGTTTGCACTGCCTAAGGGGCAGGGAGGAGAGCCACTCCGACGCCTCTTACCTTTGCAAACGTATTCCGGATTCACTTTGTTGTTTGCTTTATCAATTAGCAATTATTGTTGTTCTATTACAAATGTACTCTATTTCACTTGTTTCTTTTGTTCGTTGAACGCTCAGTCGGTTCGGCAGCTTGTGAATGAATGAGCAGAGCAATCGGCGCAGAAGCCATTTTATAGCAACTGTCGCCCACTCTCGGATCTTTTCCTGCGTTCTCGTTGCTTCTCGTAGTTTCTGGCTAGCTCTAGCTGTTGCTCTCTCTGTCTCTCTCTCTCTTTCTCTCTCTTTCTTGCACTTCCTCTCAGGCTCTAGCACAGACACCGAGTCTTGGAAGGACACTCTCTTTTTCACACCCTCTTAAGGAACAGAAACTGTTCTGCGGCAAAGGTATATTAACTTGTTGATGACGTTTGGATGAGGAAACGTCACAGAGTTGTGGGCCCTGCTCTGCGTTGGCCAAACGGTTGGGCAACCCAAAAATATCGCCCACGCCTCTTATATTAGACAACTGACTTGCTTACACAAACGTACATGAATATATAGCGTCATTATATATTATATATTACTGTATGCTGCTTGCCCACCTACTAAGGAAAACACACACAGTTGTGGGAACAAAAACCCATACACACACACACACACACACATGAAGCCCATCCAATAGTCGGTATTTAGATAGAGAGCAGAGCAGCAGCACGTCAAGAGAAATAGAAACAGAGAGCCAGTGATAGACAAAGAGAGTGAGGGAGAGAGAGAGCGATAGAGCGCGCGGGCAGCAGAGCAACGCGTCCATTAGCTTGGGGTTTTTTTCTTCTAGAAATTTTCAAATATTTTCAGCGAATCGAGCGCCAAATCTTTTTGTTCTTGATAGATTGGATGGCTGGCCAATAGATTAGGCCACTAAAAAACAGCTGTACTTTCGGGTCTGTGGTAAATTTCCGCACGCGTTGCCGCATTAATCATACGCAGAGTTGCCCAGAACAGAAGAGTGCTTGACACGACAGCACCCCACAGCCCACAGCCAGAACGGCAGCGGCACAGAGACAGCAGCCTAGGCTGAGTAGGTCAATAGTGTATGCATACATGCTTGACACACTGTGCCCACAGCTGCCACAATGGGTTGGTTGGTTAGTTGGTTGGCTGGCGGATGGGTAAGTGGGTGGGTGGGTGCATCTAGCAGCTGTGGACGAACGCCCTCTCCTCCCGCTTAGTGGGGGCTTTTACGCAACCTCTAACCGATTTTTCCATTGTTTGTGACCGTTTTTCGATTTGGAAAGTCTACAATGCGCCCGAGGGCAATGCGAGAACGTGAAGGATACGTACATCCGCAAAAAATCGAACAATTGCAACGTCAGAGTACAGTAAAGCAGTGGAGAATGGCTGTCGGCTAGGCAATTTCGCAATATACGAAATGAGAGGTTCCTCTCTGCAGCTGCTTCACTGTAACAAACAGACAGACAGCAACAGCAACAATAACAACAATCACAATGATACGCATCCGAATATGTCCAAGCGACCTTGCCTGGCGCCAACCTTGAAGCTCGTTCACTGCCGCTCGTCTCCCCATCTTCCCGTAGCCCCCGTCGACGTCACCGTCCCCACCTCCACCTCCTCCTGCACGACTGACCCGTGAAGTCCACTCACCTGAAAATGTTGCTGCTGTTGATTTGTGGGAACCTGCTGCTGAGGATGCTGCTGCTGGTGCGGGGGGCGCTGCCTGGGCGATCCGTATCCGGGCAGAGTGCTGCTGTTGAACTGCGGGTGCGGCTGCTGCTGGTGCGGGGATCCGTGGGCACCGCTCACGTACTCCCGATTAATGGGTATATTGATGCCCGACACGTTGCCGGGCCCTCCATTGCCGCCCGCACTGGCCTGAGCCTGGGCATGGGCCTGATTTGCTGCTATCACAGTTGGCTTCATCTGAGTTTCGGAGTTGATTCCCTAACCGTTAACCGTTAACCGTTATCCCTGCCGTTGCCGTTACCGTTACCCTAACCGTTCTCGAGTCCGGAGTGAAAAGATAATTTGTATTCCCTTCCTTTCAATTTGTGAATTTAGATCTGACTTCTGAGACTTGTCGAAAGCGTTGCTGCGACAGAGATTAGTTTTTCGAGGCGGGACAACCGACTCTCGGATCGTGGGGAATGGGAATGGAGTGCGGGTTCACCTTGAACGACGACGACAACGACGACGACGACGACGACGACGATGGCGCGTGCTGCGCTGCGCTGCTCTGCTCGTTCTCGTATGTTCCGCTGCGTTGCGCGTTAATTTTCGCCGCTTTGGTGGGCGCTTCTCCTGCTGATACTTCTCGACGGCTGGCTCCTGCTAATCACTCTGTTGCTCTCGTCCCCGCGTAGCCTTCTTCGGGTGTGATGTCACTGCTGGGCACACTTTCTAGCACACACACACACGCAGGCAGACACTTTTTTCCACTTCCACTTTTAGCTTTTTGCTTTTTTAGTATTTCCGCTGCAATCTTTTGTCTCCCTTCCACTCGTCTCCCGTGTGTGTGCTTTTGTATTTCTATATTCAATTTAAAATATATATAGATTTTTTATTTTTGCACATTGCCGCCGACACACACACACGCATGCACACTATGAAAAAAAACACTTTGATTTTGTTGTTGTTTATTTAGCCAAATATTTAGCCACGTAGTCTCTGCGCCGTCGTCCGTTCTTCACGCTGCCAAAGTTGCTCGTCGATTGAGCGCCATCGCCTTTTGCTAGTGGCCCCAAAGCAAATGGCTCCCGTTGTGGCTAGCGTTTGGGGCTGCTATCTCTCGCTCACTCTCTCTCTCCCTCTCTCACTGTGTGTGTGTGTGTGTGTGCGTGTGTGTAGTCTTGCCACGCGGTCTGTGTGTGTGTAAGCTTTGCTTGGCTTCTCTGCCATATGTCGAACCTGTCTCCGTGTCTCAGTCTCGTTTCGTCTCGTCTCGTCTCTCTACTCCATCAGTTTAAGGCCTAAATAGGTAAACATTTTGCTGCCTCTCCCTCTCTTTTTCTCTTTCATTCTCCATCTGACGCTCTCTCCGCTCTCTGGTTTCTGCACTGATCATTGCCCAAGATACACACACATCAGATTTATAAATAGATGGACGTGGAGACGACACGCCGATGGGGCTAGAAAGCTGGCCGAGAGCGGCTCTCAGAGAAGAATTCCATGGCAGTCGCAGTCGCATGGCTTCTAGAACGTGTAACCATAAGCCAGAGCGACGCCTACATGCCGAACAATCCACTGCGTCACCAGCAGCGGCAGCACGGCAGCACGGCAGCAGGGGTAAACAATTGTCGTCGCCCACTAACGGAGTTGTTCAATCGTCAATCAATCCATCAATGGGTTCGTGACTAACGATCTGCTCCCCCACTAGAGACCTTTCTGCAGCAGGAAGGGGAGTACACACATTCATATGTATGTGTAAAAGGTGAGAACTTACCGATTTTCTTTTTTGTAGCGCCGGAATGTCTTTCGCCATCAACCGCTGTGACGATCGGCTGATAACTGCCAGCTGGTCACTGCATACTGCCGCTCTCCAGCCAACAACTGTTTACTTGGCTCCGTTGCCTTTTGTAGAACGATGCGTCACCTACGGGGCCAAGGCATTTTCCTTAGAATGCCAAAATGATGCATATGTACATATACATATGTATATATGTACATACATACATATGTAGATAGTCGCCTGGCCGGCGACACGCCCACACAGAAAGCTGCTTTAACCGTTCGATGTATTTTCCAAATATTTTCTAGCTTTTCGCCCGAACAACAGCGTCGACCGAGCATATAAAATTGAAATAATTCATAATTAAATATTGCACACATCTCTCTACAAGCACACGCATCTACATCTATATACAGTATACATACATATATGTACATACATATGTACATATGTAGGGGAATGCCATCTAATATAGCCACAAAGGCGAAACGCAATGCAAAACCGAAGTCAAATTCATGTTGCATCCCAGACGTTTTTCCTCGAAATCCGAAATTTTAAAACAAAAAATCTCAAAGAGAATACGTCGAAGCTAGAATTCTCTCACCATGAACCGAAAGATATTAGATAGTGTCGAGACATGTCTAGACGTCTAATACCATCTGCAGTGGTACAACCGAGTAAAATCGGTTAGGTCTTCGACCAAGTTGTGCATCGATATGTCTGAAATGCGCGACAAAGAGTGTGGCTGTGTGGGTGATACTTCTGGTGAGAGTATCGCAGGCCAATGCGTTCCTTTTATGGGACCCCTGCGAAACCCGTCAAAACAAATCGAATCGAATCGAGTGAGTCAGACGCGTCAAGTGCTTATTTTCGCTGAAATGAGCTGAAATCGGAGAATGACCGAAAGTGATATAGGCGTTGGGATAAATTGGAATAGCATCGCATTGAAATTGGAAAACTCCGAATCAATTCGAGCACTGCCAGCCACTTATGGATATGCACACATTAGTAGATACATTCATACATATATTCTTAACGGTATACCCGGTTCTGGTATGCTTGGTCTGGTTTCGATATACCATTGCTCTTCTGATCCCACTGTCCCTCTTCGGTAATCTCTTACAGCACTGCTTTACAGTTAGTCTTCAAACATGGCTTCCATTTACCGTTTCATGAGCGTATCGGCAGTTGTTTGCGTGTGGGTGTGGGGGGGTGGGGAAATGGCAATTCCCTGATTATTGCTGGAGCGTTAATTGCCGACCGCCAGGTACCACTATTCCGAGTATATGGCAGTAAAACAAACGCCACCAAACCTGGCCACCAATTATATAACTGAATCAAAGGTTTTTACGCACTCTCCCTCTCTCGCTCCATCTCTCTCTCTCTCCCCAGTCGCGCCACTCACCATCGCACTCGCACTCTCGCTCTCCCTCTCACTCACTCTCGTTGTCAGTGCCAGTCCTAGCTTTGCTTTGAGTGAGCTTTAATTTTGGCGCGCTGCGACAGAGCGCATGCTCGGCTCGGGTGCCCATTCATGACCCTCGGCTGTGTGTAGCTGGCTCTGGTACTAGTGTTGCCGTTGCCGTTGCCGCCGCCGCTGCCACTGCCACTGCCGCTGTCGGTGGCTCTGCCTTTTGCACTCCACTCGAGCCGAGCAGTCCTGCTGAGCGCTTTCCCTGCAAGCGCTTTCCTTTCAGATTCAGTCTCTGACCAGCGTTCGAGGCGTTTTGTTTGGCGCTCTCTATCTTCCACCTCCGCACGACACTCACGCGGCGGCTGCAGCTCGTTTTTTTTGTTTCCCTTCCTTCCACTTTTCTCGCGCTGCGTTTCTTGCGGTTTGCCTTTCATTGTTTCTCCTACTACTTAATCGCTTTGTGGCTGCTGTTGTTACTGTTGTGGCCGTGGTTACTGCTGCTCCACGCCCACCGCCCGTTGCCCGCCGCCCTTCGATACACACGTTGCTGGCCAGGCAAGGCAAGGCAAGGCAAGGCAAGGCAAAGCAACGCAGAAACACAAACGGAACACAAAACAACAGCAAACGGCAAACGGCAGCCCTAACTGTCACAAAATTCAGTTTTTGCGCTCACACTGAGAGAAAGGCGACTCGGAAACTCGTAAACTCGGAACGGAGCTAAATACGAATCAAAATTTTTACGTTTGCGGCCGCTGCGGCGTCCTCGTCTCGTGATATAACAGTCTTCGAGGAGTTGCTTGGTTCCGCTCACCTTGCGCGACCCCCTCTCCCACTTCCACTTGGACGGGAGTTTCCCTTTTTCGCCGTCGTCGTAGCAGCAGCAGCAGCAGCAGCATCAGCAGCTGCAGCTGCAGCACCAGGAGTCGGAGTCGGAGTCGAAGTCGAACTCGAACTCAAAGTCAAAGTCCCCCCCACCCCCCATGTTGGAGTTACATTGACCCAACGCTCTAGGACGAAGGAGTCAGCAGAGGAGCGCAACGATAATGTAAGTTTAGCCATTCCCTTAACGGTCCCATAATGGGTCGCTTTCCTGGTCGATGACGACTCCTGGCCTGGCGACTCCCACCCTCACCTCACCTGCTCCACAGCTCCTGGTTCCCGCTAAACGCAAATGCCCCGAAAATTACACTCCTATATGGCGTAATTTGCAGCTTTCGGGCCATTTTAGTGAAATTATTTTTGTTGTTTTTTTTTCTTGTGTGTTGGTTCTCGATGCTACGGCACGCAACCTGGGAATTAACGGAATCCCATCCCAGTCTCCTGTGGCAGGAGCGCGTAAGTGTTTTCCATGTAAATCATGCCCCACGGGTCGTATGTGTAATGTCTGGCCCAGACCAAGGCAGAGTCGGGCCGGGCCGGGCCGGGCCAGGTCGTGCCCCTGTCATCTGGCCGTCAAATGCAAATTGGTGTGAAAATGGCTCGAAACGTGACTGTGGTGGGGCACTGCGATGACTCCACTCGAGTGGGGCATTGGCTAAAGTCGGGGTCTGCTCTTAGATTCAGCTTGTATCGCAGGTATGCATATTTTATGCCTGAATAGATTGACTGATTGATTCGGGCAGACATCTATAGCATAACGAACTTTATTGGGTTACACATACACATAATACACATAAGGTATGTCCATCTGATATATGTATTTCCATTTAATTCACTTTCCTTCCAGCCATCCATTCATTTATATTCTGTTTACACGTTTTCACGCTTCACTAGCAGATTATCTCTCATATTTACCCGAGTATATTTGATATCCTCTATTGCATTCCTCTATTAATTGAAAAGGTTCCCATATCCCATTTTCCATTTTCCATTTCCCACTCTGCTCTTGTATCCTTTCTGATATGTATCCCCCCATTAAGCTCCATTTCGCTTAATTTCCCTTGTTGCACACAAAAAAAAAACATGACCCAAAACTCGGTTTTGTGTTGCTGTCATTGCATATGTAAAGCGAAATTAATATTTTGAGACATGCACGACCTCTCCTGCCTTCCCCAGATCCCTTCCTCCACAACGCCCTAATTATTTATTTAAATTGGGTTCCGACAACGGCCAAAACTTTGCCAGCCAAGTGCTTCATCAGGCAGAAATTGTCACCGTTTGACGGGATTTCCCAGCATGTATATGTGTATGGGAATGGGATTGGTCATGAATGCAGTTAATTAGCTTTTGGGGGGGAGGTGGACCGAACGAGTGGGAAGATGAATTGCAATGCGAATCATGGCTGATGTCCTCGGGTCGGATTATGTGCGCCATCATGGGGAAGAGTGACGCCCGGACGATCCATTTCATTTTTATTGCCACTGCGATTGCAACACTTTGTCTCTGTCAAGGATGTGGCAGAGACAGCACAACATAGAACGGGGGTCCTGTCCTGTCCTGTCCTGGCAAGGGGCACGGTCAGCAGATAGCCAGTGGCCATCGAGGAATAGTTTCTGCTGGTCCCAGCGTTTGTTTAGGAGCTGGACCCGGACCCAGACCCAGAGCGGACTACTCAAATATTTGCTTCCAGCAATGGAATCTTCGATGCTCAAGCTGGTCCACAACCATCCACAGCCATCCCCTTCCCGGTCCTCCCCTCATGTTAATAAACCATTTTATGGCAGCACGTGGCCCCACAGAGAAAGTTTTTCCCAGGCGGCGGCTTCTGTCCGAGGAGCGGGACTCCAATCCTGCCAGTCCATTGACATCCTCCCCAGACAAAGCGGCGCTATTTGGTTGCCAGCTTGGCTGCCCTTATCCTTATCCTCATTCATCCGTGTATGGCAAACATGATGTCCCCATCCTCTGCGATCTCTTCTGCTTTGTGTGCCGCTTGCTGCTTGCCGCTTGCCGCATGCCACATGTGTACGGGAGCAGAGGGCTCGGCACGGCACGGCTCGGCTCCCTTTGAATTTATTTAAAACTGCCTGCCTGGCAGCTAGAGAAAGCGAAAGCAAAACTTAATCGCCCTTCAGAACATACATACATCTATACGTGTGTATATATATTTAGATAAAGCCATGTGTGCGTGTGTGTGTGTGTGTGTGTGTGCTTGTGATTCTTTCCTGTTTGTGTCCTTTTGCCCGAGACATTTATTATAAACAAAACTCGTGGAAAAGGCACAATTTTTTCACAGTCACTGAGCAATCGAGTCGGAATTGTGCCTGGAGGGGAGGGCAGGGCAGGGGAGGGGGTTGGGGTAGAGTAGTAACCCCTGCGGGGGCTTCACTCCAATCCGCCGCCATTGAGTCACCAAACAGCAAGCCCAACAGCGATGGAGTCATAAAGGCCCCGCTCTGGCCCCGCTCTCATTCCTATTCCTATTCCCATACCGATACCCATTCCCAATCCAATCCCATCCCGCGTCCTAGTAGGTGTGGCTTCTGGTGCCGCTTGCATGTATTTTATTGCTCATGTAGAATGTCTAAACGATATAATTGACTGCTAGCCGGCAAGGGCTAAGGAGGTGGAGTGTACAAGGCCGGATTCAGCTAATTTATATGCATATATATATAATATATATATGCGAGTAGTGTTCCTGCCCTAACCCTCCCCCTAACCCATTGCGACTGACATTGGGCACAGCAGAGCAGAGCAGAGCAGAGCACACAGCAAAAAGTCGGAAAGTCGGAATTAGAAGTCGATTGATGGGCAATGATAATGAAAAAACTGTCGTTGAAAAAACAAGAGAAAAAACATTAAGTGGAAAAGTTGGCAGCCCATGAAAATCTTGACAAGCGCAATCAGATGATGCGGGGGGCAGGGAGAGGCAGAGGCAGAGGGCAGGAACCAATTTAATTTGATTAAAGTTTCCCATAAATTCAGAGCCGAGCCGAGCCTCGCTCAGTGTCTCTGGGCCTTGGGGCATGCAACACTTTTTTTGTGTTTTTTCTCGGGGAAAATACTCTTGGCAAACAGCCCACAAGTGATGTTAGGACAGACAGAGAGACAGACAGCCACCACAATGCGATTTCATTAGGAGTTTGTCGGTGAATTCAATGCAAAAATGTTTTTCAATCATGGCCCCTAAAATATTTGGCCACAGGCTGAACAAACACTGAAAGCTCACATGGTCCGAGGACGACGATGGCGATGGCGATGCTGCAGGACATCAGCGGGCACACAAGCCAATCGATTCCGACATGCAGTTTTCCTGGGAAACCGCCTCCGATCCCTGGCTATGGCACGCCACGGAAGATTCGCCGGCGAAACTGAAGCACGGAATAGCGGAGCAGTCTGGGGAGCTGTGGCGGCTGGGCAGGGCGAGGAGTCGAGCGAAGTGTCACATCAATTGATTTGAATTGAATGGCGGCCCGTAGTCATCCCACCGCTGGCGGACACAGCTGCATCTCCACAAGGAGGTGGCGGCCGCAGACTATTTATAGCCACTGTAATGGTGATTGAATGCACTTGAGTCCATGCCGTTGTGGTCCGTGGTCCGAGAGCTGCTAAGCAGCTATTTCGGCTGATCAATTGCCTCCGAGATACCATCGAGATGATGAAGATGATGAAGAGAATTGACTGCTCTAATTTCGTAATTTTCTGTGGAAAAACAGGCTGGTGGCTGGTGGATGGTGGATGGTGGGTGGTGGATGGTGGGGCGGAGCTGACTGGCAAATGGCAGCTGCTTTTGCTTCATAAGGCACACACGTGCCTTATCTGCTCCTCCACGGATGTGTCAGTCAATTTAATGCCCGTGGCCCGACGACAACGTGCCGGGAATGAAATTACAACAAAGCGACACTTTTCCTCATTGCCTCAACTCGAGACACTTATGCAAATGTGGTGGATTCCAAGTGCACCCAAAGGATGGGCTATCTACATACTCGTATGTATGTGTGTGTGTGTGTCAGTGTGTGTGTGTGTGTGTGGTTATATAACTCGAGGTATACTGCCTACGACTTGACTTTGTGATGAGGCTGTCCTCTCTGAAGCGCTTCCGCGAAGGAAGAACTGGCGGAAGGATGGCCCAACCAACTGTTGCAAGGACAGAGCCGAGGAGAGAACTCAGCCTTGCCCACGGTTGGGGGCCAAACAAGCACCGCCGGATGATGGCCGGGGGCTCATCAGGATGATGGCGAGGCAACCTCTGGCATTTCAGCCCAATTCGAATACCAATATAAGGAGAATCCTTCGTTCGTCCCTCTGCCGCCAGCCTGACTGTCTGTCTGTCTGTCTGTCTGCCTGTCCCACTAATGAGATGCAACAAAGCTAGTGGCAAAGTCAACGTCAAGGTCTGTTTACTTCCGCGACGAAGGCGGTGGCAAAGACATCCATTATGTCTCGGCTGAGGTGGCTCTCCGTGGCGTGGCATGGCGTGGCGTGGCATGGCTAGGCGACCCCGGCCATGGCAGTGGCACTAGCAGTGGCAACAGCTTGCATCTTGCCACTTGCACTTTCATCAGGGCCAACCACAACAAAAGCGCAGACCGACAGACAGACAGACAGCAGGAAGGGAGAAGACCCTTCCCCCCATAGCCCCCAGCCCCAGCCTATCCGAATGAAAGGATTCAAACCCAAACCTAAACCCCTTCTTCTGCCTTTTTCTCCTTGCAGCACTGTGTTTTTGGACAATTCGTTTGACAATTGAGGAAGCGAGCCGCAACTTTTAAATGAAGAAACATGGGGAATGGCATGAACAAGGTAAGAGACAAATTTATGGTTGACAAACAGTTTCAAGGTTCGGTTCGGTTCTGTTCGGGTCGGGCCAGGCCCCACTTACCGTACAATTACTTCAGTTTTTTCGCTGGCATTTTACATTATATTCATTTTCACAAATAAAATCAGGGCTGTCGCTATGGATTGCCAACTGGGCAATTTATCGACGTAACAATTTGGATTATATTTATACCACTTTACAGCAAGTCCTTAACCCAGCTGAGCCACCAAATCCAATCTACATTTAATCTCAATCTGGACTCCATTTATTGTTCATTTAGGCATTCCATTCAAGTACCATACGTATAGTTCGCAGGACAGGAGATATCGTGAGACGATAAATTATTATTGGTACTGCAATTCCCGCACCACGTTGCGTATGAGCAATTAACGTGGTAGCAACAAAGCTCAATTTTCCGAATATCGGAATATCGTAGTATCGGAATTTCCGAATTTCTGTTTCAAGGTTAAATTGTTCCTCTCCTCTGCATGCCTACTGTGCATATTGTTCGTTGCAATCGCTGATTTTCGTCACGCCACGCCACGCCACTTAGTTAGTAGCAGGAAAAATCAAACGAATTCTCACCAAACAAAAGTTTGAACTATTCTGAAAGAGGCAAATCAAAATATCTGCATATCGTTAGGGTACATTGAATCAAACAGGCAACAAAAGGCTATTACAATACCTGGTAGAACCACAGGAATCTGCAAGAAAACGTCTCCCCCGCAAGAGTCAGACTCCCAGCCCCAGCCCCAGCCCCAGCCCCTGGTGGCATACACTGTTCACTGTTTCTGAAGAACCCAGCATGAAGGAGCAACCCCGCATACACATTCCCCCCTTCACACGGAGGGTGAGCTTTGGCGTTGGCGGGGCTGTCGTTTAATTACTTGGAAAATATACTGTATAAGTTACATAAATCATAAGCCTGCATATACATACAGATGTACATATGTATACATGTACATATACTGACTGAGTATCGGGTTCCTTCTCGTTATAAGCAATATTGTCGCCTTCTTCTGTTGCAGGTCTTGCCGGGACTGTATGTGGGCAACTACCGCGACTCCAAGGATCACGCGCAGCTGGAGAGGTTCCAGATCTCGCACATTGTCGCCATACATGACAGTCCCAGACGTCTATTACCGGTACGTGGACAGCATCCAGCCATTCCAGCCATTCCAGTCATTCCAACCATCCTGCGATCCCCCCGCTAACTCTGCTCTCCGATTCCTTGCAGGACAAACACTACCTATGCGTCATGGCCTCGGACACGCCGGATCAGAATCTCTCCCAATACTTCTCCGTCTGCAATGATTTTATCCACGCCGCCCGATTGCGGGAGGGCAACGTGCTCATCCACTGCCTGGCGGGGATGTCGCGCTCGGTGACCGTGGCCGTCGCCTACATCATGACGGCCACGCATCTCAACTGGAAGGAGGCGTTGAAGGTAGTGCGCGCGGGCCGCGCCGTTGCCAATCCGAACACCGGTTTCCAGAACCAGCTGCATGAGTTTGAGCAGTTCAAGCTGCCAGAGGAGCGACGTCGGCTGAGGGAGCGCTTCCCGTCCACGGCATTGGAGCAGCTGGACCGCCTGAAGGTCGCCACGGCACTGAGCAACTACAAGGAGCTGCTGCAGAACCGCGACATCTGCGAGGGCAACTGTTCCCGCGGCGAGAAGTGTCCTACAGGTGCGAACACTTCCAGTCCAGACTCCTCCAGTTCCATAGCCAAGAATAGGGTGTCTCAGGAGGATTCGAAGAAGAGCGACACCCTGAAGCTCGTGGTGAACAAGTGGAAGCGCCGAGCCTTCGAAAGGACTCCCAAGGAGCTGTACGACGAGCCCTCTCTGTTGTACAACAGCAGTTCCGGCGAAGAAATTATGCCCAATGTGCGTTACCACAACGCGGACTGCGACAGGGGGCGCTTCGTCAACAACCTGGATGGGGAGATAGAGGACGACTTGCGCCACAGTGCCTGCACGGCGCACATGAAGCGTCTAGCCAGGCGGTACGAGAGCGAGCATCCACCGCACAAGGCGTCAGAAGTCCAGGGTGCTACCAAACGACGGAAGCGTCGGAAGGCCAAGAAGAGTTCCAACGGCAACAAAAATAAAACCTCAGACCAATAAAAATTGACTGTTGTCGCAAGTTTTTTAAGCTATTTCCCTCGATTTTCTTGTGTGATTGCAGGCGTGTGCAACATGGACCCCACCAAGGGATTGTTTCGGCGCCGTCCCTCGACGGCCTCGACGCACTCGCGATTCCGTGCCCAATCCTCTAACGCCAACGCCTCGTCCAGCACGCTCAGTGTAAGCGGCGTCGCCGCCCAGTCCTGCCCCACATCGCCCAAGCACTCGCCCCTGCCTCTGGCCCGCCGCTCGGTGGGCAACGAGCGCACCACCATACCCGAGGACGATATTCCCCTCGACCAGCCGCCCACCACCTCCAGGGAGGCGGCCCTGTACGCCGCTGCCTTCGAGGACGCCCGCCGAGAGCAGGAGCAGCGCACGGAGCAGCGCACAGAGCAGCGCTCCAATCAGCTTTACAAGAGCCTGTCCTCGCCTAGGGCAGGCAGCTCCGCGATCGGCACTCCCCGGGTGAACAGTGCCGGCAGTCGGAGGGAGTCCAAGACCAGGGAGAGCGATGGCTCATCTGCAGCCCAGCTGCAGCGCAGTGCCAGCACCGTGAGCGGCTTTGGAGTGCGTCCGCGGAGCAGTCCGGCAGGTCTGCATGCCTACACGGGTAAATATTGGGTTGCAGCTGTGTCGCCTTATCGCCTTATGGTCCGACTTCTGCCGTTCGTTCTGTCACTCAGGTTCGGTCCCCTCCTCCGTCCACGGATCACGCGTGGATCTGCGAGATCCTGACAAGGGGTCCGCCATTTATCTGGGCTGCTCCGCGCCGCGGGCCTCCACTCTGTCTATAGCATCGTCGCGGGGCTCGTCGGGTGGCTCCGCCCCTCCTTCGCCCTGTAACACACCCCCAGTCAGTCCACGTCACGGGGTTAAGAGGTCAGTGCTCTATAACCTTTCCCGCAATCCTTTTCTAATCATAGAGTGTTTACTCCTACAGATCCACTAGTCTGGTGAAAAAGCCAAGATGAAGGCCAGGCCAGAGCGGGATTATACGTAAAGCGAGCTGCACCTGCACCCACTGCATCCACTGGAACTACTTAGTCTGTAATCAGTAAACCTTAAACCGTAATCCGTAATCCGTATTCCGTAATGCGTAATCCGTAACGGCAACCTAGCCATGGCATCCATCGGCAAACGCGCGCGAGACCTGCAGAATTATTTGAGCAAGAAGAAGGATTCCCTGGATGGGTACATTCCGGCTTACTGTTACTGTTACTGTTAGACGCCAAGGCTGTGGCATCCTGCGTTGCTAGCTTTGGCTGCTGGGCCCCCGCGGCTTCAGGAGCAGCTTAAATCAAAATCAGATGTTGAGAGATTATTTTTCAGAGACGCATTTAAAAGTACCGACATATACATATACACACATATTTACTGTATATTATATAGCGGACTCGTATGTATTTATACGAGCAGATTTGTTGTCGGTCCAGTTGCAAGGACTGACCACCCCCTAGGCCCAGGACTAGGTCCAGGCCCAGCCCCAGCCTCCCCAGGCAGCGTGGGCGTTTGTTAGTTTTGTACCAAGCAGGCGAGAGGCAGAGAAGAGACGGAGGAAGTCGCACAATAATTGAGAATTGTACAATTGCGTGTATATTTTTTTTGATTAGAAGATCCATTGTTGAAAATATTTTGATAGCAAACCAAAAACAAAAAGAACGGTTCCATAGGGAGACCAGAAACAGAAGCGTTATATACATTCATACCTAGCTGATATTGATACTCCCCGTATCCCGTATCCCGGATCCCGTATACCGTATCAAGATATGGGACTCGATTCGAGATTGTTATTTAGAGTTGTTGCATTGTGTAGCATTGAATATATAAACGAAGTTTATTAGCTCACTCCCCAGACCCCACCCCACCCCACCCCCACCCCCACGGCCCGCACCCACGCGAGATAAGCAATACCAGAGGATTTTTCGAAATTAGACGATACACATGAAGATTTAGGCAAAACCACAATTCAAATTAAACTAAACTAAACGAAACAAAAATATACAAACGCATTGAAGTGTGCTTTAAAGCTTGTGGCTTATCGTTAAGAAATGAAACACAATTAGATTTGTAATTTGTAAGGGCGTAAATGGATAATATTTACAACACTTCCTAGAGTATCGGAAACAATCTAAGGGAGATTTGAGACATTTTTGCAAGCTGGCTTTGGCAAAAGGAATTCAGTTAGGACGGGACGAGATGGTTGGCGGATGGTTGGGCAAAAAAATATTGTATTTATAATGCCTAGAGAAATGCACAAATCGGTTTTAAACTAAAGTTATATAATGAACTCGTTAAGTTTGACAAATTAATACAATTATTATACAATAATAAAGGCAACTGTCTCCAAGACACAGAAAATTTGAAATATGCAATCTGACACATACTAGCTAATAAAATAAAACGCTCCATGAATATCATTAAACATATGATTTAGTGCAGCTCAGCGACGACTTAGGCAACGACAACTGGATGCCGGCTTCCCGCTGGGAAATACGAAACAGGTCGAAAGATCATTCAGGAAGTCCACCACCGGCAGGGGCATCGCGCTGAGCATCTTCAACTGAATTCAACATTTTTCAGTCTTCCCCTTACTTTTCACTATTTGAATTTACCTATTTAGCCCGGGGTTGGCGCTCTTTCTCTTCCCACGTTATCGGTGGCCGTCACGTAACGATGCTTACGTTGAATATCTATCGCAATTTTCGATAGGCAGCCGGCGATCGCATTTATAAACAAAAAACACACAACAACAAAATAAAATATAATATGCCGCATATCTGACAAAGCAAGCAATGACACAGAGAGTTGGATCGATTTCTGACCAGACCATGAACTGGCACATGGGAGAGGTGAAGTGAGCCAAATCAGTCCGGTCTCGATGTCTAAATCGACTCCTTTTCGTGCCGCAGGTCTTGCCGGGCATGTATGTGGGAAGCTACCACGACTCCAAGGATCGTGCGCAGCTAGAGAGGTTCCAAATCTCCCACATCATCGCCGTACTTGACAGTCCCGGGCGTCTGTTACCGGTACGCGGATAGCATTCTATTCCAACCATCCTGCGATCCTCCTGCTAACTGTGCTCTCCGGTTCCTTGCAGGACAAACACTACCTATGCGTCATGGCCTCGGACACGCCGGATCAGAATCTCTCCCAATACTTCTCCGTCTGCAATGATTTTATCCACGCCGCCCGATTGCGGGAGGGCAATGTGCTCATCCACTGCCTGGCGGGGATGTCGCGCTCGGTGACCGTGGCCGTGGCCTACATCATGACGGCCACGCATCTCAACTGGAAGGAGGCGTTGAAGGTAGTGCGCGCGGGCCGCGCCGTTGCCAATCCGAACACCGGTTTCCAGAACCAGCTGCATGAGTTTGAGCAGTTCAAGCTGCCAGAGGAGCGACGTCGGCTGAGGGAGCGCTTCCCGTCCACGGCATTGGAGCAGCTGGACCGCCTGAAAGTCGTCACGGCCCTAAACAACTGCAAGGAGATGCTGCAGAACCAGGACATCAGCGAGGTTGACTGTTCCCACGGCGAGAAGTGTCCCACAGATGCATCCGATGGTAAAGCCGACAAAGAAGCGGTCCCTACCAACATAGCCTACACTTTGCAGTTTTCGGTAGACAAACGAAAGCCTGTGTCCCCTGGCCAATTCCCTAAGAGACTGCACAAAGAAATTGCCGAAAGTATTAGTTGCGGCGAAGAAATAATGCCCAACGTTCGTTATTACAAAGCGGGCGGCACAATAGGATGCTTCGACAATGAGTTCCTGTTTGGCAGGAACGAAGCGTCTGGCACTGGAGCAGGCGACAATTATGCAGGCAATGAAGTCGCTGATCCCCAGCTAAAGGCGGCGACAGTCCAGGGCAATAAAAAGACACCTTAGACCTTACAATTTTACGAGTACTTTCTCCTGTTTATTCATCCATTAAGTTAACCAAATAAATAACTACAACAAAAATTAAGGTTATTGACTATTCGGTTTAGTTTAAGTTAGCGATTGGATTTGTTTAGACAACGACTAGATTTATAATCACTCTCACAATATGCTGATGCTACAGATACCACAATTATATAGTTGACGTGGCACAGACCCCCAGGAATTTGATGGGATTTGATGTGGTGGGTCAGTGCCTAGTCCTAACAACACTAAAAGCGATCAAAATACTTGGCTAAACATACTGAACACAAATTCCACTAAGATCCCTGTAGTTGGGTTATACTATAAGTACTAGACCGCCTCCTGTTCGCCTGCTCACACCTCCACATGGTTCAGGAGCAGCGGAGTGTTGGCAGTGGGATATGAGGAGGGACGCCGCTGATTCTGCTGGCTGCTCACCACTTCGATGCTCTGGCAGGACAAGGTCAGCGACAGCGTCGTCTCCTCGTAGCGCGAGTGTGTGGATCCCCCTGAGGAGCGGCGCAGCCCCGTGTAGGAATCCACCTCGAGCAGGGCCTCGTCACTGAAATAGTTCCAAAGATAAGTTGCTTCCGCGAAAGACACAAAAAGACATCCAACCTGTGATAGCGATGATGTTCAAGGAGACTGCCTGCAGCGAACCGCAACTTCTTAGGCGACTCCAGGCTGGAGGATCGGGTAAGAGAGTTTCGTGGCAGATTCTTCTGCTTCAGCGAGGACCGTATGCCGTACTCGTTGGCCTGGTCCTGGGCCTGCTTGATGGTGCCCTGAATGAACTTGTTGAGAGCGCGCGAGCCCCTTCGCTGGGAACGTTCGTAGGTGCGGCGTGTACGCGCTTCCTCGTCCTCCCCCAACAGCCAGTACGTACGCTGCTCGCCCTTGCCCTTCATCGAGATCATACCACGCTCCTGGAAGTGATAGCCACCCAGGCGATCGAGTAGCTGTCGGCACTGCCCGCTGCAGTGGATCTTCAGGGGTACGCCGCTGGACTCCATTCGCGAGGCGGTGTTGACGGTATCGCCAAAGAGGCAGTATCGCGGCATCTTCAGGCCCACGACGCCTGCACACACTGGCCCCGAGTGGATGCCGATACGCAGCAGCAGTCGATTCGTGGGCCGATGACGGATCTTGAATTCGGAAACAGCACTTAAAAGATGCAGTGACATGGTGGCTATCTCGGCAGCATGGAGATCCCCGTTGCGGAGTGGGAGGCCCGATACCACCATGTAGGCATCGCCTATGGTCTCCACCTTGTAGACATCGTAGTGGCCGATGATCGAGTCGAAGCAGGTGTAGAGATCGTTCAAAAAGTCCACCACCTGCAGGGGCGTGCACTCGGCGGACATGGCCGTGAAGCCGACAATATCGCTGAAGTAGATGCTGACCTGCTCGTAGTGCTCGGGGTCCACTTTGTGGCCCTTCTTCAGCTGGTCGGCCACGCAGCGCGGCAGCATCTCATGCAGCAATGCGTCAGTCTTCTTCTTCTCCTCCTGCAGCTGGTCCGTGCGATCGTCCACGAGGGCCTCCAAGTTGTTGGCGTACTTCTCCATCATGGCCATCATATTGTCGAAGATGTTCGGCCGCATCCCCTTGCGCAGGGGCCGCAACTTGGCACGGATTGTCTTGAAATCCGGCCTATCCTCGGCCCTCTCCGACCAGCACTCTCGCAGGCACTCGCTGACGCAGTCAAATGCCGTCTCAAGGGGCTGGAGTGAAGGTCTGTAGGGATTCAGCTGATCCTGTGGCTGGAGCACTTTTTGCAGGCATTGCATGGGCGTCAGACCTGTCTCCCCGAAGGGTCCCCGCCGCACGTGCATCTCGTAGAGAAGAATGCCAAAGGAATAGGAATCTCCACGCTGGGTGCCCATGACCAGCGACGAGGGGCCCTGCCTGAGGAGTTCCGGGGCGCGGTAGAGCAGCTCTGCAAAAGCATAATACTTCCATTAGGGGAGCAAAGACAAACCATAAAGGGGGAGGAATACACGCACTCAGACACTTGGCCGACATGTGCTGCACATCCATGGAGCTGTCCTCGATGCCCTGCTTGAAGGCAAAAAGCCCAAAGTCGGTCAGCTTGACCACCCATCGCGAGTCGACCAGGCAGTTGGAAGTGCACAGTGCTCCATGGAAGCGAATGGGCGACTCGTGCAAATAGATGACGCCCTGCGCAGGAGGGGAGAGCAAGCAAGGGTTTAGGGGATGGTTGGCCATTAGTATAATGTTACAGCACTCACGCGAATAATGTCCGCCACCATGGAGGCAATGAACATGTTGTCCAGCTTGACGTCTTCGTTCTCCAGAATGTCCTGCAAGGCAATCAGTAAGTTTAGGTTACAGGCACTTTTTTGTCTCTGCATGGACTGATGGACTGACTGACCTTAAGGCTGCCGCGGGTGCAGTACTCGCTGATGATGCAGATGTTGGGCGGATCCGTGCAGGCGCCAATGAAGGCGCAGATGTTGTCGTGGCGGGCGTCGCGCAACTGCAGGAGAGAGTGCAGAGGAATTCAGGAGCTGGAGACGGCGTGGCGCGGGTGTAAATGGCTCACCAGTTTAAGTTCTTTTTTCATTTCCCGTGTGATGTCGACGCTCTTCTTGCGCACCTTCTTGATGGCGTACAGCTGGCCCTTGTAGAGGCCGATGGGCGTGAATATGGTCGTGTAGCGGAAGTCGGCATCCGGATTGGAGCTGAGGCTGACCTGGCTGGTGCGTATAAGCGGATGGGTTGACTGCGGAGGAAGACGACGCGGCAAGTGATTTAGCAAAAGCTGTTGTGTCAGACATGCAAAGGCAGGAGAAGAGTCTTAGACGTGGCCCCCACTGACGCCCACTCTTTCAAGATCCCAACAGCGTCATACATAATACCCTCTTGCTGCTGACAGGCAGACAACACAACCGGATGGCGGGACCGGTGCCGGTGCCGTTGCCAATGCCGTTGCCGTTGCCGGGGCCTCCTGGCTGTCTGCCCGACTGCATCATTAAGTTAAATGCTGTCACTGCCAGAGACTTACGCGCGTCTGCTTTTGGCTCTGCTGCTCCCTCTCGTTCTCGTGCATCTGCACCTCGCGAAAGTCTATCTTCCAGAGCAGGCTGTCCAGCTCCTGTTCGTAGCGCCAGTTCCTGTACAGGACCAACGAGACAACGCCCAACAGCAGCAGCGCTCCCCCAGCAATGGCCGCAGAGATTTCGCCCGTGTAATCTGTGAACACACACAACAAAACAAAAAACTCCATTAATCCGGACAGTTCGACCAGTGGAGTTTGCTCCCTCTCTACTTACTGACACACTTCTCGCCGCCAAAGCCGCAGCGTGGAGCAGCTGCCGGACGCGAACCGCCCACCCAGTCGATGGGACTGAACAGATTGAGATCCTGAAGGGATTACACAGAGCAGAGCAGAGAAGAGCAGGATTAATATAATATTGCATGGACAAACAGACCAGGTGTGTTCGTGTGTGATTTAGTAAGTCGAACCAAGGCAAAGCGCGCTTACCTGCTGCTGGACGTGGCCAAGCGGTATGAATGCAGGGGGAGCAGGGGGGCAGAGAGCAGAAGTACAAGAGAGGGCGGACAAAATGGAGCGGATGGAGAGTGCGTTTTACTTACGGGTAGCGCCTCGCTGCTGCTGCTGAAGCTGCTGTTCCTGTGGCCGAAGGTGCCCACGGGCCGGAGTCCGAGCACCGTCTGGTTGCGTCCGTTCCTCGCCGTTCCCCTGGCTAATACTGTGTAGTTGCCGGCCGCATCTCCGTTCTCGTCGATGTAGACGTGGTAGCTGCCGATTCAAGATTCAATATTCAAATGGCTGGCGATCCAGGAGCTGGTTGGAGGGACCACTCACCCCATGGCGCTGCGATAGCGCGAACCCTTGATGGCCGACACAATGGCGCTGCCATTCTTGGGCCGGCCGCCCGACTCCAGCACTTCCAGCAGGGCCTTGGCGTACAGATGCACGGCATCATAGAGATAGGCCGCCTCGGCGCTTATCTGTGGATGGAGGATGGAGATGGTGGCTATAGAGATACGGCTTGGGTTTCCATTAATGCGTGTGGCAAACCTGCTTAGTGCCCCCGAAAAGGCCCAGCGGATTGGGGAAATTGAATGGCGGTCGCTCCATGTATTTGTTGACCTAGAAACAGGCAGAAAAAGAAATGAGGGTCGGGTCAGAATGTGTGTGTGTGTGTGCTCAATGTGGCGAAAGTGCCGACAATTATGAGATGAGATCAGAGCGGATGCAACGCATCAATCACATCACTGTCAGGGCCTGTCATTCCCCGGCAAAACCACCAAGACACCAACCTCTTGGGCGAACGTGGCAAAGGAGACGGGCGCTGTGGGCACGATACCCAGATAGGACTGGAACGCTTGCACGGCCAGCGGCTCCACCTCCTCCAGCAGCAGCCCGCGCAGATACTTCTCGGGCTTGGCCGGCTCATACTGTTCGATGTCGATGCCCACCACGAAGTAATCGCCTGCGGAGAGCAGTCCCCTCCTCTGGAGCGAGACCATTAGGCCGACGTGTTCGTAGTAGTGCCCCAAAATGAGGTAGACTTTGGAGGGGGGAAGGTATTCGGATATGGATTAGGATTAAAAACAGATTATTGAAGATCGAGAGTCCTCTACTCACTGCGTGTATTGACATGGGTCTGCTCGACGAGCGCCTCAAAAGGATTGGCCATGAATCCGTGATGGTATATGGTGTTCCAGGTGCGGACATCCCGAATGCTAACGCCGGCCGCACTCAGCGTGCTCAAGATGGTCTCCGCCACGGGCTGGTACTGGCCGCTGGCATCGTCCAGGTAGAGGAAGCTCACCTGCGTCCAGTTGAAGGCCAGCAGCAGGGCCACCACCGACTTCGAGATCTGCGTGTCCGGCGGCCGGGTCCTAGCGAACGTCGGAAAGTCCCCCTTGTTCGAGGGATCGCGATGGGTGCAGTACTGTGGGGGGGATTGAGCACAGCATTGAGCACTGGCTGCAGCTGGGCAGTGTCCAAGCGTTACTCACGTAGGATATCATTGGCAGGTTGAAGGCGGCCGCCATGCGCCCCTCGTGCACGCACGTCTCCTGCGGCCCAATGTAGGCGGCCACCTGCTGCGTCCATAGCGCCGCCGTCTGCCGTATGCTGGCCACCTCATCGCCAAAGGTCTCAGCCACGACAAACTCCAGCGAGTGGCCGAGGGCGCCGAGTCTGCCCGCGTTGACCTGCTCCACGGCCAGCGAGATGGCGCCAGAGATGGTGAGACCGGGTCGGTGATAGTCCAGGTTGCCCGGCCGTCGTTGTGATCCCGTGAGGTAGCCCAAAGTAAATACTTCCCCATTGGCCGGCAGGAGACAGATCGGGAGGAGCAGCAGCAGTGCCAGTGGCAGCGAGAGCAGCGGTCTTGAGTGGTGGTTGCCATGTGGAGCAGGGACGGGGGGCGTGTACATTACGCGGGGGAACTGCTCCTCTCTGGGTGACGCTTAATTCAAATGGAATCGGTTCGCTTCGCTGATGAGGGTTCCCTCTGTAGTGGCAGTGTTGTGGCAGTGTCAGTGTCCTTGGCAGCAGCTGTTTCTTTATGAAGATGCAACATTTTCGTTCATTTTGCATGTCCTGTCCCCCTCCGCTCTTTTCGCAAGACAGAAACGACTCTACTCCTTGTTAATTACGTTCTCGACTCGGCCAGCTCTCTTCATTCCTCTCTGCGTCCTTCGTTGCCTGTTTCCTGTTTTCTGTGTAGTACAGCAAATAAGAGCTCTTTAATCACAAAGTCGTTTATGCTCGAGTCCTGTAACAGCATACGGCCAAGGACATGGTCGCACGCACGGTCATGCAGGACTGCCTCTGATTTATGCGCTGGCACACCCACATACACATACATTCACACGCACACGCACACACACACTAACACTAACACGTACTAACTTTAGCAGGGGCTTAATCAAAGATGGCTGCCCTAATGACGCCAAAGATCCCTCTTATGGCCCCGCAATTGTTTTTGCAGAGCCAAGATGAGTCTTACTTAAGGAAGCTTGAAAGCCTCCTGCGGAAGTAAGTGCCACGAGCCACAGTTCAAGCTGTTGGATGGAGATGCAACTAGTCAGAAAACAGTCGGTCGTATTTCAAACTTCTACTTTATAGGTGCATATGTAGTATATACTAACTAAATATATGGTTTATAAGTAGATCCGCGGCCCCTGCCGCGTCTCACAGCATTCCCACTCGTTTTTAAGCCAAAGAGGAAAGTAAGATGTACAGGAGATTCATTATATCATTGCTTCTTCCCAGTGGGTTTTTAATGAAAACTTTATGTAGCTGCTATAAACTATATCTTGAAGTGTATAGATGTATAGGAAGCAAATGTCATATGGGGGTACTGTTGAGGTGCTGAAGTTCGTAAAGCTATATCCTAGGATAGCTATGTACGAGTATCATTGGTTGCTGGGCGTGAAACAGCCTGATCAAGCATGTTTGTTTCTTTATGGGGCCGGAAGTGTGTTTAACTTGATGCATTCAAGCACAGTAATGTGGGGTAACCTTTGCTGATATTAAACTGCCACACATTTCTGGCAATGTAATGAAATTTTTATGAGAAATGGCGACGCATCAAGTGTGATTTTCACAGGGATGCTGCATGGAAGCTTGCTGATAGACAGAAACTCTCCTCCTGCCCCGTTGAAACGTCTTTGTTTGCCTTTTGTCTGGCCCCAGCACTTACCTCCCACCCCCACCCCCACTACCATTTCCACTCCCACTCCCACTCCACTCGTCTTCTTGGCTGATTGCTTCTTTCGCACGCCCTTTTGGCACTCTCTCTCGCCCCATTGTGTGAAACCAACATCAGTGGGGGCGGCAGGAGGCAGGAGGCAGCAGTGCTGCGAGTGCTGCTCGAGTCGATACGAGTATTGGCAGAATAGAACCTTTGCAACTTCTTGCAGCTTTCACAGTAATTTATTATATTGACTCTAGCAGCAGCTACTCGTACCCCTTGGAATCATCCTGGCCTCATCCTGAAACCACTTGAAAGTTAGCTGTCCTGGCATATTGACTTTCTTTTCTTTCTATTTTGACCCCAACTGCGGTATGGGGATGCGTCTCGTGGCTCGTGACGCGTTCTATGTCCCTCCACTTGGCTTATTACACGAGCTGCGTGCCGTCATCCTGCTCCGTTTATGCTAATACAAGTGGCTTAGTACAATCCTCCTCCTCCTCCTCCCACTACTTTTGCTCTGTCCTGCCGCATTACAACACTGTTATGAATGGAGGCCTCCGTTGGCGCTGGCATCGTTTAATAACGCCCGCTTTGGTCATAAATCCAGCGTAAGCTCGTGACGTGCCCATTGAGCCGGAGAGAAGAGTTCTTGGATCTTTGGTTAATTGTTGTGCCACATGGAGTCCTCTCCGCCTGCACTTGACACAACAATTTCGCAAGCAATTTATCCGCGCTCTGCAGTGGGAGGGAGCTACTGCTGGGGGAGGGAGCAGCACAGCACACAAAACGTAAGCAAACGTTCTTCTTTCCGCTCCAGTTTGCCCGAATACCTTCAGCCAGAAGCAGGACCAAGGATGCTCTATGCTCCATGCTCTATACTTTTTGCAGGTCTCTATGTACACGAGGTCACATCAACAGTGGGATCTGCATTTTGGAGTGTGGGTATCTGGCAGCCAGCCGCTGGCCTAATCAAGCACGTGACTACGGACAGAGCCAAACTGCAGCAGCATTCCGAGCAGTTTAATTTGTCAGCTCAAAGGCAGGGCCAAAGTGTGGCTGTGGCAGTGGCAGTCGCAGTGGCAGTGGCAGTAGCAGCGGTAGAGTGGAATGGAGTGCAGGCAGATGTTTCATTGTTTCGCCATCTGACATTGATGGTGGCAGGAGGGTGGGATGGCAGAGATGTTGCAAGCGGAATGCCAACGTCGCTCGACTCTTGACTGGAAGTTGGAGCTGTCAGGCAATTAAGTGCAATTTGTCAGCCGCCCCCTGTCCCATGCCCCATGGGCCATGCCCCATGCTCTATTCTCCATGCAAATGCAAATGCAACTGCAGTCAATCCAACTGGATTGGGGAACTGGTGAGGACTGACACTTGCTATGCACCGCTGCAGCTGCAGCTGATTAATCGGACAATCTACAAGTGCCGTAAACAACCATTTTCGCGTGAGAGAAATACGAACGAAACCGGAGGAACCGGGGGAACGTGTGAAAATCAGTGGCCAAGTGGATGGCTGAAGTCATTCATTCCATAAACGATCGTCGATTGCTACTACGACGATCGATAGCCTGGTGGAACCCGCGCTTATCACTATATATCAATGGCCATAAAACGGTACGGCACCGCAATCTTATCGAGCATAACTGCTATTTGTTCCGCGGAATGCCTGAGAATAAAGGGTCTCCTCTCCCGATCAGTCGATTACAGAATGCAGACGAGAGCGTTTCTACTGCTAGCCTTAGCTCTTGGCTCAGCAGCCACAGGTGAGCGTTGGCCCAGATCCAAGGTCGCCAATAATGCAATATTTACGCCGTTCTGCAGCTAATGGAGAGACCGGCTTCCTTCTCTACACGCGCCGCATCCAGGAGAGTCCGCAAACCCTTCAACCGGAGGTGGAGTCGCTGGTGCGCAGCTCTTTCTATGCCGCCCATCCCGTTGTGTGAGTCATCCAAAGGGGCTGCCAGAAGAAGTCAGATCCTCCCTGAACAGAGGCCTCTCTCTCGCTTTCAGAATATCCATTCCCCGCTGGCTGGGCAACAGCTCCTCGACGGAGCACTCGGCTGTGGTGGCCGCCCAACTGAAGCAGCGCGAGTGCAACGTAATCACCGTGGATCTGGCGGAGACCATTGACGAGACTGCCATCGCCGAGAGCGTGAGCCATTTGATCGGGCTGCTGCACCGCAACTTTGATGTGCCGCTGGAGCAGATTCTGCTGGTGGGCTTCGCGGAAGGGGCCCATCTGGCGGGAGCTGCGGCTGCTAAAGTGCAGAGCGATCTTGGCCAGCGATTCCCTCACCTCACTGCCCTGGATCCCACCGAAGGCTCCCTGGAGCATCTGCTATCCCCCTCCGATGCCCAGTTCGTGGAGGTTCTGCATACAAATGGCGGCGGCTTGGGCACCTTGGAGCGTCTAGGTCATGTGGACTACTACCCCAATGGAGGAGAGACGCAGCCAGGTTGTGCTGATAATTCCTGCTCGCATGAGCGATCCTTCGAGCTGCTCGCAGAGATGTGGTCCCCGGAGAACGACTTTGTCAGCGCCCTCTGCAGCTCTGTGGAGACAATGGGCGTTGAAAGCTGCCGCTGGATGTCCCTCAAGATGGGACAAAGGAGCGAAAGGGAACCCACCCCCGGAATCTACTTCCTGGAGACGCGCAGTTCGCAGCCCTTCGCCAGAGGAGCCTACCACATCAGCTTCTTGTGAACAACAGACACAGACCCAAACCCAATAAAGAAAGCCCAAGCGTCGAAGGAAACAAAGCGGCAGACAGGCCCTGTCATTAGTCATTGCAGCCCTATGCTCCCCTGAGGGGAGGAAGGAGGGAGCCCTGTTTGGAGCGACAACTGCCAGAATTGATGAGCGCCAGGCGTTTGGCTCATTCATTATTTTAAAATCAATTTGAAAGGCCTACATCCTCCCCCCTCCCTCTCGCTCCTCCTCATACTCATACTCATACATACTTTACGACGCACGTCCTCGGCCTGGATGAGTGGAGCGCTACCCTTATCTCCAGCTGAGATACTCGTCAAAGAAGTTTTCAACTTTTCTTCCATTTTCCCTAGGCCCCGAAAACTTTATCGGCAATCGGATCCGCTCCTTTGAGCGTACTCAAAGTTGTTCCTATCCTTGCGGATTCCGAAGCGGATTTATGGAATTTAAGAAGGATTCTGAGGGCACGCTGTCCATGAGTCGTGAGTCATGAGTGCAGTGAAGAATATTCACAGGATAAACTCAATTATTCAAAGACATCGTGTCACGCTCTCAGCTCGAAAGCTTCGCCCAGGCCCAGGCCCATACTATACCATATTACATATATATTTGTTGCTGGATTGTTGCGCATACTATGCATCTCTGCGCTATATTATGGAGAAATTCCTTCGTTCCGAGCATGCCATGACTTTCATGCAATGCGGGTCGCTGCATGCTGCCACGCCTCCTCCTACAGAGCCCGCCCGCTGTGTGCGTGTCAACTGAAAGTCGCGCGAAAGGAAAACTGTCACAAATTGCATTTAAATGCGCTGTACTTAAGTTTATCTTTCGGGCAATGTCGCCAGCATCCCCCTGCTTCCCCCTGCTTGCCCCAGCAGTAACCGCTGAGCCAAACTTTGTGGCGAAAACAATTTGCTGCGTGCCCAGCAGCAGCAGCAGCAGCAGCAAGAAAGCCAATCCCAATTCTGTCGTGCAGTGCGCTCACGTACGCCGCCATCCCACCCGAAGATCCATTTCCTGGTTCTATTGCGAAACGTGCACCCTTGCACCCACTTTATGAGCCATCGCTTTGCTGGATATCAGACAATTGGCTAATTAGCCAGCCGTCAGTCAACGATGATAGCTGATAAGCGGCCAGGCCAACGCTCCGCGATACCGAGCGCCCAAAAGCAGGCAAGCAATGGGGACTAGAACTTTCTTATTGAGTGAAAAGTTTTCCCACCGCTCGTTGGGGCTTCATTAGCGGACAAAGGTTGTGTCCCAGGGCGTTGGTGATATGAGCAATCAGCTCTCTTGCGGCGCATCTCCTCTGATTTATGGGCGCTTCTTTTGAGGAGCAGCTTTAAAGTTGCACAGTTGCTTCAGCCGAGGCCGGCGAAGTGGGTTAAGCGGGCATTAAACCCACCGCAAGGCGTCTTCGCTGTGATTTAGCTCTTCTCCTGCCTGCACTTGGCCTCCACCCGTGCGCCACTGCTTGAATCTCGGCCTCGGTCTCGGATTCGGCCTCAGATGCTGGGCATTAAATGTCAGGCCGGTCCATAAAACAGGAGCCCACAGCACCCCCACTCCATGGGTCGCCAATAATGGGCCTGTAGGTGGGCCATTAGCCATTGACCCCAGCTCCTCTTTCCTCTCTGCCTTCCTCGTGCCTGTCCAGATCCAGGTTCAGGCCCAGGCCCAGGACCAACCACAGAGCCAGGATGATGTTGGTCTGTTGGCTGTTGTTTTCTATTTCTTTTTTTGTGGTATTTTCTCAGCACGTCCTCCCCGTTCGTATCTCTCTCTTTGCGTCACACACATACTCGTGGAGCGCATAAAATATTTCCATTACGGAATGTGTAACAGAAATTAAGTCGCAACAATTTCATTATACCCTTGAGACGGGTAGCATGATTTTGCCCAAACGTTGGCAGCGCGCAGAAGGAAGGATCAATCTACCTGCTTCCATGTTTTTTAAGCGAAATTTGATCAAATTTTGATTTTGCTTGATTGCGATTGCTTCTGAGGGGTATTAAAGATTCGGTCTCACTTTCATTTCCCTTTGCGCCTCTCTTTCTCTTCTCTTTCAATTTGCTTTTCTTTTTGTAATGTTAATGTTAATGAGTCTTGGAATGCGTTTGAATTTGGCCAGTTCCAATTGATAAGGCATCTCTCTCCCTCTCCCTGTCTCCCTCTAGCAATTAAAGTTCCTTTGAGACCCGCACACAGACACAAACACCCATACTTACGCATTTACACGTACATTTAAACGTACCCAAAGGTGGGTTATTACACTGCCCCTTACCACCCCTTCCCCTCCATCTCCCCGCCCTAGACCCGCCTGGCAAATTTAGCTTTTATGGCTATGTTAATTTTTGTACAACGTTTTTATGGGATGCCATTTGAACGGTTCTGCCCCCCAGCCCCCGAGCGAAAACCCAGCCCCGACCAAGCCCCCAAAAACGGTGCCAACTGTGGGTGAGGCTCTTTGTCGCCAACTCAACGTGGTTGTGGTGGTGGCCCATTGTTCTGTTGCTGTAAGCGTTGATAAGCGACGACAGGCAGAGTGTAACATATGTCGAGCACACATACGCACACACCCACATAGCGCCCCCGGGGGGGTGCCCATGGAAAGTGCTTTGCATTTGGAGCTGCCTCAAGTGATAAGCGAAGGTTTGTCCAACTGGGAGAGCCGATTGAAAAGCCATCTATGTACATTGCACATACTGGTTTAATTAAATTTGCATGTTCTACGAGTGATAGACCGCGGATAGAGCGACCCCCGCCGACGCCCCCCGACGACCATCAACCGCACCACAGGTGAATGGTGCGAATGGTGCGGTTACCAGGAACATCAGTTTTGCGGGTAATTTGTGGTGCCACACGGACGCGGACATGCCACTCTCCACGCATAATCTCTTGGCCCCGTTTTGCGTGTAATCAGCAGCATTACTTTTATATATGTACATGCGTATATTGTGGGGGTATTTAGTTATTTAAATTCCCATGATAAGATGGGATGGATGATGTTCAAAGTACGGGCCAAGAACGTTCCAGAGATCCGAACCGGACAGATCTGGCGCTGCCTGAGGCCAATGGCTAATGCATAATGGGTATGCTGGCCACGGACATCAATCATTAATCTTTTTGTTTTTTTTGTTTTTTTGCATTTTCATTCGAGTTAAATGCAATTCCAAAAAGCCGCACGCAAGCAGCACACATACATACACACACCCGCACTGCACATGCAGACAGTCAGACAGAAAGAGACAACGACGGCTGTCGATATGCCGTTGGCTGTGGTCAGTGACAGAGAGGCAGAGCCAGAGGTAGAGGTAGAGGTAGCGGCAGCGACGCCGACTGCGAATGCAGAGCGGGGAAAAGCAATAGCAGCAGCAACAGCAGCAGCAGCAGCGCCACTAGACGAGTGGGCCAATGACAGACAGCGCGCCCCCCGCTCACCCACTCAGACGATCACAATTTGACAGCAGCATGCTTATGACAGCGCAGCGTGGCGCAGCCTCTGTCGCCACAGAAGTACGCGCTGGCATGCAGTGGTGCTGCAACACAAAGCTTTGACTGCAACAACGCCACGCGACTGACTCATTTTGAGGTTTGCGCTCAAACCAACAAAATTTAAATAAGTTGTGGAAAAATTGCACTGTGCGCAACAATGCAATGCAATTGTTTGCCGTTTGGCCTGCGGCTTCATTTTGGCTTTGCAGCTGCCGCCGACGGTATCTGTAACTGTATTGTTGATTTTATGGCGTTTATCAATTACGAGTATTTTCCCACTGCATGCGAAATTTGCTTAAATTTTTCAATTGCATAAGAACTGTCATACGCACACAAGCACACTCATCATTCATATGCAGTTGAATATGTTGAGTGTGTGTTAAAGAGAAAGGCTGCTCTGCAGAGGAGGAAGCGCTGGCTGTCGTACTCACTCTCTCACACTTCATTTGCGCTGCGATGCTAATTGGAGTGCATATGGATTTTATAATATTAAAGACCGTTATTTATAGGCGCCCACTGGCGGCTTGTTTTCCCGCGCGTGTGTGTTAGAAGGGCTCCTCCTCCCGGTACGTCCTCCCTACGACATTCAGGCTTTCCATCTTGTTCTCTCTTAATAGCTGTAATACTAATACCTTAACTGTTATTCTATGCGGCAGCTATGGAGCTGTTGCTTACAAAATTTGGTCACGTTCAAAGTCACAAATACAAAAAAAAAACTAGATATTCTCTTTTTCATTTGCAATTTCTGAATTAATGAAACACTTTTTAAGTGCGGCAAGTGCGAGTGTGGTGTGCGATAATTTATTAGTGCCACATTTCTGACACAGATTTCGATTTCGGACGATGGCCAACTTAATTCAATTTCTTCACGCGCACACTTCGTCACTGACTGTGTGGGGGTCGGGCTGACAGGGGGTGCAAATGCTAATAGTGCGAGCCTATATCACTCTATAAACACACTGATCTCCACACTTTTAGCCGGATCCACCTACCGAGTCGCTGGCAGATTTTCCATCGTCTGACACCTGTTGTTGCTAAAATCGCGGCACAATTTGCAGGCGCCACGGCATCCGGAGGCAGCAGATGTTGGGCATGCAAGAGTTTTTTAAATGCTACTCTGGCGACGGGTTTTGATGTAATCAATTGTATTATAAACACTCGACACGCGCCGCCTTATTTGCTTTTCATTGTGCTCGCTCCAGTGGCCGAATCCAACAACTTTTCGCGCGTTGAACCTCCCGCGTTTTTAAACTGGCGTCCGCCTTTCGTCAACCGTTTTTGAAAAGTGTCTCCCAGCGGGACCGTATCTCTCAAGGCATAAATACCAAAAACCGTTGGGCGTTGCGTTACTCATTTCTGGGCTCTTTTTGAGTTGGTCAGAAGCTTCGACCTTCGACAAAATGGAAACTTTTGAACTTGTGTTCTTCAATATGCCTCTAAAATCTCTAAAAACAGAAACCGCCATTTTTTGATTTTGCGCCCTTTTACCTAATACTCAAAAAGTATAGGGGTATATTAGTTTAGTGATGGAATAAACACATATATTCTTAATCCGAATATTTCGAATCCGAATGATAAAACACTTCAACGTGAATTTCGTCACCAATTTTCTTCAATTGACGGTTAAATTGCTTTAAATTATGGTTTTTTTGGCAGAAGTCCAATGGATTCAGATCCGGAAAGAGGTCGGTCCATGTAGCGGAAAAGATTTTAGTCCAAAAAAACATGAAAAATTAGTCTATCATATAGAGGCTATTGGGAAAAATATAATAGATTTCGTATTATGATACCTCAGTGCTTTTTTATTATTATTATTTTCGCGTACAACTTATCATTTTCTGATTTGAGATTTCTCTTAAGCAGAAACAACTTTGTCAGCCTCCGTGTCACTGAACGGTCCAAATCCTCCTTTTCGATCCCAATTTTTACTGACTCTCAATTTATAAGATTTTTGTTAGGTTTTCCATTATAAAGTAATTTTGAATTATGTTTTTAGCTGTCGTTGGTCTCACTTGGCACAAGTTCTCCTTATTCGCTCCCTGATCTTTTTACCATCCCAGAATTTGTAATGCTGCATAGTTGAACCCATATCTGGGATATTTCAACCCTTCTAGTTGAACCGAGCTAAAGTTCATTTTTCAATCGTACGATCCTACATTTTTTAGTGAATTAAAAATTACGCATATACATATGTATGTATATACGTGTCATCCACAATTTTGAAGATTCGCGAAAACCGAAAACGCAGAATCATAGAAATGTACCAAATCTACCTGATTACCGAATACAATTATTATTATAGACTGTTAATATAGAGTGAACAGAGTGAACAAATCAATTTGCATTGCCTACGCAACCCCCTTCCACGCGCTTCTCATTCTTTCTCACTCTTTCTCGTGAAATAAATAAAAGGGATACGCGTAAATAAAATTGTGGGATGATAAGATATTTATAATTCTTATCAAATAGCTCGTTAGGTGTTAAGTGGATAAATGGGATGAATGAATTAACATTAGAACATAGCTATATCTCTATATATATTTTTCACTCATGAAAAGTTTGGGAAAATTGAAGGCGATCTCGGGACATCAAATCGTCCTGAAAGTCTGATAGTTTTGGATTTAGCCTTAAAAAGTGCGACAGGGATTAAGGACCACTCTGGAAATATATGTATTAGACATTCTTGTTTTCGAAATTGGTAAAAAAAAGTGAAGAAAGTCAGTAATTATTTTTAAATAACTGTTATAATTTATTGTACAAATTAAGCCCAATATGTTGCGCTTATCGCACAAAAATACCGACCATTTTTTGTGTAAATCGATGAGCATAATCAAAAGTCGGTATATCTGATCACCCTTCAGTATAGTTAGTAATCTGACCTAGCAACGTCAAGAAACAGGAAAATATTGTCAAAGCTTCTGAAAATAAGTTCCAAATATATATCCGCTCAAATAATATTTTTTTGGCAGAACAAAAAAATATCACATACAATTTATCGCCAACAAAATAGTAATATCGATATACTGATATGTCAATGTCTGACATCCCTAGTAAGAATTCATTGTAAAAAAAAAAATAGTGAAGAAACGAGGCAAACGGCAACGGAGACGGCACTACTGCATTAGAAAGCATAAACGGATAAGAGAGTTGGAGAGTTTCGGCAGCCCAGGGCGTGTGTTAGCAACTGTAAAAAGTGCTAAATAGATTGCTCCCGAGATCAATTGATTGTGACATCGCAAGCAGCAAAATGAGCGGCGGAGGCATGGACAAGAGAAAACTCTCGTAAGTAAAAATAATTCGCAAGTTCTGCGAAATATCCCCCCCTCTGTTCGTGCTATTCCTTCTTTTTTTCTGCTGCGCGCACACACACACATACTCAGAACATCGGTAGAGTACACACTAGCATTGTGTGTGAGTGTGTGTGACTAGCAGCTGCGCGCAGACTGCGGCAGCGCAGGCGGCGTTAAATTGATTTTTCGCGGCAGAAGTTGTACGGCGTATGGAATTCCAATGGATATGTGTCCCGGGATAAACAAGGAGCAGGATCAGGACAAGCGGTGGTGGGGGGAGAAATACGACAGAGAGAAAGAGGGAGACAGAGAGCGCAAGACACAGTGTGACAGCTGCCGCTGCTGCATCTGAAAGACAAACGGTTTCGTCCTGGGCAAGGCCAAGGATTTTCTGGCCTGCTGCAATTTCGCATTGATTGTCTGTGCCCACTCCCTCCATTCGGCTGAATGACATTTAATAAATATTTCGTTCAACACAAAATTGGACTAAAACATGATGCAAATGCTTGATGGGCGATAACAACAAGTGCGATCCACCCGCACGAACACATGCACGGAAATAGTACCTGTTATCTGTGGGAGCGTTTTTATAGCCGTTTTAACTGTTTCGGTAACCGCTTGCTCCCTCACTCGCTCGCTCGCTCACAATTCGATGTCCAATGAGTAATTCTGACGGCCACCTCCATTTGGCCCAATTCGGAACGGCTGTAACTTTTCCAAGGCGAAAGCGAATCTGAATTTGCACTGCGCCTTCGTGACGACTGCCGTTGTCCTTGGCCCTGAAGCGCCTCCCCCCAATTAAAGCCCACCACCCAAAAATGACCCTGAAAATCTCATCCGCTCGAGTCCTAATCACCATCATCATTGTCATCATCCCCTTCAAGAGAAGAGCATTTTGGCTTCGTTGCGTAGCTTCTTCTGCCTGCTCAACGCTCGTCGCTTATCAGCTTGTAGATTTTCCTCTCCCTGCTGGCAGACATAACATAAGAACGGCTAGACCCAGCCCAGCCCCAGCCGTACCCCCTTCGCTGGGTGGGCTTATAAATAGCTACGCCCTGCCAACCTGTTCAAGAAAATCCATACAAAGTGCATTTGGTAGAAGCGGGCAGAGGAGGGGGTGCAGTCTATGCTGCACGCGACCTCTGCTTAGGTGACGCTACCACCGCAGCTGCTGCTTTCTGGTGCTGTCAATGCCATCTGCTTCCGACAGGCCCGTGGTTACGCATCCGACAGGGACAGACCGCTCGATTCCAGAGTAGGGGCGCAGGCGCCTCCAGGGGCTATCGCGTGCCACTCCGCACCTAACTGTTGCTGTGCAATAGGCACTGACTCATCACGAGACTGGTCTGAGCTGGCTTCCTATCGCCAAACTCCGAATTCCTGCACAGTATTCCCTCGCTAAAGATGTTTTCCGAACTTAATCACAAGGAACTGTTATCTAACCCGGTTTGTTATCAAAAGTGAATTCCAAGGTTCGCAAGTTGAAAGTTTTGCAGAGAGAGAGAGAGAGAGGGGGAGAGAGGGGAAATTTTGAACAGCGACTCATAATGATTTTCTACTTTCTCTATATAGCACATCGGGGGACTCGCTGTACGAGATCCTGGGACTTCCGAAGACTGCCACCGGAGACGATATCAAGAAGACTTACCGTAAGCTGGCACTCAAATACCATCCTGACAAGAACCCCGACAACGTCGATGCTTCCGATAAGGTAAAGCGATTGTGTGACATAGAACGGCGATGATAGAGAGTGTGTCCTAATCTTTGCTGTGCTTTTCTGAATTTCAGTTCAAGGAGGTGAACAGGGCGCACTCGATACTGAGCGATCAGACCAAGCGCAATATCTACGACAACTATGGCTCCCTGGGACTGTATATAGCCGAGCAGTTCGGCGAGGAGAATGTGAATGCATACTTTGTGGTCACATCGCCGGCGGTGAAGGTCAGTGCGGTGACACTTGCATACATATGCGATGCGTATATGTGTGATATGTGCCATTCATCATCTGTATAATGTTTTCTTTTTCCATTGCAGGCCTTGTTTATCTGCTGTGCAGTGGTCACCGGCTGCTGCTGCTGTTGTTGCTGCTGCTGCTGTTGCAACTTCTGCTGCGGCAAGTTCAAGCCGCCGGTCAACGAATCGCACGACCAGTATGCACATCTGAATGTGAGTGATGTTTGAATTGGCCCAGCCAATACCCTGTCCCCGAGTCCAAGTCCAACTCCAAGTCCGCCCGCTACTAACTAAACCCATTTTGATTTAGTTAAGAAAACGACAAACAAAAAAGCAAGAAAATCAATCTGGTGCAAGTCTTAAATACTAAATCTATCTACTAACGCATGCCTCCATCCCCCCCACACTGTAATATCACCCAAATTGAGCCCCGAACATACACACACACAAACACACACATTTTGATGATTTTTGTGAGGCCATATAGCATTACCAGTAGTTGAGAAGCAAATGTTTAGTCAAAAACGTTTCCCTAAGGCGACCGACCATCCATCAAACACTCTAACGCTTACCAGCTAGTAGCTTAACCCGATCAATAAACGCTTACCATTATTTAGTGCATATTATTTACTTGACCTATCAGATTGCTTGACACGTCCTCTATCTCGTACAAATACATACATGTACAGCATAGTATGCAAGATGTTTGTTCGGTTCGCTTTGCTTCTTGTACGAATGTTGCACTGATCTGTTCTTAGTTTTTCGTTCGGGGTAAGTATTGGTTTTGGTTTCGTATTCAGTATTCCGTAATTCGTAATCCATAATCCGGGGTAAGCATTCAGAGCAGAGCTGGGAGGCCAAAGGTAAACACGACTAACCCACCCCCACAAGTGATTCGATCATTCAGTTTAAGTTTCCCCAATATTTCGTATATACAAAAATTCGATATTGATTATGTATTTATTTCTATAACATGAACTTCACGAAAATCATCAAATGCTTCCAACGTCACTCACTCTCTGTCTATCTCTCTCTCTCTCTCTCTCTCTCTCTCTATTTGGAGAGATATGTATAAATATTGATATGTATATATGTATATATATCTCTTGACGAAAAATAACACATAATCGGGTTTCCGGCGATATTCAGTCTGGGGATTATTATCAAATTTCCAGACGAGTTTTGATTTGATCCACGATTGTTTTTCTTGTTTTTGTACGTGACCCATTACGCATTCAGACTTTTGAATTGGCTTTCATTTGCATTCGTGCACTGCATTTTATTCAGCCTTATTCTTTGTTTGTTTGTTCTAACGCAAGCAAGAGAAGAAGCCGACGATACGATTTACGTTTCTATTTTTGTTTAACTTTTTTTCTCAAAACTCTTCGATCGACTCATCAATCCACCTTACAACTCTACCCACCACCACCACCACCACCACCAACCAACCAACCAACCAACCACCTCCACACACAAAACGGCTCCTCATTCCGATAGCGCCCCGATGGCAATCGAGAGGCCAGTGATCTGCCACCGCACCTGGGACAGCAACCACGTCTTGTAAGTATGCGAATCGAAATCGAGAATGAAACCGGCGCGAGTACCGCATGAGACCAGAGCAGCCACAAGTCCTCTCTCTCTCTCTCTCTCTAACCAAGCAACTACTTAACTACTGTAAAACTAACCAGACAAAATCAAAATTCAAATCAAATTAAGAGCTCGAACCCAATCCGAATTTTTGTGTTTATGAACGAAATTTAGCTGTCCCGTAATCCTGTTTAGTTGCCAAAATTAGCCCATTGAAAAAGAAGAAGAAATCGAAGAAGAAGAAGAAATGAAGGGCGAAATGTTCTGTGGGAGCGGGTTCACTCGCTTCATTATGATGTAAATGCTTGGGTAAATGTCTTATGATTTTCCAATAACCACCGCCCTTCTTGTCTGGCCAATTTTGATTTCGTAGTTTGTATTTGGCTTGAAGCTTCCCTCCTACAAAGTAACACACATAAATGTAATCTAATGCTTGTAGACCGCTCTGTATAACGCTTACTTTCAACAGTTTTTGACTAAACATTGCCGAAGGAACCATTCCGATCACACACTCTACTAACAATTACTACTAAAACACACACACGAGACTCTCGAGACTGGTGTTGCAATTGCCTGAGTGTTTCTAAGTATTTCCCCGTTCTTGTGTGCCCCCGCAGGAGGACGTTGATCTGGATGACGTGAATCTTGGTGCTGGGGGAGGCCCCGTCACCTCGCAGCCACGCGAGCAGCCCGGAGGACAGCCCGTCTTCGCCATGCCACCGCCAAGTGGAGCAGCTGTGGGTGTTAATCCATTCACGGGTGCCCCCGTGGCGGCCAACGAGAACACGTCGCTGAACACCACAGAGCAGACCACATACACGCCAGGTATATAAAGAGTCGAGCCAGCCCGCCAGCATTCGGTCGGTCGGTCGGTCAGCCCCCGAAGAGGGAGTGGCATAAAAACTTATCCCCAAAGCGTCTTTGACCATCGAACTTGTTAAATGTGCGTAACGTAACTCGAACAAATATTGTAACCTCCGGTCTCGTTCTGAACCGAAACTGAAACCGAAACTCTGTTAACTCTCGAAATATCCCAGGCAGCGCAGCGCAACGCCCCGCTAACATACTCGTACATAACACCTCTCTAGCAGTTAAGCTCTCGTATACTCGATGAGGCCGCGAATAGTATATTTTTAAACACTCTCGACTCCCATGTATGTAAAGTCTCTGCCAAGCCATACCAACACGTCCAGCCGGTCATGGGACGGATCCACACAGATACTCTTGTATACATGTACAACTTTTAGTTTGAAACATTGCCTGAACGATTTATGATTTATGATTTGACTGATGATCGCCACCATATCCTTCCGTTCCTCAGGTCTGCGGCACTCACAGGCTCACAGTCACCGCTCCTAAACGACCTTTCAAGCATTTGCAAGTTTTTGTTTTAATTGAATTACCAACTGATACTGTCTCTCTCTCTCTCTGTCTGGCTCTCTGTCTTGCCATTAAATAAATGTTCAAAAAGAAAGACACTGCCATAATCTGCTGTAAAGTTTATTCGGAATTATGTTTACATTTTGTTCGATTCGATTGTTATGCAACACGTGGAATTTTATTTTGTCATCACTTATCACTCTTTACTCTATTCTTTCTCTCTCTTCCTCTCTCTCCACCTCTAGATATGGTTAATCAAAAATATTAGGCGAGCCCAAGCCCCTTGTGCATGCGTACGTTTCCGATATATACACATACACATAAACACAATCAGAAACATAAACAGAAGAGAAGTTAAGCAGAGCGAAAGCTGATTTATTTGATAACTATTAGTATTGTTTTTAAGATGAGTGCGCGTTATGTTGAAACGAGAAAACATATAACTTATGTATTACTGTAAGCTGTAGCACTTAACTCTAATTTTAAATAATAATCTTACTTTGAGGCGGCGCTGCCAGCTTCCAATTAATGCAAATGCAGATGCCGATGCCAGTCAGGGTTGATTTTGGTCCATATTTCGTGTAACCGTTTCATCATTTCCATTGTTCAGGCCAGACCCCCAGGTCTGTACCCGTGTACGCATAGATATATGAATATATATATATCTACATAACATACAACTCGAATTGAGAGCGCACCAATAATATACATACTATATAGAGTACGAGTATTTTGATTCAATTGTATGCCGATAGTTAACCAATCAAATCAGATCTATGAAATATGTATCTAGATATTTGCTTAGGGAGTGGAATGCGGATCGCTCTCCTTCCCGCGTAGCTCCGAGAATAGCGTGTTTTAACCAAACCGAACCGAATCAAGTCGAAAGAATTCAACTTGTGGAAGGAGGCACCTGTAATTATATATATATATATGTTTGTATATGATATATGTATATTAGTTTGCATTTGTGTCGTTGCCTAGCCTCCGTTTAGCTAAATTGTTCTGGAGTTTCCCCTCTTCACCGATTGTTTCTGTTTCGCACCAAATTGTTAATGAATTAACTTATGTAAAGCAGACAAAATATAACCTATTGCAACTGTCGAGCGGTTAGCGGTGAGCGGCGGCGAGTCAAGTAGATTGCTCCGATTCGATCCGTTTCGATCCGATCCGACCCGATCCAAATGCAAATGTAAATAAGTCAAGTTAAACAATTAAGCATCATACACCAGACAAACAGAGGAGGAAGATGAGGAGGAGAAGACGATGAAAGGCGAAACTTAACGGAATATATACACTATAATAATAGTCCCCCCTCTTTATACATATATAAATATATATGTATATACACCTATATATTAAATACGAGTAATCAAAAGTTAAATTGTAACCCCCCAAAAGTATTGCACATATGTATGTATTCTATATTCTTTCCAAAATTGATTTACAATTCCTCGTGTTTTTTTTTTCGTTTTTGTTGTTAAACCGCTTTTAAATGTAAATGAATGCGATTAGTCCAGCAAGAATTACATTTTATATACTATATGTGGTAACCCCCTTTATTCTAACCCCTTGATATCAATTTTATTATGGCGGAGTCAGAGCAAGTAACCCCAGCAACCGCACGGATCGCTAAAACTCCTTCGATCCAGGCCAGGCTCCGTGCCGACCTCCAGAAAGGGATCGATGGGGGGGTCTTCTGGTCTATACATAGTATAACATGCATACATATATGAAATTCAATTAATTATAATTACATTTTACGGATTTGCGTGTGTATTTATTGTTCGTACAAGTCAAAAGCAAAAACAAAACAAAAAATACAAGTAAACTACATTTAAACCTAATAACATTGTTTTCAAATTTGAATTATACTCTGGTATGAGTCGGTCCATGAAGCCGAAATCAATAAAAATTTACTATATAAACTATACAATTCCTATGAATATTCTCTACTTCTCCTGGTTAAAGGTTAAGGGCATCCTCCAGGCGACTCTTTTTGAGGAAAAGCTCGTCAAACGCTTTCAGAAGATAAGTATTAAAATTTTGACAAATCATCCTTCTACAAATCATCATCCTCGAGGTGCGGGAAATCTGGATCAAAGGGAATACTTTGTGCGAGTAATAATCATAAACATAAACTTTCGCATACTACTTATGTTTATAGAGTATCCCTAGGACGACTTTTTACGATCGTCCTGCAAAGCTCAACAAGAAATCGCAGTTTCTCTTCTGCTCTGCTCTGTTGTTACCGTTATCCGGATGGCGGATGGTAAACAAACTAGGCGACAAGCTAGCCGTCCTCTTTCATCGTCCGCCATCGCGGAGGGTGAACTTTTGACAGCTGATGCAGTTAGCTTTTACTCGCACTCGCTCTTTCTGACTTTGTTTTGTTTTGGGGCAGTAACTCAGCCACCAGCCAGCACATGCGCTTTCTCCTCACAGCTCTCTCTTTCTTTCTCTCTCTCTCTGTGCCTCTGTGTCTCCCTAGAAAAGGGGGCGAAGGAAGGCGGCTCGAAACTTCGCTGCAGAGTTGTCAGAAGCCGAAGGGCCGTCAGTCGGGAGAGTTTGTTGCGCGGCGCATTTCCTGCCACACGAGAAAGAGAGAGATAGAAGGGAAGAATAATTTTCCTGGCTGCTGCTCCTGCCAGATTCGATTCGGGAGGAAACAATAAAGTGGAATATGTGAAATGTGTTCGCTATAATTGTCGCAGATAAATCAATTCCGTTGTTAACTAGATTACGGACGGAGACCTGGCGAAGAGGGCCAGGCTGAGTGCCGGACGGAGAGGTGGCGAAAAGCAGGCGAAAAAGGCAAATTAAACGCAAGCCGTGGAAAAATTCCCCAACTCGTCTGCGTCCCGTTTCCGTGCCCGTGTGGGTGTGGGTGTCGGTGTCAGTGTGTGTGCGAGTGCGTGTGTGTTTGTGCGTGGCTTTTTCGCTTTTATTTTTTCATGCGCAATTTGGGTTACAAAGCGAGAAAAACGCTGCTTAAAATGCATTAAAATGTTTTAGGCACACGGGGCTTCATTGATTTTCCTACGCACAGAAGTATGTTACACAAAGCCAGCCTCCACTCCACTCGACGGGAACACGCACGAAGCTGAAGCTGAGGCTGAGGCTGAAACTGAAGCTGGAAGTGGAAGTGGAACTGAAACCGACTCCGAGGTCCCGGAACAAAGGAAGCAGGACAACGATGAGGACAAAGACTCGAAGTAGCTGCTCCTAAGCAGTAGCAGCAGTAACAGTAGCAGCAAGAGAGGGAGACGAGGGAGAAGAGACTCGAACGTTGGACGTTGGACACGAAGGAGATCCCCCATCCTGGCTCCCGTACTCCCCAGCAGCGGCATTGCCGGCCTCGTCGGCGCCGCCAATGGCAAGCACCACCTCATCTCGCCCACCCACACCCCGCTAAACTCGCTGCCCCCCCTGCCGGCCGGCATATGCAGCAGTGACAGCGGCATCTCCACGCTGAGCGCCATCTCGCCCCCACTCTCGACGACGACTGCAACGAGTGGCGGAGGCGGTGGTAGCCCTCAGTTGCGAACATCGCCAGCCCTGAGCATGCTTGGCAGCGCCACGGCGACGGCGAGCGGCAAGACCACGCAGAGCCTAACGGCTGGGATGCTGGGCCCTGCGGCCAGCATCGACCTGGGGAGCTCCCCACTCTCGCACCGCAACTATAGCCACTCACTGAAGGGCTTCAGCTTCCGGCGGAGTTTCGACGACAAGATCATCACCCCGCCGTACCTGTCGCGAGCCCCGCCCGCAATCCCCTATCCTCACTTTCACGCGCCGCCGCCCACCTCGACGACGTCGCACCATCTGCACCTGCACCACCACGGAACTGGTAATGGCACGGGCGTCGGCGGCCTTTACTCGCCGGCCCACCAGCAACCGCTCTCCCTGTCGGCGGTGGCCGCTGCACTTCCGCTGGCGCCGCTCTACGCCTCGCCGCTGCAGCTGCCGCTGACCTCGTCGCAGTCCACCACCAAGCTCTCCTACCGGGACGACTTTCTGCAGCAGATTGGCTATCTGCCAACGACGCGCATCTACAGCACCCCGACAAGCATCGTCGACGAGGACAAGGCCCAGCAGGACTTCCTCTCGCTGTCCCTCTCCCCGCCGCTCAATCGGCGACGGGACATGCCGGCACTGCGCGGACCCTTCGTCAGCCTGTGAGTATCCATGCCAGAATCGGGCTATTCCCAAGAACTTATGCAAATCAAGTATACGCCACGTGCTCCGTCCCGTGGCAATTAATTCCATCCAGCTGTGACCCGAGCACTTCTCGATTCTTCTGTGCCGATGGGCCGGACAAGTGTTTCCGTTCCCACTGTGCCAGTAACAGTACACACATGTGTACACTCGTATGTACAGTGGGTGACACAGTATCAGAAGTAGGCCGTGGGTGTGTCAAGCAATTTACTCCGCTCATGTGCGCTGGAAAGCCAACTACTCGTACAACGGAATGGGATTGCAATTCCACATATGTATCATTCATTTTCGTAGTTTGGCCAATGCCCCCTCCTTGCCCACACACACACACAACCACTGACACACGCATCCCCTACACCCTGCACCGACTACCCTCACGCTTATGCGTTTCGTTTGTTTACGTTTTTAATTTTCCGTAACCGCAAAAGCGCCACCACGTGACGCCAGCAGCGGAGATGGCTAACCCGTGGCGCCCACCGTGTTCCCTGGACAACCTCCCACTTCCACTCACCCAAAACCACCCATACCCACACACCCCCACACCCATTCCCACACTCACAATGCAATTGGCAATAGCTATGACGTTGCTCTCTCCGCAAACCCACATTCAAGCACTCCACTCCTCGTTTTTTGCACACTGATTTTTCACAAGAATGTATTGTTTTTTGTTTTTATACCCTTGCAAAGAGAGTATTACGATTGAGCTCAGCTGTTTGCGCCGCATACAACGTATACGTAATGTATTGTTAATCATCATGGATATATGAATGCCCTGCTCTTTGAAGAATTCTGGCTGAAACTTTGTACGGACATTGCACTTGCTTATCGCATGGATATTCATCTGTATGTAAATGTATGATATTACATATGAGGGTGCCATAGGACCGGACCACCAAACGCTAGTTAATAGTTCATAATAATGCTTCCACATTTCGAATAAATTTGCAAGATTTGAATCTTTAATTGGTATATCTGTAAGGAGTATGAAATTCTTCGGCTTGTGGCGCTTCTGTTCTATTTTTGTTGTTCACTTTTTTTCGGCGTCTATAAATAATAATATTGAGGAAGCAGAAGCTGAAGCAGAAACTGAAACAGCCGCAGCAGCACTGTCCGGAGTGCTCTCCGACCGGCCCAAGGTGCGTGACAGTCCATGTGTGGGGCATTAGGGTGACTCATGTCACCACTTACAAGAAGCAGTAAACAGTTTTATTGGAAGAAGGGTGGTGGTGATGGTGGCGGTGGAAAAATCAATATCAGAGTCTGCTTAGTCATTTTGAAAACTTCAAAATTTGCATTTTAAGCTTCACCCACTCCAGGGTAAGGTGTGAGATTAAGGACCACCATTGAACATTGAACATTGGCTAATGCTAATGCCTGATTTCAAATAGAAATTGCATGTTGTTGATCGCTCTGCTAAATGTGTCTCGAAATGTTTTTTGGAATTTGAAATATTCGGAATCCTGCACGCCGAATACCCCTCTCACAGGGCCCTATACACGTGAATATATACATATATGTATGCTAGTATATGTAAATATGTTTGTAAAACAATACGTAAATAGGCGAGGAGGCAAACTTGGCAACAAGCCCAAGAAATCAACCCGATGATGAAGATGAAGATGATGATGATGATACCCACAGCTGTGTGTGAATAGAACATCCATCCATATGTACGTGCATACATGTGGCGGAATCTTTCCTGGTATGGTGCAGTCCATGACCGGCAACGACGGCAACGACAACAACGACAACGACATCGAATTGATGAAGTACATTGGATAATGACGCCAAAAGACAGACAGACAAACACACATTCGTGCAGAGAGCGGGAATCGGCGGAGGGTATGGCCGTGTACGGGTTCTAGGTGATCCGTACACAGTCGCACACTCGAACGGACGAGCTCCGGACGGACAGTCGCAGCAGGCGGAAAGACTAAACTTAGTTGTGACAAAACAGAAAACGTTCTGACGTGTTGGAAAACGAACGCACCTCTTTCTATTGCTCTTGCTGTTGCTGTTGCTCTTGCTGTGGCTGTGGCTGTAGCAATCTCGGCTGGCTGTGGCTGTGGCTGTGGCTCTGGCCGCTTTTCTCGCTCAGCTCAGGAAGAGACGGGCGAAAACAAACGCGAAAAACGAAAAGCGATTTCGACATTCTCGCGGACGCAACTGAACGAATCGGTCGGAACGGCAAAGAACTGAATCGCAGCAGCAGCATCAACAGCAGCAGCACAGATACAGATACTTTTCATAATTAAGATTTTTTCGTTTTCCACTGCGCGATATTTGGTTTTCACCCAATTTCCCCCGCACTGGTTATGTAAGGGGTGTGTGTGTTTACTCCTCGCTAGGCAAAGCATTCGTCGGGCGGTCTCCGGCATGCAAGTGAAGGCATAGGAAAGTCAAGGTCGACACCACCACCACCACCACCCCCACCCCCATCACCCCCGCCGCCGCCGCCGATGCCACCATTGCACCCCGTTACTGCAGCCGGGGGCCATGTAGACGCGACAATCGAAAAAGAAATCCAATTGTCGAATCGAGCACTGAAGCGCATAGAAAATGAACAGCTGGGGAATGGGAATGGATGCCACCTGCCCCAAGGAGGACAATGCCACAGCGGCAGCTGAGGCAGGGTGGCCCTGGCCGGACTTGTACCCCAGTTACCTGGAGAACGTGCAGGTCGCTATGGACCTGGCCAGCTTGGTGAATCGACGGAGCCGTCACGTTGCGAACACTCTCGCCCAGGATCAGATCTTCGTTGGCGTACTCCAGGGCTCCCTGCTCCTCTTCTTCCTCTACCTTATGTACCAGCTCCAGCAGTGGAGCAGCCGGAGTCCGGAGGAGCCGCCCAATGCCACGGCCACGGCAGACGTCACAAAGCAGCTGATCTGTGACTTTAACTTTGTCTCGGAGCAGGAGAAGCGTGCCGCCCAGGAGGCAGAAACGGAGGCCCTGCTCGAGGTGGAGGAAAAAAAGCGTCGCAAGAGGTTCACCAAAAAGCGCGTCTGCGTCTCGGCCGGACCCGTGCTAATCGCCCTGCGCCAACAGTCGAAACGTCCCAAGCCACATCGACACCAGGCCTTGGTGTTTGAGCCCATTTCTCCCATGGAGCGCGTCCTGGAGGGCTATCTTCCTCCGAGGGAGCAGCCGTTGACCATCAGTCTCCCTCATCAGGAGCCAGTGTCAGTCCCTGTGCCTGTGAGGGAGGAGGAAACAACGGAGCTCCCCGAGTTCATGTGGGTCCGGGTTGGGTTTTTACCATTACATAAAATATCCCTCCATCTTATCCATCATTGGCAATCCATGGCTTATTCGTATTATTCAATGATCATTTCAGTTCGGAGCCCCGCGGGACTTTGAGCACAACGGACGAGATCTACCCTGACTCCTCAGACAGCAGCCTGTACGTGTCGGACGAGGAGCAGGAGGACGCCTCTCAGTATTGCCGCGGCGGCTACCATCCGGTGGTCATCGGCGACATATTCGACAATCGGTTTCGAGTGGTCCGGAAGTTGGGCTGGGGTCACTTCTCCACCGTCTGGCTGTGCCGGGATCTCAAGTGAGCATTCCGAATTTGTTATCCTTCTGCCTGTTATACAGCCTCGTTTCCATACTCCGCAGGGACGAGAAGTACGTGGCCCTTAAGGTGGTGAAGAGTGCTCCGCACTACATCGAGACGGCTGCAGACGAAATTCGCCTGCTGGAGGCCATTCGCGACGCGGACCCGCTTGACGTGAAGCGGGAGCGCATTGTCCGGCTGATGAACCACTTCACGGTACGCGGCGTGAACGGGATGCACACGTGCCTGGTGTTCGAGGCGCTCGGCTGCAGCCTGTACAAGCTGATCGTGAAGAACAACTACCAGGGCCTGGCCATCGCCCAGGTGCGCAACATCATCAAGCAGGTGCTGGAGGGGCTGGACTACCTGCACAGCAAGTGCAGCATCATCCACACCGACATCAAGCCGGAGAACATCCTCCTGGTGATTGACAACGCCGCAGCCATGAACCAGCAAATCGACGACGAGATCAACAGTCTGCGCGTGAAGGGAGCTGACTTCCCCGACTCGTATAGTAGGTCCCTTCGGCAGGAGGCTTATCCGTTCAGTCAGCTAAACCTCTGTTTTCCCACTCCCAGTCAGCTCCATCGAGAAGCAGACCAAGACGCGGGCCAAATGGCCGCTGATCGAACCTAACGGATCCACGAACACCAACACGAATACGAGCAACAGTACGGGCAACAACTCGACCTCTTCGACGCCTCTGGCCGCTGTGGCCATGTCCTCGCTTGACAAGGACGACACCACCACCTCGTCCACCCTGAACTCGAACACCACCTCCTCGCTGGCCTCCAAGTACTCGAGTCTGCTCGGCGACAGCGAGTGCAACGGCATCGGCGGTGGCGTTAGCCTTGTCGGGGGTCTGGGTGGTGGCGTCGAGAGTCCCATTCTGAACAACCGATATCGAACCGAGAAGAAAATCACTGCCAAGGTAAGTGAAGGTCCACAGTGTCCAGCTACCCTTTCCCCCTCACACTCGACAGCGCTTACCCTCGAAGGATTACCCCCTCTTATCACTTGATGTGCGTCCATGGTACAGCATTCTGCACTCTCGATATTGTCAATCACCAACACAGACAGCCACACAGATACAACACACGCACGCACTCCACACTCTACAGCAACAAATTTGTTATTACTCTTATAATTTTCCTTTCGTTTTCCACGTTGCGTTTTGATTTGATCATATCCGCTGCAGTCTTCCGTCGAATGCGATGATGACACCCTGGGCGACCACAGCACCATGGCCAGCGACACGCCTACCGATGACCCCGAGGGCAGCCCCAGTGCCCAGCCGGACAAGGTAAAGTGGATATTGGATTTAGTCCGAGCCGTAGAGCTCCTTCGAGGATAGCTCATTCGTTCGCTAGTTACTTCCGTTCTTCGTTCGTTCTTGTGATTTTGCTTTGAATGCTTGGTCGGGACTGGAACCGGTACCGGGAGAGAGCTGGCAAGAGAGTTCCTGTCCCGACTGCTGCTTAGTTACTGTTCCAACCATTCCCATCACTCTTAAGTTACGATCCAGATTCATTTAACCACACACCCGTCACACTAAACCCACACTCATACTCGAAACAAGCCCTAGAGTCTAGTGCTAGAATGAAGTGCTTCTATGAGAAATGCTTAATGTTTGATTGTGCTGCTAGCAGCTTTAGAAATCCACGTCCACCCACCCAGTGCTTTACCTGCATTTACCCGCCTTAACCTGCATATATGTATGTGTATCTATGGTTATATGTATTGTATTTTGCCATTTGCGTCTAAGTCTAAGCTGTTCGTTCGTGTTCTAATTGATGCGTTCTAATTGTGATGGTGACTGACCCAGGAGGACCACCTTCCTCTGGGCAGTGACTAAGGGACTGAAAGCTGGGATCTGTCTGGAGCAACACAGCTTTAAGCTCCCCCTTTTATGTGTTTCTTATTGCACCGACAACCAAAAAAGAAAAAACAAAAAAAAAAACAAAATCGAAGCAAACCAACATTGTGTGTTCTTTTTCTTCTCCTTTCTTTCTTTGTGTGAACCAATTTGTATACAATATTACGATATATCTATATGAAGCAGCTGCCCAGCTCCAACTCCAATTCCAACCCCGCCTCCACCAACAACTCCTACCCCTCCTACAACGCCAATACGAATACCAACCCAAAGATCAACACAAATACTCAAAGCACGTGCACGTCCATGCCCAGCGAGTACACCAACAACCAGAACTGCCCCTCCACAACCGTCACAACCGTCACAGCCACCACAACCGCCACTCCTAGTGCAACTCCTGCCACAGCCTTAGTTTCCACCTCCACCTCCACCTCCGCCTCAGCCACGACCCCCAGCACGTGCACGTATTCGTTCACGCATCTAGCGCCAACAACTACGACTCCAACCGCAACAACTGCAACTGCAAGCACAGAGCTGTACAATGGCGACCATACATCTACAACAACAACAACTACAACCAACGCGACCTCAACAACAACAACAACAACAACTGCAACATCAGCAAACACATCCGCTAAACTAAATGTCCATGCCAATGCCATTCCTTCGCAGAACCAGAGTCAGAGTAGCCAGAACAACACCTACACGATACAGTCGCTCATCAGCAACAGCAACGTGCGGGTAAAGATCGCCGATCTGGGCAACGCATGCTACGATGTGAGTAGAACCTGTACCCCCCATTAACATACGTATGAGTAATCCATCCGCCATGTTGTACCATCCGGCAGTACCATCACTTCACCGAGGACATACAGACGCGGCAGTACCGATCGATCGAGGTCCTGCTGGGGGCACCCTACAACTATACCGCCGATATCTGGAGCACCGCCTGCCTGGCCTTCGAGCTGGCCACCGGCGACTATCTGTTCGACCCGCATGCCGGCGAGTCCTACAGCCGGGACGAGGATCACTTGGCACACATCGTGGAGCTGCTGGGCTCCATTCCGCAGTCGGTGATACTGCGCGGCAAGCACGGACTCAAGTACTTCACCAGTTATGGTACGAAATCACAAATCGTAGACTAGATGTATGGAATCAGTATTACATTCAAAGATTGTCCCTTACAGGCAACCTGAGGAACATCACTAAGCTGAAACCGTGGAGCCTGATGAACGTGCTCGTGGAGAAGTACGACTGGGACCCGGTGGAGGCCAAGAAGTTCTCCGACTTCCTGCTGCCCATGCTAGAGTACAATCCCGTCATACGCGCCTCGGCGGCCGAGTGCCTGCAGCATCCCTGGCTCGAGCAGGAGGAGTTCGTCTAGGGTCCCTGGAGAGGAAAGAGGAAAGACACACCCATGAATAATACATAACATACGTATTTCGTACTCATATTTCTAGGCTTAAATTTTATATGCGACCCAGTTTGTTATAAACGAGAAATTATAGTTGATAGCGTTGACAGTGGACAACGGAAACAGAAACAGAAACCAAACAAAACAAATTTAGATTTAACGGATTCGATACACAAACACAAACAAAAACAGAAACACACACGCAAACAGCAACACACACAGATAAAGTACAGGAGAGGATATGTGGACGTGCCGCCTGGAATTTTTTAAGCTTTTTTCATTTGAAACACGATTTTTGTACTCGAGAGCTTTAAACGTAATTGCTAAAGAGCGATTTTATTTTTAACAAACAATGAAAACGAAAGCGAGAAAATGCGCAAATCTTTTTCACGATTTTATTTCAACTGCGTACATACATATACATATATATACATACATATATATATAGTATATATGAATATTTTATATTTAAAGAGAAACAAGTAAAAACAAAAGACAATGACGACAATTTTGAAGTCAACAGATGCCTAAACTGACTGACTGAAATGGAAAACACTTTCAAGCGAAAACACCCAAAAATAAAACATGCTAAATAAATTATACGAACTAGCAAAATATTGAGAGAAGCGCATAATTAATAATACTACGAGTAACTATAAAGCCAACAATATTGTATATGGCATGTGTATAATTAACATTAACGAACCCTAAGTGTAGATATCGACAATGTTCAATACAAATCAGATACGATACAAACACAAAACAAACCGATTTAGATACAGATACAGATAAAAATACAGACAGCTTTCTAGCAGCATGTAGTGATTGTGGTACATTTAACCAAGCAGATTATTGATTATTGTAGAACCCTAAGGCTATGTTGGTGAGATTCTAGCCACATATACATACACATACACATATATTTTCCCAGCCTATCTCCTGCACCCAGGAAGATTGATAGTCCCCGAGTTATTTTATTTGATTTCCACAACATTTGCATAATATAGTAAGCCATTAATCAACTCGTTGTAGTGGAATTGAGAAACACTTAAAAGATGTTTACACAACACCAAAATAATACCATTGATATTTAACGAGAAATCGAAATCGCATTACCAACCAGATCTAAGAAACGAAAATATTTTATTACTTGCCTACAAGTATTTGTACACAAGACAAGCCTAAGATGTAACTTTGAACGTGACCAAATAATTTAATAATCGGAATATTTTTCCCCGAATCACACACATATTGAATATACACCAAACGGACACATGGCCTGATCGATATGCCTGTGTCCAGATAATATGTAACAGATATTTGGGCAACTATCCACAATGAAGAGAAGGCGAGCTGCACGTTCGGGGGAGCGTCAGGCAGACAGGCACATCTTTCAGTAAGCCGAATAAAGAATATACATACCGATCAAATAACTTAAGCACGGTGTTTGGCCTTTGGTTTAAATAAGCACTTTATTCGAAGTTGTGTAAAAATGCAGACTCTAGAATACAATTAGGGTATGTTTAACAGATTTAGGAGTATATTAGATTAGCATAGGGATCGACAGTCGACAGTCGACCTGCGGATACGGCTACGGGCTACGGTGTATAATATTCGGAATACAGCGACGGCGCTTATAATAATACTCGATGATCGAACGCCGCTCAGAGACCCAGTATCTGTTCCTGCTTGTAGACGCCATGGTAGGCATTGCGAATAAGGACATAGGGGAAGCAGGACTCTAGCAGATCCATGGTGAGGAACGGCGATTGCTTGACAATCTCATCGAGCAGCAAGTAGATGGACTCGCGGTTGCGGGTAGCCTCTTTGTCGGACTCCTGCCCCAGGCGGAGCAGCGATGAGCTGGCCAGGGCCAAGAACTCCTTCATTCGGTCCTCCATGTCGTTCTGCCCGCAAATGGTGAACAGAGCGCCAAAGATGTTGTTGATGGCCGCCGCCATGCAGTGCGTGTTGTTTGAGTGCCCGTCAATGGTGGCCCTGTAGAAAGAGTTCTCGTTACGCGCCAGCTTCGGGATGGAGACAGCCACGAACACCATCAGCAAGCAGGCCGTGAGATGCTCGCCTTCGTCAAACTCGGGCTTCTTGGATTTGAGCGTGGTGGCCAGTGTGGGGTCCACCTTGCAGAGCAAACCAGCTGCCGACGCCATCTCAGAGGCTACGCGTATCTGATCTCCGCCAGGTAAATGCTCCTGAAAGTCCTTTACCGAACTCAGCAGGAAGGGAATGCGTTTATCTAGCACATCCACGAGAGCCTCATGCACCAGATTTCGAAAACAGATAATCACCCCAATGATGGTCATGCGCTGCAGCACCCGATCTACGTCCTGGAGCCGCTTGCACTGCTCCTTCATCACCTCCGGTTTGTCAAAGCTGGTCCGCAGAGTGATCAGCACCTCCTTGTTGGTGCCAACAAGCGACTTGAGCTCCTGCACCTGGTTGGCTATGTGCCACATGAGGGTCTCGTTCAAAGTTTTGATGCCATAGGGACCGACGAGCTCTGCCAGAGCGCGTAGTTCGTTGAGATCGGAGAACTCTTGTGGATTGAAAGGCACCCAGCCCTCTGGTGAAATGGGCACGAATGCCTTCTGGTTGATGGAGAACACAATGTTGCCGGCAGAGACGCGTCTCAGTAGAACCTCGCTGTACCAGGTGTTGTACAAGGCGGCAATGGTTTTCTCGCCATGCGAGTCCAAGGCCTGCGTCTGCTGTAGCAGGCAGTTGTTGAACACTCGTGTTATGTCAATGTGGACATAGTTTTCCACGGTCTGCAGCACATTCATATAGGCTCGCACGCTGGCCAACAGCTCCGAGGGCTTGGCAATCTCCATGGTCTCTTGGTTGAACATCACCATGCCCACGAGGTCTCGCGAGAAACGGTGCTCCAGGTTTTGGCAGAGATATTCGCGAGGGGCAAAAGCGAACTCCCACACATTGACGGTGGGACAGTAGTTGATGGCATAGCAGAGCTCCGTTAGGGCCATGTGCAACTTGTCCATGGTAGTCAGATCCTCGCGCGTCTTTCGGTACGACTCGTCGCCTGGCTTGCGTATGTCGTCAAAGTGCTTGGACTTCGACTTGTCCTTCTTCTTGCGGGCGGACTGCACGGACAGGATCTTGGCACAGTGCTTGGGCAACAAGGCATCTGCCATGGTGCACTGCTCATCGCAGATGGTGGTAATAATGTTTTTGGCCTCTTTGGCCATCTCCTCCAGGAAGATGTTGACCACACTCAGCGATCTCTCCCGGATATGGTGACGCTCCTCTGGGCACATTTCGTGCGTGCAGTTCTGAAAGTGGCTGCAGATGAGGGGGAAGGCTATGATGTAGCGGTTCTGCGCAGGGAACTCCAGGCACATGTGGAACTGGTCGTCGAACATTTTGTTGTAGAAGCAAAAGATGCTCAGATCAGAGGTCTCCACTAGTATCTCGTCCAGATTGTCCACGACCCGCGTGTGAAACACCATGGAGTCTAGCAGACGAGCCAGTTCCGCATGCTCCGTTATCCGCAGGGCAGCCTTTCCCACGCTCATGTAAGTCTGCAGACGGAACCAGTCCAGACGAAAGGGTCGGAAGTAAAACAGCTCGTTGTCCTCCACTTGCTTTACAGTCAATCCGGCTGCCGTGTTATACAGAGAGCTGAATATGATGCTCTCATCTTCCGGACACATCTGCAGGCTCTGCATGCGTATGTTCAGGTCCGTGGCATCGAAGCCGGACAAATATTGCACATAGTACCGTTGCATCACCTGGCTATACTTGCGCACCAAGGCGCGCAGCTCCTCCATGTGGAAGAGCAGCTCCGGCAGTTGGCGATCCACCAGATCCTCGTTGCTTTTGCCTAGAGAAGAGTAAGCAAGGGAGTGAGTGATAAATTAGCGACTAAATGGTAAGCTTCGAGTACGAACCTTTGTGTTTTAACAACGGTGGATTGTCGTTGTGCCGCAGTAGCCAAAGAATCTCGTCGCGCGCCAGACAGAGCCCAATAAAGATGAAAATAGCCTTGGGACCTAGCAGTCCCGGCTGATCCGTCATAATCAGGGCCAGCTCCTTTAAGGCCGTGCGCAGGAACTTACGTCGCTCGCGATGCATGAGGGCTGCCTTTTGAACTGCTGTGTTGTACGCCTCCTTGACCTCGGCTATCCTCTTGCTGTAGCCCTTAATGCCGTCAAAGGTGGACTGAATGTACTGGTGTATCTGCAAGACCTCGTCGCGGAAGAGGGCCACTACCCAGCTGGACTCCAAGGCAGACACCCAGATCTTGTTGACCTCTGGGTACTGGCCCAGCATTTGGTGGTTCAGAAGGAGACCGAAAATAATCCAGCGGTCCATGGCCTCCAGCGAGATGTACTCGCAGGACATGGTATCCGTTCGTACGGCCTTCAGTAGTATAGCAGGATTACCCACCAAGCTTAACTTCTGCATCTCCCGCCACTTGTCCGCCGGCAGGTTCCGCAGAGCGTATATGGTGGTAAGCGAACGCAGGGCATTCGTCAGCAGTCGCTGATGGGGAATAAACTCCTCAGAGAGTTTCTTGAGGGGAACCTCGTAGTCCAGGATCATCTGGCCCAGGCGGGGAAAGCCAGTGTCCGCTTGATTATTCTGGAGCTCAAAGGCAGCGTTGTACAGACCCAACACAGCCTTGCGATCCTCGACTCTGGACAATACAATCATCAAAGAGACGTATGTCACCACCAAATCCAAGTAATTTTTGGTCAACTCAAAGTTCAGCGTAATGTCCAAGTGGATCTGACAGGCATCCATCGTGGTGAGCAGCTCGCAGACATTGTCCTTGAAATCTAACAAATCCACAAAGGTATGGTAATACAGGGAGAGCGATTTGATTATCTCCGCCTTGATATTGACGATGGCGTTCAAGCCCTTCACATCGATGTTGGGGAATCGCTTCACAATAAATTTGATGCTGGACTCCAGGGACTTCTCGGAGAGGAAGCCAGGCTTGGATTTGGTGTCGCCACAGGCCTTTTTGATATTGTATATTCGCGTCAGTATGCCCAGACCGCGATCATTCAAGATAATCAGCTTCTCAGCTATCTTTTGCTGATTCGGAAAAATTGGGCGTGCCATTTCCGATGACCGATGGAGACGTGCACTGGCTGAAGGCGAATTTCCGGCGTGGCCAAGTACACAAGTAGTCTCTGACGAACTTTTATAACTAGCGATAAGGGCTAAACGCACTCTACTTATATTTTTAAGATAGATAAGCTAAAAAAAAAATTGACACAAAAATGTACACATAACTCTTCTTCTTGGTTCAGCCACTAGTGATGAGCGCCTAGATGAGCGATAGTTCATCTCTGTTACTTGTCTCGTGATTTTAAAAATATCGGGCCTTGTCCGTAACACATTAGATCTGATTTGTAGAACTTACAAAAATTTACTGAATTATAAGAATTATTATAGTCTAGGAGTCAATTTGAAAATATTTGGTCGACCTAAATTGCCATATATTTCGCCAGGGGTGAAGAGTGTGACCAGATGTGTGTTCTGTAGGTTAAATCCGTAATGTTCTTGTTTTCAAAAAAATATGTTATAAATTCAAACTTTAATATGAAGGCAAGCAGGAATGTATTATTTGTGGGTAATATGGAGATGGAGGTCGCTGCCAAAAGTTGCCGCCTCATAGGGCAGATCTTCGTTTGAAATTTAATAAAGTAAATCAAAAATATATTGCGCGTAGAGGGGCGCGACTGTGAAATTTCGATTGCTTCTTTATCGCACAAAAGTACACCCTGTGATCGATAAGTAGGAACGTAGAACGCGGTAAATCTGATTTAACGACGTGAAACAGAAGAAAAATATGTAAGTTGCTCCAAACTCAAAAATGTATTTCCGTTAATGATATATCTCCCAAATATTAAAACAGTATGGGATCACAAACATAAGAAAGCATTCATTGTGTATGTGCAAAATATTAATAAAATAATAATAACTTTTTTTTCACTGAAAGTTGACGGTGCTCTGACTGTGTTGATGATTAGCTTTGCTTTGGCCGATTGGCAAAATTGAATTTAAGAATATAACGAATCCAAACACCCATTTCCGACAAAATGCTAACGGAATACAACGACTCGTCTATTCCTATTAAACTATTTATTCTATTGTTCCTGGCAAAACGGTTTCGGCTGATTCCACAACCCTTTTTGAACATACTCAATTACTGAAAATAGACTAAAATGTTCACTTATAAAAACCGTTTAAAAAGATTGGATTGGCAAAATATATTCAGAGAGAGCATGATTATGTACCGAACGAAAGTTTCAGCAAATATCCATGGTACCCATGGATTTCCTCGAGAGAATTTTTGCTGAAAGCCGCACTTGACTCTGCTAAAAGCACACATAATTTCAAATTTTTGTACTGTTGGCAGCCAAGACGAATAAATAAATATAAAAAGAATATGTAATATTCAATTTTTTTAAACTATTATTTCCATACATTTTTTTTAGATAAAAGACTTGATCTTTATCACATTATATTTTACGTGTTTTGTATGATTCTCTTTGGTTTTCATTCTCTGAGCGCAACTTCGTCTTGGTATTGGCTCTTTGGCGACTTGAGAGCTTTCCACTGCTGGGAGATGGTGGTTCGGGCAAGAGCTCGAGTTCGCGTTCGACTTCAGTTGCTTTATACATATATAAGTTATACGCTGTGGCCACGACGCGACGAGTTTTGTTATTCAGTTAAATGCGGAAAGGCAACGGAGGCGGTACAAAGTTTTACGACGGCGCGTGCGTGGCAGCCAGTTTAAGCGGAACAGAACCCAAATAAGATAAGCGTCAGGCGAAAAATCATCGTACGTGTAAAAGCATTTCCAGATCCAAGACACTGGGCACATCGTTTGAGGCGTAGTGGAGTAGTGACTCCACTTGTTATGCTTTCTATTAACGAATACCTTGTACGACGACTCCGCCTTCGCCCAGCCCGTTGAATTTACCCATTGCGGTGCTGGGGTTTCTCTCCAGTGTGTGTGTGTTTACGTGCTAATTGGCTTTCCACTTCCTCTCCCTCTCGTCAGGCTACGCATGCGCACCATACATACATAAACATGAAGTTTGACTCCCAAAACCAAATCTTCCCATTTTCTTATATATAAAACATACATATACATACATATGTATGTACATAGGTGCATAGATCCATCTTCAGATGGGGTGTTTGTTCTGATGTTTTCCTCTCGATTTCGTTGATATTCGTATTCTGATTCCGTTTTCACATGTTCCGCGGCTTCTTTTGTCTGCGTTCAGCTCGTGATGAACGCCCGATTCCGGTTTGGACGAGCCTCGAGGCTAAACAAAAAACAAATTAATATGCAAAAGTTTGTGGCAACGAAAAATGTGAAAAAAGCCGGAAAGTGAAACCGTTTAAGTCTTGATTTTCCACTTAATTTCCACTCTAACAAAAACCTAAGTGCCTATTCATGCCATTTCTTATCAAAACATCGAAGTAAAGTTGTTTACCCCGAACCCGTACCGTACCGAACCCGTATCGAACCCGTATCGAACCAGATAGCGAACTCTGGGAGAAATATTCTGCAGTTGGGTTTGGCGAATGATATGACCGTGATTCATCGGCCAGTTTAGTTGGTCATTCCGTTGCCGTTCTGTCCCGATGCACCTAGTCGCCCCAGCTTTTACCAGCTTTTTAAGGGCCTTCGGGCGAAAGTTGAGAATCAGGTTCGACAACCCACACAACGCCGGCTCAGGCTCGTTCCCAGCGAATTCGGTTCACGTATTCCCTCTAGATGGTTGCTGAAACGACTTCTTCGTGATAACTGACTGTATCGTATACCAGTATTCCAGAGTATTCCAGTTCGTCAAAAACAAAGACAAGTCTTTGATTACATTCTGGTTGGTTGTCTGGTCGCTGATGAAATGAGATTCTAGTACATGAGTACATGGCAATGCATGACTCACCCAGTTCACAGTTCAGTGATTGAAGAATCTTTAAGAATTGTTTTGCCTTTCACTTTTCTGCAGCGCTCGTGGACGATCCGGTCCGGTTCGGGCCGGGCCGGACCCTCCGTTCAATTAAAGTCAGTAATTGAACGGAATTGGAATTATGAAAATGTATCACATTGTCGCTACAAAGTGGCGCTCGACCACGCAAACTATTCAACTCGATTCTTATTTGTTCATATGTATGTCTTTCCCATAGATGCGAGCGATGCGTCAGAGAGAAGTCTGGGGGGAAGCACCGCAGCTGTTGCTCCTCCTGCTGCTGGCATCCGTTTCGTGCACATTATGGGCTTCAGTGACCGCCAGGACGGGTGAGTGCTATGCCAATGGCTGACCGCAAAAGGGGTTGCTAACAGTTGGATCTCACTTTCAGGTCCCTCGCACGACAAGGTGGTGGTTTGCTACATATCCACATGGGCTGTGTACCGGCCCGAGCAGGGTGCCTATGCCATAGACAACTTTGATCCTAACTTGTGCACCCATGTGGTGTATGCCTTTGCTGGCCTGGACATCACGCAGGCGTCCATAAAGTCGCTTGGTAAGGGAGCAGACCACTTTTATTATAAGCGTATGCTAATTTGAGCCTATTCCTTTCGGTTAGATCCCTGGCAGGACCTGAAGGAGCAGTACGGCAAGGGTGGCTACGAGCAGCTGACTGGCCTGAAGCGCAGCCATCCACATCTGAAGGTCTCCCTAGCCATCGGCGGCTGGAACGAAGGCTCGGCCAACTACTCCAGCCTGGTGGGCAATAGTTACCTGCGCGAACGCTTCGTTAAGCAGGTGTCAAGCTTTGTGCGCAAATACAACTTCGATGGCCTCGACCTCGACTGGGAGTATCCCACGCAGCGCGGTGGCAAGCCGAGCGACCGCGAGAACTTTGTTGCTCTCACCAAGGAGCTGCGTGAGGAGTTCGACAACCATGGGCTACTGCTTACCTCGGCCATTGGAGCAGCCAAGAAAGTGATCGACGAGGCCTACGATGTCCGACAAATATCGCGGTATCTGGACTACCTGCACATCATGTGCTACGACTACCACGGCAGTTGGGATCAGAGGGTGGGCTACAATTCTCCACTCGCTGCCCCCGCAGAGGATCCCTTGAGTGTGGTAAGTCTTGCTGGAACAGAATAATGAGAACGAAACAGATGTAAATACATGATTTATTTCAGAAATTCACCATTGACTATCTGCTGAAGCTTGGTGCCCCGCCATCAAAGCTAGTCCTTGGCCTGCCATTCTATGGACGAACCTTCAAGACGGTGTCCGAGGGAAATCTCAACGATGTCAGTGATGGCGCCGGCTTCCGAGGACCCTACACCCGCGAAGATGGTTTCTTGGGGTACAATGAAATCTGCAATATACTGAGCAACAAGACATCGGGCTGGACCAAGCAGTGGGACCCACAGACCAGCCAGGTGCTGGCTCGCTCCGAGCGCAATGTCTTCACGCAAGACGTGAGCGTTGTGACGTTCGACAGCTCGCGTTCCATCGCCAACAAGGTGTTGTATGCCATGTCCAAGCGTCTGGCAGGCGTCATGGTCTGGTCGGTGGACACGGATGACTTCCTTGGCAACTGTGAGCTGGATGGCGATACCTTTGAAGATTTCAAGGTGGTTAGCAATGCACCCCGGCGACTCAGCCAGAGTTATCCGTTGCTCCGTACCATCAACGAGGCCACAGTGCTGGCACTGGAGCAACTGGACGTACCGGAGCCGGTGCCGGATGATTCAGAGAACGAGATTCCTCACGGCAGCATTGCGGATCGCAAAAATGCTGCCGCCTCTATTGTTAGCCTTAGTCTGACGGCCACTGCTGTCTTTATGCTGCTGCACAGTCTGGCCCATTAACAGATCGTTGGGGTTGAAGTTGAAGTTGAGGTTGAAGCGGAGCCATAGTCATAGTAATCCCAGTTGTACTGTACGATGCTTACGTAGTCATTAAATTCCAAATTGTAATTTTAATTGGCAATGTCTTTTCTTTTATGATTAAGTTACTTTACTTTACCGCAATTCCAAAAGACGAGAATTTGTTTGTTGTTAAAATGCTTCGGATATACTTTGTTCTTTAATAAATTTAACTTGCGCTCTAACATTTAACTAACTATGTATATATATAGATATATACCATATATTTATGTATATCTGTGTAGGTGTGTATGTATGTATATGTATGCAACTATGTAAATACGCAGGTAAATATAACATAATTTGTATAATAATATTCATAGATTCCACTGTGCGACAAAATGGAAACTTTTGAAAGTACTTTTCACGAGGCAAATATTAGGTGTAGCCCAGGATACGTAGATCTCATCCTCATACTTCAAATGTGCAAGTACATACATATGAGAGGATGTGATCTATTCTATTCATCCAGGCCTACAACCTAATTTTTGTCTCGTGCAAAGTACAATATCACTGTTGCACAGTGTTATCATTGCTACAATTTCTCAACATTCAATTCAATGCTACAATATTTTGTTACGTTACCATTAGTAAATATTCAATATTCAATATAAACTATATATAGTACTATGCAAAGGATATTTCGCGTAAAATAGTTAAAGCAAAGTGTGTGGCCGGGGTGGCCTTTGAGTTGGAGAGAGAGGGAGGAAGTGCTGTTCCTCTGTTGGATGGCAAACATTACAAATGCGACGATATTTTGTGGGTGTGTGCGGGTGGACGTGGACGTGGATAAACCAAAAGGAGGACACTAAAGAATCGACATGGACACGGGACACAGGTCCGGTCCCGTCCTTACTGAGTACATAATGATGATGAAACCACTGCTCCGCTCCGTCTAGACAAACACCTCGTCGCTCGCTTTGTCTCACAAGCGTCCCCCGTCCGAGGACCAGTCTGAGCGATCGGCTCCTCCACTCCCATAGATGTCCAGCTGCTCCCGCGAGCGTGTTTTCGACTTGGACTTGTGCTTGTGGCTGCCGCCGGCAATGGCGCGCTGCAGCTGATATCCGGCCACTGGATTGTTCCTATCGTTGATAACCTCGTAGTGGGAGTCTGCGCCCACAGTTGAGCTTCCACCACTGGCCATGAGCAGCTCGTGAATGTTCTTTGTCGAGCGGCGATGCGCCTCTAGGCACTGCGACTCCGAGGAGTACGGGAACGAGGCCACAAAGCTTGGCGATTGCTGACCCGTCGTACACGGCGGATCGCTGGCAAAGTTTGCTGGCGGCGGAGGAAGCGATCCTCCGCAGGGTGTCGATGGCGACAGGTCGGTGAACTCAGTCTTGGCCTCCGACTCTACGGAGCACATGCTCTGGCGCGAGATCTCCTTCTGAAGCTGTTGCTGCTGCTGCTGCTGCTCCTTCATAGTCGGCATATTGAGGTTGGAGCTCTCGTAGTCGTCCTCGAGGCGGGCCTGAGGAATGGGCAAACGACTGCGTATGGAGTGCTCACGTCGTCCGAATCTCTGAGCCAGATAGTCCTCGTTGGCCGAGGAGTTGTTGGTGTTTGCGTTGCTCTGGGTGCTGCTGTGGCTGCAGTTGCTGTGCTGGTGCTGATGGTGATGGTGCCCCTGGTGGCGATGGGCGTTGTCGTAGTAGTTGTCATTCTTCACGGACATGTTGCAACAACTGCTGACGTCCGCAAAGTAGACCTCCGACTCGGCGGGGTCCTGTAGAAGTGACCCCACGACCCCGACCCCGACGCCGACCTGATCTTTGGCTATGGCGCCGTTCGAGTCCTGATAGCCGCTGTTCTCCACGCCCACCGAAGACTGCGTCTGTGCCTGCTGCGTGCCCCCCTGAGTGGACTGCTGCTGCAGTGGCTGCTGTTCCTGCTTGGCGAATAGCTGCTGTACATTGGGACGCTGCTGGCTGGGATTGCTCTGGGGTCCGATGCTCTTGGCCCCAGTGCCTGCCTCGATGCGCTTCTTCAGCTTGCGCGTGGGTAGCGTGTTGGAGCAGCGATCCCTCTCCCTCACATTACCGCCTCCATCGCTGTCCGAGGGCGTGTTCTCGTACTCCACCTTCGACTTGTAGGCGGAGGATCGTGTGGACGTCATGCCGGTCATATTGCCAGTCATACTACTCAGGCTTAGGCCGTCCATCCGCTCCAGAGTGGCCGACTGGCCTTGGATTCGCTGCAGCTGCTGTTGCTGCTGTGCGTGCTGATGTGCGTGCGGATGCTGATGCTGCATCGCCTGCTGATGCAGCTGTTCCTGGGTGAGCGCTACCGTTGTGGTTGAGGGATTGCCAGCCAGACAAGCCGCCGGCTGCAGATACTGGTAGTAACCACGCCTCGCGGGGCTGTTGGGATCGCTGTAAGGTGGCGGCGGACCCCACACTCCGTAGGGCAAGGCGTTAGGCGGCGGCATGCCAGTGTAGGCGGCACCCACTGCTGGCTCCTCAATCAGCATCTGATTACCGTCCGCCGTCATGGCCGTGGCCGAGCTGAAACCGTACTGGGAGTCTGGACTGGCTGCTGCCTGGCGGAAGCGTCGTCCCGTGTCCGGGGTAGTGCGCTGCCATGGCATTCTCGGCCAGCTCCATCCGCTGCTGCTGCGTCCGCCTCCGCCTCCTCCTGCTCCCCGCTCTCCACCACGACACGGTCCGGAGGCATCTTCTCCGCCTGGATTTGGCGAGTAAAAGTTGCCCGGTGGCTGTGCCGCCCAGAAGCGCTGCTCCGATCCTCCGCCTCCGGCTGCCGCGGCCGCTGCCGCCACCGTTGACTCGTCCCAGGGATAAGCAGTTGTCTGCAACGGCAGCGTCATCTGCCGATGGGCGTGGCACTGCTCGCAGCAGCGACAATTGAGCATCCGTCCGGGAGCCCCAAGAGCCCCCAGAGAGGGTGGCGGTGCTTGACTGGCATAGAGGGAGCGGCATCGCAGCTCCAGCTGCTCCCAGTACATCTTCTTGCGCTCATGGCTGAGCAGCTGGTAAACCAGCATGCAGCTGAAGACGGCGATAAGAACTCCGGCCACAGACAGCCCGAAGATGGCCCGCAGGCAGGAGTAGAGCGATCCATGGACAACGCCGCAATCGGAGAGGGAGTCGAACACCAGACGCACTCCTTCTGAGGAAAGAGGCAATGCATAAATAGGGGGATACACTTCAGACGACAGACAATGCTTACCCTTGTCCACCCGATCCACCTGGGACTCTATGAGGTCCGAGTAGCAGGTGCAGGTGCGCGTCTTCTGGGCGTACTCGCACTCCCGCAGCGCCTGCAGGCGACTCATGTGCAGCACGGTGGTGGTAACCGTGACCAAGGCACAGGTGAGGGCAGATACCAGACCACAGGCGCCCGACAGCTTAATCTGCAAGTCGAATATAGCAGAAGTCGGTTAGCAGAATCCCAATGAATCGAATGTAGTGGTGGAACCTACCAAATAGCTATAGCGATTCCTACGACGGGCCAGGCTCATGATGCAGATACCCGTGAGAATGAGCAGTGTGGCAGGCACAAAGGTCGGCACTGTCTCAAAATTGCCCACGGTGATGGTGTACGAGTGCAGCAGGAAGTAGACGCCCAGGAAGAGGACACCAAGCAGGCAGCTAAAGCCGCCGCAGATGAGGCACCAAACCACGTACTTCTTGATGCCAGCTCCATGGCGATGGGCTGCAGGAGAGGACAGGTATAGAACAGAACACAAAAAACAATCAGATGGGGAATTAAGGGACTCTAGAGCCAGTACCACGGTGATGGGCATCCACATTGCCGGAGGACGGGGGCGGTGCAGGCACCCAGGAGCAGGGTGGCGGCATGCTGTACTGCACGAACTGCATCACCGGATAACCATGCATTTTGGCGAGGATTTGTTGGTGGAAGCCTTGCTGTCGTTTCGCGAAAAACACTGGCCATAAACTGGCTGCCCCTATGCCAACATAGTAGCTATGGACAGGACGCGGAAGAACAATAAGCAGAGGATGCAGCAGAGGATTCCTGAACACGTTTTCGCAAACTCAGTTCCGCAATTGCTTTTTTTCGCTTTCCCACTTGTCACTCGTTTTTCTTTTTGTTTTTTTGCTCCGCAACGAAACGGAAAAATATCTACACAGAAGTCGCTGATGGCGATGAGATGCCACCGCTGCTGCTGCTTCTGCTGCTGCTGTTGGCAGCTGCGCGAACCAAGAGGCGGGAAGCAGAGGCAGTGGCAGTGGCAGTGGCACAGGCAGAGGCAGAGGCAGGAGCGGGGGTACGGAAAAGCTAGGATCTGCGGATGTGCTTTGGGGAGTGTGCGTTGTTGCAAGAACAGGAACGGAACGGTGTCAACTGAAAATCCCGACTGACATTAACACACTTCCAACCATTCATCCAAGGAACCATCCCCCAAGCAAGTATTTGGACCTGCAACAGCTCTCTCAGAGCGTGCCAGCGAGAGAGATGGATTCAAAGCGCAGGCGCTGGCAGGGCCAGATATGCGGATGGGGAAGCATCAGGACCAGGCGGATGCTGGGATGCCACAGAAAAAAGGGTGACAAATCTGTGACTATCCCCCAAAGGGGATACGTGATTCATTTGGGCACCACTGAAGCTGATGCTGATGCGATGTGGGCCACTCACCTATGGATCCATTTCCGTTGCTGCGTGGCCTGGGCGGTGGGCGTGGCGGCAGGGGAGGACGATTGTCATCTAGATTCTGGGACTTTCTGCTGCGGGAGCCACCTCCTCCTAAGGAGGGAACCGAACCTCCTGCACCATCCAGCTCCGTGTCGTGATAAATGTCGTTGCAACTGTCGCCCGTGGGCTGAGTCTTGGGCGGCAGCTGCCCGGCACTGGACCGGGGCTTCTTCTTCTTGATCATTGTGCTGTTGTTGTCGGATTCACTGACCGTGATCTCATCCGCTCCGAGCATGGCATCGGCCAGCAGACTACGCTTGTGCTGGGCCAGGGAAGAGCCTCCGTTCGCGGCACAGCTGCACTCCAGATCGCAATCACAGCTGCCGGCTCCCACCGAAGTGTCAAGCTGGAGATTGAGCCGATCCCTCTGCTGCTGCTGCTGCTCCTCGTGCAAAGCCTGGTAGGAATGGTTGAGCAGGGACTGGGCTGACTGCGTCTTGAGTGGCGTCGATTGATCTGCGGCTGGAACAGAGGCCTGTTGGTGCACCAGCACCGCCACAGCCATAGAGCCGTTCTGCGATGGATGCTGCTGTTGGTGCTGCGGGGGCAGTTGGGGCATCTGCGGTGCCCGGCCACAGGAGCAGGGGCATTGGCATTGGCTGGCCGGCTGCTGGATCTGCGGCTGCAACTGCATCTGCGGCTGGTGATAGTGCGCCGGATATTGTATGTAATGATAGTGATGGGGAGCCGGTGCAACCACCTGGCTGGGGGACATGGGCGACGCCTGTTCTAGACTAGCTTGAGAGCCGACACGTTGCAAGGATGCTGATGTTCCTGCTGCTGCTGCTGCCGCAGTTGTTGTTGCTGCTGCTGTAGCTGCTGGTGCTGTTGTGGATGATGTTGCCTCCTCCTCCTCCATGACTAAGTGGTGCCCCCAGTGGCGTCTGCGTTGGTTAAACCGGTTTGACCCTTTAGCTTCCAAATGCTTATTTATGTTGCATACCACCACTGGCACGCACACATACAACCGTGCTCCATAATGGGTGTGCGGATCGGTCTCACGCTTCCAATTTCAAGCACCGTATATTGATCAAATTTATTGCTAATTCTGCAATATTTGCAAGCATTTGGAATAAATAAATAATTATCGCTTCACATTAACATAAACAAGGCACACACTCAAAAAAAGCAGCAACAACAAAAAAAAAAGACGATCCGAAGCTAAACCAATCCAAAACACCATTCGAAAAACCCAACAAACCGCGCACGCAACTCGAACACGATTGACGACAGAATCGCGGCTGCGGCTGCGGCTTTGGACGGAAGAACAAATGATCAGTGTTGCCAATTTAGCTAAATTTCAAAATAAAATAGCGGGAAAAATTGTTAACGGTCAGTGGGAATTCTAAATTTGTAACAGTTTTTTCAGCTTTTAATTGGTTTTTCATCACGGAGCTTACCGATTGATTTATTACAGGTTTACTGAATCCATGATTTGGCATTTCCATTCCTACATGTGTTGATGGCCATATAATCATTGAATACCGATTACAAAAATATAAGTATCAATCATTTGCTGGCTTATATTTTTTAGTTCCAGCTGTTTTATTCCCCTTGTTTTAAGTCAGTCTAGCTTGATCTTACTAAAACATATTGGCAGCACTAGCACTGAAAATGATCGAACGAACCTGTTGCGATGGGAATCAAATCGGTTCGAGCTCAACCGACTCACACCCACACACACATCCTGTATCCGTGTGTCTATAGGTGTGCATTTTTGATGTTGTGTTTGTTGTGTTGCCTGTTTGAAGACCCAAAAGGTGCGCGTGCGCGCTTCAACATCAAACGGATTCCGGTTCTTGTACCTCGGTTGCTGCTGCATTGTTGTTGTGTTGTTGCTGTTGCACTGATTCAGTAAAATTGTTGAATGTGTGTGCAGACCCGCAGCCCCGAACAGAGAAAATCAATTTCTTTGTATGGTTCTTGTTTCCTTTTTTTCTTTTACCTGGATCTACCTGGGCTGCGAGTGTGAGCAAGGGCTTGTTGTTGTTGGAGTTCTCATTCTCATTACAAGTGTGCGTGTGCGTGTGTGTGAGAACCAATTTAAATGTGATCCATCTTACAGTCCACACTGGCTATGGTGTATAGGATATATTTATACTGATATCTAGAGCACCATACATAGATATTCTCTTGACAGTTCAAGGCGTCAGCTCCATTCTACATTGCTGTACATTTTCTCACAGCAGATGCCATTGTTGAGGCTTCACTGGCCACCATGGTGTCTCTCATTACCAGGTGCTTACACCGGAGTTTCTCCTTGCCATTATCAGGCTGGTTCAAACCATCTTCTCCTCAAGATTCTCCTTTGAATCAGCGCACCTTGAGGAGCTTCGGACCGCACCCCCACATACAGGAAAGTAATTTCTCTCAGATTCCCCAAAGATTACCTTACCTGTTAGCCAAAAACAACGTAGATTTCATTATTATATTTCTGTAATCGGATATTTACGGGGACTAGCTCTAGTGCCAACACACCTTTAATTGCCAATCATTTGTTTCAAAAAACACCCCTTCCCATTGAGTACAAGGCACACACCCACCATCTATTAATCAATCGATTACTTTAGTCATAAATATTTGCCTGTTGCTGACATTTCCGTTTGCTGATAGCACGCCCGATACTGACAGGGGCCCCACCTGAAGCGAGACTGAAATATTTCAAAAGGGGGAACAAACAAAAAGTGATGAGATCCGTCATATTGCCATCTTTCATTCTAGAAAACTTGCAGCAAAAAGAAGACAATACAAAGAGAATGCATGTATGCATGTACTGGTACCAGTACCAATTCTGTTATCAAAGCTAATCTCATCCGTATCACGAGTTCCAAGAGTTCTTCGATTTTAACCCTCTTTTTCAGCTTTGTTCTATTTATATTATCACAGAAAACGGAAAAGGTGCAATCAGCGATATAGTGATTATGAGAGAATTCTTGGTGAATCGCAATGAAGAGCAATATTTATTAGTTAGGGGACGTAATCACTAAACATATAAACGTACACGTACAAATATGTGTCGGGGTCGGGTGGTGTGGGGTGGGGTACCTACTTATTTTAAGAGTCGTTGTGCCCTTTGGCTATATACAATTTCTTTGATAAAGCAGGGGGTTGTAGGACGCGCACCTGGAAAGGGGGATGATAAAATATAGGATACAGTGTACTTAAAGTAGGTTAGAGCAAATGACTTTCTGCCTAAGATTAGGGGTCGTAGGCTATCGTAACTATTTACATAGTTTAAAGCACGTTCAACCATCTCTCTCTTTAGACCCTTTAGAGGGGATTTCCTGAAGAGCTATCTATGTACAAACATACAGTGTAAGAGGAAGAATAATAATTACATATCACAACCGAGAACCGATCGAAATGTCATGGAGTGGGAACGAAGGATTGGCAGTACTATTGGGCTGTGGTTGCAAAGGAGTGCACCAGCATCGCAAAGCTGCTGATGAGGAATATACTCGCTGGGAGCGACGACAGCATGCGGTAGTTCTCCTCGGTGTGCTCGCGCGTCTTCTTCTGCTTGATGACCCAGCCAAGACTGCGTTCGACGGCCCGCTTCCACTTGCCATAGCGCTCCTTTCGCTCCACATCCGTGGTGGTGGCCAGGAACGTGTCGTAGTGAACGTTCTCGTAGTAGCGCTTCTCCGGCTCAAACTTGCACAGATCAATGCCCTCCGCCTGGGCAGCGCACATGGCCGCCCCGAAGGCCGTCGAGTCCATCAGCTGGGAGCGGAACACGGGCATGCCGATGGTGTCTGCCTGGAGCTGCATTAGCAGGTTGTTTGTCGTGAGCTTGCCATCGGCATGCAGCTTGTTGATCTCGTACCCGCATTCCTGATGCATGCACTCGAGAATGTCGCGTGTCTGGAAGCAAATGCTCTCCAGTGCTGCTCTTACAATGTGGTTCTTGCGCGTGAACTGCGTCAGACCGATGATTATGCCACGCGCATTCTGGCGCCAGTAGGGAGCGTACAGTCCGGTGAAGGCGGGCACAAAGTAGACATCCCCCGACGTGGGCACCATCTCGGCGTACTTCTCGGCGTCCCGGGAGTCAGGCAGAATGCGCATTTTATTTTGTAACCAGGACAGGGCATGTCCGGCCACGGATACGGCTCCTTCGATGGCGTAGATCGTGGGCGCCTGCGGCCCCAGCTTGTAAGCCACGGTGGTCAGCAGTCCGTGGCGCGAAAAGACGGGCTTATCGCCAGTGTTGCAAAGCAAGAAGCACCCAGAGCGATACGTGTTCTTGGTCTGTCCTGGCTTGACGCACATCTGGCCCAGCAGCGAGGCCTGCTGATTACCCATGATCCCACTGAGCGTCATGCCGCGCAAGGGACTCCGCTCCGAGGTGATCTTGCCAAAGATCTCCGAGCAGCTGCGAATGGTGGGCAGCATATCCTCCTTAATGGCGAACGTCTTTAGTAGCACGGGGTCCCAGTTCTGGGTTTCGAGGTTCATGAGCAGCGTGCGCGAAGCATTCGTAACGTCCGTGATGTGAAGGGCACCTAAAAAGTAACAGGAATCATATTTTAAGTTTAAAGATCACTTGCCAAAAGCGGGGATCGAGCTCTCTTACCGTTCGTCAGATTCCACACAATCCAACTGTCAACGGTGCCCGCCTTGCAGCGCTTTCCGCGGATGGCCTGCCGCACCTCGGGCACGTTGTCCTTAAGCCAGCGAATCTTCAGGGCCGAGAAGTACGTGGAGATCGGCAGACCTGTGATGTTTCGGAAATGATTCGGGTCCTGCACCTTGGCCACGATCTGCTCCACGGTGCTGCTGGTGCGAATATCCTTCCAAACAATCGCATTGTACAGCGGCTTGCCTGTGACGGCGTCCCAGACGATAGTCGTCTCGCGCTGGTTAGTGATGCCCACGGAGGCAATGTCGCTGGCGGTGAAGCCCAGCTCTGGCAGCTGCTTGATGGCCTCCTCGGCACACTTGTTGATCGATGTCATAATCTCCAGCGGATCCTGCTCGTACCAGCCATCTTGGGGTGTTATAACGCTCAGCTCCACTCGATGGGCGGCGATCTCCTTGAAGTCGGGCGTCGTGTAAATGGAAAAGCCGATGGTCTTGGTGCCCTCATCAATGACGCCCACCAGGCCCGTGTGTTGTATCAGCGACTGCTTACGCAGTTCCTTGCTGCGGAACGGCACATCCGCACTGGAGTTGGGTATGTTCTTGCCCTCCGTCATGCTGCTGGCTGCAAGATAAGAGTCGCAGGCGGCCGATTAGATAACCATTCGTTCAGTCAGGCAGTCGGGAAAGGCAAGGCAACACCCTATTATTGCATAATTTCCTTTTTTTGGATAGGGTTCATTGTTCAGGGGAGTATACATGTAATTTATGGGATGAAACATGGATCTATTGATACGAAGAGTGATTTATAGGTAGCATTAGGATAGATAAAGATCGCTAATTCTGGATAAAAGATCAATCAGTTAGGAATAGCCGTCTTCCAGATAGAGTCGAGGTGTAACAAAATCTGTGTTTCACACCACCCAAAAATGTGATGATTGTAATCTTCGGAACAGCACATCAAAGACATACACAGTTGTTTGTTTGTGGTTCGCACGCGTACCAAAATTCACTACCACTCGTCTGGAAGACGGGCCTGTGCCGCTGTTGTTTGACTTTGTACCCGGCCGTGGCGTTTGTGTGCGGGGGGGGCTTGATTCCGTCGTCAGTCTAACGGTCGAGCCCTCTTTCGACTCACACACTGACACAGTGCCAATGCCGCCAAAAGACTTATCATCGCTTGGGTTCTGTGCTGTTCTCTCACTGTCTGTGTCTGTGTGTTTCTCTGTGGAGTGCAAAGCCATTTCTGGTGCACAGCGAGCTCCATGTACATGAATTATGATCAACTGTTTGGTATTTGGTGATCACAGGTCTCGGCGACAAGGTCAAGTGCTTAGGGAGATAAGAGCCCGATGATTGAGTGCACTGAATGATTAACTCTATATATTTAAATATATTATACATATATACGGAGTGTACATGGGTTGTGTCAACCATTAAATTTGATTATTTTTCCCGGACTTTGAGTGCGTGAAACGGAGCAAAAATAATCGTACAAACCGATTGAGTTTCTGTTGAAACTTTTCCACTATTTCGACAGTTTCCGGATTGAACAGGGTTTTAAATAATGGTTTAGATCCAGAGATAAGAAATATTTGCTTGTGGATTTTTATTACTATGTACAAATATAGTGTAAGGCACCATCGGCAATCGATGGATGTCTAGCGACAATCCTTGATTAGATATGCGAGAGCACAAAATCCCTTGACGACCGGTCTGGGTTTGACCCTAACCGCCACTTCGGCCCACAGAAAAAAAAGGTATAATCAAACAATTATGGGTGGATAACATCCGAACGATAACGAAAATTCGATTCGACGATTTGAGTGCTTGATGAATTGATAGACTTTGGATGGTCGTTAGCTTCACTTCGAATTGTACGCACATTTGATATTCGATTGTTTGGCGGTACGTACTTCCTCTTGATAAACCGATGCGGAGAGAGCTTTCAACACTTGTTCAAATACTATACCTATATATATTGTAAGGTGTAGAAGGAAAAAAAAGAGCAGCAGAAGAAAGAGAGAGTCGTTGCCGCCTTCCTATGTGGTGTAAGAGTACGTTACGCGCGCGACAAAATGAAAAACAACCGAACCGTTCGTAGCAAGCGCCAAATTGTATCTGAAAGTCAAAAATCCATCGTCGCTATCAAGGAGAAGGCGCGGCAGCGCATTGAAAATACATGCGAAAGAGCTTTCAATATACTACTCTATCTGCAAGTGTGTATTGAAAACAAACTAACAAACACAGATCCCCAGGTCTCCACACGAGTGCGCGTTCTCCCGTATGTGTACAGTGTACAATGTACATTGTGTGTTGACACGAAGCGAATAGCCGACGTATTTAGTACTAGCCATCGGAGGGAGCAGGCCAAATAAAATGAAACTGGTGGCAGCAACAGCTGATAAGACGGGCCCCACAGCCGGCTGTGGAGAGCGGAGTGTGAAGCGTGGAGCGCGGAGCTGCGACATTGCCAGGTCTCCCCACTCTTGTGGGTGGCTGCGGTAGAAGAAGCTCTTTTCGGTGCAATAAACTGCCAACTGATGTCGACAGGCGACAGGCGACAGACAGAAAGACGGACAGACAATGGTGGCGGCAGCCTTGGCATTTAAAAAACCCGGCATTATTTGCATCTTGCCAGACGGATCTACCCAAAGACAGTGGTCAAATGTGATTTGTTTTAGCAATCAATTGAGTTGATGCGCTGGTTCTCATTTCATCGGATTACTCTCAATATGCATTAGTGTGTTTTGTGTCAAATGGAGGAGGCATATCAGAAATTCTCCCATCAGCCGGTTACATAAATGTATGTACATGTACATGTACAGATACACTGTATAATCTCCCACTGTACCTAACTGCAATACCAATTAGAGTGTTAACCTTGTTTATGATGCAATTAGGGCTTGTGCAGGCATTTATATATATAGAATCGATTTGCATATTCATGAGCACAGACCATTATCCAATCCTATCCTGTCCCATCCCCTTTGTTTGCACGATTGTAAACTGTACAATAATTATTATTCTTTAGTACGGAAATTATTCCGCTAAATATATGTGCATTTACATACATATTTATATGCACATATGTATGATACGATATGATAGACCTCCCTCCCTCCACACGTTAATTCTTTCGAAAAACCATCTATATATATTTGTATGTAAGCTCGCGTGTGGGCGGCCATTGAGTTCATTCATACAGTCATACAGCTTCTGGGCCAATGTTCTTTTATAAATAGATCGACCATTATAAAAATATTCCATTGACGGGCTGGCCAGGCAGTAAAGAAACAATCTGCATTATTCGGATGACAAATTTAAAAGCAAGGCAAGCGAAAATAAAAGAAAAGAAAAAGTCAAATGCAAATTATGATATTTGAATATTTGTGAATCCATTAAACTTCAGTTCACAAAGAGGAAACGGGGGAGTGGAGTGCGTTTTCTTATATAAACGGAGACACACAGTCGGCGGCTGAAGCGAACCTAATATAATCACTGTGCGATCAGACCGACTTCATTAAAACGAATGTCTATAATCTGGAAATGTCAACGTGAATAACTCATGAATACATATGCATACATATGTATGTATGTGTATACATACGTGGCCCACAAACGAAAGCAATTTGGATGGAAGGCTTAATGGCCTGAACTGCTGCCCGAATGGAGTACGAATAGGAGTGGGACAATGGGGGGGGCATATGGGACAAAAGCTGACACTTCAGTCTTATCTGCCATCTGTCAGCTCTTCTGTGTAGGGTATAGGACAAGTCGAGGCATCCTGATTGCTAGAAATGAGTATAATGAATTGCGTTTGATGTGTAATTTGTGTCTACAAAATAAGTACAGTCGATGCTCGCTTGGGAAGCGGATTGCTTCTTATTGATATTGCTGCAAAATCATGACTGTGAATATACATATGTGTCCGCTGAACAGAGTGTTCAATATAGCGAATATCGTATCGTAAGTTGATAAGTCGCAGCAATACTATACCTTCTCATCTATATTCCCCATTATTTGGAACTCAACATAAAGGTTTCGTTCTCTATAATTCGATGCACAGAAAAGTCAAAACGAACATGAGTGCGTGCAGGTGCATATGAATGCGATAAATCATTCCCTCGGGGGATCAAAGGTTCAATCAACTGTGTGCACTCCACTATTCACATGAATAATTACACATTTACATATATGTACATATGAGCAATGGGGCTATATATAGCTGCCTTATCACCATATCGCACCATATCGCAAATCGTATGAAAAAACTTGCTACATATTTCGATTCGATTGCAAAAACATTGTGTTGGCCATTGATAAAATTGACTCCCATCACTGTTGACGAACGACTGTTGCTGCAATTTTTGCCACAATTGTTTTTGCTGACATATGTACATATGTGTGATAACTGAATCGACCGAAACAGGAGAGATTTATAGTGTGTAATATTCCATCAAGCCAGGTCAAAGGTCACAAGAGTTGAGTTACAACTGTGGCGCCGACGACTTCTAATCGGACAGTCGCATCTTTGACTGTAGGCACACGTGTCGTTGTTGTAGAGATAGAGGGACACACACGAACACACACACACGACCCTGTTGTTGATATTTGAACAGCATTTAACACTTGTCTTCAATTAATTACGTAAATTGTACATATTAAAATTTACAATTACAAATTGCAAATGCAGTGCTCGCTTCCGCATTGCGTTCTTACCGCTTTCGCAGTTGGCGACACTGTGATGGGGCACCAATGATCGCAGTGTGGGGGCGAACAGAGAGCCAACTCACGTGATTCCCTTACGCCCCACTGAGAGCAACAATCAATACACAGCCGCCGCGTGGTATTGCATTGCATACGTCATACACTCATTCGTATTATGTACGGGGACAGGCCCCTCAGTAGCTGCATTCTGATTGGCCCGACCTCTGGTGGGCTGCTAATGACGTCACATCACGTCGGGCAAAAGCAAAGGCAACACCCCACAACAACAATACGTAATCAATGTTGAATTAACCTATAAGCAGGGGATGGAATTCCCAGCACACCATGATCAGTAATTACATCTTCACAGATATGTTCTAACGAGTAAACCATAACATCACATAATCAACTTATTAGAATCCCATTAAAACACTGATTAATTATTTATTTATTATTGGAGCCCACTGCGAGGGAGCACACAAGACACGTGAGCGCCGGCAGACAGCAGTTAGTTTTACACTCCACTCACCTCCAACACTCCTCTCGCACCCACGACGCGGAAAGTTGAGCAGGTTATGGCCGCTGGCACTAAATATCCGACCACATTTCCGTATGGTTTATTTCCAAGTTAAACAACATTTTATTGCTGTTGTTTGTTTTTATCATGAGACGAGCCTCTTTTTCAGTGTGAATTATCGATAGAATATACCGTCCGACCGTCAGAAATATACCGAAAATTAACGTTTTATTTTAAAAATATTCCGTAAAAATACCGACGAAAATCATATTCCTCGAGTTTTATATTCTGATTAATATTACTAACTAACTAGGACCTTAGGCCTGAACAAATAATATTATACGATTGATTAAACAATTGTCTACAAGACTGACCAATTTTAAAAACTCCATTCATTGGATTCTGTCTAAAATAAGGTTTAAACGAGATAGGCCAAGGCATAAAACGTAAGTGAGCATAAAATGTCACGTCATTTGGAAACTTAACCGGTGGTATGGACATGTTTATACCCTTTTTCATTTAGTAAATGTTAAAAAAATTTTTTTCCCAGCTGCTCTAAAATGTTAATAATGTATTATGCACATATTTACAAAAAAATGTGGCCAACGGTAAAATACGTAAGTGAACATGGAATGTAACGTAAGCAACGTAAGTGAGCATGGAATGTAAGGGAAATTATTGGGATAAAAAAGGAAATTGTTCGGATGATGTTGCCCCCACAAAATCCCTCAAAAAGTCCCAATAAAATATACGCCAATATATAGCTAGCCAAGTCCCTTTGCACTGACCACATAATTTGAAATGACAAATTAATCAATTTTCGACGAGATTGGCAAATTGTCTTTCTTGGCAAAGGTCTAAAAACATCGAAAATATCAATGCGCCAATAAGACGAGCCTCTTTTTTTTGTAGTTCGCTGAAGCACTAATTAATACCAAATGCGGAAGCCGTTGCCAGATCGGTGGGAATAGATGGGTGTCCAGTTGCAGGCCAACGGTTATGTACCTGAACTAATCTCTTAACAGTAATTTAAATTTGAATATTCCAAATGTTAGCTATAGATATTGAGCATTAAAGAAGCAATTGTTCCGCTTTAAGTTCTTTACAATAGTTCTGCTGTACAGTGCCTTACATTTTTCATGGTAATTTTGCAGTAGCACCTGCTTTATCGCTCAATAAAAGCCGTGAAATTAGTAAAGCTTTTTATGCCCAGCATAGTAGATAAGAATTGAGTACACTCTATGATTCCACTTTTGATAACGCAAATATGCCACAAACTTCATTTTAGTATTAAAAATGAACGAAATATTTTATTTTTTTGCTGTAATTCGGTTTTGATATGTGGCTATGCTATCTTTCGGTTTTCTGATAAGTTCGGACTATCAGCGAGTAGATTAACTGTTAGTTTTATCAGCATATTGATAGTCTAGTCTCAGTCCAAGAGTCGTTATGGGCAGCAAAGCGGTGGCAGTTGCGGTCCAGGTAGGAGCTTCGACCGCGCTTCGAGCACCAATGGATAACAGAAGTGTGTACGGCGATGGTGGCCGCCAGAGTTGGCTGCAGCAGGTGGTGGTCTTCGACTGGCAGCCTACGGAGATTCTCGTCCAGAATGCCGAGTCCATGCAGCTCATTGTCGCCACATTTTGGTGTGTGCTTATGGCCCGCGTTGCCACCCAAAAACTCTGCCCCCGCTCCAGCCCCAACTTCTGCTACGGCTTGGAGTTTCTGCTCATCGTCCCGCCTGTAGTTCTGCTCGTTACGGTGGCCAGCGACTACTGCACCCACATTCTGCTGCTGATGCTCGTCTGTACGCTGTGGTTTCTGGTCCGCACCCAAGCACTACAGAAGGCCTGCGCCCGAAGCCAGTTCGACCTGGGCGGCAGCCGGCCCACGTTGTTCACTCTGGCGCGTGCCCTGACGCACCTGATAACAGCCGTTTGTATTCTGGCCATCGACTTCAGCAGTTTCTACCGGCCCTACCGCAAGAGCCGGACATTCGGGGCCAAGCTGATGGACACGGGCATCGGACTGTTTGTGGTCACAATGGGTCTGGTGTCGCATCGGACGCGCCATGTCAAAGATCTTCGCCGAAGTATGGTGTACGCGGCTCTGCCGCTGCTGCTGCTGGGTTTGGCCCGGACCGTGGCCCTTCTGATCGTGGGCTATGGCCAGGATGAGCACGAGTACGGCCGTGACATGAACGCCTTCTTCACGCTGGGGCTGACGAAGCTGTTCGGATCTCTGGCCAGCTTGGTGGCTCGCCGGGATGTGCACCTCTTGCCGTTGGGGATGGGTAAGTACAGGACCCGCCCTTGCGCTGGAAAATGATCGCAATCATTGTTCTGGCTTAGGTCTCCTTGTGGCCCATCAGATGGGCTTGAGCGTTTTCGGTCTCTCCGACTATGTGATGGACGAGGATGTGCCGCGGTCGACAGTGTTCAGCGCCAACCGTGAAGGTCTGGTCTCGCTACCCGGCTTCGTGGCCCTGTATCTGCTGTCCATATACTTCAGCCGCTGGCTTGTGGCTGCCACTCTGCTCAGTTACTCGGACATGGTCAAGAAGCTGCGACGAGTGCTCCTCCTGGCGCTGATCCTATGGCTCCTCTTCGTGGCGAGTGCCTTCGGCATTGGCATCTCCCGGGTGACGTGCAACTTTGGTTACGTCGTCTGGATGCTAGGCATCGTATGCACCATTATGTGGATGAGCCTGTTTGGCGTGGATTTTATCATAAACAGTGTTCTGCCTTGGGATCCGAATGCACTGGCAGTCGATAGCCAGGAAAAAGGTCAGCTGCTGGAGTTGCAAGAGGGAGAAGGCAATCTCACAAAGGCCGCGAATGATCGGTGGATCGGTGGCTATGCCATCTTCCAGTCCATAAATATGAACGGTCTGACATTCTTTTTGGCGGCCAATCTTTTGACGGGTGGCGTCAATATATTCCTCAAGCCAGAGAATCGTAACCAAGTCGAATCTGTGTTCATTATGCTCGTCTACATGTTTCTGGCCACCAAGGCGGTCCATGAACTGCACAAAAGAGGTATCCGCCTGGCCTGAAAATAAGTTTCGTCCCCAACTGTTTTCTGTGATTATTTAATTGAATTTTGTGTGTAAATATTGTCGTAGTACGCTCTTGCCTTGAATTTGCATTAGTTTATGTATGTCTTATCAGTAAATACCATAATTTTAGTTAATAAATAATGATTTCTAATTGCATTCCCCTCCAAATGTGAGAACAGCAAAACGACCGACCATAAAACTACAATTTATTATCTCAACGAGTCCATACGTCGACGGTCAGATAAGAAATGTTTAATTTCTTCCGAAGTCCGTAATCTTTAGTTTTGTGCAATCGATGAGGTGTTATGAAAGACAGCTAAATAAATTTTGTATTAGATGTAAACTGCCACTTTGCAGATAAGCGGTTAGATTTTCGTAACCGTTTCAATTAATCATTTAAGTGCTGCAAAGTTTTCGACTTATGTCCGCTTTACAATACTTTGGCGCCAAGATTTTAGTTTAGAAAAGTGGCTCAAACAACAGGTTTTACTTCTTTCTGCGTGGCGGGGGATGGAACAGGTGCAGCGGGGAGGGGCATCGGTGTAATGGCTCAAACAACACTCTTTTCCGTGACCATGGCAACCATTTCGTTGTATTGTCAACACAAGGGGCCACAGCCAGAGCGAAGAATGAAGTGAAAATTTCATCTATTTATGTCCCAAAATGTTTGTTTACCTGAGTAAAAAGGTAAGTCAACTAATTTTATATAATAAATATCAATAAATAATGCCATTTGTGTACAGATTGCCATTCCCAACAATGTCAAGCTCAATTGCATTGCCTGGAACAAGGAGGAGGGATACATTGCGGTGGCCGGCTCCGAAGGTTTGCTCAAAGTCTTGAAACTGGATCAAGGTATAGTATAGAGAGATGATCAAGGTGATATTTGACTAATAATACCATCTCCCCCAAAGGGGCGAATGGCCAAAACAAAGGAGGTCTGGCCGCCGTCTCTAATTTGTCGATGAATCAGACATTGGACGGTCACAAGGAGACGGTCAGGGTCGTAACCTGGAACGATGCACAGCAGAAGCTGACATCGTCGGATACAGAAGGCGTCATAATGGTCTGGATGCTGTACAAAGGCTCCTGGTACGAGGAGATGACCAATGACCGGAAGAAATCCACGGTGGCCAGTATGAGCTGGACCTCGGATGGGACCAAAATCTGCATTGTGTACGAGGACGGGGCTATTATCGTAGGCTCCGTGGATGGCAATCGCATTTTTGGCAAGGAACTCAAAGGCACCCACCTAACCGGCGTCCAGTGGAGTCCTGATAACCGCCTGATCCTCTTTGCCCTGGCCAGTGGCGAGTGCCATCTGTACGACAACCAGGGAAACTTTGCTGTGAGCATCCCAAAGTGTATCCCATACTCCCCTGGCTAATCCTCTCTCTCTGTGATATCCGCAGATGAAGCTCAACATTCAGTGCGTTAGGCTCAATGGGTCCTCATCCGCCCGAGGTCAGCGCATAGCCAGCATCTGCTGGTTCAGCGGCCCCTCCTCTAACCGCCGCAACCGGCCCGTTCTAGCTATCTGCTATGAGAACGGCAAGGTGCAGATAATGCGCAACGAAAACGATGATGGTAGGGGCGAGGATTAAGCCAAGTATTCCCCAGACATTAATTTGGATTTCCTCTCGTTCAGATCCCGCCATCTTTGACACTAAAATGCGAAATGTGGATGCAAAGTGGAACCACGACGGCAGCGTTCTGGCCATTTGTGGCACCACACTGGAGCCGACAGTTCCAGCAGCACTGCGCGACAATAACCAGGTGTGCTTCTATTCGCCGCTTGGTCGGATCTATCGAACCTTGAAGGTCCCAGGCAGTGATATCACCTCCCTCAGCTGGGAGGGGAAATCACTGCGCATCGCCATGGCTGTTGACTCTTTCATTTACTTTGCCAATATCCGGCCGGACTACATCTGGTGCTACTTCGAGAAGACAGTCGTCTTTCTTAACAGCCACAGCAGCAGCGGCAATGGCGTTAGAGAAACGCCCATGAGCGTGATTACCTTCTGGAACACGGTCTCCAACCAGAGCTTCTTGAAGGAAGTGGAGCCAACGCTGTGTCTGGCGGCCAGCAGCGAGCACTGCGTTCTGGGCGTGGAGTGTGTGAGCAGCAATATCAAGGAGATTGCTTTGAGCACGCTGGAGAATCGCAGCAATCCAGCCGACGACAAGGTCTACCAGTTGCTGCTTTGCAACTCGATTGGCACCACTGTGGATTGTGAGTTCCGCTCTGGGGTTATTTTTTTCGTGTCACCTCAACCTCCTTTCTACGGCAGCCAAGTACACGGACATTAGACCCTGCTTTGTGGGCATCAACTCGAGCTATGTGGCCATTGCCTCGCAGGAGGAGATCCTTATCTGGCACTACCACACGCCCAAGAGCGCATCCAACTTGCAAAGCGTAAAGGCGCGCAAAGAGAAGCGCTTTCATATTGATGACACGCCAACGGGCGTGGAAATGGCCAAGGATCTGATGCTGGGCAGCAGCAGCAGCGGAGAGGCCCACTCGCATCGCCGGATCAGCGATCCCATCTGTGCCCTGGCTCTGTCCGAGAAGCTGCTTTTGGTGGCCCGGGAATCGGGAGCCATCAACGAGTACAGCATTGCCAATGTGGCGCTGAGGAATCGCCACATGATGAGCTCCAAAGTCTACAAGATGGCCATCAACTGTAATTCCACGTGAGTGCATGTGAGCCTCCACTGAGCTACCTTATTCTCACATAATTCCTTTTAGTCGAGCAGCCATCATAGACCACATGGGGGTCATGACGTTGCTGGACTTGGACGACAACCGGGAGACGCAGCTGAACTTCAGTCGGGTGGAGCGCAAGGATGTGTGGGCGGTGAGCTGGGCCAAGGACAATCCCCTGCTTCTGGCCCTGATGGAGAAGACGCGCATGTACATATTTCGAGGCAATGATCCCGAGGAGCCCATCTCCTGCTCCGGTTATATTTGCACCTTTGAGGACCTGGAAATCACCAGCGTCCTGTTGGATGACATTATAAGCATCGGGGAGCTACAAAACTCCTCCCACATCATTCAGCTGCGTGTCAAGTCACTGCGCGACACTGATGACCTCCTGGAGCACGTTGGCCTCGAAGATGCCAAGCAGTTCATCGAGGACAACCCTCACCCGCGCCTGTGGCGACTGCTGGCCGAGTCGGCACTGAAGAAACTGGAGCTGGACACGGCCGAGAATGCATTTGTGCGATGCGCCAACTATCCGGGCATCAAGCTGATCAAGCGGCTGCGCACCATCAATACCCAGGAGCTGCAGAAGGCCGAGGTAGCCGCTTTCTATGGCGAATTCGAAGAGGCCGAGAAGCTGTACTTGGATGCCGATCGCAGGGATCTGGCGATTGAGCTGCGCATGACCCTCTGCGATTGGTTCCGCGTGGTGCAACTCTACCGCATGGGCGGCTCGGGGGTCTCCGACCAGCAAATGGAGACGGCCTGGCGTGAGATCGGGCATCACTTTGCAAACCTCAGGTCGTGGGAGAGCGCCAAGGAGTACTACGACAAGTCGCACTACATCGAGGGCTTCATGGACGCCCTGTACCATCTTGAGCAGTTCGATGAGCTGGAGGAATGCGTGGAAAAGCTGCCGGAGAAGAGTCCACTACTGCCCAAGCTTGCGGATATGCTGGCCTCTGTGGGCATGTGCGCCGAGGCTGTGCAGGCGCATCTAAGGTTCGGCGATCAGAAGGCTGCTGTCAACACGTGCGTGAATCTACGGCAGTGGGGCGAGGCCGTGGAGCTGGCCCAAAAGTATCAGATGCCGCAGGTGAATGCTTTGATTGCCAAACATGCGGCCCAGTTGCTGAACGAGGGCCGCCTCACGGAGGCGATTGAGATGCAGCGCAATGCCGGACGGTACCTGGATGCGGCTCGCCTTCTGGCCCAGTTGGCAGAGCGGGAGCTGGAGAAACGGGCCCCGATGCTGCGCATCAAGAAGATCTACATTCTGGCTGCACTACTCGCCGAGCAGCACCTCAAGGCGGTGGCCACACCCGAAATCGACTATGCCAGTGGGCGGAACACGCTCTTGGACTCGATCAGCCTGGAGGATGCCGCCTGCATTGAGCGCATGTGGCACTGTGCCGAGGCATATCACTTCATGCTGCTGGCCCAACGACAGCTCCGCTTCGGCATCATCCATAGTGCCCTCACAACGGCTATCCGCCTGCGGGAATACGAGGATGTGCTGCCCCTGGAGGACATATACTGCCTGGTGGCTCTCGCCAGCTGTGCTGATAGGGCGTTCGGCACCTGCTCTAAGGCATTCATGAAGCTGGAGACGCTTAGCCATCTCCCCGAGAAGACTCTCCACGAGTACGAGGAGCTGGCGCGAAGCATCTTCTCCAAGTACGAGCCGGAGGACGCTGACTTGGACATGGTAGCCTGCTATTCCTGCGGCGTACCCGTGCCCGACAGGTATGTTATACTGGTCGATAGGAGCTAGTTCTGGCTAGTTTCTCACTGTTTCGTTCTCGACAGCTCGCCCGCTTGCTTGGAGTGCGGTGCCCGCTTTCCGGCCTGCATCTCCTCGGGGAAACCCATTCTACAGCCAACCAACAACATTTGGATATGCACCACTTGCCACCACTGTGCTGCACCCCAGGAAATCTCGCGACATCGGGCCTGCCCCTTGTGCCACAGTTTAATTGCCTCCATTTAATCACTGCAGATAAACGGAACTTCATCGGGGGAACTGTACGAAGTCGACCGGACCATCAACATCGTCATCGACCAGAGGCATAATGTGTTTTCTAGAGGTCGTCCGACGTCAAGCAGATTGTGCTGGCACTGCACATGATCCGCAGGGACAACAATCCTGTAATTGAATTGATTGACGATAGCATCGACTCCCACCTTGACTTCGCCAACATCCATGGGGATCCTCTAGGCCCGCTTGTGCACTAATGAATAACGAATAAAGGGCATGATTAGCATGTACATATATGACGTCACATTTCATTCAGATTATGCGCTAAAGCTTATTTGCCGACAGGAGAGCGTGTCCAGATCCATCACGGCAACGCTCTTGGTTGGAAGAGCAGATGGAAAAGCAAGCGAGACACTTGGCAAAATGCTGAAAATCCCGTATCACCCTTTAATTTAAAACAATATGCCAAAACCATGATAACTTCAGTAATGTAGGCTGTCTGATTTACCAGTGTCTGATTTACCAGTGATTTCCCAAAGTGGTTTCTTCCGAAATAATCTTCTCAATAACTCAGAATTGCCGCCATACATTTTACGCGCCACAAATTTAAATTTTGTTCTGACAGTTTTTGTTGTTAGAGTGGTGGTAGTTACAGCACAGGCGAACAGGATTGAAATATTCGATAAGTCGGACAAGCGTATGCTTCTCTGCGTCTTTTCTGATATCGATAAGTAACGCACCCAGTGTAAAAAGCCTATAAATAGGTCTAAAAATCTAAAAACTTTTTAAGAAAAACATCGATATCAGCAGCGTTCACCTATTTATTGACCTTCCCTGTTTAAACCTTATTTCATACAGAATCCAATGAACTGAGTTTTTAAAATCAATCTTGTAGGAAATTGTTTCGTCTATAGAATAAAAGGGTTTTTTGAAGGCTCTGTATCCTATTTAATTAGTAATATTTAACAGAATATCAACATCGAGGAATATGATTTTCGATCATGGAATAGACAGAGAACGATTAGACAATTGTATACCAAGGGGGTATTCAAACATTTACACTAAAATTATGAATCTTAAAGAATTTTTCTTTAGTTCAGACGAAAGATAACGTGGATTTTTAAAAGGATGGACAGAAATATAGGATGGATCTACAAGAATAATTAACAAACAGTGTTATTTTTCGCGGTTTAGCTCATGTGGTTCACTTGTTTAAATAGAGGGGAGTTAAGTGGGTTAAGCGGATAAATCCTTGGTCACACTGATTGTGACACCAAAACTCCGTGCGACAGCGAAATTATTTTTTGTTTGAATCCATTAAAAAATATCGCAGAAGTTAATTTTCTTGCACACAGATATTGGTAAGCATGAGCGGAAAGCTGACAAAGGCAAGCAGCGCCTCCAGCAGCATGCTGTACGGCTCCGTATACTCTGCGGAATCAATAAAAGTAATTGCCGAAAGCATCGGCGTTGGCACCTTGTCGGACGATGCTGCCAAGGAGCTGGGCGAAGATATCTCTATCAAGCTGAAGCGCATTGTCCAGGATGCGGCCAAGTTCAGTAACCATGCCAAGCGGCAGAAGATCCTGATCAGCGACATCGACATGTCGCTGAAGGTGCGCAATGTGGAGCCGCAGTATGGATTTGTGTCCAAAGATAACATTCCATTTCGCTTCGCCACTGGCGGCGGTCGCGAGCTGCACTTTACCGAGGACAAGGAGATCGATTTGAGTGAAATCACAGCCAACAACGCGGTGAAGATACCATTGGAAACAACGCTACGCTCCCACTGGTTTGTGGTGGAAGGCATACAGCCCACAGTGCCAGAGAATCCGCCACCGCTCTCGAAGGACTCACAGTTCGTGGACTCGGTCAATCCGGTAATCAAACTGGACCAGGGCCTGAATAAGGACGCTGCCGGAAAGCCAACCACTGGAAAGATTCACAAGCTCAAGAACGTGGAGACCATCCACGTCAAGCAGCTGGCCACGCACGAGCTGTCCGTTGAGCAGCAGTTGTATTACAAAGAGATCACCGAGGCCTGCGTCGGCTCCGATGAGCCACGTCGCGGCGAGGCCCTACAGTCGTTGGGCTCTGATCCTGGCCTGCACGAAATGCTACCTCGCATGTGCACTTTCATAGCCGAGGGCGTCAAGGTCAATGTGGTGCAAAACAATCTGGCTCTGCTCATCTATCTGATGCGCATGGTGCGTGCCCTCCTGGACAATCCATCGCTCTTCCTGGAGAAATACGTAAGAGATCCGAAGTAGCCCTTTTCCATGACTAATCTCTTGCATTTATCGTTGATAGCTTCATGAACTGATACCCTCGGTGATGACCTGCATTGTTTCCAAGCAGCTTTGCATGCGCCCCGAGCTGGACAACCACTGGGCACTGCGTGATTTCGCCTCCCGCCTGATGGCCCAAATCTGCAAGACCTTCAACACGTTGACCAACAATCTGCAGACTCGTGTGACGCGGTAGATATTCAGCATTGCAATCCTTCGATCAGAGCACACATTTAATTTTCCATTTTCATTTTCCCCCCTCGGACAGCATCTTCAGCAAGGCTCTGCAGAATGATAAGACACATCTGTCCTCGCTGTACGGTTCCATTGCAGGCCTGTCTGAGTTAGGAGGCGAGGTCATCAAGGTGTTTATCATACCGCGGCTCGCATTCATCTCGGAACGCATCGAGCCCCACCTGCTGGGTACCTCCATCAGCAACACGGACAAGACAGCCGCCGGACACATACGTGCAATGCTTCAGAAATGCTGCCCACCGATACTGAAGCAAATGCGTCCGCACCCAGACATTGCTGACGAGTACAAGTCGGACTTTGGCTTTCTGGGTCCGTCGCTATGTCAAGCCGTGGTGAAAGCACGCAACGCTCCTGCCGGCATGGTAACGATCTCATCGAACACCATTAACACAGCGCCCATCACGAGTGCCGCCCAGACCGCCACTGCCATTGGACGCGTCAACATGCCGAGCACTCAGCGTCAAGGGTACATCAATAAATAGAGCTCTGCTCGCATTATTTTGCCCTATCTTATTCCCCGATCTTCTTCTCGACAGAAGCCCTGTGGTCTCGACCCTTCCTCAGATACGGGCACTTCAGTCCACTCAGCAGCCACAAAAGTTCGTGATAGTCACACAGAACGCACAACAGCAACAGCAGCAATCCCAGCAGGCAAAGGTGGTGCGCCGAGGCAGCTCGCCCCATAGTGTTGTGCTGTCGGCCGCCTCTATTGCGGCGAACACTTCCAATTCGAATTCGAGCTCCTCGGGCAGTGGTAACGTCAGCAACCTGAACAGTGGTGGCAGCCTGCTCTCCTCGCGGAGCAACGACAATGTGTGTGTTAGTGGCGATGGCGAAGGCCAAGAATTGTCGGGTATAACAGTTGATTCTTTTTAGAGCACCCTAGATGCCAACTCGCTGATCATCGAGACGGAAATTGTGCGCGCTCCGCCCGAACTGGACGATCTGACCCATCTCGAGTGACACACAACCATTCACGAGTCCAATTCATAGTCGTTCATTGCAATTAGTTTAAGAAACCCTAATAAATACAATTATTTTAAATACAATAAACTGAAGCTTTTGGAGTACAACCTACCCCAAAAAAAAGCGCCACGCATGCAGCACGCAGAACGCATGTGCGGGAATGTCAAGTGGCAGGCTATTGATTTTTCCACCACTCACTCAGTCCAGAGGTATACACGCACAAAGACCTCTCTGCGAGAAGGAGAGCATACACAACTCATTTGTAGATACCCATAGCAGGACAAAGGCAAAGCTCAAGCCAGCAGCAACAGCAGTAGCGGATTTCTTACAATTTTTTGTAGAGGAATTTTGGAATTGAAAAGCAGAACAGAATGCATGCCAGATTTGCCGATCCTGAGCCAGCGTCCCTGTCCCCGGACAGCGATGACCGCGTTGAAGGGGAGACCCTGGAGTATCGCATCGAGGTGTTCAAACAGAATCCCAAGAACATGGCCGCACTGCACGAGATGCTCGATGAGGTGGTGCTACGCGCTGAAACGGAGGCTAACAAACGGGCAGCCGAAGGCCAGAAATCGCAACAGGTAAGCTTAAATCAATCCAATCCACTTGATACTTTATTGGTGCTACTATTTTCTTTTTGTAAAACTAATGGATTTCTCGTGCTACCACTTTGCAGGGCAAGGAGAAGCGTCCGAGTAAGTACACACTACACACATTCAGGAATTCAACGAATCCTTTCTGCTTTTTATGGGAATGTAAACTTGCTGGGATCCACCTCTGACATGCACTTGGTCGTATAGAAGATCTTTTCACACGAATCCTTGTACGCTTTCTCTGTGAAAACAAAAGCAAGCGAGACCTTCAGACCATGGAGGGGTTTTTATTCAATGGCACTTACGCGTATCCTTGCATGCATCTACGGACGCCATGCCAGCCTCCAGCATTTCCGGTGGCAAGATGATTGGCAGCTGAGCATACGCCTTGGCGGCGCTAAACTCTCCCTTCTTGGTGACCGTGCCTGCCATCTGGGCAATGCATCTGGTATAGCACTGCAAGGGCACAGTAGGATTTAGGCATACCACAATGGGTTCTATCCCAGACTCACCATCAAATCCTTCGTGTGCTCCATGCTAAAGTCCGCTGACCGTACGCGATCCAAGATTTCGGTGGTCACCTTAAACTTGGGCTGACAGGCGCCTCGTAGCATGTCCATCGACTGCATCATCTGTTCCATGGTCACGGCCACTCCTTGGTGCGGCAGCAGCCCCAGCTGCAGGACAATGGCCAACACCAGAGACGACCTATGTTTCCAGTGCTTCATGTTGCCAAACAAAGAAAAAATGACTCCAATTTCCAGCCGGCTGGGGTCTTTATATGTGGCGCACATTGGATGGGTAGCATGGGGCATGGGGCAGGTTTCTCTGGGGACAGGTGATCAGTGTGGACCAGCAGGTGGTAATTAAGCGGAGCCTCTAATTAAAACACGCTTTCGCACGTAATACTCCCGATATTCCCCCTTATTGCATTCTCCTGTTTTGTTGTTATTTCGGTTCGATCGCATGCAATTTGTGCACTTTAATCCGTACTTTACTTTGGCCTCCCACACTGATCTTTGGTTATTTGCTTCTCGAATGCTTCTTGCACTAATCTGTCAGGTTTCGCCATACCAGATTTTAAGAACGGCAAGGTGGTGAATCGTGCTCGAGGATTTGTGGTTCGAATCTTCGATGCCATCTGCAATTGCGCCAACACCAATGCGGCCGCAGCCACGACGCGCTTCAAGCTGAGAAGCAACAGCGGTGGAGCAGCAGGAGCAGCGGCAGGTGGAGGAGGCTCATCTGGTAATGGTAAGCGCCAGCAGTCCCAGGACGAGCCAGAAACCCTGGCCCTAACTAAAAAGAAGCCTTCGGCCGATGGCAAAAAGAAGAAGGGCGTCAGCATGGCCGACGATGTTCAGGCGGGCGTACGACTAATGGACTAGGCAAGCAATAATAATACAAATAATCCAATCTTGGAATACACATATAATCAAAAGGAGTGGGCCAGCTCTGGCATACCCAAAAGAGCGAAGCCTTCATAAGGGAAATCAATTATGTATCATCCTGATCACAGTTCTCCTTCCTCAAGTTTACACCAAATATCGTTTATACACTATACAGTACTCTTTCTAATGGGGCTATTCCCAAAATGATTTTCTTTGCTCAAAAATCAACAAACGCACAAGAACAATTTGACGATGTCTTCCTCCTGAAGACCAAAATCGTAGAATCGTATAAGATGTATTTGGAAGCTTTAGCTTTCTTTTATCATTTCGTATATATAATTTCGTAAACCCAAATGTGATCCCAAAGATACAAAATTAGAGAAGAGACAAAACACGACGAGCACACGAAACTTTTAGGGAGTTAGGATTAGAGGCAGCTCTATTCATCCTCCTAACTCTCCAAAACGCTAACGTTCTCGTTCTCCCACGCACAACACAATCAAATGTAGGCATGGCATTGCATTGCATAATAAAAATAATAATACTTATGATAATAGCAAAAATATCAGAAAAGAAAACACTACAATGTCAGGTTTAACAACAGGTCTCTGTCAGCACTCCACCTAATTATATTATAACTGTACTGTAGGATAAGTATAGTATATTCAATTATATTATACCAATATACTATACCTATTTAGATGTGTGTGTCTTCGTGTGTGTTTATTGTTTTTTTGTAGGCAGTTACTAAACAAAACTCAAACCCAAGCCCAAACCCAAACACAAAGGGTTCATTAATAAATATACAAATATAAATGTGTACTGATTTTATATATAAAAAATATAATATAATGTATAGTAACTACTAACTAAAATATAGTTACATCCGAAACAAACCGGAAAATCATTTCTATATGCCACACCGCATAGGTTTCCTACATCGGACATCATTAATCATAAAAGAAAACAACCACACGCTCTATACACACATAAATATATTTTTGTGAGGCTCCTTTTTGGAAGAAATGGATCTTGTATCTACACCTACTATACCTATGTATGTAACTCTAAAAATCCCAAGTAATGAAATAGCTAACGAGAGAACTTTGGAAACATATAGTAAGATTTTGCATTTATTTTGTAATCACCCAAAAATGCAAAGATCTCCCTTAGTTTGAATTTGTGGCTAAAAAACAATGAATATCTATATATACATACCTACTATACATTATATAGCAACTACAGCAATAAAAAGTGTGCATAAGGCAAAAAGAGAAATGTTTCATTTAGTTACACATCTCGTCTCTTCAATAAGCATATAATTTAGGGTTATATTTGTGAGCCTTGGTCATCGTGTTGCAATACTATTTCCCAGCAAGTTTTCAACGATACTGGTTCTGGCCTTTAATTGATTTATCCATTGTGTTGATGTACAGCCGTCGAAATGCAATTAAATATGTCTATTTATATAGACAAATATTACTTTTATGGAATCTTTATCAAAACTCACCGAACCGCATCATTAGCCATGCACATCACGTTTTCCCCCAGTTGGATCCCCCATGGACTGCGTCATCGGATGTGTTCCCGAGTGGCTGGAGCAGTGAGCAGTGGCTACATTCAGATAACATTCGAAACTGGGTCTAAGCTCATAAGCATTAAAGGGGGGACCGGCATGGAAATGGCTTGGATTGGCATGGTATGGGCTCTCTCCCTCTCAGAGATAAGCCAGTCGCAAAAAAGTACATGCAATGCATATCGTTTAAGCAGAGTTAAAGTAATAGTAATAGTATGGAGTATATAAACGTCAGTGCTGGGATCTTGACGAGTAAACAAGTTTCGAGCTCGACATTAAAGTACGCGACTTGCCTGATCGGCTCATCATTATTGTAGCCAGGAAAACCCAAAACTGTCAACGCCACGAACACCAGCGAACAAGTGAAATAGCGTCCGTCCAGACCGTCCATCCAGTCTACAAGGTGAACGGTAGGCGAGAGTTGTTCTGAGCTCGCTCTCGGTTCCCATATCGCGACCGACGCTCGTCCAGAGTACTACACAACGGCAGAACGGATTTGACTATCAACGGAAGCGACACGCGATTAAACATTAAGCAAAAATTGCCAGAAGTTGCTCACAATGATGCCACCGCCGTGGCTATTCTTGGCTTTTCTGGGCTTCGGCTGCCAGCAGATCCTGGCCAAGAGTTACTCCAGCGATTACCTAGGCAAGAACACATGGATTTGTGGACCCAGCATCTAGCAGTCGTAATCTTATGCGCACATGATCATCTTCCAGATCTTCTCGACTTGAACGACAACGACGAATTCCAATGGGGTGCGTCCGAAAATCAGCTTCAAGGCAATCACAGTGCATTGAATTTTCTGTCCCGACATCGTCTCCAGAAGCGACAGGCACCGGCTGATGACAGTGGTGGTGGTGGAACCCAGTTGCTGGTGCGTAATTATCTTCTAATGGTATGTGCCTTCTGCAAACCACCAATCTCTCTTGCAGGAGAACAAGGATTACGGTCCCTGCAGTACACCGCTAGGCGAATCGGGACGCTGTCGCCACATCATCTACTGCCGCATGCCGGAGCTCAAGAACGATGTGTGGCGTCTGGTATCCCAGTTGTGCATCATTGAAAAAAGGTGAGACTCTGCCGTGATCTTTTCCCAAACCTGCTCTGCTCTAATCCCCCAATCCACTACATGGCAGTTCTATCGGCATTTGTTGCACTGAGCAGGCAAGCAGCTCACACCAAAGTCCGCAGATTGTCACCAATACCGACAAGGAGGAGTCCCGCATTGTGAATCGACCGGAACAGCGGGGCTGTGGCATCACCACCAGACAGTTTCCCAGACTTACGGGTGGACGTCCAGCCGAGCCAGACGAGTGGCCCTGGATGGCGGCCCTGCTTATCGAGGGCCAGCCCTTTGTCTGGTGCGGCGGTGTACTTATAACAGATCGCCACGTCCTCACCGCCGCCCATTGCCTCCACGGGAGGAGAAAGGAGGATATATTCGTGAGACTCGGAGAGTACAACACTCACCAGCTGAATGAGACGCGCGCCAGAGATTTCCGTATTGCCACTATGGTTATCCACATCGACTACGATCCGCTTAACTACTCGAACGACATTGCCCTCATCCGGATCGACCGGGCCACGGTGTTCAACACGTACATCTGGCCAATTTGCATGCCGCCGGTTAGCGAGAACTGGGCTGGACGGAGTGGCATTGTCACGGGCTGGGGCACCCAGAAATTCGGTGGGCCGCACTCCAGCATTCTCATGGAGGTGGGTACCCCTAACAGTGTCCGAATCCTAAAGCTCTAAATCAAATACGGTTCATTTAGGTCAATCTACCGGTGTGGAAGCAGTCTGACTGCAGGGCTGCATTTGTAAAGCATATTGCGGATACAGTACTTTGTGCTGGCATGCCGGAGGGCGGTCAGGACTCCTGTCAGGGTGACAGCGGCGGACCGCTGATGGTACAGCTGCCCAACCAGCGCTGGGTCACTATCGGCATTGTTTCGTGGGGCAACGGCTGTGGCGAGCCTAGTCACCCTGGTGTCTACACTCGCGTCGATCGCTACCTCGACTGGATCCTGTCCAATGCGGATGCATAAAATCGGTTTATGTACATTGGCTTAGGTTTAGCAAATGCTTTTGTATTGTCTACATACACTAATTAACCTGATATCGATGTCAATACAACGATGCAACCCCCAACCCCTTAGCTAAGACTACGATTAAGGCCTGAATGGCATGGCGCTGGCCACGCTGGACACCTTCTTGAGGGACTCCTGATCCGGTGCCGGCATTTCTTCGGCATCGTTTTTGATGGGTTCAGAAAAGGCAATGTTGTAGACATCCTCGTAGTTGGCCGCAAAGTGAACCTCCAAGCCTTCGGTTATGAACTTGGGCAGCTCCTCGAAGTCCTTTCTGTTGTCCGCGGGCAGGATTAGACAGTTGACGCCACTGCGACGTGCCTGAAAGTGGATATAGCATATTGGGTTAAGCTGCATTCACAGTGGACAAGCATCTACTTACGGCTATGGCCTTCTCCTTGATGCCACCTACAGGCAGAACTTTGCCCTTAAGCGAAATCTCGCCCGTCATGGCCACGTCGCTACGCACAGGCTTGTTGGTCGCCAACGAAATAAGGGCTGTGATTATGGTGACGCCAGCACTGGGTCCATCCTTTGGTACAGCGCCCTCAGGAACATGCAGGTGGATGTTTCTATAATTGAGAAAAAAGCGAACGGCATGAGAAAGAGTAGCAACAAATAGCTTCTATGGGGACTCTTACTCAATCTCTAGGTAGTGATTGTCAGGATTTCGCATGTGAATAAAGTTACGCGCCACAGTGAGGGCTATTTGCGCCGACTCCTTCATGACATCTCCAAGGTTTCCGGTTATATACAAAGTGCCTGCTCCGCCTGCGCCGCTGGCTTCCGACTTGGCACCCTGGCCCTTATATTTGTTTCGCGCTGATGTCTCTATGTACAGCGATGAGCCTCCCATGGCCGTCCAGGCTAGGCCCATGACCACGCCCGCTGGCGTCGACTCGTACATGCGGTCCGATGTAAAGATCTGTTTTCCCAGGAACGTGGTGAGGTTTTCAGCATCTACTGGGAAGTTGGTGCCCTCCTTTTTGACCAAAAGGAAGGCCACCTTGCGCACAACCTTCTCGATCTGCTTCTGCAAGTTGCGCACTCCGGACTCGCGGCAATAGCTGCGTATCAGCATTGTCAGGGCATTCTCAGTTATACTGATATTCTCGTCGCTCAGGCCACAGTCCTTCATGGACTGCGGTATCAGATATTGGCGGGCAATGGCCACTTTCTCCTCAGCCACATAGCCGGACATCTCAATCAGCTCCATGCGATCTCTCAGTGGCTCTGGAATGGTATCAATCACGTTTGCGGTGCAAATGAATAGCACACGCGACAGATCGATAGGCACATCCAGATAGTGGTCCAGGAAATTGGCATTCTGCTCGGGATCGAGTAGCTCCAACAGCGCCGAGCTGGGATCACCCTGATAGCCCCTGTGAATAGGCAGATTACGAGTATATTTCCCTCCGAAATGCTATCAAGTATTCGTGCCACCTACTTGCCAATCTTGTCCACCTCATCAATGAGCACCAGAGGATTCTCAGTCTTGGTCTTTTTCAAGCACTGTATCAGCTTGCCAGGCATTGCACCCACGTAGGTGCGACGATGTCCCTTGATTTCGGCCACATCCGTCATGCCGCCCACACTGAAGCGGAAGTACTCGCGATTTAAGGCACGAGCAATGGACTTGGCTATGCTCGTCTTACCCACACCAGGCGGTCCATGGAAGCACAAGATCTTGCCCTGCGTGGTGCCCTTCAGAGCACTGACGGCGATAAACTCTAGGATGCGCTTCTTGATATCCTCCATGCCGTAGTGGTCATGGTTTAGAATCTCGCTGGCCTTTTCCAGGCAGAGATTCTCAGTGCTAATGACTCCCCAGGGTAGCGAGGTGAGCCAGTCGAGGTAGTTGCGGGTTACACTGCAATTAACAAGAGAAATTGACATTAAAATGATGTTAAGGATGTTAAAGAGCTATCTGAATGGATATCTTACTTAAATTCAGAGCTATGACTCTCCAGGAAGTTCAGTTTGGTCAGTTCTTCATCGATGACCACCTTAATATTTTCTGGAACGATTTTGTCTTTCAGCTTATCCATATACTTTTCACCGATGGCATCCTTGTCGTCTTTCTCAATGCCCAGCTCTTTTTTGATAACCTTCAGCTGTTCCTGCAGTATGTATTTCCGGTGCTGCTGCTTGACTTTTTCCTCTACCTCGCGTCCAATTTTCGCTTGCAGTCTCGATAGCTCCTGCTCCTTTTTGAGCAATGTAAGGGACAGCTGAAGGCGTTTTGGCATCTTTAAAAGAAAAATCGTATTATCATACAAGGGAAATCTGTCGACACTATGAATGCCATATATTTACGTCTTCTTCCTCCAGGATATTTTGCAGCTCCTCTGGGTCTCCGGCCGACAGGGAGGCACCCAAATCGCACAGGTAGATGGGGTTATCCACAACTCGTTGATTCTGATGCAGCATTTGATGGAGGCTCTCCCTAAAGGAATGCAAGTCGAGTTAAGCCGGGAAGCTTCTTCTGGGACTTTATAACGTACCTGTACAGGGGATTCATGGTGATGATGTCGCGTAGAGTCTTGATAATCTCTTGTGTCAGTGCCTTGACCTCAGCGGTTTGTTTGTAAATCGGTTGCTTCACATTCTCCACCTCTACAATGAGCACAGGCGATGATGTGGCTGATGCATCAGACTCGACAGCGGGGCCACCTTCTGTACCCGCATCGGCTTCGGTTGCGGCTTTGGCTGCACCCAATTCATCTACTGGGCTTGTGGTGGCAGCGGAAGCTGCAGCCGCAGCCTCTTGTAGTTTCTGCCTAATTGCGCGCCGCGATTTACGGCGTTCACTTGATGACTGTGGCGCTGGCGATGATTCGTTGCTTGTTGTTTGATCTTCAGCTGGGATGTGTAATTTAATATTAAATAGTGGATAATGCAAAGTTGTCATTTTCACTAAGATCAAGAACATTTGTCACAATTTGTATGGGCTTAGTGTTTCTGTAGGTGCTTACCTGGCTTTTTTTGCGATGAAAGATCCTCGAACACCTGTCCGGTTATGCGTATACGACGATGGGCCACCACCACCATGCGCATCTTGTCTCCCAAATCCTGTACCTCTTGGATCTGTGCAAAAGTGCCCAGTTGGTAGATCTCGTCCAGATTCTGAACGACCTCGTCTTCTCCATCGGTTTTCTTGAGGAAAACCCCAACATAGGGCTGATTCAGGCTTACTTTGCGACGCAGCAGATCCATAACAATAGGATTCGACACCTGAAAGATGAGTTGAGTCGGGTGTAGGTGTGGGCCACTTGCATTTGTTATCTGTCCCAGCATTCGCACTCACCTCCACAATTTTCATGAAGCGCGGAAACAAGGGATTCTTGCGCATGGCCAACAGCGGAACATGTGGCCATACGTCGGGCACTGCCACTGTGGCTGGCAGTTGGGAATCTCGGTCGGACATCCCATCTGGTTCCGCTTTTTTGCCGTCGGGATCATCGCTTTTGCGACTGTAGAAGCGCTGAGCCATCACCATTGTCGCACCATTGAATCTTTCTAGGCGAGTCACCTTCTCAGTAAAATATTTAGTCAAGACACTTTGTCCAGGGCGATTGCGGGTCCATACTACTCTCGCGGAAAGGGCGCGCATTAGGTGCCGCCCTCGTACAGCGTGTGCCATCATTTTTAAACAATTCGAGAATCAATCAAATGAGAATCAAATAAAAACGATAGCAAAGGGGCACAACAATTACAGGCAGACCAGACTGATTATGTGACAAGCCGACTGATGAAATGAACCGGAGCTAGTGTTGTAATGTGAATGAAACTGAACGTTCGAAATCAAATGAAATTTGAAAGGGAATACAGAGCACTAAAGTTCGGTGTTGTAAAGTGTTGTGCGAAAGAAGGAGGAACAGGAAGACGGGCAGCAAAAATATTCGTTTCGTTGTAAAAAGTTGTGTTTGATTGCATTTAACAATGGTTTCGCGTTTCGATCAACAAAAGACCAAGCACCAGCTCTTCCATGTGTCCCTCAGCCTGGCCACCATATTGATATGCATGACATATATGCAGTACCGCCGCAACTGGGCCTATCTCGGCAACTTCTGGGACTCACTGGTGGTTCCAATTGTCTTCATCGGCGAGCTGCTGAAAGTCGTCCTGGCCCGTTTCTATGGGCGCATTGAGGATGGTGTTCTGACGGTCAAGCAGCGGCAAAAGAAGGCGGCATATTTCACGGCACGCGAGCTCGCAGGAGGATTCACACTGCAGTTTCTTTGCACGCTGCTGTATGCCTTCATCTGCATCATTTTGGGAGCACCGGTACTGGGCAACTACGAGGAGACCTTTGTCCTTTCACTGCTGATGACACTTCTGACGGTGTCGCCCACGGTGTTTCTCTTGGGCGGCGGCGGTGCCCTGCAAGTGTGCTTCTGTGAGAAACCAGACTTTGTGACCAAGTGCGAGGACACTGCCCTGAATCTATTCAAGTACAATGCCCTGGGCGGCATCCTGGGAGCCTGGGCTGGCAGTGTGGTGGCACCCCTGGACTGGGGGCGCGACTGGCAGGTATATCCCATACCAAATATCATCGGAGCTCTGCTGGGCAGCGCCATGGGCAATATTTATGCCTGTACGCATGTTCTTTACGCCACGGCCCGTGTTTACATGACCAAGAAACGCACTTAAAAATAATAAGAATAAATGCTATTAATCCTGCCACCAGATTATTACGTTGCGCTGCCACAACGCCCACAACTCCCACATCCACATCGACCTCGACATCCACACACTGATCTGATCTGATTATGATACACGTCATCATCTCTCTCTAGTCAGCAGCTTAAGAACTACCAAAAAGCAATTAACATACTTTAATGTTACATGTTTAAGCATTTTATTAGAGTGTAAAACATATAAATTCTTTTTTAAATCAATCAACTAATAAACTAACAAATCATTAATTTAATCACAAGCGATAAAGACACAAAGGTTCCCATCCCATCCATCGATAGAATGAATCCCATCTGAAATAGGAATAAGAATTACAACATGAGTGGAAAATATGTTCGACTTACAGCCGTGTAGGTAACCCCCATTTTACCACTAACCATACAATATATAGACACGACACTCCATACATTGAATTTGACCGCACCAAAATCACTGATGGCACCAGGCATCAGCTAACCGGCGAGTCGTGAGAGGTATGTGTGCTCATGCACTCTCACGTACGTTGCTTGTTTGCATGTGTGGATCAGCTACCCGGCGAGTCGTGAGAGTGTATGTGTGCACATACATTCTCACGTACTTTGCGTGTTGTGTATGTGTGGATCAGCTACTCGACGAATCGTGAGAGTGTGTGTATGTATGCTCATGTACTTTGCGTGTTTTGCAAGTGTGTATGAGCGCACAACTGATATTTGCGCTCTCTCAACTTTGTTTTGATTTTAGAGTCGACCCTTTTTGAAGACGCTTGCCTTATAATACCAGAAATTCTGGTCCAGAATATATACAATATATACAATTATTGTAATTTTGGGCAAGCGTTATCATAAAATCATAACTGACAATCAATTCCAAAGTAATGGGTGTTTTCTTAGCAGCGGCGTTTTAAAAAACCAATACAAACAAGCAGACCAACAATATCTGCAGTACACATACAGTTAAAGCTCAGCCTCACATACAGAGCGTTTGTACTTTGCCAAGCTAAAATTATGTGTTGTGTGTTCTTCTTCAGCCTGCTGACGAACTGACCTACCGCCACAAAATAAATGAAGAATTGGCAGGATGGGTGGGGGTGGGTGTGGGTTGGAGGGACACTTGGCCGTGGGAAGAAAGAATTCTGTTATTTTTTTGTATTTTTATTATATAAATTATTATATTATTACTGCCTATGAAAAAGCCGTAAACATACATACATATGTACATTCATATGTACATATAGACATAAAGTCGCCGCTCAAATTGGCTCCCGATTGAAGATCGGTACCCAGGGAACACCACGAGAAGGCCATTACACCTGTAATGGGGTCAAAAATTAATCTGACCTTTGAGTCGACTTGATATAACTTTATTTAAAAACTCTTCAATAATTAAGTCACATCCATACTCCCCGCCTAGAATTAAATCTATTAAATATTTGTATATGCATACATGTGAAAAATAGAACATTAAAAATAAACACGAAATAATAAACTTATTAATATTAAAAAAAATATCCTACTGCCGCAATATTTTGAGTATGTGAGTTACCTCTGGCAGACTGCAGATGTGTTTGTGTGTGTGTGGGGGAGGGGAGGGTGAGGGCTTTCCGGATTCTGTGTCAAAATGGCGCAGAAAAATGCTTAATTGTCTGCCCTTCACTACCCGCAGTGAAGAGAGGAAACCAAATATAACTCTTCACATTAAAATATTTTTTCTATGGTCAAGCTGAGTTACGTCATCCACGCACTCCCCGTCTTCCATTCCACCTACATATGTATGTACATATGTACATATGTAAAAGCATTGACAGGCAGCAACAACAGCGCCGCGTACGCCAAAGCAAAAAAACAATTACAAGAACTCACATAATGCAAAAGCAAAGATGCTCTTACTGAAGCGACCCCTCTTCAGGGCATTTTACTGACCCCACATGCAGTAGGAAAAGAGAATCAAATAAAAGAATCAAATTGTAACAGTTTTTTGTCGCTCGTTTCCCATCTCCCCCCCGCCCCAAACAGATAAGAAGCCAAAGCAACAACAGCAAACACAAATCCCTATTACAAAAAACCGCTTTCAGATTATTTCAGCAAAGGTGCGCTCCTAATTGTCTGCCCTGCATTACCTGCAATGAAGAGATGGATCAAATATACATAGCTATTCACATTAAAATATTTGTTCTATGGTCAAGTTGACTTATGTACATCATCCACGCATTTTCCGTCTCCCATTCCACCCATGCAAGCAACAACAACAACGATGCATACGCCAAAGACAAGCACAGCACCCTCTCCATCCCACTCCCACTCGAACAGGTGCCCACAACAGCAAACGTTCGCAGTAACAGAGGCTGTAGTAAAAGAGCCGAAATATTCGATAATCTCTTTTGCATATGACACCGTAAAGGCAGAGGAGAAGTAGAGAGCATGAAATGCGGGAATAACTACGCCGACTGCGCTGCACCAACGCAGCGCGCACTGCAACCCTCTCACCAACATTTGCTTCTCACTCCCACCAACAGGTGACATAAGTACACTTTTCTGATCTCCCTTTGCAGTAGGAGAGGGAGAACATAAGCAGGGAGACATACGCGATTCGCAAAATTAGCTAATGAGAGAGTGGGAGCGAGGGCAATTAGGAAGAGAGCGGGGGAGCATCGAATGAACGCATTTGCACCGCTAAGCAGACCTTTAAGTCGCTGCCTGATTTAACAGTTAACTATCATAGAAAGAATAAATTCGTTGCTGCCGATACAGAGGCGAGCTAATAGCAAAAGATAAACTGAGTAAGAGAGCGGAGCGAGCCCTTGACCGACATTCGTTATCAGTGATCACCGGCACCGGTAAATTTTCGCTCATGTTTTCTGGTTGAGATCTGATTTCTAAGCAGCGCTGCCCACGCTGCTCTGTTGCAGCCGCCCTCTCTTCAACGTCTTTCGTTATCTTGCTCTTCGAAATCTTCTTTAAGCTGCCCACGCAGCTGCAGCTGCATATATCAAAGCTTTCAGTTCCCCCCCGTCCATCATTCGAAGCGGTCATCAATTAAATTGTTCGTCTTACGGTGTGTGTATGAAAGAAGTGTATGAAATAAGATGTATGCAAAAAGTGAGTGAAGTGTTAAAGTGAGATAAAATGCAAGTGAAAAGTGACAAAATGTACAAAGCGCACCGCAAATGCTAATAGCAAACCCAAAAGGAACGGCATATGAGTGTTTTTTTTTATTGTGAAATGCAAAAATAAAATAAAGTGAGTGAAAGTGATGAAAGTGAGTGTTAGTGCAGGATGGTCATTAGGACGACAAGGAGAGTCACCAGTGGATGCAGTGGAAGGCGATATTGTGAGTGAAGTGAGTGAGTGCAAAGAATAAATAATAAAGTATTCCGCAGAAACCAAAGAAAGAGCGGCAATAACAAGCGCATGCTTAACAGCGATGCCAATGAAATGGCAGCTGAGTGTTTTTTTTTGAGTGAAATTAAATTGCCAAAAAGTGAGTGATATACGAAAAAAGTGAGTGTTAGTGCAGGATGGTCACTGGGACGGCAAGGAGATCCAGATAAAAGTGAATGAAAGTGAAGGATGGTCACTGGGACGGCAAGGAGATCCAGATAAAAGTGAGTGAAAGTGAAGGATGGTCACTGGGACGGCAAGGAGATCCAGATAAAAGTGAGTGAAAGTGTGTGAAGCCAAAATCCCGCTAGAACTATGTCGATAAAGAGCGGAAATAAGAAGAAGGCTATAGGGACAAAAAGTGAGTGAGTGAGTGTTAAAGAAAGAGCGGCAATATAAAGCGCAATGCGCATCAGCAATACCAATGGAATGGTAGCTGAGAGTTTTTTTTTGAGTGAAATTAAATTGCCGAAAAGTGAGTGAAGTTGGTGAGTGAAGTGAGTGAGTGAAGTAAAAATAAATAATAAAGTGTTCCGCAGATACCGTAGATACTGAAGAAAGAACGGCAATGCGAAGCAGCAATACCAATGGAATGGTAGCTGAGTGAAATGAAAAAGTGAGTGAAGTGTTCCGCAGACACCGTAGATACTGAGAAAAGAACGGCAATGCGAAGCAGCAATACCAATGGAATGGTAGCTGAGTGAAGTGAAAATTACAAAGTGAGTGATATTCCGCAGACACCGTAGAAACTGAGAAAAGAACGGCAATGCGAAGCAGCAATACCAATGGAATGGTAGCTGAGTGAAGTGAAAATTACAAAGTGAGTGATATTCCGCAGACACCGTAGAAACTGAGAAAAGAACGGCAATGCGAAGCAGTAATACCAATGGAATGGTAGCTGAGTGAAGTGAAAATTACAAAGTGAGTGATATTCCGCAGACACCGTAGAAACTGAGAAAAGAACGGCAATGCGAAGCAGCAATACCAATGGAATGGTAGCTGAGTGAAGTGAAAATTACAAAGTGAGTGATATTCCGCAGACACCGTAGAAACTGAGAAAAGAACGGTAATGCGAAGCAGCAATACCAATGGAATGGTAGCTGAGTGAAGTGAAAATTACAAAGTGAGTGATATTCCGCAGACACCGTAGAAACTGAGAAAAGAACGGCAATGCGAAGCAGCAATACCAATGGAATGGTAGCTGAGTGAAGTGAAAATTACAAAGTGAGTGATATTCCGCAGACACCGTAGAAACTGAGAAAAGAACGGTAATGCGAAGCAGCAATACCAATGGAATGGTAGATGAGTGAAGTGAAAATTACAAAGTGAGTGATATTCCGCAGACACCGTAGAAACTGAGAAAAGAACGGTAATGCGAAGCAGCAATACCAATGGAATGGTAGCTGAGTGAAGTGAAAATTACAAAGTGAGTGATATTCCGCAGACACCGTAGAAACTGAGAAAAGAACGGTAATGCGAAGCAGCAATACCAATGGAATGGTAGCTGAGTGAAGTGAAAATTACAAAGTGAGTGATATTCCGCAGACACCGTAGAAACTGAGAAAAGAACGGTAATGCGAAGCAGCAATACCAATGGAATGGTAGCTGAGTGAAGTGAAAATTACAAAGTGAGTGATATTCCGCAGACACCGTAGAAACTGAGAAAAGAACGGCAATGCGAAGCAGCAATACCAATGGAATGGTAGCTGAGTGAAGTGAAAATTACAAAGTGAGTGATATTCCGCAGACACCGTAGAAACTGAGAAAAGAACGGTAATGCGAAGCAGCAATACCAATGGAATGGTAGCTGAGTGAAGTGAAAATTACAAAGTGAGTGATATTCCGCAGACACCGTAGAAACTGAGAAAAGAACGGTAATGCGAAGCAGCAATACCAATGGAATGGTAGCTGAGTGAAGTGAAAATTACAAAGTGAGTGATATTCCGCAGACACCGTAGAAACTGAGAAAAGAACGGTAATGCGAAGCAGCAATACCAATGGAATGGTAGCTGAGTGAAGTGAAAATTACAAAGTGAGTGATATTCCGCAGACACCGTAGAAACTGAGAAAAGAACGGTAATGCGAAGCAGCAATACCAATGGAATGGTAGCTGAGTGAAGTGAAAATTACAAAGTGAGTGATATTCCGCAGACACCGTAGAAACTGAGAAAAGAACGGCAATGCGAAGCAGCAATACCAATGAAATGGTAGCTGAGTGTTTTTTTTTGAGTGTAATGAAATTGCCAAAAAGTGAGTGAAGTGCAATACCAGCAATACCAATGGAATGGTAGCTGAGTGAAGTGAAAATTATAAAGTGAGTGATATTCCGCAGACTCCGTAGAAACTGAGAAAAGAACGGCAATGCGAAGCAGCAATACCAATGAAATGGTAGCTGAGTGTTTTTTTTTTTAATGAAATAAATTGCCAAAAATTTCAATATTAAGCAGCAATACCAATGAAATGGTAGCTGAGTGTTTTTTTTTTTAATGAAGTAAATTGCCAAAAATTGCAATATTAAGCAGCAATACCAATGAAATGGTAGCTGAGTGTTTTTTTTTTTGAGTGAAATAAATTGCCAAAAATTGCAATATTAAGCAGCAATACCAATGGAATGGTAGCTGAGTGTTTTTTTTTTGAGTGTTTTTTTTTTTGAGTGAAATAAAATTGCCAAGAAATGCGTGAAAGAGAAAGATCAGAGGAGAGCAGCAACGAGAGCAGAGTCAACTGAAATTAAGGGTGAGTTTGCACTATACTCCAAATTATATTATATTATATTACTTTATTTATTATTATTTATTATTTTTGGATATTTTATTTTATTTATATTATATCCACATATCATTATCATTTCTAGTGAATCTTGAATTGTGCCATTAAATTGCTATGTATTTCAGCTTGCTTTCACTAGTCAAAATTGAGTGAAAGAGGCACGCTCATAGGAACTAAGTTCTCTTAATTAGAACGGGTATGAAAGGGTCTCGAAGAAGTCTCGAAGAAGACCTTTTTGAGAAAAAAAAAGATTTCAAGAGTTCTGATGGATCGGGTGTACCACTCTATGCCACATTATTCTAAACGCATTCCAAATTCTAAGCGACTCCAAATCTCGAATTCAATCGATTTTGTGATCAATATCATTCCATATAACACATTGTCCGAGCCAAAGAAGTTGTTTCTGCTTGGTACCTACGGAATTGAGGTTATGTATAGAGAGGAACAGAGCCAGCTTTAAAATAGAGGAATATTTTTCACAGCACACATACACTCTCACGATTCGTCGGGTAGCTGATCCACACATGCAAACAAGCTAAGTACGTGAGAGTGCATGAGCACACATACACTCTCACGACTCGCCGGGTAGCTGATGCCTGGTGCCATCAGTGATTTTGGTGCGGTCAAATTCAATGTATGAGTGTCGTGACTATATATTGTATGGTTAGTGCTTCTACCTTCCCCAAATAAACAATGAATTGAAGACACAAAACTGTTTCCGTAGGAGCACGATATTCATAAACGATCCGAAACAAAACATATTTAACATATCGTTAATTACACTAGACACAATTTTAGAACAAAAAAGGTTAGCCCTTGGCAGCCACAACAAAGCTCTCGTCCTCCAGTAGACAACGTTGGCCCACATAGTTCTCATTGGGCTCCCAATAATCCTCGTCTTCATCATCGGCCAGTGGCTCGCTGGCCTTCTCATTGCTGGGCACCACCTCAGGCAGCTGAAACTCTCGGTGTTTGTTTAAGGCATTGTCCGTGGACAGTCGTCTGCGAAGCATTGCCTCGGCCGCCGTTGATGGACAGTGGCCCGTCTCGTAGAGCTTATACAGCTTGACGAAATGCAAGCCACTGGCAAGCCGTGGTCCGCCCTCCCTGGCCACTATGGCACTCCAGCTGAGGGCAAGCGTGACATGGGGCACATAGCCCGCAATGCTGGCGTTGAACTCCTCCGTGCTGATGTTGGTGTTGAAGAACACGGTCTCCTCGTTGGTGAGGAAGCTGTGCGGATCGTGCAGCGACGGCATATGCTGCTCCGCCTGCTGGGCATGCTGCGCAGGCATAATCTTCAAGTGCGAGAGCCGGGTTTGCAGCAAAGTTTTAACCGTGGGAATGTCTTTGAAGTGTTCCTTCTGGGCCTTCTCCTGCAGGCGGAATTGTAAGCCGCAGGATTTGGAAGACTTGAGGCACTGCCCACCCGCCTGTCCCGCACTAACTCCCATACTGTCCACAACTGCAATCATAAAAAATCATCAATTATTATCAGGGCGGTGTCATCATTAAGGCCTTTCCCTTTCCACACTTACTGAACATCTTCTCTGGATTTAAATCGTATTCCTTGGAGTACAAGGACAACGTGTTAATGTACACTTCGGTCGGCTGGGCTGCGTGCTGATTCCGCAGGTTCAGCTCCAGACCTAGTTCGTTGGTCACTGCATTGCTCACGAAGCACGTCGACTCCGCTTGCAGGCAGCTCTCGACCTGCAGGTGCCAAATGTGACGAACCAGCCGATACTTGATGGGAGAATTGGCACCCACTGGCAATGAGTAGTAGAAGAGCAAGCGCAGCGTGAAAGGCCCATCCTGGTGGGGTGCTTGCAGCCACATGGAAATGGTATGACCCTGTTGTGCCTCCAGGGCTGCCTGGTCAGGACGTTGAAGCAGGCGGTATACACGCTGCCCCCGGATTTCTTTGTCCTTGACGAGCTTATCATTGGACAGATCACGTAAAGCTGTACAGAAAACAGTAGCTCATTAAATGTAAATGATATCCGAATCCATTCCATTAACTTACAGCTCTTCATGGCCAGCGGCATCTGGTTGTGCTGCTCCGACTGCAGCGACAAGCAGCGCGGCGTATCGCAGCCCAGATAAATCTCCTCAATGGGGGCTATGCCCAGATTGCGGAGAGTAATGGAAACGGGGAGAATCTCACCAGCCAAGAGCTGGGTGGGCACCGGACTGAAGCTAACACTCATGGCGGGTAATTGGGGGACCAATTTGAGACTCAACCGGTTGTCCAGAACGGTCTGCGAAGATTGCTTGGCCGTGGCAGGTCGGATCATTTGCGTCTCAAACTGCAAGGAGCCGAGCAGACTGGCCGAGGGATCCGCTGTGGCTGCAACCCGGCACACCACGCCCAGAATGAGGAGGCGTCCGGTGAGCTTCGGCGTTAGCTTGAAGTAAACAGTCTTCTCAGCCTGTTCGGCCAGCTCAAACGATGCTACGCAGCTGGTTTTGATGGCTACTTGCACGGCTGCTTTGCTGGCACTGTCTGCAGCCTCCTCGTAAATGCAGGCATTCGACAGCACTTCCTCGTTGTCCAGCGTGAGTTTCCAGAGCAAATCGATCTCAGAGAGGGCTATACTGCAGCGGACACTGTTCGAAAGGGTCACAGCCAGCTCAATGGGTTCGCCCTGCACAGCCACGGGTGTCTCCAAGGCCGGCTGCTGCTTGGTGTACAAATATCTCGAGGGCTTAAACACGAACGGCTTATTGGAGGCAGCCGTGATCACCAGCATCTCCTCAATCTTGTTCCAAATCGACTCGTCTGCCGTCAAATTGGAGTTGATGTCGATGTTGGTGGCTGGCAGCTGTGGCGCCTGAGCTGAAGGCGATTGAACCAGAGTCAAGACGCGCACCGAAGATTGCACCACCTGGGGCAAGGCATGAGGTAGTAGTCCCACCTCTGGACTACGTTTGAGGAGCTCCTGGAACATAGAAATTGTCACTAAATCGGACCGGGATGGGATGATCGCCGCTGTTTTCCACTCACATTCTGAGTCTGTATGTACTCCTTCAGGAAACTGCTCTGCTGCGCGGCACTCTGCAGGCTCCCAGGACGCAGGAGATGAGCAAAGGAACGACTGGCCTCATCCAGCTGCTTCAACATATAGGCCTGTTTGGCCACCGTATACTGTATATGGTCCTCGGCCAGGCTCCACTCTCGTTTTTGGAATACCTGGTAAGCCTGGCGATAGCAGCGATACGCATGCTTTCGCTGTCCGGCACGAGAATAACGATTCCCAGCCAGAACAATGTTAAAGGCATACTTCCTGTGCATGGCCGGTTGGGTCACCAGAAAGCAGTATGCCGCCTGCTCCAGCAGCAGAGCGGATCGAAGGTCCGACTCCTCGCTAGTCATGCGTATCAATTGCTTGGCCACGTCGCTGTAGAGACGCGCTGTTTTCAGGCACTCCATGCTGAGCAACGTTGCCCGTGTGGCAAATGCCTGCAATCTGCAAGTGAAAATCACATCAGAAATCGATTTAGTTTTAGATAATTTGAAGAGAAGGAAAGAGGGAAACGGAAACTCACTTGCACACGGTCAGGTAACACACAATGGCATCCTCCATGTAATCGTATGTTTTGCGGTGCGCTGTGCCCAGCATGAAGGCGGAAAGGGCGGCCATTTCGAGGGCACCCGCATAATATTGCCAGGCCGAGTCCGCATTAAAGTCCCTCTTCGCCTGGTGGTAAGCCTGAAAAGCCAGGTTATAATGTCCGAACATGAAGTAGAGATCGCCTAGCTTTCTCGTTTGCAGTTCCGCGGATTCGTTTGTGTAGATGACTGCGTTTTGATTGTTTGCTCCCGCTCCCGGCTTGCTGGTGACGAACCAGCGCTTCGTCGCACTCAGCAGGGACTTGCTCACACCCTTCTTGTTGGTCACACCCTCGCTGAGAGTGGCCACCAGGTGTTCGATGTAGGGTATCAGGGCACGCACCGCATAGTCCTGCACAAAGTGTCGCACGTTGTCAATGTCCCGCGTGGTAAGACAGCCGCCGTGCGGAGCATCCGCCTCCAGATCGCTGGCCCATACATTGGGATTGATGGTCTGGGAGGCAATGCTCTCGGTGCTAATGCTGAACTTGGAGTTGATGGCCTCGGTGGCGCTCTCCTGCATCGGACTCAGGGGATGCAGCATGGTCAGGTCGCTCTCCTGTGCATTGACTCCCTCCAGTAGCTGTGACATCTGCATGGAGGGCATGCTGATAACCGACACCGCCTCCTGTGGCGATTTCGGGGCACTCAGGTCCGTGGAGGTCAGTGTGGCATCACTCTTTGGCTGCCTCTTGATGTAAGACGCCCAATAGTCCTGCACCTCTGGGGCAGTCTGGCCATCCAGCGAGTTAATGGACACTAGGAAGCATTTGCTATCGCCAAAGGTTGACTTCAGCAGTTCAAATCCCTGCTGGGCCTTGGACAGATCCCCCTGGCTGGCCTCGTGCAGCACCACATAGCTGTTGAGCACTTCGTTGGGCTGGAACCACTTGGGCAGCTTCTGGGGCTGCATTTGCTGGACCCGCTGAGTCAGCTTGTGCGCAGTCTCTACAATCTGGGGATCGGCACTGGACAGCACCAGCAGGCAGCTGAGCAGGTGGCGGGTGAACTCATGCTCCGCTGGGAATTGCACAGTCAAGAACGTCTCGCGCCATTGCTCAAACCAAGGCTCCGACGTCGGCAACTCGAGGTCAATGTCCGCTGGGGGAGAAAGTGGTGTTGGAAAGGGGGAGGAGTGAGTGTCGCAACATTTAAGGTGTGTCCTTAGTGCCATTTTACCTATTGTAGCAACCTTGGTTTTGTCATTGTGGGCATTGGTCACCGATTCATTGAGCATGCGGCGGGCCAAGACTGTTTGGGGAGGCCGCCAGTCCACATCACAAAAGTTGAGTCGCAGTCCCCGCACTGATACGCTCGTCCCAGAGACATCCCGAAAGTGTGCTGTAAGACAGAAACGAGAATAAAGATATATATTTATTTACTGTTTACACCCCCGCCCATCTCCCCGCAACAAATCCTCTTACCATCGTTGGGCAATTTGGCGAAGGGCTGGAGAAGGTCCACAAAGGAAAGATTGTTGCGATGGCAGATGTCATCTGCCAGATTGCTGCTCAGCACGCCGATGAGCGGTGAGAAGATGTTTTTGATTATGTCGCGTGCATTGTAATTCTGGCCCGTCAAATGCAGCATTATTTATTTTATTGTCACTATTTTGCCCCAAATTGCCCCCAATTGCACCTTCGGAGCGTTTTATTTCGATTTATCGAACCAGTCGATCCAGTTCCGGGACCAAGTGCTCCTAAACATAGTACGGCCACACTGAAGCGCGGGAAAGAGTGTCAGCTGTCATAGAATTTTTACACTAATCCAAGTAGTACACAAAAGCAATATTCATAATTTTAGCAACGAAAAACTGCTCAAACACATATTCTTAACTGCACACACCAAAAGACGTTCCATTATATACGTAGAGTGTCGCTGACTATTCAATCAGCGCACGCCATCCAACCGGAGAACAAAAAAAGCCCGCCGCTTGCAGCGTCTGAAAAAAAAGTCTGAAAGTCTCGCCGCAGTCTCCAAAAAAAAGAGAAGAGTCCCAAAAGTACAGTCATGGCCAAGGTGCACATCACGAACGTTGTGGTCCTGGACAACCCCAGCAGCTTCTTCAATCCCTTCCAGTTCGAGCTGACATTCGAGTGCATCGAGGAACTGAAGGAGGATCTTGAATGGAAAATGATCTACGTGGGCTCGGCCGAGTCCGAGGAGCACGACCAGGTACTGGACACCATCTACGTGGGCCCCGTGCCCGAGGGTCGTCACATATTCGTCTTCCAGGCTGATCCGCCAGATGTTAGCAAAATTCCAGAACAGGATGCCGTAGGCGTCACCATTGTGCTGCTAACGTGCTCGTATCGCGGCCAGGAGTTTGTGCGCGTCGGCTACTATGTAAACAACGACTATGGTGAACAGGAGATGCGCGAGAATCCGCCGACCAAGCCCCTGTTCGACAAGCTAACGCGCAACATTCTCGCCAGCAAGCCGCGCGTCACCCGCTTTAAGATTAACTGGGACTACGGCCACACCAATGGCAATGGCAATGGTGTGCCAGAGAACAACGGGCACAGCGATGAAATGATGATCGACGGCCCAACCACATCGCAGGCGGCACAGGGCGCTGCCCAACAGCAACAGCAGCAGCAGGATGACGACAACAGCCTGGCCATGCCCATCGAGAACGGCATCAAGGCCCTCAACGAGAACTCAAATTCCCTAGCAATGGAATGTTGAGAGGGAGAGAGATCTTTCTGGCAGTCCAACTGCAATAGACACACAAATACACACACTCTTGAGAGGGCGCAGACTTGAGGGAAACTCCACCCCCGCCCGACCTCGACCCCTAATTAAGAAAAATGTAATTTAAAAGCAAGCAATTAAATATATATGTATACATTAAATTTACCTTATCTAAGTTGTGAAATTTGTTTGTTTTGTAAAGAATTAGCAGCCATTGGCTTCGCTGTCAAATTTCGTTGTTTGATATAGCCATTCTATTTTCATTTTTTCCTATGAGAAAGCGAAAAAAGTATGTTAAAATCCAAAGTGAATCAGAAGGGGCTCTCCTCCTCTTACGGCATTCCCAGCGGCAGTCGCCTGCGGGCCACCTGGAGCAAGAAACAACCGACCTGCAACAGGTGAGGGGCACACATGCCAATTGTGGCGGCCCACATTGATAGCCCGTTCCTGTTTAGCTATTTCAGCAGGTTTGAATGCCTCTGCCCCAATCACTATGCCGTCAATCCCCTGGACAAGCCCTATTATAACGAGAATTTGTGGAAGTCCTCCAATAAGCGCAAGGCCTATGCGCTGGGCATCAAAAATCGCGTGGATGTGGAGGCCGATTCCATAGGCGTCGCCGTCGGCATGGTCTGCTCCGAGTCAAATATCGCAAGACCCAGCTACTTAAATGGCAAGCAGCACGACGAGATCAATTCGCGCTACTTTGCCACGTATCTGAAGGCCTTCGCCCTGGTGTATGTCCTGCCGGAAGTGGAGTGGACATCGGACAAGATCGACATGCTGCTGCAGGAGGGCTATAACCTGTTCGAGGAGAGTGAGGCTACCAACAAACAGAATGGGGACTCCCTGAACCCGCCACTTCTCAGGCCGCAGATTTACACGGATGCCGAGAATCGCATCAAGCGCAATTTCAGCTTGGAAGGGCACACTTTCACCGTGGCCCTGGAGTCGCGCTATCTGGGCGATCCGAAGCAGCCCATAGAAACGCAGCTGCCGCACATTATGAAGAACCTGCGTGACGTGTTTCGGACCTTCTTTCGCACTGCCCACTACTGCCTGCTGCTGACCAAGATGGGTCACCTGCTCATCTGGAAGCGACGTAGCGTGTTCTTTGTGCTGGATGTGCAGGGTAGGCGCAAGGACGATCTAGTCAGCGACAAGGACAAAGGCGTACCCATGCTCGTATGCCTGCACACCATCGACAATGTCTTCTATATGGTTAGCCAGCTCAGCGATATCTCGCCAGACGATGAGTTCATGCTCCGGGAGCTCGTGGTTATCCGCCTGATGACGCCCGACGGCACCCTCTATCTGAGGGACACCGTCCAGCGGGACATGGAGTTTGAGGTGATCAACAGCAACTACGCCTATCTGAAGGGTAATCTCCACTTGTCCCTCCACACGGCCGATCCTCTGCGCAGTCGTAGCAGCATAATGGTGGCGGTTGGCGCCATTATGGCATCCAAAATCGACCATCCGGCCACCTGGAACCACACCATGTTCGATCGCCTCATCTGCTACGGCGTCGAGCTCTGTCGTAGCTTCTGGGGCGACCTTCTAAAGGAAGAGCAGCCCATTAACTTGGACGAGTTTCCCACCGAGCTGCGTCTTGGCCAGTTTTTGGTGAAACTGGAGCTTCTGCCCAACGTCCGGGCGGGCAACTGGCGTTGCTCTTTGCGAGTCGCAGGCACAAACTTTGACAATCACATCCGCGAGACCCTGAAGGAGTTCGGCAATGCCATCTTTCAGATCAACAGCCAAATGTACTCCGTGTGGACGAAGGGTGACTTCTACTACCTGCTCGACGCGTACCGCCACACGATTGCCGACACGACCGTGGAGAAGGACAAGGGATCCTGGTCCACAGTACGCATGTTCCGCGATCCTCTCACCCTGATCAGTGTGTTCGACCAAATTCTCAAAGAGTCCAACCGGCCGTCGCCCTACCACCTTCATGCGGTGCGCATCAGGAACCTGGCCGAATGCCCCATGGGCTATGACCTGGCCCCCTTGCCCGATGGCGTCGACACAGAGGTTCGGTCTATTAACGAGACGATCATGTTTGACCAGCACGCGACCAGCAGCAGTCATGCGCTGGCCGCGTTAAGTGACAACGAGGAGGACCTTTCCAGCCACGTTGAGGACGCTTCCGACATCGAGAACTTCAAGCTGCTGGACAACACCGAAGAGGCTGAGACAGATCGCGATGACGTCGACGCTTACGAAGGTGGAGAAGGCGAAGGGGATGGCGAATTTGAAGGGGAAGAGGAAGAGAGCGAAGTTGAAAAGAAAAAGCCCAAAAAAACAAATCTCGACAACAAAGAAGAGGACAAACGGAAACAGAAAACGAGAGGACGGCCAGCTCCTGGAAGAAATCAAACCTCCTCTGCACCGAAGGGCAGGCGATCCTCCAGCAATGTGAAGGACCGCCGGCTAACTTCTGGAGAATCCCAGAAAGAAAAGCCATCTAGCCGTCAGACGGAGGTGCGGTCTGCACCTCCTGGAAAGATCCAGCACCGCCTCGTAGCGCCAAAAGAACCGTCCGTCGCACCTTCAGGAAGATCTCAGAACTCGCACAAGCTAACCAGCACAAGAAGGGATACAACAAAGACTTTTATGAGAAAGCCGAAAGATTTGGCGGCAACGATGGAGGAAATCAGGGCATATCGTAAAGGCATAGTGAAGAATTCTGAGAACTCCAAGCCGGAGGCCCGGATGTCGTGTCCCAATCAACCCCTCAAGGTAGCCCACTTCCAGGCCAAGACGTTCAAGCAGACGGCCTGCCCTCAATCCTGCTGGTGCAGCGGCGGGAAAGAGAAAAGCCAGGAACCAACTGAAGCGAACAGCAAGCAGATGATCCGGGCACCACGGTTTCCCAGCTTCTGTCGGGAGGCCCATATGCTGGCTGTGGCCGGTTCGGAGAGCGGTACCGTGGAGAGTCTCAAGCGTCTGCTCATGTCCTCCTTTCAAGCGGCCAATCGGGTGCTCACCATGACGCCCTGGGGCAACTATGTGGTCTTCAGAGTGGACACAACCTCCGGGTCGGGATCAGGCTTCTATGTCTTTGACGGCTGCACCTGCAACATCGATCGCTTCCGCCACTTGGATCTGTCGCATGGCACGGCCGGACTGCTGAAATTTGGCAAATTGTCGGAAGTCATTTGCTACATGATCGACGCGCGGGAGCTCAAGGCTTTGAATGCGCTGCATCCTCGTCAGGAGGCGCCCTGCATGAGACTGGAAAATCGGTTGCGCGGCAAGACGTATGCAGGAATTTAGTTTCTAAATGATTTAGTGTAATAAAAATTTCAGTGTTTTTGAATCATTTTTGCCAGGTGCCCAGAGAATTACTCATAGATAACCAGCGACAGGCAGACTCCAGACGCTCGAGCGAAAATTCAAAAGAAGAATTCCATGCCAGAGAATCCAAAGACAATAAAGCACAAGCAGATGGCTCAAAAAATTGGGAATTCGTAACCAATTAATTTTCCGTCCGTGTCCGTAATGTCAAACTCATTAGCTGTCCCCGCAATTCCGACCCCACCAGTGAATATACGTCCCGGACCACCGGGTATTACCATCACAGGTGATAGGCCTGTGGTGCCAAGATTGGTGGGGATCCCAGAGCCGGGCCGGAGCATTTGGTGGTGAAGGAGTTTAAGGCAAAGAAGAAGACTAGGCCCCCAATAACTCTGCCAACTAATCAGACCAGTGCTCCTTCGTCATCTTCCCGCTCAACCTCCACCCGTCAAAAAAACTAACAAACTCTGTTTTAGTGACCTATCAGAATGTTCGAGGCCTGCGTAGTAAGCTCAGTATTCTTTTCCAGGATAGTGTCGCATTTGCATCCCACGTTATTGTGTTTACCGAAACCTGGTTAAAGCCAAACATTCTTAGTTCCGAAGTTTTGGCAGGTCGGTACACAACTTTTAGAAAGGATCGTTCGTCTCGACGTGCAGGAGGGGTTCTGATTGCTGTGGACTCAAACTTCACGTCGGAACTTTTCACAGTCCAGATCCAGCAGGAACTGGAATTTCTGTGTGTAAAACTGATTCTTCCCGCTTTCTCAGTTTTCATAACTTGTTCGTATATTCCACCTTTTTCGGATATCGCAATTTACGAGCAGCATTTGTCCGCTATCTCTTCCTCGCTATCTGACAAAGATCACATGATAGTTCTTGGTGACTTCAACTTGCCAGGAATGGCCTGGTACCCATGGCACGTCATGACCTTGTTGACGGCTTGATTGACCTGTCTCTGTCTCAAGTTAAAAATTCCTTGGGTCGATTTCTTGATCTGTGCGTTGTAACGGATCTGACCTTAGCGTAGTTAACTCGAATCCCCCCGCACACTATACCTGGAGATGCCTATCATCCCACTTTTGAAGTGTCGCTCGACCTAGGACGAACGGTACTGGATCGGTCGGATAGACTACCCCAATGAGTCCGCTGCTTCCGTAAAGCCGAGTTTACGAAGCTTAATAATCTCATTAGGGATTTTGATTGGTCCGCTTTATATTTGTGCAGTGATGTTACGACAGGCACAAACATTTTCTATGATGCACTGGACTCACTTTTTGTCTCTTGTGTCCCACTTTTCTGTCCGATTAGATCAAGAAAACCCCCTTGGTTTACCAAGGAGTTATCCCATCTAAAAAACTTAAAATCAAGACTTTATAACAAATTTCAAGAAGTTGGCTCTCCTTCTTCTCTTTCTCATTATGTAATAGCTCGGTCAAACTTTTCAGTTATTAACGCTCAATGCTATCAGACTTACCTATCTCGATGCAGGATACGTTTTTCTAAGGACCCCAAACAGTTCTTCAGCTTCGTAAACAGTAAGCGTGCTTACTAGCTAACTTTGTTCTAGGTCTCAAAGAGTCCTTTTCAATAATTTTAACTTCGGGTGTACCTCAGGGCAGCCATCTAGGCCCCTTGCTCTTTACACTCTTTATAAATGACCTGCCTTCTATATTAACATACTCTCGAGTACTTATGTATGCGGATGATGTTAAGCTCTGTGTCCAGTATAAGGACATCTCTTTTCAATCCAGGTTGCAATCCGATCTCGATAGATTTCAGTCTTGGTGTTGTGCAAATTGATTGAACCTTAATGCTTCAAAATGTAAAGTAATGACTTTTCATCGCTCCAGCGCCTTTCTGGTTCCTTACACCCTTTGTGGTGGTTCTCTTGAGAGAATTACCCGGGTTGATGATCTTGGTGTTCTATTAGATCCCAAGTTAAAGTTTTCAGAACACATTTCTACTATGGGCGTGCTTGGGTTTATAAAGAGGTGGTCAAAGGAATTTGACGACCCCTATATAACAAAGATTCTCTATACCTCTCTGGTTCGTCCGATTTTAGAATACGGCTCTTTTTGGTGCCCCCAGTACAACGTACATCGGTACCGTATAGAATCAGAATCAAACTTTTTACTTTTCGGTTGGTTTTTTACCATCGGCTGGTGTCTCTTGGGCCACTTGATGGTGCAGTCATTGCACATCAACGTCCTAAAGTAAATCTATTAAGAAACAAGTAACTTTTACAGCAGAGTCTTCTGTTTGTTTTCCATTTATTATTATTGCTAGTTCGTATGAGTCGTTAAATTTAAACTTAATATTGAGTACATTTACATAATGTAGAGAAATGTCGCCCCGGGTGGGACGACGACGCGTCTTACGATAGCTAAACATCCAACTAGTGTATAAATATATATATATATGTAGAATATATATAGTATATATATTAAGTGTATATAGAATTATTTTTAAATTTGTAATTCGTTTTGCAGCTGATGAACGCTTTCCAGAAAACAGAGCAGACACGAGACCAACATTTTAGATGGTTTTCTGGAAAGCATTCATTGGCCGCGTCATAGCCGCGGTCAGAATTTTACCAGGATTTGCTTTCAATATTCTTAAATTGTATTCCATGTTTCACTTATTCTGTTGTTGTTTTATATTTTGCATTTTAAGGCACTGAAGCTTTGAATTTTGTGCATACCGAAAGAAAGGTTTTCTCTTGGATAACTTACCATCATCGTTGCCATCATCCAAATGCGCGACTGCAAAATTATACAAATCGCTTCTAAAAAAACATGCATCTTTCGAGAGTTCTTTAGCAAATTTCGTTTATATAAAAAATATCCCTGACTATTTTGTCTTCATAATTCCCTTTCCGTTCTACTCATCTGTTTCCTATATAAGTATTTGTTTTGCCTGAGGCCGATTCTATTATTTTGTTGCTTTGTAGTTGGGTTTTGTTTTGTGGTTCAAGCTCTTGGGATCGAAAAAAAACTATGCTATGCCTAAGCCCTAGGATCTAGAATACATATACAATTAGGTAATTTTTTAAATATATTACAAAGGCAGCTCTCTCAAAGGACAAATATCAACTAGGACTAATGCAAAAAAAAATTATATAGTCAGCAACATAGGAAATGCATGCGATACGAGTACGACACGAAGAAAAGATTGCCCCTAACCCTGTAGAAGTGTTCAGTTTGGTTTTCAGTGTGGAGCTGAGCGTGCATCCCGAAGCGATCAACGCCTGTAGGCGGCGACTTCTCACGCACACACGGACACAACATACACATACAAATAAATTATAGAGATGGATAGATAGATCCGGACGTGAACATAGATAATACCATTAAAAGTGGGGGGCGATTTCCCGGTTGAGTATATATATAGTAGAGATAGTTGTTGTACACAGAGACTGTGTACAACTGGTTATGTTTAGGAGCTCCCTCGCCTGGGCCAGGTTAGACCATGTTGACGGCGCCGTCAGCCTCGAATGTGGGTATGGATATAATGTCGCTGCTGCGCACCGCCCCCATGGGCAGTGTGGAGCCCTGGGCTTTGGCCCGATTTAAATCCAGATCCACCTCGTCATCGTCGTCGCTGGAGCTACTCGAATCGTCGTCCCCTTCCTCGGGCTCGCTGCAGCTGTTTGTGGAGGTGGATGTGTTTTGGGTTTGCTTCATGGCCGACGCTATGTCCGTATTGCTCTCCAGCGTCGAGTGCTGGCTGGACGGCGAGTGACTGTACTCGGAGGTGTTCTCCTCCTCGTCGGAGACAATGACCACATTGCGCTTGTGGTGTATGGCAATCTTCTGGGACATCGGTGCCTTGTAGCTGCGACGCGGACGCATGCCTCGGGCAATGGGCAGGCGGCCAATGCTGAAATGAGAAATGTCAATGGAAATGTGAATGAAAATGCAATTTGGATTGGGATTATTTTTCACTCACCTTCGTCTCCGTAAGGCGTACTTGCAGTCCGTGGTCTCGCCCTCCTCATCCGACCAGCTATCCTGAGCATTGGCCTCTCCGCCATTGGCATTGCCACCGATCGAGGAGGGGCCATTGGAATTGTCTGCCTGAGGTTGCTTCCTTCGCTTGCTCTGCGTGCTGCTGCACCGACTCAGGCATGGACTGTTGACAACTTCCTTGCGATCCTCCAGCGGCGACCCTCCTCCTCCGTTCCCATTCTCAGTGTTTGAGTTCGAGTTTGTGTTGGACTGAATGGAGAGGCGGTTCTCGTTGATGAACTCGATGACCTTGCGACCCAATCGATCGAGATTCTCATTGTCGCTGCAACAGTCGGTGATGTCCAGGCGCTCGTTGCTGTTCATCACATCGTCGTTCATCAGCTGGTCCGGACTAGAGCAGGCATCCTGGTACGTCAGCTCGCTGGTACTCAGCGAATTGCCATTCGACGGACTAGTGGGATTCACGGGACCTGCTCTGCAGGCCTGGGCCTGCGCCTGAGCCTTGACCATTTTCTGGACTCGCTGCAACTGCAGCGGTAGCTGGCGATGATTCGGGGGTGGCACGTCAATCGGCTGAGTGCGGGGCAGGTCGGCGCTGGGGCTTATGTCGGTCTCACTGACATCCATGGCATCGGTCTGTGTCTGTTGCTCCACCAGCTGAACCTTTCGGTTCTCCGGCTCGCTCTGGTAGCGACGATCGCGCGTTGGACTGTACTTGGGTGGCGGACCCAGCGATCCAGACCCATTGCGTCGATGGCCGCGCTTCTTGTTCTTGTTTGCCATGCTGCTGCTTCCACATCCGCCACCACCACCGCCAGGAATGACGTTGCCCAAATACGACTTTGGCTGGCAATTCCCGTCCAACTGGGCATAGAGCACGCATTTTACAGGAGACTACGATCAAAAACATTACATTATTGCTATTATATACGGAACAAAATACGAATTGCTCACCTCCGGCGTAGTCTCTGGATCTGGTGTGGTGGACGTCTGCTGCTGGATGGCGGCCGGCGGACCGTTCAGTCGTCGGCGGTAGTGTTGCATCTTTTTGAATGTATTGCCAAGGCGTCGTGTCGGCTTATAGCCACTTCCAGGCAGCTTTCGTTCACGCCTGAAAAGTGAATTCAAGAGTCAACAAGAGAAATCGTGTCTTTCCTTCGGGGAGCAGAAGAGAGCACTTACTCGGCGATTTCCTTCTCCTTCTCCTGCAGCTGGGACATGCATTCGCTGAGCTCAAAAAACAGCTGGTTCGTTTTCTGAAGCTTGTCCTCGTAGACCATGCGTATGTCCTGGGCGTGTCGCCACTCCGCTGTGCGCCGCTTGATCAGATCCTGCTCGTACTTGTGTATGCTGGTGCCGTTCTGGGTGATCTCCTTCAGGTGGGAGCGCACCTCCTCCTTCCACGACTTTTGCGTCTCAAAATACTGCTTCTCCGTCTTGCGAAGCAACTCCGGTCCGGCAATGTCTAGGTGTGACAGAATCTGCCGGAATGACGGACGATTCCTGGGCTTGCTCTTCCAACAGAGCTTCACCAGCAGCTTGAAGCCCTCCGGACAGGTGCTGGGTACGAGAAGCTTGAGCGAATTGTTGCCCACACCCCAGATGATGGCCGAGGAGTCGACATCCTTGTAGGGTATCTCGCAGGTAAGCATTTCCCAGAGCACCACACCGTACGACCAAATGTCCACTTTCTCCGAGCAGGGCTCGTTCCGTATCACCTCGGGGGCCATCCAGGCCACGGTGCCCGCGAAGCTCATCTTGGTGCTAATCTCGTTCCACTCGCGACTCGTCCCAAAGTCGCTAATCTTGACCACCTCATTTGTACTAATCAGTATGCTGAAAAGATTATCAGTATCCCCCACAGAACAGAATGCGTTAAATCAGAATCAATTTCGAAGAAATCTATTGCTGGACTGGCATTGGGGACACTCACTTGGGACTCTTCAGATCTCTGTGTATGATCTTGTGGGAATGCAGATACTGCATTCCCTGGGCAATTTGCTTGGCCCACGAAACCAAGCGGGACGGCAACATGACCTGCTCCTCCTTGAGTATGTTCTGCAGCGGACCGTACGGACAGAACTCCATGATGATGCAGAATACTGGCGACTGAGTGCATACTCCTCTGCAATGCGATGGATCCATCGGTTAGGAGGAATTACACTTGTAAGATTGTTGCCAACACACTCACTTGAACTTGATGATGTTCTCATGGTCCAGCTTCCGCAGATGCTTGATGTCCGTTTCCTTCAGCTCCTTCACCTTCTTCACGGCCACAATCTCGTTCTTCAGCTTGCCACTGAATACGGCGCCTTGGGCCCCACTGCCCAGCCACTCGAGATCCGTGATGGACTCGAAGGGTATTTCCCAGTCTTCGCTCCGCTGACTCTTCACCTCGATCACGCCGCTCTTGCCGATGAACGAGAGCACAGGCTTCATGCAACCCAGCAGCCCATACATCCATCCTATGGGCTTGTCCGGATGCCCGAACGCTGCCGCCGCCCCGCCAACGTTGTGGGGCCAGCGCTGTTGACACGTGTTCTCCGCACTGCTGTCCGTGATCTCCCCATAGTTGGTGTGATGCTGCAGATGCGGCGGAGAGTCGAGATCGGGTGACTTAAATGGTAGATCTGTGGCCGCCAGTCCTAGGTGTCCGAACTCATCCTGCAGACAGGCCATGCTGCAAATAAAAACCGAAGAAAACAAAACATCATTAAAAATTGGTAAATAAACATGTCAGAGAATCACTAGTTCCCTACTGTCTTCCATTCCATTCCCGCTATTTGCTTATCGATATTTAACTGTTATGTTTTCAATTGCGATAAGGAACATTAGGCCAACACCAACCCACCACACTCCTGTACTATCTAATAATTTCTATAAATAAATGTGATTCCCCACTCAACTCTACATAGCAGACTCTCCACATTAACTATTTACCTCCTGCCAAATATATAATAATTCCAATGATCTGATCAAGCATTATCGGTGGTATCTTCGATTTCTATAAAGAGCGAACGTTGCTAAAGGAAAATATATTGACATTCTATGTACATAGCGCGATAATCAAACTGTTGTTTCGGGTTTTGTTTTCTGTTTTTTTTTTTGTTTATTTTTGTTTTTTTTTGTTTTGTGTAAACACACACGTCGCAATAATTTGTTGTACCCTTCCAGAGGGTACTTTTTTATTGCGGCAAGCAATTTGTCAGCCGCACATTTGAGTATACTATATTCCATTTGAACGCCAAAATAAATCACAATTGGATCTTTGTTATTATTATATCTTGGAGATCAAGGGTATTCAGAGCTTCGGTATTCGAAAATCTGTTGTTCCACTCTCTTGCTTTTCATGTGGCCGAGACACAGTGAACGTGCAGAAAAAGAGCGTATGATTGATAAAAAGCCGTGCAAATAAATATTAGTGAAGCGATCGCCCCACCCCTCGCCTTTATTTGAGTTCTGGAAACTGGAAACACACATACACGCAAAAGCCTTCCTGTTGCCGTGCTTGGAATTCGTGTTTGCATTGCGGTGCGATAAGATAAGCAAACACAGGAGGAGTAGAGTAGACTCTGGGGGAGCAGGACGGATGGACGGACGGACGGGAAGGGGAGCAAAGAGTAGCGACAGCAGCCGCAGGTGAAAAAAAATTTATCGCAACAACAACTACTACAGTGCCAACCGACCGACGCGTAGAAAGTCTCTCACGGGACCGAACGACAGGCAAATCACCTGTTACCCACCACACACACACACACAATCAGAGAATCTACCGTTCTTTGCAGATTTATTTGGTGACTGACCATATAGTCATCTCACTCTCGCAAGCGCCCCCGAGGGCCCCCGTGCGACTAGCAAGTGTCAAAAACCTTTTATACGAGCATTGTGTTTATTTATGAATTTGTGAAAAGTATTCATCAAGTCTCGAAAGCATATAAGCCGCCAAACCGCACAGCACGTTTTGACCTTTGCCTTCGACGCGTCGTAGTTCATAGAACGCGGAAATTTGGCGACATGCTGCAGTTCTTCCCCGCGTCATTCGTTTCGAGATTTTTTTTTTTTTTTTGCACAGGTCAGCGCCAGTGCAACGCTCATATGCAACGGTAAATGGTGTGGCTGACTGCAGTGTGGAGTGACTCAGATTAATGCAATTTACCTCTTTTCGTTGGTAATAATCTTGTCCGGCGGCTCGTTGTGGCCAAAGAATGATATATAATAGACCATGGTGAATGTGCTTTCCTTTCGCTTTCCCTCACTTTATTTCAATTTCCACGGCCAATGGTGTTTGTTTTTGTAATTAGTTGTCGCGCACTAAGAATTTCATTCATTCACACACGACGTCGACGACGCTGCATTAATGCAAATTTTTACGCTTGCTTTTCGCTGGCAGCAGTTTTTTTTTTTTGTTTTACGCACCCAGCCCAGAAGTGACGGAGAAGGCAGAGCGACGTTACAGTAACAACTCTTGATCGGTTCGTGCCAAGCACAAACAGCCACCGCACACACACACACACACACACAGGCTGGCAGAGTTGCTGCTATTTTTTGTCGCCAAAAAAATTAAATGACGTCAAGGTAAGTTGGTAAGATTTGTTGTTGGGCGGCTGTGTCTGTGTTAATTACAAGACCAGACCAGAGCGCGTAACACTTTCGTTGGCTATGTGTTGAAGTGAAGGCGGATTATTTAAGAAACTGTAATAATTTTACGTATTTTCCAAATACTGCGTCACAACAACCACAAAAAAGAGAAGTCGACAACACAATAGACTGTCAACTGATTTGGCGATAAGCAGCACACACACGCATATAATGGGGCACACATAAAGGCAGGCTCACGATTTTTGCGACAACCGTCAGAAACGATTGATTTTTGCCAACTAAATGGTGAGCGGTAGCGTTGGAGCATGGCCCCAAAGCTCCCTATTATCAGTGTAGCTTTCGGATGTTGTGCTCGCTCTCTGGGCCCCAACAACTCTCTTTCTGCCTCGCTGTCGGTCCGGTCCGTCTCTCATCTTTTGTTATCACGGCCTTTTGTTGTTGTCAAAGTGACCAAATTCGCTAATGCCTGCAGTTGGCTGCAGTCTGTCTGGCCCCCTTTCTATGCCGAAGTGCTCTCTGGCCACACTCGAAACCAGTTTTTGTAGCGTGCCAACATGATCCACACAGGCAGGCAAACAGACAGGTGTTTGCATGTGTGTATCTATGTGGGGCTTTGTGTGACAAGGAAGTTTTAGTCGCACGTCGGCAAAGATCGGTTTCTCTCGTCGAGTACGTTTGCTTTTTATCATTTCACCACAATTTATTAATAGCACGTGTTTGTCGAAAGCCATTACTATACCTTTTTTTGGTGGTTAGTTTTGCATAGATTTCCATCTGAAATCATTGAACCCAGGTTTTTCTACGGATAACAAGGAAGCTATGCCCCTAATTTGGTATCAAGACAGCTGATTAATATCTAATTGAGTTTTGTTATACCCTTTCATGTGGGTATCAGTATGTTTCGGGTCAATATTTATGGGTCCCGTCTGTCTGTTTCCGATTCAAAAAAGGACAACAAGTCAGACAAACTTGCAAATTTCTAATTCAAATGTCTCAATAACATTAAATAGAAACAATTGATTCGCAAGCGTATCTTAAAGCTTTGTCCCCCGGAATTACAGCTATGTATATTGTTTTTGTTCTTATTTGATATTGAGTTAAATCAATTAAAATGTTTATGGGTCGCTGATCGATCGACCTGTTGAATATTTCCGAGCTCGCGTTCAGAATCTACTCGAAGCGCGATGGCATTTTTCTCAGTGTACATGTGTATGTATGTACGCTGAAGGTCGATTACCTCGCACTTGAGCACGATCTGACGGAATTTTCTTATAAAATGAATCAAAATATAAATATGTTCAGGGTTTTTTTTTATGTAAATCGTGCGAACTTACCTTCTTCGCAGGTTATCCGTCTGATCCAGCGACAGGTTGGGACTACTGCCGTGGTGTCGCCTCCGGCCGTATAATTGCTGGCGGGAGGCGGCAGCAGCGGCGACACTGACCAAATCATCGCGACTCTTGCTCAGACTGTCGCTAAATGGTTGCATTGTCCGTGAGAAAGAGTTTTGAAGTGGTCTGCGGACTCCTTACGACATGCTGCGGTGGTTGGTGGGGGGTATATCTGCGGAAGGTCAAGTGATTTGGTATCAAAGGTTTCAGAACCTCGCTGAACTCCACACACATTCGCGCGCTCGCGCATTAACCTGCAATCTTTTATCAATGAACAACGCCAAAGCACACAAAATCAATAAGAAACGACGTCAAACGGCAAAATGCGCAGGATGTGCTGTGCTTACGAGTGCGAGCGAGAAGGCAGGCAGGCGGTCAAAGTCATTCGTTCCTTGTCGTCACGGGGTGAGCCCACGCAAACTGAAGTAAGCTTGTTGTAGTCCACTAAAAAGTACCCTCTAGTTCGATTGATTGGAAATTATGTGATAAAGAGTGGGGGAATTCTCATTGCAAACTACTGGAGTACTTGGATATTATATTTATCCAATTACATTTATGCAGACTATGTAACCCATACATGTACATATACTTCTTATAAAACGGCTATCCAGGTAATCCTGTTAAATTATTTCGGATTAATATACCCTAAGAGGTACCGTGCAAGTCGTAAAGTCAAAGCAGCAAAGAAAGCGTGAGATTTTGTTCGTATGAACAGCGACGAAGAAGAAGAAGGAAGAGTCGGCCACCTTTCAGTTCAATAATTACATTTGTCAATTTCATATTCCGCATAACGTTGATTTGTACATATGTATACATACAGTATTTCTTTCACTTTCAAAGTGCAGTCTGAGCTATTTTTATGATGCCTTTAAAAGGCAAATTGCACAAAAGAACACACTTGAACATACACCATCAAGTGTTTCTGCATGCATGTGTGTGCACACTCATACATATGCATGCATATACATGTGTAAATCCACTTCTTCTGCTTTTTGCCTTTGCCGTGCTTTGGTGCTGGCTCTTGGTTTGTGTGGTTTTTTTAAACTTGGCTAAAGCTAGAACATAACAAAAAAATGACATTTTGCCACACACACCAACACACTTTTTCTCTATTTCTGTACTCCTCTCCGACTCTCTCGCAAACACACAACACACACACACATGGCGCACACCCACACGGATACACGTTGGAAACCTTACAGCGCAGCTTTGTGCTGTTGCTGCTTCCTCTTCTTCGTAGTGTTCCCTCTTTCAGAGAAAATCAATATACGATTTTTTTATTTGCACATTTTCACAGTTTTGCACAAGTTTTCAAGCCTTTTTCCGCATGGAAATTGTATTGTTTATTCATTTGCTTACATTTATTTGTTCTTTGTGGGTAATTTTAATTGATTTTTGCTTGAAACAAAAAAATTAAAGACTGGTTTCTGGGCTCCCCCAGTTGCGCTTTAGATAACGAAACGGAGAACGCGTTATTCCGACCCAACCGTCCGCACCAAAGGTAGATACAAATCAACTAAAAAAAGTGGCCGAAGCTGGCTTTAGGCCGAAACCGAGACAGCCACGGAGAGAGCACAGCGCACAGCACCACAAAATTGGTATGTACCGCCGTGAGCTAAGCCGATTTCCTCCCTCGAAACCAGTTTGGAGCGCAGGTTGCACTGCGCATGTGTGTGCCCAGAGATACAGAGAGAGAGAGAGAGCGCATGAAGAAGAGAGCAGAGCCATGGCCAACCACCAAAGCACTTGCAAGGTACTCAGGCTGTCTGTTGTTGGTATTGGAAACTGGAGCTGGCTCCAAAAAGCTTCGATCCAAACATGTCCGATCATGTTTGCCTGAAAGCTTATGCAGCTGCGGCGACAACAACGAAGCTTTTGGCGTCAATGCGATTAAACAAAACGCGACAGAGACCGATGATGATGGTAGAAGCTAAGAAGTAAAACATCCTAGGATGGAAACGTAACGTAAGGAGTGGTATTATGTATTTAGGTACATATGTACATATATACGTATGTATGAACAACTCCTGGCACTAATACCCCAATCTCTGGGACTTTAAGAGCTGGAAACATCAAATAAGGGATCATGTTATATCTATTATCTAACCATTAATAGTGAGCTTAAGCCCTCAGTAGCTATAGCTCCAACTCAGTTTAACTTTTTGTCTTAAATATTTATTGGCGTTATATAATATTAATTAATAAATTCATGTACCTAATAATAGTCCAAATAATAAAGTGTTCAACTGTTTTACTCTGGAATTTACCAATTAATTTTACATAAATGTGTAGAAAAGTGAGTGAATTTCACCCCGCGACAGTTTTATTTAAAAAATATCATACCATGCTATACCATTTCATAATGATTCTTCTGATTGATAAAGAGTCATTCTGTCATCAAGGTACGACTATTATTGTCATACAAGAATCGAGCGGAAATCTGGGCGATCTCCTCGCACTGCACAACAGGTAGAAAGAACATACATAAGAACATAATGCAGCAGGTAGCATAATTTCTATGTAAACAAAGATGACTCATGGGTCGAAACCGAAGAGAGTTGTTCTGTTCGACTGCAGACCACACCATATTTATGGGACAGCCACGATCCCATTGCCTGCCTCCACCCCGTTCCCTTGTTAGAGCAACAGCGCCTGTACCCCCCTCTATTCCCCTACAGAGGTATGTATGTACATATAACCCATCTGGTTGGTTCAGAAAAAGAGTAACACAAACAACAGGTCCAGTAATTTGTTATGCCGCCTGCGTGCCTTTCAGGCATTTTCATTTGGTCCATTGCGCATGAGTCATTGCGTTAAGAAGGTATTTGTAGACGGACAGGGTCCAGGGTTCCACGGTCCCAGGTCCCAGGTCCCAGGTCCCATTCCCGTCAATCAGTGCCACGAAAGGAAAAGGGGATAGAATTTCGTTGCCTTTATCGAGTGTTGTTTGGAGAGGGATCATGATTTAAAGATGCTATCTTTAAGCGATCGTTTTCAACTAAATTGTATAAGTTTGATACATAAAAGTATATGATGTTGGCTTTGTTATTATACACGGCACTCGACGAGTTTAGGGATACATATATTGGCTTTGTTGTGGATATGGATCTGTATAACGACCCAAAGGAACGCTTTCTTTAGACTTCGTAAAATAAAGAAATTCTTGATCAGCATCAAGTCCGTCCGTCTGACCGTCTGTCCCGTCTTGAGTGGCGATTTAATCTCAGACTCTATAATAGGTAGGAGCAACTAAATTCTATGTCCAGACTATTGTGATATTAAACTGTTAAAAGTGTATTTCGAAAAACCCCACAAAGGACGACAATCTGCGGCATCCACAATTTTAATGTTACGAGAAACCCGAAAAGGCAAATTCATAGACAATGGCCAAGTCTAGAGCAATCTTACCCATTATTACCCATCTCTTTCTCACATACACACACTTTTCCTCATGCAGTGTGCGCCCACTGGCGAAAAGTAGCGAAATGTAAGGGCTGTTGTTTTTCTGATCCAATCGGTTGTTACGTGGAAAGAAGATTACCATTAGAACATAAATAGCCTTCGTGGTTCCTCTCTCTCTCTCTCTATATCATGACAAGGTCTCCCATCTCTCATGACAAGTTTCTTGCCTCTGATGAAAAGCGATACACCAGACAGACAGAGACAGAGAGAGACAGCATGCGGCAGTCACCGGCTCTGACACCATTCCTCCGGCCCTTCATCTTAAAAGATGGCATCAAGTAACATCGTTCTATCGTATTTGTATACTTACAGGTTTATGTCCATCCCATTATTATTCAAAAAATATATGCACATATGATAGGTAAGTACACTTGATTGAATACAACATGTAGTTCCATCTCTCTTTTATTCGTTTCGCTACTTTCCAAACAAAAACCACATTCAAAATGTCTTAGGAGCTAACAATATCATCTTTCACATATATATTTGGTGTATGTGAGTGTATCTGTTTCACAGGATATACATATATTTCATTAAGCCATTTCTTTCTGTTCAACGTTCCTCGCTGTAGGGGGGTCACAATCTTTTGAATACTGAATGCATTAGATATACAATATTTAAAGTCAAAATATTATGGAGAAAAATGCTAAGTCGTGCTGTTAATAAACAGCGAGTGCTGTCGCTGTTCAGAATGAGTTTGTCTGCCAGGCATTTCTGTGTGTGGTTGTGAATTGTTGCTTCTTCTCGTTACATATATGCATGTACCATACCTTTTGTTATTATTGAAAAGCTAGTTTTGTTTATTAAGTACGATGGTTTTTTCCCTCAGAGCTGCCACCGGTTGATAGGCTAATAATATCATTTAGACTAGATGGTAAATATGGTCATGGTATGATGATGATATTATCGCTTTAAGGTCAGTTTGGTGGTGGCGAAAGAGTTATCAGTATCCTTATAGTGAAGGAAGCAGAAGGAGATTTTGTTGGCAATGAAAAAGCAGTATTCGAAACGATGGTGTTCCCATTCCCCTGGATGAGCATAAGAGATAATAATAATTGTTTTCTTGATATTACCGGGATTGGGGGTGGTTCGAAGTCGGAATCGAGATACGATTTTCAGTAGAGCTTTAGGTAAATCGTAGATATTAGGGAAGCAACGAATACACATTTCGCTGTTAGAAGTAATGGCGGGGTACAAATCGTAAACGAATCTATAAAATAGTAGTTACAAAATTGAGATTATTAATGCCGGGGGAATAATAATTGCCATTGCATTATAATATATACAAAAAATATTTCTCTATGTTTGTTCTTGGTTCTGAACCTGTCTATTCAGAATTCATTTCATGTTTTTAATGATAACTTAATGCATAATCATTATATTTAAGTTTCACAGAACAGTTTTTTGTTTAACGCACTTAAAGGCGACACTTATTATAATTTGGGACACTCTCTTCAAAAATCCTATCCTCCAATCGATTACGAGTATAACCCGATACTCCCACGTATATATTGTCGTTCTCACTACTATCTTTCTTGGTGGTTATTTCCTGCTTTTCGCTCGACAAAAGAGGTGTAATTATTTATATTAAACTCTTCACGGGAAATAATTTGCAGTAGTATTTACAGCGGAATGGTCTAGTTTTTATTTCTCAGCTTTTATCGGGGATTATCCGTGTTTTGGGAAGTACATATATACTGTGTGTGTGTGTGTAGTTTGGCCATTAAATGTATTTTCAGATGTGTGTACATTAGTATGGTTTGACATTCGGAATATATGTATTTCGGATGATCAGATAAGTCCCATTCCATCGCATCGAAACTACATTTGATGTACCATAACATCTGATTGAAAGGAATATATGTTTTGTGTGATGTGTAGTTTACCCTGTAGACATATTTTAACTGTTCTGTTCTGTTCTGATTTTGATATATATATATCTGCTATATATATAGTCAGGTACGCGCTGCATTTCTCTAGTTAACATTCCTTTCAGTTTTTAGTGGAAATCTGCTACAAGGAACATTTCTTTTCTTTAAGTGTATGGTGTATGGGGGGAGATGTAATGTCTATTTTTTTGGATGAATGTTTATAGTCCCTGGTATTTGCCGTTTGGCTGCGTCTCGCTTGCCTCCAAATCCCTCGATTCCACCGCCACCGGATCCACATTCGGTTCTTCCTCGTCCTCGTTTTCGTTTTCGTTCTCATCATCATCACTGGAATCCGCAAAGGTGTGCAAGGTGAGCCTGGCCTGGAAATCGTTCAAGGCCTGCTCGATGAGATCGATGGTGTGCTGGTTGCTGGCTATCACCTGCTGAGTGTTCAACAGATCCTCGGTGGCGCTGAACAGGAGATCTTGGATGGAGCTGGAGTGTGAGGAGGCAAGCGAGCGCGTTGTACCTGCACCTGCTCCTGGTGCTGTTGCTGCTTCTGTGTCAGAGTCCTGTGGATTGTTTGACATGGTTTGCTCACCGCTGCTGCTGCTGGGATCCTCGCTGATGTTGCTAGCCGCCAGTCCCCGCGTCAGCTCGTCCGCATGGGCCAGCGTGGAGCCAATGATGTCGCTGGCAATCCGGATAGCAGCGTCTGTGGCAGCAATGGTGGAAATGAAACTGGAGGCTGCTCCTGCTGTGGTATTGGTCGTCGGTGGGTTGGGTGCTGGTCGGCTGAACACAGTATCGCTGGTCACCTGATTACCCTCGATCCGGAGACCGGCCACCCCCTTCTTGGGTATGGTGGCCAGATCTCTTTTCACGCGGCGGCAACGGGTGGGCTCGTTCTGACGCTGCTGCACGAGCTGCTCTAGATCGACCACGTAGACATAGCCAGCAACAAGTATGGAGCAGGATTTTTCGCCTTTATTAAAGGCCTCTTCAATGTCCTGGCTGGTTCGGTCATCGTATTGCCACCAACCTGAAGTTACATTATTGACAAGAGTATTTTTGGAGTGGGACCCCGTTTAGGTCTTGAAATCACAGTTTGTTTTCGTGTTCTTTGGGAATTTTTGATGCTGGATGGGGGATGGAATGTAGGACTAATTTTGCGGGGAAAGTGGGTGGGGAAGAGGTGGGGTTTAAGTGGAAGTGGAGGGATTTAAAATCCCGGCCACGCCTTTATAGTTGAGAGGTGGTGGCTTCTTGACACTGCGGCGCTGAATAGCTCGATTCTGGACGTTTTTGTTGATACGTATTTGCAACATTTGATGAAAATCGATGAGATAGGCGTTCCCGCAAATCATTAGGGTCATCCGACTGGGATGAATAGCGACTTCTAGGTAATCCTCACTAGTGGTGCTGCTCGCATCGTCCTCCGGTGGATTCCAGTCGCCATTTTCGTCTTCGTACCAGGGTACGAAAACGACCTGACCAGTGTAAACCAACCAAATCAAGCTTTCACCTCCTTCTGGGTCTGAAGAACGCGACCGTCTGGGCGGCAGCGGCGGTGGTATGTCGTTGGGATTATCCCTTTTGTGGGCCTCGTATTTCTTATAGGCCTCTTCGATCTCGCCGTTGCTTCGCCTATCGTAGGCCCACCATTCCTCTAAATTGTGGTGAGTGGTAAGTGGCTTTGGTCTGGGTTGATGGGTTATGCGGGGAATGCGGGATGCCCGACACCAGAAATGATGAATGCTAGACTTACCGTTGCGCCCCTCGTAGTACCATTGATAGCCATCCTCAGTGGCGCGGGTGACGCAAATGTCCTCGATGCCATTGACCAGCGTTGGATGATCCAGAAATTCGGCGGGGATCTCGCGTCGGCACATCGCGCAGCGACGATTCTTATAGGCAACGCCCTGCAAAAAGCGACAAGCGGATACCTTTCGTTAGATAAATTCTGTCTTCACCCCTCCACGTAAGCCACTGCCTATGGATCCAGTTACAAGCTCTCCCAGCAGTCAACTGACAAATGCATTCAAGTGCTAATTGAAATACTTTTCCAAGGCCCAAACTGGTTGGTCTGGCGATTGGTCGGTACGCCGACAATGATCAAAATTTCAAATTGGACAAGTTTCCAGCCGGAAGCCAATCGAAACATGTATCTGTGCTGTGCTTTGCACGATTGTGCCACCTGGCACCTGGTGGCAATGCTAATCAATCAGCCTGCCTGCCCACTGTCGTCTCCCAGCAGACACCAAAGGGTTCAGAACAGCCTTGAACCTGCCTACGTGCTTCACAATACTTGCTCGCCAAAAGCGAATATTTAAAACTCGATTTGACGACGCGCTTGGCATAGCTAAGTGGCGGCGAGGAGGCTTCCGCATTTTGCGGGGCGGGGACTATACTACGCACCTTAATACACAAGAAGCAAAATATGTGGCCGCAAGGGAGACGGGCTGGATGGATGCAAGTCTGCAGACAGATGGCGCACTCCAAGGCCGCGGAACCTGAGCTGGATGCTTCGCCATCATTTGTGGGGGGACCTAAAAAGAAGTGAAGGAAAGAGGTGAAAAAACGTTTGACGATTGCCTGAGATGCAGGGGCTCACTTGTTTCCCCGTTGGTGGTGGCCTTGGCAGAGGCTCCTGTCTGAGGAGCAGCGCCAATAGTGCCATTGGCGTCACGGGCTGCTGCAGCAGCCGAGGTGGACGGCATGTCGCGAGTGAGATCAATGGGAGCGGGCATAGGGCTGTTGCCTCCCAAGTATACTACATCGTCGTCCTCGTCGTCGTCGGAAATAACGATGACGGCGTTATTTGGATCTTGTTTTCGATTCGACATTGCGCGACCACCTAAAACTTAGTTACTATACAAAAAGAACGAAGACGACGTCTCGGACGTCTCGTTTTCGTTTTTTTTTTCTTATGTCAAAATTGAACCAAAAATTGTTGTCAGTTAGGGATGTGGAATTGATGTATTAATACATCGATATATATATCTATTGCTTTGGTAATATATTCGTGTGATATTTTTTGCACCGTTTGATATTTTTGTTCGATGAACGGAAAAATTGCACAGGAAACTTATAGCCTGTTTACACTACAGTCAGTTACCTATCGCTAAATGAGTTAACTCAATAGCTCAGAACGGTTGTCTACACTATGCAAAAGTTGAGTAATAGCCTATTTAAACTACAGTGAGTTAAGTATATGTACATAACATATGTAAGTACAATTGCAATGAAAATGCTGCAATTCAATTAATTACTATGGTTTTCATTTACCAAAATTGAAATTTTTTTAATTGGCAATTGCTTATAATAATATTATTCAGCGTTTGGCTGAGTGTTTCCGACCGAATTTTAGAAATAGACCACTATTTTTATATGGTTTTTGAATAATACAATTAGTTTAAAGTATTGGTTTTAACGTATGTATGTATATTTTCACCTTTTTCCTCAGCTATATCTTTTACACGCCTAATTTTAAGCTGCCAATTTTTGTTGAAATTAGTGGTTATAATTCCACGATAGGCAGTTCAGGGCTGAAATATTCTGAAAATCTGACAAACTCAACTATGCGCAACCAAAACTCAACTTTTTTGCCACCTCTAGGTCCCCTTTGCTTCCCCATGTAAATGAAACTCTAGTTTTGCCTTAAACTCAATAACTCAACCGTAGTGTAAACAGGACATAGGAAAATCGCTTTTACTATGCATTTTCAAAAAAAAAATTTTCGCTCAAAAACTCAATTTTTGTTATTGTCATCAGCTGTTAGACGGTAAACAGTAGATGGTGCCAGTGTGAGTCGGAGTTTCACCGTCTGTCACTAAACGTTCCCCGGTGACGGGCTCAGTGTGCAGATAGTATAAATTTCAGCTGTTTCCACTGGACGCGTACCAGAGTAAACATCGATATAATTCATCGCAAAAGCGCCTAAGAACTCTCATTTCTGATATATATTTGCATTCATTGTAAATGTATGCACGTCTCTTTTCGCAGAATAAAGACCGAAGCTACGCAGTAAAATAGCGTCCCGTTCATATATTCCTTATGCTTGACACGATCCATATTGTATCCTGTATCTGTATTGTATTCTGTATCTGTTCTCTGGAATTGCTCAAGGAATAAGAAAATAAAATGCACACACGGTTTTATTCGTCTTTGCACGAAATGCTGTTTCCTTTTTAATATTTGATTGAAAGTCTTTTTATTACTATTATTTATTACTATTAATATAAACGTCGGAATAGCTCACGGAACTGCGTTATGGGCGACACCTGTCCATGCTCTTACTTGGCCGCCTGTGTTGGGCGTGTATGCGACAGGTGGCTGCTTCGTAGCTGTGGTAGCTACCGCGATATCGGTCGCCGGGACGCCGGACAGGCCGTTTTCCATAATGTTCTTGATTTCCAAAACATGGTTGCTATTCTCGTCATCAAATACCCAAATCAGCTTAACAAATAATTTGCGTCTGCCAATTTAAACGCATATTCTCTGTGTTATTGCGTCTATACCGATATCGATGGGAAACGCGTGGAGGTGTAAACTGGTGACAGTGCTGGAAAATGCGGTGCAGCACAACAAAGTTGGCGGCAATATTTGAATTTGAATTGAGGAAGTTGATTGAAGGAGTAAAAATTAAAAGAAAAAACTTTTTAAATGTGCTCCAATTAATTAGGCTTTATGTATTCCATTGAAGGTCTGTGTGGCTCCCACATTAATAATGCTTTATTTAATTCAAAAAAAAAAAAAAAATCAATTAAAATTATGTGCTTCATTGCATGCAACACCTTTTTCCACTGGATGTTTTATCTCTCTCTTCCATCCACCCACCTCCCACCTGTCGAAGGGGCATTTAACTTCATAAAAATTGACAGGCCTTGCCCAGAGGAGCGCTCGGACAGGTGCGAGGCAGCATCACGCACTTTTTAATATGCAGCCAGCATGCCATGAAAGTCCCAAAAAAAAAGTAAAACACAACAACAGTCAGATGCAGTCCTGGACTCATTACATAAAAATCAATTTTTGGTTTATTTTTCCTTTCTCCGTGCATGTCATTTTTTGTCAATTACACACACACACGCGCCCACACCCACACAGACACAGGCACACAGTCGTCAGGCAGTGCACAGACATTCAGACGGCAGGGCAATTGCCTAATTGCGCGACAGACAAACGCGTTGTGAAGTCAACTGCCGACGAGTTTTGTAAATTACTGTCGTTCTGTCGATGTCCTCTCGGGCTGTTTAATGCACGTGTCCCTTCGGCGCGTTGGGGCGTTTTAAAAATGTGTTGCCTGCCCGGGGACCTGCTTTGGCCTGCTTCGACGTGATTTGCTTTTGGGAATACTCTCGTACTCTTAGTCGTACTCTCGTATGCATGTGTGTTTTAAAATGCTTCACAAAAAAAGGCAAGAAGATGTTATTCCGACCATAAGATACCCATTACAAAGACCAGCAGATAGAAAGGGCTAAACCTTTACTGATATATGTAGCTTGGATATAGCATATAACGTGTTTTCACTCACATACCAATCTAATCGTTTTTGGGTGTATAAGATGCGACATGGAATATACAAACTGTGGAACCTACACCAATGGTATGCACAGTCCCCTGGATGTCACAATCATGGCCAGGAGTATGATCTACCCTTTGGGATCAACATTCCGCATACGGGGTATAGAAGCGCACTATTTAGTATGCATGACGAGTCCTTCAACTCTCGAACACTCAACCCTTTATTTTTGATGCTCGTTTCTGCACTTGTTGTTTTGTAATTGTTCTATGAGTGGCACAATTGAATTTTTATTCCCAGCAAACCATCAAGAAGGACCTCAGAGATGAAGAAAATACTAGATTGCCTCTTCATGGCGGGCGTTCCATAGCTCCATAGCTCTATGACTCTTCATTGCTTTGTGGCCACAAAGAGAAAACCCATAAAAAAAAGGAAAGGAAAACCTCAAATCTTAATGTAATTATCAAGCCAGAAAATATAACCGTTTATGGCGGTAGACGCCTCAAGATTATTAACACAAAAGAGGGCTGGCAATGGTCGTCATAAGCATAAAAATATTGCCCAATCCTCCCACCCTCCCACTGACTGTTCGCTGTTCTTTTTTTACCCCAAAAAGGGAGGAAAAAATGGAATTTTCTTGCACCCTCTTTTTGTAATAAGCTACTTTTGCATCTTTCCCACTTGTATTGCTCTTTATTTTATCATTTGCTGAGGCTTGCTCTGTCCTCTGTCCTCTGTCCTGCCCCTTGCTGTACTTTCCCTTAAACATTTTATTATCGCTCTTTTTTTTTTATCCTGCGCTCGCTAAATCCCCTTAATCAACGAAAATTGTCTGTTCACACATGCCAGAATGGCAGAGTACGGGGCGGGGGGGTTATCGCGCCTAAAGCTCTAATAAATTTACGAGACAAATTTCGCACGATTTTCCTATTAAAATGTTGATTTTTCCATAAGTGTACACACATATTGTATAATATATCGAGCCCACTTGGTAGTGGCTGCGTTTGGTTGACAAATTTAAGGTCGGTTACATTCTTGTAAATATATTTCATGACGAGCTTGCTTCTGGAGTGTCCTCCTCCGCCCTGAAGTATGCAATGGCTCCCAGTCGCAGTTGGCTCGGAAATGTGTCAATGCCTCTAATCAGCGAACTACTTTCCTCGCAGTGACCTTCCCTTCCTTTGCTTTCCTTCTGTGAAACTCGCCCCGTTTGTGGCTCCTTTTTAATTAAAATATAAAAAAGCGGTGAGGAGAACGTGCCGCGGTCGTTAGGCAATAAACTTGGACACCGCGCATCCTGCCGAGGACAATTACAAGGCGGAAAATGTCGCAACATTTTCCATCCTTATCGCCGGGTTCTGGGTGCTTTAAGCGCAAGAATTCCGGGGGCCTCGACATAAAGGCAAACGAATTAACGACATTGTAATGCTTATCTGAGAGAAAGGTCCTGTTCTGTCCTCGGTGGTTCTCGGTGGAGCAGAAGGGATATCCTTTCTCCATTGAAGAAAAATGTGGGGGGGCGAAAAATCTCTTGATTTTTTAATTTTAACGCTTTATTTAATTATGTGCAGACGAGACATCTTCAAGTTTTGCTAATAAAATGCTTAAGGAGTGTAGTGTCCTTTGCCCTCCACCTCCTCCACGGTCTCCCTTCTGCGCCATAAAGCCCCACAAAAAATGGGCTAAAAATTGCATTTTTCCCCAGATACTTTCGCCCTCGCTCTCGTTTTTTTTTTTTTTTTAATAAAGACATCAACAGATGGGCGGCGATAAAAAGCCAAAGATTATGGGCTGGACAAAAGGGGACAGGGACGGACTACGAACTACAAAGGAGCATGAGCCGGGTCTCGGTCCTGGTCTTGGGCCAAGTGTTGTCGTGTGGCTTTTGGCTTTTCACACCCTCCCCAAAAAGGAAAAACAGGAAAAAAACAGGCAGCAAGGAAGAAGGAAAAAACAGGCAACAGCTTCAGTTCCATTCAGATTCAGATTCAGATTCCGAAGTGGGAAATCGACAAAAGGCCAGACGCTGGAGATTTAGTTTTTAGCACTTAACACTTGACCTCCGACCCCTTGCTGTGAGAGTTTCTTCTGCTCCGTTTTTATGTCCTTAAAGATAAGATATTTCTCCATTCGCTTTCCGGCGTAATGCAAAAACTTTTAATTAGCTGCCAAAGGAGTAGGTCCTTCCATCCCGGTGTAGCCTCGTGCCATCTCCTGCACTCCCCTGCCATTCCTTGGTCCTTATTTCCCATCAATTGATTTCCAATTGGTGTGCTACAAATTTCACACGAAGGAATCCAATCCAATGAAAATGAAAATCAAAATTGTTGTTTCCTTTCCATTACAATGACGCGGGGGATGTTTATGGCCTACTTATAGCCATCGTTTGCCGATGGTTGACACCTGTTGTTGCGGCTCTCCTCTGACCTGTGACCTGTGTTCTACCTCTGTCCTCCATCCTGGCCTCTGAGCTAATTTAAATCTTTAAAATCAATATGCCAAGTGAGGAGCTCAAGCAGATGCGACAGCTCCTGGGCAAACAAGGAGGCCAAGGAGGAAGCTCCAGCAGGGGGTGTTTACTGTGACATCCTTGACAGGTGTGAGAGTGGGTGCGGAATTTGCAGTTGACTTCTGTTCCGCCTGCAGGCATCAGACAGTTGGGCAAATTGAAATGGTTTAGATTACATTTGACATTTATAAGCGGATTTTGTCAAGCAAAAGATGGGGTGGGGGCATGGCCTTTCGAGAGGTCACAGGTTGCAGGCTGCAGGAAAAGAACAAGGATCAGCGTTCGCTATAAAGATGTGTATTTTAATTCAGACTTTACATCAAAAACCTTAAGAAAACTAGTTTAAACAAAAAAAAAACGAAAACTAAAACGATCTATACATTCTACATGGAGAGAATGGTCTTCTTGATGATGTCGATGCTCTCCAGCATCTGCGCCTCGTTGATGACCAGGGGCGGGGCAAAGCGTATGATGTCCCCATGCGTTGGCTTGGCCAGGAGGCCGTTCTCCTTGAGCTTGAGGCACACGTTCCAGGCATCGTATTCTGTGCAGGGCAAACAACTCAAGGATTAGCTGGCGGGGAAGATCAATTGGATGGGATACTCACTCTGGTTGATGACAATGGCGTTGAGCAGTCCCTTGCCACGGACGACGGAGACCACCTCCTTGGGCAGCTGTCCCAGCTCGTTGCGCAGGAGTGCACCCATTTTGAAGGCATTCTCGGCCAGCCTCTCCTCCTGGAGCACCTCCAGAGCGGCCATGGCCACGCGACAGCCAAGGGGATTGCCACCGTAGGTGGAGCCGTGCTCGCCGGGCTTGATGCAGAGCATCACCTGGTCGTTGCAGAGCACCGCGGAGACGGGGTACATGCCGCCGGACAGTGCCTTGCCCAGGATGAGGATATCCGGCTGCACATCCTCATAGTTGACGGCCAGCATGCGTCCGGTGCGGGCCAGACCTGTCTGCACCTCGTCCGCGATCCAGAGGACATTGTGCTTGCTGCACAGCTCGCGGACCTTCTTCAGATAGCCATCGCTGGGCACCACCACGCCAGCCTCGCCCTGGATGGGCTCCACCATGAATGCGCACACATTCGGATCCTTGAGCGCCTCCTCGAGGGCCGTGGTGTTGTCGTAGTCGATCAGCTCGAAGCCCGGCATGAAGGGACCGAATCCCTCGTAGCTGGTGGGATCATTCGAGGCGGACACCGCCGACAGGGTGCGGCCCCAGAAGTTGTTCCTGGCAAAGATGATCTTGGCCTGGTTCTTGGGTATCTTCTTCTGCTCGTAGCCCCACTTGCGGGCCAGCTTGCAGGCCGTCTCGCCGCCCTCCACTCCGGTGTTCATGGGCAGAACTTTGTCGTAGCCGAAGAACTTGCTCACAAACTCCTCGTACTCCCCCAGGACATCCGAGTAGAAAGCTCTATGAAAGAAAGCAAAACATACTATAATCTATTGGGATGTACGCACTCATCTTTCGCTCCGAAAATATTCCTACCCTCAGCAGATCCCGCATCCCAGCCTTATCGAGCGATTTCTGTTCCAAATTTAGAAATCGCAAAACAACAAATTGAAAGCCAAACAAGTCATTGATCAGGCTTCTTGCTTATCAATGTTGTTGCCCGCGACTTTATGGCCCCACTCAACCCGGCAATCTGCCCCTGGCAACCCACAGTGAAACCAACCAAAACCGGCAAGAGCTGTCCCAGCCCAAATCCGTTAGGAACTCGAGTCGAGTGCAATAGAATAATTCAATAAATATTATTCTGACAAATGTCCCATCCAAACTCAGTGGAGTGTGAATGTTACTGTTACTGATTAGATTTAGATTTACTCCTGTTCCCTGTGGGGTTATCAGTTAATAAACTGTTTTCATAAGGTCTAAAAATACACTAGTATTCAGTTTAGGAAGTAAACACTATCTACTGGCTCTCAGTCATCAGATGCGGAGATTTTTCATCTATCAAAGCTCCTAATGATTCGGAAACGACTTATAGTTCAGCCAAGACATTTAATCTAATCTCATCCAGACGCATAAAAACACTCAAGTATTTACAAGAAGGAGGAGTGTTTCTAAGGGCAATCCCACAGACTATTGAGAACTCAGATGGCTATACACTAAACCCCACCTCAGACCCACATTTCCGGAGTGACTACAACATTGCTCATGGAATTATGTTTGTTCTTTCAGAGTAAAGATTGTGTTTTTCCATATAACTTAAGTGTGTACTTTTACAAGCCTGAAAAGCCTATGAATGCAGCTATCAATCGAGCCCATAAACGTTGGGAAATATTAGGCATTACATTTTAAAATTTATAATATTTTTCGGTATATTTTGATCGAACTCTGAAAAAGTCAGGATATATTTTACTGCTATATGCACTTTAAGCATATATTTTTGTGTCTTAAACCTCCAAAAAAGGCGTTGTCATCGGAAATATACACAGACATTAAATGCCAAATCAACTTGTCTGTGGATCACTTTTCAAGTGTCCACAAAACCCATGGAACTTTAATGAAAAGAGAGAGAGAGCGAGCGATAGAACCCGCTCTTGAACTTGGAGATGCCTCTCCGACATATCCGTACATACATAGGATGTATGTATGTGTGTATCTTCTTTACTTTTGTTATATCTAAAGCTGAAAAAGCTTCATGGAAGCGATAAGCTTTTCGCGAGCACAGGGGGGCGCGTCTTTCGTTTGGAATGGTGTTGTCTCTTATCTTAGGTTTATTCAACTCAGTGATACCCTTACCTGGAGGTCAGAGCCAGCTTGGAGGCCTGGTCGGTGAGTGCCTTGACGATTTTGGGATGACAGTGGCCCTGGTTGACGGCGGAGTAGGCGCTCAAGTAGTCAAAGTAGCGTTTGCCCTCCACGTCCCACACATAGACGCCCTCGCCCTTGGTCAGGGCCACCGGCAGTGGGTGGTAGTTGTGGGCACCGTACTTCTGCTCCCGGGCAAAGACAGCCTCGGAGAGGTGGGATCCACTGGATGAGCTAGCGGTCTCTTTGGGGGCCGTTTTCTGGGCCAGGCAGCTCAGGCGGGTGGCAATGCCGCGTGTGGAAAGCTTGGAGAACATGGTGACAGCACGAATGGTTCCTTATTGTCCGGTATTGGGGGTCGGGTCGGCTCGGTCTGATATTCTCACTCGCGAAACGACAACTGAAAGTGTGCTGGCTATAGGCGGTAGCTATTTATACTGCCGATCGGGAGAGGCAGAGAGCAGAGAGTGTTGCGTACCCCCAGCAAAGATAGTCCCCTATCTGGAACTGCTTTGTGCTCTCTCTCTGGGATGTGCTTACACTCTCGTTATATATTATACGGAAATTATCATCTGATACTTGGGGAATATGATCCATACACACTCGTATGCTGTTGTTGTGCGGCAAATTGTAATCAGCAGAAAAATTTTCCACTGCGCGATTGATTGAAGCATTCAAGCATGTGTAAGGCAGCTTTTAGAAACAAATTACAATTGAAAGCTCTCTCGGGACTTTCTGGGGAAGTAATATGTAGGGGCTCATAAGATATGATGGTGATTTCATAGGTTGAGTGGAAAATAAAAAAGGATTTTAATATGTGATGGCAAAATGTTACACAGAAGAGATGCAAATATGCACACTCGCTTATGTATGATAGACTTGGAGAATAACGGATGCTTTCACTTGAGATTTTGGAGACTTCTTTGACAAAACCCCTCAGCAAACACTCCATACTTACCCAACAAAATATTCCATTGTTTTATTATAGTTACTCAAAGGGGATGCTATGTTTGGGTATTGTTAATATTTGTATGTATTTATTTGATTTTTGTCATAAATAATTTATGGGCTTAAGAATTTACAACTAATTATTTGCTTATTGTTGAAACTATTTCTCATTTCTCGTATGTTTTTTTTTTTTTTTTTTGTTTGGTTCAATCAAATATTTAACAATTATAGCACGTTCAGGGAAATTACGAATACATTTTACATATACACGAATCGGATATATTATGGTAAGGTATATTTATAAGACAGTTTGAAAAGGCAACACATAAATTGCACTAGAAATTTCCATTTAAAAAAAAAAAAAAATTCCATTTACATGCCGAATTTTACAGAGCACAGAAGGTAGCGAACCGAAGGGGATGGTGAACAAAGGGGGAGGATGCGATGGGATGTGAGGGGGGATGTGATGTGATGGGATGCCCAATTAAACACCAATTTTCTCGATTTTGTTGCTACGTTCCATTGGCTACCACAAATACTCGCACGATACATATTTTATTTATTAATTAATTTTAATAAATTCACGCTTTGATTGCAATTATCAACTCGACCTTTGACACCTCTCCTATTCCATGGCCTGGCCCACACTCTGCTGCGGCGACTGGGCTGGGGACAGACTGCGGGGCGTTGCTGCTGCTGCCTCTCCCCCATGTCCTGCAGACCCAGCAGCAGTCCTCTGTTGCTGTTGTTGCTGCTGTTGCTGCTGCTGCTGTTGTTGTTGGTTCTGGGCCTGACTGAGCAGCTCCTTGTTCAAGCGATAGCTGCTCATGACATTGGCACAGCTTTGATGAAAATAAAAGTTACGACCGCGCAGGAACGCATCCGTATTGAGATCCTTTATGCCTGTCTTGAAAGATATAGGAGAGCAAAAGGTTGGCAAGATATAGAAACAGTCGCTGATAATGGCATGCGAATATATAAATATGTACATGTAGATATGTATGTGTGTGTGTGCATCATCAAAGTGGGGGAAGTAGTGGAGTAGAAAGACACTTTTAAAGACAGTTAAAGACCACAATAGATGGTAAGGGATAGAGATCGAGATCGTGCTGGACTGGGACTAAAAAGTGAAACTGAAGCAAACTGAGAAATTACCTTACAAATGAAACATTTGTTTTCATCGTCCGGTTTTAAATCCGAACTAATTCCCACCTTTGTGTCCAATTGCGTTAATCCCGGCACTCCCATCGATGACAGCTGCGACAGGCTGTTCTCCATGCTCTCCACGTACTTTGAGTTTGGATTGTTGTTGTTGTTGTTGCTACTGCTGCTGTTGTTGTTGTTGTTGCTGTGGGAGACGTCCATGGGTCCGGGATCGGTGCTGCTAACCTGCGGCTCCGAACGGGGACGCTCTTCTATGGGGGAGATGTTCTCCAGAGATCTGCATGAAAGGACAAATTTCAGGAAACGTGTCATTCGTTGCTATCGATGGCTATCGATATATTTGTAGTATAAGCTTAACGCAGATAAAATATCGATTAGTTATCTCTCTCGCTCTCTCACCTGCTGCTCCCCACATTCTGCTCCTCCTGCCGTCGCTGCTGCTGATGCTGTTGCATTTTGCTGTAATTCATTTTGGCATTCGTCATCTTCATGGCGGTGTTGTTGTCATCGTCGTCCACAATCACATCCTCATCGCTGTCGTTCTGGCACGAGGCCGTGTCCATCATTAGCTCCTTGCTGCTGTTGCCGCCACCGCTGTGGTTGTTGCTGTTGCCGCCACCGCTGCTGCTGTTGTTGTCATTGACGCCCACGCCGCAGGAGTCGGCATTGTAGTAGTGATGTGTGGTGGATGACAGCTCGCTGACGTTTTTCACTGAAACACCCAGAGATGGAGGCAGAGTAATTATTAGCATACCCCTCGGATGTGGCTAAGAGTGTGGAAGGAGCTGGGAGGATAGGAGGGGAGAGGAGACCCACCACTGATATGTGCCTGAGGCGGTTCGCCCGTCGGCCAACTGCTGCCGCTGCTGCTGCTGGCTGTTGTCACATTGGTGCTCACATCCTGCTCGTCGGCGTGCACGTCCTTCTGGTTCATAACGCAGGCCGTGCGGTACAGAATCCCGTCCAGCTTGCCCGGCTGGGCATTGCTGTTGTGCATGCTGGTGGGGATCGTCGAGCCGCCAGCCGATGCCAGTGACGACCCGGGGCCAGCTAGCTCCGAGCCCGAATCGGGCACATCATCGTTGCAGCTCTCCACATCCACCGTCTCGATTTCCTCCTGCGATTTGGCATCGTCCTCGGGTATCTTGCCCGTCTCCAGGGCGTACTTTCGCTTGCAGATCGGACAGCTGCTACAGTAGAGACTCTCCATCATGTACATTTCGCCGTACTTGCGCTTGCGCACTTTGAGTCTCAGGCGGTTCTGGCGATTGTTGCGTATCCGCTGGAATGTCTGCACACACACAAGGGTTGGAGATCTCTTAGTTCTTAGTTCTGAAAACGTATGGGGACTCGGAGAAGGGACCTACCTCCCAGCGATTGTGACTGGTGCGTATGGCATTCTCTTGGGCCGGACAGGGAGGTGCGAACATGTACGTCGCCTGCAGATTGGCCCGCTCGAAGCCCGCACTCAGCTTGTAGAGCCGATCCAGTTCCGTGAGGAAGTGCGTGTGCCACTCCTCCGGGCTCAGCTTGAGGCCGCACACCGGACACATGTCGGGTATGGCTCCGCCGGCTGCCGCCGCCTGCAGTCCACTGACCAGGCTCAGGCCGCCCGGCACCGCCCGGAGGCCGGCCATGCTCAGGCTGGCCAGCGCCGCATGATGGGCGGCATGGTGATGGGACAACGGATGCGGATGGGCCATGTGGTGGTGTGTCGTGGCCACCGATCCTGGCGGCGCCCCCACGTGATGGCCATGATGGGCATGCGAATGCGAGTGCTGATGCTGCTGATGCTGGTGCGGATGGGAGTGCGAATGCGAGTGCGAGTGCGTGTGATGCAAATGGGGCGAGGCGGCCAAGTGTGTGGCCATCGAGACGGCCACACTGCTGGTGGGCGTGCTGATGGCTGAGTTGCTGGTCGAGCAGGACGAGGATGAGGATGAGCTAGAAGCCGATGCCGAGGCCGAGGAGGTGGCCATTGCCGGGTGTCCGCCCTTCCCCACATTATGCAGATCTGTAAACGAATCGGACACTAAATTTTAGACATGCCCGCAATCATCAATCAACTGCAAGGCAATAAAAATTGGAAAAATTCCAACCCCCAACCCCCCAAGCCGAACCCCACATTGATTTCCATTCTGCTTTCGCATGGGTGGGAGTGGGAGTGGGAGTGGGAGTCCTGCCTGTCCCATAAATTTCTCAGGCATTTTCTAATTGCCTCCTGCCCTGCCCCCTGCCCCCTGCCTCCGCTCTGCTGGGCACATTTTTAACAGAGGACGAAAAATTAATTGGAGCTCGTAATTTTGTGGAGAGAATCAGAAACAGGAGCAGGCACAGGCACACAGCTCTCGGCCGCAGATTCCTCATGTCAGACACACGTATCCACGTATTTCGGGAGCCACAGGAACAGGGGGGTGGGAGGAAAAAAAGAAAAACCACCGTCAACCACAATAAATACAAACTGTTTGCCACCAAACAGAATCTCGCTTCGCTCTCCTTCTGCACGTGACTGTTCGGTTGGCAATTAAAATAATATTACAATAAAATATATCGCAATATGGTGGAGCACTACAATAGCTGTATTTTATATTTATATTCCTCTAAAATATGTCGGTTAACCGCGGCCAAACAGAAGCACACAGCGGTCAATGGCGGATGGAAATGGTCCATGGATATAGAGAGAGAGCGAGTCGTGACTTTGGTTCAAATTAGCTTAGATGTGGCCCGTTGCCCGTGGATGTGTTTCGGCTTTACGTTTCGCCCTGGAATTGTTTACCTTTCAACTACAAATGAGGATAGCCAGATGCTTAAAGGACAGCCAGAATGAAGCTCTCTCAGATCTCTCTCGCTTTCCCCTGCTTTCCAATTGAATTCAGTTTCCAGAACACCCCACAATTGAATTGAATTCGGACTCCTCTAATATGGTATGCAAAGCCAGAACTCTGCGGAATGCCTGACAAACTGACTTCTCCCGAAAGTTATTAGTGAAAATATTAGTTATCAACGACATGCAACCCCCTCGCACTGTCACGTGCCCCCCCACCCCTCCTTGAAAAGGGGGCGTTCCCATACATCGTTGTATGAAATATGAGTTTCGTTTCTCTGGTTTTTGGTGCTTTTTTCCGGGTGGATGTGGATGCCCATTAATATCACAGAAATTAATATGAAAATTCCAAGTGTGCATTCAATATAATACATCATCGGAGTACAAAAACAACACGAGTCCCCTGGATACACTTGTAATAATAATAATTCTCGTCATAACAATGGCAAACAATGCAATCAAAGCGATTTGCAACACTTGCGCATCCTTTAAGGGAAAAAAACCCACTACGAGCAGAGCACCGCAATAAATGAGCAAACATTATGGTATCGAAAAAGGATGGCAGGATGGCTGGATGGCATGATGGTGGTTGGTGGCTTCCTTATAATTGCCTCTAGAAGAGTTGCAACAATGTCGAGGATAAGTAATTAGCCCTGGAAACGGAGAGGAAGCAACGTCCGTCGTCCGTCGCCGTCTTCGTGTGCCGAGCACGAGCCAGAGCCAGAGCCCTGGCTCCTGCCAAAAGGATGCGGTTTGACTTTGTAGTCAAGTGGCTTGTGTCCTGGTGTCCTTATGCTCTGGGGGGGTTGATGTTACATTTCAATAAGGCCAACTCCAGTCAAGTCTCGTACTCGTTGTGCCATTTAAAACACTTTGGACACACGCACACCCTTCCCATGCCTTCCCAACCCTTTTCTCTTTTCTCTTTTTTCTGTGGAATGCCCTTTTGACTTTTGCCGCATGTCGCATCTCCCCAGAGGAGATGGAACTCTTTGCAAGGGCACAACTGCCGGCTGTTTACCTTTAGTTAGTTTAACCCATTGATAGATGCTCGCCTCCATATCATATCATATCAGTTTCAGCTAATTAAAAGTGTATTATTTATCCAAATTAATTTATGAGCCTCATTTCTAAGCCAAAAGTTAAACAACACCAACGATCCACATGTAGAGCGGCTTTCGGTGGTGCACTGTGCTGTGGTGTGGGTTGAGGCCGGAAAAACTGGTTTTCCGGCTTAAGTTGAAAGGCAAATAATGGCCAAAATAAACAGTTGTCGTATATATGTGTGTGTGTGTGTGTGTTTTGCAGGGGTGTTGCCGCAAAAAGGGGCTTGTGAATGAAAATGGCTCTCTGCAAGGTCTTCTTCGCCATGGAGCCTGTTCGACGCCTCTTTTTACCTCGCTTAGAAGAGGATCAAATGAGCATTCGTTAGGCAATGGCACAAGAATAACGGCCAGAAAAGATCATACACTGAGAAGAATAATCTCAATCTTCGGGTATATTCTCCGATTCATTATCATTTCGTATTCCCCTTTTCAGCTGCGCCCCTGTGTCAAGCTCTCATCTATCCCCATCCCTTAGGCTCGTTTCCATTCCATATTTATCATTTTCATATGCTGCCGCTTAATTTGTATCGTAAGGCGCTTAACGCGAACAGCTTTGCCGAGAGGCCGGACCAATTAGCCACGCATTTAAGCCAGATTTGCTTAGCCTACATTCGGGAAGAGTCTGCAGCTCGACTTTAAGGCAGAAAGCACCCCCCAGGTGAATGGTAAATATGCGAAATTGATTCAGAATGTCTGGGGGAAGGGGCAACATGAAAAAACTAATAAAAAAGAAAGTAGAGTGAAGTGGAGTGGAGTGCGTTCTAGGAGTGGGTTCTGTCCCCCGCCTGGGGTCTGTCCTGTCCCGTCCCGTCAGCCTTACGCCTGCCAGTCAAAGTTAACCCACTGAAGCGTTAAAATTGCTCAGGAAAAGTAAAATTGAAACAAATACGAGTACGCCCAGAGAGAGATTTCTATCAGCAAAAATTGGGAAAAAGGCAACACAACTTTCTACTCCCAGTTTTTGAGCAGTTTTTTGCCATGCAAATTTTTTGTTTTTCAGATGTAAATTTGCTAAATAAATAAGGGAATCGGAATGGAAATGAAAGCAGCAGCAGCAGCAACCCTACTTACGTCTCAAATCCCTGGGATCCTGAGAATTATTACTGCGCGGACTTTCACCCTTTTCAACGGCATCGTAATCCTGTGATCCCTCCATGGATTCATGGGATGTGCATGTGGGACTGGCCGAATCCGTGCGAAATGATTCGCTGCCATTGAACAGATTCTGCTGGGGAGAGAGAGAGAGAGGGGGAGAGAAATCGAAATCCCATTATGACAAGTGTCAATCTTTCAACGATTATCAGCTCATCGGATCTGCCGCTGTCCTGCGTCCTATCCGGACCCCACTCACCTGATCCAACGATATGCCAATGTATTTCGGCGGCGAGAAGGCCGACGGCAGCGAGAAGTTCGACAGCACCGACGGCTTGCCCAGCGGCGATCTGTCGCTGGCGAAGTAGCTGGCGGGACCCGCGCCGGCGGCTGCCGCGGCCGCAGCGGCCCCGTTGGCCACCAGCATTCCATGGTTGAGGGTCTGCAGCAGGTGCGGATGGAAGTAGTTGCCGACTAGTGACATGTTGTGTAGATCTTTGGCGTCAGGTAACTGGAAAGGGAAAAACTGGAGAGTGTCAGTATGGTGGGGTTTGTTTCGCAACACTTTTCGAGTAACCCTGAAACGGAATCGTTAAGGCCAAGGCATGCTATTCCCCCATTTTCCCCATATACCCCAATAGTTTCATCAATGAGACTGTGGATAGTCTTTCGGAATATGATCCGAAAACTATTGGTCAAACAAATTGGTCAAAATTCTAGCTATCAGTTTTGGTTTTGGAAGCCATATCCGCTCCATGAAAGATGCATTTTTTCATGCTTTTCAAAACATTTCCGCTGGAAAGCCCAAAAAGTAATCCTAAGTCACCTAAAGCTATCCAAAGAATTGAAAATTGTAAATTTTTAACAAAGTATACTCTAGTTTTTGATTTATTTAAAATTATTTATTTTGATTTAATATATTTTCTACAATTTAAATATATTATATTTATTTTTTTTTTTTTTTTGGGTCTAGATTCAATTTGGGTCGCATTAAAAAGAATTTTTACTACATTTATGATGAAATCAAAATGGATTCTATTTAGAAACCGATTATTTAGTTTAAATATGAATTTATTCCCATGTTTCCATAAGAAACTATTTAAATCGATGTAAAATCTCTAGTAAGATCTTTTTAGTACCCCTCTATCAACAGGCTTTTTGTATCCACCAATAAGTAATCCAAGCTCGAACAGAATCAAGATCCGCATTTACCATTTCCGCGGTGGCTCCCCTAATTGCTGTACTCCGCACCGACACGTACCCCCCGTCTAGTACCCCATCAGGCACGAGTTTTGACAGGCTAAGTGAGCGTTAAATTTGAGCGTTAAATATGCGCATTACTTGAGTCTGGGCCATGGAGCAAATTATGGTAGCTACATGACTTGGCGTTAAAATTAGCCAATTATGGCTACACCTTCCTTCCCAGAGGGCCCAGATACCACTAGGCAACATATGGCGGCGGTACGGAAAAGTGCAAGAAATCATTGCAAAATCTAATCAAATTCCACAGAATCAAGTTTAGCCCTTAAGTATTTGGGGAGGGGTGTGGGGTGTGGGGTATTTGCATCGATAGAAATTATGCAGGGGAAATGTTTAATTTACGACAAATAAATGTTAAATTGAGAGATTTTCGAATTACGATATCGAGACTCTCGCATGTCGCATAAACTGTGTCACTCTGGCGCGGGGGAGATGGGGTCTACGTTCCAATGGGGTGTAAAATAACGAGAAAAATGTTTACCCCCTGCCAACCAACCAACCAACACACCCACCCACACACACATAAAGACTTTTGCAAATGATATGGGTAAACCAGGAGGGGGTGGGAGTGGGAGTTTTCCAACTGCAGATAAGCGACGGGAACGTAAAGCGCTCATAACAAATTGAGGCTGACGAGTGTTAAGCGGCGGTTTGGGACGACAGACAGACAAGATACGAGTATAACATAAGCGACGACATGTGTGACAAGTATTAACCCTCCGAGCCACCCACCCTCACCCTCACCCTTATTTCTATTTGCCACCCCTTCCCCTTCTGCTCGGATATGTTTTCTGGGCACAAATTTACATACAAATTTGTCTGCCAAGGAAAGTTTTTTTCCTTCTTTTTGTGGCACAAAGTGTGAGAAAATGATATCGAAAATGTTAGAGTGGAGTTGGAAATTGTTGGTTTATTTATGGATGATCTAATTTGGGGATATTACTGAGAGTAAATGGCTTTTAAAGATTGGAATAACTAACCAAGCAACCAGTTTTCTTACACATAGTTGATGATCCAATAAATACCACTCTACTATCTTTTTACTCTTTTGTCGGACTTCAGATAAGTACACATAGTTCTTTGGGTTTTCCCTTAGGTTCTTGCACAATCTTGGCTAATCAATCGCATCAATTAAACTGGAAAATCCTTCCTTCGACAGTTGGTTAATCCATGGCCAGTGGCCCCTGGTTAATCACCCCAAACAGAGCCAAGGCAGGGCCAATAAATTAGGGCTTATCATCAGAAATTAGCACCTCAAATTGGGGGCTAGCTGTTGCAGCATATGTTGCCATATCAGCTTCATCATCGTCACCATCATCCTCGTCCTCCTGTGCAGCCTAATGCTGGTAATGTTGCAAGTCAGACGTGGCAGAAGGGGCGACCGCATGAGTTGCACTTTGTCTAAGTCTGCAGTTTGGTCAGCAGCTGGCCCCGCCACAGGCTGTAAGGATGGGCATTGGGGAGCTGGATCTGGTTGGGGATTGCCCTCGAAACAGAAGTGGTCAACCACTTGGCTGTGCTCTGCCTGGCGGGGAACCATCACGAGTTTTTAATGCATTACGTGTTGAAGAGTGTTTTCGGCGAGGACTCGGCATCGGCCTGGGCGCTTATTGATTTATGCCTGTTAATCAGTGTTAAGCCAAGGACAAACCAGAGCAGGTGCTGTTACCACCCTCCCAGGATTCAGCCTTCAGGGGATGCTACCCCCGTTCTTGTTTGCTTTTCTATTAGAGGGCCGTCGGGCGATTGCGGGTGCGGGGGGTGATTTGTTATCCCAAAATAAAACATTCCTGCTCTCTGTCCTGAGATTTGCATAAATTCGTTCTGTGTTTGTTCTCTTTAAACACTTGAATTATTGCCCTCTCTACGCTTCTGGAGATGATTCCTCATCTGTAGCTGTATCTGTATCTTTATTTGTAGCTGTATCTGTATCTGTATTTGGTTTATTCTGTTAAGTTGCAACTCTCAGCTGCAACAACAATAACAGCTTAATTACAACAACACGATAACGAGTGGCAAATAGCAATTGTCTACATACAATTGCCAATTTCGCTTAACTTGGCCATAAACAACAACAAAACGACAGCCCCGCCGGAGCACTGAAACCGAACCGATCCGAGCCAATCGCAACGACCTGCTGCCTCCTCAACACACCACAAATAAATCTCAATTTGTGGCACTAACACGCGGAGTAAACTGCGGGCAGGAGCAGCAGGAGGAGGAGCAGCAACCGAAGGGAACACTAAAAACGTTTAGCAATTGGCAATTTTCTCAAACCAAATGTTTATGGGGCCGAGAGAGTCCGAGAGGTCGGTCTCCTCCTCAACCTGTTCGACTGTTTGTTCGAGTGAAGAGGAATCCAAAGGAGATATAGTACACTTTTTTGTAGCATACGTTGAGGGGTCTTTGAAGGCAAGGGCTGGGGATATTTCTTGATTGAATATTCCATATTATTTATTTGAATTTCCTTTAGTTTTCCCATCTTTCATACTACTTTGTACTAGCTTTCATCTTGTCTGTGGTGTTTCTTAGATTTTCTTAGAAAAGCATTCCGAAAACCTTCAATTCAGTGTCTAACATCTTTAGTTATTCACAAGATATCTACTACTAGATGGTATTTTGGTATCTTCCATCTTTAATAAGCTCTTGTTGTCCATTCACACCGTGTGTGTGTATGTTTTTACCTCCATTGTTTCATGGTCGCCCCCTGCTTGTGTCTTGCTGTTCGGGAGCATACCTTGAGGCTTAAGCCAACTATCATTGACCATTTGTGCACATGATACTGGGGCACTCTTCATGAGTACTTCTTGTTATACGCCTCGATGCCTTTGCATGCCTCGACTCTACGTGTAGTTCCCGTCTTGATAAATTGCTATAAATTAAATTAAGCTCGCTCGCACACACACACACACACACAACTCACCTCCACATCTACATGCACATACTTTGTGGTAATAAGTGTGCAGGAAAAAAAGGAATTATTTTTCATATGTTGTCCCCGCCTCAGAGACTCATAATTTCTCCCCCACCCCGAGAGCAGCGGCCAAGGGGGTGCCTGACCATTTTTTCTGGTTCTTTTTCGCTCTCCCCTGACAGGACAGGATGGGAGGGGAGGGGAGGGGTCAGCCGTCTACCTTTTGTTGGTGTGGTTACAAAATTGTTATGGTGTTGTCCCACCCAGACACCCAGACCAGGCCCAGTCGTGGCACAGGAGGAACGAGAAGAAGTGCCACGGGAGTAGCAGTAGCAGTACCAGTAGCTGTGCCAGTGGCAGTGGCAGTGGCTGTGGCAGTGGCAGGGAGACATTAAACCATTTGACATTGCATTTAATATGCCTGCTTGGGTTGTTTTTATTAATTTTTATTGTTTGGGTTATGCTTGGTTATAAATGGTTACATAAATAATGGTAGATAAGCGATATAGAAAGACGGAGAGCGAGAGAGAGAGAGCGCTATTTGGAAAGTCTTTTCTAAAGAAAACTGGAAAACCATGTGCCATAAAGCTCTTTATATGGAAAACTATCCAATCAAGAGAGAAACGAGTATGTATCGAGTGGAATAATCACATAGAATAGCTCTGCTTTCACTTTATTGCAGTTGTGTTCGATAAACAACTACAGCTAGAGCCTTCCCAGATCGCAGCTTGGAGCCCAAAAACGGAGAACCCAACTCGCATCTAGAGGACGAGGACATATTGTTGTCATGTTTAACATATCTTAACGCTACTCAATGCTATGCACTGGCAGAGATATAATTTCAATTCCGATTCCAGCGTCCAGCTTCCAGCGCCCAGCTCCCAGCTCCCAGCTCCTCCAATTCCCAATAACCAGTTTCGCCAGAAGTTAGTTATTCCAAGTACGTTGGACTGGGTTGCCTGGGCTGCCTGCAGTCGGAACATCATCAGCGTTCGAGTTCTTCATCATTTGTAGCATCAGCGTCAAGATCATTGCTCATGTTTACAATGATGACAGGCAGAGGAGCAGCAGCAGCAGCAGCAGCATTAGCAGAAGCAGAAACAGCCGAAGCCCAGAACCAAATCGAATGTCGAACTGAAGCAGTAGTAGCTGCTGCTCCGTGGTCTGTGCTCTGTGGCTGCTCTGTGGGATCCGGGGGCTACGTTGCTGCCATCAGGCCCGGTTCAGGCCGAGGTTCGGTATTGAAGCTATCATAAATCTGTTCGTCGCAAAAATCTACACACAATGGGGCGTTTGCAAACGCATTCGTTGATCGGAATGCGACGACGAACTCTCTGAATCTGCCTCTCTCTTGACTGACTTCTTGACTGCACGGCGGCAGGGGGAATGGGGCATGGGGATGCGATCGTGACACGGCTCGAAACACGAAACACAAATGGTCTCTTTGAACCACACTTTCTCTTTGATTCTCTCCTGATCACGCCGTCATCTCTAGGACTTCTCAACTTTAACTTGAAGTGACGATGGGGATCGGGTGGCGTGACACGGGCGCCAATTACTTACAGATTCCATCATTAAACACAATATGTTTATTACGAGCAAAAGCATGCTTTCTCATTGATTTTCTTCTAATTTATGATCTCTCTCCCGCTCGGTCTCACGCTGCCATCGCTAGGCGATGCTCTTCCCAACTGGAAGTTCACTTGGAAGTTCTGGTTCGTTTTGTTGTTTTACAATGCGCATTGTTTTGCCTCTGCGGAGCCTGAGCGGTGTGCTGATTTATAGCATCTTTCGGCATTTCGGCTACTGGCCCCCAGGTTTATGATTTGTCATAAATATGTCCCCACCACCGCCGGCCCCTGCCCTTCCTTTGCATCAAACCCGATCCCGATCCCGATCCTGATCCCAATCCTGATTCCGATTCTGATCAGTGTGTGGCGTATCCCTTGCATTTGTGAGGTTTGAGGGGGAGGGGAATGGGGTTCGATTGGGTTTTACTTACTCTCGATGGAAACGGACGTTGTCCACGTAGAGCCTCATGCAAACCGGAAGCGGCCTCTGATAGAACAACAAGCGCTTGAGATGGCAAATGGCTGCTGCCAAATGCGTTGCTTTCCATCTGCCAATTGTTTTTTGTTTGTGTGTTTGTTTTTGTTTTGTTTTTTCTTGTATTTTGTTTTCGCCTTTGCTGTTAACTTTTGATTTCAACTAATTTGGCACACAAATAAAAATACTTTCACTTTCTCCTCTTGATTGGCACATGCAAAATTTAGAAAAAAAAATTTGTATCGAATATCATTGGAAATTGTTTTCGCGCGGCGTCGGTAAATTAACGGTACGGTGTACGGTAACGGATGGATCAGCTGTCTCGGTCTCGGTCTCTTTCTCGCTCTCCACACAGGCATGCACCCGCACGTTCCCGTTGCAAAAATCCAACTGAGGCGCTGCTTTCGAATCCAGTTGGATTTCTCGTCGCTGGCTTCTCCTTCGCCGCTGCGCAGTCGGCGCTAGAGTAGCGCAACGGCTGCGATGCTCCGATTGGCCAGCGGCCACAACCGGTTTGGCTGCACTATAGACATCCCGCTCTCGCACAGGGGCATGCCCACTCCGCTCGCTGGCTTTTACATTATGTTCTCACCTCTTTCGCTGTTGCGAGTCGAGTTTGTTTTTCCTGCTGCTGCATTATTATTCCAAAATGGTTGCATGTTTGTCTGTTTTTATCTCTGCCATTGTACGCCTGTTTGTCTGCCAGCACCTGGTGCCCCGGGATGGGGGATCGGATCTGGGACCCCGGCACCGGCACCGCGGGACTGGTACTTCTACTGCTACAGCTACAGCTACTGGGGACTTCCCTTTGGTTCCCCTCCCTCCACCATCTTCGGGCTCCACCCCACCCCACTCCTCTCCCCTCCGCTCCGGTCAACTTCTGACATTTTGTGTAAATAAACCGTATGAGAAACATTTTTTACTTTTGGCTTTGGTATTTTGTTGCCTGCCTTGCTGGTCGGACACTGTCCTGGACGGGAATGGGCATGGAACTGGACGGGACTGGACTGGACGGGACTGGACTGGACTGGGCAAAGTATCTTGGAAGTCTGTCTTTCTTTTTTTTTTGCTGCCGCTTCTGTTTGGTTTTTTGTTTGCCGGACACTTAATATAGCACATTACCGTGGTATTTATTGGGCACACTGGTGGGAAATTATTTGGGACATCAGAGAAGGAAACAAATTGGGAAATTGTGGTCCTTCATTTTCCGAAAATATGTATTAATACAATACAAATGTATTCCCCATCATTCCACTATATTTCTATACTGTGGTGTGAATAAATACCATTTATTCTAATGTGTTCCAATTATTTTTGGATAATATTTTCCTTAATTTTTCTGCCCGTTCCCATAGAATGTATATATGTACATACATATGTATATTCTGGATCAGCATCAATTGGCTATCTATGTAGCCATGTCTGTCTGTCAGTTCGTCTTGTTTGGCGCCTAGTTCATTAGGAGATTATACGAGCTAAAGCAACGAAATTTCTCGTACGGCCTTCTGTATTATCAACCTGAATCAAGTCTATCTCCTAATTTTGGCTACTCCTCTTACCACCCCACAAAGGGCAGAAGATATGTCTACCAGACTGCCGATACAAATCTGATCCGAACATTTTTATAGCCAGTATAAACAAATCTATTTGCAGAGCCTACGCTAAACCTTTCACGAGCTAACGCACTCTCTCTCTCTCTCTTTCTCTCTCTCACAGTCTTCGTCGTGTAGTGTGCGCCCCCTGAAGGAGGTGAGCTGAGTACCGGGTATCAACGTAGCGGCAATGGCCGCGGCTCACAACTTTCCCGATCGGTCTATTATATCTATCTATTATATATAATCTATCTATTATAATATTTCTGATCATAATCAATTCTGATCATTACGTGGAAAGGGAATAAACGAAGTGCAAGATTATCTTTACGACATAACTAGCGGTCGTGTTTGCCCTTTCTTTCTATTGTTTCCCATCTCTCAAGACAAGTTTCAGCAAAATTGAAAGAGATCACGGAGATTTCCTAACCTCAACGCATTAACTAACAAATCAATTCTTAATTTTTACGAAAGGCAATCCAAACAACAAAGAGAGAGCAATTGGGTATAAAATATATTGTGTAGGTCACCTCAATGATAATGTCACATATACACTGATCGAGTATTGGGTGTAAATGTAAAGCCGTGGCCCTTGCTGCGGTCTTGATGTGTACATATACATATAGAGATGTTTCTATAGATGCAAATGGTTTAAAAGACATTTTCTAAGTTCTTAAACTAAATGCATCCTGAAATCCTGATGTCTTTCACTTTTTTCCACTGAAATTCTACAAAATCCTCCTGCGAATAGAGTCGTATTTTGCGAGCGTTTTGCGGTCCGTTCCCCACTGTAAACTGTAAACTCTAAACTGTTTGTGGAAACTGCCTACAAACTGAAATAGTTGTGTCACACAATATTACCAAAGCAGCAACTGCAATTACAACAACAACGAATGCGACATGGACAGCAACAACCACTGTACAGTGGACACTATAAAAACCTTAACCCGTCTGCGTTCATCTTTTTTGTTGTTTTATTTTTTGTACGGCTCGAGGTGGCTTCTCCCTTTTCGCCTTGCTGTGATTTCCAATGTGTCTGACTAACTAAATAAAGTATTTTCCTTGCAATTTACTGGAGAAGATGGAATGGAGGAGCACTACAGCACTACACAGCAGAACCACAGCACCACAGAACAACAACAGGAGCAGAAAGAAATTTGTGGAAAAAAGCGGTGCAAACCTTTTCTGACATGTTTATGGGGACCTGTCCGTCAAAAGGAGGCAGTTGACACCACTTCATCGCCCGCACCGGCCCACAGGATCCCATGCCTTTAATTGGTGGCTAGTAAATTTTCTCTTTGCCATGTTTGGAGGCCTCAGAGATCGCCTCGAGACGATTTCTTCTAATTTTTTGCTCATTAAATTTACATTTTAAGCATTCCTCTGGAGCATAGACAGAGCAAGAGAGAGAGAGAGCTAGAGAGAGAGAGAGCGAGAGAGGTTTGCACTTTATAATTTCCAGCAGCCTGCCCTCGGTCTGGTTTATTACCCACCCATCAGCGAGGGAGGGAGATGGAGAGATGGAGATGGAGAGGCCCTTAGTGGAGTAGCTAGAGCGGGGAAGAGAGTGAGAGTGAGACACAGATAGGAGATTGGATAGGAAATATTGGATGCTTGATCGGGCGCATGCGCCGACGTTGGCGGTAGCCTACATTATGTGTCTATGCCGACTCTGACTCCGACTCCCAGTCCCAGACCCAGACCGAGTACATAGGACGTGGAGGCTCCCTCTGGCAGAGGTAACTAAGTCTTCCTTCGACTGGCGACTGCCAACTGGCGACTGGCAGCGACTGCCATGTACAGGACTTGTACTGCATTTCGGGTTGGCAGTAGATTTTTCATTTTATTTATGTGCTGATTGCCATTCTGCCTCTGCCACTGCCACTGCCACTGGCCAGCCTCTGGCTCTGCCTCTGCCCCTGCCTCTGCCCCTGCCCTTGCACCATTTTCCTGCTCATCTCTTTGTCAGTTTGTCAGCTTCTCAGCTACAAAATTAAATACTTGTCTCTGGTCTGTCGTTTTTTGTCTTTTGTTTTTTTTCTTCTCTGTTCTGTACTATTGTGCGTCGTGTGGGTGTGGCTCTAGCTCTTTATATAGCCAAGTGTCGTCTGTCTTGGCCTTCTGCTCCTCCTCACACACACACTAACACATACATACCTATGTGTGTATGTACATCTTGTCGTTGACAACTAATTTATGTAGTGGCCAGAAAGCAGCTGCTACAACTTTAGCCTCTCACAGTTCTTTAATAATCTTTCGCATTTTGTTTCTGTTTTTTTTTTCATTTTCATTTTCATTTTCATTTTCGCAAACAATTTCTTATAATTTAGTATGGCCAAGTGACGTGTGGTACGGTCTTATATAGTAAGTGTTTTCTTCGGCTGCCTACCACATAAATTGGCTGATGAAGAGCAAATTAGATATTAATTGGTGGACATTTTGTGCTCTTACTTGTTGTTGTTATTTATTTGGAAATGTTTACTTGTCAGAGGAATTTCGCAGTAATAACGAGTTAAGGAAGGATTCTAGAGGGGATTCTACAATGGCTATACAACTGAAGATACATCGAGCCCAATGAACACTTATTTGTCCTTCCCTAAGATGTTTGAGGTAGAAATATCTTAGGCAAAGGATGGTAATTATATTTAAATTAAATTCTGTAAATATAGTTTATTTTTTGGAGTATTTTGTTTATGTTTTTTGTTTAATTTGCGCATAATTTATCGACTGCCTGAACTAATCCTCTCCTGAACCCCTCCCTTGTAGAACTATCTTCAGACCTGGCCGCATCACTTCCTCCCCGGTCCACACCAGACACCTGCTCCACCAGGAACACCAGGAACACCAGGAATATCCCCTCGACACTCGACAGATCGGGAAACGCCTCCGAATTAATTGAAACCGCATTACAAGTGCCAAACCCAAAAAACCCACACCGGTTGGCTGTCAGATCTGCCACGACCAATCCCTCGAATGCAGAATAAAACCAACTCCCAAAAAAATACAAAAAAAAACCACAGATGCGACTACTATAAAAAAAAGAGGAGGGATGGAGGATTTAGGAGGTCGTCGATCCAGCAATCCCCCACAAATCCCAGACAAATGTGCAAGCGAAAGAAAATAAAAATTCAGCAATACTTCCCGTACTCCCCGTACTCCTCTCTGTGTACATTTTCCCATGTAAATATGAATGGAAATGAATTACAAGCGAAATAAATGTACGAAAAAAATTGGATGAAACAAAGCCAAATCGTAAAAAAGAGAGAAACAGCTAACAAATATGGCTTTTGGGGGTTCAGATTCGGATACACAGGTTCGGGATTGGTATGGAATGGGATGGTATGGTATGGTATGGGATTGGGGGGGGGTTATACGGGGGGTTTCTTTTTTCTTTTTGCTGTGTGGTTTCCAGTCGCAATGTTGACATGTTCCAAATGCAATTTTAACAGGATTTGCAAGGACACATTTGCACAAAGTGACAGAAAAACGCAACAGCCAAAGTCAACTCCCCTCTGAACCCCGTCCCAGTCCCATTCCCATTCCCTGTCCTTGCCCCTGTCCATGTCCCTGTGTCCCTGTGTGCCTGTGTGATGTGCGTGGCTGGCATAACTTGCGGCTTAAAGGGATCAACTTGTCATGTTTTTGTCGTTGGCATTGATTTTCCACTTTCGACGAGAGAGCAGAGCGACCCGACCTGCGACCCCAGCCGGAAACCCGGACCCAGGACCCTTGTCGTCGGGCTTGGGTCATCGGTTGTGATGTGGTCTTAACGCTTCATCAATATGCTTTTCCCAACGCTGCTAATTTTAGTCGCTTTAGTCAACCTCCGAGAAGCATGCTGCACGAGTACGTGTGGCAGATTTATGTCTCATCTATGGCCGAGGCCACAAAAAACAAGTGGACAACAAGCATCCTTTGGCATGGTAGCCTGTGTCCTGTTTCCTGTCTGCATGTGGGTGTGTTTAGTGTTAATCCGTCAATGATAAGCTCAATTTGTTGTGGTCACTCCAGCGACAATGGCCAGCAGCCCCATGTGGCTCAGAGTGTGAGTTTGGGCTATGCTCTGCTGATGGGATGGGAAAAGACCATTAATGTTGTATTAGAGATTGTTTGAGATGGCAGCGTGATTTAACAAGGATGTACATATTAGCAATTAAAATGAGGCTCCCTTACTAGTTTACCAGCTTCGTATGCCTCCCAGTTGATATTTTCTCAGGAAACTGCAGCAGTTTCTCCTTCCGAAAACTTTTGCCCGCCATTTGGGTTCCTTGTGTGTCGTGAGTCCATCGCCAGTGTGCCGCCCACACATGCATCATCTTAATTTTACTTTGCAACTAGTGGTATTACTCATCTGCCACACATGTGCCTTCAGGACTCCTTGGCGACGACAGCCTGTGAAGTAATTTAAACTTTGCCTATGACAACATCCCCTTGGCCATTGCTGTTGCCTCTTTTGTCTTTCGGCCAGAATCCGTGAAGGATTTATAGGATATCCTAAAAATGCTATACGATGCATTGAATGAGCGACTATATTATAAAAGTTTTCTCCCACGTTTAGGCTTGATGAACTTTTTTCGTTTGTTCGTTCGTTCGTTCTGTGTGGCCAGGAAAGTTTTTATTTATGCGCACGTGTCCTTGATGACATGTCATCCGAGCAGCTCCCCCCCTTCGACCTGTGTGGGGGGGAGGTAGCGCGCCTTTAAAGGACTCTTTGTCCAGGCGACCGCAAATGAACCAAGAGCCAAGAAAGGCAAGGCCCTGGCCACTAATTGGCTTAGTGCATTAAAATAACTTGCCAATAGTTTTGTGGCCAAGAGCAGGACTCGGCAGCAGCAGAGATGGCGAGATGGAGAGCCTGCTGACAATGCCCTCGCTGTCATTGGGATATTTATGACACTCTGTGGCTAATTTACCAGATAAAGGCTTTTGTTTGTCCTTGCCCTAAGCCCAGCAGCAGCAACGCAGCCAAACCCAGGAATCACCACCGAACAAGGAGAAAGTGAGAGAAACCCAACAAGATAAGCCCCATCGATGGGGGTCCCGGCTCTGGGTCCTTAAAGCCTTCCTTCCAATTCGATATGGCGGGCGGGGGAGGGGGAAGGGGGGAGGAGGTCGGGCTGTTGACGTTGGCTTTTCCCGGCTCTCATATGTCAAATCGGCCGGACGGCAAGTGTGTCTAATTATACAAAATTATTTATAATAGCTGGGCCACAATGCTAGGCCTCTCCTCCCCTCCCCTTCCCTCCCCTCTCCTGCGCCCCTCCTAAATGTTTTCCCTGTATTTACGTTTGGGCACCGAAACAAACAGATTTCGAAATTGTGTAAAAACCTAATTAAAAGCGAATTATTCATGTTGAAATTAGGCTGAGGGGGTGGCTGAAGGCTGATGTATGGTAGACACAATCACCCATCCATACACACGAACACACACACACAGACACACACACACACACACACACACACACACACACACACACACACACACACACACACACACACACACACACACACACACACACACACACACACAGATACACACTCGCACAAATGCAAAGCAAAAAGCAGTCTGTGTTCCGTTCCATATGTTGCCCGAATGAATTTGTTAAAATTTTCTTTGATTAATTGGTGGTCAAAAGTTCAACGGCAACGGCAGCAGCAGCAGCACCAGACTGTTTGAAGGGGTGTTTGGGAGGGGGGCGGGGAGTGAGGGGGGTTTATGGGGAAGGCAGTGCAAGATTTTTGGAGCTGGTATAGCCCTTAGCAGTTTCTTCAATTCCTTAACTATTTCGCCAAAATCGCTCTAATTGGATTGCATTTTTGTAGGATTTAGCATATTCCAGCCCAGAAATATTCAATAGGTTAATATTTAAGCCAACTATGGATAGTTAAGACTCCATTTTGACCCTTTCAAAATGACACCTTTATAACTAAGCACAACCCTTATGTACATCATATTTCTGCCATTCAAATGACTCTTTCCAGGGTATACTAGAAGAGAGTTCTACGTTCTAATAACTGGTTTGAAAATTCCTTTAATATCCCCTAACATTCCACAATACGTACATCCATACGTACATATGTATTTATATCCCTTAATTCTCTGATAAACACTCTGGGCACAAACTCCTTTTGCCATTTGAATCGCATAGTTAACCCCTGGCTAGATATTTTCACGCCAAATTGCCATTTTATGTGGCGTCAAACATTAAAGTAGAACACAGCAACAACAACAACAGTTGGGCCTTCGAGTTCCGAACAGTCGGTCCATCCCCCCTGCCCCATCCCCATGGATTTTATGTGGTGCGGCAAATTTAAGGCATTCAAACAACATTCAGCATTCAACATTCAGTATTCAACATTCAGCATTCAGACATAAAAACCAAATGCAAACAGCCGTCGAAAGAGTCGTCCGCTGTTGGTTCTGTGATGTGGCTGATGACTTGCGACTGCGAGTCTTGCCCCAAAAGGGTTGCACCCACCCGTCTTCGCCCCTTGAAATTAATATTACACCAATAATAATGAGTGCAATTAGGCGGCATCCGAGGGGAAGCAGCAGCAGCAGCAGCAGAGTGGCAGTGGCAGTAACAGCTTAATGTGTGTCACTGTAAAATTAAATTTACGCTAATCGGGCAAGAAAACTGGAGGATAGGATGGGGCATGCCACTGCCAGACGAACAAATTAAATTGTCGTTTTATTGTTTTGCCTTGTTAAATATCTCAAATATTTTCGTCGTCTGGCCAATTTGGATTTGTTTAGATGGGGTTAAGACATTCCCATATATAACTTCACTAATCCCCCCAACTCCACTCCAGCTCCAGCTCCACCTCCTGTTTTGTGTGCAGGACTTCCCCTTTTTCCCCCCTTTTTCTTTTCGGCGAGCAGCATCCGCCCACGCGTGCTGCAGCAGGCCGGGAGTTGCCCCTTGGCAACGGGGCACGGAATGGCCTCAAAAAGGTGGCACCATATGGCAGCACTCCACTGCTTCGGTTCTGCTTGTTGTTGTTGTTGTTGATTTGTGAGTTATATTTTTATACCCGGCACAAAGGGAGTGCTTGCGGGTATACTGTATGCAGGGAAATGTATGTAACATGGAGAAGAAAGTAGAACAAAGTAGTCCAATGATTCCTCTTCTCATTCCAAGTGCATTTTCTTGTACATTTCCCCTTTTAAGGGGTATTCCATTGTCGGATCTATTGACAGACTCTCTCTCGTTGAATGTTCAAATTGATTTCCGATTTGGAGTGTCGTTGTTGTTGTTGTTGTTTCTATTGTTGATTGTTGGTTTGCCATTGTTGTTGATTCGATCAGCGGCAAAATGTGGTTGGCCACACGTCCGCGCCTTTGTTTGTTGTTCTTTCCATGGATACGGGGCAACCCCCTCCCCCCACCGCTTCTTGTACAGCTCTTTGTGCCTCCACTTTGATATTAGTGAAATATGATTTTGCTATTATGTATTGGTTTCTTTTCTTTCTTGTTTTGCAGTTCAGATGATTGCATTTTTGTACTCTCCAGCGCTGTTTTACTTGTGGGTGGCACAATTTCCAAGATACAAACTTTACGAGTATAACGACTCTCGCTTTTGTTTAGATAATACTGCCGCATATGGTTGTCTGTCTGTTTACTCTTCAAAATTGTTTGTTATAAGGTCATCTTTTATGTTGATGTTAAGTATTTCACATAAATATGTATAAAGAGATGTGAACAGCAGGAAAGTTGATTTGAGTTCCCTCTGTGAACGGTTCCTTATGGATTCCAAGAGTTCCTTTGATTTGATCGTATCTTCTATTCCCATCTTTCCACCATAAGTGATTATATTGCTCCTGAACCCAAAGTTAATTAACGCCATGCACCCTTTTTCGCCTCATATCGATTATGGGCACACTTATGTATATTATTTGAGCTCCTGTCTAGTTAATAACGTCTGGCTGGCAGACGAATTCTGGCCAATGTTGCCTGTTTATGGGGCATGAAGGCATTCAAAAGCGCAGTTCAGAGTCCGGCAGCTGCAATCAGAGCACTCCAACCATCCAACAGGCATCGAACCATGGCAACATCAGCCTCAGCCTCAACCTCAGCCTCGACAGCAGCAGCAGCGCATTAGCGATGTGTCGTCAGTCTGTTGCAATGAGGCCTCTCTGTGTTCCGTTATTGTTATATTGTCATTAGCTTTGACTGGAATCTGTTGTGCTGTGTTATATGTAGGTCTCATCCCCCCAGATCCTTGGGGAGTTGCATTTAGCAACAGCTTTGTCTGATTGCAAGTGTAACTGCTCTGCTCTACACCTCCCCCCAGCAACCCCCACCAACCCCCACCAAGTCCTGGGGTTCTATCTCCTGGCCCAACGTCAGGCTCATTTTCGAGTGTCAATTTTCAGCACCAACCCTCCTTCCTCCTCCCAACTGCTCCTTCGATAACTGACTACAATTCACGCCCTTCACGAAACTGATAAAAAAAAGTGAAAAAAATGCGGAAAAAACCCCTAAATTGAACGCGCTTTGACCTTTTTCTCGCTCCATGGTATTTACAAGTTTCTTTTCGCTGCTCGCTTTTTTTTGTGCTCAGTTGGTGATTTACCAAACATTTTTATCTTTACTGCTTTACACATTTAATTTGATTTCTTTTTGAAGTTTGATGCGAGTCTCACACTTTCTAAATGAGTGACGCCGCGGAGTGGAGTGGGGCGGAGCAGAGCGTAGCCCAAGGGGGGTTGGACTGACCAGAGATACAAAGGTTAAGGGTGGAGTCATAAAGCTGGGTAAGCCATGACAGTTAAGAGATTGAATAGTGTTTATAGTGTTTATATTCTAGATATTCCAAAATATATTGTTATATTGTGAAAGAAAGGATAAGGATTTTGTATTTGAATCCTCTACTGAAGAATACCTATCCTTGAAACGAAGTGCTATGAACTTCTATGAAATTGTAGTAATTCTTGTGAGTCCAGATTGAGGTAAGAACTCATACATTTTCCGATTATCTAGCGTTATCTATTTACCCTCTATCTCCCCATCTAAACCATACCCATATATACTTTCAACTTTCTTCTTCTCATTTCATTTTAGCAAAGTTCTTCCTGTCTTTTTCAATGAAACAGAGTTCAGAGTTCAACAGTTTTAATCCCATATTAGTTTTTACCCCTGCAGCCACCCCTTTTGCAGTGCACGCCTCTGGCCGTTTAGGACACAAAAAAAAAACCAAAAAATGCCACAGGTGTTGCCACTTTGCCGCTTAGCTGCTCATTTAGATGTGGCCCCAGCTAATTGTCCGAGAATTCTCACAATTTTTTTCCACCCAACATTATTTAATTAAATTTGCTGCCAAGGCGGTCGAGCCTCGGCTCGGGCTGAGGCAGAGGCTCAGGCTCAGTCGCTTCTTTATGCTGATTAAGTGGAAACTGGAAAACGGAGAGCGGAAAGCGGAAAGGCCGAAAAATCTTTGAAGATTCGACAGCCACTGAAGTGTTTCCTTCATTCTTTTCATTTTCGAAAGGAAATTAAAAATTTCTCTGCCAGGGCTATGCCACATCTTCCCTTCCTCCCCTCCCTGCCACCGCATCTCCCTCCCCCTTTGGGCCACTCTGCAAATTAAGTAAGTCAACAGAACACTTTGCGGATTTGCCATCATCTCGCTGACTTATCTGCATAAAATGTCCGAAAAGATAAAAAAATTCTCTAGCCAAAAGGGGACGGGGAGACGAGACGGGAGACGGGAGTCGAGGCGAAAGTGCCACCGATATGGGGTATGAGTTATTTTATTTCTCCAATCTCCATTCTATTTGCATTGCGGCCAGAGCAGACAGATAGAAGGCACACACAGGGTGACGGGGCAGCAGGGGCAGCAGGGGCAGCAGGGGGAGGGGCTGGCATAGATCATACCATTTGGTATGCGAGAAGCTAACGAACTCGAAATAATGCGTTTGAAATGTAAAAAACGTGCAATTTATGTTAAAAATTTACGCAAACAACAGCGCGCGCGAAGAAAGATTTTTAATTAATCATTTGCCATTTTTTTTTATTTTGGTTGTGTGTCCACGCCCTCCGCTCATATAGCATATACATATACATATACTTATGTATATTTGACTTGTCTATGAAATTGGCATTAAAATCAACACGGAACAACACAGGAAGTCCACATCCAGGAGCCAGGAGCCAGGAGCCAGTAGCCCGGAGACCAGAGCCCAGAGACCAGAGCCCTCTTGTTGTACAACTTTTGTACTTTATTTTCTTGACTGCGGCCAGCCGACCAATTAAGAGGACAGGCCTTCCAGTTCGTATAAATCGCATTAAGCTGTGGCAGGGGGGGAGGGGATGGGGATCTGTGTGGTGTGGTACGCGCCCAACCATGGACAGCTGTTCGATTTGTTTCGATTCGGTTTCAGATTCTTAATTGCCTCTGGAGGCCGCCAGCCCCTCCACTCGCCACTCGCCACTCCTTTCCTTCCTTCAGTGTGGACTTTTGCTTGAACGCATTTTAAAAATGGCTTAAAAAATGGTTGCCCAACCGAAAATGGTGTTTATTAAACGAATGAATGTATAAATTAATAAATGGCAGCAACATGAGCCGCAGACATCCTCTGATTTATTATGTTTGCATTTTATTACGACCAAAAAGAGTTGTATAAGGCCAAAGAGTTCTGAACACCGAACAAATATTGAGAGTTTGACTATTCGAGTGATTTATTTATGCGATATTTATGCTATTATTGGCATGGCATGACTCTCAGTTAAAGGTGACACATTAACTTACGTATTTTTAGGCTTAAAACAGTTAAAATATTCATTATGTCCTACGAGGTTTCATCTCTTTTGCTCTCTTCTTGGAGGATCCGAAATATTCCTTGGCCTGCGACCGTCAATCATCCTAAGTGATATTGATATCTTTGGAATATGCTACCGAACCGAGGAATGCCATCCCCATTCATTCTACCATCAATCCTTCTCTCGTCTATCCATCCATCCCCTCCCTTCATCCAACATCTTTAACGATTGTTTAATTGCCCATATGGTCTGGGCTATTTCTATATAGGGCTCCCCCCTTTGGGTCTTGTGTCTTGTGGCTTGTGCCTCGTACTCCCCTCTCTCAGTGTCTGCTCCCAGCCCTTCCTTGGTCCGCCCCAAAGTGACAGCGAACTTTTGAACTCCATACCGCATTGCCCCCGCCCCTCCTCCAATTGTCGTGCGTTGTCTTTGGCTGATTTTGGGCTGCCTTTGCCTTTGCCGTTGCCTCTTAGCCGAAGACCGTTGCACTTTTACGTGCGATTGTCACACCACTTGCTGGCACAGCAAGTACTTCCCCCTGGCATCCACTGGCACAGGAGCAGGCACAGGCACAGGAGCAGGCACAAGGCACAGGCACAGGGCCTTTGTGTGAAGCGAAGCGTCTTTGTTGCGGCATCGGACACTCGTGTTGCCGCTGTTCTTATTGCCGTGTTGTGTAAAGTAACAAGTAAGAGCATCGCCAGCAGATATACCGACTAGGGGATACCCATTGCCTATTATAAGTTCTTCCTGGGATCACTTACGAGAGATACTTTCGGCAGATAGATGATCATAGATCTGTTATCTTCGCTATTTCCAAGGCTCTCCTTTTATATAAAAGAGATTTGGGTAGTCGTTGTCGAGGTAGTCGTATTTATATATAAGGTATCTTTTTCGTATCTTCAATATACATTCTACTATATGCAAAACGTTTTTGAGGGATGAAAACGATATACCACTTGCCTATCACAATATACCCTTCTACTCATAGAAGTACCGGGTATAAAAATGTAAACTTCCAAGCCGCCAAAGCGGCCCCAAAACAAGACTAACCAAAGCGATGGCCAATGGGGGGAGCAGAGGGGGAACACCAGGGCCAGAGCCGGCCAAGTCCTAGCCATAGCGACGTCGTCGTCGTCGTTGTCGTTGTCGGCTCACGACTGACATGGAGATATTTGCATATAAAATTGGTAATATGCAAATATTTTGATTGTCTTTGACTTTGTGCCTGCGCTTATAAAGAATCTTTGAGCTTGGTCGGGATTCGGTTCGGTTCGGTTTTGAGCTGGGGCTGATACTGAGACTGAGACTGGGGGTACTGGGGTCTGGGGCAGTCTCAACAATTGAGCGCACAGTTGGAATTCCTCGGATCGCCGATTCGCTCGCAACTGGACATGGGACACTGGACAACAGTGGACACACAGCAACCGGAGCAGCCGGAGCAGCCGGAACAGCCAAAACTGGAGCAGACACACAAAGCTACTGTTCGGATGAAAGGAAAGGAAAGGAGTGGATGAAAACCAGGAGGGCTAGGGGTTGGCATAGTTGTTGTCAACTTGAAAAATTATTATCGAACACCTGTGTGTGTCCGGGCGATGCATCTGTGTGCGGTACAGTGAACGCTCTGTACAGTGTATGCATCAATTGTTTACCTAATTCTGTATAAATTATGAAATTATTATTCTACCTATCATTTTCCTATACATTTCGATGGATATCTCTACCTCTCTCTCTCTCTCTCTAATGGAGTGTATCCATGCATTGAAGTTTTCACTGTTTGCGCATTTATTGCAGTTGTAAGAGATTCCTTTCGGTTGTTGTGTGTTTTTTTTCGCAGGAAAAGCCAGAAATAATATTTGTCTCTGGCTGAGTTTTTCCATACAATAGAATTCGGGGGCACAGTATGTAAATCGATTGCTTCTGGCCTATGCACACTCGTGGGTTGATAGTGCGGCAGGCAAGAGTGTTGCCCATGGGGAATTAATTACTTCTGGGCCATTCGCTGGTGCCAAAAAACAGAAACAACAAACGAATTTAGAAAAGGTGAGTTCCCATCGGCCTCCCCCACGCCCTCCACTCCCATTCGTTCCCCTCTCCGCTGGTTGTTCGCGGTAGACACACTGACGACAGAAGATACGATGATGACGATGACGATAAAGATAATGATGATGATGACGACGATGATGATGATGGAGGCAAACGAAGTTGTTGACAAAAATTGAATACAATACCCGCACGAGGAGGGGGACCAACGGCACCACAGACGAGTCAAGCAGGCAATCCAAGTCCCTGCAATCCTCTTGTCCGCACAGTGGGCTACACATATGTACATATGTATGTCCTATATGTACGGTATATCGTTGCAGTATTTAATCTTCTATGGCATATGTTTACGAATGAAAACTAAGAAACATTTTATATATTTATTCTTAACAATCTACAATCAAATCTATTGTGGGTTCCTCCCGACTATTTTCCCCAAATATACATACCGATATTGAAAGTATTCCAGGAAAAGAAAGCCCTCACTCTGAACCCTTATTGCCCACCGTGCAATGCGGCCCTCCCTCACCCTTTCTCCCAGCATCTCCTGCCCCGCGATGCACCTGGCTGGCTGTCCAACTATCATCAGAGACTGCTTGGCTTGGCTTGGCTTGGCTTGGCGTGGCTTTTGGCCTGGCCTTTTGACTTTGCCGTATCTGAGCATCGGACTCGGACTCGGACTGAGCGAGGACTTTGGCGGAATGTTAAATGCTAAAAATGAACAAATAATGACGAATGCCGTCGAACGCTTTGCGTCCCCATCCAAGTCTGGACAGGAGTCACCGTCACCGTTCCTGAGTCCCCCTTCTCGTCATCGCCATCGTCCTCCGCGTTGGTCCTGGTCCTGGTCCCCGTCCCTGCTGAACGTTTGTGCAAATGCCGCGTGCGATTTTCGCTGGAAATCAATGAGGGAGCGGGCAGAGCGCTGGACAAAAACGCTTCAAGATTTATGCCCGCGCCATTGCGCATCATAAGCTGTCAAAATGCTTTTTCGGCGATTTATTAGCGCAAATTGAGTTTTAAAAGAAGCTGGAAGCAGGGACCGACCAGCGACCATCAGACCAGCGACCAGCCGCCGACTGAACTCCAGCACTGAGTGACCAGCAAGGCAGAGGCTAGAGAGAGCAGGGCAGAGCAGAGCATCCGCTGAGGATTTATAGTTTGGCGACAAGTGTCAGGAGGTTTGCTTGGTTACACAGCCGCCTGTCCATGCAAAACACACACAATCTGTCCGCAGCCCATCTTTGACTGAATCTGAGGCCGGGGATCTGGACCTGGAGCTGTAGCTGGAGCTGTAGCTGTAGCTGGAGCCGCCCCAAGCGATTCGATTGTTGTGCTGTCTGTCGGGCAGCAGCTGCGCGAGACGATCGGACGCTCGGATGCTCGGATGCTCGGACTCTCGGACATTTGAGTAGTAGCCCCATGTAAAAATCTTTCCAATGCAGCTCCGTTCAGCAGTATTCAGTCTCCAGTCTCCAGTCTCCACAGTCTCAACTGCCACTTGACTGCGACTGCGAACATGTCAACAAATAAATCGTCATGTAAAAATGGCATTTTAAATTGTTCCTGACATTTGTACAGAGGCTGTCAATGAAATGAAATGCACACACAGCCGAATCTCCGATATGCCGGTAAGCCTCCGCCTGGGTCCAGTCAATACTTTGCCAATACTTTGCCTACCGACTTCTGACTTGTCTCTCTCTCTCTCTCTCTTGCTCGTTCTCTCGTTCTCTATGAGGCAACTTTAGCGGCACTTTCAATATCCATTACCCGGTCTCTGGCCATTTTGGAGGTGACATATCCAATTGCTATGCGGCTACCCGGCATCGGCATCGCCAGATGTCGTTTCCATGTGGCTCTACGGCTCTGTGGCTCTGTGGCTTTGCTGTGATCATAAACCAAATCAGCTTGAAAGCCCCAATTGCTCATTTCTGAGTTGATGCTGCTGCTAGTTGCTAGTTGCTAGCTGCCATTGCAGTTTCAGTTGCAGTTGATTAATGATAATGATGCTGTTTTCGAGACAAATTTATGGTCGGGAAACCACTTATGAATACTCGCAGTAGCATTGATTTCGTTTGGAAATCAAATGTTCAAGGCAGTAGCTGTGTCTCTCCATTAAATGAAACATAGTAAATAATTAATACAGAAATTCAGTTAAATCGAATACCAAACCGGTTGGCAGAGACGGCAAAACAATAGAAGGAAATCCGGGTCAGAAAATGAGTTTCACGCGCTCTCTCTTACTCTCTTTCTCTCTCCCAGTGTAGCTGAGGATAAAATTTCGTAATCTAAGTATACATATTATAATTTCTGGAACTCAGACTGCATAAAAAGTGAATACCGAGTATCGGAATGTCGAGGAACGTGTTACGCGATCAAATTTTCACTGTAAGATCATATTATGTTTGGTAACTCTTTTTGAAAGACTCATCGACCTGACCCACATGGACTATTGGTCTTCTGGTTTCGCAGTGTGACCTGTGACCTTAACTAACTTGTGTTTAAGGCTGCGTCCTGGCCCACTCATTTATCAGGCTTAAAGGACTAGAATGTAAATGTTTTGTGGGCCCCCCACAAAGCGAGCTCTGATTACTTGCCATTTTTTCGCACACCCAAGACTCACCCTGCGCCAAAAAAAAGTCACATAAAATTAATAAGCAAGGATGTGTAAGGAGTAAGGAGTACGTAAGGATATGGGGGAATACTAGGATACTGGATGTGGATGTGTGTGTGGCAGTGAAACTGTTTTGGGCGCATGCTAAATTATAACGATATGAATTATGATATTAATTTCAATGCGGCGGCGTTTATTAATGTGACATGTAATGTGCCTGTTATTGCCTTAAGATTATGATTACTTGCTGCTGCTGCTGGCCTGTGGCACGACGGCCCCTCACATGTGTGGAGATGTGTGGGCCCCTGGCACTGCCACTGGCACTGCCACTGCCACTGGGTCTGGGGTGCCCCGCTGTGTTGCTGCTGCTGCTGCTCCTGCGGCTCCTTGTGGCTTGTGCCTCGCTGCAATGTGTGGCATTTTCATTTAAATGGCTGCCCACAAAGGTAATTGAAATGTGGCCAGGGCTCACAGCCAGGAAGCCCTGAGCTTCAACGCTTTCGCCTTCGCCATCGCCATCTCCTTATCCCACTCCTTGACTTGTTTGTCTTGGCAACACCTTAAAGAGTTGAGCTTGAGCCTCCACTCGAAAAAGACCCAGCAAGCGGTCCGCTACTTGTTTTGTCATTTTGTTGTTGTTTTTTTGTTGTTGTTGTCTTTTTTGTGCTCCTCATCATCATCGCGGACGTTTCACTTTTCAGTTTCAGTTTTCTGTACGAGTATGTGTCTCCTTTTTTGCCGCCTCGCGAGCTGATTTTGCCGCAAAAAGAGAAAGAAATGTCTCGCCTAAGTGGCCTCATTTTGACATCTCTCTCTCGCTCTCTGGGCTCAGAGGATCCATCCAGCCATCCATCCATCCATCCATCGATCCGTCCAGCAACAGCGAGTGATACATGCGGGCCTTGTCTGCAATAAATACTTAATGCCTACCAAAAATACACACATTAAAAGTCGTACCTCAAAGCATTGACATCTTCATCTGCCTCGGGAATGTCCAGGGTCTGTCCAGGGTCTACCTTTCGGCTGTTCGGCTGTTCGGCTGATGGTCCAGTCCACTCCTTTGAACGTCTTTCATTGCCATTTTTGGTATTTCAATTAAATTTTTTTATGACAACATCAAAACTCTATCATAATTCTAAATGGTTTGACATGAGCTTTTCGTATGTGCCTCTCGATGAAGATTCCCGGACAGTTTTTTGGAATAGAGGGTGGCACGAAAAGTTGTGAACAGATCTCTTTCGAGAGTTGGTTCCCGATGTGCGATTATCTTTACTATGACTCTGAAATGATTCGAAAGAGCTGATTAAGCGGATTCAGGATTAAACTAAACCCATAAATAATATCCAAAAATATCGCTACTTAACGTGGCCCAAACATTGTGGATCTTCATTTAGAGACTTCTCTGTCTGCCCTCCTGGACAAAAGTCTCTTTTTATTGTTACCTTGATGCTTTTTGTCAGTAATTGTAATGGCCTGGACAAAGGTATTGGCCGAAGGGGGGCGGGGCACATACTCGTTGAGGGGCGAAGCAGTCGGCAGCACTTCAACTCCCGACTGTTTCCACTGGAGAACTGACTGCTCCAAACTGCAACTCCGACTCCGACTCCATCTCCAACTCCAACGCCCGATTCCCGATTCCCGACTCTAGAGTGGACTGATCTTTCAGTTTTTTGCTCGTTTAATGATGTGTGAGCCTGGAATTTTGCGCGCGGTGTCTGTGAAGTGGTGGACTGGGACTGGGACTCGGGCCTGGCACTGGCATACCAATTTATAATTTCTTTTAATAAAGTTGACATTTTACCAGAGCCAGCAGTCAGCAGTCAGCAGCCGCCGCCGATGTTTTGGAGGGGTTTTGTTGTTTTTTGTGCGTCTGCAACGAGTGGATCATGGACGATGATCATGGGCCCAAGGATGTGTCGATGATTGTTGGATGGATGCCTGACCAGACTCGACCAACGGACAGGGCCGGACCGGACCGAGCCGGACCTCTCTCTGCTGGCACTGACACTACTGGTACAAGGTGTTGGAGGTTGTCGCGCCTGGCATTTTGGCACTTTCGCAGACCCTTCCGTGCCGTACCCCTTCCCAGGTTACACCCTACCCTACCCCTACCCTTGCCCTTGCCCTTACCCTTACCATCTTACCATCACTGAGTCCATCTGGTTTTTGGGGCATACAGGGGCATGCACGCGTATGCGTATGTGTATGTGTATGCGGGAAAAGTCACCCCACTAAACGGTTTCCCAAATGCCTTCCGCTCTCCACACACACACACACACACATTCACACACGTGTCTACAAATTCCGCAAATATCCGTTATCCGTTTCCTTTGTACGAGATTTATTTGTTTCTCCATTCTTTCCGCCGTATCAGGATGTGCAAATCTTAAAATTTAAAAATAAAATACAACACACACACACACATGGACAACAACAAGAAAAAAATCACAAAATCTCTCAAACCACCAAAGTTGAAAGTGGTGTTCAATCCACCTTCCCCTGCCCCCGCCCCGCCCCGCCCCACGCCACATGTAATGCTTTGACCATATTAGCACCCAATTCGCTTACAGTCCTACCCCTGCCCCTGCCCCTGCTCCTGCTCCTGCCCTCGCGAGCCTCGTGTGCGTTTTATCTGTTATCCCTATCGTAGCCCTGGAACGGGAGAGAAAAAAGAAAGGATACGTACGAATTGCTTTAAACTAAGGCACTAAGCACTTTTACCGCTGTGGCTGTGCTGTGTCGCTGTCTCGCTGCCCAACTTTGTCAAGCGCACATAACAAAGTGTTATGTGCTATGTGTCTTGTAACTAACACTACGAATGTGGCCGCCACTGTGCACTGTACACTGTCGACTGTGGTGGCAAAAAAAAAAGGAAAATACAAATAAAAAGAGTAGTATCCTTTCAACGACCATGCCGAAATAACCCTTCTCAGATACGGGAAGCAGAAGATGTAGCAGAACGCACAGTGGGATAGCAATACGTTGCTATAATCTATGAATATACTTTGCATGTGGGAACGTAAGATCCATTTAGCACGAACTGACTACGATATTATTCTCGGTGCATGATCATCGGCTGGCTATCTACTCTCCTATCTGATGTGCCTTTTATCCTATTCTTCTCATTTGCCTATGCTATTGCTGAGGGAGAAGATCATACAGAAAAGCGAGCGAGCGAGCATGCAGCCTTGCACTGCGATAATTAATAATCGAAAACACGATAAATAGAAAATGAAATGAATTTTATGGAATGGCAGCCCAGTCTTGCCCCAGTGTGCCCCCTCTGCTCTCTCTGCTCTCTCGGTTCTCCTTCTCTCATTGTCGCGCTTTTTGGAGAGTGTGGAAAAAGTACATTTTTCAAATGTTACATTTTTCGTAGCCCTCTTTGGAGGGTGGGGCGAGGGCGAGTGAAAGTTGCTGCTAACCGCCTGCCATCGCTCCTTCTCTTTCTCTCTCTTTATCAGTATGTTTTGTCTCGTTTCTGCTCTCTGCGGTGTGTTGATTTTTATAGTTTTCCAAGGCATGCCCCAACCCCAGCACCAGCCCCAGCCTCAGTCCCAGTCCCAGCCCCACCCACATTTGCCATTTTCTGGGCGAGTTGCGGTCGTTTTGTTTTCTGGCCCATTTGCGGAGCAAAGTTTTGCATCAAGTTGTAAATTTGGCGATTAGCACCCCTTTGTGAGTTGACTGAAACGGTCGGTCGGTCGGCATGTGGTCCCAGAACGGGACAGCAGGATGGGACCAGGACAGGACCAGGACAGATCCAGAGATGAGAGTTGGAGCTGTAGCTGTAGCTGTGGCTGTGGCTGGGAGTTGGAGTCGGATCAGAGCCATTTCTAACAGCCGCACAAAAGCTTGACAAGATGCGCGTCGGCTGATAAGTTGCATGTGAAATTAGCATAGGCTTTGGTCTTTGGCCAGGAGCGGACACTCTTTACTCCACTCCACTCCACACACCGCTCTGCTTTGCTCCACACTTTGCCCCACTCTGCAGCAGCAGCAGCAGCAGGAGCAGCAAACAACATACGGGCGACGATCTTGTCGCTAAACTTTATGAATAAAACATTTTTTGGGGCGGTGAACGTGGTCAACAGTAGCAGTAGCCTTCCCAGCTTTGCCTGCTTCTTCTGGCCAACTCCAGACTCGAAACGACTTCAGACTCGGACTCGTACTCGTACTCGGACTCGGACTCTGACTTGAGTTGCAGTTGCTACAAATGTTTTACAAGCTTTTCAGCGCTTTGTTGTTTGCCATTGTTGTTGTTGTTGTTATTGTTGTTGCCACAGCAGTTCCCGGAAACAATTCAGTTTAACAGAGAGAAAGAGATATTGCGAGGGGAAGGAGCGAGACAGAGAGAGGGAGGGAGAGAGAGAGAGCGAAAAAGTGCATCGCATATCGGACAATAAATCGTGAATGGTTTGCCTGAATGCTCGCCTGCTCGCTCGCCTCGATTCCGATTCCGATTCACTGCGCCACTTGCATTTGCTTTATGATATGAGGCCTGTCCCTGACATTTGGCTTGACTTTATTTATGATAACAGTTCCTCCAAAATGCGCTGAAAGGAATCGCAATCGGGGCTGTGTTGGGGACGGGTACTGGGACTGGGACCGGACTCAAAAATCACAAAAAAAAAACATTCACTCAACAGTTTGTCAGCATTTTGTCTTTGTATATCTTTGACCCAAAGCTGCAGGCGGCTCCACGTTTTATAAATGTTGTACCTAATATTTTTCCTCTTTTGGGCAGGAAATGAGTTTCAAATATATAAGTATGTGTATATGTATGTGTATGTATGTATGTTCCCCCCCTCACTCATTCTTCAGTCCAGCCCCGTGGGCGTGAAGGCGTTGAGGCGTCTCCGTAATCCTGGCAAATTTGATATACTTAAGGCGCTGGGGCTGGAATGAGTTGCAAATTGGTTTAACTGTGTCTATGTCTGCCCCGACTCTATGTCCGTCCGTCTGTCTGTCTGTCGGGGTTTCCTTCTGCCTGCCTGTCGCTGTAGAAGAAGTTGCCCTCAAGCAATAAAAAATATGTATTTTTTTATGTATTTTTTATGATTTCTTCTCTGGGATAGCACGAACCCGTTAAATGAGCCGCGAAAATAGTTTCCGTGTCCTGGAAATTGCAAACGAAAATGTGCCATAATGTGATAAGGTGTAAGGAGTGTAGATGAATATTGTGAACGATTCGTTTCTTATTTTTTCTTTATTTTTCTTCTTGGAAAGTTGGTTGGTCTTTAAGGTAAATCGATTTAAAACGGATCAAAGGAACTTTCAAAGAAGTAAAACCAAATGTAAAGCATTTAGAAGGACGAATCTGTATTGGTGGTCTGTATTGGATGTGCTTTACTTCAGGAAATAGATATGTGCCCCCCTTTCTTAGATTTTGCAATTCATTCGGAACAAATATTGAGGTTGTTCAGTATTTACTGTAAGGGAAAAGGTGTCTCCTTTGTGTATACACATGCAGTCAGAAAAGTTCTCTAATTGATATTGAAAAATATATAGCATATATGTATATAGTATATATAATATTTGATTTAAATATACATATTTTATATTTTAATTAGAGATATTTCATAATTAAATAAATAAATTTATTTTAAAGCGATTTTCATTTAGATTAAATATTATAAGGATTTTCTTGCATTTACAGATGTTAAAATAAACTCCCTGATATACATAGATTACCTGATATTTTCCTTACAATATCCCAGTTTTCTCGGAGTGTGTTCTAGCTAGTTCTGTTTCTTTAATTCATTTACTGAATAGATAATCTTAAGGACAATCAAACTTCTACAGACAGAAACAATTATGGAGAGTTACTTATACTTTAACCTATAGAAATAGCGTAGAAATATTTCAGGTAACTATAAATGTAACAGGCTGATATGGTAATGATTTGACTGGATATCTTGAAAAGAGTTTAGAAAAATATCATCAAGGCACGCTTTATGAAATATAATACCACTTCCCACTATATTAATTGATACCATGATGCTCCAGCCTCCTCTACCGTACCTTTCCTCCATTGGAGACCCCACCCACACCCACGTATAATTTTAATTAAAATTCGCGCACTCAACCATTTCGAGGAAAATGGAAATTAATTTGCAAAAGCCAACAGAATAAACCAAAAACCATCGAACCAATTGCAATTGCAGCCACATGGGAGTGTGCGTGGGAGTAGGAGTGGGTGTGGAAGTGGGAGTGGAAGTGGGTGGGGAATCAATCAAGCGTGGATCGGAGACCATGGCAAACAGTTGGCGTAGCCCAAACTCCGCTCTCCGTCTGATTAGCCAACGGCCCAATCGGACCGGCTACCGGAACTTCCGTCTGAAAATGAAAATGTTTATTAAAAAATTTTCACTTTTACATAAATTTCCAAACAGCAGCGGCCGCAGCGCAACGGCAGCAACGGCAGCAGCCGGAAAAAGACCAGCAACAGCAGCAGGTACTGCCAGCTGGTGCCATCTGGATGGACGGATGGATGGATGGAAATGAATTGGCCACACCCAGAAATAGGAACCGCCCCCGTTGATGGCCTTATGTACGGAACGCACACACTACGGTTGTCTCGCTCAGACAGCGACCCTGTCCACCCATTGGATGCGTCACCCGAACCGGTTTCTGCCCAATGCCAAAGGGAGGCCATTGGCAGTGGCAAGAGCAGAGTGGATACAGCTCGGCACATACGTAGTTCGTACCACAGATGTATGTATCTGCCTGTATACAAGCGAAGTACGTACTCCTATGTATAGCAGTGCCAAGGGGTTGGGTTGGGTTGCGTTGAGTTGCGTTGCGTTGGGCTGGGGATGGTGCTCCAAGTGTGCTCCACTTGAAGCCAGCTGCTCCTACGCTTTGTCGTTTGTCTAAATGTTTGTGTTGGAGCTGCGGGAATCGCGTGGGTGCGCGAATGAGTGGATGGCTGAGTGGGGGCAAGCTGAAGGGGATACCTCAAAGGAAGCTACATCAACTACCAGTTTTAACTGGCAGATACATTGATTTTTCGCATACCCTGTGTGATGGGGCTCGAAAAAGGCTACCAGGACTCAGCCCACAGGAATGATCGATCTTTAAGGTTATCTTCAGAATCAGATTAAAACTCGTATTATTATTCTTGAAAAATATAGGTATATTGTATATTTGTTTTGGGTATTGTATGCCCGTGCTACTCATACAATCTACATATGTATGTACTATATTTGGTTACATCAAATATACCCGTAAATCAGAATTTGTTACGGATTTCTGTTGGATCTACCGGAAGCATCCTCCTAAGCGCCTAAATGGTTCTGTTCTGACTATGTACAATACATTAAACACATTTTTTAGAGCATATTAGTTCATGCACCGTCTACCAATGACGTTTTGCTTGAAAGGGTTCGTTCGGTGTTCACTAAATAATAAAAAAATTACGAAATTGTCAACGCTACTATAAATAAAAAAAAAACACTTCAAATAACACTTAGGAGCTAGAATTAAACTGAAACGTCCTGAAACCGTTAATGGTCCGCTATGGTCTACTCCAGCGTCTTTGCCACGCGTTCTCCTCTTTCTTATGGATTCCGCAGTGCCTCATTGATAACACGGAGAATATCGATTTGTAGATCTGTGAAGGCAACCGGCTCCATGTGTGCACTGCGAATCTTCATGGCCACTGCCTTAAAGAAGGCACCGATTTCATCCTCATCGCCGTTGTTGCTGCTGCTGGCTGGAAACTCCAGATGTCCGGTCTTAAGGGGTGAGATTTGATTGGAGTAATAACGCGATGTCGGCGTGGAGCACGGTGTGGTGGCCGCGTTTTGATAACGTGGCGTTGTGGACGTTTCAACGTCCAGCTTCTGCTGATAGCCCCCGGCAGATTGCAGCTGCTGCTCCAGATTACTCGAGCCATCGTTGAGTTGTTCCTGTTTGGTCATGGCATTGCTGACGCTCTGTACCGCCATGTACACAGACCTTTCCTCATGGTCATAGCCCACCACGTGCTGTTCTTGCTGCTGGGGAGTCGGCTCCGGCACCGTTGTGCCCTCCATATCCTCATCCTCATCGTCCTCGTCCTCATCATTGTGGTGCGCATCGCCATTAATGTAGTTCTCAATGTCCATATCATCGTAGCTGGCCACACAAAGCTCCCTGGCCTGCTGATTCTGCTCCTCCTGCTGCTGCTGCTGTTGCTCTTGCAGCGCGTTGGTCAGCTCGGTCTTGTGTGGTCCCGTCAGGGGTGGCAGGGGCATGTTAAGCTGTGAACTAGCCGAAGACGTCTCCATGGTACTTGGCTGTGTCGGCGGCGAGTGGGAGCCATGGCCACCCAGATGCTCCTCCAGGTCATGCTTGGGCAGAAGCATGCTGAGTGGAGGATCACCCTCACTGAAACAAATGCGAAAGCAATTTAAAATATTTTTCACGTAGGAGAAAGTTAAGTGCTTGTGCCTTACAGCGCCTTTTGTTGTATGTACTTCTGAAGGAAGCTGAGAGTATCGTAATGCTTCCAACGCGATGTGGCCTCTATTTGCATCAGGGTCCTCAGACGTTTGTGCTCACGTGCGTATTGGTCCCGCAAGGCTTTCCACTTAAGCCGACATTGTTTGACTACAAGGACAGATAGTTAGAGTGGGGCCAAACAATGTACCTTTAGCTGAATCCTCACCCGACTTTTTTAGTTTCCGTGCTATCTCCTCCCACACCTCCATCTTTAGCTTGGCATTGCGATAGTTTTCATTGCCATAGTTGTAGATCATATCTTCCTGCTGTATCAGCGTGATTAGCTCTTTCTCGAAGTAGCTTTCCATGTTGAGGAACGTGTGTATGGGATCATCGTCTTCCTCCTCGGCGTTCGTCGATTGATTATGGGTCGAAGTTGTCGTAGCTGTTGCTGCCTTTGTTGTAGCCGCAGAGTTTGACTGATTGTTACTGCCATTTACACAGTCGACAATCTCCACCACGGTGGTGGCGTTCTGCGTCCCGCACTGTACAATGCTGGAGCCAGTCGTTGAGCCTCCTGCATCGGTCAGATAGTTCCAGTTATTCCCTGGCTGCGTCTGCAGTTGCTGCTGCTGCATGACGGTGTTAATGTGATTGGCAATGAAAGCTGATCCAGACTTCTTGTCGGTGGCAGTCGTGACGACCCCTGCCCCAGGCGACGTTGTAGATGGCACATGCTGTTGCAGAAACTGAACAATACTGCAGTTGTCCAGGAGATTGGCCGCCGTGGCATCCTCGATCTTAATGCCGCCAGTTAGCTGCAAGTTCTGACTGCTGCTGCTGTTGCTGCTGAACGAATTGTTTATGGGCAGCGTTAAAGGCTGCCCTGTGGACACAATACCATTTGCATTCTGTCCAGATCTTCCCCGATAGCTGTGGCAAACAGGAATCTTAGTGGGTTGTTTCTTGACCCTTAGGATCGTACTTACTTTCGCGCCAGCGCATATGGACGCAGAAAGTCCAGTTCCTTGAAGTATTTCCACTTGACGGCTTTGGCACAGGTTTTGGCGCGCTTCAGCTCGCGGCAGTATTGATCCCTCAGGGCCTTCCATTTGCCCTTGCATTGAGTGTCTGAAAGAGTATGACTCTGTGAGGGTCACCATGGGGCTGCATTCTGCAGTCTACTCACCTGACCAACCCACTTGACCGCCGATCTCGGCCCATTTTTCATCCTTGCTCTTTGTACTGCGATAGTGCGGATGCTTGGGATTGTATAGGCACTGTTGCTGGGAGACGAGCGAAAGTAGAATCAGTTCTTTTGGTATGCTGACCACATTATCGCCCAGACTCGAATCCATGCTGAGATTTCCGAGCTGCTGCTGCTGTTGCTGTTGCGGCGACTGTTGGTGGTGTTGGCTAGCACATGGCAGCGTCTCCATTATATATTAATTTATTGATACATCTTTCTGGCGGGGCGGTCTGTTTATTTGGTTAATTCTTAGAAATATAAGCAGGGCAAACAAAAATGAGGTGACCGAACAGCTGGCCAATCAGTTGTGTAATTAGAGTGACCAGCCTCGCACCGTTGCCAGTGTGGCCACTTTGTAGCCAGGCTGACAGCACCGATACGACACTGTGTTTATTTCGATTCTTGGGCGCGTAAATAACGTGTTCAATGTATTGTATTTGTATTATACTAATCCAATTAGTTAATTGCATTACCGCAAAGGCAAAAGAAAACATCATAACATGTAAGCGAAACATTTTCTTCAACATTTAGTTTGTTTTGCGACGCGGTGCGATATAAATCTACATTCACTTGCAAAAATTTGTTTTCCTTTCCGTTACGTCCCTTGATTAATGCTCAACCATGCCCAAAATTGATCCAGAAACACAGGCCCTATACGACGAAATCAATGGCATGATACAGAAGTTTAAGGTTGCATCTATTTCGAGGAAGTTGCTCCAATCAAATGGGATTCAAATCGAACTTCTTCTCGTTGCAGGATGACCAAAAGGCCAAAGCGGATTGCACGTTGGCCGACAAATGCGGCGACATGAGCGATGTGACCAAGATCCGCTTCTCTTCGAAGAAGATTCTCAAGGGTCACATCAACAAGGTCAACTCGGTGCACTTCGCTGGCGACTCGCGCCACTGCGTCACTGGCTCGCTGGATGGTAAACTGATCATCTGGGACACATGGACAGCCAACAAAGTGCAGATCATACCCTTGCGATCGGCCTGGGTTATGACGGTGGCCTTCTCGCCATCGGGCAATTTCGTGGCCTGCGGCGGCATGGATAACGCCTGCACTGTCTATGATGTGAACAATCGCGATGCCTCGGGTGTGGCCAAAATGGTCCGCGAACTCGTGGGCTACGAGGGCTTCCTCAGCTCCTGTCGTTTCCTTGATGATGGCCATTTGATCACCGGATCGGGTGACATGAAGATGTAAGGTATCTCCACAATGGAGTATCGACTGTAGTAACATTTGTGTACCGTTTCAGTTGCCATTGGGATCTGGAGAAGGGTGTCAAGACAATGGATTTCAATGGGCATGCTGGCGATATAGCTGGTCTGTCGCTGTCTCCCGATATGCAGACTTATATAACGGGCTCTGTGGACAAAACTGCCAAATTGTGGGATGTACGCGAACAGGGCCACAAGCAGATGTTCTTTGGCCACGACATGGACGTCTCCTCTGTTTGCGTAAGTACATGTCAAAATCTTTGTCTCTGGAAAATTTCACCATCGGACGCATATATGTATGTTTTGGACAGTACCATCCAAATGGCTTTGGCTTTGCCTCCTGCTCGGAGGACCAGACGGCGCGCTTGTACGACTTGCGATCGGATCAGCAAATCGGCCAGTACGAGCCACCCCAGAAGAACACGGGCTTCACTTCGTGCGGTGCGTCTTTCGCGTGCTTTGTCGCCTTGACTTTTGACAATTTTTAATCTGATTTTGTGTTGTGTGCTCATTAGCTCTATCGACCAGCGGGCGCTACCTAATGTGCGGCGGCATTGAGGGCATGGTTCACTCGTGGGATACGATGAAACAGAGGCATACGGGTGGGTATTGGTGGATGGTAATGGAGCTGGGTATGGGTGTGGGGATGGGGATGGGGAAACCTATGCAAATGCTTATATCGATTTCTTGTTTTGTCTTCTGTCTCTGCTCTGCCACAGGCACACTGTCCGGACACGAGAATCGGATTACTTGCATCAGCCTGTGCCCCAATGGCATGTGTCTAGCCTCGACCAGTTGGGATCAACAAGTGCGTCTGTGGCTCTAATCGTTGTTATTTTTTGGATTTTTTTTTTTTTTTGGTATTTTGTTGCCGCGTGGACAACTATTTAACCGCATTGGCCAGACACGGTGGCTCTAATCTCTCTCTACTCCCAACTCCATCCGGTCCAATGCAATCCTGGTTGAATGCCGTCGTCTAATAACATTTACTAACTTAAAACGTAGCTGTCGAGAATAATTAACCCAGAGCAAATTGCATGTGCGAGAATAAAATCGATAAAGTAGCAATACTACTAACAACAACAACAACAATACTTATCTTTATTCTTTTCTGTTTTTATGAGTTTTGTTTAGAGTTTTTTTGCAGCTCTGCAACTGAACAAGGAAACCTCCATTAATACCATTAGGAATTCCCCGCAAATTCCCCTGCCGTAGGTCCCATATTAAAACCAGTATGTATTATTATTTTTTTTTTATATATATTTTTTATATTTGTCTTATAAAAAATACTTATACAATTACGAAGATATTTTTTGCTGCTGCGATTTTTGGCGCTTGGTTTTTTTTTGTTTTTGTGTTTGTTTTTGAAATAATCTTTGAACAGAACAAAGAAGCAGCGAAGTAAATTAAAAAAAAAATCACTTTATCATCAACATAATGAGAAACGAAACAGAAATAGTACGAGCAGATCAAGGAAAAGATATAGGCATTAGAAGGAGAACAAGTTAAGAAGAGACAAACAGCAGATTGGTTGTAGAAAGTCTAAAGTGAAAGACGAAACAAGACGGAAATAAGATGAGATTTGCATAAATAACAGGGAGAGAGAGAGAGGAAGAGAGAGGGAAACGAAACTTTTTTAGGATCACACAAGATGTAACAAATTGAGTATTTTTTGTGTAGATAGTTCAACATATTGTTTGTTTGCTTGTTTGTAAGGCTTTTGTTTTTTGTGGGGTGTTTTAGTTTATCAGACTCTCGGTGGAACTACTATGAGTTGTTCTCTTGTTGGTTTTGGAAAAGTAAAAGAGCAGGAGAGTGTTCCTTAGTGGCTTAGACGGAGAAGCCGTCGCCAGTGGGATCGAGGATCCAGGGATAGTTGTTGGGGCACTCCATGCACGTGAACAGGCGCAGCGTCTCGCCGGGCAGCTCCCGAGTGGTCAGGGGGCAGGCGTTGGGCAGCGAGCAGTAGGGCTGGCCCTTGACATCGCACTTCTCCTTCCACTCCTGGAAGTCGCGCAGCGAGTTCAGCTCGGTGGGGTTCTGCATCCACTGGATCACCTGCAGATTGGTCACGAAGAACACATCGTTGCGGCCGAGCATCTCCTCGATGAACTTGACCAGCTCGTCGCGGTACTCCTTCTTGGACTTCAGCCACGAGGCATGGAAATGCAGACCCAGAGGGGCACGGTTGCTGTTGTAGTGACGGTTGAAATTGTGGCGCAGGAGGCGCGCAAACTGCTCGCCAGAGGCAACGTTTGAGCAGGAGTCGACCATGTGGCAACCGGGCAGGGACTCATCGAAGGTGGGGTCATCGCGACGATCCAGCTCGTTCATCACCATCTCCCAGACGGGATGGCTACGGGAGGGGCAGTTGTGGGCGTTGCCGTTGCACTTGTGGGGCATGCGGAAGTACAGGGTGTAGGGCCAGATGGGCACGCGGCCCAGGGAGGCGGTGATCGAGGCGTCGTACACGAAGAACTGATCCGCCATCATCTCGAACTGCTTGTTGCCGCCCACACGCAGATAGGGGGCACGCATGCCGATGATCGAGCCGTCGGTGATGTTGGCAAAGCGCTCGACAATCAATCGGGATCCGGCCATCTCGGCCAGCCAATCGTCATAGCTGCCACCGGACCAGTAGTTGGGATCGTCCTTGTGCGTCAGCGAGAATACGGAGATCTCGTGGCCACGACGGTGCAGATCCTGCACGGCCGAGTAGTTGGTGTACTTGTGCGAGACGAAGAATGTGCCCTTGATGGAGCAGCCGTTGGGGTTCTGGCGCTGGCCATTGAAGAGATCATCGTACAGATCGATGTTGTCCACGTTCACGGCACCATTGAAGGTGATCGTGATCATCTGGGGTACCTGCTGGGGCTCAATTCCGCCGGGAATGCGGGTTCCGTCCGCCGAGCAGAAGCAATCGGGCAGGGCGCACTGGGTGGGATCGCACTCAGGCGCACGGTTGGGATCCTCATCGACAGCTGTTAAGTTTTGGAGATTAGTCTGTGGTCTGGGGATCAGGGATTGTCAGAGGAAAGGTGACACTCACAGCAGGCGTTCTCATCGGACTCGTCCTTGCAATCGGTCTTGCCGTTGCAGAAGAGCTCCTTGTCGAGGCACTCGCCATCGCCGCAGGACAGCTTGCCCTCGGGACAGATGGGCTCATCCGTCTTCAGGATGGGCTTGGCCTTGCGGGGCTCTATAGAAACGTTCGAATGAGAGATGGTGGTTGGGGGTTAGATCAAGGATCTTCCGGGTCTTATGCTTAAAGGTTTCGTTAGTGACAACAAATGTCTAAATTTTGAAATGAGAAATATACAATATGAAGTGAATGTAGAGTACATGGAGTGCGGTTAGTGCGCATGATTTGGTGAGATTGGTTTGGGGTTAGTTGGTGGTGAGTGGTGGGTGTTGGGTGGTGTGGATCGCAGCGATCACACCATTGTGTGGTGGTGTCAACCATTTGGTGCGGGTTAGGATTGTGTTTGTGTTTTTTTTTGGTACTTGGATTTTGGATTATAAATTTTGGTTTTTGGATTTTGGAGTGGGTTAACGAATTTGATTCTACCAAAGTTCCGAATCTAACATTGCTGACTACTGTATGTACAAGTGTTGGTTCCAGGATTTGTTTTGTTTTGTTTTGTTTTTGGTTTTGTTTTTTGGTTGTTTGTTTTGTTGTCTAGCTTGGTTGTTGTAGTTGTTGTTGTTGTTTCGGCACACTTACTCTCTTTCTCATCGCAATTGGTCACCTTGGCCTTCCAGTCGCAGGTCTGTTTGATCACATCAAAGGCCAAACCGGAGGGACACTGAATTTCTTTCAAACCCGATTTAGTACATCTAAAAAATAAAGTTGATTTTGTTGTTGGATGTTCATGTTGCTGTTGCTGTTAGCTGTTTGCTGTAAGCTGTTGCTGTTTGCTGTGGATCTCTACATTCTTTGGCTAGCTAAAAGAACTTTGGCACTAAGTGGGGAGTCTTCAATTTAGGGGGGGGAGTCTGGGTGGTAATTATGCAATGACACGAACGATATTCCAGGGGGAGTTTTGGTTTTGGTTTGGTTTGGTTTAGTGACACAGACACAAACGCACAATGAGATGCGATGCGCACACACATACGAATAGACATAGTGAGAGACAGATAGACAGAGACAAAGACAAAGACAGAGACAGAGTTAGGAGGGTGGAAGAGTGGACGTTTTGGGGCTGAAAGCCTTTAGAAGTACTATCCGGAGCCGAAGGCTCTCGGCCTCGGCATTCGGAGTGGCTTGTGGCCTCTTGGGTGCCCCACTTACTTTCTTGGACATCGCAATTCTTCACGTTCGATTTCCAATCGCAAAGCTGTCGCAGAACATCGAACGCCAAGCCGCCGGCACATTTAATCGGTGCCAGGCGATTGCTGCCATCTTCACCGGCGCTGTCGCACCTTTCGATACCGATACAAAGAGGTGCAAAGAGTTTGTTGGTTGTTGGTTTTGGTTGGATGTAAGAACAATAGCATAGCCATATAGACTGCAGAAAATCGGACAATCTCTGGTATGTAGTTGCTTGGAGTGTGCTCCCTTACCTGTACACCTCGCGACAGTCGCCATCGGCCTCCAGGCGGAAGTACTCGTCGGCGGGACGATCCGCACAGACCTCCTCGACATCAACGCCCTCCAGCTTCTCCTGCTGGGATTTTCCTGTTTGAAATGGAGTAAATGAGTCTGGTTGCTTATAAGAAAGTGTGTTCGCTACAGTGGTAATAGGTGTAATCATATGCATTAATCGTTTATATATTCGCATCATTCGAATTCGGGTAATTCCTCTTATCTAAGCCTGTTCTATGGGCACTTCGAGGCACCTCATATACTAATGGCCCAACTCCAAAGCCAACGCGAACGCGAACGACTTTCAACCGGTTTGGTCTGCGCTTGTGGGGAAATACAAGTGCCAGTACCACTTCTAGCCGACCGGCCCAAAACAACTCTCATTTTTGTTCATAACCAGCGGTTGTTTTTATCTTCATCTCGCGGCACGACGCGACGTTCAAATGAAAACGAAAGGGCAACGAAAGCTCTAGGGGTTCCAGCCGCAGCCTCCCATTTATAGGCGCATGCATGTACACATGTACATGGCCATATCCATCTGGGATTGGAAATGGAAATGGGGAATGTGCCTGCCGCCTGCCTGCCTGCCTGTTGACTGGCAGTTTCTCATGTAAGGTGTCTGCTCAGACGGGTTCGGTTCGTTTCGATTCGATGCGGTTCGGATCGGTTCGGGCATTGGCTAACCTAACTGTTGTTGGTGTATTGGGAACCCGTTTTCGGTTCAACATTAAAATGATTATTGCATAAACAACGTTGTCGAGTCCAAAAATATATTAAAACGGAACCGATTGCCAGCCTGCCAGCCAGCCAGCCAGCCGCAGGTTTTGCTCGTTTTGCCTATGCTAATTTGATTTTTTTTTTTTTTATGGCTTATGGCCAACTCCGGTTTCGTCCTCATGCCACAGTTTTCTTGGTTTTCTTTTCGATTGTCTTTCCATCTCAATCACAATCTCAATCTGATGTTCGCTCAGCTTGGCGATTTCTGGTTTCTGGTTTCCGAAGTATTGCATCACCGATCGAAGGATACATTTGATCGATCGCATGTCGCATGCCGCTAATGACTTGCACCAACTCCGATATTTTCGATCATATTTTTTCAAGTTTATTTACCTTGGCCAACGACCGAAGCCGATTGGTTTGTTTTTTCCGTTTATTTCATTGTTTTCTTTGTCTTTTCGTTTGTGCGTTTTTTCGTTTTTCGTTTTTTTGCAACCTTGCGAAAATTTGCCGTGGAGTTTCCACCGATAAAGGTCAATTGGACGAAGCCCCGACGAGGTGGCTGCTGCTTAAGCTCTAAGTACTACAACTAATTTCGAGTACTCACCAGCTGCCATACACAGGCACATGATGGACACAAAGAATGCCCAGTGGATTCGCGCCATGATTTATTTCCAGCGCCTTCTAGATCAGCGAAAAAAAATACAAAAAACAGCAAAAAAAAAAGGTTAGCCAACACGTAAAAAAAAAACAACTTTTAAATCGAATGATTGTACATTTGGATAGTGCAGAGAGAAGAGAAACTTGTATGAAACTTGACTAACATTTGCGCACACAGCAACGGAATGAACAAGACCCTTCGGACTCTGTGCGGGGGATGATGATCGGAATGGAAGTGAGTGAACGGAGCACTCTTCCAATACACAGCCACGCTTACACTAGGTGTTGGCCGGGGCCAACGAGTTCTATTTATTAAGCCGTGGTGTGTCTTGGCCAGTGCCGTGTGGTGGGTTTCTGCCGCTCGGAAACTCAACACGGAGCGTTGCGCCGGCGCAGAGCTTTTGTCGGGGTAGCGCTGCGGCTCCTCTTGTGGATCGTATTTTTGAAATGCCAAGCCAAGGCATGAGGGCGAGCCGAGGCCGTGCGGCTCTCCTGTCTCTGTCACTGTATCTGTTTATATGTATTCGTGTATGTGTCTGTGTCGAGTGTGAAGAAAGGTTAATTAGCATTTATAGGCGCAGGTGGGAGCGCGGGATCGTACAGATATGGGAATGCATATATGCATGTATTTGTATGTTTTTTATGCTCGATTATGTGGGCGGCTCCACTGACTGCACCTCTGGGACTTGCCGCTTTAGGGGATTCGTATTCGGATTAGGGCTGGGCTGGAATGGGATGGGCTCTACTATTAGTTAGTCATCGTCTGATCGTCTGCATCTGTCAGCTTAGACATAAATCAAATCCAAAGGCCCATCAATCTCTTTCTGCCACTGACCCTGAATTGCCAAGTCTGTTGTTTGCGACATCTGCGACATCTCGTCTTGGCCTCAGTATCTCTCTCGATTCTACCACCAACCAACCGCCAACTATTATACAAAATTATACAAAATCTCGATTTCGTAACTGTGTTTTTTACTCCTTTTTGTGACGCTTCACTTCGGTTGTCTGCCACACGTTTCTTGTCTAGTTACGATCACTTTTTTATTTTCACCCAAACGATCCAAGAATCCCAATTGCGGACAGTCGTGGCATATTAAAAAACGCTGGGCCCGGCTCGGCTCGGCCTGGTTGGGTCTGGAACTTACGATGAGCCTCCCGCATGTCTGTTCGGTGATTGGTTATGCCAAACACATCGCTCGCATAAAATTCTTGTTAACGTGGCTAAGACACTAAAAGGTTATTAAACCTCTTCTGCCTGCCGCAGGTATTCCAGCAAAAGAGAGTCTTGTTTTCGATTGTCGTTGAGTCACCAGTTGTTAAATTTAACTCCATCTCCCGATCTGTCTCTGGATCTGTCTTTGGCCTCACCTCCCTCTGAAGATCATGAGATTTCTGTTGTTTAATTAATGTCAAATTAATGATGCCGTTGTTAACTGTTTTTGCGTGGTTTTTACCTGCTTTTTGCACTCTCCGTTCGCTGTTATGTAAAGCAGATGGCAGAGATGCAGGGGCGCAGCAGCAGCAGCAGCACAGCCACTCGATTTAAGGGCCACCACATACCAACCATACCAACTATACTATACCAACGATCGATCGATCGATCGGTCCAGGCCAGACCCTGTTATTCAATAAGCGATCCCAGAGTGTGTATGTGTACACAACCTCCGCAGCAAAAGCAACAGCAACAAAACGGAGCATGTTTGCGGATATGAAATTGCTGGGGACAACCCGCAGAAACCTTGTGTGCTCTGAGCATACTCCGATCCCCATTCTGTTTGTAACGGGAATCAAGAGGATCGACGGGAAATGGTCAATATTTGCTCAGGGAATGGAGAATCAAAAGATTTTGAGATAAGCATTCCTCAGTTTAAACGACGTCTCAAGAGCCGGGAAAGGAGAGTTCCTTGGGTGTGCTAATGATTGTTATTCTTTTACTCCAAACTGTAAGATGCCAAGTAGTGTGAGGCTCAACAGAACCTACAACCATTTTCCCATTTTACCGATCGATAGGGCAATTGATCATCAACACGATTCTGTCAAGTGTTTCTCGAATGGTTTTCCCCCTTTTGCTTTTTTTTTCTCTTGACTGCATCACTTAACCGCTGATCAATGCTTGATCGACCCAATCGACCAATGGACAGTGCCGTGCCATTGCCAGAGCCAGAGCCGTGTCAATTAAGTTTTATTCGTGTCCGATCTAGAAGGAATGGATCGGTTTGTGGTTGGTTGTTTGTGGCTGCTGGCTGGTGGCTGGTGGCGTGTTAATGCAATTTATTCGAGTATTTCGAGTATATGCACACATTGCATAGCCATTTCCTGAACTTGAAAACGAGTTATGTCGTTCTGTGTCGTTCTATGGTGTCGCGCAGATTGCCTCAGGCAAATGAGAATATGTATAGACAGACAGACAGACAGACAGACAGAGACAAAGAAAGAGACAGAAAGGCCAACGTGGCGTATGAGCATTATGCAGCGGGTGTTCTAGAAAATTCTTGGAATTGCCACAGATCACAATTAAATTTTAATTGCGATACACTCGTACAATTTGCCAATTGCCAATTGGATGGAGTCAGCAACTGGAGTGGAGTGGTGTGCTGTGGAGTCGAGTGGCGGCAACACGGGTGAAGGTTGCCGTCGTGCCACTTGGCACGAAGATGCTGCAAAAAGCGGTTCACCTTCTTCTGCTTGATGCTGCTTGCAAAATTGGTTGCCGATTGCAGGTTTTTTGTTTTGTTTTTGTTTTTGTAGTTTCTTAGTTACAATTAATTTCTGCGCACTGGTGTGATATAATCCCTCAATCTCATCGGAAAGTCAGCCAACAGAAAGCCTGATTATTATTATTACTGTGCTGCTTCTTTCCGCTGTTTAATCAACTGTTAAAACTGGTTTTTCAATTAGAGTGAAAATGTTGATGATATGATGGCACTGGGCATTGGGCATTGGGCACTGGGCACCCCAAAGCGATGACCAGATGAAGAGTGAAAATCGTTTTATTTTATCATCTTTTTTTCCATTTTGCTCCATGGGTTTTACGGATTTACATAATTTAGTTGCCCTCGATATTGTGGCTGTGGCTGTGGCTGTAGCTGTGGGGTGTTGTTATTGCTGTTATTGTTTCCGATTTGATTTAAATTTGTAAGCATTTTAACCTTTTTTCGCAGCTGCTGTGGGCTTTGCTTTGAAAAGGTCGTCAATACGAGTTTACAGATTGAGTGACACACTTTTGATCGACAAAATAAAACAAAAAAAAAACAACGCCCCGCCAATGGGCTTTTCCATGGTCCTTCGATCAATTAACGCAAAACTATTTTGCATACTAACAAGCGAAGCAAAGCGAAGATATTTGCTAATTTAAATGCTGTTTTATGAACTGCTAAGTGGATCTTTTCTAACGCCAGCTGGTTTCTAAGGCTGTCCTTAAACAGCACATCTATGGAAGATCAGTAGCAGTATCAGTCTCAGTCTTAGCTTCCAGTAGGAGGAGTTAAAAGAGAAATTTCTTCTTCAGAAAACCGTACAAAAACGGAATTGTTAATGAAGGAAATGGTGTGGTGTGGTGTGATGGCGAAGACAATAAACCAAGCCGAAGTTGAAGATGAGCCTGTAAACTGTAAAAGAAATGCATAACCATAAAAAAAATCAAAAAAACGCGAGCTGGAGAGTTGCATAACGGACCCCTCACCACCCTTCTTCTTCTTCTTTGTTGTCTCTTCTCCTTCTTCTCCATCGCCATCGCCTTCTCCTTCTCCTTCTTGCTCTCCCTATCATCGTCATCATCAGCTTCGATCCGCACCGGGGAACGGATAGGGGACGGATAGGGGGTGTGGGGCGTTTAATTTATGGCAAGCCAAGAGCATCCGAAGGCCTGCAGCAAATAACGGACTTTCTTTTTAGTATATCTTCAGTATTTAAGACAATGTGCGTGTCTCTGTCTCTCCATGTGCGCGTGTGTGTGTGCGTGTGTGTGCAAGAGTGTTTGCCTTTGACTTTCAATTTTCATTTCCATTTGAAAAACTCATCATCTGCAATCAACCGGCGATCTGTTTCTTTTCTTTTTTAAACATTTTTTAACTGTTTGCCGACTTCATTATTATGCAATTATTTCTTTTGAGGGGAGCTTCATCTATACTCCATCCATTCATATGTATATAGCTTGTCAAAATCCGCCAACTGCTTTGTGGCCGTCCCACCAGCTGCGCTGCCCCCAGGGCGACGAAACGTCACAGCTCCAGCTCCAACACCTGGCTAGGTCTCATGTCTTCTGGTCTTCTGGTCTTCTGGTCACCTTGTCGCATTGACGTCACCCGATCGCCGATGGCCGATGGCAATAACTTACATATTCAAATAAAATGGAGCGAGACTCTCAGAACCAGGAAGCATATTCGAGAATTACCAGACAGACAGACATACATAAGTCTCTGGGCAGCCGCCGCAGCTTGTTGCTCTGTTGGACAGTGGTAGAAGAGGGCGTGAAAAAGCAGCAAAGGGATGAAGGGATGCAAAGGGTTCAATCGGGTGAACTATGTTGCGCTGCTTGGGGGTCAACGTAGGCACGGATTCGCTGAAATTAATAGAGCTGCGAAGCTGTATGGCAAGTACACAGAGAGATCCCCATATTTAATCAAAATATAAGACACTTTTATTGAATTTAAAGTAAATGTATTTAATAATCTATTTAATTTAGATATCAAATATATTTCGGTAAAAATATAGGATAAAGCATACTTTCTTTTTACAATTCTGTATACCATTATACATACATACATAGATGTACACACATATGTTAAATAAAAAGAATAAAACATTTTTAAATCGAAACTTTTGATTCTTAAGGCTGTTCGTTCTCTGGTTATCGAATACTCAGAATTAATCGGTCTATCTCCCATCGATAGTGGTCCACTGTGCAGCAGCAGAGCGGCAGAGCAGCAGAGCAGCAGAAGCTGTCCTACCTGCCTGCGTTTGTCGTCGTCCCGTGTGCAATTTATGCAAATCGCCCACTTTGCAACTAGTTCACTTACCTCAGCTTGGCAAAAGTAAAAGTTTGCTCAAGTTACACTCACACAGATACGCAGCGACACACACACAGCAGCACACAGACTGACACACACTCTGACGATCGTAGGGAACTTGTTTTTTGGGCCACTTTTTTGAGCCTCAGAGCCTCAGAGAGCCGCTTACCTTGATTGGTGATAAAACTTATTTATGCGTCGAAATTCGTACCAAAAAAGAAATAATATTCATTTGTGCAGCAAAATAAATGTGTAAAGCATATAAATATCATATGAATTTCATACATGCATGTATGTATGTATGTATGTATGTGTCTATCTGTGTCTGTGAATATTTGTGGTATTTCCAGCAAAATTTGCAATGCTTAAAATTAATTAGCAGCTTTTTCGATTTGTTTGGGGGATTGCGCAAAGAGCCCCCAAGCCCAGAGCCATGTCGCACCCCGCCGAATCGACACCAACCAGGCCCAAGAACCAGTTTTGGCCATCTCCATAGCCAAATCTCCATCTCCATTCCCATCCCCATCGCCATCTCTCTCTGCTTCTGCTTCTGCTTTTGCATTGATTTGTGCGCATACAAATTAGCAAATCTTGAGAGGCATTTTTTATACTTTACGTGTGTATATTATAGACTAATATATCTAATTCTAGACCGGATCGACACTTTGGAGCGTTCGGTGTTAGGTGCCTAAAATGAAAACCTGAAAATTAACATATGAAGGAGGTGGATGGGGGGTACGGCACTCCAACTGAAATCGAAACTGAACACAAAACGCGTTATTGTTATTCAAATTTGCGGCTTATTTTTTCCTGTCGGATAATTCCAAAAAAAAACTGGTTAGTAAGTCAGTGGGTTGGGTTGGGTAGAGTAGCAGTAGATGGCATACAAATTGGGTTGAATTATTGTTGCTTTTGGGGTATCGGTTTCGATTTCTGTTGCTGGGGTCCACCTCTGGCTCCATTCCACTCCATATACCCCCCTGTTAAATAAACCCCTCCTCTGGCTCCCCTTAGCCTCCTAAGCCCATCTGCATTTATGCATTTTACCGATGTTTGATGAGCAAATGAGAGAAACAAAATGGAGAAATCCTAAATCATAAATTGTTGTCTTGATGTTTTTTTTATATAATTTTTTGTGGTTTTTTCGTTTTTATTTTTTTTATCATTTAAATATACACATACAAATTAACGTAAAACTACAAAAAAAGAATTTAGACACAAGTGTGGATGTTGTTGATTGTTTTCTCTTGATTTTCTCTTGTGGTTGGTGTTGTCTGTTTTCTGTCGTAGAGTTTTTCTTTCCGTCTTGTTTTTCTCCATCTTGTTTCAACGTAACCGTAACACAGCAAAGACTTGCCCAGGGGAGGCGCTCGAAGACGCCTCAGCGCCTTCCTCTTCTCCTCGCGCATCGAAGTCAGTCAATAAAAATATAAAAAAAAAGTCTTGCAGGAAATTCAAAAAATCGATTGATCGAGTAGTTGGTTGGATTGTAGTAGAACTTGGAGATTGGTTAGGCGTGAAATGAGGGCGGGTCGGGGACAGGGGCTGGGACGGGGACTGGGACTGGGACTGGGACGGGGACTGGGGCAGAAAAGATCATCTCGCTCGCTGACTTAGAAGAAACCATCGCCAGTGGGATCGTTGACCCATGGGTAGTTATTGGGGCACCGCACACAGGTCTGCAGGTTGATGGTCTCCCCGGGAACCTCCTTGGAGGTGAGCTTGCAGGTGTTGGGCACCCAGCAGGCGGGCTTGCCCTCGACCACGCACTTCTCCCTCCAGGGCTCGAAGTTCTTGACCTCGCTGATGGTGCGTGGGTTCTGCATCCACTGGATCACCTGGGTCATCGTCACGAAGTACACATCGTTGTGGTTGGCCAGGATCTCGTCGATCCAGTAGAGGAAGGCGTCCAAGAACTCGGGATTGTTCTTCAGCCAGGCGGCATGGAAGTACAGACCCAGAGGAGCGCGGTTCTGATCGTAGTGGCGATCAAAGTTGTGGTTCAGGAAGTTGTAGAACTGATCGCCAGTCAGGATGTTCGAGCAGGAGTCGACCATGGCACAGCCGGGCAGGTATTCGTCGTTGGCAGGATCCTCGCGACGATCCAGCTCGTTCATGACCATCTCCCAGACGGCGTGCGACCTGGTGGGGCAGCTCTGCAGGTTGCCGTGACAGCGGTGGGGCATGCGGAAGTACATGGTGTACGGCCACAGTGGGGGATTGGACAGGGGTGCCGTGATGGTGGAGTCGTAGAGGAAGGCCTGCTCCTCCATCATCGTGAACTGGTTGTTGCCGCCCACCCTCAGGTACGGTGCGCGCACGCCCACCACCGAATTGTCTGTGATGTTGGCGTACTTCTCGGTGATGATCCTCATGCCGGCCATCTCCTTGGCCCAGTCGTCGACGGTGGCGTTCGACCAGAAGCGCTCCTCGTCGTTGTGCGTGATCGAGTGGACGGCGATCTCGTGGCCCTTGCGGGCTGTCTCCTGGACGGCCGAGTAGTTGGTGTACTTGTGCGAGACGAAGTACGTGGCCTTGATGTCGCAACCGTTGGGGTTCTTGCGGCCCTTGAACATCTCCTTGTACAGCTCGATGTTGTTGTTGTTGATGGCATCGTCGAAGGTGATGGTGATCATCATGGGCACATCCTTGGCGGGCAGATCCCCGGGGATCGAGGTGCCGTCCTCCGAGCAGAAGCAATCGGGCAGGACACAAACAGCGGGATCGCAGGGGGGAGCACGATTGGGATCGTTGTCGATATCTGTAAGCAAGAGAACAAATGTCATATAACGTGGAAATAATAATAAAAACAATTCGAATAAATCTATTTATTAGAAATCTCCTTGGCTGGACATATCCCTCTCGTAGATCTATCGATCTTGCCGTTCAATTGCTGGCAATATTTGTATTCTGCCAGCGTTTGCGCTTACCGGCAAAAGTTCACTCAACTTTTTCACATAAATATTTAAACAATTAGCTAACTGTACAGTACAGAGTGTGGTATGTGGTATGTGCCTGTGCCTGTACCTGTGCCTGTACCTGTGGTTGTGCTTGTGGCTGTGGCTGGGGCGAGGGGTTAGTTCAATGAACCGACACAGTCTGGAAAAGCAATCAAGAGAGGTGGGAAAACCGAAACGCAAAGTGAATGGAAAATGTCTACACAATCTTCCACTCGAGGAGTCTCTTTTTCTTAGTACATATACAATACATATGTACATATGTATGTATATGTTTTTCTTTCATTATTATTATTTTGTTGTTGTCTTCTGGGGGGTTCGCTTTTTGAGCAATTTTCAAGCCTGATCAGAGATTCAGGGAGCGTTCACTTAGTAGGTGACTGACTGACTGGCTGCCCCACCCACCCACCACTCCACCACTCACTCCACCCACGTGTTGGCCATTCGTTTGTCGGCCATATGCAAATGAGGGCTATCTGCTTTCGGGCCAAAACCAATTGGTAAGCCTTGCACTTGCCACTGGTCGCGGCTGGTCGTGGCTGGTAGTGGCTGATGGAACGTCAAATTTCAATCATTTGCGAAAGTTTTCATAGAAATTGGCCGGTAATTATTTTGGTGTTGTCTCATTTGGCATTTGCCTTTTGCTATTTGCAGAGTGAAATGGCAACGAGTGGCAGGCAAAGGCCAAAGCATTTTGTAGCACGATACAGCAAGAGTTTTTCACTTTTTTTTAACGATATTTTTTATTTTTTTGAATCTACTGCCAACTGCCGGCTTTTGTCTCTGTTTTGACCTTTTTGTGCGGTATCTCTGCCTGTCGTCTTGGCCGGTTTCCTTTCCCCTCTTTTTTTCGTGTCTTTCTTGCACATTTGCCAATAATCTGTCGTTAAAGCCAGGTGTTATGTCATCCTGAACCGGTTCGGGGAAGCATTCAGCATTCGGCGTTCGGTGCTTACCATATTCCCGGCTATTATTGACTTTTTTTAGGGCTTTGCCTTTATTTATTTTCTTGACTTTTTTTTGTTTTTGTGTGTTTTTTAATCTTTTGCGGAGACTGTGGAAAGGGGAACGCCTGAGATGTGTAAGCTGGCTTATTGAGTGTCATTATTGCTATTTCTGAAGAGGATATGGCCGAGACGGAGACGGAGATCACCTGGAGGTGTGAGGAATTATTTCGGGTTGCGAAAGCTCGAATTATTCCCTGACATTAGCCCCAAATATGTCAAATATTCAGCTATATTTTTCCTTGCCTAACAAGTGCACTGCTTACAAAATGAGTTATAGCACTTTCCTTATTGCCAGTGCCTGTAGTGCTAAAGCCGAACCTACAAAGTATGACCATTTAATCGGTCTCCTTAAGTGTCTGCCATTTATTTTGGTTTACGGCGACGTGGGCTTCCTCATTGTACTCCGCCTCACGGCACTGAGGGGGGTACTCATGGTACTTATGGCGTGGCACTTGCTGGCTAAACTTGGCCAAACTTGGTTATTCAATTGTTTATAAGTTAATGGTCCGCTGAGCATTGCAAAAGTTACGCCTTCGGGCGCTGCTGTGCATTTTCCTCGCACTCAACCAACGCGATGTGCAACAATCTACAAAGAAGCGAGGTCTCAGAACGAGCTTCGAGCTGCGAGCACGGCGGCGGCTGATGGCCTGATATCTGTTCGGATCGGCATTAATTAGCTAGTTAAGGCATCGTTCGGATGGGAAATGTCGCTCGTGCGATCAGGAGATCGTCGTACACGATGAGCAGAGATACATGTATGTATGTGTGTATATATCGATACTAATCGCATCCCAGACAGACCCGAACCGACACGACCCGATGCCAGTCTTCGATGTCCGTTATTATTGCTATTATTAAAAATTAGCTGCGGTTTTTACGCTGCTTGCTGCATGCTGCCTGCCGCTGCTGTCCCGATGTTTATTTTATTTATTTTGCTGTTTCTTTTGGTTCAGTTTTTTGCGGCTTTTTGCAATTGCTAAAAATATACACAAACAAATGCGAATGCGACTTCGACTGCGGCGAATGGAATGGGTCTCTTAAGTCGCTTATGTAAGGCTAATTTACACATGAATCGAACGCGCTTCGGAACGCCTATGGAGAGGCATTTTGTTGTGCTTCGATTTTATTTCTATTAAGTCCAAGGTTAGCGCTCTGTTGCGATGGATGTTGTTAATTAGTGATTTAATATTTCATATATACATATGCGACTACTCGTACATGCGGGCCAACGGGCTAACATACTCATACGAGTGGTATATCTCGGTAATTCATGTGAGAGATCTACGGATCGCAGGGGGCCCAGTCTTTGTGTCTGACATTTCATTTCGTTTCCATTTCACACTTGACATTTCCACCCGAAAGTCGATTTCCATTAGAGATTCGTGTCGGGGCCGGCTGCTAAGGGCCTCTTTACAAAACCGGTCGGTCGGTCGGTCGGTCGGTCGGTCGGTCTCGCGGATCTCTGCAACAATGCAGCAAGAGTCGGATCGGAACGGATCGGATCGGATCAGATCCGTTGCATGTAGGCGTCATTGGCATCCCAATGATATCCGCCGTATCCCCCCCAAATCCCCGAATCTCAATCCCAGTCCCAGACAGACACTTGTACATATGCCGTTGTCGGAGTTTTCGAGAGGCGAGTGGAGTGTCTGTGCCTGTGCCTGGGTCTGTGCCCCTCTCGGGGTTGTAATGGTCGCATTGAAGTAATATCTTAAATGCCGTTAACCGGTTTTAAGGTGCGACTCTTGTTGCGACTGGAATAACTGAAAGAAATTCGACTTGGCGCCCGGCCAAAAAACAAGCGGACGGGCGGACAGACACACACATAGGCTTGAATATACAAATTTGAGCCACTTGAAGACTTACATCTTGAGATGATGGAGTAATAATACTCAGCCTATTTTGGGAAAGCCAATCCCAATACCATGCAATATCTGGCGGCTTACTTTTATAGAGTAACCCCGCTAGTGCTGAATCATTGTGAATCATTGTTGTCAAATGTCAAATTTCATAGAAAAGTGCTCCAAAATTAAATGACTGATCACTGGATTATAGTTTCGATCGTTCGTTCGATCCTTGATAATCCTCATAATAATTTACTTGACTTTTTGGGTTTGGACTGTGGCTTGAAAGCATTAATCAACAATGAATTGCCAAAAAGGTAAACATCATTAATCATTCATGTGTAGTCATGATCAGTTTCAGTTTTATATATCTAAGTTAACGACTGACACCCGACGATCGGCAGCAAGAAGCTGAGGCCGTAGTTTCGGTTGTCAGGGACTGACAGGGTGATGCAATGCGTCCACTGGGTTCCACACACCCAGTGCGGATGCGGCTATTCCTCGAAAACGAAAGCGGCTTAACGCCCAATAAGGAGTTCTCGCTTTGTACCGAAAACAATTCTAAAGATTACTTCTAAGGGTTTTCAGAGGGCTAAGGGTTATCAGAAATCAGAAAACTCTTATTGCTATCGACTCAACTGTTATTATTGACTAACCCGTATAGTAGTAGGTGATGATTATGATTATTTGTCCTTGTACTCACCACAGGTGTTCTCATCGGAACCATCGGAGCAGTCCTTCTCGCCGTTGCAGAAGAGACCGCGCTCAATGCAGTTGCCATCGCCGCAGGCGAGGAAACCATCCTGGCAGAGCGGCTCGTCCGTGTGGAGCAGAGGCTTCACACGACGCTCCTTGTTCTTGGACTTGCAGTTCTTCACAGACTCCTTCCAGTCGCAGGTCTGCTTCTCAATGTCGAAGTACAGACCGGCAGGGCAGCGAATGGCTTGCAGGCCCTGCAAGGATACAAGGAATAAGGGGAAGAGAGCAAGTGTTAGTCGATAATGGATATACATTTACATATACATATATAGATCATAGTATGTATAGCTGTGATGCACCTACCGATGAGGTGCACTGGATGACGTCGCGACAGTTGTCGCCTTCGCCGGCAACCAGGCGGAACCACTCGCCGGCATCCTTGTCCTTGCACAGCTCCTTCTCGAACGACTCCTCCTTCTTGGTCTCCTCGGTGGTGGCCTGTCGCTTGAATCGGAGCAGCGGATCGCTGGCATTGGCTGTGGATGGATGGAAGGAGCAAGAGGAAACCAGAGTGTTATTGCATTTGTCAGTGAGTGAGTTGCCAAACCGGAAGAATTTCTATTGCGAATGTGGGTTGGGTTGGGGATTGGGTTGGATTGGGTTGGGTACGGTGCAGTGCGGACCATGTCGCCATGTCGCCATGGCTCTTGCTCTCTCTGGCACTTCCTGTTACAAAAACACAGATCAAGTCGGGCACGGGCACGAGCACGGGCATGGCTATATGCACGGCTTTGTAGTATATGGTTTAGATATATAGATATAGACATGGCATGTCGTCTGGCTGGTTGTGTTGTGTTGTGTTGGCCAGCAAACACGTTTGGCATTATGAAATACGATGTCACCAGAGAACCGAGCTGCAGAAACACAAAAATATCTGCCTGCCTCTCTGTCTGTCTGTCTGTCTGTCTGTCTGTCTGTATTGTATAGAAACAGAAATTGTTCCATGGCATTCCGAAAACTTGTTGCGCCTGCGCTATAACTTTGACATTTTGCATTTCGCTGGCAGTTGGCAACAGTCTGCGTCTGTGTCTGTGTCTGCGTCGAGGGGGAGTTGCCACATTTGCATAACCGTTAATTGACAGCTGGCAACAGTGGCAGTAGCAGCAGCAACAGCAGCAGCAGCCAGTATTTATTTATGTTTCGTTTCGCCTTCATAATCATGATCGATGGCCTGTCAAAGTCAAGAGTCGCTCGGCACGCCAGGAGATCCTCGAACTGCATGCACTCGGAGAGCAGCAGCTCAAATGTCAACGAGAGCATGGTATGTGGCACGTATAGTATGTGGTATGTGGTATGGGGATTTCTCTTCGACTCAAGGTACGGGACTCCCTTGAAAAATGAAAGTTGTTTTTTACCGAACTAGTCGGAGCCACTTATCTGCTCGTCCTTTTTTTTAATTTTTTTTTTTTGTTTGCATAATCAAGGTTACTAAGTCCCACATTCACATCTCGAAGACTGCTTTCGATTTCCCCCTATGCGTTTTTTTTCCTTCACATTTTTCTGAAGGCCGAAGACCAGTCGAGCAATTTTAATTGATGTCTTGACAACTTCCGCCAGCCGAGCCAAATGCAAATTGCAGTTTAATAATTAAAACTTAAAATAATGAACTAGGTGGAATGGAAGCGGAGAGGAGAGACGCATAAAGTATATGTTTCAGCTGAGACCGTCTTACCTTCGTTAAAGGCCGCCAAAGCCAGAACGGCGAAAACCACAAACAGTTTTGCCATCTTGGACTTGAAGCTGACTTTAAATCTGTTGAGTACTTCGTTGGGTTGTGCACAGTTTTATTTGGTTGTTTTTTTTTTGCTTGTTTGTTGCGGATAACACACAGTAAGGAAAAAACACTGAATTTGGAGATCGACGGCAGAGAGCAAGTTTTGTCCTTCCGATCGCTATCAAAGCTCCATTTACACTGTCTGCTACGAGCCGCGCACAATTTCTCGAACCCCTCTCTGACACCAAAGCCCCAGACGAAGTCGGATTTGCTTCTTTTATTACACGGCGGCCACGACGACGTCTCTTTCGTGCCTCTGTGGTGGGTTTTGGAAAGCGTCGAGCACTCAGCACAGCACAGCACAGCGCCGTTGAGCTTTCCGCAGTCTCCGTGTACGATCCACAGGTGGGGTAGGTAGGGTAGCTCTGAAACGCGATCCACACGAAAGCTCTTTTGACTACCAAACCCGGCTTTTTCCGCTTGATTATGTGTGTGTTGCACAAGTCTGTGGCTCGATCGTGACTCTATCGCTGCCAGAAAGAAGAGAGAAGTGCGGCACTGTGGTGGTGCTCTTTTATATGCAAAATGGTGGCGGTTGTCGGTCTCTAAAGGGGTTCGTTCGTGTCCACATCCACTTCTACGTCTGTATGCACTCTGCCCTGCACTGTGGTGAGTAGCTGTGGACTGCATCTGTGTGCAGTGGAGTGCAGTGGAGTTTTGGTTTGCCATTTGGTTTGCAAATGGCATTCTTGGCCATAATTTAGCTGCGACCATCTTGGCACTTCTGGCAGATTCCAGAAGGCCTCTTGGTTCTTGGCTCTGTCTGCTGTCCTGTCTTTGCTGTCTGCTGTCTGCCCAACTTGGCCTAGCCCTCGCTTCTGTGGGTCGGATGTGTGTCAGTCTGGGCGTGCCCACGCCAAACACACCATCAAAAAAACCACTGCATTTTTAAAGCCCCCATACAACCACACACATAAACACCGATATGTTTCTGAAGTTGCTTTTTATTTAAGTATAGATACCCAATGCCCAAGCACTGGGTGTATGGATTTTTCAGTTCGGTCTGTCAACAGTGCGTATAATTAATATTAATTAAAATGGAATTTCGACAATTTTTTACAAAAAAAAACTATAATTGGATAAATGCATAATAACATTTTTGGCACTCTTATTATACCCGGTACTCGAAGAGTATAGGGGTATATTAGATTTGTGGGGATAACGGTTGTGTGTAACGCACAGAAGGAAGCGTTTCCGACCCCATAAAGTATATATATTCTTGATCAGCATCAATAGCCGAGTCGATATAGCCATGTCTGTCTGTCCGTCCGTCCGTCCGTCCGTCCGTCCGTCCGTCTGTCCGTCTTCATTTGTGCCTATATCTCAGAGACTATTAAAGCTAGAGCAACCAAATTTTGTATCCAGTCTGCTTTGTAATCACACTACTCCAAATGTGTTGAAAAATTTCTCCCCGCCCCTTTCCGCCCCCACAAAGGACGAAAGTCTGTGGCACACACAATTTTGAAGACATAAGAAAACTAAAAACGCAGAGTCATAGAGAATGACCATTTCTATCAGAGTGTTGAATCTGGATCAGATCGGATCATTATTATAGCTACAATGAAGAAAACCATTTCGAAAGTCATCATTCCCTCTCGCTCTCTCTCACACGCGGCCCCATCTGCTTTGCCGATTCGTATTTTTTGACGCCTAGTTCTCAGAGACTATAAGAGCTAGAGCAACCAAACTTTCTATCCAAGCTCCTGTGATACCAAACCAGCACGAGTTTGTTTTAAAATTTTGCCACGCCCCCTTCCGCCCCCACAAAAGACGAAAATCTGTGGAATCCACAATTTTTAAGATAAATGAAAACCAAAAACGCAGAATCATGGGAAATTACCATATCTACCAGATTACCGAATCTGGATCAGATCGGATCAATATTATGGCCAGAAGAAACAAATTAAATTTCAGTGGCTACGCAACGCCTGCCAAGCGCTGACTCATTCCCTCTCTCTCTGTCGTAAACACTTGTACGTCTCAAATATGTAGTTATACGTGTCATGTAGAAATATAGGCGCAGATATACAAAGCATATGTAAACAAAAATGAAAACATGTATAAAAATTCCAAAAAATGCATTTTTTTAATTTAAATATTATTTTTGTCCCTTTTGAGAACATATAATAAATTTCATAAATCGCAAGCTCATATATGTATGTATGTATATACTGACTGAGTACCGGGTATAAGGTAGAGCCGCGGCCTTTGCCGCGGCTCACAACGTTCCCTCTCGTTTTTCAGACTTGGATTGTGTTTGTTCTGCCTTTCCTCATGATTACCATCTCTCCAAGATGCCCCCTGAACTCCGACAAGCGTATACTGAATTCGCCTTGCCAGAAACCGATCGAAGAAAGATACATACATCTTTCCAATATGTATTTCTTTTTATTTTGATGGCTAAGTAGCGCCTCTGTGACGTCTCGTCGTCCCAATTCAAAAGCTGCTTTTTTTCCCGCCGCGACCTTGATCATTTTAAAGCTAAATTAAAGCCATTTATGGCCAACCGAGTGATACGTCGTGGCTCGACGGCTGCTAAATGACAGAGAGGCGTCTTAAGGCGTGACGAACTGCCTCCAGCCAGAGCGTTTTATGTTTTTTGTCGCCATGCCCGCTGATCGGTGGACGGTGGACGGTACGGCTTCAAAGTGTGCCAAAGTGTTTTGCCGTTCGGCGAGAGACCTTTCCGAATTGTCATTGTCTATTTTTGCCACTCTTGACATTTGCATAGAGGAGTAAGGCTGCTTCTTGCCGGAGATTTCGGCTTGAATTTCCAATTAAGATTAAGTAAAATAAGTTTTGAGCAGTTTCCGCCTCAGCGCATTCGGACAACGGACAACACAGCATCTGCCTGACGAAATGTACGTCAATTGAGGAACCAGTTTTCCCCATATCATCTCAATGTGATCATCTCGTTCCGACGAATTCTTGCAAAATCTTCAATGAAATTCAAGCTTAAAACCGCAAAATTCGCTGCTGCTTAAGTTAATCAATTTTCTGGTTTCCTGGAGAAGCACTTGTTCCTTTCCCTTTTCTGTCAAGTTTCTGCTTCGATTGGTATGTACACGGTTTTATTTAGCTTTATTATTTATAACAAAAAAACATATTGAAAGCATACAAATAAAAAATTTATTAAGAACTATAAACAATGCAATTCTTTTTTGGGTTGGATGGGGCTATAGCTTTTAATCTTTCGAAAAAGGGCAATATCCATATTGTCTCCAAACAATCGGGAAAACTAGAAATGGAGCCGAGATTTTGCGATTTTCAGATCTGCTGAAACGTTAGCGACTGGATTTTTGGATCATACTTTTGGGGTTGCAAAAAAGCGAAATTGCTTTCCACTTATCGAGGTGACATCACATAGAAATGCCATTTTTGGGCATGTCCCCGAACCCTTTTCATCACCTCTATCATCTACATTTTTGAATGGTTTTTGGCCTAAATCGCAAGAATGGAAATTTTTCCTATTTCTCCTAAAATTAAGTTCACATATTTCGGTGTTTAATATCCATTAGGTGTTAATTTTTTCGTTGTATATTTAAGAATCTTTTTGTGATTGCATCACATAAGTACGTAGGCATGGAGCAGCTTAAGAACAGTGGTCAGCCCGCTGCTGGAGCAGGATTCGAGGACTGGGTGCTATTTCAGGGGGAGTATGAGGACGAATGCTGCACCAGATGCTCCGAGCGGGATCCATTTCAATGTGAAGCCTGCCTGATCTTGCCCCTGCACTATGCCGCTTATTGGGGGCACAATGAGTGCGTCCGGGTTTTGCTGGATCACAATGCTCCGATCAGTAAATTGAATTGCCGTGGCAACGGTACCCTGCCCAGAACGAGGGCCGTAAAGCATGCCACCTTTGTCGACGATCTGCCAGCCGTCATTAGAGTGCGTCAGATCTACATATATGGCTCGTGTGCTCCGCTGTCGCTAACTATCAACCGGCACCTTCTGGACCTGGCCGAGCTCCTCATTCATGAGGACTGCGATCTTGCACAGATTTGTCCGGAGTATGTGGTCAGGGAGCTGCGCTCCAACTGTGATTGCTGTGTATGTTTTGATCTGGACCACACTTCTTTTTCGATTTTTGGCATATCTAAGACTATCACCCCCCAGACAACGCCAGCTTCCAGCTGCCTTGCAAAAAGCAATTGCAACCTCACAATTGGACAGCGCTTTGACAGCGACTCAAAAAAGAGTTGACTAATCCGCGCTCCCTGAAGTTCATCGCTCGACTGGTGATTCGAATCTCCAAATCTTTCGAATCTCCAAATTCTGCCAAAATCTGCCCTGGCTGGAACAGAAATATCTCCCTAATCCTTGTCGATCCACGCTCGACATGTTCATCGACGAACTTGATATGGAAGAGGTATTGAAGAAATAACTCAGCGACTCTGCGAAGTTGCCCAAAGTGGCCAGAGTTTTATTTATTTTATTAGGAATTTATTCAGATTATATGTACATATATGTTTCAAATAGTTTTGTATTTTGGCCAAATGACCAAAATACAATGTGCCTAATGTTCAAGCTCATGGGTTGGGGCTTGGACAGGGCTGATAATTGTAGCCGAATGCCCCAGTTCCATGGCTTCCTGTGATCGAAAAATATCCTTGGTGCGGTCCTTAAGAATGATCATTAAAGTACTGGATTTTCGTTACTTTTCTTCCTTTATTGTAATATCAGTATACAGTTTATAGAGGGATTTTGGTTATGCATAGAAAACTTTTCATCGTAAACATAAAAAAAAACTACCTATTGGATACTTAGGTACCTAGGGTTTCTGTATTGTTAATGTTAGGCATATGCAGTTATATGCAGTGACTCATATTTCATATTTGTACGTAAACTCGTTTCGGATGCGATTGTTCCCATGGACGTGATCCATGTCCATATTCCCGGCAAAAATAGCTCCCATACTTTAATTTCTATTGTTCTCTGGTTCTGGTTCTGGTTCTGACTTATATCACACACAGTATACACACTCATTAATATCGTGCATTACAAATTCAAACAGTTGCATTGCCAACTGGCGCGTTTCCATGGTCAAAGCTGTGATTCTGAGCCGCTGTTTGTTGGAAACTCTTAAAGGTACGTACGTTAGGGTTTCTCTCGGTTAAAGTGCTTTGGCAATTAACAAATTAATACAAAAAGCTAATAACAATTTCAACACGCCACTACACACATAAAGCTGATGACAGACTAACTACAAAACAACAACAAAATATTACAAAGACTCGAACCTATCTATGGCGCACCCAGTTATTTCATAATACTCGAGAGGCTGGTGTAGCCGCTGTTGGGCTGGACGGGCTCCTGCTCGCGTCTGCAGCAGCCACAGCAGCAAATGCTCCTCACAATATCGACAAAGCTTGTCTGGTCAAAGTCATCCAAATCGGTCATGAAGACGCCAGAGCTGATGTCCTCGGCGGTGCGGGTGCCAACAAATGCCTTGAGATCGGTGGTTGGAAAGCCATCCTTGTAATACGCCTTAATCGTATCGTAGGCATCCATAATGACGGCAATAAACAGCGATAGCACCACATAGATGTAGAGCGATATAAACGAATACAGGTAGATCTGACAGAACCACCACAACCATGTGGCTTTGCTTGACAGGGTGGCAAAGGTGGCAAACATATCATCACCATTGATCAGTGCAAACAAACACTCAGAGGTGGTGGCCAGCGAGCGGAACTTCATGTGGTACGGTCCCAGAATTAGCCAGCCGCAGAAGACAAAACCAGCATAGATCAGCAGGGCGGCTATTAGGAATCGCAGAATCTTTGGGGCTGCTTTTTTCAGCGTGAGAATTACCACATTGTAGGTCTTGAAGAATCCCAGATAGCGCAACACTCCAAACCACACAAGCAGATTACCGATGCCCAGGAACAGGGAGCAAGTATCCCATTGGTCCACAACCAAGTAGCGTCCTTCGATCTGCTCCTTAAGTGCAGACCCAATGATCAGCAGGATATCGTTGAAAATGATCATTATGTACCTAAAAATATACACGAAATCAATGAGATTTTCATATAAATTATTTCACTTTCGGACTCACCAAAAGTTGACGAACTCCAGGCGACCGTCGAAGCTTAATTCCTTGCCAAAATGCGACCGGAAAAAGTTGACAGTCGTGCATCTCAGCAGGTACGCCCTCCATAGGGCTCGCGTGCACAGGGCAAAGGATAAGGCGCAGGTTAGAAGGACAAATATATTAAGCACGCTCCTCAGCATGGAGTCGAAGTTCGCCTCCGATATGAAGTCCGTGGCACCATGGCACTTCAATCGCGTGGCCTCGGCATCCAGCGACAACAACATCTGGCCGTCATGGTCCCGATTGTTGAACAGTATGGCTATGTCGAATCTGAAGCAATCAGGAGCCGACAAAGGCCCACCATTAGCCTTGAAGTTCACAGTCTTGATCTTAAACGTCAGCTGTGCCGATACCAGAGATGCGAAATTGACATCTACTCCACGCTCCTTAAGGTAATTCTCCACTCCGATGCTAGTCACGTTCGGTGGCAGCGATTCGCACACCTCGTCGATGGATGGATCAAAGATGTAGGACTCGTTGAAACCAAATATGGTACCCTCTCGATAGTTCTGCAGACACAGCTTCAACGCCGGCATTGTATTGTTAGGCGTAGGATAGTCGTACGGTCCGATCGATCGGCTCACATTGGCATATCCATCGACTGCATATTGCACTGTGGCAAAAAACTCCGATTTCAAATACAAGGCAAAGGGACCGACCGCCGGTGGATAGCTCTCGACCTCACGCGACGAGTCCCAGCCCCTCAGAAACAGGTGCGAGAAGGCAAATCGGTTATCACCCGTATAGTTGATGTGGTTGTACCGCGAGTGGGCAAACAGGCACAGCTGCATCGTCACCAGAAAGATCTTCACAATCTGTAGAACGGAGGGGCATACATAAGATACAAATCAGTGGGTGTGTTTGCTTAATCCAATTAAAGTGTGTGGCCGTTACTATGTACGAGTATGTATGTATGTATTTCTTTTCAGAACACAGATAAGGGCGTTCAATGATCTAAGAATCTTATCATATTTTCCCTGTGTCTATAGACAAATCTGCTTCTATCGCGACTGCCAAGCATTGGGACAATGGAGTTCCCGTGAAGTTCAGTTCCCAACCCAATTTTGAATTAATCATCACAAAAAATCCCCCCGAAATCTAGCATTTATCATACTATTGAATAATTTTCTAAATTTTACGTACTCGTACGTGTAGACGGGAACGCCTGGCCGTAAAATATAAGATATTTTTTCAAGTTTATTGCGTACACGTACGTACGTAAGTTTGTATGTACATATGTCCTATATTTAGTTAGTAGACCTTTCAGATAAGGCATCGATAAGCGAAGAGAGCTTAACTATGCAGGCGGAATGCTTAAGTGTCTAAATGTTGACTATGCTCGAGTTGGGCCTTTCGTGTTACAGGCTGAAAAACTAAGTAAACAAAGAGCTTGAACCCCTGATTAAAAGGCGACTGTAAATTTAGCAAAACATGTGTCACACACAGAAGCGTCCGCCGCCAGCCACCCGCCCCACAATTCCCAATTCCACATTGCGGAAGAGGCATCACGAGACAATTGCCAATTAAGCAACAATATGAGGCGGATCTCCAACGTCGAGTCACTCACCTGCACGACAAACTTGTAGGGGAACTTGCGCCTCGCCTGCCACTTCTCGATGGGATTCATGAAGTAAAACTGCAGCTTTCGTCTCATGCGTTCCTCGTGGTAGGAGGAGGCGGAAGAGGTGGGTCCCGAGAACTCTGGCTGCTCCACATGACCCTCCACAGACATGGGTCCGTCAGTGGTGGTCGGCACAGCGGGCATAGGTACAACCGGGGCTACTGGTGTGGACTGGAGGTGGGCCTGTCGGTGTAGCGTCCTGGTGTTCACGTAGTCCTCATCGCTCTCAGGCGATTGGGGGTGATGCTGGGCAGCCTCATAGCTGTCCGTACGGCGTTTGACGGTTGGAGCTGCTGCTGCTGTCGCGGCTGCGGCTCCAACGCCGTAGTTTTGCATTTCAATGTATTGCACTGGCTGCGTCGCGAGGGTCGCGGGGCGTGCGTTGTTGTTCTGCGTGTAAAAACTTTCCTTTGCTTGTCGTCCAGGTCAACATGCAAAAGAAGATTCTACACAAGCGCAACAAGCAGGCGGGAAAGGGGATCAAGAGAATGTATAGTAACCAAATGCACGACTTATTCTACCGAAATAATATTAAATACCCAAAAATCGCGAGAGATAAAATTGCTTTGTTTCCAACATGGTATAACAATATCAGGTGCGGCCACCAGCAACGAAATTAACCCACTAACCCCCCTCTATTTAGATAGGTGAACAACTTGAATTAAACCGTTGAAAATAATACTGTATTGTATGTAAATCAAAGGATGGAAAAAATGACCAGGATATATTTCACCTGGACTGCGCAAAAACACCTCGAGTTTCATAACTGTCGTAAAATGTAAGTTCCCTCTGGTCTACAATAGGTTAATCGTTCTCTGTCCATGATCGGTTATCAAATCCCTCGGTTTTTAAATTCGACTCCATAATACTAGTTAGGACCTACACCTCTAAACATATAGTTTGAACAAATTGATGAATCGAATTTCTACATGTGTGGACATTTTTATACCCTGCTTCCTTTAATTAATGTTTAAATACTGTTTTCGAAGCTGCTATGACATATATTTAATAATATCTTTGTCACAGGTTGACATTTAGAGGTCCATTTATGCATTTAATTAGATTTTCTTTCTTTGCTATTTTTTCTTTCATTTATTTTATTAAAGCCTGTTATAACAAAAATTTAATGGAATGAAGCAACATCGAAGGTCCAATCGATAGTTCACTATCGATACTTACCAAGTATATGAATGGCGAGCACAGAGGTCGCTATACTGCAAATTTGAAATATGCATCGCTGGTCGCCATTGCGCTAAAAACTTCGCAACCGAAAAATAGCTTTACTCTCTTTTTTTCTTTGTATTTATATATGGCAAATTTAACAAATTTCTTTTAAAAATATACATACATACATTTAGGCTAAAAACACCTCATATCGGGCCTTTTTCGCAACTCTTCTCACAATTCTCTTTCATAATTAATTAATTAAAATAATGCGTTTAGTGTTAAGGTCTTATATATTACGTACAATCACACGCACTTAATTACATACTAGCAAAAAAACATTGATACATTAATTTTTCTTCTTTTGATTTTCGAAACACATAAATTACCTAGTTTTTCATTAAGCTGCATCGCATTTTGTATAGAAAAGCAAACATTTCCAATTACATTTACATCAAATATTTGTTTTTGTTTTTGATTCCTCATATAAATATGTGTGTGTGTGTGTGTGTATGTGTGTGGTTGAGTTACATTTACAAACGTACATTTAGATGTGTGGGTGTGTGTATAGTATAGTATATATATTTATATATTATATAAAACAATAACTAGTCTGAAGACCTTGTGACTAGACGGTTTTTTCGGCTTCTCCAATATTTATATGTAGGGTAGAGTTTTCAAATACATATCTATATTCAATGCTTTAATCATTCTTCTGATTCCCCGAAATTGCATGAATTACACTGAAATATATACTTTGAATCCCATTTCACATCGACAAGCTTTAGATAATCCAGCGATTTCGAGGTAAAGAGGTTTGTATATGGATCATCTCCAGTCTCCAAACACAGACACACAAATCGGTTCGATCGATACAAACTACAATACATAAAACGAAGAAATAAGCCAAAAGACGATCGTTTCCTGCTCGACACGGTTCCTGAGTAACTTTTTCACCTCCAACTTACTATCCTCCCCTCCTTCTATCCTTCTATCCTTCTATCCTCCTATCCTGCTATCCTCTTAGATCCTACTCTCTACACTATACTCTCACGATCTCGGGCTCCGGCTGCTGCCGCTGCCGTCATATCCGTGAATCCAGTTCGTACTCCTTGCACACCGGTGGGCAGGATTCCCACTCGCCTAGCCTCCCCGCTGCGCACTCCATTTCCTTTGAAGAAATTGGCCATCCAGTTGCCCAACTTGGTGGCTCCGCCGCCTGCGCCACCGCCACCCCTGGGACGCTGATTTGAGGAGGAACCGCCCAAGATGTCCAAACCACTGACTGGGCCATCGATATCGGCCGCATAGCTGACACTGTTTCCGTGTCCGGCACCGCCCGGCTCCATATGCTCCAGCGAGTGCCAGCGCTTGTTGTGCGCCAACATCTCCTCAGGCGGTACAGAGAGTGAGGCCTGGCGCTGCAGCAGGGGAGACTCCAGATCGTCTTCGATATTCACACCGCCGTTGCAGTTGTTGTTCAGATGCTTGGCACAGCTGCCGCTGGAGACATTACTGGTGCGCCGTCGACTGGAGCTTCCGCCGGTGGGAACGATGCTGATCTGGCCATGGGCGTGGGCATTGGCATTGGGAAAGCTGCCGGAGTAGCGGAGCGTGGGCAGCTGGCCGTTGTCATGTCGCATAAGCAGACCCAGCTCATCGTCGTAGCTATCGTTGGCATCCACTGGATTGGCGGACATGTCGTCGTCGATCTCCAGTTGGCTCTCCGCGGCATCGCCATTCTGGTTGCCGCTGATCAGCGACACTCCCGTGTCCAGGGATCGCGAATTGTTTTTGGACAGCTTGGAGGGTGGCAGCTTGACCCTCTCGTGCCGCTTGCGCAGATGCTGCCACGGCATAGGATCCAGGGATCGAGATTCCCTCAGGAGCATATCTACGACCACCTGGGAGACGGTAGTGCCGTCGGCGTCGTCGTCCTCCCCGAGGGGCAGCTGGGCGGCACTGATAATCCGGTGGGGCCGCACCATGGCCAGGGGCTTGTGCAGAGCATTCGGCTGGCGTACTAGACTCGCTCCTCCTACTCCTCCATCCATATCACAGTTCGTTTCATTTGTTTCGGAATGATTCAGCGTGCTGAGCGAGGCCAGAGCCGACTCCAGGAGTGCTCCGCCCACAAAGTGTGCTCCACCCAGTCCATTTACTGGTCGCTCCCTGTCTCTGTCCCTCTTGCTGACTCGCGGCGACTCCCTCACAGATCCCTGCAGACTGTACGTGGACTCGACATCCGCCGGCCTTGGCACACTGCTCTGACGCCTCGATCCTGTCCCACAAAAGTGCATGGCCTGAATACTTGGCTGCCTGGAGTCGGAATTCAGCTTCGGACTCTTCCTTGGACGGGAGAAGAGAGGTGGCATGTCCATCATGTCCACAGGCTTCTTCTGTATCGCATTATCATTGGCCCCCGTCAGCCACCAGGTGATCACATCGCCCTTTCCCTTCATATTGACCAGGCCACGCTTCTCGGTGATGTACCCGCCTCCGAGTTTGTCCAGCGCCAGCTTACACTTGTTGGAAATGTGTATCTTCAGCGCCTCCCCGTTGCTCTCCATTCGCGAGGCCGTGTTGACAGTGTCGCCGAAGAGACAGTACCTCGGCATCGTGAGGCCCACGACGCCGGCCACCACCGGTCCCGTATGCATTCCGATCCTCAGCTTAAGCGTCTCGTTCGGACGATGGGCGATGCGATGCTGTTTCACCGCCTGCAGCAGCTCCAGGGCCATCGAAGCTATTTCGCCCGCATGACGATCCCCGTTCTTAATGGGCAGACCTGAGACCTACCGTCAACACCAAGAACATCAGTTAGATATCCATACAGAGAGTGCGTCCTAGAGTAAACTTACCACCATGTAGGCATCGCCTATGGTCTCCACCTTGTACACATCATAGCCGCGAATGATGCGGTCGAACACCGTGTAGAGATCATTCAGAAAGTTAACCACCTGCAGCGGTGTGCTCTCCGCTGACATGGCCGTGAAGCCGACAATATCGCTGAAATAGATGGTCACCTGTTGGTGGAATGGAGAGAAGGGGGAACAGATTAGGTTAGTGTGGGGAAGGCAATCACTTGATCATTCTTCTTACCAAATCATAGGACACCGGCTCAACGCCCTGACCCATGGTCAGCTTCTCGGCTACCGACTGGGGCAACATGCGATGCAACAGATCCTCTGTCTTGAGCTTCTCCTCGCACAGCAGACGTGTGCGCTCGGTGACAATGTCCTCCAGGTTGTTCGCATACTTCTCCATCATTTCCATCATTTGGTCCATGATGTTTTTGGTTTTACCGCCGCGCATCTTCTTCAAGCGATTGCTAAATGAACATATTTTTCGAAATTACAAACAACTTGTAGAGGGAGAGAGAGAGAGAGAGAGAGAGAGAGCGAGAAAGAGATAGAAACATACCGTATGGCACTGAATTCGGGCCGCTCTTCGGGCTCCTCGGCCCAGCAGTCCTTGATGCAGGCCAGCACATAATCCGGACAGGATTCGGCCTCTATTATGGACTCGACCTCTGGCCGAAACGGCTCCTGGCCATTGAGCGGCATCTTCTTAACAAAGTCCACAATATCCTTTGGTTCTAAAATGGTTTGTCCGAATGGACCCTTACGACTAAATATCTCGTACATGATGATGGCAAACGCATAGACATCGCCCTTCTGGCTGCCATGGATATGATTCCGCAGCAACTCCGGTGCACGCCACAGTTGATCTGCGAAGCAAGATGATTCGTATCCAGATTAAAGCAGCTGCTTCCCAGAGCAGTGACTGAGCGGACGGATACTCACTTCGATAATGCTGATGCTCCCCAATCGACTCGTTCTCGGCGCACTGGCGCAACTCGTGCAGCCCAAAGTCGGTGACTTGCAGCATCCAGCGCGAGGTGACCACACAATTCGAGGATTTGAGATTGCCATGATAGATCAATTGGGAATTGTGGATGTAGATCATGCCCTGTAGATCACAAAGAAAAGGATAAGGGGGGGTAGTAGGGGGTAGGTTCCGTTTCCACTGTTAACTCTGTTTCTAGCTACCTTGATGAGGTCATGGATGAGTGAGGCAATGAACAGATCATCCAACTTGATGTCTTCATTCTCGATGATATCGTACAGACTGCCCTTGGCGCAGTAATCGGTGACTAGCAGGATGCGCGTCGGCTCCACAGAGGCGCCAATGAAGCTATTGATGTTGTCGTGACGCAACTCGCGCAGCAAACGCATCTCCTTCATGATCTCCCTGGAGATGTCACGCTTCCGCGGGAACTTTAATTCTTTGATGCGGACCACAGCGCCACGTAGGCGACCCGTTGAGGTCACAAACTGATTTGTCCAGCGTGAGCCATAGCTCTGGGCGCTCATCAAACTGACCTAAACACGGGACGGGAAGGGGGGAAGTTCAAGGGGGGGTTCAAAAGAAAGGATTGTCCACCTACCTTGCTGGGGGAGGCGACAATCTCGTTGCCGGAGTAGCCCTTGATTTCGTTTGGGTCGATCTTCCAGAGCAAACCCTCGATCTCCAGCTCAATCTTCCACTTGCGATAGATGCTCATGGTGATCACGCCAGAACAGAAAAGCAGAACCCCCAGCACCACGGCAGCCACTGTGGAGGTATAGTGTGTGTCGTCCTTTTTGCACAGTTCGTTGGCAAACCCACACATGGGCTCATCCGTAGGCTTCTCGCCGCCCGAGGGCCAATCTATGGAGCCATTGATCAGTTTGTATTCCTATAGAAAAGATAGATAAACAATAGATAGACATGAGCACAGATCGATATCCCTTTTGGGATACACGTGCAGGAACCAACTCAAAGTCAAAAGTGCAAAGGCAAAAGGCGAAAGGCAAAAGGCAAACTAAAAAAGAGAAGACGACTCACTCACTGGAAGTTCTTCGCCTTGGTGGAAATACGCCACGGGTACCATGTGATAGTGGCATATCACACCGTTCGAGTTGTTCCATTTGTGGGGCTTGTAGGCCAGCACTGAGAAATTTCCCTCCGAATCACCATAGCGATCGATCTTGATCGTGGACCCAGTGACGCCTTTATGTTGGATAAAGACAAAGACAATCAGCAAACAGATTGGGAAACACATAAGCACAAGGACTCACTCATATATGTACGATTCTTGATGATGGTATCGATGACACGCGTCCCATTGCTGGCCACATCGAAGATCACCTCATCGGTGAGTACACGCGTCTCCTGGCGCAGCATTTTGTCCACAGCCCAGGCATACAGTTTCACCGAATCATATAGATAGGCGGCATAGATCGATATGAACTGTAGGGAATCCAAAACATATGTTCAAAGTATGTGTTTAAATAATACTGATTATCCAATAGATTACCTTGCTAAATTTGCTTTGAGAGAACAGTTTGGGTATCTCAAAGTTGAACGGCGGCATCGAGCTGTAGGTGCGCACGCGCTCTGTGAATTTTTCATATCCCTTGGTCGGTGGCGTGGAGGCAACGACGAGCAGACTGCGAGCCAATTGGTTGAACTTCTCGGTGCTGTGGCAGTTGGACATGAGATCGATTTGATCCACTTTCCGCAAATACTTCTCTGCCTCACTGTAAACCAAAAGGATGTATTTCAATCTGTTCAATCAACGATCCCGATGCGATCCCTTACCGTTCCGAGTATACCATCATGTCCACAAAGATCACCATGTATTCGCCACGCGCAAAAAGTCCGGCCGTCTCCATGGAGCTCATAAAGTCCACCAGGCTATTGGCGGCACCCAAAAACACATAGATCCTAGTGCGGTTCATTGTATTCTGCACCAGCTATTAATGAAATTCGTGCTTTGAGTGCTTAAACTTTTGAATATGGTTTTTTCCGAACAATTCGAACCCACCTGATACCAATAGCCGGAACGACAGCAATCGAGCCCCAGCTCACAGCATTTGGCCCGATTGTCGATGAACGACTGCTTGTGGTTGATGGTCATGTTCCGCTTGGTGGCCTGATCCTTGAGCAAGTCCGCCACTGGGGCCCACACATCCTCATAGAGGATGGAGAACTTGTTCCACGCATAATAGCGCAACAAAGCCAGCAGCGATTTAACGACCTGCAAAGATACGAGCATTTCACGTGTGCCATCAGCTCCAGGGTGCACCAAAAAGAAGAGTACACAAGGGGTGGGTTTAAGCGGGGAGTGCAGGGGTCATGCGTCGTGTTTCATGACCTTTGTGTGGTTCTGTTTTTTCCTCCGTCGCTTACGGATAATCCCCGGGACCTGTTTAGCGAAGGACTCAGAACAAGGGTGGACGGACGCACAAGTTGCAAGCTCCCACCTGTTGCAACCCCATTCCCCTTCCATTCCCTCGGTCTCCACTCTCCACTTACCTGCGTGTCTGGCGGTTCCGTGCGGGCGAACGTCGGTATAGCGGATGCACGGTACTCTGCGCATTTCTGCAGAATGCAAAAACAAAAGAATAAATAAAATAAATAAAAATGATGCGATGCATGAAATTGTCTCTGGTGGGTCCACAATCAGATCATAAATCGGGAATAAACTTACGTAGGATATCATTGGAATGTTGCGACTCTGCGACACGATGGCCTCCACATAGCAAGGTCCTTCCGGACCAAATATGGTGGCAATGCCATCGCATATCATTTCGGTAATGGCTTTGGTGGCCAATACCGTATCACCCTTGGTGTCATTCCAGCGCAGGTCCAGCGTCACATTTGGCAGCAGATTCGGATCCTTGTTGACCTTTAAGCGGGAGTACAGGGGGAGTATTATCCAAGCCGTTGCCTAGGAATGTGCTTCGCATCCAGCTGAAGGGACTTACCTCATCCAGGGCCATCGTCAGCGCACCGGATATGGCCAAGCCCTGACGCGTCTTGAGCTCGCCAGTGAGAGCCGTCAGATAGCCAACTGTGAGGACGGTGCGATGATTGCTACAGTCGCGCACTGCCACCGACAGCAAGAGTAGTAGATTAAAGGGCCAACGCGTCATGGCCCCTTAGGCCGGGGCCGTTCAGCGCGACGCCTATGGGTCCCAACAGATTCTCACACTGCAAGAAAATAACAAACAAAAAAAGAGTCAGAAAAACATGCACATCAGCGTTGCAAGGATGTCTATCCAGAGTTAAGTGAGGCTGCAATTCAAATCTCCATCCGAGATGACTCTAGCATTAGCACTAGCACTTCTGATGCATGATAGAATGTACGTTTGACAAAGACTAACACAAACACCAGCCAGAGAGGGAGGCCAGGCTTCGGCAGAGATCGAAACTGGTAATACCCTTCAATCGTTTTTGGCTTTACACAATTTTTTGTATAAAAAATGGATAAAATGTGTGGCTTTTCCAGGAAGACCAACCATGTGTAGATTTATTCATAAATTTGAACATACATATAATATGTAGCCTATTAGCATGGAAACATTATATTGCTTCTGGGAAAACTGCAATTACTCGTTGTTCAGGGTATTACACGTGCCTTTGGAAGCCGCCGTCCCCCCACACACACACACACACACACACACACACATACAAACATTCAAAGGAGTCGGGCGGGCACTCGGACACTCGGAAACTCGGCAGGAAAGCAATAAAAGACTGTTTTCCTGCACACCCAGAGGATGTGCAACGAAATGGTGTTAGAAGTGCGGCAAGCTGTGCGAGTATGCAGCTGAAGTCAAATGTCAACTGTTGCCGATGGCCTTGACTGCCACAGCCCATACACATCTCCCAGGGGGGCTTAAAAAACAGGAAAACAACCGAGGGAACTGCCAGGAGAACACCTCCTAATTAAATCCATTTCGGCTACCCCTCCCGTCCGGTAATTCCGTTTGCCCAGCACTGCACCCAGACCAGCCATCTATGCATCCATCCATCCGTTCATCCTTTGGTTTAGCGATAAGTGGATTAGAGGAATCTATCCCCCTCCTATCCACCGCAATGTGGCCCTCCATGCGGTGCCTTCCATGGCTCGTTATTGTTAATTATGGCACGCGTACGCGTTGATTTCAACATTATGCAATTTCGTTTGAGGTATTAACCGCATCGTATTACCGTGAGTGAGGGAGTGAGAGAGTGAGTGGGGGAGTGAGTGAGTGAGAAAGATGGATGGGGGATGGATGGATCCCTGATTTTGTCGCTGGCATTTACTTGGCCCGATATTATCCCACCCACCCACACATCAACACCAATATCCAACATCCCACAGCAGCGCATTCCAGATGTTTGCTGCGTCCCAGCGAGCATTGTTCTGTTTGTTTGTTCTGGAAGGAAAGCGCATTCCACTCATAGCATGGGATTACGGGATAGTCCCTTTGAAAGAACACACACGCAGAGAGAGAGAGAGAGGAGGAGGAGGAGGAGGAGCATAGTGCTGCTGTTTATCCTTTGTTTGAGTTTGTACTTAAATTCCCACATTTAGCTTTAATTAATATAAAAGTAATGAATTGTTAATTCAAATGAAAACCAAACGTTAATGAGCCTGAAGCATGCAAACAAATGGGCGGGTAATCGATAACATATCGCGGAGCTCAAATATTTACTTTGTGGGAAATAAATATTTAAATATTTCATTTGTGGAAATATTAAAGATGAAGATGCAGAGCCAGGAAGCAAAGTGCCTTTATAGCACATTTGTTTCTGAATAAGTGTATACATGGTTACCTTTCCTTGGATATTTTCCCCCATTTCTTTGCTGGCATTATCATAAATAAACCTGCATTAACATTTATTGGCTTTTTCGTCAAAGCTATCTGGGGGGGAAGTCCAGGAATGTTTCTTGGAAATGGAGACTCTTGAGAAACCTGCACCACACTCCATTCAGGCGTTCCAGCAATCGTTCAAGCACTTCTTGAATCCGAATCTCAATCTCAATCAACACCCCAAAGCGCTCATGCCACCATAAATTAGCATTTCCGACACACTTCACATATTTGTTTCTCGATTTTATTTTCTGTTTCTTCCCGTCCGTCCGTCCGTCCCTCCGTCCGTTGTTTATTCTTTAGTATTCTTTCTTGTTGTTTTTTTCGCCAATGTTGCAATTTAAAATTAGAACTACTTGGCCCCGGGCCTTGGCTAATTTTGGGCGCCACTGATAAATATTTGCGCAGCATTTTGACACTCCGAGAAGAGCGCGTTTCCAAGAACCCAATCCCCTTTTAGGCCAGTTTTAAAATAGACTCTTCGCTGCCATTCCTAGAATAAAGATTATCAGGGGGCTCAGAGCATGCGACTGGAGGCCTCCAGCCAGTTCCATCGAATCGGAAAACAAATAAATGAATGAGTCTATAATTCCTTTTAATACAAAACTACTCCATTTGGACTGTTCCCAGAAATTCCGATTAAAACTAAAGCAATTGCAGATACATTTATTCGCATCATCCAGAGCGGAAGAATGTCATCATGTTTTGTGTGTCGGAAAGTTGAAAAATTGAGAAATGAATAGCCTGGGTGTTTCCTGTAAGGGCTGTCAAACCATTCGATTTAGCAAACCTCACACTTTGTTCGTTATTTGTCATTTGTTGGTCTAGACATTTTTTGTTTCGTTTTTTTTTTCGATTCCGGAAAATTTGTATCTGTCCCTCCTGAGTAATTCTCCGGCCAGAGATACGCCAAATTCAATGTTCGGTTAGGACCGAGAGCCCCCACACCCCCTGGAGCCAAGGAAGGATCTGGAGAAGGAGCCGGTGCCGTTGCCGGAGCAGCCCCATTCTCATTCCCATTAAGGTGCCCGGTGACGAACTACTGTTGTTGGAGCGTGAATCCAGTTGCGGAGTATTATGTGAGATCAACAGCAGCAGCAACAGCAGCAGTAGCAGGAGACAGCAGAGAAGAAGAAGTGGACGAAGTTTCGCCGCCAGAAGCCTTGCCAGAAGAAACCTCCTGAGGAGAGGACGAAGCTCCTTCATCGAGATGGCCATACATGAGCAGATCGACAACCTGAACATCTGGTGGTTCCCGCGCGACTTCTGCCAGTCGAGATTCGGGGAGTTCCAGCAGAGCGGCACCAACTCGTGCACCCTCATCTCGCTGCTGCTGGCCGACAAGGTGGCCAAGGCGGAGAGGTTCTACCACCGGGTATCGAATCTGCCCTCGCGCGGCTGGGAGCTGTTCGGCAACGCCATGAACGATGGCAACAGTGTCTACCACAATGTGATATCGGCGGGCAGCCCGCATCCGCGCAACCTCAACCTGAACATCCCGGACGCGATCGCGGCCATCCGGACGCAGCACAAGATGAACTTCCGCCTGGAGGAGTGGTTCTACACGCACATGGAGGCGGACACCTCCAGTCCCATGTACAACCGGAACGTGGCCCTGCAGCTGTCCCGCATCTTCCAGATCACCCTGCAGGTCTTCCAGAAGGCCATTGTCTCGGGCACGCCCCCACACCTGTTTGCCGCCGTAATCGCGGACAGTCGAACGGTGATGGTCACCTTCGATTTTCGTGCCTCCATCGTCGCCCTCTTCGACTCGCATCAACATGGCCGCGATGCGGGGGCCGTGTTCGCCCAGTGCACCCTCCAGAACATGGACGACCTGCTCTTCTGGTTCATCAGCATGCTGCACAACGTCTACTCGAGTCGTCCCGCCCTCTTCGAGATCTCGTTCCTCAGCTCCCAGCCGGGAGTGACGAAGCATATTCCGCCGGCCATCAAAAAGATGGCGGGCGACCTCAAAACACCAAAGTCCAACAAAAACAATTCCAAATGATAGTATCGTTGAGTGTAGCATCCCCGGCGCCAACCTCTAACATCTGGCATCGGGTGTGGGGCATCTGGGACCGGGCACAACCCCAAAATTGATCATTTCAAAATTCCAAAATAACCAAATCAAAGATTTTAGGCCCTCGAACAAATTCCAAATTCCAAATTGCACAGTGACCTTCAATAAACAAATGACGAACATCATTCGATTCGTATTTTCTATAATGCAGGGTGAAATGTAATGCCGTCCTTAGAGTATTACCCATACGAGTATTGCTTCAGGTTCTCCAAGAGCTGGAACCAGAGAGAGCGTTGCAGCCCACAAAGGCAGGACCTGGAAACTGATCAGAAAAGCGCATGATATGCTACTCTTTTTCTTTAAGAAGAGGCACAGTCACAGCTAGGGGGATATTATTTTCAATCGAAAAAGGTATCATTTATTTGAACATTTAAACAAATTGAGGACTCCACAAGCACTCGAATGTGACTGGAAATGTTCTGCAAATGCTGTCTGAAATGATATAGTATGTACATATGTAAGTACTGCAAGCTGTATTATTTATAAACATAAAATATAAAGATATGTAGTATTAGTAGTATGTAGTATGTAGTAAGTAGATATGTGTAGTGTAATCTCGTGTTCCGCATTCGAATGATACATACATTGGCTTTCTTTTGATTGCCCCAATTATTCCAATATTGCAAGTCATTTATTGTCGGAGTGTGTCTATATTTTTGCACAGCTGTGCGAGGGTCAGGCAAACTCAATTCTCAATTTCTGTTAGTTTATGTTTTGTGTGACATTTGAAATTATTTAATTAGGAATACATATGTACATATATGTGTGTGTGAATGTGAATGGACGCGCGTGTATTTTCATTTATTCTATTACCTAATTACACTTGAGTAAACAATTCATTTCAACGAACTATAAGTTGAACATCTGTTTGGGGGGAAATTACGGGGTGGGGAGCGGAGTAAGAAAAAAAAAACAGAGTAGAAGTTGAACTTTGAACGGGAATCAGTGGCGGGTGGGTGGTAGTAAACATATGTACATATGTATGTATGTCTGGGTATAGGCACCTAGAAGAGGAAATGTATGTTCTATAGGATACATACATATGTATATTCCGTACTTATACGGCGCTCTTCTTCCGTATATTCTCGTATTTTCTCGAGTTCTAATCAAAATGAGTTAAATAAACACATAACGTAACCTATTAAGAACTTAGTACGTGACAACAATTTAAATATTTATAAAGTAAACAGAGAGCAGCAAAGAATAACACACACACACACACAGCGAGAGGGAGAGAGAGAGAGAAACAGAAGAGAGCGGGCGAGCGATTCGATTCTAAAAATAGAATCACATTTCAAAGAAAAATATGAGAAAAGAGCAGCAGAGCAGAGGAAGACGGACGTGATAAAACGTTTAACGAAATGGGAAAAAGCATGGCCAGGCGGACAGGCGGACAGACGGCCATCGCAAAGAGCGCCGCGGCGGCAGAATGGGAGAGCGAAGAGAGCAAAGAGCAAAAGAGAGCATACGATGGAGAGAGAGAGAGAGAGAGAGAGAGAGAGCAGAGCAGAGCTTAGTTGCAATCAACAAACAAACAAACAAGAGAGAAAATGCGCCGCTCAAGGAGGAAGCTCATTCGCCGACGCATTTGATACCCTTGCGAAACGATCGCTGTCACGGCAGCTGCTATGCAGATATGCAGATAATAAAGTGATCTTCGCTGATCAATAAATTTTAGCTTTTGGGGGAAATATATAGAAACAAACAAGATTTAGATCCCGCCTATAAGCAAACAATATAATCCCCTCTGTATGCGCATCAAATACTATCGAAAATCAATATTACCCGTTTCTTGTTTGCAAAGGGTACATCACAGTCGGCACACAGCGCGACGTTGTGTAACAGAAAAACAAAAATATCGCGTAGCCGCAACGTGGGATGCCTCGAGGCGCTCTTTCAGTGGCTATCGACTGCACTTCGCTCCCTCTCTCTCTCTCTCTCTCTCTCTCTCTCTGGCAGAGGCAGTGCAACAAGTTGCAGTTTTATGTACTTTTTTTGAGTTAAAGTTGTTAGCTGCTCCACACGTGTGCGTCTCTCTCTCTCTCTTTCTGTCTCTCTCTCTCTCTCTCTGTGTGCGTGTGCGTGCATGTGTGTGTCGGATTGTCTAAAAATAAAACTTGCACACTAAAAATAGAAACCAGACACAAACATGACTATCCCCAGACCCCAGACCACAACACCAGGCATTCCCATGGATAAACACACAACACACGACACGAAACGACATTACATTACATACAATACTATGTACACATGTATGTGTTTTAGCAAACATCACCCCACTGGGGAGGGGGGAGGGCAACAAATCAAACGGAAAATGTGCGTGAATCGTCCCAGTCCCAGTCCGGCAGTTGTCATCGGATTCCATTCTGCGGGGGCTTGACTCATTCCGCTGTCGGATTTTTTTAATCTCAGTCACAGTCTCAGTGCCAGTCCCAGCTCCAGCCTCCGCCATGTCCATGTCCGGGTAGGAGGGAGTGTTTTGTCATGATTCGGCTCTTTATAGAGTATTCGAATTGCCCCTCTGATGAAGGCACCCACACAATTAGGGGAACATACTATATAGTAACAGAACTGCAGTGATGCATCGCTTTAGGAGAGGAGAGCAGATCAGAGCAGATAAGATGCTTTAAAACATACATTTCGCATCCAGTCTAGCGTTCAAATCTCAAATAAATCCTTTTAAGCACACACACAAATGCACATCGCCTAGATTCAACTGTGATTCTCCGTGAATCTGCTTGAAATTTTAATTACAAAATTAACTTTGCATTAAATCTCTTTAAGCCTTTGGCTTTGTTCTCTTTGCTGATTGAAAATTCCCTTAATGGAGTTTATTTATTTCATTATTTGATGTTCTTTGCCATTGTTATTGTTTTTGCTTATTCTGTTTGGCCAGCACGCTGGGCCGGGCCAATCTGTTCAAGGACACACGTTACACTTGCCCATACACACACACACGCACACGCACACACACGCACGAACACACACAGGACACACTGAATACTTGGCCATTCTGCCATCAATCATCAACAAGTTAACCCCCACAAAGGAGCCACAGACAGACACACACACACACGCACAAACAATCTAGCACCACAGACACAGATACACCGATACAGACACAGAGATATGCACACACTCTCAGAAACACACACAGACACACCCACGCAGGGAATGCGAGGAAACCAACAAAAAAGGGTTCAAAGCCCTTGCCCATTCGCCATGAAAGGAATTCAAGATGGGTTGTGGTTGTGGCAGGGCCCAACCGTTAAATGGATTATTGGGCCCGAATGTGCAATTTGATTTAATCGCCAGAGATGACCCTCTTCCCTCTATCTCTTTCGCTCTCTTTCTGCCTAGTAAAAGTGCGGCAGAAAGTGTAATTAGAAAGTGGCAAAGGGATTTGAGCAAATGAGTAGGACAAAGCAGCCTTTCAAGTTTACAGTTCATCGAAGAAGGGCCCAGAGCTCTGGTCTGGTCTGGTTTGGACTGGACTGGTCTGGACTTGTCTGTTCTGTCGAATGGATATGATAAATGAATGGTCGTGCTGGCCGCAAGGACATGACATGGAGCAGGGCGTGACAGAAGGAGCAGCCGCAGGAGCAGCAGCAGCAAGGGTGAGCTCCCAATGACAGGACTTAGACAGCTGTCTCATGTGAGGCGAGTTGATTGCATTGCCTATTGCCCCAGAAAGGTTGTCGGTCAGCAAGGGAATGGCACGGAACGCAATGATATACGGTGGACAGCACAATCAAGGGGTCTTAATACATTTACCATAATATCTCACACGCCTCCACCTACAGCTACAGCTACACTTACAGCTCTCGCTCTCTCTCTTGGCATCTCTCGAATCAAATTACAAAATAAACAAACTGTTCAACTGTTGCAAATGATTCGCTCGTTCTCTGTCCACAGAACGTGCCCTGAATGGGCAATCAGGGATCGAATTCGACATCGGTATCGGTATCGGCATCCCACCTATAACCTATAACACCACCCCCAGCCCCCGCCCCCGTGTACGCACAATCTGTTAAATGGCATTCCATTGAACAATGTCCTCACGTCCCGCCCCGCACAAAGGAAAGTGAAAAGACACGATAACACGCAAAGCAAATGAGCCGAAAAACTGAAGAACTGAAACTGAAAATTCTTGAAATAATGGTTAAAGGATTGGAAACAAGTGAGGGAGCGTGCGGGTGCACTCATGGATGGCCAACGATTGATTCATTCATTCAATCACTTCTCGCCGTTCGGTCTTAAAGAGCGAATCCTGCTCGCCCTCCAAGTTCATTCATAATTTTGTGTGTGTGCTCTCCGGAACTTAACCCAGTTCTCGTTTCTGCCACAAAATAATTCCTCAATGGGACAATGATTCCATTTAAGATCGTTCTTGCGACCATACCGCATCATGCCATGCCATGCCATGCCACACACTCGACAATGTCAAGGCGTCATCTGTTGAGAAGAGAGCCGTGAATGCTGTGTGGAGCCTCAGAAGCTGGGATGCTGCATGCTGGTTGCTGCTTGCTGGTTGCCCGGTTGCTGTGGCAGCAGCATTGTCATCGCATGTGTTACACTCGCAAATTTCACTTTCAAAGAAGCCCAAGCAACCGTTCATGATGATGATGATGGTGCCAGGCAGGAGCCTGTAGCTGTAGCTGGAGCTAGGGGCTGGGGCATATGGTTCCATGGCATACCATTGCCTTAGCTGCAGCTCCAACTTCCACTCCACAGCGTCTCCCCTTCCTCCCTTCTATCCCGCCTGATGAGGCGCCGTTTTGCTGGCCTCAAAAGGAGGCAACACATGACAGCCAGCAGCTTTGGCATTTAGCAGCAGACACGGCCCAAACACAGAGAGAAAGAGATAGGGAACGAGGGAGAGAGAGAGAGAGAAGGCAGACTGGATCCGGCCATAACTTCATCGCAGCTTCCAGTCCAGCTTCGTTTCGTGTGAAAGTGAAGGGCTTTTTGGGGAGGTCAGCGCAAACGAAAACGAACACAAACGAATGCAGCAGCAGCAGCAGCAACAACGACAGCAACAAGGAATTTCCTCGAATATGCAACATTTATGAGCGGCAATGATGAGCCCAGCAAGGCAGGAGGATCTCTGTAATCTCTGCTGAAGTCGCCTCTCTTGCTGTTTGTCTCCGTCTCTCGTTTGACTTCTCTCATGCAAAGCAGAGACCTGCCTGAGTGCCTGCCTGCCTGCCAGTCTGTCCGGCTGTCCGGCTGTCCGACTGTGTGTTGCCAAAAAACTGGATTTTCTAAAAATAGACCGTGGGGAAATACTTGAATACGCGCCACATGTGCACATGCAACGGCCGCCAAAAGGCAATGCTGCTGCTGCTGATGCTGCTGCTGATGCTGCAAACAACAACCAGGCCGACAAGGGGCACGCTCGAAATCCGAAAACCGGGTTCCCTCTTGCCTTCATTTCCCTCGTTAGAATGAATGCACGTCTCCTCGCATCCTTCAAATATTTGCAACCGAAACAAAACCAAAGGGAAAAAATAGAGAAGGAAAGGATTGAGTGGTTTTGAAACAGGAAACACCATTTCCGTGTATGTACACAGACAGAGAGAGAGAGATAGACAGATGGAAAGAGCGGAAAAAATAGGGTTTTCCATTTCCACGGTGCAAACAGAATGCTTCAATGCCTCAAATGCCTTTCTCTCTCCATCTTACTCTCTCTCCATCTCTATCTCTTACTATCTCTTTGTGGCGCAGTTTAAGTTGTTTGAAGGATCCTTCTTCCTTGCAGAGCACTTGCCTTAGCATACTTTTAGGGGTTATCCGGGAATAATAATCTCATTTCCTGCATTCTCTGTGGTCTCTGTGGCCCCGGACTAATATTCCGGCTCAATTGGATTTCCTCGATTAAATCAATTCGGTTTCAAGTTTGAGTCTTTCCCGTTCTATCATCTGCCCACCATCCCACCACCCCATCAAGATTATCCAGTTTCCAACAACCATCAGCCAACACTTTTCTCTTCCTCTTTCTCCTCATTTTGTCTCTATTAGAAATATTCTCTATTTTATCAAATGCAGAGCTTGGGGACTCAGGCTCTCCCTCTCTCCCTCTCTCCCTCTCTCTCTCTCTCTAGTGTATTTGCCAGCCAATGCGTCGCGACGTGGTCTCCATCTCCATTTCCATCTTACATCTTACTCCTCCTCTGGATGGGGTCCAGGTCCAGGTCCAGTCCTGTCCCGGCCTGGCCTTCTTCTTGGCCAGTTTGTTGGTTTGTTTGGGTGACAGGGTGGCTGGCTGGACTGGCTTCGACCACTTCTTTCGGGTCTGTGACTGGAGCTGCTGCTGGTGCTGGGGACTGGAGACTGGGGCTGGGTCTTGTCTTGATGGGTTTAACAATTTAACAAGTTCCATGCCATGCAGGTTGTTGCTGTACTCGATGGTCGATGGACGATGGTCGGTGGTCGGTGGTCGGTGGCCGGTGGCCGGTCCGGGGTCTGCCTCGTTGTCTGCCATTGCACGCAAAGTGGTTTAACTGGTATTAATATTATTATTTTTTGTAATATTTTGCTGTATTTTTTATTTGTATTATTAGCAGCGCCCCAACTAGAGTGCATTTATAGTATATTTCTCACTCCACTTCTCATGCTCTCTCTCTCTCAAGTGCATAATATTCTCATCTCTGCTCTGTGCTCCCTGCTCTTGTCTTTTCTTTTGTTCCCCCAAAATCTTGTTGCCCAATTTGTGGGTGGAGGGTGGGGGGGCAATCCTCTTGTGCGCTGAGGCATATGCGTATAAATTGTTGAGAACTGAAGTTTCTTTCATTATTATTTTCCCCATTCACCCGTTCAGAGATTATAATGAGCGACAGTCCATGTTCTTGGAGCAGATATATATGTATATATGTATATGTGTGTGTGTGTGTTTGCCTGTGTAAATGATAAATGTCGGGGGCATGCATACATATATGTGTGCACATACATATGTAAGTATGAATCAAGTTGTAAATCCTTCTCATTTCGCAGCAGAGTAGTCAGAGACAGAGACAGAGACAGAGAGATACAGAGAGAGAGAGAGAGACACTGAATGAGTGTTAATCGCAGTTAAGGGAGAAACTTGTAAATGTCTTGCGGCTTCCGAGCTACAAATTGCCAAAGGGAAAACTATGGCTTAATGCTTTCAACTTTAAAGCTTTGCCAATTGACAAGGCAAGGAGAAAAGAGTGAAGATACATAGATACATACATATGTATGCATGTAGCTGTAGTAGTCGTAGTAGCATTAGTAGTAGTAGGTGTTTGTTTTCCTTTACTTCTAATCTATACATATATGTACATATTATACTTACACATATGTATATAGGAAGTAAAACCCTAGCACATACAATTATTACATCAGTTCACGGTTTTCGTTTTCCACAGGTATAAACTCGAATATAACTTTGAACTTTGATGTAACCGAATGATCCTTATGGTACCCCAAGTATTCATTCACTTATTCATTCAGTAAAGATCCCAAAATCCACCAATAACTCCTGATATTCAGAAAACAGCATATGTATGTTTCAGCTCCAGATCTCCAGCCCAGACCAGATCCCAGACCCCCTCTGCCTCATCTCTCCCCACCCTACTGAGCGGAGCGGAGCGGATCGGAGCGCCAAGGCCATTTATAAATACTCCAAGCTAAAAATAAAACATTTTGTTGTTGGTATCGCTAAATATATATATATATATATATGTATCGAATATATCTACATATGTATGTATGTATAGAGAGTATATTATGGAGGCAACAACAAAATCCAGCTGCGATTAATGGCAAAGCGATATGCAAACAGCAAATGGCTGCGACTCGTTCTTCCAGCGCCAGTGCCACTGCCGATACCAGAGCGGAGCGGTCAAGCGACTACGTCCAAGTCCCTCCCCTCCCCAACCCCCTTCGACGATCCGTAACTGAATCGGCTGAAACGGAATCCGGAATTTAGAATTCACAAATTCAGAATTGATATGGTGTTTCGTCGATGTTTTATTAATAAGTTTAGTGTCTGCACATGCCACAGCAAGGCTGTGGCTGTGGCTGCGGCTGTGGCTGTGCTGGTTAGAAAGAGACAGAGAGAACACACCGACTAACCGACTAACAGCAAAAAAGATTTGCAGCCCCCCGCCCCTGCCTTCACACGATGATCCCCCTTCTCCCTCTCTCCGTAGAGCATTATCTCGACTTGGGTTTTATTTTTGGGTGTTTCGCTGCTGATAAGAAACCTCTGGCGCTCTCTCTTTCTCTCAGCTATTCCCCCCCACTCGAATGAAATTGAAATTGGAATATTTTTGCACATAAAATTATATTAATAGTACGCACAGTACGTACGGGCGATAAAAATCGTCTCTCGAATGTCTTCAATTCGAATAAACATAATCATTATAGGTAAGGCTCCCCAAGGGAGGGGCACGGGGAGGGGGACGGGGGATGTGTTGCGGTTTTCGGATTCAGGTTCGCCTTTGAGTTTCGGGTTCAGTGTGTGTTGCCCCTTTGCTGGGGGAGAGGCGCCATCAGAATCGATTCCATGCCAACACCTCTATTTGACGCACACACTCACACACACACACTCACACACACACACTCGCACACACACGTACACACACGTGTATGCCTATCATATAATAAATACAAAATTTATGGGTTTATGGTACGCCCGATTATAATACTTTTTCGGGCCACAGTTGAATCGAAAGAGAGAGACAGAGAGAGCGAGAGAGAGAGAGAGAGCGAGATGGCTATGGGGGGGGAGAGTATGGCCCATGAATTCCCATTTCACAAATTTGAACTTGAAATGGAAATATTTCGATAAAAGTGCCGCAAAGAGCTGATTCAGTATGACTCTGTGGTTTGGATACAAATTGTGGGCCATCCCGAGGCCGAGTGGAATCTTCTGGATTTTGCATGGCTCGAAGAACTTCGCCTTTTCGAATTCCAATTATTTGAGGGATTTTATTTAGCTCAATTATTTGCACAAATTAATTATCACCCACTTGAGAGTCTTTTGGGAACTGGGAACTGGGAGCTGGGAAATTCCAATTAAAATACACTCGAATAAATGTACGGAAATCCTTGGCTTGCCGGCAAACGTAAGCCCCCCAGAGTCCTTCAAGAATTCAGCAGCAACAGCAAAATCAAAGAACGAGGCAAAAATATTCAAACGTTTGGCTCTGGTTCTGCTTCTGCCTTTGGCTCTGGCTCTGGTTAGGTGGTAGAATGATTTATGCCAAATCAAGTCGAAGGAACAGAACAGGCGGCACCTTCTTGAGGGTAGAAGGTCAGGGCGTGTCCCGGTGGTCCTGCCTGCCTCTCCTTGTACTGCAACGATTCCGTTTCGATTCGATTCGATTTGTTCGATTCGTAATTGAATGGGATTAAAATAATTGCTCAGCAACCGACAACAAGCGACAAGCTAAGTACACAGCAGAGCAGCAGAGCTATGGATACCCCGCCCACACCCCCGCACTGCCCCCCTCTCCACCTTCCGCCTCTCGCCTCCTGCTGAATCAATTATCGCCAGTGCCACTGCCACTGCCGGCTGTCGACTGTCGGCTGTTGTCTATTTATTTTGTTATTAAATAATAAGACACAAATTAATGCAATTTGTTTACTCAACTTAACTCGACCGAACCCGTCCCCGGTCCCCCGTCCCCCCGCCCCCCTCTCCGCCACTCCAAAGACACAGCAGCGGCGGCAGGCAGCGGCAGGCGGTGGGTGGTCTCCTCAATTAACCCCCCAAGAAGAAGAAGAACAAGAAGAATTGCCAGGCAAAAAAAAAAAACTAAAATATAATAAAACCAACCGAAAACAACACCAACCTATTTCCATCTTCTGATTAGTCATTGTCTGGTTGTCCACGCGACAAGCGAAAAAAAAAAGCGAAAGAAAAAAGTAGAAAGCGAAAACTCATTAATTAAGCAGTTGAGGAGGTGGTCTTCGGCGGCGGTCTTCCAAGCATTACAATAACCATCAAAATAGAGGAGAGAAACAGATCTAAGAAACGTGCCCCAGCCACAGTGGCACCTCTACCTCTCTCTCTCTCTCTCTCTCACTCTCTCCCAGCCAAGAGGTCTATCAATACCGCCCATTGACTTCCAGGTCAACAACAAATACAAAAACCGAAACAGAAACTTAAAACCCTCACTATTTGACACCACACACCACACATGATGATAAATCGTATTCGCCCTCTCCCTCTCTCTCTCTCTCTGTTTTTTATTGATGGATAAAAAGCTACCTGACTGACTGACTGAGCACTGGATGGATGGTAGATCTCTGTCTCGTATTCGTAGTCGGCATTTTTGAGCATCTGTATCTGTATCTGTATCTTTGTCTGTGGTTTTGGTTTTGGTTTTTGGCTTGTCATGGAATCAATTAATTGGCATTTACTTAAATTATCCGCTTGATGTTCCACCGCTCCATCCAATAACCCTCAAACATGATTGAATTTGAATGTTTTGTCTGAGTTTTTCCATTGTTTTGGTTTATGAATGGCAGAAGAGCACGTATTGAGGCGGTGATTGAAGGGATTGTAAGTCCTTCTTCTATTTCTTCAGCCAAGAATCTTTAATTAATATATGTACGTGTTTTCTCTGGGTATTCATTTCATACATCTTAGGGAAGAATCTGAAGTAAGTTCGAATACAAATTATTACCCCACACTCGAGGGAAGGTACATGCATTCCCTTGGCCTACATATGTATAGGTCCTCGATTCCACTGAAGGTACATACATCCATCAATCCAGTTGATTAATCTTCAATTTACATCGCAAATATGTTTGTATGTATTTGCCACCATCGGGAAGGTGTGAAGAATATAATCCACCTAATTTAAAGGTCTTTTATTCGAGCCTCGAGCCCTGAGCCCTGAGCCTATTCTTTGGCTAATTGAATTGTAACTTGAATCGTGCCACCCATTGATTGATAGGCCCCATTGAACCATTGAACCGTTCGGCCCTCCCTCTGCTGCCTCTGCCCCTCGATGCCAATCAAAGTCCAGTTAAGGCCTCCCATATTCGATAGGCAGTGCCACAGCCAAGTCGTCGCCTCTCCGCCATTGATTGATGAACTTGTATCGGCCCGTTCTTCATTCATTCGCTCAGTCATTCAGTCAGCCAGTCAGTCATTTGTGTGTAAGCTTCTATAATACATATAAATTTGTAAGCTAATTACCCGGCGCCTTCGATTTTGCCTTTGCGCGACTCTTAATCGAATTGCTATCACAAATTTCAACATCCCACCACCGTGCCTAAATGATTGGGAATTAGGAGTACGAATGTGCATGTACGTGTGTGGAGGAGTGAACACGAAACACTTGATAAGACCTCAAGATAAGTGAAAACAAACATCATTTAAGGAGACAGAGCGTGGGCCAGAGAGTGTGGCAGAAGGTGTGCGGTGAGGGTGCAGAAATACAAGTCACTTGAACATGTCAGTTATAATACGGCCTGAGGCCCTCTCCAGACCCGAATCGAGCTCCGAAATGGCCAATAGCCGATCGATCCATCGTCTTTGGATCGCCTTTCAAGTGTCGCCATTGACGTTTAATTGCCGCTTAACAAATTTATTCTCTTTAGACCTTTTGTTTTCCGATTTGGCTGGCATTGCCTTTGGCTCTGACTTTTTGGCTTTGCTTTGCTTTGCTTTGGTTTTTTTTCTGTTTTTTGTCTTTTTTATGGGGTGAATAATGACAGTTAAAGCTTGTATACATTTCATGAGATTTTTGATTTTGTTTTTGTTTTTTGTCGGTGCCAGAGGCAGTGGCAGTGGAGGAAGTGGCAACGGTAGACACTCCATACAGACTGAAGTTTTGTTTGTGTGTGTTTTTTTGTTGTTCTTTTTGTCAAAGATTTTCTGTGTTTTGTTCGAACGAACTGCCGAACAGGCGGCTGCTGCCGTTTGTATGGAAATTTTGGGGGTGTGGGGCGCCCTTGGTTGACTTCCGCATTACGATGAAAGTCAATAGATAAACGATAGAACATATGGATGGAGTGGATGGAGTGTGATGGAGGAGAAGCATGATATGGGATATTGAGAGACAGACGCCCATTGTTGTTGATCTTCTGGTGTTGTGGTTTTGTTTTGGTGTACTAGAAAATCGATTAAAATTTAAAAAGAATAAAGGGATTATGCACATTCATGTAGATAATCCTTAAATTAAGTTGAAATTCATGGACTCATATGGGTAATTTCTTTTCTGGGAATAGGCATCAACCATAACAGCAAAATGTATTCTGTATCCAGCTTATGGTACACCGAATAATCCCTAGATCTATAATTTAAAATGAAATCCTCCACCCAGTATGCAATGCTGCATGAATAAACAACAGCCACAACAGTTGTTAATTATTCTTTTTGTTTTCATAATAATAATAACAATAAGAACCCCCACACCCACCCCCTAACCTTCGACCAACCAAGCGACATTCTTTTTTGTGTTTTCTGTGTTTTTTTTTTTTCATTTCTAATCGCTATTCCATTCCATTCCGTTCTTTTTTGTAACTGTTCGGGTGCTATTTTTAGAACAGAGAAGAGCTAGAGCCAGAGCCAGAGCGAGAGCGGGAGAGAGAACAAAATTTATTGTTTATATAAAAGTTATCTTTAAATTATCATTAATTTATCGTGCATAATAAAAAGTGTAGTGTGGTGTGGTTCTCCTCCTCCTCATCGTCCTCTTTCTCCTTCCTCCTTTATGTATATGGAATATCGCCCTGCCTCTCTCTCTCTCTCTCTGTCGCTCTGCATTCACTGTATCTGTATCTGTATGTGTGAGCTCTCGTGTGAGTGTATAAGTCGATTTGCGGTTGTTTCTATGAGTGTCGCTAAATGGCGCGAGCTTATAAATAATATATGGTATCATATGAGGTTTAGGTCTGTCTCTCTGTCTCTCTGTCTCTCTGTCTCTGTCTCTCTGTCTCTGTGTGGCGGCGGCTGGCTTATTGAGAAAACAAAGAAAAACGAAATGAGAATAAATGTGTAAATTATTGTTACAGTTCCTCATCGACGACTCACAGACTCACAGACTCATAGACTCGGGATGATAAATTGAGAAGGGTTCAGGGTTTAAAGGTTACAAAGATGACTGCAAATAGTGCCTGGAAAAGTCTCAATTCCTGATCCTTGCTGTTTCAACATTCTAGAGGAAGACCTTCACAGCATTCCGGCTTCATTGGCTTCCATACAATCCACACCAAATAAAAACCCCATCGCCTTTTGTGCTCGACTGGGCTTTTGTTGAGTTTCTTGGACTTCACGCCTTTGTCGCATTTCCAGGAAACACACAAAGACGTAAACCCCCATTGTAACCCCACTGTAACTAAGCAAATAGTCAAATCTCAAATCGAATCAACGAAATCCAAGGCAAGGGAAAGCAGCAGCAGCAGCAGCAGATTTTCGAGATTTCGAGTTTTAAACTTGGAATTTATAAACATAAAAATACATGCATATTCATGTGTGTATACATGTTAGGGAGATATGCCTGTATGGGTGTATAAGAAAGTTGGGGGGTGTTGGGGTGTTGGGGGGGAGCTGGGACACATTTTTGCACATGTCGTTCGTTCGTTCATTCGTTCGATTTGCGTTGATATAAACAATCAGCACCTTTTTGAGTACATCCAGCCCGCAAATCGTGAGTGGAATGATGGAGAGATCGAGAGATGGAGACGGGGAGCTGGCATCATTGGAAGGGGAAAGAGTCCCAACAAGGTCAAAAGTATCCTCAAAGATTGAGGACTATAGAGAGAGAGAAAGATCTGCTAGACTTTGAATATATCCTATCCCAGGAAGGAACAGAATTATAAAGATGAATCGGATCATTTTACAAACCTCAGAGGGTACACCTGGTCTTCCCCACACTTTTAGTGCGGATATTATGATATTTCATTCAGAAAATACATTCTAAATATACCTAATTTTGCCATGCCATTAATATTATAATAAGCCAGAGGAAATGCAATATACATAATATATTTCAAGAAAATAAAACCAAAAATTAATCCTCTTCCGTTGCTGATGGGCAGTCACCCATTCGAATCATCGAATCATCGAATCACTGAATCGCCGAATCGCAGCGAAGTGTCATAAATATTTGCATATTTTATTGTGACTTTAATTATGAAAATGAGTTCAGCAAATTGATCCCAATCTCACCTGGACGGGACTGGACTGTCGCCCCTCATTTTCACCTATTTTCCAGGCCCAAAACAGAACTTTCATTGATACGAGAACATTTTGCATTAAAAATTCACACTTGTAACGCCCCTCCCTCCCCCCTTTGGATACAAATTTAAAGATTCAACACATTTTTCTGGTTGTCTGGTTTTATTTGGCTTTTTCAGTGGTTGTTTTTGTTGTTTTTTTGGGCGATACTCACGTGATTTTTGTTGTGGATTGTGGACTGGGTGGATGGTTGAATGGTGGGCGGTTGTCGTTGCTGCTGCAACCACACCAACCACTCGGTGGGGCTTAACAATGCAATTCGAGTCGAATAATGGTAGCTGGTTCCTTGCCGATGGATGGATGGATCTGATGGATGCTAGAGACTCGGTGTAGCCCGACTCCTGGCAATTCGGATTCGATAATTGTTTTAAGTCCAGGCTGCACTCATAGCTGAAACGGAACAACAACAAAATGTTTATTCAATAAATTGATGCACAAAAATACAAGCAGGAAAACAGGTTTCAGGTTCGATGCTTGGTAAATCCGTTTAAAGGACAAACACAAATATTCACAGATATTCACGGCACATAAAAAACGGCCAATTAACGAACTCCAAAAACTGCATTCAATCAACAAATACAGAGATTACAGCAAAAAAGATATAAAAAACACAGCTACAGATACACTCGGAGAAATGTTGAAATATTTCAATAAAAGAGAATCCATTATGATCGATTTAGACCTTAAAAGAAAGGTCTTGACATTTCCTGGTATTCTATTCCTATAGCTAGACCCATGGGACGAGTGCATGGGTACTGCCATCTAAGTATACTTTCTCTGGGTGCAGATTTACCCAATGGCTGGACAGATTTGCCTGAATTTAATCCGTTCATTTAGACGTAAAAATGCATATAAATGGAGTGTGTAAACCAGCCCCTCCCCGCTGTTAGTTTTCGCTCAATTATGGGAAAAACCTACTTAATATACGAGTGTTTTTTTGCTTTAAAGGCCGAATGGCAGGCACTTCAACATTTAAACAGCTGGACAACTGGTGGTCCTCCCTGCACCTCCCTTTTGGGTAACCATTTTATAAAAATATAAAAATATTCTCTCTATTTGTGACTTTTCACAGGGCAGGAGGGTATTTTTTAATATCACAAGCGTCACTTCTGGTCCCGTAAACACCGGAAACAAGTCGCGGCAGCAGCAGAGACCAGCAAGAGAGACACTCGTGTTGCCACAGAAACGCATAAAGGTCAACACAGAACTCCAGCAACAAAGAGTAAGCGAATGGAATGCGTTTTATGAGACTGCGAAATGCCCTTCCATCTTCCAGGGAATCCTGTTGGGTGGGGGCGGGATCCCTCTGTCAGTCAACTGGCAGCCAAGTAGTTAACTGTTTAAACAGCAATCTGCCAACTAGCAAAACAAACACGACCATAATGATAATTATGGCTGACATTTGCTCATTTTTTACACAGAAATGAAATGCCAACGCAGCAGCTGCATCGCTCTCTCTTTAGATACTAAGATACTACTATCCTCAGATGCGATTATGGCACGAGGGAGCACTGTGGGAGGGGAGGAAAAAGCTAATTCAAGAAAGAACAAACGCCTCGTGCCGTTAAATCTCGAGATGTAAATGCAGGAAAATGCAGGAAAATGCTGGTAAATACTCGAGTGAATCTCCCCTGAATGTGTGTGCCCGGAGAGGAATGCAGACGGAGAGCAGCAAAGGGATGCAAATGGAATGCAGACGGAGAGCAGCAAAAGAATCTGGCAGTGGCTCCGACTCCTTGCCATTGAATCATGTGGGCAAAAAAAGGACTGCAAATTCTCTAATAAGACTACGAGGCAAAGGGAAGAAGAAATTGGGCAAAAAAAGCTGCCAAAGGACACACAGAAAACAGGACCGAAAGGCGTATCTAAGAGCCAGCAAAGCAAAGCAAAGCTAGAGAATCTTGTGGGGATTATCCTTATATTACAGGTAATACCTGTCATTGTTCCAAGTTCGTGAAGGAGTGTAGAGGCGGCACTCCACACTCTCTCTCTTTGTGGCCCTGCCCCTTTTGGCTGGGACTGCATTTATTATTAAACCAAAAGAAATATATGTAAAACTCTCTTTCAGCTGTTGCTAGGGTCGGAAAGTCAGGCATTCGTTGACCACCGCTGCGTTTTTGGGGGTCCAAATACAGGATACAGGCTGCAGGATACACACGCAGACTTGCGAATCCATCTGACGCTCTGTTTCAGTTTCAGTTTCAGATTCAATTGGGGAGGTGCACCTGCGTCATCGTCATCGTCGTCCCATCCCATCCAATTGCCCCTCGCATTTTTTGGTTCCGTGTCAAATTGAGTTTAAGCTGCTGGATGCCACGCCTACATGCCTGCGTCAGTGGCAGTGTCAGTGGCAGTCAGCAGTGCCAGTGACAGTGGCAAGTATCAGTGGCAGATTGATGCAGTGGAGCCTACGCAGATAAGTATGCTATGCAAATGCACAACTTATTCAACTTCAACTCCAAAAAGACAGACAGACAGAGCGAGAGAGAGAGAGAGAGAGAGAGAGAGAGCGAGAGCGAGGGCGAACTCTTGTCCAAGAAATGGCTAGAAACTAGCCAAGTTATTAAAAAACTTTTACAGAGAGAGTGAGAGAGAGAGAGAGAGCGAGAGAGAGCGAGAGAGATCCTCCAACAGTTCTCAACACTTGGGCCAGTCCTCCCTCCCCTGGTTCCCTAGCCTCCTCCTCCTCCTCTTAGGAGCTGGAATTGCAGCTCATAAAAATAATAATAAATTTCCCTGCTCTCACCAGCCCCAACCACTGTGTGTGTGTGTGTGTGTCTCTCGGTGTGTGTGTGTGTTTGTTTGCTGGGGAAATTGCAGGACAAACAGTTGTTCAAAGCTCCAGAGAGGTCGTAAATTTCACTGGCATAAGGGGAAGGTACTATGTATCCATATTGACGCATACTCCTCCCCCCCTGCTGCTCCTCCTCGTCCACCTCTTCCTCCCCTTCTTCATCTTCTCCTGGTCGGTTGCGATTAATGCTAATAGAATCGAATGGAAAACCCCGCCCAAAAATATTAAGGGAGAAACAACAAGGCTGATGAAAACAAAAAAGAAAACCCTTTGTGGACTTTGCTCCGACTTGGTGGCGTCTCCGTCGTCGTCTTCAATCCACTTTACCTTTAACTTATTTGTTTATTAAACAAAAACACTCAAATTGGCAGAGGACAAAGGCAAGCCCACATATTGGACACAACCCCACCCCACCCCCAGGGGTAGGGGAGTGGGGGCTGGGGGTGCCATCGTAGGGTCTCCTGCTGCGCAGACTGGGAACTGCCTCTCAGGTGGGCATTTCTCCGACGAGGACGACGACAAGTTTTTCGCATTTTCTCGAATGGTTTTCCTGGAAAATATGAAAGCCAACGCAAGGCCCAGAGGCAAGCCGGCATAATGGCTGGAAAGTGGGGGCGAGGGTTGGCCCAAAAGTAGGGAAGGTAATTGCATCTTGTGCATAATTAAGGAAAAGTATCCCCAATTATTCCTCATATTTCACGCTGGGTTTAACTTTATTTTCCAATCCGAAAACAAACTTTAATTAGTTCTCCATTATTGCCACACGGCGGGGCAACAACTTTCACAGTTTAGTAGCAGGTGGCTCTGGCCTCTTGCCTCATGCCTCTTCTGTTCTCTATCTGTTGCTTTTGGGAACTTTGGAATCTCAATTTATGCATATGCACCGCCACCGCACGGAGTCGGAATCCAGGAGGAGTCGGAATCCACTTCCCCGAGGAGGCGGAGGGTGGCAACCGCAACGCATTGCTTCCGGTCATATCAACAACACGCCCAAGAAAATCAAGTCGGAAAGGAAAGGGCCATTAAAGCCAAGTTAAAACAACATAATTTAGTGCCAGTGCCCCGTGCCCCATGCCCCGTGCCTCGTGCTGGTGTGGCAGTGTGCCTTTGGGGCCTAAACATAAACACACTTGCCGCAGTCGAGCGGGAAAAGCGTTGAAAGGTCTACGCCGTGGCACAGGACGGGGTCGTAGTCGGAGCCGTGGCGGGGTGGGCTGGGGTGGTTTGTGGCAAGTGCTCGGGGGCGCCTAGTACAGAGTTCCCTGCAAATCGGCGAATAGATTAGCAATCAGCAACATTGTTGTGCGTACTACGCGTACCATTATGCAAATTCAGTTTCGGTTTAGTCCCTCGGTTTATGTTTATTATTTATAGTACGATTTCCCGGAAACACTCAAGCAGATGGAGGGCTGAAATAAGACCCAAAGTCGATGACAGATTAAGGGCAGATTAAGGCCAGGTCCCTCACCAATAACTTACTGAAGCTTACAGCTGCTTGAAGACAATTCTGAATATAACACCAAACAGATTATAAATGTCTATCTTTAGAGAGCGTCCTGCTGCGTCCTGCGTCATCTCGGGCAACCTGTGGCTATATTTAGTTCCCGCTGTCTGTGGCAGATGACAACTGGCTGCCCCAGTGACACATTTGTACTCCAGGCCAACAGCTGGCAACTGGCAAGAGGATTGCCATCAATTATGATAATCCTGAATACCCAAAACTAGCCCCAGATCAAGGCACGAAACTTGGCAGACTCTTGGTTGAAAGTTGGCCCCACCCCCACCCCGACCGCAGCTGAATGAATGACAGATTCTTATTGTTAGTCAATGAACTGCAAAGACCTTGATTTTGGTTTTGCGGTTTGCCCGCCCCCCTGCCACCCCCCCTACCCTGCCACTCGCTTCAACTTGTTGAATAAACTTTGGCCATCTGTCGTCTCTGGCGCTGGCCAAATAAATCAAGTGGAAAATGGTTTTAAATGGAAGAAAATTCAGTGGGGCAAATGAAACGAAGAGTCGACAGTTTGGAGGGAGAGGGGGAGCCATCGAAATGGCCAATTGATATGCCATAAATGAGCGAACAATAAGTCAACTAATTTCTGGTCGGTTTTGTCTGTTGTCGCTGCTGTTCATCTGTCACTTGCCACTCGTGCCACAAGCTACATCATGTCCACATTTGTGTGTGGTTTTCTGTTGCCCCGCAGGACTATTCCGGAACAATGCCACAGAACAAAAGGCAGCCAGAGAAAGGCTCTCTCTCGCTCTGCCATTGGCCAAACTAAAATCAATTGAATTACCCTTTCCTCTCCCCTACACCCACACATGCTGGTGCAATGATAAGACCAGACCCGCTCTCTCTCCAGCTTTAAATTCCGATTTTTTCAAGTGGAAACCTTTTTTGGCTGTTTTCAATTTAATTGCGGCGAAAAAGGACACTTTCAGGGCGGCAGAGAGAGAGCCCTGGCATGCCAGGAATATGCAGCGAAAAATGTGCCACAAAATTGTATTAGCTTCTGTTTTGGCTTCAGGGGGAGAGAGCTGGAACACTTTCCCAGTGCCATTAATGGTTTATCCTGTGCTGGGGATACGGAAATCCTTTAGTTTCTGCTCTGGCATCTTCTAAGCGAAGTTCCATGTTTCCTTGAGTTAATTTTCGCACAAAACTTCCCCGAATCCAACTGCCAAAACGGCAAACTTGGCCATTGACAACAAGTGCAGGAGCGAAAACTTTGTCCACCTTCGAGAGGCCCCCAGGGACTCCAGGGATTCCGGGGGGGGGGGGACAGCTTAAAAGGGAATTAATGTCTGCGACTGTCCCCTTTGCAGCAATAAAACTAAATGAATTGATTGAATAACACTCACTTTTTATTGATAGATTGACAGAGTTTAAATCAATGTGTGCCCCTCGTTAATTGATGTTGAGAATGGCAAATAACCAGCCACCAGGCCGCTGCACCTTTCTGTGGTTGTGGCCTCCAGTGGGGGGCATTTGTGTTCATTAAATGTGGGCTATAATACACTGGGAGAAAAGAAATGTATGCATACATATGTATTTATGCATGTATGCATGTACTCTCCCGTGTGCATAAGTATTAGTAATAGTTTTCATTCATTGACGTTTAGCATGTCAGCAGCTTTTCATGTAGTAGCATTTAATGCCACTAATTGGGGGCCAAAACAAAATCTCCAACGGCTCTTCAGTACAGTGAGGACTCTAATTGATGGCGAATGCTATCCATTTCAGTAGAAGGACACAGAGAGCGAGCGAGTGAGCGAGTGGGCAGAGATAAAGAGGGAAAACTTCTGGAGTGGAATGCATGGATGGGGGGGAGGGGGCTTGGGGGCTGCCTTTTTGTGCTTGCCACATGCAACATGCCACAATGTCATACGTTTGTTGGCCAGCAGAAGGTGCCAGTCGCCCAGGCAACAAGCGCGATGCGCGCGCTTTAATTTGTTGCCCCTGAGGCTTAAAGGATGCCAAAACGAGGATAGCAATGGATATCCTTTGGCCGATCATAAGTTTATAGCCAAATACATATATGTATCCAACAGAATCTCTAATCATCCTGCTAGAAACAATTAGCTGGACTTGAATTCATTCTCCTCCGGCAAGGACTAAGCGGCAGATGCACTTGCATTTGCATATATGCAAATCTAATTAAGAGCACAATGGGATCGAGGCAGTCGCTGGTAGTTGGTAGCTGCTAGCTGGTAGCCTCTGTCGAGTGTGCCACACATTGCCACATTGCCACATTGCCACACGTTGCCTTGGCCATGGCCATTGAGTACGAAATGTCACCAGCCGACTTCCGTTCGGTGCGCGCCCCAGACGTCTGTCTGGCATCTTCTATCTAATTTATGCAGTGGCAAAACGCAGCAAGACGCTCTCCCCCTCCCCCTTCCCCCTCTCTCTCTCTCTCTCTCTCTTGAGTGCCAAATTATTTATAGTGGAATCTTTTCTGCCCCACAGATCCCCGAACACCCCGTACTAAAGTGTACAAATTTTGTTTCTTGAGTTATTAAAAATCTACCAATCCCCTGTTAAATGATTGACCAAACAGCAACTCCCCTACCACCCCCTCCCTCCCCTATGGCCCACACTTTTAATTCCTCCGTGGAATATTTTATATACTTTTATATTCCGTGTTTTTCCTCCTCTTTTTTTGCGACAATCTGTAAACATTGATAGCCACGGGCCACGGGCCAGGGCTATGGAAATTTTTACAAAATTTCTCGTTTCGATTCGATTCGAATTCAATTTCTTTTGCTCGTTTTTTCTTCTCACTTGTTTGTAGTTTTTGTTAGTTCATTATCTTGGCTGCAACGCGCGAAAAACTTTTCAGCCAAGAAAATATCGAGAGTGGAAAATATATGCGAATGCGAGTGTGCAGGTTTTTGCCTCTTTTTGTAGCCCATTTTTCTCGTTTATTTGTTAAACAACATGAAAATATTCAAAGGTGACAACGAAGGGTGAATGCTCTTCTGGGAAGGGATTGAAGGTGGAGGAGGCGTTCTGCCTTGGATCTCCATGGCGTCGTCTGCAACCCCTCCTGAAACCTTGGAGTTTCTCTGGAATAGATTATATTTCCACATATATTGTTTATGTCTTTCTAGTCTCTACTTTGAGTCGACTCTGGCTGGAACGCGTTAACCACAAAGCGAAAAACACGAATGTGGCATACGTTTTATTAGTTTCGTTTAGGATCGAACTTCTAATTTAATTATAGGCGTGAAATCTCTTGTTGACAGTTGACAGTTCTCTCCCTCACTCTCCCTCTCTCTCTCTTTCCATTTTGCAGGAATTTTTGTATTATTTTTATACATATTTTGGGTTTGGTTTAAAAATGAATGAAGCGAAGCCCAAGACGGTCGAACAGGTGATGCCCGATACTGGTGGACAACAACTGCTGGAATGACACGTGCAGTTGATTAATTGAAACCAATTGGTTCGAGAGGAATACGTGGGATAGAGTGAGGAATACCTTCTTCACTTATGGTAACCCCAGTCGGACATACTTGTACCAGTGGAGACCACGACTTGCCTGCCACACCGAGACAGACACCGAGACTATTCTTGTGCTCTTGCAACCGCAACAATGAGACGGAAATGGAAAGTGTCCAGCCATCTGCATGTCCTCAACAGCCCCTGTCCAGTATGAGTCTGCTCTGCGGCAGCAAATAGTGGACATCAGTCGCTCCCTTGTTGATTTTTAGGGGACATTTGCATGCATACATGCACTGATAAAGAGGATTTCAGCAGCAGCACAATAGCACAAAAGTGCACCACAAAAAGCAAACCGGATGAGCACATTCCTACAGTGGAATCCCCATTTTGAATCCCTTCGTCAGAATGAAAGTTTGGAGCACATGGCGGCCAGAAGTCATAGAAAGCCACAGGACTCCCAGCTGGATTCCAGGCCTGGCACATCGACGTCCCTTGTCCCTTGTCCTGCTGTGCATCCCACAGACATACCAACAGACAGCTGCCATGGAGTGGCTGCTCCATGGACATGGAAAATGTGCAGCAAAACCCATAGGAGAAGTTCGGGTGCCAGCAGTGTATCCATCAGACTGGACAAACCCTCCCTGTTCTGGGAGGACCGACACCCCCTTGACTTTGACATTGATTTCGAGGAAGCAATTGAAGAGGAGCAGCCTTCACCCTTGGACACGAGTCCAATGAAACGAGTCAGTGAAAGCGTAGCTACCAGTCAATGCTGGACGAGGATTTCGAGAATGTTTGTGCTAGGAGGTGGTGGGCGCACACAGCCACTGCTCAAAGCTAAGATAGAACGATCAGATGGAGACCCAGGATAAACTGGGCTTTCAAATCAATCTGAAGAGGCGGGTGGCGATGATGTTGATTCGGAGTATGACCAGCGACTGGACCATGGAAGGACTATGGTCTATGTGTCATCTAAGCCATCACCAAAGGGTGCATCCTGACGATCAATCATCGCCAGGATCAGGTACTGGCCTGAGCCAACAGTGTGGGCTGTACATGTGTATGTGGCACATCTTTTCGTTCGTTTTTTTGTTTTTGGTTTGCATTCAGAAAAACATAAATTCGAAATATGCACAGCTACAGCTACAGATACAGATACGGATACAGATACAGCTACAGCGAGAGCGGCTACAGGTACAGTGAAGATACAAATTGAATTAGCACAGCGCTAAATGATCACACGGTCGCTCTAAAAGAAAACAAGCAAAGAAAAACACAAAGTCCGCCCAAAAGTCCAGCAGCAGCAACAACAAAAGAAAACTAAAATTTGCAAAAACAACAACAAACACAGATACATAGATACAGATACAGATACAAGCAACAGATAGATACTCGCCCAGAGATACAGATACAGCTACAGATACAGAGCTACTACCCCATTCAAAATGTATATTGTACGAGTGGATGGATAGAGATACAGATACAAATAAAAATACAACAAAAAATAAAGGTTGGGCGACAATTTTCACTCCAAGTTCCAGAGAGACCCATCCGCAATGGGACCGGGGGCGGGGCGGGGCGGGGCGTGAGGGGTTGGTGCTATTTATAGAACCCCCAGATGATAAGATTGTGTGCCGAACCGCAAAACTTTCTGCGGTTTTAGCGCAAAATATACATCACAAAAAAACAAAAACACAAACAACGGAAGAACAAGTTTTGTATATCACAATTTTTTTTTGGATTACCCAAAATGGAGATACAGTATCTTCAGCCTCTCTCTAGGGCTCCAGCACTCTCTGCAGTTAATTCTTTTGGTAAAAGCAAAAAACATTTCAGCAACATTTCTCTATTATAGAATTCATTTGCATTTCGCTGCATTTTCCTGGAAAAAGCACTTTCCATTAGTTATGCTAAGCGCTTTTCAATTAGCGGACACAGCGGACAGGCGTACTCCTCCACATTTCCACGGTCAAGATTACAGACAAAATAAAATGTTTGTTTCAAATCGGTTTTTCTGTTCTGTTTCGGTTCAGGTATTTTCTATTTTAAGACTGAAAGCATAGCCAAATATAACAATAACAATTGTGGGTATTTTCGAATTTTGTTGGTTTATTTATTGCTGATTCTTAGGCGGAAATGAAACCAAAGAGAGAGCGCCAAACTATGTCCTAGCATTCCGAAACCCGCATAGTTTCAGCCAGGAAAAACTGCAACCAAATCAATTCTGTCGCTGGCAAAAAACTTCATTCTGCGACTTCACTGGTGGCGGTGGCAGCTCAGCCGCCAGTGCTGCTCGTGCGAGTCGCAAACAGAACTTTAGCATAAAGTTTAATTAAGGGAAAACATCTGTTCAATCGGAAACCTGTGACAGAGCATTGGGGGTGCAGAGGGGCGCTGTGACATATATTACTTAATATTTTTAGAGTAAATAGCAGACAGAGACAGTCAGAGAGGGAGAGCAAAACGTTTTGTATATTTTGAGTGCAAATGTTGACATAGAACAGATACCCGAACCAAAAATTGAATTCAAAGTACGAGATACATACATATATGAGCATTTTGCGTTGCCAAAAATACAAGAACGAGTGTACGAGTGCGGGTGTACGGGTGTACGACTACGGCTAAGGTCTTCCTCGGAGGAAGCTCTGTCAGTTGCACACCCACACACAGAGCCACAGCGCCGCAGAAAGCCAGGCCAAAAGCTATCCACCCACCCACATTATAAATACCCCACAAAATGTTATATTTAGATAATACCTTTTTCGACACATCGAACATTTCAATTTCATTAGCAGGCCAGAAATAATGTAAACACAAGAAGATGCAAAAATACATTTCAATAAAACATTCTCTTTTCCACGCCATAAAAACGAAACGGCATTCAGATTTCATTCGACCAGAAAACGCTTTTCAAATTGGTCAGAGAACTAATACTGTGGGTGGGGGGAGGATTAGGCAAGGCAGAGGAGCAGGAAGTGGCTTTGAGAGGCACTCTCTGGGTGTCGCCTCCGCCTGCTCGCTCGCTGGGAAAGACCAACTTGTTGCGGTGTTCATTGCCGGCAATTGTGTGGCCAACTTTTTAATGAAGTTCTCGTGTTTATGCGGTGCCCCACAATATCTAGACACTCGAAATAGTTGGTTGCCACAAAAGATTGGTTTTTACGGGAATCCGGACATATATTGCAAGAAATACGAGCAGGAAATTGTTTTATTCCAGACTCAAATTGGATGGAAAACAAGTTGGTTGGGTGGAAAACAAACACATAAATTGCTGGCCAGAAGTCTTCCTTGAACAGAATTTAGCTATTGACTGGAAAATCTGGAAAACCTGTTGTGTGCGATAAGACAACGCTTAAAGAGAAATGGAGAAACCAGAAACCTTTATGTAGCGCTGCAGATAGTACAGATACTACTATATACCATAGAAGATCGCATTAAATGTATGTATATTCGATGTCGATTAGACGATTGAGAGGGTGGCACAGGGAGGGTGGTGCTGGCGCACTTTTCACTGAACCAAATGGAAAGGGTATCATTGGATTTACACTCACATTGTTCGGCCTTGTCTGCTCCGTCATTAGCACACTCTTCTGATCTCCCGCTCTCTCCCTCTCTCTCTCTCTGGCTCTCTGTCTGTTGCTCTGTGTTGCTGTCTTTATCTGCTGCTCTCCGAGAGGGTACTGAATGCTGAAATTCCTTGCCTCCCACGATGCGGCCTCCTCTCAGCTTTTACAGTTAGATATACGTTTTGTTTTAGTTGTTATTGTGTTCAACGATTTGCGTTTTCTTCTCTCCTGCTTCTGCTTCAGCTTCTGCGTTTTTTTTCCGCTTTTTGTTGTATTTTTGCACTGTGTTTATTTTTCTAATTGGTTTTGCTTTTTGGTTGTTTAACAATTGTTCACTTTTTCGCTGCTGCTGCTGCTATCGTGATCGCATTTACTCGATTTGCTTTTCATATGGAAAATATATTGCGGTTAATTATAATATAATTTTGTTGCTATTTCATGCACACACACACACACATGCACGCCACGCACACAGGAAGAGCCAAAGTAGAGTGGGGGAGAGAGACAAAGAGAGCGAGAGAGCGGAAAACTAATACTGTTTTATGTACTAGCTTTAGCGGTAAATTGCATGAAAAGGGAATTGATTGTCTGCTTGTAAGTGGAGAGTTGAGAGCGGGAGAGAATGAGAATGCAGCCAGCAGCAAAATAGAGAGCGTGGAGAGTGGAACAAGAAGAATGAAATGCATTGTGGTAGGTTAATGGGAGAGAGCACAGCACGCACTCTCGCTGAGAGAGATTACAGCAAAGAGGCTGGAAGAACAATGGGATCTTGTTCGAATTTCGCATAGAAAAATACTCAAAACACCCCACTGATTCCACATTTTATCTAATATTTCAGCGAATAATATCGGTATTTTCCTTAATTTCCTCTTCCCTTACATTTGACTGCAGTATCAGCGATGTTGTTGTTGTTGTTTTTTTTATGGCTCAGATAAAGATGAGCGCTTATCAGAAACCGCACAGAAATCTGTTATCTCTGCACTTTTTGTCTCCATACCTCTCTCCCACTCTCCCAATATTTCTCTTTTCCCCTCTCTGGCTCTGTCATACAACCACAAAACAATTATCACAAAATCCAGTTTTCTTTTCGATTTTGTGGCTTTATATATATATATTTTTTTGATATTATAAACTTTTATGAGGGGGGGCAGTAAACACTCTTGTTAACACATTTTGCGGAATTCGTTTCTGAATTCAATAATAACTATTAATATTATACGAAATGCGGCTAGAGCCTTTACTTTGTGGTTATTGCTTTTTCTCAGCCCGTTGATATCGAAGACCGAAAAAAAAACAAAAAAAAACAACCGACGGCAAAACGGATGGCTGGAGGAGCTTGCTCCACACTCTTTGGGGTTTTTGTTTTTGTCCCAATCCAATCACAAGAAATATATATAAACATACATATGCATAATATCGTTTGCTCTGTACGTGTGTGTGTATGTTCGAGCGAGTGTATGTGTGGGAGCGACGCACGCGGCTTTGGCAATCCGAAAAACCAACTTTTGAAACGGCAACGGCGAGAATAATACTGAACGGGGGCCCCAAACCAACGGCCCCAAAGGCCCCAAACAGCGGCGGGCGCACCACCACAAAGAGAGCGGTCGCTCTCAGTTGCTCTCTCGACGCTGCAGATCAACATGTGTGTGCCAAGAGAGCGAAGACAAGAGCGCAATCACAGAGCAGAGATCAAGTAAGGTTGTTATTTCTTCTTCTCTCTTTCCCTCTCTCGCACATTCATGCAATGGGCATCTGCAGCAAATTCTATTTTTAAACTTAAATTAATATTGTTCTTTATTTTATCAGCGGTGCGGAGCGGAGCGGCGCGACGCGACGCGAAAGGCAGCAAAGAAACCAGAAAACAAATAAATAATACGAGAAAAACTAGACGCTGCTTTGATGTTGTTGTTGTTGCTAATCAGAGGCCTAGTAAAAGATATCAGGCGTGTTCTCTTTCCTGATCTGTGTGCCTGTGTGTGTGCGAAAAGAGTAGCTCAAAATAATGCTGCTGCTCTCCCGATCGCTCTCTCCCTCTGTCTCTCTCTCTGCTTCTTCTGTTCCCCATCTTCCTTTTTCCTGCTATCACCGCTTGATAAGAAATGCGTTAATCTTTATTAAGCCCTATATGGGTGTGAGTGTGTGTATGAGAGGTTATATGGGTGTGCATTGATTGTTCTTTTGTGTGTTTGTGTGTGTGTGTGTGTGTGTCTGCTTACATGGGAGTTTTTCAATTTGTGCCGACAATTTCCGTTGGAAATTTTTCGCTCTATAGGTGCGATATACTCGCCAAAGTCCAAAAGAAAATTGTAATTTATGCAAAAAATGGCAGAACAGGAAAACAGAAAGATGGCAGACACAGTGCAAGACAGCAACGCAACAACTTGTTGGATGATTCAGTGCAGTACAGTGGGACAACTGCATTCGAAGAACCCTTCATATTTTGTTCAAGCTTGGCTAGTTCGATCATACCCACAGCACAGTATAGGGTACTACAGTATGCCGCAAGCATTGCACACCGACACACACATGCACACATGAAATCGCTGCAGAGAGAAGAGCAAAAGAGCGGCGACGCGACAGATAGTGAGAGTGATCTGTTTTATCAGTCCCGTCTGCCTATTTTTAGACGTGTTTGTGTTGCCCAAAAGGCAACAAAGCCACAAATCACCAAAAATACAAAAATCATTTCTACAAATGTGCCAAATATCAACCGTTTTAACTTAATTCTGGTGTGAGCTATTTTTAAACTGCATTTCAAATGTACGATAGGGGAGAGTGGGTTGGCTGGCTGTCTGTTGGATGCACAAAGTGCGATTTGAAAATGTGCGTGGCGTGCGTAGCCACAGGGAGAGGGAGAGGGAGGGGCAGGGCAGCCGAAACAACAGGAAAAACATTCCGCAAGACGTGACAAGTGCAAAAGCCAAACAAAACCAAAACCAAAATCCACGCAGCGGATTGGATTGGATTGGACATTTTTATGCATAGCTTGGCGGCGCGGCACGCGGCATTGCATTGTGAAACTTTTCCGATTTTGCTTTTATTATTGTGCATTTTTTTATCACTGTTGTGGTTGCACTTTTGTCAGCACGATCATCGCCCACCAATACATGCATATGCATGCCTGTGCGCCTGTGTGTGGGTGTGCGAGAGCGATAGCGAGAGAGCAAAGGAGAACGCAATAAACATTGGTGCATTGCAGTTAGCGGGTGTTGTGTTGTTTTATTTACTCGAAATATTCAAAGGTTACAATATATTTCGCATGAGAAAGCATACATTTTGGTCCATTAAAGGTTCAGTATTTTAATAAGATCATTTCTTGTCATTTTCGCAGAGTGATTTTCGAATTTACCGCTATTTTCACTAAGAGTTTAATGCCGCCACGTTTCAACGTTGTTTCGTTTTTCGCGGCCAAAAAAGATTTTAGGGATGTTTTACATGTATTTTTTTTTTGAAATACATATATCAATATGGATATTTAATTCACCACAATTGGTGGAATAACGGACATTTCAGAATTCACAAAAAAAATTCTACACTAGTTTTCTGTTGTTTCATTTTCCGCGGCCGGCCGAAGAAAACACACAACCAGGAAAAAGTTCAAAACTGATGTATAAATATATGTATATATTTTGTTTGATATTATTTTTGGCCAAAATATCAATTTGGATATTTTACTTCAGAAAACGATCTGTTGTGTCGTCCGCGAAAATACGTTAGTTATCAACTTTTGAACATTTCTTATCAAAAGCAAGAAGCAAATGTTCGATGAGACCAAAATGTTCGATGGCAGCAACCGCGCATTTGTCAGGGATTTTTAAAATCCCATGAAATTGTTCCCAAATGGCATGGGATTTGTTCTCCTGACGTCAAATGGTACGGGATTTTTTCTCCTGATGTCACTGTTAAAGTCCATGAACTGTTATGTTATCTTATCAGCTGGCAGTTTCAACAGCAGCATGTAAAACTCGTAGGTCCCTAGCAACATTGTCTCGCAACATGGGCATGGGCACGGCGGAATGATCAATTTACTGGGACAAAGGACATTATAAGACTCCACTGATTGTTTTAAACGAAATTTTGCAGTTTACTTTACAGAGACCAATACCAATATATACAGAAAATAAAATCAAATGAGACATAATAAAAATACCACAACAGGGACGTACATATATCAGTGCTGCAAACCGCTTTGAGCGCGCCACACTTTTGAATTGGTGCAATATTTTTAAATTTAGATCGGCCTCTTTCGTACATCCGTTATTTATGGCGGGGGCTGGACCACTAGGCAGTTTCTTCCCATTCTATGAGCTCGTACGTGGGGCCAGCTATGACATTATCTGGCAACTGGAGGTAACCATTCGTATTCATCGCAGACAGCCGCGACTGGCGGGCCAGTTCCATGCTGACGGTCCCCGTATGGATGTGGATCTCGTTGGTGATGTGAATAAGTTGGGTGGGCTGGATGTCCGGCGGCGACATGATTTCCGAGCGACCACGTATCGCGAGCGAACGGTGATTGTCATCGCTGTAGCGATCGACGGATAAGCTGCTGCTACTGCTACTGCTGCGGGGCAGCGACTGAATCTGTAGGTCCTTCAGCAGTTCACTCATCCTCTTAAAACTTGCCCGCAAGCTGCTTACTTTTTCCCACAGCTGTTCGTCCTCCTGCTGTTGTTCCTGCTGGTACTGATGTTGCTCCTGGTACTGCTGTTGCTGTCGCAGCTGTTGCTGTTGCTGCTGTTGCTTCTTGTCTTGCCGAAACTGTCGTGCCTGCGCCCACATAAACTTCAATACCTTCATCGAAGGATATGTGATGCACAAGCCGATTACGAGGCTGCCCAACATTTCAAAGGTGAAATAAGATGGAGGAACAGCTGCCGGGGGAGTGGGTTTGCTACTCAATTGCCTTTTTGTGAAGCCAGGGTGCTCTGGAATCAGCATTTATAGATGCAGATATATAGGCTAGGATATAGGCTCGCTACTTCTCACCTGTGTACAGTTCCACATCGAAGTCGTGAGTGAACATGTTTTTCTGAATTGCATGAAAATAACAGCAAACAATCCAGGCGATGAAGGCCAAGGTCAATAGGAACAGACCATTTACTTTATAAAACATGTTTGTTTGTCCTAAAATTTGTCTAAATGTATGAGAATTGTGATTCGAGTTGCATTTACAAAGTAAAATGAAGTAAGATTCAAATATAACGAGTTGCTCCAATTCAAATTAGTAAACAAGTTATGGTCACACAGGAGGCGTTGTTTTTGTACTTTAGTATTTGAATGGAGGGCCTTTCCAGGCATTTTTCACTTAAGCATGGGCTGGCCACACTGACTGCTAAATAAAGGAAACGTGCTGCTTTTTAAAGTTTTTTCTGCTATTTTTTGTTATTTCTGCTATTCAGAATGGAGATGATGGTATGTCTGTGTATAGATCCGATGAGCAGGTCTTACTTAAAGTATCTCCTATGGTTAGCACGGAGCTTCGATGCTGTCCAGGCCAGCAGACGAGTTTGGCAACGATTCAATGGTGGAGGAAATGTGGGCCGCTAAAGCTCTGGAACATGCCGAGGTTCATTTCAATGTAAGTTTCACACTTTCCAAATGCAAATAACAATCATTAATGATTTGTCACATCGTTGTAGCTCCTGACCAGCGTCCATCCCTCTCAGCTACGTCTCACGCCCTATGACGATCAGATCTATGAAACCTTTCGCCAGGACTTTCCCGATCTCAAAGTGGGTCTGCTCACAGATGACGTACTAAAGTCGGCTGTAGAGAAGCTAAAGTGGCGTGAATTCGCTGAGAAGTTCAACAAAATGGATGACTACTCCTATGGGACGCTAATGAGAGCCGATGCCAGCAAAGAGTTCAGCCCGGACAATTCCATTTTTGTGTTTCGCGTACAGTTCCTGGCCATAGAGATAGCCCGCAATCGGGAGGGACTAAATGACGAGGTTCATGCGAAACACAAGCCTGCCAGGAAGACCACCCAGGACACCAAATGAGCCTTCTCCCACGTTTAGTCTCTAAGTTATGGATCCACGCAAAAGATGATGGCTGTTCGGCATTCGGATATTTCTAAGCAATAAATGCATTTTAAGACATTGTTGGGAATTGATTCATTTTAATTCTGAAAAAAATATACCCATGTTTCTCATATTATATGGTGGTTTTAGCTTAGGCTAAGGTGTATATAGTATATACGTTGTACATATATATTATTATTATGGGGTTTTGTCTCTAATTGCTAAGTATTGCCCGCACTTGGTCCATCTTCAGTCTTTCTTGTGTTCATCCTCTGCTCCCCCTATAGTCCGATGCTGTTGCTGGTCATCAGAATGAATGGAATCAGGGCCTCCATCTGCATCTGTCCCACTAGATTGGCGAAAAATAGCTCTTCCATGGCCTCGGCGTCGAGACTGCTTAGCGGCAGCAGGCGGGCAACCAGGCTATTGAAGCGCTCCTCCCCACCGACGCCGCCCTGGCGACGCAAACTGGTCAAAGCATACAACTGAACGCGCCTCACATAGCCGCGCAGTTGTCGCTCCTTGCGCTGCTGCAGTAGCGATGGATTGAAGAGCAGGATAAGTCTGAGCAATCCGAACTCCATGTCGGTCACCTCCTGGGTCTGCAGCTCCTGGACAAAGTCGTGCAGGGTGCGAGTGAGGTGGGCCATTTTGGATATCTTTATGGGCTCTGACTTGTCAATGTCCGCCAGCTGGCGAATGCTCTGGATGAACTGAGCAATGATGGTGGAGGCAGACAGCTGACCCTGGCACTGGGCCAAAGCCACGGCCATCAGAGCTGGCCAGGCACTGCGCAGCAGCTTCACCTGGCTGTGCGAATCGAGCTGTTCGAAGACGGGCACCTTCCGCAGCGTGTGAATGGTGAGGAATATGATGCGAGATCCAGTCTCGCACACATAGTGAATATTCAGATAGGAGTGCACTAAGGTCGGGGGCTGCACGTGAAAGGCGCACTGGGCATCGGTGAACAGTTCCTGATCGAAGACCGCTTCATTTATCATGAAATCGCTGCGATTACAGAAGTCAAAGTCCAAGTCCATGTGCTCCAGCTCGGGATCGACGGCATCTTCGGTGCCACTGTCCTCGGCCTCCGAATCGCATTCGGGCTTCACATTGAGGCTTGTTCCCTGGCCCCCAATCCGCTCCAGCTGATGCTGAATGGGCTGCAGTAGCTGCAGACCCTTGTTGATCACCCGCATATCCAGGGAACTTTTGATCAGGCCCAATGTGGCGGCGGTGGGCAGTGCCGTTGTCGGCTCCCCTGCATTGAAGTTCAGGTGCTGGGAGTTATTGTTGCTGGCACTGTTAGCCAAGAGTTGCAGGCACAAGGTGCTGCTATTGTCCATCGAGTCGTCGTCATCGTCTTCTACCTCTGCCTTGGGCAGGTCCGGCGAATAGCTTCCACTGTGTTGCTGCTGCTGCTGTTGTTGTTGCTGCTGCTGCTGCTGTTGGGTGGCAAACACTGGAAAAGCGAGACAGAAACACCAATTAGTTTCATTGCTCACCAATTGGCAGAATGTGTAGTTCTGGTTGGAGGTGACGACTCACTCAACGTCTGCGTCAGTTCGGCAAAATTCAGGCCAAATAGATTGTCATTCAGGCCGAAAGGCGTTGCTGCATTACTCTGTACGGGGGGCGTGGCCGCAGCATCGGCCTTGACAGTGTGCTGCTTGCCACGTGTCTGCTGGTAGCCAGACTTGCTGGATATATAGCTGGAGGAGGTCCCTCCGCTGCCCGATGTGGAGGAGCCCCCGCCAACAGCGGCATTTAGGCTTTCTTTCCTGTCCACAATCGGTTTCCTCTCATGCTGAACGGCTGTGGAAACGAGAGAGAGAGATCGAGGCAGAAAGAGAGAGAGAGAAAATAAAAATTAATTAGAGCGAGAAGTCGATTAACGGTGCAGTTGATGATGCAGTTTTCCAGGCAGGGTGACTGTGTGACTGTTTATGTGTGCGTGAGTGAGTGAGTGAGTGTGCATTGGGTGTTAGTATGTGTGCTAGTTGGGATCATCGTTTATACCCTGGCAGAGCGAGATTGAATTTGGAGTTTAGCTTTACTAATGGCTCTTGCAAGGGTATGTAGACTTTGGCCTGCCAAAGATGCGTTGGGTTATTGCTTGAGACGACGACTTAAACGAAAATTACAATCACTTCGCATGCCGCTGGCCAAGCACTTTTGCAGCCGACAGAACTGGCAACGATTCCGATGGTGCTTGGTCACCTCACAGTTCATTGCCCCGCGACACTGATAGCCCAGCTGCTTGCGTATGGATCGCTTGAAGAAGCCCTTGCAGCCCTCGCAGCTAATGGCCCCGTAGTGGCGTCCCGAGGCACGGTCGCCGCAAACCAGACACAGCTCCACGCTCAGGGAGGACGCCGCGGCGGCCGCAGCAGCTGCAGCAGCCGCTGCTCCACCACTTCCAATCAATGGCATCGCTCGGGGTTCTGTAATAGCGAGGGCAACGTTTATTATAATTCTTCTCAAGGTGCGTGCACGTCAAGTCGAGTCCCCACCTTCAGCTTTAATGAATGCCTCAACCTTAACGCCGTCCATTTGCAAGCTGGTTGCTCTGCTGCTTGTTGGTTGTTTGTATTGGTGCGATGTTAGCTATTTTTATTAGAACCCGTTTCTTCCACGCCTGTGTTTGTGCGTATGAGTGGATTTTGCTTACTTGGCTCTTGGAAAATTCTTATTGAACAGGTGCTATCAACATGTTTATATACAGTATACAGAACACCACGCACTTTCGTTGGATGACTCGATTTAGCTAATTAATTGTATGATTTTAGAGGCATTTTAGCCTTTTTGGAAGCTGTTTCTCAATGCCCAATGGCAGAATCAAAAAAATCTTCACGTTCCAATTCACACAAAAAAAAAACGCACACAATGGCTGCACCACACCATACCGTCCGACCATCATAACGAAAATTACGGTCTCATTCTAAAAATATACTGTAAAAATATTGACGAAAATCATATCGCTCGATTTTGATATTCCGTTTCATTTTACCAACTGAATAGGATACTGATCCTTGAACAAATAGTTTTATCTGATGGATAAAACAATTTTCTACAAAACAGGTCAATTTTAAAAACTCCCTTTATTGAATTCGGTTTAAAATAAGGTTTAAACAAGGAAGGTTAACAAATAAGCCCCAGTGTGACCACTATACCGTCTGGCCCTCAGAAATATACCGAAATACCCTCTCATTTCCGAAATATGCCGCGAAGTTTTGGTTGCGTTTGTCCGATTTTCCGAATATTTCAGCCCTGATCTGTCTATCGTGAAACTATGGCGCGTAAAAATAATGGCTGAAGAAAAAGGTGCAAATTGTTAAAAAAAACACCTTAAACTAACATTATGATTAGATCATCCATTGGTTGATCAATAATTTGGTTGATTTATAACATGTGGTTCGAGCACGCAGCCAACTCCATAACTTGAGTTTTGCAGTGTAGACGCCATTTTTTTTCTCTTTCAATAAAAATATGTAGTGATATTCAGCATTTTGTAAGTAGCTTCTGTTTATATAGATATATATTTCTATATTTTCCCGAGTTTTTTTTTGTATGTGCTCTTTGAATATTACTTTGCCTATGTTTAAAAGCTCAGTCTGTGGTTCGGAGACGTTTGGCTTACAGATCGAGTTGTATGAACCGAATGCCCTGTGCATCATCTATATAGATTTATATAATGAAAACCATCGTTTTCTAACGGATATACGTAATATATACGCACTTTTTGTTTTCAACCAATGAAAATCGTCAAAATTCTTCTGATAACGATAATGTTGTTGAACTGCCGAGCTTTTTCGGCACATAGCTGCGAATTATTAAACACGGGAGTTTAGTTTGATACAGTTTATTGTGGGGTATTTATGTGATAGGATAGCGAGTGGAAAGAATACAGGAAATGCACGACGAGTCTGTTTAGCTCGATTCAAGACGGGGTCAAATTGAAGAATTGAAGCTGAGGCCAAACGCTGCAAAGGCAAGCGGGCCAAATTGTCCGTGCCCTACTGCAAGCGAGAGTGCGACAGATCCAGAGCAGAGAGCAATAGCGAAGACGAAAGATCGATAGAGTGATAGGAAAATCAAAAGAAAGAAGGAAAGAAGACGAGAGAACGGCTGGATAGGCTGCTCCCATGCGGGAGCTTATATGCATATATGTTTTTACAAAGTGCAGAGTAGTGGTCAGTACAAACAACAAACAATAAAAAAGGGAATTTAATTTACTGCTGCACCACTGGCTATATATAATGTTTCCATCAAGTCTCCAATATTGGGCTGCGGAACCCGACAAATGTAACTGCTAAAAATTTAAAAAACAAAAATCCCGTAAGGACATTTTTGGGAAATTGTCCGCTTGGATTGTAGGGAAATTGTTGGAATGAAAAAGGAAATTGCTGGGGGAATTGTTGGGAAGACTCAATGTTGCTCAATTCCATACACATTCCCGCTATGTTAGGCTGCGGCTAACAGCACCCACTTCCTTTAACACCAGTTGGCGGGTGAATGAATGCACTTTGAAATAGGTTAGGTTAGGTTAGGTTACAGCGGCTGCCAGACTTACTGGGAGCCCAGCACACCTAGGCCGTTTCTACCCCTTCTCGCATTGTGAGACCTAAGGTCAACAGTTGTCCCAGCGTGCAGCTCTTATGAAGTTAGCTATCTTTCTGGGACATATGGTGGACATTGCCGAAATGTCTGCTATGAAGGGCGAGCCCAAGTGCTGTAGCCTTCTTCTGCTGAGAGCTGGGCAAGAGCAGAACAAATGTTCCACCGTTTCCTCCTCTCCCTCGTCTCTGCAGCTACGGTAAAAGTCATTGTATGGGGCGCCCAGTCTATTAGCCAGTGTCCCGTTAGGGAGTGTATGACTGCGCTGCACCTTCGTTCTGCTTTACGGATGAAGACTGTTTTAGCCTTAAACCAAGCTTGTGGTATTCTCCCCACTACCAGTATCATCTTAAAGATACATACAAAGATACAGCCAGTTTATGGCCGTGTCTCTGGCTTGTTGCAATTGGGCCGGAATGATCTGGTCCGGACCAGGGGATTTAAACGGATCGAAACTATTTATTGCCCAGTTTATGTTCCGTTTTTAGAAGATATGCTTTATTGAGGTGATCGAACCCTCACTAGGGAAGTGAGTCGGTCCATTGATGGAGCACCCTGGAAAATGAGTGTCGAGTAGAATATGTAGGGACTCCTCACTGGAGTTAGTCCACGTACCATCGCTTCTCTTTAGGTAACCCACCGAGAGGGGGGTTTTGGAGAGGATCTTGCGCAGTCTTGCGGCTTCTGACGTTACCTCAATTTCAAAACAAAATGTTTGCCACGAGGCCCTTTTTGCCTTTCTGATTTCTTTTTTGTATAGGCCAGACTATTTTTGTAATCTGCCCAGTGTTCTTCCTCGTTAACGCTTTTGGCCCTGTTGAAGAGGGACCTGTAGCTTTTCCGTAGGATATCTATATGTTTTGACCACCAGGGGGTTTTTTTTTCCCCTTATGTTGGTTTAATGGGCATGCTGCCGTGAAGGCCGTGTTGCATGCTTTAGTGAACCTGTCCACTAGATGATTTAGATCGTGATCTGTGTTCAGGCAGGTTGGTGCCTTGGAGGGAAGTAGTCCCTCCATTTCTGTGACATATTTTTCCCAGTTAGCTTTTCTGGGGTTAACAAAGACAGTAGGTTTTGGGCTCTCAAGAGATAGTGTAGTCTCGATGTACCTGTGGTCCGAAAAGGAATGGTCCCCCAGAACTTTCCAGTTCTTTACTATGTCTGACAGTCTGTGAGACACTAATTATAGGTCAATTACCTCTTGTCTATTCTTAATTATAAACGTAGAATCATTGCCCCGATTGCAGATAAGGAGATTAGAGTTTAGGATGAAGCTGAATAATGACTCACCCCTTACATTTGTATCCGAGCTCCCCCATTGGGTGTGGTGGGCGTTGGCGTCGCAGCCTATTACAAGGCCTATAACCGACCTTTCGCTATCTATGGTGAGCTTGCGAACTAGGTCACCGGGAGGATCGCTTTCCTCATGAGCCATGTATGACGACATCAGCCTTATTTGAGAACCTTGTAGCTCAAGGCTTGCCACTGTGTTGTCACCATTGCTAAAGTTGTGGAGCAGAAAGGTATTCCTTGCAGGAATGCAGGTACGGATTTTACCTTCTTTCTGAGCTACAATAAGCTTGTGCTTATTTATCTGTAGAAGTCCTAGGGACATCGACAGAGTTCTCCACCACTTTCAAATAAATATGTGGTTTTCATTTATAAAAATACACTTTAATATACAGGGAAATCATTACAAAAGGCTATTTTTCTTTATATATATATAACATAAGAGTCCCTAGTTGTGAAAAACATATTAATTTTTGTTGTTTTTTTTTGGTCTTAGAAACGATTAAGCCACAAATCACTTATACAAATATTCTGGCTGCATGGAGTGGTAGGTAAGGAGGCGGGGCGGGGCGGATGGATGAATGAATGAGGGAACGGAACCCAAAATGGTGAACAACAAGCGGGGCTAAGCTCACAGGCAGGCACGCACACGCCCATAACTATCATGGTCTATGCCCAGAAACTACAGTCTATTTATTCTTCAAGCCCATTGCACGTTTGGTGGCTCGTCCCAGGAAGATGCCTGTCAGAAAGATCAGGCCCGTGGCGCTCATCAATATCACAAGGAAGAATTTGCGCGCCGGCGACGCGACCACTTGCTGCATAAGCTGTTGCATGTCCTCAGGCGGCAGCGCCAGCGTGTCGTCCGCGTTGTGGAACATTTCGATGCGTCGCTGCAGCTTTTCGCGACAGTCTGTGTCCAAGGAGTTGGGCGTATCCTTCAGCAGTGTGCGCAGACAATTCAGCTCTTTTGAATGGATAGCATTAGAGAATTATGGTTTATCGGACGCGTAGCCCTGTACTCTACTCACTGCGTCCGTTGCCGCTGGCGACCTTGGAGCAATATCTCAGCAAATCCACTGTGCACGCCGTCTCCAGTATGGGATCCACATGAATGTCGGCCTTGGCCTCGGCTATAAGCGTGGCCACCTCCATCTGACACTGCCTGTTGATGATCTGCTTCTGGAGGAAGGCCGTCTTCAGGCACTCGGCCACCTGGCCATGCTCATCGGCATCCATGTTGGCTTTGCACAGCTCCTGGATCTCCGATTTGCAGAACACCTGCAGCAATGGATTCAGCTTGTAATTGAGCGCCTGCTCCTGCAGGATCTTGATCATCTCCTGGGCGCAGGGCTCATCCAGTGCCGATTGACGGAACTTATCTTTTAGGCAATGAATGACCTATGAAAATAAACAAATGAATAGCCCCAATTTGAGAATAGTTCGTATGTATAGAGCCATCAATTAGCGTGTAATCATGAAGTGCTTTCAATTGAAAGGGTTTGACTAGACAAGACACAGATAAAGAGTCCAGTCCATTGTTGTTGCCACTCGAGATAATCACGTAACTTAGATTTCAGCTAAGCTAAGATAGTAAACGCGCTATAATCGCGATACTCGACTATAAGATACCTGCTACTCAGGTTCATTCATTAAGGGTACGGGTACTGCATACTATAGAAATGATAAGAGACAGGGGTAGATCAATGTCAATGCTTCTTCCAGAATACGAAAAGAAGTCTTCTACTATCAAAGACTAAAACTATAACAATTACCCAGGTGTTGCATGAGGCTCAAAAAATCTGTTCGATCGCGTGAAAGGCGCCTCTAGCGCTGCCCACTCGACGTAGTCTGGCCGTCAATGCCTCGGTTAGCTGAGTCGGTCCCCAGAAATCAACAACAAAATACAGTCCAGACAGTCTCTGTCGATGCGCACACGTCGGCATGACATGTGTAAATTTATAACAATATGTTATAACAATATCATGTTAGGGTGGGTATACGGTACGCAATAATCTGTTTAATCCAGATGTTTATGAGGTTGAACAAATTCTATAATCACTATTCATACTGTATGAACTGTAAGGAAAGTCGATTTCGTGGGCTCGTCACTGGCCGAGGGGGTATCTTCACTCGTTGGTTGCCTCGTGAGGCTTCGTTTTCGACTCGCTTGTGGCTTGTCTCGATTGAACCGAGCCCACCATCAGTTCCACATCACAGTCCATTCTGATGCGTAGCCGCGGCGTATACGTGATGTTAACATTCTGCGGATTGCTGAGCGCTGCTCTGGCCGGTTGGCTGCTGGTCTCCCTTGTGGGTACAAGTGTACAAGTGGAGGCTGAGGAGGCCACAGCGGTGGTGACCGTTGAATTGGCCAACGGGCAGGGCAAGGTGCTAGGCAATTACGATGTGACGTCTATTACAGGGCAGAAATTTATGCAATTCCGTGGCATTCCATTTGCGGAATCGCCGGCGGGGGATCTGCGCTTTCGGGTGAGTAACAAAACAGTCTTTGGACTATCGCCTGAGTGGCCTGCCCACCGGTTCAGCAAGAGGCAAGAGATAAGGCTAATGCCTAATATGACGTGGTGTAGCTAATGATTGCCATTCCCCTCATCTGACTGTTAGCCACCTGTGCCGCGTTCGAGCTGGTCTCCCTATACCGCTAGTGCCCTGGACTTTGCACAGCGCTGTCCCGTGATAACCCATTTGACTGACGAGCCTGATGTTAAGACGGAAGACTGTCTCAATGTTTCGGTGTACACCAAAAATGTTAGTGAGATTGCAGTGAATGATAAAGCATTATCAGTCCAGAGATCGGATGATGGGGAAATGCAAAAATTGACTTCTTTCCCCCATTTGTTTCAGCTCACAGCCGGGCGGCCTGTGATGTTCTACATCTACGGCGGCGGCTACTACAACGGTTCAGCCGAGGATCATCCTCCCCACTATTTACTGGAGGAGGATGTGGTCCTGGTAGTGCCCCAGTATCGAGTGGGTGCCCTGGGCTGGTTGACCACATTCACGGATGATATGCCCGGCAACGCGCCCATTGCGGATATCGTAATGGCTCTTCAGTGGGTGCAGACACATATTTCTCTGTTCGGTGGGGACCCACAGCAGGTGACCATCTTTGGCCAGAGCGCAGGCTCTGCGGTGGCCAGTGCCCTGCTATTGAGTCCCCGCACTGAAGAGCATCTCTTCAAGCGAGCCATTGTCCAGTCGGGTTCAATATTCGCCCGGTGGGCCACCAATAGCGATCCCCGCGCCCAGGCCATTCGAATCTGTGAGAATCTGCGTTGCTCCGAATGCGAACAGGAGGATCGGCTGTGGGTTTGTTTGCGTAACGCTTCGGTCAAGAGTATCCTGAAGGCCACCCAGGCGGAGACATTCTCTCCAGTGGTGGGCGATTTACTGGGAATCCTGCCGCAGCATCCCAGTGAACTGGTGAAAACGTACCAGCGGCAGATTCCATTGCTCACCGGCTTCACGGAACACGATGGCTCCTTTCTCCTGGCAAGTGGGTGGCGCACATATATGATACTTTGATGTAGAGATCAGGGTAATGATTCGCTTTTGTAGGCTACTACGACGTGATTGCAGCGAAGTTTCCCAATGTTAGTGCTCTAACGGTGCGCCAATTCTCCGAGGGACTCATGGAAATGGCCAATGATGGCACCGGACTCACGAGTAATCTGCTGTACCGTATGCTCTTCACACCACAGATCCTCAACAGTCACGATCACAAGGGTGCGGTGCCCGCCTACTTCGATGTGAGTTCGATCTACGAAAGGAACCTTGCACCGAATGATTTTTACCCCATTAACAGCTTTCGTCGGTCTTCATGAAGTCGCCCGTGATAACGCTGGCCACGAAACTCTACACACAGCAACCCGCGGCTCCCGTCTACGTGTATAGCTTCGAGTATGAGGGAAACCACACCCGCTTTGGCTATGAGTTTGGCAACGATCACTACCCCTTCAATGGGGGAGTGCATCATTCCAATGAGAATATATACCTGTTCGCCACACATCCCCTGGTGGAGCAGGACTCTCGTATGTCCCAGAAAATGGTTAAATTGTGGACCTCGTTTGCCATAGATGGCAGCCCCAAGGAGCTGCTACCCCTGACAAGCACCAGTGGACCCTACAATCGTCTTTCTATCGAGATAACGTCTGGCGAGGATCTGCTGGAGACTCTAACATCAGCCATTGATGATCCCTACAATGGGAGGCTGCAGCGAGAGAATGTGGACTTTTGAGGTGTTCCATTCCGATCGGTTATTTAGGAATTAGAAATTAGAGATTTCCACATTAGAGAATGCTAGAATGCCAATGCCAGAAAGCTATTTTTGTGCCATTTTTGGGTATATTACTTATCAAAGCGTGCTAAATATAGTGGAACGGTAGATTAGGGCTATATATTACTATATTATTTTGCCTGAATAGAGCGCTATATCTTAGAAACTGTGCCACAATACTTGTTTTTTTGGTGACTGGTGGGGGCAAAGGTTTTCTGTGACTATCTTCCATAGATATAGATACAGTAGATAGATAGAGATAGATAGATAACCACTTACCTTTCCATTGAGCTCCTCGTTGGGCAACGCACTGGCCACAATATTGGAGCAGTAGCTATCGATATTCTTGCCACAGGCACTCTGCAGCGAGGGATTAAAGCGGAAGTCCGTGTTCTGTTCGATCATGCGATTGACCACAACCAGATGACAGCGCTGATCGAACTGCGTGTCATCCTTGTAGGTCTTGAGGCAGTCCAGGAGCTTCGCAGAGTCCGTGCTCGGGCAGAACTTGTAGATCATTTCCTTGCAAGTATTGAGGAGTGTGTAGTCGGTGCCGCTGTCGCCCAGCTCCGATTTCTTGATCATGAAGATGGCATGATGGCAGGGCTTGCCCAGTCTGGGGGTCTTCTTGATAAGGCACTCCAAAGCCTGCAAGAGAAGACGCATAGAAAACATTCGGATTAGAGATCCTGCTCTAGGGCAGAACTTCGTGTGGTTTTGGGGGGGTTGGGGGTGTGATGAGTGTGTGTTAATAGCTTGTGGATAGATTAGAGATGGTTAAGTGAACTTGCATTTTTATTCACCTGACCGGGACCCTTTTGATCCCTACAGAATTCTTCCAGCTCTTGTTTGCAGGCGTTCCCTAGCTTAGGATCCAGCTGAATGCTCTCCCTCTGCTGATACAGCTGTGACTTCACCTGATGGCGGCACTCCTTGGGTATCTGGTGGCGCTGCGCCTTGATTGTATCGTTGCGCATCACCTCACTGAGGCAGCCGACCACATCGTTTTTGGTGATGCTGGAGGAGCAGAAGCGCTGAACAAATGGACGGCAGGCCTCCTTGAATTTGGTGGTGAAATGGAAGTTCTTCAGCGAGATTATCTGAAAGTGTTCGATGGCGGCGCGGCAGCGTAGATCTTTGCGCAGATCGGCATCGTTCTTGTGCGCTATAAGGCAGTCCATCATGTCGCCTATGAGTAAGGGGTCAGAATGCAATCAGATGCAAAAAAGTTTTCCTATTTGTTCCAGCTTACCATTATCCTTGCCACTCTTGAGAATGGCCGAGCAATGCTGTTGCATGGCCTCGCCGCAGACGTTCATTATGACGGGATTCAGTTCGACATGAGCTGCTTCCTCCTCGGTGTATTTGACCACAACCGTTTTGCACTCCGGTTGCAGGTCGTCCATGTTCTTCTGCAGGCACTCCATTTCGCTGCCCTTCTCCACGCATTCCGCACAGTAGAGCGAAAGATCATTTAGGCAATAGTCCTCCACCTCGGGTATGAGGTCCATGGACATGGCTCGCTGTCGCATCACCCGCTTGACCTCCTTGAAGCAGTCCTTCCGCAGCGTCTGATGCTCATCCTCGCTGAAGGCCATGCGATGCAGACAGGGCAATATCATGGGGCCACGCTCCGGATCCATTTGAACATTCTGGACATCGTCCCACTGCCGCTTGGCCCGACAATACTTGACGGCATCGTCGCGGCAATGCTTGTACAGCTGCGGATCCAGTTTAAAGTCGCGCGCCACAAAGTACTCGATGATAAGAAGGGCCTGTTCGCACTCCGGCAGCATCGAGGAGGTGCCAATGCGCTCGACGAGGCATGACATGACCCGGGCTTCTCCACCCTCGACATCCTTGCAGGCCACGTCCACCACCGGCTTACAGGCACGCCTCAGCACTGGATCCACACGCCAATCCTCGCCAGCATCGCTGACCTTGATCAAAGTCTCCAATCCACGCTGACATTGGGCCGTGACGCGCCTCTGTGGTCGCCTAGCCTTCACATGCTCCAACAGACAGTGGATAATCTCGCCGCCAGTGCCAGACAGGCCATTCACCAGCTGGGCCTTGTGCTCTTCCGGGCAGAACTTGGGTATGTCATCGGCACAGTCACTCAGCAGCTCCGGCGACAGTTGGTAGTCTGTCATCAACATGCGGCGGTGATCGGTCAACTCTACCAGACAGGAAGGCGCGAGCTTGGTACCGTTCTTCGATACAGACTCCAGACAGAGCAGAATCTGGGCCAGGCGCACATGCTTGTCCTCAGAGACACCGCGGCGACAGTGATACAGCTTGATGTCATCCTTGCAGGCCTTGGCCAGACCGTGCGAGACACGGTAGTCGTGACCCATCTGCTGATCTCGCATTGAGATCTGCGCTGCGCAGTTAGCCGTCATCGATGGATGGCTCTTGTGCCGCACCAGGCATTTGTACGCGCCCGGCGTGCCGGATTGCTCCTAAATGAAACGTGTTTTTGAGCCTACAATCGAACCAAATAGAATTCCCTCTCACCTGTGAGCAGAGCGAAGAGAGGTCCTCCGAACAGATCCTGAACAATTCGAGCATTCCACGCTGCAGTTCGATGGCATTCATGGCGGACATGCAAGTGGGCTCAATAGCGGACTTCTGGGCAGTCGATCGGAGGCACTGCACCGTTCCAAGCTGGGACAGAAGCGACGGCAAGTGTTCGACATTCAGGCGGCCGCATTTGTGGTGCTCCACGAGGCTGCTGCAGGCCACGTAGAACTCATCCACGTTGCTGTAGTCGTGGCCCAGGCCATTGTAGGCACGCCGGAGATGCTGCTGGCACGTGTTGCTCTGCGGGAGCTGCAGGCGCTGCTCCTCCAGGCAGTTCCACATGTACACAGAGTTCAGGCAGGTCTCGAGCTTTGCCCGCTCCTCTGGACAGTATGTGGGCAGGAGTGTGCTCTCTATCCATGCGGGAAGCTGTAGCTGCCGCTGCTGCATCCAAAGGGCGTGCTGGCAGTTTTCGGGAAGAGCCTCCAGTTGGCTGGAACTGAATGTGAGGGCACACTCCAGCATGGACAGATTGTCGGTGGACTTCTGGTGGGTGCAGAATTTCTTTAAATCCTGGCACTCTGGCAAATCGATGATGCTGTGCATCTCCTTGGCCCCCGCATTCTTATTGTCCACGTCAATGGCGACGCGACGATGGCGATGGCGGGACGAATCGCCGGCTGCTGCTACTGCCGCCGCCAATAGCACCAGCAGCAAGTGTTTCATTTTGCCTTGATTTTTATCGGGAAGATCTGTCTTTGGTGCTTAACGACTGGTCATCTAAACTGGTCGACTGGTATGTTGCTTGCGTAAGCTAACGAAGCGGCTCGGTTCTATATGCAATATTTAGCAATTCGACGCGCTGCTGGTCTTGCTTGGCAATGGCATGAAATATCTTGTAGAGTTCTTAAGTCCCCTACAACAAAAACAAACAGAAGGCCGGTTGCAAATGCTATCACTTCTTGATCATGTTTCAAAAATAACTTTGCACCGGGTAATATCCACTCTTTTGAATTAAACAGCTTGTGCAAACTGTTGATTCAGCATTTTTAACGCTAATATCAAAATTTTTGCAACAAATTCACTTGTGACTGATGACCAGAATAACTATCGGCTGGATAGCGACTAGTCGATATCATTAAAACAAAGCAAAAATTTTGTTTAATATGGAATATGTATTAGTCAAAATTAACAAATTCCACTGAAATTAGATTCTTCCAGTAAAACTATTATTTTTGGCTTAAAAAATTTGTTTTAAGTACTTATCCGGCAATCGATTACTAAGCTGCAGTTATTTTCCCCCATCACTAGCCTATGAATCGCTCTGTCTGCTGCAAAAAAGAAAATTGTACAAACGGGTTAGAGATTCTCAAATACTCACTGGAAATCCTTTTGAAGTGTTTTAACGCAGAACTACGGCTTCAAAGTGGCAATCATCAAGCGCTAAGGAGGCAACCGAACGCACAGCGCTCATGGACGCCCATGTCAATGCCTCGACCTCGTCAAGGAGTGGTGCTGGCGAAGATGGTAGTGGCCTGAGCGGCGAAGCAGAGCGTTTGGAGCGTCCTCCAAAGCGAAAACAGGTAAGGAGCAACTATGGCTCCAACAACCAGGATCAGGATCAAACAGATGCGGTACGTAAATCATACTATTCTGTGGGTGGTTCAGATGACTTGATTCTTGTGATTCTTTGCCAGGCTGTACTTGCCGTCCCCACTGTGGCTGTAAGGGGTTCTTCGGCCTCTCGACCATCGAGATTGAGTGGCGGTGGTGGTGGCGGCGGTGGTGCCGCCGGACCTCCCCCAAACGAAAGAGAGGAGGATCAGGGCTTGAAATACGGTGCCCAGCATGTCATCAAGCTGTTTGTGCCCGTCTCCTTGTGCATGCTACTGGTGGTGGCCACAATCAACTCGATCAGTTTCTACTCCAGTACGGATGTTTATCTGTAAGACAGAGAGAGAGAAAGAGAGAGAAAAGCTTCGTCACTAATCCATTTGTTAATTGCAGTCTGTACACTCCGTTCCATGAGCTCTCGCCGGAGCCAAGTGTCAAATTCTGGAATGCTCTAGCCAATTCATTGATTCTAATGAGCGTGGTGGTTGTGATGACTATTCTATTGATTGTCCTCTATAAGAAACGTTGCTATCGCATCATCCATGGCTGGTTAATACTCTCTTCGTTCATGCTCTTGTTCATTTTCACGTACTTATACTTGGAGTAAGCATATCCGATCTCTTGAATCTCTTTGTGGAATCTAATTCTGTTGTGACTTTTTAGGGAGCTCCTACGCGCTTACAACGTACCCATGGACTACCCCACTGCCTTGCTGTTCATGTGGAACTTTGGTGTGGTTGGAATGATGTCCATACATTGGCAGGGACCTTTGCGTCTGCAACAGGGATATCTCATATTTGTTGCAGCCCTCATGGCATTGGTCTTTATCAAATATCTCCCAGAGTGGACTGCCTGGGCTGTCCTGGCAGCAATTTCTATTTGGGGTGAGGATAAATGCAATTTAGGCATACATTTCTGTTGACTAAACCGATTCATGCGTTGACAGATCTCATAGCTGTCCTTACACCAAGAGGACCACTACGCATATTAGTGGAGACGGCTCAGGAACGAAATGAGCAAATTTTCCCCGCTTTGATCTACTCATGTAAGCACTCTTATCAGCCTGCTGTAGATCTTTCAAATGATAGAATTCTTCTTTTTGTTCAGCCACTGTTATTTATACGTTTATGGGTACACATTATACACCGCAACAATCTGAGCCCGCAGTCACTTCCTCGCCCTCATCGAGCAACTCGACTACAACTACGAGAGCCACACGAAACTCACTGACATCCCCAGAAGCAGCTGCGGCCAGCAGCAGCTCCCGCTCAGGTAATACTCGAACAAATCCTCATCAGAATCAGCGGGATGATAGCAACGTAATGGCTGCTGAAGGTATGCCACTTGTGACTTTTAAAAGCAATTTGCGCGGAAACGGTACATATGCATTATATTTTTTATCATTTAATTTACTTCTCCCATATGTACAACGCTTTTTATTGGCCTTTCTGTGTGTGTTTTTGATCTTATAAGTACTCGTATTTCTCTTATGTCTTGTTTCGTTTTGGTTATATGGTATAAGGCGCTGCTAGTAGAACATTATTCTATTTTGATGTAAACTATGTGTATGGAGCTGTAAATGTATACAAATATTGAATATTTAACGCTTATATTCTCACTTCCAGCTGAGGCAGCAGGCTTCACTCAGGAATGGTCTGACAATCTCAATGATCGCGTGGCACGTCGTCAGATTGAAGTTCAGAGTACACAGAGCGGCAACGCTCAACGTTCCAATGAGTATCGTACTGTCACAGCACCAGATCAGGTCCCTACAGATGCCCAGGAGGAGCGTAAGTTAAACTAGGATATTTCCTTCGGTTATAAGTAATTAATAAGGAATTTGCTTCTGCTCTCAGGTGGCATCAAATTGGGGCTCGGCGACTTCATCTTCTACTCGGTATTAGTGGGCAAAGCCTCCAGTTATGGCGACTGGACCACAACGATTGCATGCTTTGTGGCCATCTTAATTGGACTCTGTCTCACACTGCTGCTTCTGGCCGTTTGGCGAAAGGCCTTGCCAGCCCTGCCCATTTCCATCACCTTTGGCTTGATATTCTGCTTTGCCACGAGCGCTGTGGTTAAGCCGTTCATGGAGAACCTGTCGGCCAAGCAGGTGTTTATATAAGAAAGACACACACACAAGAATTTAGTGGACAAGGATAAGTCTATGTCCTTCTTATCATAGTCTAAAAAAGCTTTTTAAAATCAAATCTTTATTAACAAAATGCATAGTAACACAAAAAACTATTTCTTGCGCCTCATTATCGTTTTGTCTACAATATTAATTAGCCAACCGGGTTCCAGACCATAGAACACTTGCCTCGGATCCTTGGTGGCTGAGAGCATCTCATAGGAAGGATCGTCTTCAATGCGGGGCAGCTGATAGCCATATTTCTGTGCCAGCACCAGTCGATCCTTGCTGATCTCCTCGGGATTTGCCAAATATCCACGGTTCTTGGCATCTGTGTAGTAATCCACAGCGTCCTGAGGCGGCATCATACGATGAGGAATCGGGACACCCTTCTGGAACCACTTTTTCGCATTGGCGAGCATGTGGACGCTGCGAGGATCGTAGTAGGCAGTACGAATGACGCCGCCGTTGCGCTCGATGGCTGCAATTACCGCCTCATTTGCATGCTGTACCTCAATATTGATCTTGGCTTTGAAGTTGTCCAATCCTTCGTCGGTCAGCTGGAATCCATATTCCATTTCCGCAGGTTTTAGCTTCAACAAACCAGAGTTGCACAGCGTACTTATATCTACAGGCTGGCTGATATCAATGCGGTTCGTATCAATCAGCACCTGCAGCTGCAGTAGGGAGATGGGTGGGTACTGGCGCTTCATGTGGTGTCCCTTGTAATACGGTTCATAGGGAAACCGCAAGTAGAAGGGCTGATTGCCCGTCTCATAGCCCAAACGCATGAAGTTCTGGCGTTGTCCAGAGCCCTTGTTGCCAGCTCCATGTTTATCACCGCCGTGCTGTGCCCGCCCGCGCTTGTCCTGCAGAGGATTGAATGGATCGGATATGTCAGAAGTTGTTATTCAACCGGTTAGGTCCAGCACTCACGTTCTGTTTGGAGTTGGGATTCGGTCGCAGGTTTCCAATTTGTACGCGCGGCAACGTTCGCAACAGCTTCAAAGCCTTGTCCGAAGTTTCCCGCAAGTGTGCCATTCTGAAAATCTCACTTTCTTTAATAAATTTATGTTTTTTGGCTGAAAAATATAATTTAACACGATTTCAGCTAAATCGACTATCGATACTCCGATCAGCTGGTATGCTATCGAAGTCATCTGAATTTTTCCTGCACTGTCGGCTGCCATCGTAAAGTGTTGGACAACTAATAATCGTAGCTTGAAGAAGATACTTAAAATATTTAAAATTGTATATTTTATTAATTTCATAAAATAGCTAAATACCTCATCGAGCTGCGAAAATGACTTGTGGAACATGTCGTGGACGCAAAGACAAAGGTATAAAGTGTCTCATAGCAGCGCTGGACACAATTAAAGAGCACGCCTTGAGTAAGTAAAAGTCAACTTGTTTTAGTTTTCGAATAGAATAAGAAAGGTTTTTTTATACAGTGATGCAAAATGAGGCGGAGGAGAAGGATAAGACTATTGGAAGCCTGCAAGCTCAAAATGAAAAGCTGCACAGGGCTGTGGATCTCCTAAAAGAACGTCAGGAATCGCTGGCCGCTCGCCATGATGAGAAGCGACGTAAAGTGTCGCCGAAGAAGTTAAAGGAAGATATTTCTCCACTTCCGCAAAGCCAGAGTTCACTGAACATGAATATTGCACTCAACAGCATAGAGCTCTCTGATGAAGACACAGAAGAGCAGGAAGACGAAAGCATAGCGGAGACTGAGGCTACATCCATTGACAGTCCTCGAAAGCTCAAGCCACATCATCGCAAGCCTGATGTTACGAATTTAGAGAATGTGCAGCCGAACAATGTGACCAGTTCGAGCCTAAGCTGGCTCCGGAAGACGCCCAAGAATCTCGGAATGATGACCAAGCTGTCATTGACGCACAGAGGTAGCAGCCAACAATTTAAGCAGACTCGTCTCAAATTCGATGGCAAAAAGGCAACTGGTAGCGATAGAGATGTGATAGAAGACAGTCCCAACCCAAGCGTAGATTCAAAACGTGCCCAAGCGTCTCGCTCCTTGCTGCAAAGGTATTTATCGAATAAACCCTTGTCTTTCTTTGTGTAATATCCAATGTCAAGCTTACAGAACCGACACAGGCAACGCCTTAAACGAAGACAACTGCCTTCTGAGCAGGAGCAACAATATCGACATCAAAAACGACGACCCTAGCTTTGACATGGATGTAGAAGAGTTCAGACTGCCTGACGTCAGCATCGAACTACCAATAATGCCGCCACCGGCTTCACCTCCGCACTTGAAGGTGAATACCTCAAACGAGAGCGTGGTCATACTCACTCCTGCCACCCAGGACATCATCTTCGTGAATGATAGCAGCGAAGATATACAAAAAATCGGCACAATGGATGTTCTAGCGGAAATTATGAAAGAGGATGACGATGCGTGCTCTTCTGCTTTGCTGCAGTACGAGCAGATAATGATTGACCAACAGAAACCCATTCAAGCTAATGCACAACAAGATCTGCCTGCTCTCCCACCGGTCCGAGTCATAAAAGATGAGCCAGTAACACAGCCAAACGAAGATCAAGGCAATGAATCAACAAGGCTTTCTGAAGATATCGAAAAATATATGATGGAGGAAGACGACGGCAAGGAATCTGAGGACGAGATTCCTCAACCCATTATAGTAAAAAAGGAACCTGAATTGACACTTAAAGAGCGGTTCAACATTAAATGCGATACGTGCGAAAAGGTGAGTAACCCGAGAACACATTTCCACATAGTATAGAGTCTCTAAAACCTTTCTTTCCTTTTCTAGTTTATCAGCTTCATGGGCTCCAACCTGAATGATGAAAAGATCAAAATCTATTTGAGCAAATGTAGACACGAAATTGAACGAACAGCGTCGCCGCCAGGCTTCTGGAACCCCCACATGGTTTCCTTTGCCGAAGACGATCCACGCAATGAGGTCTTGGTTGACGCTCGCTTTAAAGGCCAGCTATTAAAAAAATAACGTTAAATGCCATTCCATTGAATTATCCGTATAACTCAATACATGTAATTATAATTTGATATTCTTGTAATTTACAAATTGCCGCGCTTGGCCTGCTCAATCTCGATGGCCGTGAACAGGGACTTGAAGTTGCCGGCGCCAAAACCCTAGAATGATTGTATTTGAAATAAAACGTTCTTTGAATAAGTAAAGCAATAAACTTACATTGTGATTGTGGCGCTGAATGACTTCGAGAAAGAGGGTGGGCCTATCCTGGCAGTTCTTTGTGAAGATCTGCAGAAGATACCCGTTCTCATCAAAGTCAATTAAAATATTCAATTTCTGAAGTATTTTCATGTCCTCCTTGATCTTGGTGCGACTGTGCGACAGCTGCTCCTGCAGGATCTCATAGTAGGAGGCCGGTATGGTCAGAAACTCGGTGCCACGCGCCTTCAGATTGCTGACCGCCTGGATAATGTCATCCGTATTGAGGGCAATGTGCTGAACGCCAGCGCCGCCATAGTACTCCACATACTCTTGAATCTGGGACTTCTTTTTGCCATTGGCCGGCTCATTGATGGGCATTTTCACCGTTTCCTCGTAGTTGGCCATCACAATGGAGCGCAGAGCCGAGTACTCGGTATGGATTTGCGAATCGTCCACAGACCAGAACCGATGGAACTGCAATATCCTCTCGTACCAAGAGGCCACGCTCTCCATCTGAAGGTCCGGCTGATTACCCACCACATGATCGATAAAGTTCAGCTTGGTTGCTGGCAAGCTCTTGGACACAACATCCTGAGGGGAGCGCTGGAAGCCTGGCAGAAAGTCCCCAGCATAACCGTTGCGCTCCACGAAAGTGTGAGTGGTGTCGCCATACTAAATGGCGAGTGTTAATGTGAAGAACTTTCTGGGTGGGTATCAGCTTGTTCCACTTACCGTCTTGATGGTGGCAAATCTCACGAATCCATTGTCATCGCTCTCCTCCCAGATGTCGCGCACCACCTCGGCCCCTCTGGACACAGCCAGGGTAAATATTGCATTCAAATCCTCCACTTCGAAGGCCACATCTTTGACGCCATCCCCATGTCGCATCAAGTGCAGGCCATGCTCTCGATCGTCCGGCGTATAGGCCGAGACGAACACAAAGACGATCTTGTTCTGGCGCACAGCATGCTTGGCGAAGCGTCGCTCCCCGGTCTCCAATCCCTGATAGCCAAGTGGTTCAAAGCCCAGACGGGTGGTATAGTAGCTGGCCGCCTGCTTGGCGTTACCAACGTAAAACGTTAAGTGATCAAAGCTTAGGAATTTGCCGGCTTCAGGCTGTTAAGAAGGAGCAAAGAAGGAAAGAGTTCAGATCACATTGTTTAGATAGACTATTTTTATTAGCACTTACTTTGGTTCCTTTGTCAGTATAGCTGGTCTATTAGCAGAGCGGAAATAGAATAGAGTGGAAAAAATAGGTTAGGCAATATAAAATATCTGAAATATCAAAGGAGAGATTGTAACTCTCTTAAACTAGAACTAATAGATGGGTCAACATAACATTCACGGTATACTGATCTTTAACTCAACAGAGATTCAAAATACATATTCTTGAAAGGATCAACCAAATCATATCCCAATATCACGTTTTTTTCCCGCACATCCACGTTGTTTCTTTTTCTGTTTGAATTACCATTATCACTCAGACTCAATTTATGCAAATCCTCTCCTCACACGCGATAAAGATTTCTACGTTCCGTGGATCTTACACGATCTACAAGTTGATTATGGCCTGAGCTGTGGCAAATCGGAGCTTTATATAGGGCCCCCAGTCTCGACCAAGTTGATCAGGTGAAAATCCTGTACTAATTTAAATAAAAGCCAAACTAGTATTTTGTTTATTTCAAATGCTATATATATCGGAATATCTTAAGTATCTGGCTGCTGCTGTTACTGTTGTTGTTGTTGTCATTGCTGTTTGCATATTTTAAGCGGAGATTGCAGAAATTTGTTTACTAGAACAGGTGGCGATATTTTCTACAATAAAATTCCGATACGGATACTGAATTTATGCAATCAACAAACATGAATTGCGCTTTTCCAAAGTGGGACAGACCGGCCTCCTCCAATTTCTTCTTATCAAAGCGGCTTTACAAAGGTTCTTTCAAGCCAAACAAATTTCACTTCCCTTAACCCGTTATACCCAGAAGTACATATCTCAACTCATTATGCAAAATGTTTCATATGCCAGAACACCCTTAAATATTCATGAGACTGCCGGCAGTCAGTTCGGAGATCCACAAGCCACACGCCACAGTCTTCTCAACAGTTGCCAAGTCACATTGAACTTGATTCCAGTTGGGAGCCCAGCTCAGCCCAGCCCCCAAAAAGTAACAATAAATGAGCAGAGTTGAACAGAGTGTTAATGCTATTCCGTAGCTATTATTGTTATTGTTCCAGGGGATAATGTACTATCACTAAGACAGTTGTTTTGCATTAGAATTGCTTTGAAGTGTTCTTAAAATAAAAACAAACTACGAAAACTGGTTACCCAAGAGCCAAGAATTGTATTTGTTTTTGTTTTGCTTTGGCTTTGGCACACGTTAGGCATATTTCATATACTTTGTTTGGTTATTGCCTTAAATTGATTGTTAATTGTGGGGTTAAAATGATTTCGATAGGAGGATTTGTCGTATTTTTTTCATTGTTTGAGAACCATTTGATTGAGTCTTTATTCCTATAAACGGAATTTTACGGATTTACTGACAATCGTAGCTACTTCATTTTGTTTTCTATCTATTAAACTATAGAACCCCAATTTTCTAATTCTGAATGGTGGGATACATACTATATTACGCTCGCTTAACCCTTATCGTTGGAATAGTATTTGAGATAGGGCAGTTTCTATATATCATTTTGACTGACGACTGATGTCAGGTGTTTGGCAACCATTCGACACACACATAAATTAAACGGTTCCCATTCCCGCAGCATCGATTTATGTAGCTCTCTGAGGGCTAGACTCTAAAAATACTAGAACACATGGCGTATGAGCAATTCAACCAGCTAAGCATTAATGATTAGCCCTAGACAAAGTCGCCCCAGCTGCTAGCTGGCGACCAGCTAATGATGAACTGACAGTCCCCTCAGTCCCAAAAGAGACAGGGGGGGATTGTAAACGCGGGGTGGGGCGCATGATATGGTCTAGTGGCAGGCCATTGGCAGGAAGCCAAATCGATGCTTGACATTTATTATGATTGGCTTATTAGGGCGCAGCGGAGGCGATAACCCGCCAACATTTGAAGGGAGGAGGTTGTACACTTGTCGCTTGATTGTGCCAGATGCGGAACAGTCCATTAAATAATATGGATATTGAATTGATTAGGTTTATTCTAAGATAACATAACCATACTATGTTGCAAAGATGTTTTAAATGAAATAAAAAACTTTCTAAATGATCCCAATATGGTTTTATTCGAGATGGGGAAGTTTGATTGTATATCATATTACTATCACTCTGTCAATGCAATAAACTGAAATACCCTCATTTCGTAGAAGTATTGTAGTTGTATTAGTTCCACCTACACCTGTCACAACCTGAGTTCCATTAGTCATAGAATCTTACCCACACCAGTCCTATCCCAACAAAATATACGACACAGCCCTTGCTCCCCTCCTGCATCTTCTCCACAGGCAGGGCATTCATACATACTCTTCACCAGTCTTGCCATTAGCTAAACAAACTTTTGTCCTTGGCAAAACAACGGTGCTTCGTCCGCTGCACTCCTCTTTTTCTTCGGTCTTGCACTCGGGTTGCTCGCTGCTCGGGTTTGATGTGGGAAGCCTGTTGCATTGCTGGCTGGTAGAGGAGGATTGTATTTCCATGACGGCGCTCTCTCTCTCTCTCTCTCTCTGTCTCCCCCGTTTGACTCGCTTTCACTCTCCCTTTGTTTCGCTGGCTCACATTCAGGCAGAGAGCCGAACGAGGACAGCATTGCCAGCACGAAAAAGTTGTCGTCTGCTTAGGGGTTGCGTTGCGTGTGTAAGGGCTTATGCACGTTCGGGTCTGGTCTGGTGACGCCTGGTCGGCCAAAGGACATGGCACGGCAGACAGTAGAAGGATACGAGTTTCTATTGTTGTTGCCATAGCCGCAAGCTGTCGCCGGTCTACGTCACGCTTTCCATCCTTCCTTCAGTCGCGTTTAATGCGCTTCCAAAACAACAGCCCCAGACACAGAGCAACCAGACCCGGACTCTCGGCTAAAAAACTAAATCACATCAAAAATCTGTTTGCACAACTTAAGTGGGTAACAACTACCAAAATTATTCATGTGTATTGTTATAATTCTATTAAAAAACGAACGAAAAAACGAAACCGCCCCCCCCTCAAACGTACTTGAACTGTCGCTGGTTTTGTGTATAAATCTAAAACAATCATTTGTCGCCATCTACATTTTTCCGCCCCAAGCAAGTTTTTGTTTTTTTTTTTGTTGTTGTTGCTTCTGTGGAAATTTATGTTAAACTTTTTTTGTAAATATTGACAAATTTGTTCGTCTAGCTATGCGATTAAAATCTTTATGCTAAAAAACGATCCAAAAACACCAAATTGTTGGCCCCGAACTGACAAGCGGCAGGCGGCCAGTGAAAAGCGAAAGGCGAAAAACCCCCACCAAAGACAGACAAGAGACTTTTAAAAATTACAACATAAATTATACCGAAGGAAACATACATACACTCTGAAAGGAATTTCTAGTTGAAGAGAATTAAAAATAGTTTATAGATGCGATATTTTTGCGATATTGTTGATTGATTGTTCGGTGTGAAAATGATCATAAATCTGGAATGGAACTGAATCATTTTATGGATCCCACCATAGTGCTTTATAAACTGTGAACCGTTTTAGAGGAACTGCTAGAACGAGTTTAATGCTTGGCCCGGCGAAAGGACAAAGTGTATTAATGCAGCGTGGACTTCCCAGGGCAGAGCATAGGTAGGGGGGAGAGAGACGCAGAGAGCTAGAAAGTAAGGGTAAAACGGAAAGGGCATTGTGTACTATACGCGAAAAACACCTTGGAAGTGAAGTGGAGAGTGGAGAGCATTTGTTTCATAAGCAGCCACTCTCTCAATAGAAGCTGCTGCACTCTCGAATGTTTTCTCCCTTATCCCTTATCAATGCAATTCTTTGTTGTTGTCTCGCCTGCACTTTTCTGTTACTTAGAGTGTAGACTGGGCTGGGCTGGTCTGTGCTGCTCTGCTCTCAAAGATAGAGACAGTAAAGCAAACACAGTGATCAATGGCACGGTAGTCTTGATTCGCCTTAACTTTGTATTTCTTTAACGAGCAGCTATAGGATCTAAATACTTCTTTCGTTTTCCCATTAAAACCATCAAAATTGTTTTGATAAATAACAAACACTCTCTAGTACAAAGCTACTTCGTTTTATCCCCAGGCCCTGTATTAATCCAAATATTTGTATGCAAATTTCGCGAATTAAATTCAGTTTGCGTGCCAGAACTCAATCGTCAAGCTTCGACAGGGCCTTCCATTACTTGCCATTTAGACGCGCCCTCATGTGCTGTGAGGGGAAGTCCCTTATTATGAGATTACCACGGGTGGCGTGGGGGGGTACTCGTGGGGGGGTACTCGTTGTTCCCGTGATGATTCACTTTCACCTTGACATGCTTTCGGCACAGCCAGCCAGCCAGCCATCTCTTCTCTTGCCTCAATATCCTTTCTATTGCGGTGACAGCAAAGGTATTAAGTTCTTTATGCCTGATGCCGTCATATAAATGATACATACATATTTCTGACGCTATTTACATGCCGACTTATAGTTTTAAGTATTGTGGTAGCTGGAAACCACATCAACCAGAAGGAAACTACAATCACCGCCCACATATCTGATGGCAGAGCTACATTTAATAGTCTTGGGTAATTCTAGAAAGTAAAGTCCATAAAATTTCGCTTTCAAAACATGAAAATAGACAGACGGGTTGTCCAGAGGGGAGTGCCAGAAGGTGGCTATCCATAGCAGGTTGCAGTAAGACAAATAAACAAAAGATTGCTTCGAAAACTTCTTCGCCACGTCGTTTATGTGAATTTCTATTTTATTTTTAAACACACAAATTATGAAGACCCAAGAAGATTACATATACATACCTACATATGTATATGTACTCTCGATACGTGCATAGTGTATATAGAATAGATGCAGATCCATATATCTACATATAGATATATATATTTGAAGGGATAGTCTCTGGGGCATTTAGGTAGGCATAAATTATACAAATATTTCCATGCGTGTCAGATATTGTTTGTTCGGTATGCCAAGGTATGCTGTCCATTTGTTTGTGGTGTCTCCTCTTCAGAGGGGGGAAATGGGGTATGGTATTCTGTTCTGCTTCATTTTTAACAAATTACTGCAGCTTATTAAGTGCCACATTATTAATGGAGCATGATTCACAGGGGACTTTTGATTGAAAATCTGTTGATGGCTGGCGCTAATCATTCGGGGGAAGTGTAAATTGAGCGAATAGTTTGTTTATAAGCTAAAGGATGCTTGATGATCTCATAAACGATAATCCACTACATGCACTTACATCATTTCATACATACAAACATATGTATATCTGTACTTGTATGTTGAAGTACGCCAATAAGTTATTAAGCTAAATCAAGGGGACTCCACAAGTTAACGTTTTTTTAGTTAATCACGACCCCGTTTTCACAGGAATTTGGATAAGTTAATTCAGAATGACTATCTCATTTATTGACAATCAAAATATTTGCAGTTTTATATCATCAGTTTACATTTTACAAAGTATTGTTCACTTAATATTACACCTTAGTCAGTCGCATTGATAAGGAATCTCTTGTTATCGTTTTACTTCCCTTACCTTTTCCACTTAAATGCAACCAGCTCGTCGGCATTTGCTTTCATTCATGCGACGTCCGAATCGGACGAACCACAGCCACGTCTGCGTCCGCGTCCGCCTCTGGCCGAGTGCTGGCGGATCAGCGACAGCGACAGCAACAGCGACTCGCAACGTTCAGAACGAATTTGCATAGGCTGAGAATCGGACGTGTGCCCCGTCGATCTTGATGCGAATACATCGCAGCGGTACGACAAATAGGCATATTATATTTATTTTGTTTCTTTATCAGTTCATTCCCACCTCCTGTCGGGTGTGTGTGTGTGTGTGTCTGTGAAATCTGTAACTTTAATTTATGAGATGTGGAACCGTTGGATGCACAATAAATTTACCCAAAAATACCAGGCATTTTTCAGTGAAGAGAAATAATATCCACTAAATTTTAAAGTCATTTATCAGATGAAAGAAGGCTGCTGAAGATGGTGTGCAATCATTTGAAGTGGATATGTGGAAATACAAGCAAACCAACAAATCTGTAAGATTTTGGATTTGAAATGGCAACAAATGATAATAAATAAATTCTATAAAATATGAAATAGAATTCAAGAACTAGTGGCTTAGCAGAGCCAACAATTTTAATCGTTTTTTTTTTAATTTTTTGTTAACAATATAATACAAATAAAGTGAAGTTTGAGAACCCAGAATGATTACACAATTACAATAGGTAATCCTTAAAGAAAATAATAATCCTCGGAAATCGTACGATCGAATACAGAATTTTTTTCTCTTACCCTCTAATGAATATATGTACATTCATATGAGTGTATCTCCCCCCAACCAAATCCTATGTCGTGCCAAATTACTCCAGTGAAATGGAAATACGAGTAAAATCTATGAAATGATTCAACAATCGGTAAATACCAACAAACCAATCAGCTGTAAAGTGCATAAGACAAAAGTTGCTCGTGTGGAAAACTAACGCCAAGAGAGACTGAACCATATATGTAACTCGAATCTATATTCAGATCACGACCGCATTTCTAACCCAAGTATTTGTTCTATCCCGTTCATCTCTCATATCCAACCATGCGACATAAAGATCGTCTCCGATTGCTGCGACTGCGACTCCGCCTGCAGTCCGACTGTGACGCAACTAAACCAAAATAAAACCAAGCCAATAAAATCAAACAAATTAATGTGATAATTGTGCAAAATAAGGCGAGCAAGAAGCGACATTAGTCACGATGTGGAACCAAGTGGAATGCAACGGATCTGCTGGGGAGGACTGCCTCTGCCTGTGCCAGAGATTGGGGGGTGCGACCGAGAGATCTCAGCGAAATAGCGTTTTGCTAGCCCCGAGGGTCAGCCTCCCTTATCAGTCGAGCAACAGCTCCACATTCCTGATACTGTTGCTGCTCTCACTCAGCTCCGTGCTGGCGGCGCCACAGACCTCCTGCATCATGTGCGACAAGGAGGATCTCCGGCCCCGGGTGCCGCCCTACAGCGACAGCTACGAAGAGTTCACCTTCGACCATCAGGTGTCCCAGCACGACGCCATGGAGGCGCTGCGGAAGTTCAACGAGAGTAAGCGAACCGGACCCCCTGCCACATAATCTCTGATCCCATCTGACACCCCATCTCTCTATCTTTCATTTCCAGCACATGGTCTGAATAATGCGTGCAATACGATCAAGTGTGACTCAAATGTCTTGAAATATTGCCTGGGAAATCAGGTAACGATCAATGTTGATATACTTCCTCCACTTCGGGTTAAAAGGAAAGCCTCAATGTAAACATTTCGATTTCGCTTTTCAGTTCATCAACGATCATTGTTGGTGCGAGCTGCAGCACAGAGAAGGTTAGTACCCAGTACCAGTAGGAGTACGAGTATTTACCCAGTATGATATTTATGACTTGCCACGAGAGTCTCGGCACATGGCGCCCATGCAACAATAAACAAACTCTGCCACACAGACTCTCACAGTGAACGCCGTTGAGTGCCACTAACCCACTTGGAGAGGCACAGGCACCGGCACAGAGGCAGTAATCCAAAGAGCTTCATTAGCTCATTTTGTCCGAGTCGGTGTGGGGGGGCTGGTGGGGGGATGGTGTTTGGCCCTTAACAAGCGGCCATCACGCAAACCGCTGGTGACGCAACAGTTGGTGGGTACGGGGGGTGGAGACTTAGCCACAAAACTGTCCCATGGTGTGGGATCTACTTGGAAGAGAATGTGTTAATTGGAGTCAGAATAAGGTTGTTCTCTGCGGCTTCGACTTCAGCCGGCACGTGATGCGCTGCGGTACGGAAGTTGTTAGGTCTAGTCCATGCCACTGATTGAACCGCAACCTAATGCCGCTGCACGCTTCATTGCACTGCTTTGCATTAAGTACCCAAGACAGTGAAGACTCCATAGGAGTAACTAGAATTAGAAATGAATTCTAAACTTTAGGAGGCTTTCAGTTTCAGGAAAAGTCTATGTACCATCCTTTGGTACTTGTCCTAGAAACTGTTTAGAAATATGGCGAACTATCATCATTTACTTTTGGAATATACATATCTCAGATTGTTCTTCCATAGCTTGTATCCCCTGTAACCGGATTCTTTGGGCATTCCAAATGTCCAAGCGTCAGTTTATAATTCACTCTTTATAGTATTATTTGTTTCTTTTCGACTTTTCCTCTTGCCTTTATGTGCATTCTGCACCCTGCCCTCCATGCCCACCCCCCACCTCTGCCCGAGCGGAATGGGTGGGTGGGTTCGGCGCTTAGATTGTCTACAGTTGAATGATTTTCTTCAAGGCGTGCACAGTTTTCCATTCTGCTGTAGTTTTGCCTCTTTTCAAATGCACTCGCCTTTAAATTGTTTTGTGTGCGCCTCACTCATTAGATTCAATTTTGTTAATTTGGTTCTTTATGTGCTTTTGGGCTTATTAGGCATTTCAGCTATAACTGAGCTGATAACTGGGCGAAGGTTTTCCGGACAGGACAGGGACAGCGACAGGGACAATGCATGCATTTATTTTTTGCACTGCATTAATTGTACAATCAAGTATAATCGCTTCTCAAATATTTGTGTAACTTGCAGTTCCAAGAACAAACGTGTAATTGGGGTGTTACGCGTTTATTGGTTTAAGCTATCTAAAGCCAGCCGCATGCAGTCATTTCCCCTATATGGTATGTGTTATCTGTTCCATTTATGAGAAGTATTTCCGAGGACGAGCCCTAACACTGACCTCTCTGAACTGAGCCGATTTGCCCTTATCTTTCACTCTTATCAAGCTCTTATCGAGTGCAAAAATCTCTGCCCTAACAAACACTTTGACTGTTTCCAATGTACCTTTAAAATATACACACATACGTATATATCGGCACTTAATATATTTCTGTTTATGAAGCATTTTTTAACGGCTTGGCTGTCGAGTTTCCCTTAGTATTCCATAGGCCATTCCATGCCTCTTGCCATCGAATCGATGATGGGAAACGTGCCTGAAATATCAATCTTAAAACACCTGTCCGGTCCAGTCCAGAGTTGGATGAATGAAATGCCTCTGGGTGGGTGGCTACAAAGCCATATAGAAATGTACTGGACCCTCTCGATGACCATTGTTAGGTGCCGCTTATAGCACTCGCAATTTGAATTTGAATATTGGACAGATTTTTTGCTGGCGGTCATTTTTTAGAGGGTATTTTGGGCATGCAAACACTTCCCCTGCCAATTATTGGCATTGTCAATATTAATACAATTTTCCGAATGTTGACAGATGAAATGTGATTCATATATGTAGCTAAAAGTCAAGTTTACGGCAATTTTGAGGCATTAAATTATCACATAAATCAGTCTAATGTGAGAATAATGCCTTGTTTCAGTGCCATCCAGTGCAATCAATCATTCCCAAATTGGTTTTTCTGTCGATTCGTATTTTAGCGCCGTGCTCGTCCTCGCCCCGTCAGCTGTCGCCAAAGATTAACAACAATTGCGAGCGCAATCACAAAATTGACCCAACATATTACACTCCAAGCCCCACCCGATGTCTATTTGCATTAACTAATAATTATTTAATTGGATAAATATTTGCGACACGAAGCAACAGAAATTACCATATAATAAACCATATATTCTCCCCCTCTCTCTCCCTCTCTATTTGTGTGTGGGGGTCTGGTCTGGGATGTTCTAATAAATGTTGACATGGAACTTCATAAAATTCAACACGTTGAGTTGCCATAAACAAATACAATACGCATGTATAAACAGGCCAGCAGAACAACAGTGTTTCGATGCGATCGAGAAACAATATGTTTCATATTTAGTTGCTCCGCCTCCCTCCTCCCTCCTCCGTCCTCCGTTTTATATTTTGTTGAACAGTTTTTGTGTGCTGTATGTTCATTTTTGTGCTGATTTTTGTGCCTCTCCATAAACATATTCTATTTTATTGGTTTCCGTTTCTACTCAAAGTGAAAAAATTTCATAAATTTAATATCTAAATTAAGTGGTTTCCATTTGAAATAGGTAAATATTGTACATTATTCCAGACACGAACAGATCTGAGTTGGAAAAATGAGTATTTTTCCAAGCAGATTCCACTAAATAAATATACAATATTTATTAAATGTGTGTACGTATGTACATGATATAAGTTTTTATGATTGGCACAGACAGCTGAGTACATACTCGTAAAGACCTAGGAATTGCTACATGTATAATATTCTAGGGTCCGACCCCTTACGAAAGTGTGGTCGGTGCGATATGGAAGAGTTGTTCCAATTATAGTACATAGATGTTTTCTGTAATATTATTGAATTTTTCTTTTGTTTTTTTCTGATTACAGAGGGTCTGCCTTTTGTGCCCCATATATGCTATGCCGATGAAAAGGTTCATAGACCGTCCATTGGTTCCTGTTTCCTCTTCGACGAGGTCAAAGAATGCTGCTGTGCACCTGCCTGGGCCAAGAAGTGTAAGTACCAGATCCAAATAGAGATTCGCATGAACTCGCATGAGGCATCCATGGCACTGCCATCGTGCGTGGAATCACAACATGCAATATCGAATGCTAGATGCTAAATCTCATGCCACTCACACATGGGCAGGGATTAACAAAGCAATGCTAATTTAATAATGTAAATATACTCTTTCGATGATTCCATTTCCACACGGCGCCTTCGATAAATAAACAAATACCAAAAATAACAGCAACAATGGGCAGCAAGATCATCCAATATTCCATAGCTGCCCTCCCTCATCTCTCCTCGTCTCTGTCCATTCACCAGACCGAAAATCGAATCATGTTAATTATATTTAGTTTAGAATGCTAATTGATATCGCTCACATAGCATTTGCTGCTGGCCATCAGGAATTAGAGGGAGATAGAGAATGAGAGAGAGTTTTAAATCATAAAATATAGCAACGAATGAGGCGATATATGCTTATAAAAAATTGGCAACTATAAATTTAAAAGGGTAATTGGCCCTGGTTGTATATTATTGCTGAGTAGTTTATAATACCAAGAATTTGTTGAGCTTTTGAGCAGCAGCTCCAGATTCCCATAGAAAATAAACATAACACTTTGGCTAAATGGAGGGCTCACTCGTAAATTTGCAAAAAGGTGGCAGAGTATATTTCAGATTACCAGATGGCCATTAATATTGAGTGCAATAGGTTTTTCTACCATATCGAAAACATTTCTGACATAACTTCTGGTCTGCATATACAATACATTTATAAATATATTTCGATTATTTTCAGGGCGACACATTTCGGGGAGTTCGCGGAGCCAAAACACACCAAAAATACTAATTTCCTTGCTGTTTGTATTCAGTTTACTCCACTGGATAAGCCGGAGAGGGATAACTTGTTAAAGCTGGGAGTGACATCGTTGGGGGATGGCGTGTGTACAATTTGTAAAAGATAGTCATAGTGATGTAGGATCTAGATGTACAACCGTTTATCGAATAAGTGTACTTAGTTCAACCAATGTCCAATGGAAATCAAACCTACTTGCTAAGCATATATTTAAGCGTTAATAAATACATTTTTATAGAGCTAACCGGCTGTAGTTAGCGTTTGTGTGGAGCTTAGATGACTAAATAATGAAGCTATAACTGCATACTCGTATTGTACAAAGGAAAACATGTCGATGAACAAAAAATACAAAATAGACTTTAACACATGCCAGGCCTTTCTGTTCAATAATCGGAAACACTATCATTCGCTTACGGCTAACGAAAAAACTTAACTACTAAAAACGGTCCACTAAACCTCGAGTTTAGCAAGTCTATGAGTCTCCACGGTTCTATATACTAGTACGACTGCTGAGCGTACGCTGCAAGGCATTCACACAGGACAGAACATCCTCGTAATCCTTGGACCATTCGCGCAAGTTACGCTCTAGACTCTCCAGTCGTGTCTGGCCGAGGCGCATTCCGCCATGCTTAATGGCCGCATAGCAGGAGCATGCCAGCAATTTGAAGCATTGCCGTCGCACGGCATTGTGTGCGTGACTCTCCCAGTTCGGAGTAGTGGCCACACACTGCCAGGCCATGCTGACGTAGTCGACCAGGGCGTCCCAGTGGGTGGCGTCGTGCAGGCGCTTTGCCTGCACTTGCAGAACTCGCTTAAATTCGTTGAGATGCATCGCTGCCTTGGAATAGGCAGCCGCATCCGTTTTCTTACACAGACGAGAAGTGGGCAAGGATTTAAATATCAGCCGCTTGGCATATTGCAGCTCCTGCTCCAACGCGCTGCAATGGAATCAGATAAATCAAAAACTGGACAATTAAACCGTGTCTAACTACCCACCTAATGTCTGGCGTGGGCAGCTGCCGTCGGAGTCGTTCCTCGTCGCCGGCATTGTTTATATTGTTCACAATCAATTCGATAAGTTGCTGCTGAGATAGACCCTGCAACAGGGACGGTAATGCCACATCGGTATTTGTCTGGCCCACTGGCCGGTTATCCATCTTCAGCTTCTTCACAATGGGTGTGCCTGGCCAGAGCTGCTTGGTTGTGGCTATTTTGATCGGAGAGTATGTCTCCATGGGCGTTGGCTCGGGTGGAGTACTGCCCATGGTCAAGCGCTTCCTTGGCGAGCTGCGCAGGATCATTCCGCTGGTTAGTTGAAGGTTCTTTGTGGGCGTACGCTGGAATGGGCTTCGAATCGAAGAGCCGCCCGATCCACTGCTACTGCCATTGGGTTTGTCGGGCGAAAAGGTAGTTGTGAAACGTCGTCGACCACGTTGGCGTATCACCAGCTCATCCGGTGATGGCAGGGGCGAGAAAACAAAGTCCTGACCCTGCACCACATTCGCTTCGTTGTCCAGACGCATTCCCAAACCGCCTCCACCATTGGCATTCGGTGTGTTTACTATGGCCGCCGGGGTCGGCTCGTCTGGAGTGCGTCGATTGGCATTTGTCGGAGTATTCGCCATGCGTAGGGCCTCCAGACGATCGGGAATCTCGGCCAGCGCCATGCGCGTTTGCAGCGGGGTCGTCATTGCGGCTGCTGCGAAGTGCGGAACGACAAATAGCATGCACATTAAGATTGTATAAACAATTTCACAACACCCTACACCTGTCAAAAGAACCCCACATACCGATGGATATTTCTTTCGCTGGGCACTGCGTAAACACCTATTTATTCTGCGAATGCTGTGTATGGCCTCCAATGACTTTGGGTTGCTTGGGTGTCTATCCTGGCGTCCCTCCTGCGAATGATTCTGTGATTTTCCTCTTATTTTTGTTTAAATTGCGCCAATTTGCACAAGGTGGCAGCACACAATAGCGGCGGACTAAAATCGATTATTACACTTCAGTTCTTTCGATTTGCAAGAATATTCGAAATTATATGGTGGTATTTTTAGTGGCATAAGTTCTGATTAGTTATGGCTTTGCTAGTTGATTACATTATTGATGGCTAATATAAATGTAAATATTTATATTGCTCTTTCAAATTGCATTCTTTCTAGCCGCTGGATTCGATTTCGAAAAGATAGCCTTTTTACTCGACCGCGCGTTTCATATCGATATCGAAATAGACGCATGATGCAGAATAGGCCATCACAATTGCAGACGCAAGTTAAGGGGTCTTGAGAACAGCTGATTTGTGTATTGCTAAAAGCAATCAAAATTTTGTAAATCAAACGGATTACGTATAAGAAGAGGAAAAATACACGACAAAGACTAGATTCGTTTACCTGCATTGGAGCAAAATAAAGAAGCGCTTTTAAAATTTTCAAAAAGTGTCTCTGCACAGGCCGAAAAGACGCATGAAGCAGTATGAACACCCTATTGATAGTGCTTTACTATGCAAGTGACCGTAATATACATCTGGTATTTTTCAATTCGAAACTGAACGAAGTTTGATGACAAAATTGTGCACAAAGTATTTTCTTTTGTCATGGTATATACTAATATTTCTGAAAACCAAATGGTATTGAATAGTATTTATTTTTGGTCCAGACGGTATTATCGGCGCTCGGATGTTTTCGATGTTCTTAGACCTATGTCAAGAAGGAAAACCTGCGAATCTCGGAGAAAATCGATTAATTTGTCAGTTAAAATTATGTGGTCTGCCAGGATTCTTGACTACTTAGCAATATTAAATGGAATATTAAAATTGAGGAATATGTTATATTTGCGATATATTTCGAGGTCAGACCGTATATTTTATTGGGACTTTTTGAGGGATTTTGTGGAGGGATTTTGCTAAGGTAACATCATCCCAGCAATTTCCTTCCCTGCAACATTTAAGTATTTTACATTACATATTTGAGTATTTTACATTTCACACTTTTGGTACTAAAATACTAAACTTAGGCTCCTCCAATCAGCCAGCTGAAAATTCAAACGATCAAATTCAAACGGCCAGGCTTCGATTCGCCTCTAAAACTTAAATGAAACTTATCCCCATGTGCTATCGAGTTCCAACCCTATGGCCGCTTTACAATTCATTACTCGCGTCGTGAGAACGTTAGCTCTTCGAAATATAACGCAGCAATAATTTTTTCTTCTCAAGTTTTTTGTATTTCATAATCATAATGATCATAATCATAAATTAGTTAAAAAACACTCAAAAAACTTTATTTTGTTGTAATGTTGTTGATGGCATAACTCCGCTATTTATTGTCCGATCGGGACGTGTGACGGCTTCCTGTGGTCGGTAGAAAGTCCTTGATTTTATGGAATCCTTTTTAAGGACCAAGGATCAAGGATATCTCTTGCTTTCTCCGTTATTTGTGGGCCGATCTGGGCGTGCGACGGAAAACAATCCTTGATCCGTTAGATGATTGACATCGCATCTACATTGACATGAGGTGGCTCCATGAAGATTTAATCCTTGTGTAGTTACCATGTAATAAGTAAGTGTCCCTGGTATGTTAGGTGAATGCGGTGATTTTTAACTTTCATGCGTTTCATTTTCTGGCCCGTTTTGCCATCAAATTAAAGAAGTCATTGGATTGTAAAAAATTGTTTTATCTATCAGTTAAAATTATTTGTTTATGGCTCAGTATCCTATTCAGCTAGCAATATTAAACGGAATATCAAATCGAGGAATATGATTTTGGCTGGTTTTTTTTTGCGGTATGTTTTTACAATGAGACCGTTCTTTTCGGTATATTTCTGTGGTCGGACGGTATATATTATCGATAATTCCGCGGCCACACTGGACACAACTGTATTAACCCGGAACAACAACAAGTTTTTTTTTTAACTTAGCACAAAATTCAATTGCACACAAATATCATAACGTTTAACATGAGTGCAAAAGTATTATTCGCATGCTCCAAATGTTTTTCGCGTCATCCATACGAAGAATTATCCTCGGGACAGCAACTTTGCAAGGTGAAAAGCTAATGAATGGCGGAGACAATTAAAAGAAAGATGAAAAAAATAGCATGACTGTGGCCCTAACAAAATGCTGTAAACAAAATGTTTGATGTTTGTGTGTGTTTTATCTTGGCAAGCTACAGACAGCAATGACGCGTCGCTTTGTTGCGAAAATTTTGCTGCGCATTTAAGTGAAAATGGACGGCAAGAAGAAGCAGCGTCTGTCGCGGCCACAGCGTCAGTTGTTTGTCGTCGGTGGCTGCTGCCCGCTACCCGCTTGCCAATGCCGTGACTAATAAACAACCCGAACAGCACAGAAAAGCATCCGTAGTATTTACTAAACCAACATTAACCTTGATATTCGATTCGCAGGGCTGCCGTGGTTCTACCTCAATTGTTAAATGTACTTACTGCCGCTCGGAGTTTCAACCCGCCACGTAAGTTGAATGGATCCCCAGCCTGATAATGACCCTCTCTATTGAGTCTCGTCTCTCTCCCATACATTTACTTCACAGCAAATCACAGAGTGCCTGTAAAAAATGCGAACACTACCTGGGGAAATACGGTAAGCCCAGTCCGTGCGAGTGCTGCAAGATTGTGGCTGCCTTCGCGGGGTCCAAGTGCATGAGGTATGTTCAGATCTTGATATCTCCTATTTTTGTAAACTGAAACACAACTCTCGAGTAAATCTTTTGGTAAAAGTAGTTTGGTTCTATTCTGAGCAACGTATGGCCGTGTAATTTGAATGCACAATGTACTATGTATGAACAAAGCTGGAATATTCGAATTATGTATACTTTTCTTAAGTTGAACCTCAGCTATAAACTGTTTTCTATGAAACCCCATAGCCTAGCTACCCAACTAATTGTGCCTTCAAAGTACATGAATTTGAAACTCCTTCAGTAGTAGACTCTTCTTTCTTCATTTTCTATCTATTGTATCAAAGAACCAGTCAAAACCAAACAATACAACGTCTCTTATGAACGCAAAACATTTTTCTTCTTCTCTTTTCTGCTGCCACGTGTGAAACAATTTAAACAAACTCAAAATCACACAAAATCATGCAAAATAGATGCGCCAGCTACGAGGCAAAGTATGGACCACCAGTCCACTGCGACGAATGCAAGCTACGATCAGCCTTTGACAGGCGCGACGAGAACAAAAAGGTCAGCGTCCCTCACTCACTCACTCTCGCTGCACCCGGCCAAGGAGCGCCCTTCGGAAGCAGCCCTTAATGTTAAAACCATAAATTTAAGACAAATAAATGTTGAAAACTCGAGCGGAGCGCAGGGTAAACTGTACCAATGCTGCTCGTCACATCGTCGATTTGCACGAGTCTAAGAATCATGTATTTGCGTTCATAAGAGACCAAATCTAGCCTAAGATTAGAGCTTAAGCCTTTGTAATCGCCCTTAATCGATCACATGTTTCGTTTTGTTTCGCTTCCAGGTCAATGGAAAACTCCTCTGCTGGCTGTGTACCTGCGCCTACAAGCGTGCTGTACTGAAGGCCCAGCAGGAGGGCCGAATACCCATGTCCAAGAAGCGGCCGCATGAAAAGTCTTCTTCCTCGCACAGAGACAGCGCCTCGGCTAAGAAGCCATCGCGCAACGAGCTCGGCAAGAGCGGCGGCAGCAACAATGCTGGCGGCGTTACGGCGGTTAGCGGAGCCGGTTTGGATCTTCCGGACAAGATATCGCGCGGCAACAGCGGCAACGGCACAATTGCAGCACCGGCTGCCATCACTGTGGACACCAATTCGTCCGATCATGTGGTGGCCATCACATACCTTAAGGAGCGCATCGCCAGCCTGGAGAAGCGTCTCAATCAAAAAGACAAAGAACTGCTGGAAAAGGATAAGCAAGTTAGTAACACGCATGTCTTTGTATTTCCAAATATATGCTAATAGCTGCACACACTCTCTCCCTAATTAGTTGACCGAGCTGAAAGGCAAGAACTTTGAAAAGGAAAATGACATGCGCAACAGGCTGAAGGAGGTCGAGCGTCTGCACGATATGAAGGTGGATAACTTGAACCGCAAAATTTCCAGTCTGATCAAGGACCTGGCCACTATGAAAAAGAGCTGCAAAAAGGGGCCCAGCGGGCCCAGCAAGGCAGATAGGGAAGCTATCAAGCGGGAGAATCTGTCGCCCAAAGAGGAAATTATCACGGCTGCACCAGAGAAACAACAGACCAAGACATCCGAGCCCGCCGACCTGGACAAAGACGAGAAGAGTTGCGACCGTGAGGAAGAACGCAGCGAGCAGGAGGATCGCGCCAGTGTTCGTTCGCGCTCCGCCTCAGGCTCCAGCAGCCCCAGTCCTTCATCAAACTGAGAGATTGCCCAATTCTCCACCCAGACCAGTGTGCAACATTTCAATCCCCACCACACAGAAACACAAACACACACACATACATGGTTGTAGGACTGCACTGCTCTTTTAGTTTTTTTTGCTATGCTATTAAAGTTTATATTTTTGTACTTTGCTTTAACTGTAATATAGTTTTTATCATGTCGCTCATCCCAATCCCCACAGCGCAGAAAACGCGAATGTTTCACCTGTTTCTGTCCACAGCTTTCCCTAAAATTGTCATCATAGAAAATGTAATATTATAGGCTCCACTTAACGAATTCTACTTTAGTTTAATTCACGATGGAATGACGCAAAGCAAATCGAAAGCATTGTATACATTTTAAGAAATATACAAGTTGGGAACGATATATATTCAACATGCGTGTTTATTTAACATTTAAAGCTAATTAACAGTGACCAGAGCAGGACTAGTGGGGCTTTGGCTTGTGCCCGTCCACGTAGAAGTTTCGCGTCGCCTTGGGCAACTGCAGTTCGATGCCATCCATGCTCTTGTCGAGCAGGATTTGGCAGCCGAGGCGCGAGTTCTCTCGCAGAAAAGGAGCCATGTCTAGCAGGTCGTCTTCCTTCTCCTCGGCCTCCTTTAGTTTTTCGAGAAAATTGTGATCCACGTAAACGTGACAGGTGGTGCAGGCTAGCGATGCCTCGCAGGCGCCCTCCATCTCGATGCCGTGACGATGGGCCAGGTAGAGCACATTGTCTCCGACCTTTCCTTGCACTTTTGTGCGCTTTCCGTCCTTGTCAACGTACGTAATGTTTACTCTGCGTTGCAGGGAACTCCACATTAATTGTAGACCTTGTAATGATGATGGTTGTACTCACATTTCATCTGGAGACTTGGGATCTTGCCACTCGTACTCGCCATGCCGCAGCCCTGCAAAGGTGGGGAGATAACCATTTCATAATCTCAGATACGGATTACATTTACATTGAATTCGCTCCGATTGGGCCATTCCGGGATACTTACATCGTGTGGTGTGCAGAGCCTTGGTGGGGGTAAGGCGGGAGGATCTGACAAGATGTTTTCCGACTAATTTGCAGGAATTGCCCGACTGCCGCAAAAGTAAACAAAACATTTTTGAGGTTACTATTTGGCTAGGGATGGTAGATGTTCGTATGCCTCTTCCATGACACAAATATTTTTAAGCCCAATCACTGAAAAAACGACGAGATTCGGACCACTGGATCAACAGATTTCTTTGTTCCCTGGTTGAATAATTTTTTATAATCACAAGCAAAATGTCACTAATTCAAAGTATAAAACTTTATTTTGGGGAACAGTCTGATATCTATCGTCTGAAAGCTCGATATATCGATACCTTTATTTGGCGCCCTCTCATTTGAAATTTAAAATGGCTTTCAACTGACGTGGGAAAGTATCTATTATTGGGTAAAGCTTTTAATGGGGCAACCATATGTGTGGGGTTGGGGGATCTATTTTGCATATGATTTTACATATGTGCAATGTCTGGTGCAAGGTGGTGACCTCGTTGTCAATGCACATTCTTCCTTCTCCCTAAAGCTTCTATGTACACACATAGATACATTCATATGGGAGTCTTTTGAAAGGCCAAATGGGTGCAATGTGGAACGAGGAATGAACCCTTGAAAGAACAACGAGAACGCTGCGATAGTTATAATCCTTTATTAATACTGAATTTTGATTAAATTAGTCTTAAAATTGGTTTTAATTGGACTTTAAAATGTAGTTGGTAGTAATTAATGAATAAATTTGGTGCATAATTTGCGTCTTTTTAGTGCAACGACAAAAAAAAAGAGTCGATAGAGTCTTGGGAAATCACTTGGCGGCTGATGGCGCGTCTGCTTTTTGGGGCTTAGTTTTTTACTTGGCCTCGGAGGGAGGCGAGGCTGACTGCTCCTTGTTGCCGTTGCCATTCTGGAAGAGATCGGACGGGCCCACGTGCTTGATAGTAATGACACGCTCCTTTGGTTCATCCTCGGACACCAGTGGTGGCACGGTGATGGTGAGGACGCCGTCCTCAGTTAAAGTGGATGCTACTGCATCAGCGTCGTACTCCTTGGGCACCGGATAGCGACGCACAAAGTGGCGCGACACATGTCCGTGATCATCCTCGCGCTCCTCATGCTTGCCCTCCACCACAATGCAGTCGCCAACTAGCTTGACGGTCAGCTCGCCAGGCTGGAAGAGACCCACATCGAGATTCACCTCAAAGTTGCCCTTCTTGTCCCCGCCTCGAATAGCACCCAGAGCGGCCAGCTCGCCGCTCCGCTTCTTGGCCACCAGGTGATGGGCATGGGCACCCATCCGGGCAATCAGACCCAGCGTGTGAAGATCCAGCTCGTGGTGCTGTCGCGAGTGCGCGCGGCGGTACATGCGATTGGGGAACATGTCGTGCCCGTAGTACATGGACTCCGGTCCGTCCAGATTCAAGACAAATGGAATATCTGCCATTTTCTCGGGGTTTTTCTTGATTTAGATTCTGTATCTGGTGGAAGTTCACTGAACCGACGACCTGTTTTCCCTGTGAGACTGCGAAGGGTTGTTTTACCAGCGGGGGGTGAAGACTACGATAGGCGGCCAATGCTGTTTCGCGAACAATTTTCCGTGAATTTTCCGACTCAAATGTGGAGTTTCCTGGGCGCACGACTCCTTTTTATAAGCACCACTGGCGGCAGAAAGAAAGCTCGTGCCGCAGAGCTTTGCTAGCCACAGAACATAGGAACATTCTGGGGCACTGCTTCGGGAGACAGGATACAGGCACAGGCAGGACTCGAACTTGAGCTCCTTTATCCTTACATACATACATACTATGTATATATGATCTGGGATCCAAGCCTATGTGTACTTACATATAAAGCAAGCGCTGTCTGGGAGACAGATCCAAGACAGATCAAGTTTGAAATTTGAAATTCGATTTGAGTCTGGGTGGCAGTATTCATACGTAATCCGAACCGCACCTCGGCCGCTATGGCAATTAGGGGCCCCACTGGCGTCAACAACAACGGCACACAAACAAAAAACTGATAAGCAGACCAACTGCTGGCAAACAAAACACGCTTTAGAGAGAAAATGTATCTTTCAGTGCCAGCTAGAAAGTCAGTTCCGTATCGACTCTCCTACCAGTTGAATGCTATCTTGCGTCCCCTGTGCAACATGGCCACATATGAACAGGTTAAGGACGTGCCCAATCACCCAGAGATCTACCTGATCGATGTGCGGGAGAAGGAGGAGCTGCGGCAGACGGGCACAATCCCAGCCAGCCTTAACATACCCTGTAAAAGCGTAGCTCTAATGATTGTCGAAAGTCTTAATAGAACGTCTTTGCCTTTTCAGTGCCGGAGCTGGACAAAGCCTTGTGTCTGGATAGTACGAATTTCAAGAGTATCTACGGAAGGGACACGCCGAACAAGGATTCCAAGATCATATTCTCCTGCCGCTCGGGCAAGCGTGCACTAGACGCTGAGAAAATTGCCAAGGCCCAGGGGTTTAAAAAGTGAGTAAAATTTTATTATTTTTGCCTTGCAGTTTCTTAACCCCGAACTTGAATTGTCTTGCAGTGTGGTGATTTACAAGGGCTCCTGGCTGGAGTGGGCCGAAAAGGAGGGTCTCAAATCTATTATTTAGATTTAAAATTAATGTATCTACAACCAAATTGAAAAAAAGAAAGTCCAAATAAATTAGAGCTTTTCTACAAACACCAAAGCTTAGTATCAAATACAAACGCACGAGCACACACAGGCACTTTAGCCAAGCTAGTTGTCTCGCTTTCACTAAAGCTCTCTTCACTTGCTCTCTCACTCGAACGTCCTGACCTATCTCAATAAGCAACCAAAATGAGAGGGAGAGAGATACGAGCAAGCAAACCGTAAGCTGATTATGGAGTTCTAGAGACATCTCCCTGTTGCTAGAAGCCAGCCACCCATTGCCACCACACACCCCACTGCCTGCTGTAAATTGCATCAGACGTAGTACGTAGCGACAGCGGCAGCAGCAGCAGCAGCAGCGCCGCCTAGAAATTTCCGGATACTTCTATACGTTTGCGGCGGCACGTATAAATAGCAGCCACAGAGAGCCGGCACTCGCAATTCAACAAAAACCGAGCAAGAGATAGCACCTCACATACTGAGTGCGAGCAAGCAACACAAATTTCAATAGTTAAAGTGAAAATTTCATCAGAATGCGATCCCTACCGATGTTCCTACGCATGGCCGAGGAGATGACCAGGATGCCACGCCTGTCGCCATTCCAGGCCTTCTTCCACGAGCCGCCCGTGTGGAGCGTGGCTCTACCCCGCAACTGGCAGCAGATCGCCCGTTGGCAGGAGCAGGAGTTCGCCCCCCCGGCCACCATCAACAAGGAGGGCTACCAGCTGACTCTGGACGTGAAGGACTACAACGAGCTGAAGGTGAAGGTGCTGGACGAGAGCGTTGTCCTGGTCGAGGGCAAGACCGAGCAGAAGGAGGAGGGCGATGCCGGAGGCTACAGCTCGCGCCATTTCATGCGGCGTTTCGTTTTGCCGGAGGGATACGAGGCCGATAAGGTCACCTCCAGCCTGAGCAGCGATGGTGTCCTAACCATCAATGTGCCCAATCCACCAGCTGTACAGGAGGCGCTCAAAGAGCGTGTGGTCCCCATCGAACAGACTGGCGCTCCGGCCCGAAAGGCCGCTGGCCAGCTGGAGGAGGAAAGCACAGAAACCAGCAAGCAGCAGTAGGGCGACCCAATGCTCTGTGGAAGGAGATGACTCCCGACTGATTTGAATTGAAAGCTAGTGAACCCTCTTAGCCTATAGCCTACTCCATATACTATTAGCCCTACGAGTACTCCCTTAGTTTAAATACGGAAATAAATACAATATAATGATTAACGAACGCAGAAACTGTCGTTTTATTTCACCATAGTGGTCACCACTTTGGCTATGCCAGAATCCCCTACTCGCACGTTCCCGTAGATCAAGCAAAACACTTTCATTTTATTCCGCCCCCCATCTGGCCCATCTGCCCCTTCTCCCAGCCCCCAGCACTTTCTTGGGTGACGTAGACGCCACTTGACGCGGATCCAATTGGCCACGCTCGTGTGTGTCTCGTTGGCGTTGGCCTTCCTTCTCGCGGGTCGTCTTGCTGCACTTGGCCGACCCGAGGCTCATCGGCTAGGGTGAGTCATCGCTGTCCCATCCCCATTCGCATCCGGCGCTGCATCCGACATTGGACGAGGCCACCCGGTCATCTATAAAAGAACTAACGGCGGCCAAGACAAATTTTATAAGAATTCTGAACGCGAAAGCGAACGAATCGTTACCAAATCCCGCAAAGAAATGACTCTGGTGCCGACCACATATCGCGATCTGTCGCGTGAACTGGACAGACCCCGTCCTCTGTACCAGGCTCCTTACGACTTCCAGATGTATCCGTACCTCTGGGATGATCCTCGAGTCTGGTGGCCCGCCCACCACAGTAGCAGGAGCGACCTGTTGCGGCCCATGGACGAGCTGGTGACGCGTCGCGTGAGGAACCAGTTGATACAATCCAATCCCTACGATTGGGCCTATCCGATGCGATGGGACAACTACTACTCCGGCGAGCGGGTGCACGTGGACGAGAAGGGCTTCCGCGTGGATATCGATGTGCGGCAGTTCCATCCGCACGAGATCGTGGTCAAGACCAATGACGACTATGTCATCGTTCAGGGCAACCACAACAGACGAAGCGAGGGCTCCAACGGCCTAGTGGAGCGTCACTTTGTGCGGAAATACCTCTTGCCGCGCGGCTACAACGCCAACGAGGTGATCTCGGACATATCCACGGATGGCATCCTCACCATCAAGGCCCCGCCACCGCCTCCATCCAAGTACTACAGTCCGGGCGAGCGTATGATTCGCGTCCACGAGACGGGCAAGCTGGCCCTGCCCTGGAAGTAGATCGAAGCCCTGTACCCCGCCCAATAGGAGGGACAGACGTACCTTTCCCCACCTCATAAAAAAAACGCGCCAAACTCAAGGTGAACTATTTTTGGGATAGCAGGCAGAGGCAAGTGCAAACGAAATTTCAATTGGATTCAAATACATAAATACAATTTGTACCCGTGGGTAATATAAAATGCGCAATAAATTCGACCTACATGATATATTCTTTGGGTTTACGGGTACAACGGATGCGGCTGGTTGCGCCCAAAAGAGAGTGTCCATACAACAGACTTATACAGAAGGTTTTCCTTGATAGTCTCTCAGCCGGAATTTGTTCACTACGGCATTCAGCGATCTATATATTACCTCGTAGCAATCCTACCATGCCCAACGATTCGCATCCCATGCGACTCTTAAGTGAAGTGAAGATCTATAATTGGTGCTTGCTAAAGTGCATCTAAAAATATAATCTATTTAAAGCCACCAATAAAGTTGCAATCTGTGTTTTAAAATAGGAGAATCACAAATTAGCAATTGGAGAGAGGAACATGTGCCTTAGTACCTTTTAAACTGGCGGAGTTAGCCACATACATATATACTGATGATTTCAATATAGCATTTCCTTCCTAAAAAATGTAAGGACTAGAGCAACAAGGGTTTACAACAAGAGTGTGCACACTTTTTTTTTCCTAACTGCACCAACTAACCAAAACAACCAAGAAATCACTCTCAATTAGGTTATTTTTTCACACCAGGTGGTACATATTTAATATATTATTTCTCAAGTCTTTAGCTCGTTACAAATGCATTTTAAATAAATAGGTTACAGATTTAGATGTATGGGGGAATGATGGGTGTGGAGTGACAATGCAGGAACTTGATGTAATCATGACTGGAATTTTCTACTTGGAGGCGTTGGCATTGGCAGAGCCGTTCTCCTTGCCCTTATCCTCGACGGCGTTCTGCTTGACATTTAGATGGGCGGGTCCCACCTGCTGGATCTGGACGGAACGCTCCTTGGTCTTGTCAGCAATGGGTTGCGGCTTTGGGATGCTGACAGTGAGCACGCCGTCGGAGGACAGCTGGGAGACGACCTTCTCCGGCTCGTAGCCCTGGGGCACCTGGTAGCGGCGCACGAAGTGACGCATAATGTGGCCGTGATCGTCCTGCCGCTCCTCATGCTTGCCCTCGACCATGATGGACTTGTCCACGACCTTGACGCTGAGCTCGCTCGGCTTAAACTGGGACACGTCCATGCACACCTGGAATCCCTCCTTGCCCACATGAGTAACGGGCCAGTGGATGTCGTTGTTCTTGGCCATCTGGCGGCGCGCCGCCAGCACTTGGCCCGCCGGCGAGGCCCCACACATCGGTGAGGCACAGGGGCAGCCGTTGATGGAGTGGCGCTGGGGCGCGATGAGGTGGTGGGCATGCGGATGAATGCCCAGGCCAAACTCGTAGATGGGGCTGCGGGGCTCCTGCAGCTCGTCGACCAGGGAAAGCAGTGTAGACAGCGCCATTTTTTCAAATTATTTTTTTTTTATAAAATTAACTGTATAAACTTTTAGGTTAGGTTTTAAAAGAATGCTCTCGCTTTGATTTTTGCAATGTTGCTCGGTGCAAGTCAACGGTTGTTTTGTCCGCTTTGAGCTGTCGACAGGGCTTTTATAGCCGCCGCGCAGCCATCTCGCTCTTCTAGAAGCGTCTGGCAATTTCTGGGAGTGTGTGTGAGGCAAAGAAGGAGAGCAAAAGCGAGAGAGTAAAATAACTTGAACTTGTGTCGTCGTCCCCCCATATGTTTGTGTATGTGAGAGCTTAAATTGTTTCCCCGTTTTTCGTGTGTGTGTGAGGGAGAAAGAGTTACCGGCAAAAAAAAAGCGAAGCCGCTCACTTTGACTTCTCTTCATTTGTTTTTATTGTAAGTACATTTAAGTGGTTTTTCCTTTAAGTTTTACTGGAATACTTGTAGTTGTTGTCACATATTGTTTAGGAAATCATACTGCTATCTCGCTCGCGTAGTAATTGAGTCGACATCATCTCCCTCTTTTTCATCATACTTAGCTTCTATCTCTGTCTGTTTATAGCGAAATGCCAAAAGAGAACACAGGAAACATTTACGAATAAAACTCACGCATACATACATATTATTTTTCTCTTTCTCTTTTCTTGTTTTTTCAGTCTTCACTTTGCGGCCACCTCTTCGGTTTTTGCTACAGCTGCTCCATTCTCCCCCCCGGCAGAGGCCCCGTTCTCCCCACCCACTGCGGCTGCACCGTTCTCTCCGCCTTCTGCAGCCGGCTGATTTTTGGCAAGAAGTATGGCAGCGTCGACTGCAGCCAGCTCCTCAGCTCCCTTGCTGGGCTTCTCCACCTTCTCGGTCTCCTTTTCCTGCTGCTTCTCTTCCCCTACCGCCTTGGCCGTGGCCATGGGCATGTCCTCATCCTCGCCGACAACGGGCGCTACATCGGTATTGCCGTTGCCGCTGCTACCATTGTTGGAGCTCACGGCCACGTCGTTGGCTTTGGGTTCGGTTTTGGCCTCCTCCTCGGAGCTGCTCACCACAGCTGCAGTCGGATTGGGAGTAGAGTCCTCCTTGGGAGTGGAAGCCTCTGCAGTAGTGGCCACTTCCATGGACTCGGACTCTACCTTCACGCCATTATTGGCACTGGAATTGGAAGTTGTAGTGGAAGTGCAAGTGGTGGAAGTAGTGTCCACTGCTTTTGCTGCAGCCTCAGCTGGAACTGCAATGTCGGCAGCGACGTCGACGTCAGCAGCGGCTGCTACAGCCTCTGCCTGGCCATTACCGTTGCTCTCCGGGGTGGCTGCTGCTGCTGCTCCTGCTGTTGGTGTTGGGGCGACGACGCTCTTTGGTTCTGCCTCTGCCTGTGCCTCTGTCGGAACCGGTTTTGGCGTCTGCGCATCCTTTGGCTGCAGCTGCGACTGCAAAATCTGCTGGATGTCGACGATGCGCTCGAGCCGCTCCACACCCGCCTTATTGACGGGCGGAGGGGGCGGTGGCGCCTTGACGGTGAGAATGCCGTCCGAGGAGAGCGTCGAGTGGACCTCGGCCGGATCGAAGCCCTTGGGCAGCATGTATTTCCGGATGAAGTGCCGCGAGATGACCCCGTGACCGTCCTCCTTCTCGTCGTGCTGGCCCTCGACCACGATGCAATTGTCGATGGTGCGCACAGTCAACTCCCGGGCGGAGAACTGCTTCACGTTCATGCTCACCTGGAAGCCGTTACGGTTCACAACGGAGTAGGCGGACTTGGTGGCCGTGGCCGGCGAGGTGGGAGTGGTTCCTCCAGCACCAGCCCCTGCACCAGCTCCTGATCCGCTACCCTTCTCCCCCAACTCCTTTTCCAGCTCCAGCAGCGACTTATTGCAGCAGACAGTCTTCGCCCCCGCCACCCGGTTGTAGGGATGGTGACGATGATGCGGTGCCGGTGACGCCGCATGTTGGCCCTTGATGGGCACCCACATCACCGAAGAGGATGACGCAGGGCTGGCTCCCAGGCCCAGACGCAGGGCGGGGCGGCTCAGCTGTGGGGCGTAGGGGTGGGAGTGCGTCTGTGCCTGTGCCGGAACTTGGTGCTCCAGGGGATACATACCGAAGCCCAGGTCATCGATGTCCATGGCCAGGCTGCGGTTAAAGTCGTGCAGCTCCTCGGCCAGATCGAGTATGAACGGTATTAGCGACATTTTCCGAAACCGATTCCGTATCTGGGATTTAATCAGCTCTCCTCTGCTCTTCTCTTCCCTGGCAGTTGGATTTTGATGTGGATTTGGACTTGGACTTCGAGTTGGAGTTGGACCTGTCTGGGAGCTGCACGCGCGATCCGTTCTGGCCTCTAACTGGATTACGTTTGAGGGCTTATGGCTGAATGCCGGCGCTTTTAAGCGGCTGTGCAGCGCTGAATGGAAAACAGTGAAGTCTGGAAGGAAAGGTCTGGCCTGGAAGTCCGTCGCCTCTGTGGCTGTCTCTGTCTCTCTATCTTCGTCTCATGCAAAAAGATAGAAACCCACCGAAGAGGTGGAGAAACTAGGATTTCCTTGCCTCTCCTTATGTGCAGTCTTATTTATTTGCCCAGTTTTCAGGGCGGAACTGAGCATTCGTCGCCCCGTCCCCAGAGAGAAATTCGATTCCCAAATCCCTCTTTCAGATACGATACTTTTCCGCAAACCGAAGAGAACAAAGAAAGTATTCCAGCTGAAAAACAAAACCAGCCTTGGGACGGCAAAAGCAGGGTAAACCGGCTCTCCATTGAGACAGGGGTCTGGTCTCTATAACCCAGGAGATATCATCACTATATAATGCAAATACATGTACATGCGTACATATGTGCCTATACGAGTATGTCTGTAAAGTGCTGCAGTTGAATTCCATTCCCGATGCCGGGCGAACAGCTGAGAGGGCACAGCAAACAAAAAAAAGTCTCGTGCCGGGTTGCGAAGCCGGCGAATGGAGCAACTACAACAACAGCTGGTTTTCGCTCTGCTGGAAGGCAGTCGAGTATCTGTGCGGACTGTATGGTGCGATGGGGTAGGGCAGGAAGGGTGACGGGGTGGGGTGGCGTCGCGTAATCATGCGCACTCACGATGTCTGGAGCGTAGTACATATGTTCATACAGATGTATGTGCACGTACCATTACATAGGAGTTGGTAACAGTGTGTGCATCTGATGCATCATCTGCACATGAATACGTATGTATGCCTGTGGGTGTGGGTAACCGGTTACACACACATCCATACACATACTCATACACACGCACACCCTCCCCAGACAAGAGCCAGACAGACTCCACAGAGCACATTGGAGTCTTGAATGGCTGTCAACCATTAAATGGGAGCACATCCAGGGGCAGAGGAGTATGCAAGGCGGTATGGGGAGGGGGATCTACGTTGTGTGTATTCGTGGAATAGCATAGCAATAAGAGATTGCTACGTGACTCTATACATATGTACATACATACATATATCCATATTTGCACATGTACTTGCCTCCCTATGTACTCCAGGGAAACAGTGTACCAGAGATTCTGCCACACACAAAGTTACCGTCAGAAATAGACATTTTCCATTTGCGTTGCTGAAAAATTGAGTGAATTTGGGGCTCTTATGCTTATGTACTGCTACAACGAAAAAACAATCTCCCAAATGATATATGTATGTACATACATATATACATATATGTAATATCTAGAGTTATTATCTGTGAAGAGTTTTCTATGGCTTAGGTTTCATGGATTGGACGTTGCTCAAAGTGACACTAGGATAACTTTGGGAAACAAAATTCTAGCTTCCTGTAAATTTCCTGTAATTTATGTAAATATGTGTTAAATTACTAGTCCTTTCGAGAAACTTCTAGAAATTTCCCTTTCTTTACGTTTAATTACCAATAAATAAATGTGTTAATTTAAATTATAGCTAACTATTATAAATAAATAAATAAATAAATACATACATATACATATGTACATGTATTAAACGAAGAAATAAATGATGCAAATAAAAAAGTAAAAAGACTATGTATGTATGTATGGCAACCTATACGTTTTCCCTGTTTTCTTATATTCCCCACTCCATCCCTACTCCCTTACGACTCTCTCTCTCTGTCTATTGCGTTTTGATGCTTGTTTCTATTCCTGGGTGAATAAATACCCACAGAGAAATTTCTAGATATGTAATTCCTTTAAAATTGGTCAGGATTTGGTCAGAAAAACTAATAGCAATAAAGTCTGCCAAATTGTATTGTCTTTTTCTTGGTCATTAATTAAAATTAATTGCTGAAGCACAGGTTCATAAAAATGTTAATTAAATCGCACCGAAAGCTTCCAGAATAATCCAGAACCTTCGCCCTTCGTGGTATTTTCCCTTATTTTTCATCTTATGTGAGCTGTACATAATATTATATTTTGCCGTGGCCTCTGATGATGGGACTTATCATTCCTCATGGCTCCCCACCCCACTCCTCCCTTATCATTTTGCCAGCGATACTCTCGCTTTCATTGGACAGATAATGCGTAATTTCTGCGATTTCGAGAACATTTTGTGCAGTTTTCATACTGCCAGAAAGAGATAGATGCTTCGTGCAATTTCTAGATGTTGCCACGCCGCACACAGACAGAACACACACGCACATTTCCTCGCAGCGAGTTGCCACCACCCATCTGTCGTCAGAGTATAAATAGCCGGCGCTTTCGTTCGGACCGGCATCAGTTAAATTCAAACCGTCAAAGCGTTAAAGCGAAAAAGCGTCAGATAGCAAAAAGCTTTCTCTCAGAGAATACAATACCGCAAAGAACCGTTAAAGTAAAGCAATAATAAAATAATAAGATGGCCAGCCTACCGCTACTTTTGAGCCTCGCCGACGACCTGGGTCGCATGTCGGTGGTACCCTTCTACGAGCCCTACTACTGCCAGCGCCGCCGGGGCAATCCCTACCTGTCGCTGGCTGGACCCATGGAGCAGCAGCTGCGCCAGCTGGAGAAGCAAATGGGTGCCGGAGTAACCTCGGGAGCTGTCCCGAAAGTGGGCAAGGACGGGTTCCAGGTTTCCATGGACGTGGCCCACTTCAAGCCTAGCGAGCTGAGCGTCAAGGTGCAGGATAACTCTGTCCTGGTGGAGGGCAAGCACGAGGAACGCGAGGACGATCATGGCTTCATCACACGCCACTTTGTCCGGCGCTATGCTCTACCCGAGGGATACGAAGCCGATAAGGTGGCCTCCACCCTATCTTCGGACGGCGTGCTCACCGTGAGCATCCCCAAGCCACCGGCCATCGAGGACAAGGGCGCCGAGCGGGTTGTCCAGATCCAGCAGGTGGGACCCGCCCACCTCAACATCAAGCAGAACGAGCAGCTGGAACAGGACAACGGAGCTGACAAATAAGAGGATGGAGCCACCGAAACCGTTCTAGATTTAATCATATTCAAAGATCTTAATCTGTTTTATATGCTGTAGTTATCCCTGGACACTCGCACTAGTTATAAGGAGTGTCCTTCAGTAATCTTAATTTTAAACAAAACGACTGTAATTTGCATTGGCTTCTCAACACTACCAATACAATATACCACAAATAAACATATATACCCTTTAAATATACTTGAATCACTCTTTTATTTCTGGCTTGAACAATTAGTATGGGCCAATATTATCGGATTGGAGTGTGCACTGCATAGAATTTAAGCTTCTGCGCATCACCAAAATTTTAGACGTGAGTGTGCTGTTCTCTTGCTGTTCTCTTCACTCGTTGATCGTATATAATATATAATCAGCTGATTTTACCATCGCTGCATTTTTTCATGTCCATGTTTGAAAATGTAAATAAATTAATATTTGGAATATGTATGTATGTATATGTATATACATAATTATCCCGTATTTCTGCATTATGTGTGCGAGCTGAAAGACTTTTTTCGTACTTCTCAGTCGTTGCCTTCCATTCTTCATCAGCTGCTATTACTTTCGATGTGTGCATCTGGTGTGTGTGTGTGTGTATGTGGGTTTTACAAGTTCAAATGCATCCAGACAAATATTTGAATACTTTTGCACATTGCCACATGCAGTTGCCACAGCAACCGACTGCACATGCATATACATATATATTTTTGATTCTCCTTTACTTGGGATTTCTTAGCAGCAGCAGAGGCTGCAAAAATGTTTGCCACAAAAAAAACGAAAAAAAAAACAACGATTCGCACACATATGTACATATGTATGTACATATCCCTGCAGTACTGCGTACTAGTTCGGCGGTGGTGATATCGCCAACCCCTAACAGACCACCGCTGGTTCGCCGACAAACCCTACGCAATGCTTTACTTCATTTCCATTTTTACCCGCAATGTCATAGGACATGGGGACCAGTGACACCACTTCGTTTACCGCGTACTAGTGATTTGGGTGGTCTTCTTGGGTGATGAAATGGGTACCCGTCTAGTGGGTGGTGAAATGGGTACCCGCCTGGTGGGTAGTGAAATGGGTACCCACTTGGTTGGTTAATAAAACAAGAAAATCAATTTTAAAAATTTTCAGCATATAACTGCAATTATTTCATAAATTTTTAAGTAGTTTATATTTTTTAGGGTTGTTTGGATTGTTGTCATTTAAATTAATATTATTATTTGTATCTTTAAAACAATTTTTTTTTAGTTTTGGAGTTCAGATAGCCCAGTCCCGGCCTCTACAGTTGTTGCATCTATAAATATAAAAAATAAATAGAAGTAATAGGCGGAAAAATTAAAACAAAAAAACGAATAAGCTTACCAAGCAACAGTACAGAACTTCCATATCATTTACCTCTCCATTTTTCATTTGGCTGTCCTCAAATTTTTATTTTTCACCGGACGACACTTTTTCTGCAAATTTTTCCTTTAGTTCCTTCTTGAGCTGCAGTACATTGTAAAGTTATGTTAAGTTGACTTTGTCTTACCTTTGGTTTACTGACTTTATTGTTTAATAATCTGTAATTCACGTTTACTTGTCGCACTTGTAATTGAACTCGCGTTTCGTCACTAACTGAAGCCAAAAGCAAAGCAATAGAATATTCCAGCAATGGAATGTCTGAAACCATAAAAGAAAAAAGAAAACAGAGCAGCGCAGCATCATTGTAGGCTACCTGCTCTCTTCGTTTTTTTTCGTTTCTTTTGTCTACTGGTGAAACGCTGCAGCCCACCGAACTAGTACGATGGGTGGTACGCGGTGGGTTGTAGAGTGTACAGAGATAGATTTTTCTCTATTCTTTGAGTGGTTCCGCGTTCGCCCACCAAAGTGTTACTTCGGAAGGTACCCATGTACGAACCACCCAAGTGGGTAGTTCGGCATGGGCGATCGCCACCGCCAGTACTGCAGGGATACAACAGAAACGGCGCAGGTTCAATGCACCTTCCAGCTAATATCAATGCACTGCGCTGCGCCGCACAGACAGCTACACGAACGTGACTTTAAACATTTAAACAATTGAATTTACAACAACATCGATAAGAAAAGAAAACGCTTTAAATAAACGTCTCTATGTATTTATGTACTTGCACACATATGTAAGTAATACATATTGTACATATATGTACATATATCTTTTTCATTTGCGTTGAGAATCTACCAGAAATTGCAAGAACTCTCTCACGCACACACAGACAACGGCCGGCTTTGTGTGGTGCCGGCTGTGCCAGAAAGAGCGCGAAACTTCCAGAGAGGGCGAGAGAGAACGAGAAAACAGCTTGTTGCTTGTGTCAGTGTGCGTGAGCAGAGCGTCGGTATAAAAAGCCGACGTCAAGGGCGGCCAGTTAACAGTTGCATTTCAAACTTCATGTAAAAGCATCAACACGAGTGATTTTTTTTTGCCCAGACAAAGAGTTTTGTGAAAAGAAATATAAAAATGTCGCTTGTTCCATTATTGAGCCTGGCCCGCGAGCTTGACCATGACTACCGCAGCGCCTACAACGAGTGGGATCACTTCCTGGAGGATGACTTCGGCTTCGGGGTCCATGCCCACGATCTGTTCCAGCGTCCGCGTCTGGTGCTGCCTCACCACGGCTCCACCCTAGGGCGCCGCCGCTTCCTGCCGTACGAGCGCAACCATCACCACGGACATCCCTATCAGTTGGTGTCACGCCGTCAGTCTGGCGGAGGCCAGAATTCGCTGCTGCCGGCCATCGGCAAAGACGGTTTCCAGGTCTGCATGGACGTGTCGCAGTTCAAGCCCAACGAGCTGACCGTGAAGGTGGTGGACAAGACCGTAGTGGTCGAAGGAAAGCACGAGGAGCGCGAGGATGGGCACGGTATGATTCAGCGTCATTTTGTGCGCAAGTACACTCTGCCAAAGGACTTTGATCCCAACGAGGTCGTGTCCACTGTCTCCTCGGACGGAGTGCTCACCTTGAAGGCGCCCCCGCCACCCAGCAAGGAGCAGCCCAAGCCGGAACGCATTGTTCAGATTCAACAAACCGGTCCTGCGCACTTGAGCGTCAAGGCCCCCGAGGGGGCTGCAGCTGCAGCCGCCGCCGATGGCAAGACAGAAAATGGCGGCGGCGAGAAGATGGAGACGGGCAAGTAGACGGAGCGAGCGAAGAGAGCACCGGCTGAGAGGAGGTTTCGCTGGCGAAAGCGGAGTGTTGCAGCACTGCTCGGAGAGTGCAAGACTAAAAGGATGCCGTTAGACCATCTCACACACAAACATACACGAACATCGTACTACACGCCCCAACACACACACAAATACACATGAAAGGCACACTTGTCATTACATTTTAGTGTTAAGCGATTTTAAAATCCCATTAAATAATAAACGATTTGTATTAGTCTCTATAATTAGGCTACGAATATACATATGTATCTATGATTACTCGGGAATAGGATTCTCGCTTTGATATTATATATTTTTTTTGTAACAGAACAGCCGCAACACTCGGAGAGAATTTTGCATTTCTTTTGTGAGTAATCAATCGAATAAAATATAAAGAAAAGAACTTCGAGCTATCTAGTGTATTATTTATTTCCATCTCTTTTGCTCTGCCGCATTACTAGTTCGTTGAGCTTCGGTTATTTTGAGTGGGGAAGAGAGGAAGTACGTACTACCACTAACCATACAACATATAGACACGACACTCCATACATTGAATTTGACCGCACCAAAATCACTGATGGCACCAGGCATCAGCTACCCAGCGAGTCGTGAGAGTGTATGTGTGCACATGCATTCTCACGTACTTTGCGTGTTGTGCATGCGTGGATCAGCTAATCGGCGAGTCGTGAGAGTGTATGTGTGCTCATGTACTTTGCGTGTTTGCAAGTGTGTTGACCTATCGCCACAAAATAAATGAAGAACTGGCAGGATGGGTGGGGGTGGGTGTGACCACTGAACCGAAACGAATATTTACGATTCGTACGATTTCTATGGCATTTTGAATATCAAAGGAAAAATAACGGAAAATAAAACAAAAATATATGTATCACGAATGAAACAAACACTGTTGTCGTAAAGAAAGGGAAGTTTTATTTTAGTACATATTTTATTAGAAAACTTCAATCAATATTTACTGTCTTATATCGTCAAACAATAATTCGAAAACAGCTCAAATTTTCCGAAGGTTTCTCCAAAAGGTACACTTTTTACCACATCTATTTCAGAGTATATGCTATACTTATCCGGATAATATATGTACATATGTAGTTATGTATATCGGTGCTGCCACAGATCGAATTCCACCTGATATGCTTTGATAATCTGTGGCACCACCCACCCCACAGATTATGGGAATCCTTTCATGGACTACTACTACAAACTGCAATTGCTTATGATGTAGCAACTTTATGTAGCTTTATGTCGAAAAAACTGTAAAATATTCCTGAAAAATATTCCTCTATTTTAAAGCTGGCTCTTTTCCTCTCTATACATAACCTCAATTCCGTAGGTACCAAGCAGGAACAACTTCTTTGGCTCGGACAATGTGTTATATGGAATAATATCGATCACAAATTCGATAGAATTCGAGATTTGGAGTCGCTTAGAATTTGGAATGCGATTAGAATACTGTGGCATAGAGTGGTACACCCGATCCATCAGAACTCTTGAAATCTTTTTGTTTCTCAAAAAGGTCTCACTGCTTCGAGAACCTTTCATACCCGATCTAATTAAGAGAACTTAGTTCATATGGGCGTGTCTCTTTCACTCAATTTTGACTAGAGCAAGCAAGCTGAAATACATGGCAATTCAATGGCACAATTCAAGATTCACTAGAAATGATAATGATATGTGGATATAATATAAATAAAAGAAAATATCCAAAAATAATAAATAATAATAAATAAAGTAATATAATATAATTTGGAGTATAGTGCAAACTCACCCTTAATTTCAGTTGACTCTGCTCTCGTTGTTGCTCTCTTTTGATCTTTCTCTTTCACTCACTTCTTGGCAATTCGATTTCACTCAAAAAAAAAACACTCAGCAACCATTTCATTGGTATTGCTGCTTAATATTGCCGCTCTTTTTTCAGTTTCTGCGGAATACTTTATGATTTATTTTTTCACTCACTCACTTCACTCACTTTCAGCTACCATTCCATTGGTATTGCTGCTTAATATTGCCGCTCTTTCCTCAGTATCTGCGGAATATTTTATCATTTCATTTTTCACTCATTTTTTTCACATATCACTCACTTCTTAATTTTAATTTTACTCAGCTACCATTCCATTGGTATTGCTGCTACACATTGCCGCTCTTTCTTTAGTATCTGCGGTATCTGCGGAATACTCAATTTTAATTTTTTACTCAAATTTTAATTTTAATTTTACTCAGCTACCATTCCATTGGTATTGCTGGTATTGCTGGTATTGCTGGTATTGCACTTCACTCACTTTTTTCACAAATCACTCACTTTTTGGCAATATCATTACACTCAAAAAAAAAAACACTGAGCTACCATTCCATTGGTATTGCTGCTGCGCATTGCGCTTAATATTGCCGCTCTTTCCTTAGTTTCTGCGGAATACTTTATTATTTGCATTTACACTTGCACTTACACTTCACTCACTTGCACTCACTATTTGCCAATATCGCCTTTAACTGCTTGCCGCCTTTCCGCACACTTATTTGATACACTTTCATAGACGCACGCGCGACGAACAATTTAATTTTAATGACCGTTTGAATAATGGACCGGGAGGAACTGAAAGCTTCGATTAGATAGAACTGCAGCTGCGTGGGCAGCTTAAAGAAGCTTTCGAAGAGCTGCTGAGAGAGAAAATTTGTGCCGGTGATCACAGATAACGAATGCAGGTCAAGCGCCCCCGCTTCAGGGAATTGTACTGACCACACATGCAGTAGGAAAAGAGAATCAAATAAAAGAACTATTCAAATTGTTACAGTTTTTTGTCGTTCGTTTTCCATCTCCCCCCGCCCCAAACAGATAAGAAGCCAAAGCAACAACAGCAAACACAAATCCCTATTGCAAAAAGCCGCTTTCAGATTATTTCAGCAAAGGTGCGCTCTTAATTGTCTGCCCTGCATTACCTGCAATGAAGAGATGGATCAAATATACATAGCTATTCACATTAAAATATTTGTTCTATGGTCAAGTTGACTTCCATCATCCACGCATTTTCCGTCTCCCATTCCACTAATGCAAGCAACAACAACAACGATGCATACGCCAAAGACAAAATAACGCAATAATTAAAATCACCCTTACAATGCATAAGCATAGGAAGAGAGCATCAAAGAGAAGAACTCTTCAAAGTAATCTACATTTTCTATGTACTCTTCGTCTCCCCCTCCCCCTACTGATTTAACAGTTAACTATCATAGAAAGAATAAATTCGTCGCTGCCGATACAGAGGCATGGTAATTTAGCAGCGAGCTAATAGCAAAAGATAAGCTGAGTAAGAGAGCGAGAGCGAGCCCTTGACCTACATTCGTTATCAGTGATCACCGGCACCGGCAAATTTCCGATCTCGTTTTCTTCGTGAGATCTGATTTCTAAGAAGCGCTGCCCACGCTGCTCTGCTGCAGGCGCCCGCTTTTCAACGTCTTTCGTTCTCTCGCTCTTCGAAAGCTTCTTTAAGTTGCCCACGCTGCTGCAGTTCTGTCTTATCAAAGCTTTCAGTTCCCCCCCGTCCATCATTCGAAGCGGTAAATTAAATTGTTCGCGGTGTGTGTATGAAAGAAGTGTATGAAATAAGATGTATGCAAAAAGTGAGTGAAGTGTTAAAGTGAGATAAAATGCAAGTGAAAAGTGACAAAATGTACAAAGCGCACCGCAAAGGCTAATAGCAAATCCAAAAGGAACGGCAAATGAGTGTTTTTTTTATTGTGAAATGCAAAAATAAAATAAAGTGAGTGAAAGTGATGAAAGTGAGTGTTAGTGCAGGATGGTCATTAGGACGGCAAGGAGAATCAAGAAAAGTGAGTGTTAGTGCAGGATGGTCATTAGGACGGCAAGGAGAGTCACCAGTGGATGCAGTGGAAGGCGATATTGTGAGTGAAGTGAGTGAGTGCATCAATAAATAATAAAGTATTCCGCAGAAACCAGAGAAAGAGCGGCAATAACAAGCGCATGCTTAACAGCGATGCCAATAAAATGGCAGCTGAGTGTTTTTTTTTGAGTGAAATGAAATTGCCAACAAGTGAGTGATATACGAAAAAAGTGAGTGTTAGTGCAGGATGGTCACTGGGACGGCAAGGAGATCCAGATAAAAGTGAGTGAAAGTGAAGGATGGTCACTGGGACGGCAAGGAGATCCAGATAAAAGTGAGTGAAAGTGAAGGATGGTCACTGGGACGGCAAGGAGATCCAGATAAAAGTGAGTGAAAGTGAAGGATGGTCACTGGGACGGCAAGGAGATCCAGATAAAAGTGAGTGTTAGTGCAGGATGGTCACTGGGACGGCAAGGAGATCCAGATAAAAGTGAGTGAAAGTGAAGGATGGTCACTGGGACGGCAAGGAGATCCAGATAAAAGTGAGTGTTAGTGCAGGATGGTCACTGGGACGACAAGGATATCCACATAAAAGTGAGTGAAAGTGAAGGATGGTCGCTGGGACGGCAAGGAGATCCAGATAAAAGTGAGTGAAAGTGAAGGATGGTCACTGGGACGGCAAGGAGATCCAGATAAAAGTGAGTGAAAGTGAAGGATGGTCACTGGGACGGCAAGGAGATCCAGATAAAAGTGAGTGAAAGTGAAGGATGGTCACTGGGATGGCAAGGAGATCCAGATAAAAGTGAGTGAAAGTGAAGGATGGTCACTGGGACGGCAAGGAGATCCAGATAAAAGTAAGTGAAAGTGAAGGATGGTCACTGGGACGGCAAGGAGATCCAGATAAAAGTGAGTGAAAGTGAAGGATGGTCACTGGGACGGCAAGGAGATCCAGATAAAAGTGAGTGAAAGTGAAGGATGGTCACTGGGACGGCAAGGAGATTCAGATAAAAGTGAGTGAAAGTGAAGGATGGTCACTTGGACGGCAAGGAGATCCAGATAAAAGTGAGTGTAAGTGCAGGATGGTCACTGGGACGGCAAGGAGATCCAGATAAAAGTGAGTGAAAGTGAAGGATGGTCACTGGGACGGCAAGGAGATCCAGATAAAAATTAGTGAAAGTGAAGGATGGTCACTGGGACGGCAAGGATATCCACATAAAAGTGAGTGAAAGTGAAGGATGGTCACTGGGACGGCAAGGAGATCCAGATAAAAGTGAGTGTTAGTGCAGGATGGTCACTGGGACAGCAAGGAGATCCAGATAAAAGTGAGTGAAAGTGAAGGATGGTCACTGGGACGGCAAGGAGATCCAGATAAAAGTGAGTGTTAGTGCAGGATGGTCACTGGGACGACAAGGATATCCACATAAAAGTGAGTGAAAGTGAAGGATGGTCACTGGGACGGCAAGGAGATCCAGATAAAAGTGAGTGAAAGTGAAGGATGGTCACTGGGACGGCAAGGAGATCCAGATAAAAGTGAGTGAAAGTGAAGGATGGTCACTGGGACGGCAAGGAGATCCAGATAAAAGTGAGTGAAAGTGAAGGATGGTCACTGGGACGGCAAGGAGATCCAGATAAAAGTGAGTGAAAGTGAAGGATGGTCACTGGGACGGCAAGGAGATCCAGATAAAAGTAAGTGAAAGTGAAGGATGGTCACTGGGACGGCAAGGAGATCCAGATAAAAGTGAGTGAAAGTGAAGGATGGTCACTGGGACGGCAAGGAGATCCAGATAAAAGGGAGTGAAAGTGAAGGATGGTCACTGGGACGGCAAGGAGATTCAGATAAAAGTGAGTGAAAGTGAAGGATGGTCACTTGGACGGCAAGGAGATCCAGATAAAAGTGAGTGTAAGTGCAGGATGGTCACTGGGACGGCAAGGAGATCCAGATAAAAGTGAGTGAAAGTGAAGGATGGTCACTGGGACGGCAAGGAGATCCAGATAAAAGTGAGTGAAAGTGAAGGATGGTCACTGGGACGGCAAGGAGATCCAGATAAAAGTGAGTGAAAGTGAAGGATGGTCACTGGGATGGCAAGGAGATCCAGATAAAAGTGAGTGAAAGTGAAGGATGGTCACTGGGACGGCAAGGAGATCCAGATAAAAGTGAGTGAAAGTGAAGGATGGTCACTGGGACGGCAAGGCGATCCAGATAAAAGTGAGTGTTAGTGCAGGATGGTCACTGGGACGGCAAGGAGATCCAGATAAAAGTGAGTGAAAGTGAAGGATGGTCACTGGGACGGCAAGGAGATCCAGATAAAAGTGAGTGTAAGTGAAGGATGGTCACTGGGACGGCAAGGAGATCCAGATAAAAGTGAGTGAAAGTGAAGGATGGTCACTGGGACGGCAAGGAGATCCAGATAAAAGTGAGTGAAAGTGAAGGATGGTCACTGGGACGGCAAGGAGATCCAGATAAAAGTAAGTGAAAGTGAAGGATGGTCACTGGGACGGCAAGGAGATCCAGATAAAAGTGAGTGAAAGTGAAGGATGGTCACTGGGACGGCAAGGAGATCCAGATAAAAGTGAGTGAAAGTGAAGGATGGTCACTGGGACGGCAAGGAGATTCAGATAAAAGTGAGTGAAAGTGAAGGATGGTCACTTGGACGGCAAGGAGATCCAGATAAAAGTGAGTGTAAGTGCAGGATGGTCACTGGGACGGCAAGGAGATCCAGATAAAAGTGAGTGAAAGTGAAGGATGGTCACTGGGACGGCAAGGAGATCCAGATAAAAGTGAGTGAAAGTGAAGGATGGTCACTGGGACGGCAAGGATATCCACATAAAAGTGAGTGAAAGTGAAGGATGGTCACTGGGACGGCAAGGAGATCCAGATAAAAGTGAGTGTTAGTGCAGGATGGTCACTGGGACGGCAAGGAGATCCAGATAAAAGTGAGTGAAAGTGAAGGATGGTCACTGGGACGGCAAGGAGATCCAGATAAAAGTGAGTGAAAGTGAAGGATGGTCACTGGGACGGCAAGGAGATCCAGATAAAAGTGAGTGAAAGTGAAGGATGGTCATAACGACGTGCAATATTAAGCGCCATGCGCAGCAGCAATACCAATGAAATGGTAGCTGAGTGTTTTTTTTTGAGTGAAATCGAATTGCCAAGAAGTGAGTGAAAGAGAAAGATCAAAAGAGAGCAACAACGAGAGCAGAGTCAACTGAAATTAAGGGTGAGTTTGCACTATACTCCAAATTATATTATATTACTTTATTTATTATTATTTATTATTTTTGGATATTTTCTTTTATTTATATTATATCCACATATCATTATCATTTCTAGTGAATCTTGAATTGTGCCATTGAATTGCCATGTATTTCAGCTTGCTTTCACTAGTCAAAATTGAGTGAAAGAGACACGCCCATAGGAACTAAGTTCTCTTAATTAGGTCGGGTATGAAAGGGTCTCGAAGCAGTGAGACCTTTTTGAGAAACAAAAAGATTTCAATAGTTCTGATGGATCGGGTGTACCACTCTATGCCACACTATTCTAAACGCATTCCAAATTCTAAGCGACTCCAAATCTCAAATTCTGTCGATTTTGTGATCGATATCATTCCATATAACACATTGTCCGAGCCAAAGAAGTTGTTCCTGCTTGGTACCTACGGAATTGAGGTTATGTATAGAGAGGAACAGAGTCAGCTTTAAAATAGAGGAATATTTTTCAGGAATATTTTACAGTTTTTTCGACATAAAGCTACATAAAGTTGCTACATCATAAGCAATTGCAGTTTGTAGTAGTAGTCCATGAAAGGATTCCCATAATCTGTGGGGTGGGTGGTGCCACAGATTATCAAAGCATATCAGGTGGAATTCGATCTTTGGCAGCACCGATATAACTATGTATATTATACGTACATATTTATGTACATACATATGTAAAGCTGTCTGGCTATTGGGTATTCTTCTTTTGACTGGATCTGGATACCTCGCTGCCTCCCAACAAAACGTCATTTTCCATATGGATAATGTAATCATTTGCACATATTTATTTAAATATTTAGTACATAATAAAAAAATTTAGTTGTCCCTTTTTGTTTATTTGTTTCTATGCTCGTAACTCGTAGCGATCATAAGTATATACTGTAATGCTATATAGTCTATATCTATAAAACGGCTTTCATTCATATCTTTCAGCGAGAGTGTGGAGCGGAAGAGAGAGAGAGAGATAGGAGAGTGGAGAGTAGACAACAGGCAGGCAGGCAGCCGCTCGCTCGCTCGCTCTCTCTCTCTCCCTCACATGGCTCCGAAGAGCTGCTGTCGCATTTTTAACTGCGAAAAAGCTTTTAGTGGTTGTCATGTTTGCTGCTGTTGTTGTTAAGTAAAAATGTTGCTACATATGCAGTTTGTTGTTGTTGTTGTCAATATTTATGCTTGCATTTATGTATGTATGTATGTTTGTATGTATGTAAGGATGTACGTTTGCATTTATGTATGTATATTCAATGACGCTTAATCACAGATCAATTTTTAAAATTTCATTTGACTTAGAAGTTAAGAAACAAAGTACACAATTCACATCATCAGACCATTGACGATCCTTCGATCCTTCCTCCATCATTCCATCTCGTACTAAATATTACTTTCGTTTGTTGGTTTTTGTGGGTTTTTTGGCTTTGGACAGCGGGCTGTGTGGAACTCAAGTGAAATGTTTGGTGGATGTGGACGTTGGATGTTGGATGTGTTTTTGGGTTTGTGGATCACGAATGCAGAGACAAAGCAGCGACTAAAACTAGTTATATTCCACACATGCATATGTTCGTTCCAAATGAAGAACATATTCCACATTCTGCTCTTATCGTATCGTACAGTATTTTCTTCCTTTAAGTAGTTTTCATTGCAGTCTCAAATTGTTTATGGGGTTTGCTATAATACGTAAAAGGAGGAGAAGAAGAACTAAGTGGATCCTCCGCTTGGCAGGAGTCGTTAAAGCCGGGCGTGTGCGGTATAAAAAACATGTCCATCTCCATCTGTGGATATCTTGTGTGTATAGTGGATCGTTGGTCGGCTTCGACCAGCGATGAATACTTGAGAACAAAGGGGTTCCGGTGTGCGGGGAGGGCAGGGTATAGGGGGATAGAGAGCTCTTAGAGGGGGGGCTTCAATCACTTTTTGATGAGACTCTCGCAGCTGCTGCTGAGATTTGGCAACGACTTGAAAAAGAGGCGCGACCGATCTATCTGGGCATCGGCGGCACTGTGTCCCTTGCACCTCCCCCCCGGTCCAGCGCATGCCCCGTTCACGCCTCTGTCGAAGGAGCGGTGCATGACCAAAGTGGGCTGCGGATGCTTGCTGGCGTAGGCGGCTGGCGGCGACAGGGGCGACGTGGGCAGATCAATGTCCAGCACGGTATCCGCTGCACTAGCCTTCAGCTTGGGGTCTGAGTAGCGGCGCAGCTCCTCCTTCACCTCGTAATTGCCCAGGCAGTCGGCGGCATAGCAAACGCTGGGCTGGTCCGATCCCAGGATGCTCGAGTGACGGTAGTCTATCTTTGGCGGCGTGCTGTAGTCGTACGGGTGCACAGCAGTGTCCAGGCTCACGCTCGGGTCGTTCAGCATATCACGGTTCTCCAGAAAGATGGACGAGTTAGAGTAGCGCTTCGTCTGGTGCGGCTTGTATACGAATCCCCCCAGCCCGTTGGCGACGGCATGCGATACCCCCGAGCTGATTGAGGGCGCCTTCTGTTCCCCGCTGCCTGCAAGAGAGAGAACAGTACACATTATCACCCACTCTCTTCACAAATGAGGAGGATCCACTCACCACTGAAGCTACTGAGCTGAAGGGCGTGCTCGCGGCCCGTGTCTGTGGAGATGCCGCTGGCACTGAGATCCTGCCGCGAGCCGGCACACAAATCCGTGGGCGAGCCGCGGCTCGAGCCCTCCGAGTGCTCCAGCACGTTGTGTATGGAGTCGTGAAAGGGCGTCATGCTGCCCGATCCCTGGGGACAGGGGCGGAACAAGGAGATCTGCGACACCACATCGTCCAGCGCCCAGTCGCGGTCGTAGTTATGCTGCGACTGAGAGCATTCAATATTGGCGGCCACCGCCACCTGGCCCAGTGGCTGTCCCGGTAGCTGCTGGCGCTGTCCGAGTGCGTCCTCGGTTTGAGTGCAAGCGCTGCTGCTGCTGTGGGGCACCTCCAGCTCTGCGTCCAACTGCAGCATGTGGTGCGGCGAGGCATTCAGCAGCCGCTGTTGCATCTGCATCTGTTGCTGGTGCAGGCCGCCCGCACCCGCTCCGCTCTCCACTGCCGCACAGCTCGAGTCGTTCGCGGCATGGGCTGCTGCCACGCCAGAGGCATTGATCTCCACCGCCCCACTGGACGCCCCTCCGTGCGAAAGGGGCTCACTGAAATGCTGATGGTGGCGGGTGGCCACTGGGGATGGCGGTGCCAACGGATGGATCTTTTCCGGCGCATTCTGAATCAGCAGTATTCTGTGGAAGGGTAGAAAAGAAGTTTGATGAGTGAAGCCTAAGATCTCAGGCATATACTTAAGTGATCTTATGATTTAACCTAAATAGTACACTTTATACTTAATTATACATAAGCCCATGAATGCCGCATGCTTTCTCTTTCTCTTTGTCTGTATTCCCATCCGCCACTCCACGAGGAAGCACGTCTGAGAGTGAGAGAGAGATATAAAGCGCGTCGAAGGGGTAGAGCGTAGCCCTTGCCATCGACTGGGGCTTTGTTGGGGCGAAAGAACTGGTCCGAAATCACAGAAGTCTGGATTGCTCTAGCTCTTATAGTCTTCGAGATTTAGAGACTCATCAGGAAGGACAGTCGAACGGACATGGCTAATGATGCTGATAATACACACTTTATGGGCACAAAACTAATATAAACCTAAGCTCTACGAGTATTGGGTGTAATTATTATGGGAAATACATAATTAGCTATTCTCTATGGATGTATTGGCTTTTCCACAGCTTGAACACAACTTTAAGACCTCAAAGTATCTTTTAGCCTATAGTGGATTGTGGCTTAGCACACTCCTATATGAAATAGTAGCCTACAGGCGGTCCCTGGGACCTGTGATGCTGACCTGTTTCGTGCCTTCCAGCGGTGGCAGAGATGCAGATAGGCCTTGCACTGGATGTACATGAAGACGATGCCGCCGGTGAGTCCCACAGTGACTACGGCTAGTTTTGTCCAGAAGGGCCAATCTAGAGAGAACGGGTAATTAGAAGCTATAGGCAGTTTTAAGTAATGACAGCCCAGCCGTTCGGTTCACGGGGGCTAAACAATTACACAATTAGAGATATTCTGTGCACTTATCTGACCCGCATGAACCTGAAGCTGGGTGCCGCTGAAGCTGAAGCTCTGGCAACTAATTGCAAACGGAGCGTACCTATGAGACCACGTTGCACGTCGTCTGCAGCCCGCTCGATGAGCACACACAGCGACCAGATGACGCACAGGGCAGCCGCGCAATGGAACAGCACCGAGCAGCAGAGACGCCGACGCTCAATGCCGGATATGTCAAGGCTGCGCCACTGCAATGGAGACGAGCCCAACCGCAATAAGGAGACACACACATCCACATCAACAGCAACATACACATCAACGTCCAAGTCCAAGTCCAATCGATGCAGCAGCAGAAGCCAAAACAATGCCAAGAGGAAATGAAATAAATTAGATACGGATTGGAATGGAAACTGGAGCCGAACCGGGCCAGGCCAAGCCGGAGACTTACCTCGTTGAAGGGTTTGATCTTGGTGTGCATGATGAAGGGGAACTTGCACAGCTCGCAGGAGTTCGTCTCGGAGGCGGTGAGCCATTGCTGCAGGCATGCCTGGTGCACGTACTTGAGGCTGCCGGAGCAGTAGCAGGGCGTCAACAGAGGATTCAAAGGATCGCTCTCGCAGTGGCAGATGCGGCAGATGTCACCGCTGTTTTGCGAGGCCTGGCTGCTGCCAGAGCCGAATCTGCAATAGATACGGACATATTATTAAACGGTTCACATGCAGTGCAATATACAATGGATCCCATGCCCCACCCTACACATCCGGACTCCATCTCTACCTACAGAGTGTCTGACTTGATTGGCAGCACAAAAGGGCAAACGGGAGCTGAGAAGCTGCGGAGGAGCGGGCGCCCAAGAGCTGAAGAGCCTTTTGTGCCCGTTGCCCTTTCAGCGATGTATTGGAATTGAAAATGAGTGATGCCTCAGCTTCTGTTATGCTCATATATTAACCTTATTATGCCAATTACAATACACAACGAAAGGACAGTGCGTTTCAGCATGTTAAGGACCACCAATCCAAGCCAAAATATAACGCAACGAAGCTATTCAGAGTTCGGAGAAAGCTCTCGAAAATCGTGCATTTAGGGGTTGAATTTTGAGAGTAATTAAGTCATCAAAAAGATATTTTTAATCATGCATCTATTTATCTATCGGTTGTCATCGAATTAAGTCACCGATCGTATAACACATCGTATAATGCCCAAGAAAATAAAGCCATACAGAGTTTTCCAGTGGTTGAGTCAGCAATTAGCAATATTCAATTATGGAACCTCAGCAAGTTGATTAAGGAATATAAACTATGGAATAAATTAACTAATCGAATGGCGATAATTGACGAATAAATGCATTTATTCTCCATTAAGGCATCATCCATTAAATATACAACACGGACCAAGCGACAAATGAAATGGCGAGACGATCATTTAATGGACACAAATTCCGCAAAATTAACACAAATCTTGTGGGATGTGTGCTTACAGCTCTGAAACGCACTGTATACGGCTTGTACAGTACAACCCTCTGGGGCTCTGGGAGCAATGTATGCACATATAAAATCATTACGCCTGATAAGTCAGCCAATTTCACTCCATTCCATTCGTCTTTTTGCATTCATTTTTGAAAGCATTAATTAATATAAATGATGGAGAGTCCCAGGTCCAGATCTGAATAATGTTCGGGGCAAAACTGGAGAACTGTGTGGCAGGGGGTGGCGGTGGGCGTGGGCGAATGAATCAGATTTAAAGCGGTGAACTCCTTTCCGTTCTTGCAACCAAAGAACAGGCATAGAATCACGTTCGGTGGCCATTATTTCCATATGACACATACGAGTGGAAAACCCCGGTTTCCAAATCAAAACATGATAGCATAAGTTCAGTGGACTTCTAAAATGACCCAAGTAATCTATAATCTATGTATTGAAGCCACAACAATGTTATACTGAAATTTTGCTTTTGGCCTGACATTCATCTGACAGTTCTTGGGAAATACGCATAAATTAAATGTTCCCAAAATTTCCAAGAACAAACATATTTCTCTTCGTTGAGGAATTCCCATGTATATATAATTTCTATATAGAAATCTGAGTGTGTTATAGAACTCATATGTACTATATAGTATGTAAACCCCAATACCAATGTAATTAAATGCATATTTATAAAGCATTACTTGGACTTTGCGATGGGGCGGCGATCCGATGGATGGATGGATGGATGGAATGGATGAATGATTAGCATGTGTGTGGGAACATGTGCCGTCTCCACTGCCCACTGCCCCCCACTGCACCACTCTCCTGGCCTTCGCCAGTGAGCATTCCAAGCTTTTCAAAGTTCCAAGTTGATGAGGTTTCCACTTGGCGCTGTGGCAAGTTCTACTCTGGACAAAGGCAATTAGCCTTTGTTGGCCGCCCTATCATTATGGCTGGAACACACGGCCGCCCACCGACCACCACTACCACCATTACCACCTGTATACCTGTGTTAGCTTTTGTGTGTGTGTGTGTGTGTGTGTGTGTGTGTGTGTGTGTGTGTGTGTGTGTGTGTGTGGGACAGTAGTACTATCTAATCTATGTAAGGGCCAGTGGATGGCAGAGAACTTTTACTTTCTATCTTTTATCTACTTCCATCTCCCATACCATCTGGCTCTCTCTTTCTCTCTTTCTGTGTGTGTGTGTGTCACTTGTGTCTGCTTCTATTTTAGAGTTCAGGCAGCAAGTGCGTGATTGAGTCGAAGGACAGACCCTGCGACCAGAACAAATGGACAAATGGCAAGAGAGCCAAAGCCCAGGCAAAGGCGAAAGCAGAACCAGAATCAAAGGCTCCTCCTAAACACATTTGTTGTGGCTGTCAACAGCGACATGGTCATGGACATGGGACACACGGGACAGGGGACAGGGGACATGGTAGTAGAGTTTAGTTTAGTTTAGTTGGATGTGCGGACGGATGACGGACTTCGTCTCCCTCTGCCTAATGCTCGTGTTTCGAGTCAATAGACTGTCCTTGGATCGATGAATCGCATTTGTGGCCTATACCGCAGAAGAGCTTCCCATGCTCTACTTCATAAAGTACACAAATAAAGTACATAAGTACATATACACTCGGCAAAAGAACCAACTAAAACTCATTCCGATTATGGCATATAACTATCCAAAATCGAATCAAATCCAAAATCTACGAGAAATAGTAAAAACTTGTACAATAAATTGGCTCATGGAAATGACATCATCCTTGTACACAGACCTAGACCTACGATGTGTATTGCTGTCTTGCTAAGTAATTTCCCTCAGTGTAGGTCGTACATATGTCTGCCTCTTAGATAGCTATCCTTTTTAGGGCCCTCCTTTCTGCTTCGATGGATGCCAACCAGCCAGCCAACCAGCCAGCCAAAGACGCCAAAAACAACAACATTTCTATGCGTAAGTCGCAATTTTTATGACTTCATTAGGCTTTTGGGGGGCTCCAGACAGTCGCCGGCTTCTCCTTCATCTCACCTCCATGGGTCCATGTGTCCATGGCTACTCAGGCTACTCGTGGCATACATTATTCCTCCTCGAGGAGGGGCGATGGCAAGCAGGGCACTCAATAAATTTCCAAAAATTTTCAACACAATTAGATCGGAAATGTACGTCGATTCCAATGCATGAATATAAAAATAAACGTACTGTCGGATCGGATCGGATCGCTCAGAAATACATATACGGAACGTGAGAGAACAGCAGTATTTTCCCAGAATGATTTATCATGGATTTATACCCCCCGATATCACGTTCCTCGCAATCTCGCTCTCCTCTGCCTCTCTCTCTGTCTCCCCCCCCTGTGGACATTTCATATAACACTTTTTTATATTGTACTTTATCAAAGGGCATCTATAAGTACGGACAAAACAAACATTTGCAATGCTATCGCATTACGCCCTGGAGAGCGGACAGGCAGGTGGGGGCTAGGGTTTCGAAATACAAAAGTCGCAAGAAGAAAACAACACGACGAAACTTTTTTTTTTGCCCCTTCGGGTTTCCCTTGGGTTTCCGTTGCGAAATGCAGTTGAGGCACTTTTTATACCCGATACTCTGAGATGTGTGTAGTCGGATGTGTGCAACAGCCAGAAGGAAACGTTTCCGATCCCATATTATAGCCAAAGGAAGCAAATTCAGTTGCAGTGTCTGCCCAAACCTGAGATAGCAATATCGAGTATAATTACAGAGCCGCGGTCCTAGCCGCAGTTCACAACATTCCTGCACGTTTTTCTATAGATTTCTTGATTTCCCCCTTTGCTAAATAATACTTTCTGTTTTCCAAGAATATGGGCCTAAGCTCCCCGATTGAACACGCATTATAATCTTATATTTTATTCCGGGAAAATGCTATCAGGACAAATTTCCAGTTAATAAAGTAAGGAATATTGAATACCCGATACTGGGAACTAAAATGGGTTGATATATGTATATATGCATTTCTATATTTAGCTTAACCAAATATAGTACCAGTTATATCTCTGTTTGATCAATCAGTTAGGGGTATTGTTGGTTATTCAATGGAGACTGGAGAATGAAGAACCTGGTAAACTAACAACATTGTGTGTGTGCTTTGCGCTATCTTCCACTGTTATCGAAGGCAAACACTATAAATAATCAGTAGAGTTGTTTCGGATTATTGATAATGTTGTCTTCACGAAACGATTCAGGTATATGTGGAAGGCGGTGATACCTATTCCAACTGTTAGCAAAGATTACTCTGCTCTACTCTCTCATTCTCTCTGCCTCTTCGTTACATGTTCTATAATATTTGCTCTCTTTCGTTATTCTTCGAGCCTTATCATTCGATGGTATTCAAATTAAATTACAAATAAATTAGCGCATTTTATTTTGAATTTCATTCCGGTAACAGTTCAACGAAACAGAGTACGGGCACGCCCTCCCCAGACCGAGCAGATCCGACAAATAATCGTGATATCAGGGGAGGAGCGGGCTAGGGGGTGGGGAGTCCGTTCCAACTGTTGTTGTGCTTTGATATTTTGCGCATTATTTTAGTGTGTCTGTGTGTGTGTGTGTGTGTGCCTCTGCCTGTTACTGTGTTTTGGAAACTTATTTTTAAGTCCCAACTGGTTTAAGTTCGAGGTAATGTCGGGCAATTAATGCAAAAGCTATACAGAAAGAAAAAGAGAGAGGGAGCCAAATATAATGTTTTGCGCACATGGAGTTGTCTTTGCCTTTGTTCGGCAACCTATTCGACAGTGGCATGTACAGTAGAACTTCTATGACACCAACTGCCACCAAGAACTGCAGGGGGAGTGCCAGTGCCAGACTCTGTTTATGGTAGCTTTTATTGTGGCAATTGTTAGCCATTGTTTCCATTTTTTCAGTTTTTCAACTTTATGATTACAAAGAAGTATCATAAATGGTCATGCTGATGTTGGAGAATGCCTTTAGAGTACTACATGTTCAGGGATTCAAATGTATCCCTTCGCTTATGCCAAATTTGTACCGCAACTGAACGTTAACGAAAGCTTTAAGAACATGTTTCTTAGTCTCCACTTTTTGCTCTGCAGAAATTTAAAGTTCCACTGTACTTGCTACAGCAAACTCAGCCCTCTATCTCTCTCTCTTTCTCTCTCTCTCTCTTTCTCTGTCTGTCTGTGGGAATCATTCAGCAATAGTTTGCGGAAGCCTTATCAGCTGTATACCCCGATCCACTCCACTCCACTGCACTCCACTCCACTCCGCTCTACAGTTTACATTTTCATTAGACTCTGCAAATATTTGGACGTAATTGCCCAAGCCGAAGCTCCGGCCGTGCAGCCTGTTCTCACATACATACATGCAGACATACATACATACAACAGCAACAACAACAGTTGCCAATATTTATACAACAGCAACAGCTCCACAGCTCAACGACAGATTAGATTTGTGATGTGTGGTGGCTGTGCCTTGCTGCCTACCTGCCGCTGCTGCTGTTGATAAGCCCTTCAAGGTGCGGGAACATGTGGGAGTTTGCACCGAGAGAGTGTTGACGGTTTCGTGTCGTTCGCCTAGATTAAAACGTCACAGCTCCCGGAGCGGCTATCTGAGTGCAATAATTATGGCTGGCTGTCTGGCTGGCAAATATACCCAGCACACATTTGCTAAGGCATGCAAATCCGGGCGAAAGTGTTGACCCCCCGAGACACTGAATAAACTTTAAATACATAAATCGCAGCTAATTACCAATTAGTCAACCAGATAGCAGGCGTCGAGCGGCGGCGGCGGCTGCGGCAAGCGCCAGCTGTCCAACCACTCGGCAGTTGAACAACATTATAAATAAATCCAAGTACTTTGCATTTCAATTGAAGCCGATCTGAGATCTTGTAGATCGTGTTAGATAGCTCCCCTCCTCCACCAACGAGTATGATTAAGTGATCTGCTCACTTAATGGTCGTCATTAGAAGGTGTTAAATGCTGATTTCTTAACCGCAATTAAAGGGAATTTATATTAAAATTTGAATTATGGTTACGACCCCATCCGGATGAATCATAAAGCGGACTCTTTCTTATCAGTTATGCACGGAAAAGTGAGCAGAATGAGGGCTTGCATGTACAGAGATATGTGAAAGACCTCGCTCCCTACTTTGATTCCACATACTATATGTATATGCATTATCAGGAATGTAAACGCAATTATCAACGAAATCAGTAGAGAGAAACACACACAAACACACACACACACACACATAGACAATTAATTCGACTCCCCAAACGGTTCGTTGTCGTCTCTCCCTGCTATAAATAAACAATGGACAGTGACGATGGCCGATGGCCGCGGTCCGATCCGATCCCATCCGAGTGCCAAGAAGAGAGAATGAAATTTCAGGTCCCGCACCGCACCGCACCGCACCAATCCCTGGCTCCCATCACCCACAAGACCCATTCAATTGCGTGCATGCACTTATTTCGGTTTCAGTTGTACTTGAATGTTGGCCCCAGAATAATTTATAGGGTTCTTTTGCTGGTGGGTGATGGCTGATGGCTGCTGGCTGGTTGCTGATGGCTGGTGGCTGGTGGTCGTAATGAATATGTTTTGCCATTGCACGCCAAACTATGCGACACTTGGCCGTGTCAAGGGCACGACACACGGGGAAGGGAAGGGAACGGAAGGGAAGGGATGGATAGAAGGAAGCAGCACACTCACCTGACATTGGCATAGTGCTGACCGGAGTTCCAATCCACATGCTCTATGTCTGAAGACGTTTTGGCGTTATCGCAAGGCATCTCTGTTCCGGTGCGGGGATAATGGATGGGGGGTAGGGTGGGGGTACGTAATCCTTTCCTTTAGATGTCAGAGATCGCGGCGGGGTATCGCATAGTCTTGCAGACCAGGGGCTGTTTCCCTTTGGGGGTGCGACCCCTAGGTTCCTTTGTCTTTGATGCGCGCTGGATGGACGGGACGGGACGGCCTGGGCCTTTTGTTTATTCTCAATGATAAACAGATGCTGTCGCCCTCTGACTGCTGGGCTGCTGACGCTGGCGCTGCTTTATTTATAGCAAACGCAGCTTGATATTTTCCCAATTTCGCTGGCTCTTGGCTCGTTTTACTTCGATTTTTGCCAAATGAACACACAAATCTATTGCACTTTTATGTTCTTTCGAGGCTCAACGCAACGCCAAAGAACTTCTGCATTCACTCTTTGGCTCTTTGTGTGTGTGTGTTGGTGCGTCTATTATTATATACGTTTGCTGCTGCTGCACAAAGAGTGGATTCTTCGCTCGTATTGATATTTTCCCCTTTGTTGGGGCCGTGTTACAATGTTCACAGGCGCGCCAGGTCTCTGACCTAATCTGTTTAACTTTCACAAATTGTACATATTTCGTCACTGTCAATTACAAATTAAACACAAAGGCATCCTGATTTAGCCTATGGATATTTGTGTGGGGTACTTGAACAAAAATCGACAAGGGTGTCTTGTTTACGTCCGCGGCAAACAAAACTGTAAATGTATGAGACTGCCAGTGTGACCGCGGATATGTCGATCGAATATACGGTCCGACCCTCAGAAAAATTTTAAAATATACCGTCTTATTTTCAAAATATACCGTAAATAAACTGACCCTTGTTGAGAAAAAGAAGGGTATGGACAACACGCAAAACGGACCCAAAAATTCAACGCATGCAAAGTAAATTCCACCCCATTGCTTAGCATATCATGAGGACAGGGCTGTCCTCATGTCATATCATATGTAGGTTACCCTAGGGCGAAATCAGGGCTGATATTCGTATGAAACCGATAAAATTCCAAGAAAATAAATGCCAATATATACTGGAAAAGTATTTCAAGGAATTTGTGACATTATGGTTGGGACCGCCAAGTATGTTATGATGTGATATAAAAATGAGGTGGTGTGCGTGAATGTGTGTGCTTGCGAGAACTTCACCACGGTATGAAGTGCAAAAGACAAAAACTGAACAAGCGGTTTGGAGAATTTTACAGTGAAGACATAATGCAATTAATCAAGTCAGTCGAAAAGAGGGAATTTTTATGAAACTTAAGGGATAAATATGGAATATAAAATAATTATTTGCATATCTGATCCGAAAAACAGATTTATACAATTGTCGTCCTCCATCGCCACAGGGTCCACAAATAAAACATTACGTTTGCTTTCATTTGAGCTTATAACTGATTTTATTTGAATACAGTGTAGCCGTAGGGCATGCACACCTGGTCACATTCGGCCGTTAGTATCATTATATGGCAGCCAGCAGACCTTTTTCGGAACTGAGTACTAGACTTTATTTATATTTTGACTTTGACATCGAGTTGAAAGAGTATTTATGTCGTATCGGTGTGTAATAGCATAATTAATCAATTTTTTTGAATATTGCGGTATATACAGAAAATGAATTGCTATATTTTGGTATATTTCTGATGGTGAGACCGTATATCGCGTCGATAAATCGGCGGTCACACCAAGTGGCTGCCACTTTGACAGCTCCCCTCTTTCTGTTCTTTTCCGGTAGAAACGTTAATCAAAATGGTTGGTTTCTTTTTTTATCGCGAATATTATATGTAATCCTGACACCAAACAAGCAAATATGTGAACAAAAATGCAGCTGAAATTGTGCAGCTGTGGTGCACGGTGAAATTTCATTGTTTGCTGTCAGCGAATTGCCCAAAAATTTTTTGTTTATGTGCGAGCCCAGTGCCTAATATGTGTTTTCCCCCATCTACCGCTTTTAGGGTCGCGTCAGAACCAAGACGATCAAGAAGGCCGCTAAGGTCATCATCGAGAAGTACTACACTCGCTTGACGATGGACTTCCACACCAACAAGCGTATCTGCGAGGAGGTCGCTATCATTCCCACCAAGCCCCTCCGCAACAAGATTGCCGGGTGAGTACTTAGATGCAGCCGGAGGCCAAAGTAGGCACCACTGACCAATTGATGTTGTTCTTGCAGTTACGTTACCCATTTGATGGGCCGTCTGCGTCACTCCCAGGTGCGTGGTATTTCCATCAAGCTGCAGGAGGAGGAGCGTGAGCGTCGCGACAACTACGTCCCAGCTGTGTCCGCCCTGGAGCAAGACATCATTGAGGTCGATCCCGACACCAAGGAGATGTTGAAGCTGTTGGACTTCCACAACATCCGTGGTCTCCAGCTTACCCAGCCCAACACCAACAACTTTGGTCGTCGTAATTAAATTTCTGAGATGATGATGTTCTGATCCGTTTGCATGGGTCCACAATAAATGATTTGTGTAAAGTGCAGATTTAAGTTTTTTTTTTGGTTCCTCCCCGTATCCACAGGAAATCCACTCCTAGCTTGGTTTTTGGTGTTATTTATTCTCGTTTGATGGGAAAATACTGTACTGCTCATATAAAGATGTTTGTGTATATTCAATCCATAAATAAATGGGTTCGTTCCTATACAATGATGCGACCGATACATATATAAAAAAATTCTCTACGAGTGCAAATATGTTAATCTAAGCGTGTACACGGATACAAGTATATAGGTATATATAAGTATGTATGTATATTTATGTAGACTCGAAGTCTATGTATTTGTGCTCTCGAGCCGTTCAGGGTGCAGCTATGGTGGCTCCTGCACCGGCGACTGCTGCCTGATCTTGTGCGGGCCGGCGCACGGGATTACGCAAGACCAGCTCCGAATCCTCCGATATGATGGGCAGCGCATGGGCCCAGTGGTAATTTATCAAATGGCTAATGCTATCGAAAATGCGATCTTTGGTGCGAACCACGCCTTCGGGATCGATGAGCAGCAGATGCTTGGGCGTCTTGCCCTCCAGCCCAGTGAGGACATACTGGCCACGCTTTCCCTGTGATTCGCGGACCAGAAAGTCTCCATCCTGCTGTAGCAGACGTTCGGAAATCGGTCTAGAGATGGCAGCGTGGAACCAGACTTCAGCAGTGAGTGGACACTGGGGCCCGTCGAAGACATCACGCACCTGGCCGGCCGTTAGGGTGGAGGAGGAAGTAGCCGACGCTGACGAATGCCCGAGGGCAAGCTTGTTGGTAGTCTGATCGGGAGGCGGGGAATTGAGGTCGATGAGGTTGCTGCTAAGGCGATCGCGTGGTTTCTTCAGATTGAGTTGAGCCACACGCGGGGCATGAGGATGCAATGGGAGTTGGGCCGGTTGGTGGGTCTGCTGCTGCTGCTGCGTCTGGGAGCGGCTATCATCGCTGGGAAGCTCTGGGGGCAGCTTGTTGGGCAAATCATTATAATACTCTTTGACGTTCTCCTTGCAACTCTGATTGATGTTGTCGGCAGTGGGATCGTTAAGTCTGCTCAGGGCGTTGAATCGCAGTGCAAAGGCCTTGCCAATGGTCACGATCAGATCCTCGCTCTGACCACCAGCGCACTCCAGTACGTAACAGGCACGCCACTCATCCTCGTTCTTGGCAATGTAGGCCAGGAAGTCCAAGGTATCGTTGTCGCCCCCCGAGGCGAAGGAGATGCGCGGCATATTGTGATTGGCTATCACCTCGCCCGATTCCACATTGCTCAGCGTGAGGGCGCGGCTGGAGACATTGATGATGATGTTGGTGCCGGCATGCTGCATGCTGGGCCGGTCCGATATGAAGGAACACAGACGTCGCTTGCCGGCCGACTTCAGGCCCGCAGCCTCACATACGCGGTTGATGCACTCCCTAAGGGGAAACAATGGGTTAAAAAAGTATTACTCAGCCATGAAAGATAAGATGTGACTTCCGCTTACCGCGCCAGCTGCGTGCGTGTCTCAAAGTCGAGAGATTTCATCGAGGTCTTGACCTCAACGCAGCCTGTATAGCGAACATTGAATGCAACTCCCACGCCCATTATGACGTCGTCTGGATAAATGCACCCGTCGCTGGTGCCACCGGTACCAGATCTTGGGGCGCCGTTGCCGGCATCACCATTTCTCGGCATTTCACTGTGCGTGTGCGTACTGGGCGTCCTTTGTATCCTTTTTTTCTTCCTTCCTTCCTCTTTGTTATTAGTGTACAGTGTTTATCGGATTTATCGGTCCTATCGACCCCGATAGTTGGGAAGCATTCGATATAGCCGCTGAATCTGATAGTTTATGGCAGTGCTGCCATTTCAGCATATTTCAGGCTATATCTAGCGATTTTAAAAGTGGTAAGCAATCAGAGATCTAAAATGTCAATCTAACATAAAATACATGATTTAAATATTCATACCTTTAAGTAGTTTTTTTTTCTGGGAATTAATGCTTCCAAATAACTGAAGTCACAAAAAATTGTAAAGTTGATGAATCATTAAGAATGGTTAAAAATTCGATATATATATTCAGGTACTGCCTCTTTTTCAGCACTTATAAAAAATCCATATGAATGGTTATTAATTTCTCTTTTAAAACAACCAACCAACCACCCAATCAATTGTTTTGGAAACCGGCGCTGCGAATGCCGAGTGGAAATTATGAAAAATTATTTCAAAAGCAAAAAATAATATTATCAATATGGAAAGGATGTTAAATTCGATAGTTTAAAACTAAAATCATTCAATATCTTAGTTTTGGGGTATTTGGTCTTACCCTAATTTTTAGCTAATTTGTATCTGGTCTTAGCAATTTTGAGTTATACATATATCTAGCTTTTATGAGTTTGGAATTCTGGCAGCACTGGTTTGTGGCTCAGCTGTTTGTGACGCGTTGCTTGTTGCAAGTACCAAACCAAAGCTTCGTTCACCCCCAAATCGCTACCTCAGCTTGCAGTTTTCGTGGAAGTTTTTATCCACTTCCGACATTCGTGCAATATACACGTAGCACCGCTGTCCAGCAAACATTGAGTATACATACACAAGAAACAGAGTTTTTGAGCAAACAGAAGTCAACGAATTTGTTGTTAAATCAAACGAAATACGTACGGTTCGGTACACGTACATAAAAATATAAAAATACCTTTCGCACTACTTTGACCCGAAAGTACAATTTTTGTTGTTGTTTGAATCAATAAAACTGTGTGTGTGCATGTACGCCCGCATCTAACGCGCAGCCTCCGTCCACCAGCCCTAAAATCTGCAGCAGACGCCGCATTGCACTTGGAACCCATCTGGAACGTTTTCATCTGTATTGTTGAATATTATTACGGTAAGTTTTGTTTCTTAGGACGGGACTATGCTTTTCTTTGCTTTCGGCCATTCTTTGCCCACCGTCTTCGCGCTTTCGTGTGGCGGCCGTGTGGCTCAGTGAACACATAATTAAGGCATTAATTTTATGTCATGCACGCTGCAATCATTACCGCTACATGGATGGCCCCAGAGCTGGTGCGTTGGTCATTTGCATGAAGAAGATACATACATACAGACATATGTATGTATCTTTCGGACTCGATGCGTCATTAGTGCCACAAGGCGGCCCCCGTTTAAGCCGTGCTTTCGTGCACCTCTCTATCTCTCTCTCTCGTTATGGCTGGTGATCTCATCTGTTATTGCTTCCGCTCTGCGGCTGGCACTCTTCCAGCTGCCTCTGAGGCTGGGTCTGTCTCTGTTCTGGCCAACAACTGCATGGATGGCCTTAATTCACGCCTCTGTGTGTGCGTTTCAGCCAAACGGCAGCCGCCTCGCACCTAATATGGTCTACGGTCCAGCTTAAAGCGTTTCCTCTATCAATTAAACACGATGACGTTGACCCTCCGCTACGGCTCCATTCACGGCATGCATGCCGTTTGGCGTTTAGGGCACCCACGCCTCTGCCTTGTTGTTGTTGTTGTTGCTCGCCAAGTGTCGATTACAACTTTGTTTAATTGCCTTGGGTAAGGCCTACAGTGGGCAAACAATTTCAGTTTTAATTGGTTTTTTGCTCCAACCTTCGGAAAGACGTTAAAAATCGAAAGCAAAATAGACTGTTAGTTACATGGATGGTGTAATTGTTCATAGCTAAGTAAAAATCGGCTAAAAATAAGTAGTTAAATGTAAACTTTCGTTTTAAACGCACTAATAAACGCAGAGCCACAGTGAAATCTTCCGTGTTTCATTTGCATGGCACACCCTGTAGTTTTACAAAATCGACAACGCTGAGTCGTGCTGGTTGTAACCGTGACTCATTCTCCTCATTTCCCTATACAGTCCAACATCTCTATAACGAACCTCAAGGGAACAAAACAAATTCGTTATAGGGAGATTGAAAGCGTATGAGCATTTGTAATAGAGAAAAATTCGCTATAAAGAAAACATAAATTAGTTAAAGAGATCAAAACGTACTGAACGTTTAATAGAAATTTACGGAGCGTTCTGGAAGTAAATTCGTTATAGGGAAGTTAGACTGTATTTCATTTATGATTTTATGCTGCGTCATGAATGGTTGAATGAATGGTGGCATCGTAACCATTTGATTTGTTTCTTTGAATATTTTGCCTATTCCTTCTATGCAAAGTCACTGTAAAAAGTCATTGCATTCACCCTGTACATATTAACATCTTAAGTGAACAGAGCTCTGTTAACCGTGCCGCCCATAACAGAATTGATTTGATTGGTTTTCATTTTCCATAATTTTAATATCGCTTTTATTGGTTTAGCAATTGTCTAAAAACTAGTAGATATATCGTATTTAACATTACACAGACCTGGACAACAACATTCACTATGAACTATAACACGTTGATTTTTTTAAATACTTAATTCGCCACTTAGAGGGGGCGTCAACCCGTGCAAGGTGTGAGGGCCAAATAATTCTTTCAACTATATGAACACGATTGAAAGTAGTAACTTAATAAACAAAAATAAATTCGCCACCCCACTTCCCGCCCGCTCTTACGCCATTGCTCTGTCACTGGCCGCCCATCAGCTGTTCAAAATCGGTTACGTAATACTGGGCCCGTCTGTAGACCTCGGGCCGCACCACGTTGCCGCCAAAGCCGATAAAGTAGTTGGCTGGGGGCACTGCCTCCAGATCGGTGGCCCCATCGCCGAGCATCGTGATGAGGGCGTCGGCGGCATGCTGCTGCTTGATCATGGCGACGGCCTCCGCCTTACCGCCGGAACGGGAGGTGGGCTGTGTGATGTCGAAGCTGTCGTAGGCGCCCTGGTAGTCAAACAGCATCTTGTTGGCATACACGTGTGCGAGGGGAATTCCCAGCTCGGTGGCCACAGGGGCAATCAGGCAGTCGAAACCTCCGGATATGAGATATACCTGCTTGCCGTCCGCCTTCAACTGTGCCACAAAGCGCTTTACGTTCTTACTCAGGGTGCTGGGACGCTCGCGGATAAAGTCCACCACCTGCTGCTGGCTGGGTCGGATGATGTTAAGTCGTATCTTGAGGGCATCCTGAAAGGTCATGGCACCGCCCATAGCCTCCTTGGTAACGCGTGCCACCTCGGTGCCCTTGCCGCAGTATTCGGCCAGCTCGTCGATGCCCTCCTCGCAGATGACGGTGGAGTCGACATCAAAGCAGACGATCTGTGACTGCTGGATGACCTTGGCGGCCAGCTGGGGCTGCTTGGGCGGCACTATGGATGGTGTGACCGTGGTCTTGGCCCCTCCATTGCTGGTGATGCTCAGCTGCTTGGCCAGAAGAGCTGCATTGCCGCCGCATCCGTTGGTGGTGGCGGCTGGACGTGCCATACTCAACACTGAACCGCTCATCTTGAGGAATGCGTATGAATTGGACACAATTTTGTTGTTGCTGGGCAAAGTTTGACGTAAAAGCTTTACGTTATACGCTTTGTTTGGTCTCCAAAATTTTCCGCTGCTTCTTTTTGTGTATCTCTTGTGCTTTTCTGTTGCTTTTTTGCACACGCGCTTTACACTCTTCTTCTACGACTACGAATGCTTTGCTCAGCTGTTTTTTGTTTTTGTTTGATAAGGTTTGTTCACAGACAGACAGCCCAGAGTAATTTAATAGTTCAGTAGTTTCTGAGGCTCTCGAACTGCTCACTTTGACTGGATTTTTACAAGTGACTACTGCTGGCGATCGCCCTTTTAAGAAAACTCGCTTGATACCAACACAGGCATAACATGCATATACAGCTGCACAGCTACACAGCTGCCTCTCCTCTCTGTGTCTCTCACTAATTTTCAGGCGCTGACCAGCGCGATCGTACGATAACAGCCAATTACAAGTGCCTCTCTCTGTCTCGTTCACTGGGTCTGGTCTCTGTCCGTGTATGTGTGTGTCTGTTAGTGAGAGACAGACGATCGTCTGCACCGTTACATTCACAATTGTTTTTCCTTGCACTCTTATCCGATGGCAATGCCACACCGACTGAGCAGTCACCTGCAATTTAGTTTTCACTGGAAAGTGTCTTAAAGCAGCAACGTTTCCTGAAACGAGTGAAACCGAATACTGAGTGAACCTTTGCTCCCATCACGTTGTGGCTCCATGCGAGTGGAAGCGAGATGGCCATGTCTGGTTATCAGCAAACATAAACAAAAGAAATATATAGCAATTATGTATTCGGAACTGTCATTAAACCCTCGGCGACACTCGATTGCTTAGGAGAACCGACTGGAACTGGTTTGTTAGAGCACGCTTATCATTTAGCACCATTTACCACCATTAGCACTGGTCTGATTACGGGCGGTGGATAGAGGGGTGTATGGGTCGGGCGACCGACTGGTCAAGCATCGGAAGAGCACCTTAATCACTTGTTTTTCCCCGCCATTCTGTTTATCAGGGTGCAGCACATTCGCGTGTCTGCTCGATCTGATCAGATTTCAATACTTTCTTTTTTGATTAATCATTGATGTGGAAAATAACCGAAATCCATACGGATTATCACTTACGTAAGCTTCGGGTATTTTTAAATCCGAAGGGGACTTATATTTAAACTAGAGCTTATAGTTCGATCCGATTCTGATGAAATTCTGGGCTGGCGTTGCATCGCCTTACGTTACAATAAAACGTAAGCCGAGCTCCCTCTGTTCTAGATCTCTCTCTCCCTCTCTTCTAGATCTCTCTCTCTTGTTCTGTCGCTCCTCTGCCTGTGCCTTCCTCTCCAGCAATTAGATAAAAGGCGCGTGCAAGCAACAACAACGACAACAACAAAAACAGCAACAGCATTGCCAGCAAGAAATGCAATTGCCGTGCCTGCTGCGGTTTCAGCTTTTTTTGTTGCTGTGTGTCGCTATTGTAGAATAACAAGTTGTTTTGACTGTTGGGCGGCTCGACTTGATCGTGTGGTAAACAACAAAACAACAGGCTGCCGGACCGCAAAAGTATTTCATTGCCAAACGCTTTATGGAGGCATGGCCAATCGGCAATCGCCTACCCGATAAACTATTCATTGCGTGTGCTGCGTGCATCTGCAGCTGCAGGTCTCATGCATTTTGCAAGCGCGCCCCGGCCAGCGGCTTCCATTGAACCGAGCCATAAACACATGATGATTATATGTACATACATATGTATACCCTAGCAGAAGACATTTTGAATTTGGCCAGATGTTTGCAAGCGACGTCCTAACAGATGTAGCACTGCCATGGCCATAGGTTTGTCTGTTTCTAGGAAAAATAGTCCCCTAAATAGAAACGCCATGATCGTCGGATCTATCGGAGACGATTGGTCGAAGTAAGAATAAGACTTTGTTGGGAAAACTTCTTTGTTCGGGAAGATAGGCAAAATCAACCCAAGAAGAGCTCAACCAATCAAGGTACAAATGGGATGACTTTGTCTATATCTCTCTTTAGCCTTCGTTTCCTGGCTTATAATTGCCGTTGCCTTGAGCAACAGAGAACGAGGAAAACCTTAGCCTAGGCAGCACCTGCACTTGTACCTGGTAAACCTGTGTGTTTGGAAACGGCACCTGACATTTTTGTTGTTGGGCGTTTTCGAGTTTTCCCTTGCCTTGGCAACTTTGTTTGATGGTTTTTCTTTTCGGCTCTGTGCTCCCTTTGGTTTACAATTATCGATCGACCTTGCTGCTGCATACATTTCGAGCAATTTCAAGAAATTTCTATTTTATTATTTGCCTCCCCGGGTACTTTGAGGACATACGACTGTGTACATAAAGGTAGGCTCGAGCCTGGGACAGGCTAATTTATTATGCCCATTGACCAATGGCCGACACACACGGAGGAGAGGAGCGTTTGACGTGATAATGGGCGCCAATTTACCGAAATTTCTATTTCCATTTCCATTTTGAGGCAGGACTGGTTTCAGTGAGACAGTTGACAGCTGCTTGTAAGAGAGCCCCCCCGCCCCTTGTCACACATACACACACACAGTGCAGTGCCCCTGCCAGGGCCTTGCATAATGACAGCTTGTGGGATTATTTTTTCGCAAACAGCTGATGGGCAGGCGAATCTATACCCCCAGACTGAAGGCCGGACTGGGCCGAGCCGGGAATGTGCTCGTAATTGCAGTATTAGTTTTCATCACCAACTGAACTAATCGGAAATGTCTTTATAGTATTAATTAGCGTGGAAATGTGATCGTCTGGCCCTTTCTTGATTGATTTGTTTTGTTATTGTGCAGTTGGCAACGCTTTTGTTTCCAACGGCAGTTTTTGTTGCTTTTGCTTGTGCTGTTTGTGTTCCTCCTGTCGTCGTCTGCTGATTAACTGTTAAATTGAATGAACACTCCTCCCCATGCGCTTGCTGTCTCTCCCCCGCTCTCTCGCTCCTCCCGCCTGGATGCGCTCTACTCTGCTCTTCTAACTAGCATGTTGTTTACAGCTGCACGCGATTTTAATTCTTTTGATTGCTCTCTCACGCTCACTTACACACACGCATACACGCATGCATGCAGTCGTCGTATGTGTGAGAGAGACAAGCTCACTTGACACATTTACAAGTGGAAGTGGAGCAAAAGGGGGAACGTAACAAGAACTGCAGTTTCGCTCCTTTTGTGGTGCGTGGTTTTCTTTCTTTGTTGCTTTAGCTGCTTCTTATTTTTTTGTTTTTTTGTTTTGCATCGTTTGGCGTATAAACAGTTACAAAGCAAGCTTTCTGTATGGCAACGTCAACGGTTGTGTTGTGCACTGGGCAAATAAACAACAATTACAACAGAAGAGATATACACACATGCATACATACATTGGCAGCGTCAAAAGTCGAACAGTTTGATACCCGTGCAAAATGCAGCTCTCTGATATAATGTATACATATATGTCTGATATCGGACATAGTCGTTCGATTTGAATCAAATCAAATGCAGAAACACAAGCAACTTTTAGCGATATACAATATTGAGATGGTTTAGATAGACACATCAGCTCGGATATTGATTATGAAAAATGCCTACAAATATTTATTTGGTTGACGATGTGCTTTTCAAAATAACAATACCCTCTGCAAGGGTATAGCAAGTAGTCCCCTTTGCTGGGGGCCAGGCACATGTGCATACAGTCTTACATTTGAATTAATGTGGTGGCATGCCTGTGTGTGTGTGTGTGCGAAGAGGAAAACACGTCATTTGCTGCTATCGCACTTTGTAATTCGAGCAGCACTGCCATAAAGTTGGCATCGACGTCAGCGGCAACTGCGACAGCGGCAGCGACAGAACGACTCTCAGAGCTCACTTCTTTCCGCCCCGACTATCCCGCCTACAAATACTAACCATCAACAATGGAAAAAGTTTTGTGCCCCGCCCCCATCAAATGTAATTACAAAAGCTCCGTTATTGTTGCTGCTCTGCTCTCTGCCAGAGTCGACGGCAGCAGTTCGTTGCACCCTCAAATTAACAATAACAATTGCATGTAAAAGGGTAACGTAACGTAACGTAACGGTTTGTCCTGTCTTTGTATATCCTAACGCAACAGTTCCGATTGTAATCGCAGTCGAAGGCCTTGATTTGGGTCAGGCGCCACTTGGCAACGCAACAAAATGCAGAACGTAAATAAACGGAAGGGATTGGGAGGGGAGAGGAGGGGGAGTACGTAGCGTACACAAAAATTAAGGTTATAGGAAACCCATTAGACTTTGCCCAACCTGCAAAACTGCACCCCACACGTGTCGGGTGCTGCTCTCTCATCTGCTGAATCATTCTAGAAGCAACAACAACAGCACTGATTGGATGAATCGCATGTCCAACGATTGATTCCCACACCCAGCTCCAGTAATAGGCAATGCCGAACCGAAACGAACCCAACCCAACCTGATAATCAAATTGTTTGCGAATTGCTCTTGCAACGCTCCATTAAATCCAAATTTCTCGACTGCCATTGCAGGAGAAGACACTCCGACAGACGCACCGCACCAAAAACAGAACAGCCCGAGGCCACATTTTGTAGGCCAGAGTAATCAGGAGAAGCAACAGCAACAGCAACAGCTACAGAATGGTGGACTTCCGCTTTGATATTAAGCCATTGTTTCCAGAGCCGATTGTTAGAATCACTTCGAACCTCCTGCCGCACACTTTTCGCGGCGATCGGCGTCAGTGCCTGTAAGTATTGAAGCTGAACGCGGAATGGATAGGATATTGGTTCGCATCTCACCCAGAAAGTGTCCACTAACCTTTATATTTCCCAGAGATGCCACCTCCAAGGTGTCGGAGATAATCGACCGTCTGGGCGAACTGTCGGCCTCGTCCCAGGGCCTGTCCAAGCCTGTAACCACAGCCCAGCGTCTGCGTATGTCCGAGAACCAGACCATCTATCTGCTGGCTGATATCGAGGCAGGACACAAGTAAGACACCAGCGGCTTGTGCGCAGAGTACGATCCTAAATAAATGTGCCTTTTTAGTGGAGCTGTGACTGGGCTGCTCAAAGTGGGCAACAAGGATCTGTATCTGTTCGACGAGTCCGGTCAGACGCGCAAGGTGGAGCGGGCACCATCCATTCTGGACTTCTATGTGCACGAGACCCGCCAGCGCACTGGCCTGGGCAAGCGTCTGTTCGAGACAATGCTGCGGGAGGAGAACTGGACCCCATTGAAGTGCTCGGTGGACAGACCGTCCGAGAAGCTATTGGCCTTCTTCGGCAAGCACTACGGCCTGGTGCGCACTATTCCGCAGTCCAATAATTTTGTGCTGTACGAGGGGTATTTCAATGAAGACAACTCCTCGAGTGGGCATGCCAACGCCCAGGCTGCGCAGGACGCCAAAATGGGGCTGCACATTACAAACAGGTGAGTCCCTGGGGGCGTGACCGGGACCGCGACCGGTACTAGTACCGGAGACGGTGTCGGGTTTGGGCCTGGCTTGGCTAGGCGCTGTTTGTGGCAATTAAGGCGTTGCTTTCGCTGCAGGAAACATTTCACTTTCAGTTGGCCATTTCTTTGGCCCCATTTGCATATCGTATGCAAATCGGACCGCTGTCGTGGCCAAAATTGTTTCTTTCTTTGATTGTTTGTTTGGCCGCCCCGCCCCGTATCGCCCCGCCCGGATCTGATCGATATCCGACCAAAATTCAACATAATTAATCCTTAAGATAAGAACTCGCGGTGGCCTGTTGCTACATGCTTTTGCTTTTGCTTTCTGTGCTTTAAATTAACTAACTAATGGATCTTTCTCTCTCTCGCCATCCACATGTTGCGCTAACTAATGATAACCAACCATGACCATCATCATCAACCAACAAACCAAACAAACAGTCCTAACACACAACTCTTTGGTGCTACTTACTTGGGCGAGGAAGTAAACCACCGGCGACATGGCTCCCAGCAGCAGAAGGTGACCCCGAACGTGCAAGTAACACAGATCTCACCAAACGGACGGTATGGGGCCAGACACCCCACCTGCACCATGGCAGAGGTACTAACAGACAAGTGGATTAGAGGAGAAGATGCTTCACCCCGAGACCGCAAACGGGGTGGTCGAAAGGGAATCTAAAAAATTATCGTTTATTGTTTTCGTTTTTTTTTTCTTTTTGGTTGCATGACGAAAATTATTAGTTAACAGTAGGCCAGGGACCCCAAAATTTTTCTAACTCTAAGTAGGCCATATTTTAGGCTTAAAATTTAAAATTTGAAATTTTCCTGTGTGTCATTTGGAGAGCTCTCGATATAGTTCAGTTCAAATTCATACTCGAAACCAAACGGATCTCTTCCAATTCCTAGTGTAGAAAATAGTTTTTACTAGTAATATTATTTGATCATATTTGATTTTTTTTTGCGTTTAAAATACTTACATCGAAATCCAAAGCCGAGTCCCGTCGCGTCCCGAATTGTGTCAAGTGTTGTTTCGTGCGGATTAGTCGTTTCTAGTGGTGAAAATTATGGAATCCAAACGCGGTAATAATGCCCCGGCCTCACGCCATGCCATTCACGCATCTCGGACTAGTGTTGCCGTAAGTTGAACGTGTGGTTCCTCAACCTCAACCATCTTCCACTGATGGGGGTTCCCTGGCTTTTGCAGTCACGACATGGCCAGCAGACCCCAGCTGCAGGACAGGCAGTGCAAGCGGCCAACATTGCACGCAAGCATGCCAGCGAGGCCAGCCTGACGGCTAGCCAGTACAAACGGGATAACGATAATGTGAGCCTGCCTCTCGTGTCTTCGACCCCACCGCGTGCTGACCCTACCTCTTGCAGCCTCGAAAGAGTCCATTGGATGCTCTCAGCCGTGCCGGCACGATCCGCCAGCAGGACCCCTTCCAACGTCGTTCGGGTCTGCAGGATGTGGATGATGCCTTCCTGGCCACGAACGCCTTCGCTCGACCAGCGCGAGTGCGTCACTCTGGACTAGATGGTTGGACTGATGGCGGCGCTGCCGCTCCACAAGCAGGAACTGCTGCCGTGACCCCCATTCGCGTGGCTGGCGGACAGGATCAGGCTCAGGTGGTGTACCAACAGCAGACGCAGGCCCAGCCGCAACAGGGCATGCCTGCGCAGGCAGCCGCTCCTGCACAGGATCAGCAGCAGATGCAGTCGCCCCTGCAACAATCCCCGCCTGTGGCTGCTGTGCCCTCTCTGCAGCAGTTCGTTCAGCAGCCGGCCGCTGGCCAGCCCACTCGCCACGATCCGCTTCCAACTGGACGGGCCCATGTTCACCATAATCAGCAACAGCAGCAGCAGCAGGTTGCTTACGATCAGCAGCAGCAGCAGCAGCAAATTGCCCAACAGGAGGTCCAATCCCAGCCGCAGGGACAACTATCACCACGCAAATATCAACAACAACCGCAGACGCAGGCGCAGGGCTTCGTAAATATCACAAAGTTCCTCGAATGCTTGCGCACAGATTAAAGAGCCGTTCCTGTGCCTTCCCCACAGCCTAACCAGCCCAACGTCGGGGGAGAACGCGCTCCAGCTGGCGGATCTGGCAGCGGAGGGCAGCAGCAACAACAACAGCAGCAGCATGTTGGCGGGGGAGCCGCTCCGCCGCCCGAAGCCGAGATGTGCACCACGTGCCCCAACTGCCAGACCACCATCTACTTGGTTCGCTCGCCCGAAATGGGACATGGCGACAATTCCGCACCCGCACAATAGATGCAAAGCAGCACAAGACTAAATTTCCAGTGGAACCAAAATCCTCCATATAATCATCACTTTCGAAAGAAAATGTGTTTCAGCGAGCCTCCCGAAGGAGTGAGCCAGTGTCCGGACCATGTCCTCTGGGTCAAATTCTCTGTAATCCCAAAATTCGTTTTGTCTTACTTTTTTTTGGCTCGTTAGAATGTCCTGAGAATGTTTATATATATATATTAATGTTAAATAAAAACCAACCCTGTCATGTGTCGCGACTTTCGCTGCCCCACAGAGTGGGTCAAATCCACCCTTAAGAAGAAAGTGGTGGTTGGATGACAAGGAAGTTTGGGAGGGTGAAAGGGTGGGTGTTGGCTGCGTGCCAAGGCGCTGTTTTGGGGGCGACATTTGCCCCACTAAAGCACCAAATTTACGTTTTGTAGCCCCGGATTTATATGAAGTTGTATACTAAGCAATTAATAAGGCATTCCCGCTGACTCGTACTACCACAGAAATGGGTCCTAATTAAGACAAATAGTTAGATCATATCTCTAGAAAATACTCGTAATATTTTCCGATGAAATTTTTGACAACAATTTTTTGTCGTTTTCTCTAACCCGTAGATAATTTCTGGAATCTCAAAGGTCAGCACCAAAGGGGCAGGTGGCGCAGGCAATGGAGAGTCGAGCAGGTGAGCAGTAAAACATTTCATCCATCCATCCATTCACAGATCATCCAGAGCACTATCTCCATTATCCAATCCAATCCAGTCCATTATCATTTCCGTGTACTGCCTAAATTTGGGTTTGATTTCTTTGTTTTCGTTTTTGTTTTTCAGAATCAAATAGATAAAGTCAATCCACATAAATTGCACACACGGCTACAATAGAATACTTAATAGATAATTCGAAAGAGAGCAAGAACATTTATAAACTTAAACAGGAATTGTACAAAGCTTTGATTTTAGCCAATTATTTATACTTTCGCCTAGTTAATTTATACACTTAAAGAGTGAAGAATTTACTTAATGTACAATATTAGCAGAAGACGCTGCTGCCTGCACTTGCCGCACCGCCCCAGGGCCACAGACACAGCCACAACCACGACCATCCACGAACATACAAAAGATAATCCCACACTATCGGAACCGTCCCGTCACACAGACAAACAAATACCTGAAAATTGTGATCACAGCATACATACTCTGTTTTTTTTAACATTTAACGACATTTACATTTATTTGTGGTAATTTATTCGTCCTTGTTTTTTTATTACTTGTCGAGAAATAAAACCAAGAATATTCTCGAGCATGCTTCGAGTAACGAACCCAATGTCCATCAATGAACTTTGAAGAGAATCGTAGGAGTGCAAATCAGTTTCTTTAAATCCCTTGTAACCCTCTCTCGACAGCGGCGGCCATGCCGATGGCAACAACATCGCAGAGGAGATGACCGCCCAAATGGATTTGCACCACATGGAGGACGAGCAGCAGGCACACGGGCACATGAACACCAAACGCATGGACCTGCAGGAGGCAGCCGATCAGGAGGAAGCACACTTCCTGCGGTACGGGCTGCCACCACAGATGGATTCACAGCCCGAGTTCGAACCAGAGCCGGAGCCCATTACACCACCATCACCGCCGCCAGTGGCCGATGTGGAGAACCGCCGACCAGCGGGATTCTCTCTCAGCAAGCAGCACACTGGAATGAAGAATCGCTCCTCTGGCGTGGGCATGGCTGTGATGCCCAGCAGCAAGATGGAATTCAACCAGGAGGAGCGCGAGGACTTCGGCGTGGTCAAGATAAACCGTCCGCCGGGACACAATGGCAACTCGACGGGCCACGACAACACAGATGCCGCGTCCACGGTGTCCTCCGCCAACGGCGGGCACCTCACCAACGAGGGCTACAACGATCTCAAGTTCTACCACAACAGGCTGTGGTAAGAGAAGGAACACAGCCCCCCGTCTTTGGATCTTTTGTATGTGGCATATTAAGCATAATCAAGCAGATTTAACCAACAATTTAGAGAGTTAGCATGTACTACTTAACCAGGCCTAGGCAGAACACAAACCTACTACACAAACCACAACCAGACGGTTCCTGTACTTCAGTTCGATCATATTTTGTTGTGAGCTTCTTCGAATGTTTTTTTTGTTTGTTGATTCGTTCATTTGTTACAAGCCTCGCACCCGGAACAGCAACGTATCCGTAATTTACAGCCTCACAATACCAATGTTAACAATAGCGAAATGTACGTAGCATTAATTTAGAAAATAATTCTTCTGTTGTTTATTTTGTTGTAAACTCTTGGTTCGGAGCAGCAGTTAGTCAAATATTGAGCAATATTTTACGGCCTAACTCTCAATTGGGGTCCATTAACGTAATCCAACCCAATATGTGTGTATCTTCCAATTGCAGCAAACGCGAATATTACGAGCAACTATATGGCGACTATATGCTATAACCAATCCCCTCAAAATATATAAACTCTAATCAACATTCCTGAATGAAAAATTTGTCTTAAACCTTAGTTAATAGCGCCCAAATAAAGCACAACTTTTTCGATACTATTTTCCAAGTAGAGGGCCACAAGGCCATCCATTTTATCTGCAATACAATTATGTACGATTACACACACGCATGAAATGGAAATCTACGATCTACGGGCAGATCTGAGGTGCTGAGAGAAATCTTTAAAGTAGAGCTATCGTTGGTGTTTCCGGTGCTGCTGATCTAATCTACTGTTGGACATAGAATCCGTCCGCCTTTCCTTCGCTTGTCTTACATGTAGATGAAGTTGAACCTGGAAATGAAGAATGTGTGTGAGTGATTAATGGAGTCATATCATTATGGAAGGATTGTTCTTACCGACAGAGAGCCTGCGGCAGCGAAGAGATGATCGGTCCGTAGCCTTGCGAGTTGTCGTATAGCTCGAAGAGGGGCGCCGCAACAAGCTTATAATTTTTGGGCACAGCAAATAGTGCTAGATTACAGAAAACGATAGAGACAGAATTCATGTATGTAGAGATATCATGGAGCATTGTAAATCACACGGTGTATACGTATTAGCTAGATCGATTACAATCGGTTACAAAATTTACATAATATAAAGAATCTCTTGCGCTGTATGTATTATGTTTTACAATCATGATTGGATTCGTTATACTCTAATTACTAGGATCGGATCCATCCGTTGGTCGGTCAGTGCTCTTGCCTTGCGCTCGCCCAACGATGATATGATCTACTAAAAATGATCGACTACTCTGATATGAACATAATTTCCATTGAGAGCAACATTATACAATGGTCTGGTCTTAGCGAATTCGTGGTGTCTTGTGCGCTGACACCAGCGGCAGCCCGTTGTTCAGCGCACAAGCACAAACAATGAGCCGAAAGAAGTATAACAGAGTAATTCATTCATTTGGTTATGGTTACATATAAACGAGTGCTTATATTAAGGAGCGACTGGCCTGGCCTGGTCCTGGCTGCGCAGCGTTGCGCTGCATGCACGCAAATCCGCACAACATGTCGGATTTGGGCGCACGTTACAATGCTCTGGTGCCCTGCCTGCCCGTGACTCCCAACTATATTCGTACACAACCTTAAGACAAGAAGAACACATGACAATGACAATGACAATGACAGTAGTTGACAATAGTAAGAGTACTCGTAGAAGTAAAGCAAATAATATCATATGTATCGTAAGTATTGTGGGGAGGGGAAATATACAGCTTGCGCTCATACAGTCTCACATTGGATGTCGACATATTTACAAAATTAAGAATACAAGAACAATCATTGAATTTCGGATTTTGAGTGAGGGAACCAACAAAATATGCCAACACGCTGTTCTGAGCAACAAATACAAAATTTGAGATAGAGATACTCTATGTTGTACAATGGAATCTAGAATCAAAACTAAGCCCGGAGCAGGAGCAATTCTGTGTTTCTTTTGTTTGCATTTTTCTGATCTGTTTTTCTGTTTGTTCGTTTCTCTTGATAGTAGAGGTGGGTGGCACGACACACCAGCACGGCGCTAATGGAACGGCTCAGGGTACATCGTAACTGGCGTTCCTGTCCGTATCTAAACAGCATTGAAAAGATATGACATGAGGTTTGTTAGCGTATTCGGTTTTGGCAAACAGAAAGTAAAAAAAAACTATACAAGGAGTATATAGTACAAATAGAAATGGTTATTTCCAATGCATTTGTGCTTCTGGTGCAGTTTTCACGCCACTCAATATACCTACGCCGGGGGGCTAGTCAGAGCCAGCCAATTGGATATTTACCCTTTTCGTGGAGCTGAACGAGGAACAGCCGCTTGTGTTCCTTGGGCTTGGTGATGTGTGGCGGAATGTATGGATACTGTGGTGGCTCGAAATTGGGACGCCACCAATTGCCAATGGTGTCCTCGACAATCCACTCTTGTTTGACGCCGTCCTGACGACCCAGCGTCTACAAGCACATACAAAAAATCACCATAAGTAATCCTTAGTCTGCGATATATTGTCCGATGTTATTCGTACCTCAGAAAGTAGTCGCTTCAGCCCATCGACCTCGTCCTCGCCAGCATTGAGCTCCCCGCCAGGCAGTTTGAAGAATGTCGTGCCCAACTGCAGCAGCAGCACATGCGGCAGCCCATGCTCGTGGACAAGGAGCACTCCCTCCACAGATCGGCGCATGCCAATGCGATCGAATTCCTCGCGCATTCGCTGAAACCTTGATGGCACCGACGGATCCTTCTCAAAGAGCGGCTCCTTGGTGCCGAATGTGTAGTTTGTCAGGGGATATCTGTGCAGGGGAGACGTTCATATCAGTATATTACGCCACAGCCAAATCCAATCTCCATCTGCATCCAATGGCCTACTTACAGGTTGACGGTGCGATTTATGGTCAGTGCCTGATTGGCAGCAAATTTTTGCGTGCCATTATTATTATTGCTGGTGCTTCCGCGGAGTGGCCAGCCGGAGCCCGATTTGTTTGAGACTTGCGAGGACGCCATTTTGTTATACACACAACCGCCCGACAAGGAATTGGTGAAAAATACGATGCTAGCACCGAAATTAAGAGTTTTATGTTTTGGAAAATAGTTTCCCAAGAATTGCACTAAACTTTATTGGGTGCGTTATGCTTTAATTGTACACTTTGACGCGGTTTTAAATGATTTAAGCACTTTTTATCTCCAGCGTTTTGCAAAAAAAAAATACACGCCGGTAGTGTGACCGCGGAGTTATCGATAATTCAGCCGACCCTCAGAAATATGCCGAAAATTACGGTCTCATTTTAGAAACATACCGTAAAATACCGGCGAAAATTGTATTCCCGGGTTTGATATTCTGTTTAATCACTAACAATACAATATATAGACACGAACTCCATACATTGAATTTGACCGCACCAAAATCACTGATGGCACCAGGCATCAGCTACCCAGCGAGTCGTGAGAGTGTATGTGTGCATATGCATTCTCACGTACTTTGCGTGTTGTGCATGTGTGGATCAGCTACCCCAAGGTATACTAAAGTATACCTTGAGCTACCCGACGAATCGTGAGAGTGTATGTGTGCTGATGTACTTTGCGTGTTTGCAAGTGTGTTGACCTACCGTCACAAAATAAATGAAGAATTGGCAGGATGGGTGGGGGTGGGTGTGACCACTGAACCGAAACGAATGTACATATCTACGATTTCTATGGCATTTTGAAAATCCAAGGAAAAATAACGTAAAATATAACAAAAATATATATATCTATACAAATACCCGATCTAATTAAGAGAACTTAGTTCCTATGGGCGTGTCTCTTTCACTCAATTTTGACTAGTGAAAGAAATGATAATGATATGTGGATATAATATAAATAAAAGAAAATATCCAAAAATAATAAATAATAATAAATAAAGTAATAAAATATAATTTGGAGTATAGCGCAAACTCACCCTTAATTTCAGTTGACTCTGCTCTCGTTGTTGCTCTCTTTTGATCTTTCTCTTTCACTCACTTCTTGGCAATTTGATTTCACTCAAAAAAAACAAAAACAAAACAAAAAACAAAAAAATTTAATTTTAATTTCACTCAGCTACCATTCCATTGGTATTGCTGCTACGCATTGCCGTTCTTTCTTCAGTATCTACGGTATCTGCGGAACACTTTATTATTTATTCACTTCACTCACTCACTTCACTCACTTTTTAATTTTAATTTTTCTCAGCTACCATTCCATTGGTATTGCTGGTATTTCACTTCACTCACTTTTCGGCAATTTAATTTCACTCAAAAAAAAACACTCAGCTACCATTCCATTGGTATTGCTGCTTAATATTGTGCTTAATATTGCCGCTCTTTTCTCAGTATCTGCGGAATATTTTATTATTTCATTTTTCACTCATTTTTTTCACATATCACTCACTTTTTAATTTTAATTTCACTCAGCTACCATTCCATTGGTATTGCTGCTTCGCATTGCCGTTCTTTTCTCAGTTTCTACGGTGTCTGCGGAACACTTCACATATCACTCACTTCTTAATTTTAATTTCACTCAGCTACCATTCCATTGGTATTGCTGCTACGCATTGCCGCTCTTTCTTTAGTATCTGCGGTATCTGCGGAATACTCAATTTCACTCACTTTTATCTGGATCTCCTTGCCGTCCCAGTGACCATCCTTCACTTGCACTCACTTTTATTTGGATCTCCTTGCCGTCCCAGTGACCATCCTTCACTTTCACTCACTTTTATCTGGATCTCCTTGCCGTCCCAGTGACCATCCTTCACTTGCACTCACTTTTATCTGGATCTCCTTGCCGTCCCACTGACCATCCTTCACTTTCACTCACTTTTATCTGGATCTCCTTGCCGTCCCAGTGACCATCCTGCACTAACACTCACTTTTATCTGGATCTCCTTGCCGTCCCAGTGACCATCCTTCACTTTCACTCACTTTTATCTGGATCTCCTTGCCGTCCCAGTGACCATCCTGCACTAACACTCACTTTTATCTGGATCTCCTTGCCGTCCCAGTGACCATCCTGCACTAACACTCACTTTTTTCGTATATCACTCACTTTTTGGCAATTTAATTTCACTCAAAAAAAAACACTCAGCTGCCATTTCATTGGCATCGCTGTTAAGCATGCGCTTGTTATTGCCGCTCTTTCTCTGGTTTCTGCGGAATACTTTTATTATTTATTCTTTGCACTCACTCACTTCACTCACAATATCGCCTTCCACTGCATCCACTGGTGACTCTCCTTGCCGTCCTAATGACCATCCTGCACTAGCACTCACTTTTCTTGATTCTCCTTGCTCCATCCTGCACTAACACTCACTTTCATCACTTTCACTCACTTTATTTTATTTTTGCATTTCACAATAAAAAAAAACACTCATATGCCGTTCCTTTTGGGTTTGCTATTAGCCTTTGCGGTGCGCTTTGTACATTTTGTCACTTTTCACTTGCATTTTATCTCACTTTAACACTTCACTCACTTTTTGCATACATCTTATTTCATACACTTCTTTCATACACACACCGCAAGACGAACAATTTAATTTATGACCGCTTCGAATGATGGACGGGGGGGAACTGAAAGCTTTGATAAGACAGAAGTGCAGCTGCGTGGGCAGCTTAAAGAAGCTTTCGAAGAGCAAGAGAACGAAAGAACTTGAGGAGAGAGGGCGGCTGCAGCAGAGCACCGTGGGCAGCGCTGCTTAGAAATCAGATCTTACGCAGAAAACGGGAGAGAAAATTTACCGGTGCCGGTGATCACTGATAACGAATGTATGTCAAGGGCTCGCTCTCGCTCTCTTACTCAGTTTATCTCTTGCTATTAGCTCTGTATCGGCAGCACAGCATTTATTCTTTCTATGATAATTATCTGTTTGCATTTCCTCTATTTCCTGTATTAGGCTTACGCTCTAGAAGCGAAGGGGGAGACGAAGAGTACATAGAAAAGGTAGATTACTTTAAAGAGTTCATCTCTTTGATGCTCTCTTCCTATGCTTATGTATTGTGAGGGTGATTTTAATTATTGCGTTTTGTCTTTGGCGTATGCATCGTTGTTGTTGTTGCTTGCATGGGTGGAATGGGATACAGGGAATGCGTGGACAATGTAAGTCAGCTTATAGAAGAAATATTTTAATGTTATATTTGATCCCCTCTTTTCAATGGTAATGGAAGTAGTGCAGGGCAAACAATAAAGAGCTCACCTTTACTGAAATGATCTTGGAGCGGATTTTGCAATAGGGATCTGTGTTTGTTGTTGTTGCTTTGGCTTCTGCTCTGTATTGGGCGGGGGGAAGATGGGAGATGAGCCACGAAAAACTGTAACAATTTGAGTTCTTTTATTTGATTCTCTTTTTTTTTACTGCATGAGGTGTTGCCCTGAGACGGGGGGAGAGCGCTGCATATGCATCGTTGTTGTTGTTGCCTGCCAATGCTTTTACATATGTAGGTGGAATGGAAGATGACGTGGATGACGTAAGTCAAAACAAATACATATATTAATGTGCAGAGTTTTATTTGGTTCCCCCTCTTCACTGCGGGTAATGCCTTGAAGCAGGTAAAACAATTAAGAGCACACATTTCCTGAAATTACCTAAGATCGGTTTTTGCAATAGGCATTTGTGTTGGTTGTTGTTGCTTTGGCTTCTGCTCTGTATTGGGCGGGGGGGAGATGGGAGCTGAGCCACGAAAATTTGTAATAATTTGAATATTTCTTATATTTGATGCTCTCCTCCTACAGCATGTGGTGTGGGTATAATGCTCTAAAGCGGGGGCAAAAGTGAAGAGAGCAGTAGCGGCCTAGGCTTTTACATTGTAGAGAGTAATTGTAATTGTTTTTCGGATCCTGTTCGTGCTCTGCTCTGCTCCTTCACTTGAGCATTTTTCTGCGCCATTTTGACACAGAATCCGGAAAGCCCTCACCGTCCCCTCCCCCTCCCCCACACACACACAAACACATCAGCAGTCTGCCAGAGGCAACTCACATACCCCTACCAATGTCCTAATTCTAGGCGGGGAATATGGATGTGACTTTATTATTGAAAAGTTTTTAAATTAAGTCATATCAAGTCGACTCAAAGGTCAGATTAATTTTTGACCCCATTACAGGTGTAACGGCCTCCTCGTGGTGTTCCCTGGGTACCGATCTTCAATCGGGAGCCAATTTGAGTAGCGACTTTATGTCTATATGTACATACATATGTACATATGAATGTATGTATGTTTACGGCTTTTTCATAGGCAGTAATAATATAATAATTTATATAATAAAAATAAAAAATAACAGATTTCTTTCTTCCCACGGCCAAGTGTCCCTCCAACCCACACACACCCACCCCCACCCATCCTGCCAATTCTTCATTTATTTTGTGGCGGTAGGTCAACAACTTGAAGACGAACACACATAACAAAATTTCAGCTCAGCAAAGAACAAACGCTCTGTATGCGAAGCTGAGCTTTAACTGTATGTGTACTGCAGATATTGTTGGTCTGCTTGTTTGTATTGGTTTTTTAAAACGCCGCTGCCTAAGAAAACACCCATTACTTTAGAATTGATTGTAAGTTATGATTTTATGATGACGCTTCCCCAAAATTACAATAATTGTATATATTGAATATTCTCTATATTCTAATTTTGTTTAATGTATTATAAACGAATATAATGAACGAATTTAAATATGTACAAATGCAAAATGTATATCAGAGATGACATCAAATCATATTAATTGTCTATAGGGTATTAGTGCGTCGCGTTAATAAGCGACACTTCGCAAATAAATTTGTGTCTCGAGAAATCTTCTCAAAAATATTTTGCTGGCAGTTTCGGCAGCACTGCACACGTACACACACATATGAATGACAGAACGTCTGGCTGTGGACATTTGCATAAGAAATATAGGGATAATTTCAAATTTGACTCGCAAGTGTGGCACTAAAATCCGTATGGACCCATTTATTACCCATTTATATGTCATTAATATCCATATTCCATGTGCACACATACACTCTTACGACCCTCTCACGACTCTCTCGGGAACACATACACACTTGCAAAAACGCAAAGTACGTGAGAATGCATGTGCACACATACACTCTCAGGGGATCTGATGTCAGTATTTGGTGTGGACAAATTCAATGTATGAATTGTCCCTTCTATATATTGTATGGTTAGTGGTATATTTAAGAAATAAGAAGGTATATTTCGGTATGTTTCTGAAGGTTCAGACGGTATATTTGTTCGATAAATCGAATAAACTGTTCACACAAGGCTGCGTCAGGTGTCTTCACGGAGACGCCGGTTTTTTTTTTAAGGATAATAGAGTATAGGCTCAGAGCTGTGGCAAGCGGTTGGGGTGCTGTACGAACGCAGGTGCGTCTATTTAATATTATTGCACATTTCTGCCTATCAATACCAAAAAATAGATTTTTGAAGGAATAATGGGGTTTTCCGTATGGAATAAACCACCCAATGTGTGGACAATTTTATTCTTTATTAAATTTTTCTTAGCGGTTGTTGTTATTGGATGCTTTTTGGATTTCCAAAATTGGATTTCTTTCACCACATCAAGCACACGAATACGGTATACCCGCAAGACGCAAGAACATGCGTCTGCCCATGTAAACGGCTATTCTGCGTCGTTGCGTCCATTCCGATATCGATAGGAAACGCGAGGTAGTGTAAAAAGACTATCAACAAATCCTAGTTTTTTGTTTATGTTGGGACGTTGTCGGAAAAATCGGCTGGCTGTTTTCCCGTCTCCCTCTGCCATGAAAAGCTGCTAAAAAGGCTAAATATAAAATCAGCGCAGCGCGGCCAGAACCACAGTCCGCTCTTTGCTCGGTGCATTGTTTTTCTAGTCGATGGAAAATATGTGAATCGAGACAGGAACGCAGCAGAAACGCATCTTGTGTGTGTGTATATATGTATATGTACAACGGTGCGCCTGTGTTTGGATTTGTGTGTTAGTGCCTGATGCAAGGGAAAATCATTATTATAAATGAAAACTGGTGAAATGTGTAAGTGCAGCATTGAAAATGCAACAGCAAGTTGCCGTCGCTTTGAACTTTTCCATTTTCATGTTCTCCTTTCATCTTCTTTTCTTCCCCCAACCGCGCTGGCCAGACGACAACCAACTCCCACTTGTACGTGTGCGGGGTGCGCAGTGAAGAAGGGTGTTTACCTCTGTCCGATTTCCTGTGTGTATGAGTGCATGTGTGTGTGTGTGCGTGCCAGATAAAGACTTGAATTTCTGTTGGTTTTTTCCGTCCGTCGGAGGATATTAGTGTCGGACGGGAGGAGCGGCGAAAGCGTAATATGCTTGCATATCCATTAATTGCGCAAAAGGTCAAAAGTTAGGCAGTACGCAATGTGGTAGGGACAATTTGGTCGGTGGGACGGACGGGAGCAGAGACAAAGAGGACGAAAAATACTGCTGGGCGAATTCGCCGCACGGCGAATCCGGGTGGAAACGACCCCACACCACACACAAGCAGAAAAGAGCAAAGGACATCGCCGAACTGAATCTGAATAAAACTGAAGACTGTCGACGGCCCACAAATTGATAATTATGTCAGCGGCGGAACTTGAGGCGGAAGCTGCCGCCCAGGAACAGCAGCCAGAGCAGCAGCAGCAAACCCACAGCGAACAAACAAACACTGCCATCGAGGAGACTTTTAGCACAGCCACAAACAACTACAACAACAATGTGGATATTGACCAGCAGCTGCAGCAACACGCCCAGATGCAACAGCAGCAACAGCAACAGGAGGGGGACAACGGCCTGGCCGGCCTGGGCCTAAGCCTGATGCAGAACTCGCCACCGCCACATAGCTATCGCCATTCACGAGCCTATCGCCACTTCAAGAACCCGCCGCAGCCTCACATGTGCATCCGCACCACCACAGAGACGGGCGAGGAGCTGTTCATTAACGTCCTTAGCTGGACGCGCATTGTGATACCGCAGGAGCCCAGTGATCCCATACCCCTATATGGAGGCATGCGCGTGAGTTAACATTTCAGCTCCCAACTCCATGTGCCTTTTTGTAGACCAACTTTTCTTTCAATTTAAGGTGCCGCCTGGCAGCCCGCGTAGTCCACCCATTGTCTTCGCTGTAATGGCCAATCCAGAGGTCCTCAAGGACTCTGGACGCCACAGCAAAGATCCAGAGGAGCGACGCGCAATGGTTGAGCTAATGTGCGACTTTGTGGAGGCTATGAATCCCGGCGTGAAACTAGTCAGGTGCTGTCTAAGGACATCCGTTCGTATACAAAGTGTAAACTAATTTTAACCTTCTCCCTAACCCATTAGAAACGCCGTCATACTCAAAGATCGGGACATTTCCGGCGAGCTGAAAGATGTGTGGAATGCCGTACAGGCCCAGCGGGACCGCGAGCGTGAGGAACAAATGTTGCAGCAGCGACAGCAGCAGCACTACCAGAACATCACCACACAGCAAATGTTTCCCAAATCGCCGGATGCGGCACGAGCTGCCAGTGCCGGCGCCGGGTTGAACGAGGCCAGCTCTCCACCGGCTCACGTTGGGGAGCCGCTGATGGCAGAGAATGGTAATGCCAATGGCATCACATTGGCAGTGTTTGCCCAGCAGCTGGACAACAAGGTGGCCAGCGAGCAGACGGAACAGCAGCAACAGCAGCAGCAGCACGCGGAGCCCTTGGCAACCATTGAGGATGCCTGTGTGGATCAGACGGATGCTGGAGGCAGTGGCTCAGTGGCTAATACGAATGGCTCAACGACTGCCATGGACAGCCAGCAAGCGGCGGAGGCCGAGCCAGAGGCTAAAATGGCAGCACCCGTGGCCACCAATGGAGCCGGCACTCCCACAACAAGCGCTTCCACGCTCACGCCAGCTGCCACGCCACCAGTTACAGCCGCAGCCGCAGCTGCACCAACACCCACACCCGTAGCAGCTGCTCCAGCCAAGAAGGAGAAACTTGGAGGCTTCCTGCCCAACGGCTGCATCTTCCCGCGCTTCAAGAACAACAAGCACAAGGACAAGGACAGCAGTCACAAGGAGGGCAAGAGCAAAGAGAAGACCCTTCTGAATGCCCTCAAGAAAAGCAAGGAGAAGAAGGTCGCCCCCAGCGAGCAGGCGGCTGGCGAAAAGGCGGCCGCCTCATCGGACAATGGCACTACGCAGTACGAGAAGAACTGCATCAACAATCTGGAGTGCGAGGTGCAGAAGCTAGATCTGAACGGCAGCAACAACGACACCAATATGTTCATTAAGCTGAAAGTGTCCTCGGCCAGTGCCACAGCAGCTGCTGCGGCCAAGTAGGATGAGGAGAAGAAGGAGGGGTAAAGATGATTTATACTCAACATTTTGTAGGTAAGTTGGCGTGTGGAAAAGGAGGGACACCCAAGCTTAGGCACTCACAAGCATAGTGGATAGTGTGGTGGCTCCGCAGCGTAGGGATGGATCACCCTCTGGAAGGGAGAGACAGAGAGATATCGAGATTCAGGGCCTGTAGGAGTCACTGTTGTAGCACGTAGGGTTAGAGTCAGTCGTGTAGCATATACAAGATTTATATATATACAGAATGCGTTTATATATATACAAACACACATATACACAAGTTGAATCGGTCAATTTTTGGATACCAAATCCAGTCGCAGACTCGAGAAAGAACCAGAACTACTCGTAGAACAGTTGTGCCATGCTCCCAATGCTCCCCATGCTCATAGACATACAGATATATAGACGATGACATTCACTCGCAGAATCTTCCCAGAATCGGCATTTAACTGAGAAACGATAAACGTATTTATATAGTTCAATATACAGATGTTTGCCTTATATACAAGATGTCCCCAAAAAGAGAGAGATAGAGAAAGAGAGAGAGAGAGCTAGAGCTAGACCTAGAGAGCGACAAGAACCTAAAACCATACAAACATGAATACAACATCAAGAAGAAAGAGTCGAATGTATTTAAAACACATTTAGGGATTGCTGCCATGGCAATGCAATCACCTAATGTAACTCATGCGCCAAATGAATATCAATCGCACTCACTCCACCACCACCACCACCACCACCACCTCCACCACCAACCCAAAACACATCTTAGACTAAAAGGTATATGTATCTATGCTAAACCCATTCCCCCATTTGTCAAATCAAATCCAATCTGGAATTCCCATCATGCGAAAGTATTACGAATCTTCTTTGATCTCCGCGCTTTGAAGTTGAGGGGGGGGCGAAAGTACGACCTACTACGACCTACGACCTGTGGAGGCTCAACCGCTGCTGCTGCTGCTACTGCTGCTGGCTCTATGAGAAACAACTAACTTATGTACCTTAATTGTATACCCGAACACAGAAGAAGTATAGTATAGATGTATACCATACCAATCCGCAGAGTCGCTAATATGTTTTACATAACTTTTGTTAAAGTTTAACTTTTAATTTCTTCGGTACTACTTCTTTGAACCGCCTTTTTTAAATTCTGTTTAAGTTTTGTGCATGCCGATGCTGTCCTTTAACTTTCTAGCTATATTTTAATTGTTTTTAATGGTTTTTTCTAACCCTTCAAAAAAAAAAAAACAAAAAGCAAAAAAAAAATAAAACCCAATCCCTCAACTTCAAAGGAAGCCATTCATTCAACCCATCTCATCATCACATCTGAAATATGATATAACACATACAAAAAAAAAAGAGAAAAAACAAAAACAAATATTCGAATAAATATTCGGTAAACTCAACTGAAAGGAAAAAGTAAATGTTTCAACTGCAATATCGGACTGAACAATGCTGCCATATAAAAATATATACACTCACATATTTATATGCAAAATGCAAATGCAAAAACAAACTCTTTTTGTATATTTCCCCCCCATAAACGAACGAAATTTCAATTGTGATCCAATCGAAAATCAAATTTTGTTTCCACATCGAACATTTTTTTATTGAAAGAAAAATACACCATGTATACCGAATGAAATATAATTTTGTTTGCTAGGAAAACAAAACGAAAATAACATGAAACATGAAACTGAAACGAATCGAATCGAAGAATCTGCAGGAAACCAACCGATTTTCTCTTTTTGGGTTTTTCTTTAAAACTCGTCTTGTATGTTTATCGTTTTCGTTTTTCTTCGTTTTCATCGTTCGTTTTGTTCGTTAAGGTGCCATACAGTGAAAGTGTATGAGAACTAATCAAAATCGATTGCTTTCAATTGGTATTATAATTAGAAACTAGACCTAGACCTAGAGTTTCCTGACTTCCGGCGGTAATGAGTCTTCTGAAGATGGAGGATGGGAGATGATGGAGAACGAACCCTAAAGTATATGCTAGTTTTTAAACTGGTTGTAAATGAGAAATGCTCGTGTAAAATTAGTATTAAATCATGGCATGACCATTACAGCAACAGAACACCACAACATCACACTATAATTACAAATTAAAACTTAGTCTAAGTCCAAACAAAAAAGCAATAATTTTACTTGAAAAGCGGTCAAGAAACGAAACGAAACGGAATGAAATGGCAAGAAAATTATAGGGGGCGGGGCGCGAAAAGTGCGTGTAAAATGTTGAATAACAATAACAGTTCTACAACAAACACACAAAAGTAACACACACAACCATACACACACACACTCACACACAAACAGCAAGGAAAACACCCACACACACACACATTTTTATATGTATATGTATGTAATAATAAAAGATCGTATTTGACAAAAGTGTAGTTGAATCTGCGATTTATTTCAAAGAAGGTAATAAATATTGGATATCTGAGATATATGCTTAATTGATGAATGCTGCTCCTACTTCCTATAGAACTTCCTATACAAGGCGACCAAAGGCCACCTACTCATCCGTCCTACTCATCCTTGTTGTTGACAGCCCTCAGGCGCTCCAGCTCGGCGCGCTCCTCCTTGTTACGCAGCAGCGGCACATTGTAGTCGAAGGCATAGAAGAAGCCCTTGGGCTCGCCGGTCTCCTCGGGTCCGGGCACATAGGCGGGCTCCTCGTGCACGTATTCGCGTGTCTCGGCCTCGGTGGGCTGATAGCGACCCTCCTGCTGGTACTCGGCGGCATACGGATCGGGATTGTGGCCAGCGGCGGCGGCCAGCTCTCCCCAGAGCCTGAAATGTTCCTCTTCGGCCTTCAGGACGGCCGGGGTCTTGGTGGCGGGCAGTTTCAGGTGAGCAGGGCGATTGTCCTCGACATGGAAGCCAGTCTTGTCCGCATAGTAGTTGGCAATAAAGTCACGGCCATGGGGCTGAACGTACTTGTACGATCCGGTGACCTTGCCGGTCTCGTCGCGCTTCTCGTTCTTTCCCTGGTTCCAGTCCCTGTAGCCGTACGCAAACTGTCCCAGACCATCCTGTCCATGGTACTGATGGGCATCGTAGTGCTCCTCCACATACTCCTCGGGATGCTCGATCACACGACCCATGTACACGAACTGTCCCTGCTCATTCCTGGCCTCCGGCAGGGGATTCTCCCCCGTCTTTGGGGCATACTCGATGTCCCCGATGCCACGCAGCTGGGCGCTGTTCAAAAACTGTTGCGCCTCCTCGGGCGTGATGTTGATCTTGAAGATGTTCTCGCCACTGGCGGCTGATGCCTGAAAGAATAGAAGATTAACTGTGAAATCAATTTGCCAGAATCGGAATCTATCATGACCAAATATGATAGATGGCCTATGGTGCCATAGTGCGATATTATGCAAGTCCAAGCGCTACAATACACGATGAACATACGCGTCTAGAATCATCTCCGTCGATGATGTCATTTCTTGGCCATAACTTAGTAACTCATACGAAAAAAAAAGATTTAAAAATTGAAAAAAATACTTGTCTGTGTAACTTTTAAGTTCATTTTATGTTTGCACATTGTACAACTTATATTTGCACTGACATTCGCGGCGACCAGACAAGACGACACACACGCGGTTGACATTTATGGAGTCACAACCCGGATTTTAATTGAATAGATCTGAACAGAGCCCATTCAGCGGAGATCATCTAATCGCGTGTCGTAAATTTTATCTTAATTATGCAAATTCTTTTCTTTGGGTGGCTACTAACCAGCAACAGGGCAGCAAAAATGAAGCACTTCATTGTGTTGTGTCGTGTTGTGTTGTGTGTTGGGATCGAAATATTTATCCAGGTGGGGGTATCGATCGTTTTTGGGTTACGTTTTCGCTGTTCTGCAGTTGGCGGTCTACTAATATCCGAGTTACCCAAGACGCTGCTTATATACTAACTTTCAACTCGGATTTGCTGTTGTTGCGCTTTGCATAAAACCCAACGTTCCCAACGATCCGATATTTGAATGAAGATGTGCCTGAGTGTGTGCGGAATTGGCCGACCGGCCAAGCCGACCAGCATCACCTGTCCGGTTTCTTACTCAGCGACAGAAGCGGTCGTCGTCGTGTCGTCGTCGTCGGATATAGCCAGTAACAACAATTTGAAGTTCATTATCAACGTCGCTCAAATTCGCACTTCTCACACTCACACAGAGACACACGCCACACACAGATAGTCGTAACGAAAACATCATTAATTGTACAATACAATAATAATATGTATGCGATGCGGTATGCGGTATGCAGTATGGTATGCTCAATTAGTTATCTAATATTTGTAGTTCTATTAGACTACCCATCTTTTGTTTCTATTGCCATTCCTGCTGCTGAAGCCCTTTCAGAGGAGCCGCCATCGCCGCCGTACGCTCGTTGTCCGGCTGTCAGTTTCGAGTATCTCAAAGATGGTTTTTTGTGGGAACACTTAAGATCCCCATCCTCAGTCATGAGTGTTTCAGGTGTATCCGACAATGAGAGCTAGAGGTTTAAGCAAATATTTGTACAATGATGAGGCTGAAAATGATGGTTCTTTGAATCGATTTACATATGTTTAAACAAATTTCGACCTGATCCATCAATCGAAACGTTTACCTACAGGTAGTAAATGTATATTTTTGTATCTGAATGCATTCCGCATCTGTAGCGCATTTTATTGTTAATATATGTATTTGCTCTGAAGGTCTTTGTCTGTTTTACTATATTTCCATAACAGGATACTACAGCGTCGACCCTTGGAATTGTTTCTGCCTTTATTTCTGTTACCGGGGGTCTATGATTTATTTACAATTAAGCATCTTTGAGCGCTTCAATCACTTTTTACTTTTAATTAATGCAAAATTTACAGCTTTGAGTGAACTCTGGCTTTGGCTTTGGTTTGGGTTTCCTGTAGATCGGCGGAAGTTTTCTGTTTAGACATGAGCCAACACTCTTGATGTTCCGCCTCACTTGTGCATAATTAGATGTACAGTACAGTACGTTCATATATTATATGCATGATGGTAATCACATCACTCAGAGTGCTATCAAATGTCAGTTCAATAAGCTCGGCTAAAGTGTAATTAGAGCCTCTCAACCTCTTTGTTTGCGAGAAGATTTTTCGGATCGTTTCGTTTCGCTTTGGAATCGGATCGTGAGGTGATGTGATGGATGCCGGGATGTTGGTATGGGAGAACGATTGAAAGGCGCTTATTAGGGGGCTTACAAGGGCCGTGGCCGTGGCATTCAAGGGAGCAGCGAAAACTGCGCAGTTGCTCGCAGTTACAAAATGATTTAACTATTTAAATAATAAATACACTTCACGTTCCAGGCTGGGCCCATACAAATTGACCATCTTTCAACCGCGACTAATGCAACAGGCTATTTTGAATGTCAAGCAATTGCCACATCACCTATCACCTTCCGTAGTAGCATCATTCCCAAATGCGAGCCGAACCAGAGAGTTTTGGGGTTCTATCTATCCATCGACTTAAGCTGGTTTCTCTAACTAAAAAACTTGGGAAGCAACAAAGGTTCTGGGTTATCCATGATTCACCAACAGGTTAACCAAATATCCCAATATGAGTGGCCACAACATAACCCACTGGCGTCCAAAATCTTAAGATATTAATTTTGCTATTTTGTTATTCCAGCAATTTCGGGAATTGAATGGAAACAAACAAGTAAACAAATTAAAGTAGCATCTTCTTCAATGGAAAATTCATTGATTCACTTTTCGATTTGTTATTTTGTTCTTAGTCTTTGATTTGACTGAGAATTCCGATTCAGACTCGATTGATGATGCAAAAGTCTAAATAAAAACGAAGACCTAATTTCCAACAAAAAAAAGCAGGTTTTTTGGGCCCCTCCATCTTACACGTTTTTTTTGTTTATTTGATAATTATAATATATTTTTATTCTTTTCACTGACTTTATTAAGTATACAAAGTATAATAATTGCGTATGATAAATGATGGTGCAGCTGTGCTGTGGGAAATGTATAAGATGCTTATTAAATTGTTATTTTTTCCATGGAAGCTGCGTGGTTTAATTAAACTGGAGACTGTCAATTCCTATCTAGTTAATGTATTGTTGCATCTATGAATGTTCTCGAAACGAAAAACTATAGATAGATGTTTAACCACATGCCTTTAGGTGTCATTGAATTACTAATTTTAAAAGAAGCCACAGCGTCACTGCTAAAGTTGTTTTGTTTGTTTTCGTTACGCGGTAAAATTTGATTTAAACGCACAAGTGCGTTTAATAGCAGGCAGAAGCTGTCAGCTCTGTGTTGTCGCAGTGCCGTATCAACAATTTGCATGTTGCTTAAGGTTTTTTTTAAATTTATATAAAGTTATATTTTATTAAATTTTCGATATATTACAGTATGTTTCAGGGCTGAACGAAACTAATATAAAAACTATCCAATCCTGTTAGTTTTCAAAGGGAAAGTTAACGGAGCTGTATTAAATCAAATATTTCAAATCTATTTATTATGCTACATATGTATGTACGAAAAAGTCCGAGCTATATTTGAAAAATAGACAGTATATTTATGAGTTCTACCTATCGATAGTCACACTGTTTGAATGAAATTAAATAATGTTTGTTCTAAATTTAACATTTTATTAATAATCCTCCTTTTTAATCACTTAATCATTATTTTATAAACAATCTAAAAAACAGAGCCACTAAACTTAGCCAATCTTCTAGACAATTGATTCATCAATGGCATAAAATTATGGGTTCAAGCATGAGGGTCCTAGTTAGCTAGTAAAATTAAACGGAATATCAAAATCAAGGAATATGTTATATTTTTTATATATTGCGGTATATTTTGAGGTCAGACCGTATATTTTATTGGGACTTTTTGAGGGATTTTGTGGAGGGATTTTGTTGAGGCAACATCATCCCAGCAATTTCCTTTTTCATCGCAACAATTTCCCTTACATTCCATGCTCACTTACGTTTGTTGTTTTGTATATGCGACATTGTCCCGCAACATGAACACGGATTTAAAAACATCCAGCTATCAACATTAAACGGAATATCAAAATAGAGGAGTATGTTTTGGTTGGTATTTTTGCGGTATATTTTTAAAATGAGACCGTTCTTTTCGGTATATTTCTGTGGTCAGATGGTATATTTTAATTCCGCGGTCACACTGCCCAGTAGTCGGTCTAAATAAAAATAAAAATTTAACTCAAGAATTAACCAAAACTACATAAACCTCTATTTTTGTACGCAAATCAAGTGCGTATTTAAGTTTTTGTTAACCACGCGCTAAGAGCGACAACCATGGTAGTGTCGGAGACCGAGAAGGTAAGGGCCAATAGGAAAAAATAGCCGCATGGTTTTAGAGTCAGCCGTGGCACACACGGTCTGCTAAACAGGGTTGTTGCACAAGAGGGGGACGGAAAAAACAGTCGAGCAAAAGCGTGCAGCTGGCGTTGGCGTGGCATCATCGCAGAGGACGACTCTTCTCATTCACCAAATCCACAAATCCAATCAGTAAAGCACCCACAATTTCGCACGCAATTAGCAAAATTGTAAATTGTTTTTTGCACGTTTGCTGTTGTCAACGTCATTACTCTCTCGCTCTCTCTCCTCGCGTGTACGCTCACCATTTGCATACCACACTTTTTTTTTGCTGCTCCCTGGAATTCGTCAAGACAATCGCACTCACATCGCTATCGGTTGCTCGTGTATGTGTTGTGTGTGTGTGTGTGTTAGTATGCGTGTATATACAGCATAAATAGGTAAAGCAGAGAAACAAAAAAAAGTAAATTACTGCAATAAGCAACAGAGAAGCCGCGGCAGCGAACAACAGTTAAATAATTTCTGGCATGGCGACGGCGACGACCGCCGACCACGACTTTCATTGCAGTCGTCCGAGCATCGCTTGAACTGAACCGTTGCTTTTCTTTTCTCTCGTCTTCTCTTCAACTTTTTTTGGTAATCCGCGTTGACGCCTCGCGACCCAGTCGAAACTTTGCTAGAAACTCTTTGTTCTGCTCGAATCTGACAGAATTTTCAGTGAAAACACTTTAACTCAAAAATACCTAAAAATTTTTCCAACAGGCAATCTGTGTTTTTGTGTCAAATACGTGCGTGCGTGTGAGTGTAGTGTTGTAGAGCAACTCCTCACTTTCGTATATTTTTCTCAGGGATAACATCGAGATTAATTTGTTTTATAAAAATTGTTTTGTCGAAGCAAACAAAGAAAATCGGAGCTCAAAGTAAATCGGGTCACCGGACACGCGAAAGCCAACACTTACAACAAGTTTAACAAGTTTTTTTTCCAAGTATAATTTTTTGGTGTTATATATTTTTATTTATTTTTTTTTTTTGCAAAATTGAAAGAAGTGAAAAGCGAACACTCAATCTCCAGGCCGTTTAAAACCTGTGCAGTGCAGTCAGATATAAAAAAAATTCAGCAAGTAATTCCACCCGGCCGTCGCCATATACACATAAGAGAAACGAGAAACACGAAAGAAACAGAAACAGAAAAAGCTTCGCGCTCGCAGCACAGCACAGCACTGCACACACACTCGCAGAGAAACGGACACAGACACAGACAAACGATAGCGACAAGTGAATCAGCGACTGATCGTCTCTCCTCCGGGCAGAAGCAGCGTGAAGAATCAAGAATCTAATCGAAATCAAATCAAATCGCCACAGAATCATCCACACACGGCCACCAACATGCAGAGCGACTTTCACAGAATGAAGAACTTTGCCAATCCCAAGTCTATGTTCAAAGTAAACATCCCAACCCGAACTCGGTTCCGCTGAGCGTTTGCCCACAGCAGTTTGCTAATCTCTTTTCCACTCTCTTTGTGTCTTTTTCTCTCTTCCCCACAGACCAGTGCTCCCACCACCGAGCAGGGTGGCAACCCGGCTGCCAACACAGTTGCCCCTGGACGCCCCGATCCGACTCCAGCTGTCGCTGTTGCTGCCCCTTCCGCTGCTCCGGTCCCTGCTGCTGTTCCATCTCTGGCTAAGGATGAGGCCAAGCCTATCGAGGCCGGTGAAGATGTTCGCACAGAGCATCTGTTCAAGCACCCTCTGCACAACACATGGACCCTCTGGTACTTGGAGAACGATCGTTCAAAGTCCTGGGAGGACATGCAGAATGAGATCACAAGCTTTGATGCCGTCGAGGACTTCTGGAGCCTATACAACCACATCAAGCCTCCATCTGAGATCAAACTGGGCAGTGATTACTCGCTCTTCAAGAAGGGAATACGGTATGTGGCAAAAGGGTGTGGCTGGAATCCGTATAACTATTGAAAGCCTTATCTTCCAGCCCCATGTGGGAAGATGCTGCCAACAAGCAGGGCGGTCGCTGGGTGATCACCCTCAACAAGAGCTCAAAGACGGATTTGGATAACTTGTGGCTCGATGTGGTAAGTGCCGGCAGCTATCGTATATCACTTGACATCTATTAATTCCTATATTTTCTTGTCATCCATCAGTTGCTGTGCCTGATTGGCGAGGCCTTTGATCATTCCGATCAGATTTGCGGTGCTGTCGTTAATATTCGTGCCAAGAGCAACAAAATCTGTAAGTGAATCATTGTCCATTCTATGAAACCGTTTGCTAACCGTGTGCCTTGCTCGTTCTTTAGCCATTTGGACAGCCGATGGAAACAATGAGGAAGCTGCTCTGGAGATTGGCCACAAGCTGCGCGATGCCTTGCGTCTGGGACGCCAGAATTCGCTGCAATATCAACTTCACAAAGATACCATGGTCAAGCAGGGATCCAACGTGAAATCGATATACACATTGTAAGTGGCTAGCAATGCTAGTCAGTCGTTACACAAGAATTTAATTTATTTTCGTTTCCTCTTATTAATGGTGAAAACCAACAGAAATTAATCGTAGCATATGTCCAAGAACCCCGAAATGAATCCGAAACAATACTACTACCACTCTTCAACATCCTTGCTAAAATCGGCCAACACTAAGTCAACCCGTTGTCCGTAGAAATCATTATTGGAACATACGAAAAATAAACACACGTACACTACAGAACGAACGTATAGGTTGTTTTGATTGCATTCTATTGGGTGTATGTTCTGTATTTGGTATGAATCCTAATATGGATTTGTCCTTATGTGGAAATGGGCTAGTGCAAAAGCGGAAATTTGGCCATTTTGTACTACAGGGCTGCAATCCGTAAACGGTCACTTCGCAGCCACAGCAGTCAGCTTTTGTTTGGATGGAACTACAGCGCTGCATGTTGTCAGTGTTAGCTTTGTGCTGTTGAGCGCAGTAACTGCTGTTATATTTTACAATTCCCACTCGACCATTTTTAAACTGAGAATTTCTCCGTTTCTCGCTATATGAGAAGATGGACCCAATATTCAAGATGTATGACCAAAATTCTCAGAAGAAAAATGCACTAAAATTATCAGAAAACCGCATTACAGTGTGTATGCGTACAAGGCTACCATTAACAACTGTTAATGTGGGCGCCAGTTCAAAAACGGCTGAATGGCCGTTCAAGTTGTTGAGTGCTGGAAAACAAAATTTTATAACAAAAAGTGCCTGAGCTCTTCGACTGAGACGTGACTGTAACCGGTTACCAACATTAAGTTTGCGTTTCGACTCGCTTTCATGCTGTCTCTCTCTCTGCAGCACCATAACACCTAGCAACCGGAAAATCAATCAATATGCACAATGCAAATCGATTTGTGCATCTGCAAGGATGCAAAAAGGAAGCTCCGACGAGGCAGCTGCTGGAGCGGCTTCCGCCCAGTCAGAGGAGCCGCCGTCACAGCAGGCACAAAAAACGGTCGATTCTGGCGCCGAGTTTCAAATCAGTTTAAACGAATTTCTGGAGTTTTTGAAGCTTTCATGTCATGTAAACGATATGATAGCGAAAGCAGATATGGTAAAACCACATACTAGGGAGCCAGTGCCGCCCACGGAGGGGGGCCTCGGGACATCCAAGCGAAATTCCAAAAATTACGAGATGGATTTTAATCATTTGGCTGACAATCATCTGGTAAACGAACTCCTGGGGCTGAAGCGTTTCCATCGCCCCTCAAACCCTCGGGATGAGACTAGTCGTAGCAGTGTGCTGAACGAGTCAAAATCCAGTCTACGTTCTGGCCATGTCCACAAGAGACCCGATGCCACCTACCACGGCCTCCACCCAAAGCTGTCCGAGCAATTGGATTCCGTCATCAATGAGGGTATTCTGGACTCGGTGCTGTCCTTTGTCTGTCCAGTTCCAGTGCCCACGCCGCTCACAACCAACGGACGAGCGAAGACCAAACAGCAGCTGTTTCCGAAGGATGTTCTTACACTGCCCACGCCGACGCCCACCCAAACGTCCACACTGCCGATAGGGGCAGCCAAGTCCATGACGGAGATCGCCCATGTGCACTCATCCGTACCGACGACTGCTTCGGCACCGTGCCTGCAGCAGACGGCCAACGATGGAGCCGTCTCCCTGCATCCGGAGCCACCATCCTCCAACAGCATGGTGCGTGCTTTGGTCAAGGAGCCGGTGGGCAAGGCCACTGTAAATCCCACTGTCAGGCGCAAGTCTGTGATGCTGCTCAAGGACAGCAAGCATCCGAGACAGGAGAAAAAGGAGTCGGTAGTGCTGAAGCTATCTAGGAATCATCTCTAATCATTTTCTTTCCATTCCTTCAGGCCCGAGGTCGTGATTCATGTTTGCGACGAGGTGAAGAACACATCCCGGGATTTCACCTGTCCCCAGAATCTGTTGGTCAGCAAAATGGGGTACTTTGCCGATGTGACTGCCGGTCAACGCCTAGAGGAGATGGACATATCCGTTCACTGCGACATTTTAATATTTGACTGGCTGATGAAGTGGATCAAGCACAGTGCCCAGAGCCAGGACATGCCCGGCCCGGGGCAGAGCAGCGCCGCCGCTTCTGGCCCCCAACTGGATGGAAACAATGTGGTGCCCATTCTGGTCTCTGCCAGCTTTCTGCAAATGGAGCCACTGCTCCTCGAGTGCCTGGCCTTCTGTCATGCCCATCTCAGCGAGGTGGTTCGCACGTCCACCAATCTGTCGTGCCTCAACGATGCCCTGGTCACCCGTCTGGCCGCCATGTTTACGAACGTGGAGCTGGAGATGGTGCGGGACAAGAAGGAGCGCGTAACACCTCGGCTCTGGACCAAACTGATCCAGTCGCTGTGTGAGCCGGATCCGGAGGCCCTGCGCGGCCACTTCTACAGCATGTCGGGCCTCTTCCGCTGCGCTCGCTGCTTCAGTTGTGTGACCAACACCATGAAGTCCTATGTCAGCTGTGTGCCCAACAACATCCGGCTAAACCGCTGGGGTCAGCTGATGAGCCACCATGTGCGGGATCCCAACTGGGACCTCAACGTCTACATCATGCAGCTCTTCAAGGAGCTCAAGTCCTGGCGCAAGGTCTACTGGAAGCTTTGGGGCAGCTGTCACTATCTGTACTGCTGCACCTGTGAGGCGCACTTTCCCGTCTACCAGATGAACTGGTGCCGCTTCCATCCGGGGGCAGCCCAGTTTCTAGGACCGGTGGACGTTGCCGCACCATCCGGACGCTTCGCCTGCTGTGGCCAGCAGGCCTTTCGCTATGAGACCCTGCCAGGACCCAATGTATGTGGCAGGCAAACAGCTGGATTTCTTTCTAATCTGCTTGTGTGTCCCTCCTTCTTCTTAGGGCTGCCAGTTCCGGGAGCACAGTGTCCTGGTGGAGACCGATCGTGAGCGTGCCATACTGGCCATTGCCCAGCTGGTGGGCGAGAACTACGCCCTGTGTGAGATGCCGCCGTTGAGGATTCAGGAGATGGCCGCCGCCGGCGAAATCAGCCCCAGCTGGCAGGGCATCTCGCTGACGCCACAGCGCTGCCGCCAGGGTCTGCTGCCGCAACTCTGCATGGACAGTGTGTTGAAGAAGGGTGGGTGTGGTCCGGCAGCCCCCTGATAACCGCTCTCTCAATCTGTGCTCCACAGTGACCAATCATCGTGTGAGCCGACGGATGCGTGCCTCGCGCTACCAAATGGACACAAGCACCGACTCTGAGACGACATCCACCAGCGAGGAGGACGCTCGCTGCCTGCGTCCCAAGATGCGCAATTTACATGACGATGAGGACTACAGCTCCAGCAGCGATGGCTGCGAGTCGGAGCATCGTCCGCCGCCCAGAAAGGCACGCGGAAAGAAGAAACGCAAGCGGTATATCCAGTATATCTTATTCAGGATAAACCTAACATATGTTTAAACCTCTTCCCAGTCCCACCGAGGTGTCGGGTCGCTTCTGGTCCGGCGAGCTGTCGGCTCGCAGCAACCAGGATCATCAGCGCGACTTTGAGGAGAAGATCATGAAGCAGGTGGCCACATATGTGACCAAGAAAACCGGCAACGATCCGAGTCTGGTGCAAAATGCCCAGCCCCTGGGTGGCACCTATGTCCGCCTAGAATGCGAATGGAAGGAGATGATCAAGCAGCGTCACAACAACCACAATCTCCAGAGCACCAATGCGACTGGTCTGGCCCAGAACAGCGGCAGTAATCTTTGCCTCGGCTCGGCCGTAACTGGCGGTGGGTCCATGGGTTTGGTTATGTCCAAGCAGAAGCACAAGTAGGAATCCGATTGAGAACAGTCCGGTCCTATATAGTAGAAATTCGAATGCACACATAGACATTTGCAAATTTCTTAGCAAAGTTCGTAGTCAAAATATTTAGTCACCAATGTTCTAGTCAAATGTTTAGCGCAAATTACAAATGCCATTAATAAATGTTCAAATTGGAAAAGTTAAGATCATAAAAGGTGTGGGTATTATGGGTTTTCTTCTTGCATGGAATTGTGGATAAGGCAAAGAAATCAACATTATTATGCACTTCTTAATTTCTTTTTTTTTTTTATTTATTTATTTATTTAACTTAACGCAATTTACAAAGACTTCGATTTGTTATACATTTCTAAATTTTTTTTTTTAATTTTTAAAATCATTTTTTAGGGTCGAAGGAAAAGAGTTGGAGAACAGGCTATTACAATAAATGCGACGGCACGTAGACAAAAAAAAAAAAAAGACAGCAAACGGAGGCCCCTCGTTTTAATGGACATCATAGAGGATCGCGGGCAGTGCCTAAGGCTCAACCTGTAGCAGGAGACCCAGCGACCAGCGAAATGTACAATATAAACAAGCAAAACAATACACAAACGGTTAAATAATGCATATTTCAAAGTTTATGCTTGTGTTTATATGGTGTGTGTATTACGGTACGAATTTCAAACTAAATAATCCACTTACAGCTAACTCTGTATAGATGCTGCGTGCGAGTGGTGTTGAATTTTGGTTTTGTTGTAAAGCAATTAGAAAATTTGACCCCATGTGTCCTTCATGCTGGTTTTACATCTGATCGATAATCTAAAATTTTGCGTAAAAAAATGGTAATCAAATTGGTAGTGAACGGTGGCGGCTTGAATTTAGTGGTATTTTTCGAAAGGTGTGGCGACTATTGTTGATGGGTAACTACTTTGCTCTTAGCAAGCTAACTGAACAGACACTCGGTGGCCTTTTCCAAGTTCCAGTTCTCTTTAGAGAGGACGCCGCGCGCATCGTGCTCGTCGACGCCCATGTCCCTGAGACGTTGGATTTTTGAATCACAATCGGGAAAGGTGTGGGGACCGCCTGCGTATGCATTGGTCCAGTGCTTGGCAGTAAGCAAAAACAGATCGTATTTGTCCTTAAACTGGTATGCTACCACGGCATCCTGTGGATCATCCGGTTCAGCAGCGGCCAGCAAGGCCTGCAAGGACAGCAACACCGTGCGCAGCGTCATCGCCGCTGCCCAGTTGTCCTTTAGTATGTCAAGGCAAATGGCTCCAGTCACAGATGAAATGTTTGGGTGCCAAATACGTGTGATAAACCGAACCTGCGACAAGATGCAGTTTGTTTTAGCCATCTTACTACCTGTGGTTTAGTGCTGCATTAGCTATACCCACCTTAGGCGGATTAAAGGGATATGTCTCGGGCACTTTAATTTCCAGAATAAACTTCCCCCCCTCGTAGGGCGTGTCGGGGGGGCCGGCTATTTCGCCCCGTAGCTCTGTCCAACTGTCATTGACAAGTTCGATTTTGATAGAACACTGCACTATCTGTCAGAGAGAGAATAACACGAAATTAGTAAGCCAGTAATCAGTATTAGTATTGCTTCTCCACAGTCGTCGCACGCTCTCAAGTACTGCTCAAAAAGCAGAAGCCCCAAGAACCCAAAACACTGTCGCGCGCCAAAAATGGAACTAAAGTCCGCAGCTGCCGTTTCCGACACCACCGCCGCTGGCAGTGGTGACGCTGGCCATACAGGTAAGCCCCGAGCCATCGCCATCGCATGGCATGGACTCCACATTCTCGGATCGCCTTTACTTACCTCCTCGCTGCGCATAACTTCCTTGAATTCACGCTTAATGCGTGATACAGCCATATTCGCCATGATGGTTGTGTGGTTCTGTAGTTCTTGTTGTTGCTGCAATACTTGCAATCGCTCCTAGTTTAGTTGCGTAAAATACGCCTGGCTCCGCTTGCCGAGTGATAGTCCTTTAGTTGGTAATTTTAATAATACAAAACGTACAAGCAACACACACTATACAGAAAAATGTGTGAATTGCTTTAATGTTTTTCAACTGATTTTGACTCTATTATTCTGCCTTTCTGATGTTAAAATAAAATAAATATATCGATATACAAAGGTATCGATATATGTTTCTCACTACGATTGTCGGATTACGATCAGCTTGGAGCGGAGCCACTATGTCTCTGTAGTTGCCCGTCATTGGGTTAGATCAGGAATACCTCGAGACTTTTGATATTATACTTATCGATGGACAGGGTTAGCTGCAAAAATATATCGGTATATTTGTGCGATGAGCGGAACTTTTATTTTTAAAATAACGCCGCCACTATGGTTCATAATACCATTTTTTTGGACATAAAATTCAAAATAAATCGGAAAAGCGTACAGTTTTAACTTTCTCATCCAGCCCACGATACATACAATCTTTAAGTAAAAATTCTGTATTATTTGTTTTTCTTTTGCCCAATTCTGGTTGCATTGCTTCTATGATAGGTATTGTTAGTAATGGTACCAACTTGGTATGATTATATATCTTATCTACCATAAATTACTTTTAAAGAGTTCTGTATATATTTAAACTTATAACCTTTTCTAAATCTAATCTAAAGTAATTCTAAGCTTCTCAGAAATGGCTCTGAAACAAAACAAAGACTTTTTCTCCTGTTTTTTACTAATTTGAAATACAAGAAAATCAAATATACACATACAATTTAATATATGGATAACCACATCTGGATAAATTGTTAATTTTTGTGTATGGAATTAGTATATGGAGCCCAAATCATAAGAATTACAAAATGCATAAAAAAACTCCATGGAAGAATAATAGTTGATTGATTGGGGAACATTAAAGTTGAGCAAAGTAAAGTACCTTCGTATTTTGTAACCCACTCAAAAATTGCTTTCTTATCGAACGTGTTTTGTATTCGGGGCAAAAAGCCTCCACTCCAATCCAATCCACAGAAATACCTTCAATTCGATCAGCCGCAGCCTTTCATTGGTACAGAGCTAAGGTTATTTTCCATGGCGTCTCTGATCTTGAGCACAGTACAGAACTTATTCTTATAACCTTAACAAGATGGTTCCATTACGTAGCTGCCTACCTACCTTGTATGCGGTCGGTCTGAAATACGAATCGAAACCAAACCCCAAACCCGTTTTGCCTCTTATAAACAATTCTAAGTTTTGTACTTCTCAGGCGTAGGCCTCTCTTGGCAACAGTCTGAAAAAATAGAAATATAATCACTAATTATGCTACACGAGCTGATGTTTATGCTAGATATTTTGGGTATATAAGGCTCAAAGTTCGTTGAGTTCTTATCTTCCGTTTGTCTGATATTTGGGGTCAGCAATCAATGTTGATCAGTGCCAATTCAGTGAGATTATAAAAACGTAGTCGACCTACATACAGGGTATAGTGTATCCGGAACGAGTAGCCTTCAAGATTATTAATTCTCTTTTGGGCCCCTATCACGTTTTGCCCGGACACAAACAAAGCTCCCAAAACGTGTCCAAAAAAAAAACAAAATACAAAAGCTTGTGTGTGGAAGTTTTAGATCCAGCGTACGAAAACAACAACTCGGATCGAGAATAACACAGCAGCCACTCAACGCCTCACGAGGAGCAGCCGATGGGCGCTCTCTTCGAGAGAAATTCTTTGTTGAGAGCACACGTGTTGGAATGACCGATACAAACAACAAAAGCTAGCATATGTACATATGCCGGCGGCTCTCTTTCCTGCGGTTTTCCACTCTCTCTCTCTCCCCTCATCAGCGTTATCTGGTTCTGTGTTTGGTCTCTCTCTCTCTCTCTCTCTCTGTCTATGTCCACACCGCAACTTCAAAACTTCATTCGCTCGCGCTGGCTGGCTCTTTCTGCTGACATCGTCATCTCTGATTCATTCAGCTTTTGCATTTTCGGAGAATCGGCTGCATTTTGTGGGACCAGAGAACGAACCTCCCCAGTGACCATCTCAATAGTGTGTTTATCATAAAACAATAAATATTTAATTTTTTTTGTGAACCAGTAATTGCGACCCTTTTGCCTCTGCACATGTTTCAAGTAAGTCATATCTCAATATCTTCACTATCTGTGCGTTTTGTGAGTGTTGAGTTTTGTTTGTCGTCGTGGAAAAACGTGCGTCTCAAAATGCGGCACGTGGTTTCGGACGCATCCACATCGACTATTTGCGGCGCCTCGCTTTGTTTAGCATTTGGAATGGCCATTTGCGTCAGCCTCAGGGATAATACCGTGGAGAGTGCGTCAGCATTTAGCTTTAGTTCATTTATATTTAGACACGCAAAGCATTTGACAAATCGCAGATCTGGCATTCTTCTGTTAATGTACAGCATCTCAAGTACAGTTGTACAACAACAGCAAGACGAGCCCCCCATTGACGGATAGACTGTACATGGCCGAAGCGAGACAGTGTCAGGTAGAGGAGATGGGGTGGGTCGTATGATTGATTGCAAAAACAAGATTAACCCATGTAGCATTAGTGGGTTGTATCGCGCCCAGAATATGATGATTTTTGCTAGAATTTTATTTTCAATTTCAAATTTCTTTCAACCTCAAGTGCAACATGAGGTGTATATCCATGTACACAGTACACAAAACAAAAGATTCCCCCACCCCTTCCTCCATTTAGCATAAAACAGCTGAGCGCGAGCAAGAGAAAGAGAATGAAAGCACACACAAGTTGTGTGTTGTGGCACATGGAAAGCTTTTCCCTTCTGCATCATTCAACTGCGCATCATCCTTTGTCACCGACTCTCTTCAGACTCACTCTCTTCATCCCCGTGCTTTCCTCTGTGTATGTGGGTGCGTGGCTGGCATTGTGTATGTATGGTGGACGCATACGCCATGTTGTACATAGCTCAGTTCCATTTGCTCGCTCGCTGCCGCTGCTGCGCTCAGGTGCTGCTTCTGCTGCTGCTGCTGCCCTAATCTCCAACTGTCTTAGAAATATTGCATCAACTAGACAAACAGCTGTCTATCCGGCAGAGAGATAGAGAGAGAGAGACCGACCTGCTTACGACTTGTTGTGGGACTGGCACAACAAAACGCTGTTTCAGTCGCTGCTTACCTGACAAACGAGACACGAGCAGCATTTCGATTCCTGGGTACAGTATGTCAGATAAGAAATGCTCCGAACCCCAGCAAAATGGTGCGTAAATATACATATCTATCCAATATCCTTCAAAAAACAGCGTTTTTTTTTGAGTGTGTGTGTGTAAAGTGCATGGCCACTTCGGGGACACGCCACGAACAGCTGTTCGTTGGTCGTCGTGTGGAGAGCTTTTTGGCGCGCGCCTGTTGGCATGCCAACATATTTTTTATGCTCATGCAGTGAGAAAGAGAGAGTTTGAAAGTCCTCTCTGCAGTGCCGGAATTATGTTTTGTTTGAGAGGATACAGTGTTATAAGCCGTAGAAATATTTCTAACAGATCAGCGAAAAAAAACGAATTGAGGATCAATTCTGGGTGTTAAGGAGCTACTAAAATTGATTTTACACTTTTTCGGGTCAAATAAATTTATTTTTTTTAAATACAAACCGTAGGAAAAAAGCTAAAAAAACATCGACTGCGACTCAATCGATTAGATCCATGCAAACATCGATTCTTTTCCAGCTCTAACGCGGGAAGAGCACACGTCAAAAAATCACATGGCCGCTTGGGGTGGCTTTTGAGTCTTGTCGCTCTCACACACACGCATACACACACGCCGTAAGCTTTTACGCTGCTGCTTTCGACGCTGGCGTTGCAATATATGAATGAAAAACTGTCGTAAGTGTGAGAGAGCGCATTTTAGGTTCTGATGCTTACATGCGCCGCTGTTCTCTTACAAACGCTTCTGGCGCTCTTTCTCACTCTCTGCTCCACACAAACAGAAGCATACACCTTCACAGATGGGGCGGCGACGTCGCTGCCCGATGGCGCTCTGCTTTTGCAAAAAAAATTTATAATAAAAACTTCTACTCGTAGATTGTGTGATGCCAGTACGTTCTGCTAATCCGATACGCGCTAGAAGTTTGATCCGAGACAATTTGGAGAAACAGGCTGGTTGTCTTAATTTAATCCACTCCAGAATGCCGAACATTAAAGTGTTTTCGGGCACCTCGCATCCGGACCTGGCCCAGCGCATCGTCGATCGCCTGGGCATCGATCTCGGCAAGGTGGTCACTAAGAAGTTCAGCAATTTGGAAACCTGGTAAGATTTTAATATTTTCTTTTTTTTTCGTTGCAAAAAAATGATTAAACCCCAAAAAAGTGAAAACTATAAAAAAAGTGTGAACTGATCCCTGGTGAAAAAGTCCTTCGGACGTATGTATACCAAGTGCTAATTGAATGCTAAGAAAAATGATGTCTCGTGAGAGACATGTGCTAGAGGCTATCCAGCGCGCCCAGTGGTCCTTGACATTCGCTGAAGGTTGCCCGCCTCGAAAGCGGGGCCCTTCACCGGGGGCCATAAATGTGCTTCAGTTTCGATCCCGACTTGAGTGCAAAGCCTTGATGGTTTTCTTAAAGTTTGTGGTAGTTTTTTTTTGGTTGATTTCTTTTTATTTTTATTGATTTAACAAGTGGACTGTACACCGTCTTTGTCGTTGTCGCTGCCTGGCTGGCCCTGCTGCGTGTGTGTGAGCGTGAGTGTGCCTTTCCGAGTGTGTGTGAGAAGCTCTCTCTCCTTCTTTTGCGCTGGCACGGCAACATTTGCCAATGTCGCGTGCAATTTTCGCCAAAAATTAAATAAAAAAGTGCAAAGTGTAGCCCAACCACAAAAGATCTAAAGAAGAAATTGTATTTATTTTATATTTTTAATTAAATTAGCAAGCTGTGTATGTGTTGCTGTCAGTGAGCGAGTGTCTGCTGTGTTGTGTGTGTGTGTCTAGACTTGCGGCTTGCACGCTTTCGGTTTCTTCCCTCTCTGCTTTTTGCTCTCTCTATCTCGTACACACACACCAACGTACAGCCAGTCAGCTGTGCAACAAACAATAAATAAAATCTAGAGCGTTTTTCCAACGTTTCCTTATCAACACGAGCCGTAGAAAAAGATTTTATGAAAATGACAAAATGGAAACATTAGCAAACAATTAGTGGCGAGCGGCAGAAGAAGAACGAGAAAAAAAATGGAAATAGAGGTTATAATACGCGCTAAGCTTTTTGACATGATACGCGCTTGACAGTGTGCGTGTTTTTGTTATGCTCGCACTCGCACACACACTCACGCATGCAAAGGTGGGCCACAAAGGAAAGAGCAAGAAAGGGCAACGCACCTAGCGGGGGGTCGACCCATAGCATACCCTTCCGTCTTCAAGAATTACGGCATACTCGTTGAGTATAAAATTACTCGCATAAATTTCAAGCATAGATATATATTCTGAATAGAGTCAGAAACCATGTTTACCTATGTATAGCATAGGACCTGCCGAGTAGCAAACTGTGTGGTAAACACAAATACCTTACCGAGGGTATTAAAAGCCTACGAGCAGAAAACCACAACACCACGTCTCTGTCACGTTTTTCGTTTGCTGACTGAGAGTGGGAGAATGAGAGAGAGGCAAAGAGAGGCGACAGAAGAGCGCCACTGACAGCAGTCAGCAGACGTCGCGACGTCGACATCGACAGCGCCGCCCCCGCATGTTTCATATTGGTGTCGCTGCTGCTACCGATACTGCTGCTGCTGCTGTTGGTTCTGTTGCTGTTCTCTTTGGCGGCTCTCTGCTCTTGGTTCGTGGGGCTCGCTCTCGCCAAACGTCAGACCCCCACGTGTGTGCATAGTGATTGTTGCTGCTTTTGTTTTGCACTTGTCGGCTTTGTTTTCGTGGTCTCTCTACCCGTGCATGTTCTGGCGCGTTCTCCTCTCATCAGGAGACAGTTATGTGGTGCTCTTCTTGCTCCACTCCTAGCTACAACAAATGTAACGGGTCAACCTTTGCATTTTTCTTGATTACGATTCCTGATAGCAAAAGATGATGATGCTTATGATGATGCTGACGATGTTGTTTCGTCTGGGATCTAGAGAGATCAAGCTAGAGTCCAGATTATAGTCAATTGAAGGGCGCTCAGATGACATCACTATACATACGTACATACATATGCATGTATGAAAAATATTACGATTATTATATTATGACTGACACAAATTGGCTTTTTTTTTTGGTCAGGCCATGATAATGGAGGATAACAACCTAGAAAAACGGAACACCGCTTAAACTATTATTCAAATTGAAAAGAGCGGAAAGAAATTATCGTTAAGGTTCATTTCACCATTCTGTATTCTGTATTCTATGTGTCTGTGTTTGTGATGAAGGAAATCCAAAAACACGTGTCCGAAGCTATGCTTATAAAGCCATTATCTACCAAAAATAAAATAAATACAAAAAGTATTCTACTGAAATTATTCCGAACAGCGTGAGTCGCTTGGGTCTGTGTTTTATTAATTTTTTGTTTGTTTTTTGGGTCACACGTGATCCAATAAAGTGATTAATATTTAAGGCCATTAAAAGTTTATCGGTCGATTAATGGCACCACAGCCCCTACTTCTCAATACCCTTCCCACTGCAAAAAAGAGCACCCCACAAATGACCTTTGGTACTTTGGTAAAGGCAAAGCCAATCGAATATTACCAATTTCCATAGTGGTCCCAAAGTGGTTCGTCGTCGTCGTCAATTCGAAGGTTCCAGAGGCTCACGCAATCCAAAAACTTTTCCAAGCCTCTTTCGTAAACGCCCCCTCGCTCGCAATTTGTAGTTTTGGTTCTGTTTTCAAACTCCGTTTTCGACTGTAAAGTTGGATCGATAAGAAATTTGCGTGCTTGTCTCAAGGAGGTCGTGGAGTATCCTCAGTATCAGGAAGAGGGGGAGGGGCTGGTGGTTATTTGAGAGCCAGCTGATAACACAAACTAAGCGAAAGCGATTTAGATTCTGTTAGACGGAGATAAGCTTAGTGGGTTAGAGACAGAGACAGAGGGAGAGGGAGAGCGAAGAGTGAGAGGCGTTCCGTGTGGCAACCAGTTTTTTGTTTCTATTCTTTTGGTTTCGTTTTGCGTGGTCCCCTCCCTACATTTCAAAGAGCATTCCAATTTTGATCAGCTGTTTGCAATGCCAAAGAAATCATTCTATATATTTCAGTCTATATATTCCGCTGATATGAACAATGCAGTTTAAAGTTGATCATTATTTCCACTATAATTATTTTAATAAGCATTCAAAGGGTATATGATATTCGGCGCTGAAACAATCGCTTGGCTTAGCTTTTTTTGAGCGGGACAGGGCAGGCAGACAGACCTGAGACGTCCGTCTGTCCGTCCGTCAAAAAGAAACAGATAAAAATACATAGATAAAAAACAAAAGAAAACGAAATGAATTATAGCAGATTCTATTTGACGGTCGGCCAAAAAATACAACAACAAAAAACCAGCTGCTGCGGATGGATGGATGGATGGATAGATGGGGGATTGGTGTGGCTGCTGTGATTCTTCTGCTTCTGTTACGCGGACAATGCGACACTTTTTGGCCTCCTGCCAATTGCTGCCTCCCCCCGCTCGTGCCGTATCGCATCCGTGTATCGCAGCGTATGCCTGCCTCCCCAGTGCTCCCATATGTGTGTACGGGTGTGTGCCATGTTGTCGGCATGCCAGCAATGTCATGGCGGTGAAAGTGTTTGCCTCTGTCTCTAGCAAACGGAGACACACGGCCACCGAGACCTAGGACAGTCCGAGTCCGAGTCACGTCCGAGCAATCTCTTCAAAAATGCATTAATTTTACGCCGAATTGCATCCGGACAGGGGGTGATGAAATCGCTGCATTTAGCAGCCAGAAAAATATCTGCTGACCGAGGCTCAGCCAGTTGATAACAAAATATCCCCCACCCTCCCCCAAAAAAAAAGCCGGTCAATAGAATTTTCTGCGTGTTTGATAAGCCTCAACAGAAATACATACGAGGGAGTGGTGCATGATTAGCGGCACGATTGGCGTCTAGAATTTGGAGCACCACAGTGGGATATTTACTTAATCGAACAGCTGATGTCCAGTGTTTTTTCTAGTACTTTTTTTTGGCTGAAAACTTGCTGCCTTTCCAGAATTGAAGCTGAATGTTTTCGTGTAATTAATATTGCTTGCTGCTCTTATTGCTACCCTTTACAGAAGAGGTATATGAGGCATAGACTATGTGCATATCTGTGACGCTTTGTGGCAATTCTGCTCTCCCAAGTTTCTCTATGCGCTTATCAAAAAACTTGGACAAAAATGCGTTTACCTTTCGCCTTTCTCCCTCACTCTGTTTCTCTTACAGTCTCTCTTTTATATGTACTCTCTCCGCTTTTCCTTTTGTATGGGTATAAAAACATCGACTAGCATCTAAACTTTGCATTGAGATCCGTTCCA